>OY282402.1:10000000-11342500 GCA_958295455.1 Coleophora deauratella
AAAATACCCTATGCTCGGTTTCATCTAAATGTAACCTTTGTACTAGAGCATAATTACGAGCAATAAACAAATGCATCAAAGGAACATTTTTTTGTATACGGAGGGGCGCCACTATTAGATCTCGCACCACCAAAAAAAATTGCTAGGGCCCAGCTACTGAGTTTGATGGCCCTATGAAAGAAACAACTCTTGAGTTCTTTTACTTTTAGGTTGAAGCTACAAGAAGTAAAATAAAATAAAAATAATTTGTGAAATAGGCATTAGCTTTAATAGCGTGTGACATCCAGTCACTCACACACAACACAGCCATCATCATATGAACAGTTTAAAATACGATTATTCTCAAACGTTGGTTAATTGGGATCGCTTCTGAAAATTATTATTTGAATTTTTGAGTAGATATATGTATGATTATGAGAGTTCATACAAATAAACACACATGAAAATAACCATAATGTTGTGGAAACGTAAAACATAAGACGAAAATATATAATTAATTGTAGGTATAAATATAATAACATATTCACCATTGTTCTCTTTTTTCGATAAAACTGCAAATAAAAAAATGATATTAGAATAAATCGTACGGTTTTACTTGACTATGACCTCATTTCCGGACATTACTGGAAGAACGATTTTGTAAAAGAAAAACCTACAAACGGAATTAGTTTCGTTCTAAAAATCTAGTACCTACCTATAGTAATTATTATTAAGCATTCTAACTGGGTCTAAATCATCGCGTCTCGCAAATTAAGAAAACCGCAGTGACACTAGCGTTACATCACGCGCAACCGCAGGGCGCAGGAGTTGTTTCAACTCCATTCAGACTTGCGCGCACCTCGTACCGAATGTAACGGATCATCGGAATATTTGCTTCCATTTTCAAAAATACAAATTATGACGTATTTTGTAAACAGATACTCAATTTGAAAACTAGAATCGGTGGTGCTTATTAATTGAATGCGCCCTGTATCTTGTGCTTGTGATATTATAAATATTTGAAGCCTAGTTCCTTTTAAGAGCCTTCTTGTCTTTGGATCTCGCAAAGAAGTGTTTATCAATAATTCCTCTATTTAAAGTGTTCCCCGTGGTAACTTGTGCTCGTAATGTTATACTTTACACTAGTTTCTTTTTAGAGGCATCATAGTCTTATCTAATGTCCCAAAAAAGACATCGCATGTGTTTATTAACAGTTCGACGATTTGTAGAATATGATTGATTTAAACTATAAAAAGTGCTCAGTAAGTGAGGTTACACGTGACTTTATAAATGTTTGAGACGGACCATTTTGGGTTTTTCGCTAATCGAACTTTACAGCATGTGCTTATATAAACAATGTGTAATTTTAGTTAATTGTGCCGTATTCGTTGTCGTGATGTCATAAATGTTCGAGACCTGGTTTTTCTTGGGAGCATCATACACTGTTTATTTGCTGTTCAGTGGGCGTTATGTTGATTTAAGTGATGATGGTAACTATAAAAAGTCTGTTTTTGTTGGTGGATTTTAAGGTGGCGTTGGCGGACAAATAATTGTAACCATGGGTCTGTCGACGGCAGTTCCCGCATGTTCTCTATCGTGGGATTAATAAACTATGTACAAATAGTTTTTGTCACAAGTAACTCAAGTAAGACTCCAGGGACAAATACATTTTCCCACGGTCAGAGTTCATAATAGCATCGCGTGTAATTTAAATATGGAAGTAATATCTTTCAAGAAAATCCGTACCCCAGTCATTTATTTTATCTAGGTACGCTAACAGTTATACATAAAATAAATCTTATAATAACAATCTCACAAGACATGCAATATCTATGTTTGGCAGTAAAAGACATACACAACCTTGATATAAACCTTTTAAGTTTTGTATTGTATTTTCCTGTCATTGAATCAATTATTGAGATATAAAATAAAGTCTATTTCAAGACTACTTACAAAAAACATGAAAATAAAAATAAAATAATATACGTTTTAAAGAGTTTTTCTATTATTTATATCTATAAGATGTTTTTAAGGTTGACACTATAAAGAAAAACTGAACTATCTTCTAGAAACCCGCAAAAATACCCCTTTTAGTCCAAAATTGGATTTCAGTTACTTTTCTTAGGGAAAGTTGTTCAGTTTCATTTAATAATGCCCGTGAATGTTTTATTCATTTTGATTAATAGCTGCTTATAAATCTTGACAATGGGAAAATAATTTGCCGTACAAGGGCCTTGATCTTAAAACTGTTTTAGACGTAAATATTTATAGATTGTTTAATATTTTGCGTTATTGACAGGAAACAAGCAGGAACTAGTATACATATACATAATTATCGCCCGGATATTCCAACTATTTATGGAAATAATTGTCATCATTATGGGCAATTTTTCAAATGACACGGATATTCGGGTTTGTACCGACTAGTTGGCAACTTACAGTCGGCGATTAGTCGACGAAAAATGGCGACGACGACGCAAAAAATAAACAAAACTGCAATTTATCTCTTCACAGTGATATAACAGTCTATGTACAACTATGTTGAGTGTACAGGCCCCGTCAAACTTTAAGATCGCTGAATGGTACTGAGTGGGGGAAGTGTGCGTTCACTTAGAATCCTCATGCTCGAATTTCGAAGTAGTTCCTTGGTTCCAGAGATGAGGCTGCCAGCGAAACATTCCGCTAGCAGCCTCAGTGAAAAACTATTTTCTCTGAAACTACGATAGCACATTTTTTCCTTTGGGCACTATTAGACAATAAATATTGGCATAATCAGAATATCAAAATTCGAGCATGAGGATTCCAAGTGAACGCACACTTCCCCCACTCAGTACCCTTCAGCGATCTTAAAGTTTGGCGCGACCTATACAAGTTCCGCGTGGTAGGGACTTCATACTAGGTAGAAAAAAGGTCGATGAAAGAATGCGTAAACATTCTACTTAAAAAATAGTTTGAGTTTTTTTTTAGTTTTGAAGGCAGGGAATTTCCTTACTCACTTTTGGTTACGTGTGTATATTCCGGTATGGTAATATGATGTAGTTTCCGACTGCGTTGGGAAATCTTAGTAAGCTTGCTTCCATCTTCGCACTTATATTATACTACTTTTTTAGTTTATAATTAAATCGGTTAGGTTATTTTTATGAAATTAATAAGTAATATAGGTTTTGTTAAAGACGCCAAGCAAACTGTTTTAGACACAACACAATGTATAATTGTAGTTCTTACATTTTATAACATTGTAATGTTATTATAAATATTGTATTATGTATAATAAATAACTAACCTTGTGGTTTGTTGAATTGTTTGAAGTTATTCTCGTCTGCGAGAAGTTATGATACTTGTGTAATAGAATTGAAGTTAATTTAAAATAAAAGTATTTATATGTACCAATAAACCCTTAGCGTCTTTGCCCTGATGATAAGTGCGAAGATTGAAGCGAATACACCAAGATTTCCCAACCCAGTAAAAACGATATTATTTCTATGCCAGAACACACATATACAGGTGTAACAAAAAGGTGCAGTAATACTTCAAGGTGGGCTTCTACTCATCAAACTGAACAACTTTTGTTCTACAATTTTGTTGAAATCGCAAAATTTTTTTTGGACTTTTCATACAAATCGATCAGCTGGCGAGCAAAGTTCGTATGAAAAGTCCAAATTTTTTTTTTGCAATTTCAACAAAGTTGTGGAACAAAAGTTGTTCAGTTTGATGAGTAGAAGCCCACCTTGAAGTATTACTGCACCGTTTTGTTACATCCTGTATACACACTTCACCTTTAGGCCAAAATAAGGAAATTGCCTACCACCAATCTACAAAGTTACACCCCACCAGTCATTAAAAAATATTCGGGGCAAATCACACGTTACGTATATCAGTGGCATCTGTATAAACAAGAATATATTTCTTATAAGGTTAAACAGAGAGGACGGCATGTTATCCGTAACATACTTAAATAAATTAACGTTAGTGTAAATGTGTACTTTCAATAAATCATGCATCCAACATACGCTTGGTGTAACGGTAAAGTATCCTCATAAGATTATATCTGAGGTTTTATACATATATCTATGTAACATGTATACTAAATTTATTTAAAATCTATTAAAATAACCTAAGAAATTCAACGAAAAAAATGACATCGAATGTAACGACCGACCCTACGAAGTACAAATTCTATCGAGTCGATACATACGGCATTACGGTATGTATTGTATCATAATCTACATTATGATACAATACCTTAATGCCAACATGCAATATCAAAACTTTGGTTATCTGCACTGCGCCACAGCGACTGATTGATTGAGTGAATCGCAGTACAGTTTTTCTGAATGTATGTAGTTTCCCCCCCTATTCCACTATATTAAATAAATTCGTAACTTAATTCGACACCCCAACAGAATAATGTGGTTTTTATCCGTTCTTATTTCCTTTTTAACTGAATTTATAATAATTTATTCTAATGTCTTCAAAGCTATTTTTAATATACCTTTTTACATATCTCATTACAGCATAACATTTTGACCCATTTTTCGGTTTTTTGGCTCTCCTGTAAAGTTGCTATTTTTCGATTACTCCTTTATTCTGTTGGGATGTCGAATTATTTTTACCTTAGGACGTTTCCCCGATAATTTACCCTATCGCATGTTACCATCAAATACCGCCCATCATTAAAAAAGTTGCACCTAACTAACACCGAACTCCTTTCAGAAGGCAGCCGATGGAAAGACTGGCTCCTCGCTTCCCTATTACTCGGTGCCCTTGTCGGCGGGTGGGCGGCACTGCGGGCCGGCCGCGCCAGCCGCGACCAACTCAAGCGCATGTTGCGCGATATGGAACAGCTGAGGAAGGCTGAAATGGCACTCGATGATATGCAGAAGGAACTGGAAAAGGCAAGGCTTGAACAGGTAAGTTGTGCAGAAGTCGTAAAAGATGGTAAATGGAGTAATTAATTTCTTAAGCGCATGCTAGGGACAGAAACTAGTGCAGGTGATAGTGAGAAAGCAAAAAAGTAAACTGAATAGTGTGCAAGACCAAATGTGTTCAAGAAAACAACGATGCGTGAATTATTTCTGGAAGAAATTCAGAAAGATTTATTTTGTTATGGCACAGATAATATAATACTGGTTATGGTTTGCGAAAGAGATTTGCGGAAAATAACCTGTCTATACCCCGAGAAAAACTTATAAAGGCATACCAATGTTTCTCATCCATCGGGATATGTTACTTACCACGCGGGGGTGCTCGTGATGTTTTGATTGGATTGGGTTATGTTTTGGATTATGCTATTATATTGAAATTCTATAAATATTCTGATTCATTGGAGAGCAAAGTTTTTTGTTGATTTTATAAGTACTAAAATTACACGTGTAGCCATCTCTTTTACTCCTATATCTTCATTGTTGCAGGAAAGCGCCACCACAGAAAAGAAGAATTTAGAGAAAAGGTTAAGAGAGGCTGGAGATACTCCCGTATTGAATTCTGCATGTTCCGATCTAGAAGTTACGCAACTCAAAGCTGAAATAGAGGTAAATGTTATAGATCTCTCTTTTTAAACTTATTGTTAAAGATGAAGAAGAATGAAACCGTATACATCCTTTTTTCCGACTCAGCCGCTATTATTACATATTCAAGTATTGTCGTTGTATAGCAGATATGTACTTTTTTTTCCCTAGTCTGTTTATTCTATATCATTGTTTAAGTACATTGCTAAGTTGTAGAACAAATTTAATTTAGAAGAGACCCGCGGCACCCTGGAATAGGAATGATCATCACCATCAGCCAAAAGACGTCCACTGCTGGACAAAGGCCCCCCTCAACAATTTCCACTGACCGGTCCTGCGCTGCCCGTATCCAGTGGCTTCCCGCAACCTTCACCAGGTCAATTGTCCACCGAGTAGGGAGGCCGAATAGGGACGGATAGAGGGTCATTGTCCGCTTAGGCAATCAAGTAAAAATATTAATCACCTTGGAATGGCACTCGTAGATGTTGCGAGCGGAGCTCCGTCGCGCCGAGGGGGAGCTGGAGGACCGGTGCTGGGCGCCGCCGCCCGGGCTGCAGCAGTGGCTGCAGCTGACGCACGAGGTGGAGAACCGCGCCTATCTGCGCAAGAAGCAGCAGGCCGAGCAGCAGCTGCAGGTGGCCAGGGAGGCGGTGAGTACCACCACACTATAGTTCATTCCAATCAAAAAAAAGCAAAACGTAAACAAACTTACTATGGAACTGACACATGTCAATGTCATCTGCATACTACGTTTGTTTACCGTTTGCTTTTTTTTGATTGGAATGAACTATATGTATATTGTAAAAATTAAAATATTGTAATATTGTCGCACGACATGTATGTGTGCGCGCCGAAGGAGGCACGTTCCGCATGACTAGCCTTGTGTGCAGATAACATAGTATTTTATTTTTGCTATGGGATATACAGGGGGTAAGGGACAGGTTTCCGAAAATAATAGGGTGCATTAAGTTCATTATACTAAGATAATCTCCATAAACAAAAAGTTTAAAAATTTTAAGACAACCTCTGAAACCGGGTTGTACACAATGTAACGTGAAGTCGCGCCAATGAGAACGCAAACTCGCTAAACGCTGGGGCCCGGGGTCCACCTGCACGATAAAAAAAAAACTTAAATTCCCTGAAATAAACTTCAGTTGATCCCTATCAATTTTCGGAAACCTGTCCCTTCCACTCTGTATATTATTAGTATGTTCAATACGTAGAAATCTGTTAAGGCTTTGCAATATAAAATTTGTCTACCTTCTGTATTAATATTTTTAAGAAACAGCTGTATGATTTCCTTAATATATTTAAAAAAAAAGTAACCTCATTCACTGAACGGATATTATCAAGCTTATTGTTTCATTTCAGTGCGAGAAATTACGAAAGAAGCGTTCGAGTTTAGTCGGCGCATTCGTTTCCACGCACGGCAAGTCTATCGATGACGTCGACAGATCCATAGTTGAGGCTAGAACCGCACTAAATGAGGTCACTCAAGAGTTACAGGTCAGTCTAAATATTTTATTTTACTATTCGTGTCGTGAAATAATGTCTCGTTACTCCCACCTGCACTTACAAGCGCGCGCTCAGACACACCACGCACGCACGCATGCGTGCGCTCACTTGTATGCATACGGACACACACGCACACACACACACACGTTTGTAATGTATGGTACTATAATAATAGTAATAAAAGTTTGTATTTAAAGTGACCACGACTCAAAGTGTTAGTAAATTACTTAAACTATGATACTTACGATTAATTATTGTAAGAATCTTCTTAACCTATTTTATTTTAACCTAATATTGATTTGTTCAGGAGCGCATGCACAGGTGGAAGCAGATCGAGCGGCTGTGCGGCTTTAACATCGTCAATAACAACGGGCTGCAGTTCCTGGAATCCACCCTATATAGGAACGTCAACGGGCGCGCCGCTGGTAGAGGTTAGCATCCAATATATCCACTGCACTTTGACAGCAGGGTCTGAATACAGAGACGTTTCTTTCAACGCGAACCAATGTTTTTGTTGTATCAGCCCCGCTGGTGGATAGTGGCTATAATTAATTATAGTGGCTAAAATTAAATTAATTATAGTTTCTCTTATCATGTGGCACAATTAACCGTCCTTTTCACAAGGTTTAGACGGCGGTTGCCTGGTCTTGCACTTAGTATTAGCCGCGGTCATGTGTAGGGCATTTAGATTTACAATTACGGACGTGTGCTATGCGGCCATCATACACATCTAGAAATCATATTTTGCAGTTTTCCTCACGATGTTTTTCTTCATAGTTAAAGCAGTTGGTATGAAAATGTACGTAAGTTTCGAAAAACTCATCGGTGCACTGGCCACGATTTGAACCCCGAGACCTCTGGTTAGGAGGACGGAATCACTACCCGCGGATCTACCGACGCTCTTATAGTGGCTAGTGTACTCGATGGACTGGGAATATTATTCCCTTAAATTTCTCTCCAGTGGGTATTTATGAGGCCATATGAACTTGAATTTTGTTGTTGTTGTTAACATACTTATTGGTGTTACAATATAAATATGAATTTTACAGTGCGCATGAGCAGCTCGCAGGATGACCTGAGCGTGGGCGACGACGCGTCCGTCTGCGGCTCAGGTAAGAACCTCGACGACGCATCCATATTCCACGAGCACATCGAATAGTCTCTGCGCAGTCAGCTGAGCACAGATAACCCCGTATAGATATCGCGTATTATGTTAAAATGTGTCACCAAACCGCCAGGAAGGCGTTTCACAGTGTAACTGTCGTGGCCAGATCATAGAATTGGTCAGATCATGAAATGACTGGCCATATCGTTGGAGGAGCTCCGATAAAACTCTAGTTTAATCTAGGCTAACCCCGCGAAGCTTCGTAAAAAAACTAAGTTTGTTTACTGAATGTTTCCGTATCAAAGAGCCCCGCGAAGCGGGGCTACATTGAATCTGTTTCTTCTTTATGATCTGGCCAATTCATATGGCCAATGGCCACGACTTAACTATTATGTAATGTCTGGTTTGGTTGCGAGTGATTGACTGCACGTTGTGATTGGCTGATTCAAGGACACGCGTGAGCTGCAGCCCATGTAGGTTTTACTCGTCGTTTGAACTGCTAAAATGTGTACTTTGCACTGCTATGACGAGCAAATATGTAATACCACAGAATCATTAATAGTAGACTTACAGAAGAATCACTGAGCAGAAATGTTTGAATGTGCAGTCAAGCCAGGCTGCCAATGTACTTGTTGCTTTATGCCTAAAATACGGAGTGCGCCTGGCCTGACTACTGAGGTCCACGCGCGTCGGACACTTGTAGATACTGTTGTAGCGAAATCGCCTGCTGTATCTAGTAAATATCTAAAGGGGGGTCATCTGTAGCTAAACACGACACGGTATGAGTCGGTATGAGTACAATTAATATAATTAACGTGGGTCGTAATAAAAATAAGTAGCAATACTTTAGTATGGTATCGTTTATGAAAATCGCAAAACCAAACTGCGCCCCTGCAAAAAGTGGCATGAATTGTAGATCTGTGGGCCAAAGTCCGATCATATGTGAGGTAGAGTTTTAGCCTGAACGATCATTGCTATTCCCACCTTACTTAATTAGGTGAAATTTTGTTTATAAGCTCCGCCTTAATTAACTTCTTACTTTTTTTATTCCTTTCCCTATATTTTCGAGAACAATGGCATTAAGGCTTGCCATTAATTTAAATGTAAGTACTCATATCGCGTCATACCGTTTCAGTCCCTTAGAAGCATTAAACTGTTCGGTGCTTTTAAGCACAACTATGTAGATGTTTGAACTAGACATTACGGACGAAATATTAAAAAAAAATTGTAACACGCATGAGTCAACTCTAACTCGTGTGTAAAAACTAGGAAATTGAAAATACGTATTATTATTATAAAGGTGCCTTTTTATTCGCCGACAATCGGCAAATGGTAGATGCTACTCATGAATCTGATCAATTTTCCCCTAGTAATCCATAAAAACACAGAAAAAAATATTTACAAATAAACTGGTTATTTATTTATTAGTATGGAGACCAAACTAACTTTTGCTCTGATTGTACAGGCGGACAAAAAGTCATATTGCAGCATATGAGATGAATCATCAAATGTACCTATAAATTTTACTACAATATTGTCATTATTTATTGCCCTATGTAACGTTCTTGTTCGCTGATTTGAGAACGGTGCGAAAGAGACGCAGCTATAGTTAAAAAATATGGCTCGCGAAAACGCGTTCGCAATGTTCTTCTTTACAAGAAGAAAACTGTTTTCCAAATAAATGGTTCACTAGTAGGATCTCGTGGACCGTCGACCTCAGAATCTTTTACGATAACTGAAGTCTAGAACCAGTATAACTATTACGTAATTTATGTTAGAATGCAGAGAGCGTAACGCTGTTCGCTTTGACCGCCTTATGTTTGCGCGAGCCCTTTACCATATCTCTTTAACATTTTTTTTAACCGACTTCAAAAAAAAGGAGGAGGTTCTCAGTTCGTCGGAATCTTTTTTTTTATATATTTTTTTTTATATATGTTCACCGATTACTCGAAGACGCTTGAACCGATTTAGAAAATTCTTTTTTTGTTTAAAAGGGTTATACTTCACAGGTGGTCCCATATAAATTTTATCGAAATCGATTAAGCGGTTTTTGAGAAAATCAACAAAAACATCAAAATTGGAGTTGTTGCGATTGAAGTCGGTTGTTTTTAACGTATTCAGCGTGGTCAATTATTTCTAAAATCAGAAAACTATGTGAATCCGTAATAATATGTGTTCTTAACATTACAAAAATAAATAGCAAAGATATTGCCACTTCCGCTGGTGATAAAAACCGTGAAAAATGATTAAATCTTCAAAAATTTTATAAAATTTAATCGATGTACACTTGAATTATTTTCTGCAGACAACAGTATGACAAAAGACAAGTACAGATAATTGCGGACATACCAATATACTAGATTAATTTTGATGTTTATATCATTGTGTGTGATGGAAAAAAGCGAACTTACTTAAATAATTATAAAAGCGATATAATAATACGAATCAAGTGTATTTTATAGACAGATAGTAAGATTTACGTTAAGAAGAGACGATAACATTTGCATTATAAGTAGCTTGTTGGAAAAAATAAGACATTTTTTGATCGTATTAAAAAGATTAAGTCGTTTCCATGTTCGACATTATTTTTGATTATTGCAATTTTAAACATTAGTTTTTACGGTGTGTTGTGTAAAGTGCCAATATTTAGAACAGAGATTCTTTATATATTTTGTGAATTGTACAAAAATCTGTGATATGTACCAACCACATTGTATCAAACATAATATGCCAATTAAAAAGACAATAATTTGTTTAAAAAAATATGCTCTGCTTTGTAATATTTTTAATAGATACAATTAAGAAGAATATAATTCTTCTAGCTCTAAGCGTTAAAGTATGATTTATTACAGTAGGTATATTTTTGATAAATTAATATTTTCCAATCAAGATATCTGTAGATAGTTAATAAATCATAATTACTTACCTAATATTGTGATAATCTTTATATGAGTCAAGATTTTTTTTTGAAGATGGGCATTACAATATCGTTTTATAACAGTGTCCTATTTTCTAAGCATCTCTTTTAAATACGCTATATGTACTTAAACAAAACTGAAACTTTTCATGTTTTATTTTTTTATTAAAATAAAAAATACGAGGCAATCCGGGTATTGACTGCATCAAAAATAAATTATGAAATATTGTTCAAAAATGTTGTAATTATATTCCGTCCTTGTTCTTAATTTATCTATCTCTTCTATAGTTTGTGGCGTCTCCTTCAAATCTTATTAGAACCTTTTTGACATTTTATAAAAAGTAACTGAGATGACAAGCTGTCACCTACCGGATTGCCAGTCTTATATGTACACATACAATAAATTCCATTTTTTATGTCTGCTTCTATGTATTTGTAAAGCTGAACAACTTTCTCATATCAATCGGTCTTATAAAAGGCTATGCTTAAAATTATATCGAAGTTTTTCTTACATGTAAACAGGAAAATAGCATACATTATAATATTATCGCATAAACACTGTTTGAAACTAACTAGTCGGGGATTTAGTGCGATGAACCGTTTTATTTTGGATCCGGCGCTCAAACTTAGCATAGTTGTTTTCTGGGCCGTTCTGAGTGGATTAAGCCCGGGGCCATCGGGAGCCATCCCCCGTTTGGCAGGGGGAGGGGGGGAAAGTTTGTTTCTGCCACGCTCCATTTGTGGGCTTATATCTCCAAAACTATTGGTACTAGGGCAAGTGAGATATCATTTTCGTATGATTCAAGGATAACTAATTTATTTCTGTAACAAAAAAAATGACTTTCCATATATAAAAAAAAATATTTGATAAAACGTATAAAACATGACTACCTTTTTTCCGCATATGTGTCGATTAATTTTTGATGGTCTAAGATATAAGCATGAAAAAAATATATTCTGAAAGCCACACTTCTTATCCTAGGATTATAAAATATATTCATTAGAATAGCATAATAAATACTAAGTGAAAAAAATAAAATTCAATGCGTGGCAGCATGGCATACAACGCGCGGTCCGCGCGGTTCTGAATTTCAGCAGTTCTATTTCTTTTTTTTTCTACGAAAAGTATTTTTTTTGTTGCAGAAATGAATTTGTCATCCTTGGAATATCTGAAAATGATATCGGACTTGCCCTAGTACCTAAAGTTATAGATATGTAAGCCCCAAAGAAGCGCCACCCAATAAGTAAATAATGAAGAGTGGGTGTTTTTTTTCCACATATGTGTCGATTAATTTTTGATGGTCTAGGATATTAGCATGAAAAAAATATATTCTGAAAGCCACATTTTCTAGGATTATAAAAATATAAATTTCATTAGAATAGCATAATAAATACTGAGTGAAAAAAAATATTATTTGATGCTCGGCAGAGTAGCTTAAAACGCGCGGTTTTAGTATCTGTTGCTCGTAAGTAAATAAAATGAATCATATAGCGTCAAAAAGTTACTGTTAAGTAACATAATATAAATAGGTACATAATATTATTATTTAAATATTTCTCGCAATCACAAAATATTTGTCACGTAGAACAAAAAATATTTTCCTTAAAAAACATATAAGTATGAGAAAATCCAAAAAATGAGACTATTTCTCATACGAATTATGGTGGTTTACTATCTATCAGTCGAAAGACGTCCACTGCTGGACAAAGGCCTCCCCAAGGATTTCCACACCGACCGGTCCTGTGCCGCTCGCATCCAGCGGCTTCCCGCAACCTTCACCAGGTCGTCCGTCCACGGAGTTAGAGGCCTGCCCCAATGGCCATCTGTTCTACGAGCTATGTGCCCTGCGCACTGCCACTTAAGTCTAGCTATTCTGAGAGTTGTGTCGGTAACTTTAATTCTCTTACTACTTTAGTAGGTATCTCCTCAGTTCTGATTCGATTACGTAGGGCAACACCAAGCATAGCACGCTCCATCGCACATTGGGTGACCTTGAGCCTTCTTATGAGGCCTATAGTAAGGGGCCATGTTTCGGATCCATATGTTGTCTCATCACTGACAACACAATGGTCAAAAACTTTAGTCTTAACTTGAGACACTGCGGTATTTTGGTCGTGAAGATATTGCGGAGCTTCCCGAACGCTTCCCAGCCGAGCTGGATTCGACGATTGATCTCTTTCTCGAAATTGGAGCTACCTTACTGAACTGTTTGTCCCAGGTATACATTATTCGTCAACAACTTCGAGTGTAGTCTCCAACCTTCAGAAGAGTAGGTGTAACACGGACGTTTGACATGATTTTCATCTTATCCATGATCATTTTAAGACCCAATTGTTGGGAGACTACTGAGTCCATCGAGCATTGCGCCTAGTTCCTACAAGGTCTCAGCCATGATCACGATATCATCAGCAAATCGAAGGTGAGTGATGTACTCGCCATTGATGTTGATACCGAGTCCTCTCCAGTCCAGAAGCTTGAAAACGTCTTCCAGTGCAGCGGTGAACAGTTTCGGAGATATAATGTCTCCCTGTCTCAACCCACGCTACAGCCGGATAGATTGTATATTCTGATCCTGATGGTGGACCGTCATGGTGGCGTTTTCATACAAACACTTCAACACTTCGATGTGCATCGATAGTCAATTTGGCACCGTTGGAGAGACTGTAACACAGCCCAGGTCTCGATCGAATCAAAAGCTATCTCATAGTCCACAAACGCCATTATACTCTTCGGTCTTCTGTATAATCTGCCGCAGCGCAGGTATGTGGTCTATGGTACAGAAACCTTTTCGGAAATCAGCTTGTTCTAGAGGCTGGAAGTCATCAAACCTGCGTGCGAGACGATTCGTAATGACTACATGTCTTGTAGACATGGCTCAGGAGTGAGATGGGTCTGTAATTCTTCAGCAGAGTCTTATCACCCTTCTTGAAGAAGAGCATCACTACACTTCTGTGCTGTGCTGTAGGCGTTTGTGCCACGAGAATGACGGAAATGAATAGCTTCTGAAGAGCTATAAGTAACGGTTCTCCACCTGCTTTCAGAATCTCAGCCGTAATTCTGTCATCCTAAATGAGCCATTCTAATCTCGCACAGGCTGACGTCTGGGATATCTTCAGTATAGTGTCTGGTCAATCCGGCAGCCAGATTGCTGACAGGCAAGCATGTAGTCATGTATAATTGTCCGTAGAACTTCTCAACCTCTTCCAACAGCTCGGGCTTAGACGACACGACTCTGCCATCCTCGGTCTTCAGCTTTGTCAGTTTGGCTTTGACCAGCAGACAGATCCCTTGCCAATACCTTTGACCTTTAATTGCGCTCGATAGCCTCTTTAATACGATTGGTATTAAATTGGCGTATATGGCGTATATCGTATAGTCCTTGAGATCTGTCTGTTTAATCGCCGATATTGATAAGCATCTTCAGAGGATTTCAGAATCAGGCTCCGTTTTTCCTCCATGAGCTTGCTGGTGAGCTCCGAGATCCGATATGTTTTTTTTTGAACGTCTTCCGTTTGGACAATTTCCACAAACCTGTCGTTATATTCGTCCACATTTTCACATTCTCCTAAGCATTCAAAGCGGTTGTGCAACTCGAGCTGAAAGCTTTCGGGGTTTTGAAGTTATATAGGCGCTAGTCGAAGCTTCATCAGTTGTAATGAAAATAATTTGATGTGGCTTGCGAAGCACGGAAATGGTTACGAGGTTAATGCGTCAATAAGAATCAAACTCATTATGGTTATGTATGACCTTTTCTGAAGTCAGTTAACTTGGGTGATCAACGTGACCACGCTAGTTACATAGTAGACCACCATAATACTACGCAAGTTAGATAGTAAACCACCATAATTCGTATGAGAAATTGTCACGTTTTGCAGATTTTCTCAAATACGTTTTTACTTATGAGGAAAAATATTTTTTGTTCTACGTGACAAATATTTTGTGCGTGCGAGATATATTTAAATAATAATAATTTGTACCTGCTTATATTACGTTACTTATCAGTTATCAGTCATTTGGGCGCTAGATGATTCATTTTATTTACTTACGAACAACAGATACTAAAACCGCGCGTTTTAAGCTACTCTGCCGAGCATCAAATAATATTTTTTTTCACTAAGTATTTATTATGCTATTCTAATGAAATTTATATTTTTATAATCCTAAGAAGTGTGGCTTTCAGAATATATTTTTTTCATGCTAATATCAAAGACGATTAAAAAGTAATTGACCCATATGTGGAAAAAAGGTAGCCATGTTTTACACGTTTTATCAAATATTTCTTTTTTTTATATATGGAAAGTCATTTTTTTTGTTACAGAAATGAATTCCTTATCCTTTAATACGAAAATTATATCTCACTTGCCCTAGTACTAATAGTTTTGGAGATATAAGCCCACAAATGGAGCGCGGCAGAAACAAACTTTGCCCCCCTCCCCCTGCCGAACGGGGGATGGCTCCCGGTGGCTCCCGGGCTTAATCTACTCAGACCGGCCTAGGGAACAACTATGCCAAATTTGAGCGCCGGATCCAAAATAAAACGGTTCCCATACTAGGCGTTGCACTAAATTCCCCACTAAACATGAAATGACGTAGTTATTAATTTTTTCGATATATATTAAATTAAGTGTAAAATATTTTCTCTATACAGTAGATCTTTTCAAAGTACTTTATTATTATTTAATTGTATTTGTTGAGCTCAGATCTGGTAAAACGGTTACGGAATGTCATTTATTATATACATCTAGTTCCGTAGCTTCTAAGTTCCTTCTTTCATTATTATATAATTTAATTCTATTTTGAGATAATAAAATGTTTTCTAAAGTTAATTTCCCATCACAATCGCTAGGAAGCTTTCATTCACATCCGTAATTTTAATATAATTGTAGCGCTCCCAAAGCATGTTTGAAATTTATTGTTGGTAAGGTAATTTGTTGTATGTTGATTCTCATTTTTGGTGTGGGTTTTCTCCTTCATCCTTATGCATGTAGCACTCCTTATATTTAGAACATTTCTTTACAAGTATGTCATAGAACTCTTTGTGTCTGATTTGATATTTTATATGAACTTTATTATAAAATACTTTGTATTGTATTGGCTTTAGTAGTGAGTACGCTTTGCTTTTCCAATATTCATTTGTATGCAAACACTTATGTCATCTATGTACATTATTTCATGGAAACATCCAAACTTTTAATCTGATGCACGTTTGAAAGCTTTTGACGATTGTGATTTTGTTTTATTTTATGCCATTCCTACTTACACCCTAGTTTTGCGTGGTTTTCCATAGAGCTAACGGCTTTTTACAGGTAAGCTATTTTCTCCTTTATGATATTATTTACAAATACATTATCGCATTATTTTGCTTTATTATTTTTCTTTTTCATTAACTGTGTAGATTTCATACATGCTTTGGAGCATTAATTAATATTACCTCTTTCAACACTCTTTTATAAGTTTTAACATACGACGACGCTAAGGTGACGACACGAGTAATTTTAACGTTTACAGTGGCGGATAACTTCGGTTGGCGCGAAGACTCCTCCGGCAGTGAAGCCGATGCTCCTCACTATCCACTAGATCTGAGACTGGCTGAGGCTAGGTAAATGCAGCCCTAGATTATTTTCATATTTTAAGATTAAAATAAATAAAATAATAATTTAAAAAATGCATCTGCACACGCCTACAACTGCGGTAGTTTTAAACACTTTACTTTGCAAGACTCGCAAATTATATTCCTTTTGCTAGAATACTTACACAAACAGGCATGTGCAGTTGAAACTAATTTGCACAAGTTTGATTGAACTTTAAGGTGCAAAATTAAAAAGCGTAATTCTTGAATGAAAGGTTGACGCTTGATACCACAGTTTATTTGGAGATGGTGTAAGCGTTGCACAATCATTGCACAAGCTTGTTTGCGAATACGATTCATCGCCGAGGCCAACGCTGTTCAATGTTACTGGTGTAATTTTTGTGCAAGTATTGCATAAATTCTTTGTTTAAGTAAGATGATGCATCTGGACTATTTTTTATTCAGTTTAATTTCGTTTAACAAGGTTACAACTAGAAGAGCGGCTAGCGCAAGAAGCGCGCGAACGCAAGCAAGACGACAAACGCGTCTCGTCCGAAGAGCTTCGGGCGAAGTTCAACGAGGTGCGCAAGAGTCCCGTCGTGGATGACCGCCGCAGGGACCCCGTACACTTTGTACTCGGCGGGGACAAGTGAGTGCTTCTATTGCTCTTCATAGAAGGGATCTCCTTTAGAGTGGGACAAACAAGGGCGAAAAGGTGGACTCCATTCATGAAATTAATAATTTTTACGCCGGCGGCGCACCCTTTTTGGTGGCTATTTTATATTTTAGTCACAGATAATCTCCTATAGTGTTAATTGTTAAAAATAGATATTAATTATGTATTAGATGCGGGCAGCGCAAGACCGGTCGTTGTGGAATTTTTTTGGGGAGGCCAGGCCAGGCTTAAAATTTATTTGAACATAAAGGAGAGCTACCCAATTGCTTGCGTGTTTCAGTCAGCCGAATTACACCATGAGATGTTATCTGTAACGCTCACTGACACTTGGCCATTTATTTTCAGCGTCAACTGGACTGGTGAGGACTTAACCCGCGCGGTGCATTCGCACTCGCAGCCGCAACTGCGGGCTTCCATGCGCAGCGCGGGCAGTGCTCTCGGCATCGCTGGACCAACAGGTATGGGTCATCGCCGTCAGTGTTTTTTTTTTAAAGTAGTATTATAATTCTAACCATGTAACTTCGCAGACTGATGTAAGCTCTGTTATATAGATACGATTCTAAGGCACATAATTGTAGCGGCTTTTTTCTGGCAAGTCTCGTTAGGTAATCGGGCCGTTTAGCTGGGGTCTGTGCATGAATACTTTTTCCGGGCTAGCGCTAACGGCCACAACTCAAAATATTTCGCTTGTAATGAGTACGTACGTGCTGTAAGTACATGTAATGAAATTCAGAGCGAGTAAGTTTTTCTGCAATTCCAATAAATGAGCTATTTAGTGAAAAATATTTCATAATTTACTTCTGATGCAGTCAACTACCCTATTCTGGATAAAAAAAAGAGTTTAAAAATATTGTCCCAGGCGCCCCTCAGCCGCCGCCGCGCAGGCCGCCACCCGCGGGGCAGATGGTGCGCTCGCGCAGCACCGACGTGGTGCGCTGCGACGAGCGGCCGCCCGCGCCCTCGCGCAACCTCTTCACCAAGCAGCGGACGGTGGCCGAGACCGTGGAACCAGGTTAGTTAGAATTTTATTACATATCCTTTGGCTGAATACTTCGGCTGGGTTTTGAGTAGATAGTCTGCTCTTGCGCTGAACCGTGTATTATTAATGTAGCTTCTTCAGAGTCGATTCCTGAGATGAATGAATGAACGCGCTGAACCGTATATTATTAATGTAGCTTCTTTAGAGTGGATTCCTGAGATGAATATAGAATGATACGTAATCGTATGGAAGGAATCTGGTGTCGGTCAACGACACATTTTTACTGAATTCTACTTGACACAAAGAGCGCATTTTGTCTTATTCCAGGAGAAATACTTTTATTATTCTGAGACATTCCCTTATAATTAATTTAAAGCATTTCAAGTAAGAAGGAATGGTACTAACAGTCAAATGCCACAGGTACGCCGTCAAGCAACACGCCTCCTGAAGAAGAGTCGACCGATTCCTCTCTGATAGACGACGAAGGTGTTCCGAAGCCACGCAAGAGACGCATCAATCTGCCCTTTGGAAAAAAGACGAAAACGCCCGCGTGACGCCTGTCGTGGCGCGCCCCTTATCCGAAAACATGTCGGTCTCCATAGGGCGGTGAGAATCGATCGATTATGCGTGCTGCAATCAACATCGATTCTTTTAGTCTATATTTTCGGGGTCGGTTCTAGCAATAATAATTGTAAATGAATATATGTCAGATGTTTGCGAGGTTTTTTCACAAAACTTTACGCAAATGACAAATCAATCGATGTTGATAAGCCATACCGTATTATAGTACTTATATTTATACAGGGTGTATCAAAATAGGTGTAGGACCCGTGACTTTGGGTTGTATTCATGAAACTGAGCAGGGTCGACCTTTTTACGATTTTCGAACACTAACAGTTCCTTTTTTTCGAGATTTTCATACCAATCGTGCAGCTGTTTAGTCAATTTTATATGAATAATACATACAATATATTTTGTTAGGAATTAATTATGGGTCAAAGTGGCTCAGTAGTTCAGCCCCAGTTAACGGGTCCTATTACTATTTTGCTACATATATAATATAGCAATATTCGGACTCAATCTGGGTCATAAAACATTTATGCAATCTCTTTTCGTATATTTTAGAAGACATTCAAGATGCGCTCAATGCGACGGGGGGCAAAAAACCGCAGCAATAGGTACTTTACGATGGGCTCCCTTTATTAAACTGAATAACTTATATTCTACTACTTTGTTGAAAAAAAAATTGGACGTCCCATATAAAGTTGTGCAATCGGTTGACGTATTTCTTTGTATAAAAAGTCTTTTTTTTGCGATGTCAGCAATTCATGAAAGTTGTTCAGTTAAAAAATTACTACACCTTTTCATCACAACTTGTAGAGGACTTGAAATACCTGAAAAAAGAAAAGATTTTTCTCACAAAGCGAATGAATTCGCCACATGGAACCCATATGGGTTAGGTCTGTCTTGTTTGTCTAAAAAATAGGGTAATTAGCTGACCAGTTGTATAGGTTTCATGAAAAGAGTAGTTCAGTTTCATCACTAGTATTCAGTTTTGTTTTTTTTTTTAATATTTTCACATAGAACACAATATTTTGCCTAAAAAAGTGAATTCTGTTACTCTCAGTAAGATAATATTTTGGAGTTTTTGTATACATATGTATGACAGTTGAGATGTCTTAGCGTATGAGTGACCTCGCTGCTACGGTCACACAAAATAGACAATAGCTTCCTGAACCTCACATCGATGTTTGAAATGTTTTAACTTTAAAAAGACAATGTACATAATTCAGTCCCAAAGCAATTTTACACTTATGGTTTGTTCCAAAACTCACCCGACAGAGTAATTTTTACCTTGACAAGGACAGCCTATTATACTCTGTATTAGATAAATGTAAAAATAAAAGCAGTCCACTTTTTTATTTGAGCCACCGTCGTAAACACCAGACTCTGAGGGAAGATCATATAGTTTCAACATTTTTATATTTGTATGTAATTTAAATATTTTGTTACCATATTTAAAGTATTTATATTTTTATTTAAATTATGGCCCTCGTATATGTGTAAATTGATGATAGCAGTGTGTGTAAATACTTATGTTGCCATTATTTATCTTGGATATTTTATTTATATATTTTTCTACTATAGTTCACTTACCACAAAATGTAGCCGAATATTACAGACTATTTTTAAAACATTAGACATCTATCTTAGAAAGACAAAGCGAATACTTTTTTCTTAGAAAATTCAGACAGTTCAAAACACTACACTTATACACACTTATGTTATATTGTTAATTTAGATGTTGTTATTTATACAAATATCAGTTTTACTGGGTTTGCCCCGCCCATTTTTTAAAATTAATATTTAATTAATCACCTTATTGAAAATCCCTTCTCACTTACGTTATATGTATTTGACAGTTATCATACTAATCGTGTAAGGATCTTTCATACTAGCGATTTACATGTTCCGAACGAGGTGATCAGTCTCAGATCACCCCCGTCCCGCCCCCCGTAGATACCGCATGTAAGACATTTTGTTCTGCTCGAAGTCACCAACGCTAGCGGCAAAGAAGTTTTATATCGTCGCTCCGGAGCGGGGTGCATGTTTGTGGCTAACGGCATGCGCGGGGTGCGAGCAGCGACAATGCGGCGCTGTGATTGGCTAATACAAGGGCACGTTGCTACTGACAAATTTTTAGGCACCTGCGAAATTCAGTGATCACTCGCTTGGAACATGCTCACAAGTAGCTAGTGTAATAGGACTGTAAGAATGTTTTCAGTTATGTATAATGTATATATAAATAAACAACTAAAACCTGAATTATTGGTTAAACCATAGTATTTAGTCGATCGTCAATTTGCTAGTATTAAATACATATATAGTAAAAGCTAAGTTTATCGTATTAAATTAACGTTGAACCATATCGCATCATTCCCCGTTGTTTGATTAGTTTGATAGCGATATTTTGATCCCTAGCTAGTTGTGCATTGTATGTCAATCAGAGGTCTTGTAACTATGGACGCTACCTTTTAGATATTAAAACAATCTAAATACCCATTCAAGTTGCACTGCCAATAAAAATACGAAAATATACAAATAAAAGTAATTTAGTAATGAAAGTTCCACCCTCTTTATAACTACGCTATCCTCGCACGATTTGCTGTGTTCTATTTTAAATAGTTCAACGACCAAACAATAGTATCGCATAATATGTACTCATAATGTCAGAAGATATATCATTTTTATCACCACTTTCAATAGGAAACTAATCCACGTCGTTGGTCGGATGAGCTCCAATGATTTATTACGAGTTGTCTTCTCGTCCATAGATATAAGGTCTCTGGATTTAATTTAAGACTATTTGGTGCTAAATGAACATTGTCAGACTGAGAGATCGCGCAAGGCTCAAATTTTTATACGATTCTCCGTTCTTGTTGTGGTTGTTTATGTATTAGTGAAATAACTGACCGTAACATGCCGTTCCGTACTCCACAAATATTTATAAACGTTTTAGTCGAGTTTTTATGTAGAATTTTATATTTGTGGTACATACTTTGGTACTTACATCAATGTGAGTTTGACCAGAAAAAATAAAAACACCTAGCTACTAAATATGTACGCTAAAATACGAACAACGGCAGTACAGGTGACAATGTTACTCGTGAATCTGAATAACTTTCTCCAAGGAACAATCGGAGCAAACATATTTTTTCGCTCTATAACATCACTGAATTAGTCCATTGTCGGACGTACAGGCTTCCCCCAAGGCACGCCACTTGTGCTTATCTTGGATTGAATTGGTTCCTTAGAGAAAATTGTGCAATTTCATGAACAGAAACCACAGTTAAAACTTGATCCGTGGTTTCAATTTCACCTGTATATCGCTTGTATTGTAAAAAAAGTCGTGCTGTTTATGATAGGTTTTTTACTTTTCTGGCAAACGTAAGTGTACTTAATCAGTCTCCTTGCTTATAATATAAATGCAATAATAATGGAGTACAAATTATGTAAACGAAACACTCGTTGCTAACTTGCAGTGATTACAGATTGTGACATTTTTACGATAAATCACTGTTAATCTGTATTTATGAAGATCATCTGTGGTCAGCCATAGCTTGTAAATTACATACCTATGAAATTAATTTATTATTTCGCGTAGTAAAGATCTGAGGAAACAATCGTGATAAATACATTGTTATAAATCAGTTATTTGAAAGTTAATAAAATATAAAACCATAGAATATAAATGCTGTATTTTATTTCTAAAAACTGAAAGTAAACCCAATTGAAAGAATAGGGTATTTTACTCTATACAAGAAAAAATC
Organism: Coleophora deauratella; assembly: GCA_958295455.1. NCBI lineage: Eukaryota > Metazoa > Arthropoda > Insecta > Lepidoptera > Coleophoridae > Coleophora > Coleophora deauratella. The sequence goes on from OY282402.1 coordinate 10,022,580, forward strand.
TAAAACTGCTTATTTACTGTGGTATTTGTAATAAGTAATCGAATTAATATGATTTCTATATAATAAAACGAGAAAAAACATTTTATTTTTGATTTACAAAAATCTAGTTTTTTAATGTGATATTCAAATATCTGAAACGACAGCCGCCATGCTGGTTGCAGGGTGTCCACTTTCTGGAAAAGTCAGGGAAGTCAGGGAAGCTTTTGGTGGTCAGGGAAAGTCAGGGAAATGACCTGGCGACCTGGAAAAGTCAGGGATATTTTAGTTTTCTGATGATCGTTAGTGAGGGAATTATCTATACTCTATTCTGATATCTCCTTGTCTCTGCAGATATATTTATTTAACCAAGACTTGAACCATTTTTTCAAGTTATCAGTGATCTACATCATAATTTCTTATTCCACAGCTTGAGGGTTTTAGGTAAGAAGCACCTCTGAACTGAAACCTTACAGTTTGAGACCAATTTGACTTTAGCTGGTGGGTATGAATTCCACTCCGATGGCGAGTGGTGCGGTGATAAAATTGTGCTGTAGGCATTATGTCGAACAGTTCCTCAGAACACATGCCGCTTTATTAGAACACACTGAGAGAGCTGAATTGTCTCTGAAAGCTGAGGGGTTCTAGACTGCTTGTGAACTCTGGCTTATCGACAACGTCACTGGGAGAAGTCGAGAGGTTCATTCAGCTGATACATGGGTGCTCCTGCCCAGAGATGTGAGCAGTACTTCCATATGTGGCCTCACTTGAGCTTTGTATATCTGCAAGCGCAGTCTGGGTGTGAAGTACCGCTTTGTCTATTGAGCACAACAGGTATTTTCGCTCAAAGGTACCCTTTTGCTAGAAATATCGACACCTAGGATCCTGATGCACGTAGCAACAGCAAGCGTTGTTCCTTGGAACTGAGGGACCACCGTAAAAGGTACTTTTTTGGCAGTGATCGCGCAGACTTGCGACTTCGTTGGGTTTAAGCGGACTAAGTTTAAGTCTACCCCATTCGCAAACTTGCTTCAGAGATTCTTCATCAGATACAACCCTGGTACGGCTCTCCTCCTCTTCGGCCTGTGGGATATTTGCTCGGCCTGTGTACTGCGCATCACTCGCTCTCGCGTAATTGCAGGAGATCATTGATATGCAGAAAGAATAGAGTATGGGTTTAGTGTCAGAGGAGCAGCCGTCGCAAAAGACTTTAATGCTCTCATCACACATCAAAGCTGGCGATCCGATTACACAATCCCATGGGTAGGCTGTATGCTGAGAATTTCGATAGACGTGCCTTATGTCAGACCCTGTCGAAAGGCTAAGCTATATCGACGCTGACTGCCAATGCCTCCCCTCGACTTTCAATGGTTTCGGCCCAGCGGTGTGTTAGGCATACTAGAAGATCACCAGCTGACCGGCCATGATGAAACCCGTATCGGCGGTCATGCTCTTCTAGATATGCTAGGAGCTGCGTATTAATTACACGCTCCATCACCTTTGAAAGGAAAGAGATGATAGTTTTTCGCCTGTAATTCGACGGATCAGTTCTATCCCCCTTTTTGGGGACTGGTTGCACATTTGCAACATTTCAGGATATTGACACACGGCCTGTGAAGTAGGAGAGCGCGTAAACTCTTCTCGTTACTGGAGTCTGTGGTCTACATACAGTAAATAGGGCTGTGAGACAGGTTATCAGCGTTATGGGTGGGACATATATGATGTATTGAAATCTATGTACGAGCTATTGAAAGACAGTCCATCATGTCGAGCTCTTTACACTGCTATCACTGGAGGCCATTTCCACAACACAGAAACTCACCTCAGTAGGATAATTGGAAAAGTTTTCTTGTTTTGAAAGAGAACTTAACATTTTTGACAAGTTGAGCCAATCTGTGATACGGTCCCAGAAAACCACAGTAAAAAATTTAAGAGATGCAAAGAAAATCCATTTGTTAAAAGCACGTTTAGCTGCTGTGGAGTCAGTTATGGCAGATTGCAAACCATTTTTGCGCCGTCAACAAAATCCTCCAAAATTCTAAAATGGATAATACGGGTCAGGGAAGTTTTACAAAATGGTCAGGGAAAGTCAGGGAAAAGTCAGGGAAGTATATTGGGAATTTTGAGTGGACACCCTGTGGTTGTCATGTGACGTCACAATAGTGGTAAACAATGACATTTTGTACGCAATAGTTGTCAAAATTTTAGTACAGAGCTGTATTGTTTACTCCTGAAATGACGTCACGACCTAAACATCATGGCGGCTAGCGTTTTCGCGCGCTAATTGGGAATGGTAATTTAAAATGTGTTTTTGGGGTACTTATAGGTTTCAAAAAAAATTTAAAAAATATTTTTGACTTTTTCCCACCTAATGATCAGCTTGAGATACTTTTCAAAAAATGGTGAAATACCCTATTATAAGTTCACATTTTAATTATACGCGACAAAGCGCGCACAATATAAAAATAAAAAGAAATGAGGTTTTATGCCAACTCCTTGCACTTATAAAAACCTACTAATTATTTCTTAAAAATTATCAAAATCGCAACCTCCAAATCAATCCTTCCCTCCCTACCTTGAGGAATCCTTCCCTATTTTGGGTAAATCGGAGGCTTAGGCTGGCTCTCAGAATACATGTATTCTGAGGGCTGGCTTTACAAACATAAAACGTCCGTGTCTGGGTTTCAAACTGTGAGAATCAAAGAGGTTTCACTGGTGAAAATATTGTTACATAAAAAGTAGCGTCTAAAAAGAACACGAATCCCAGCCGATATATAAATATATGAAATTTCATGAAAAAAGTGTTTGCATGCAGAGTTGACAGTTGTAGACAGGACTTTTTGGCGTATATAGAGCGTTTCAACAAATAGTTCCTTTGCCGTTATGTTGGCACCACTGTCTATCAACGACATCAACACGCGAAGACTCTTCTACCGATTTTGTTAGTGTGTGTCTGCATTCTATGTAGTGTGTGCATGGAACTATTACGTGAGTGTGTGTCTGAGTTCTATGTAGTGTGCGTGTAAAACATTGCTGCCAACATAACGGCATAGGAACTATTTGTTGTTGTTGCCTCCCCTGTCTATCAACGACATCAACACGCGGAGACGCTTCTACCGATTTTGTTAGTGTGTATCTGCGTGCTATGTAGTGTGTGTCTGAGTTCTATGTAGGGTGTGTGGAAAACATTGCTGCCAACATAAAGGCATAGGAACTATTTGTTGAAACGCTCTATAGCAAGAGTCTGTCAGTTTTCTATTATTATCCGAAAAAATAGATATCGTGGTTTTTAATGCATAATATTTATAGTGTATTATTCAATAAAGTGCCATTTAAGTGTTTATTATGTAGGATAATTAAATAAAAGTGTGTAGACTGTGTTTCGAGTGCTCTCAAGAAGTCCATGAAATCTTCATCAAAAGTGCTATCATTTTGCTGAAGAATAAGTTTAAAGACGAAGAAATGGCTTTGGCCTTAATTTAATTTTTCTATGAAGATACGGAAGAAATGGCTTTTAGCCTCTAAATACGATAGAAGATTTTTCAACAGACTAGGCTGTATAGCTCTGATCCTTTGCCTTTCCCATCTCGGGGTAAAATTAAACAAAAAAAAAAACAGTAGACCAGGCCCCGGACATTCGCGTACCGTAAAATGGGGTGAATAGGGACAAAATCAAGCTTTAGTTTAATTTTTTTAATAGTTCCCCTTGCAATTATGGTTAAAAAAGATTATGAAAACTTGAGTCTTGATGATGACTCGATGACAATTGGTGTAAAATCCTTATAAATAGTTATGTTTCAAAAAAAAATGCAAAAATGTTGGTCATCCCTATTCACCCAGATTTTGGGGTAAATAGGGACGAAACAAGGCTGAATGGGGAAAACTCTTAAGGTTGTCCATTTTATTAATTTGTTTAGCAGTGCCATTAATATGGCACTCACATATAGGTTCTAAAATACCTGAAAAAAAAATTAACTGTGGCTTCTATTGATGAAACTGAACAACTTTCTCCAAGGAACCTATACTCAATTCGGAAAAAAAATTTTGACTTCCCATACAAAATTGGCGGTTCAGTTGATGAATTAGTATGGGGATTCCAATTTTTTTTTGCGAATTGTGTATAGGTTCCTTGGGGAAAATTATTCAGTTTCATGAGTAGAAGCCGTAGTAAAAAAAAAACAGATATTTCATAAGGACCCTATATACGTTACTTTGGAACAACAATTGCTAGAGCAGTCGATCGCTAAAGCAGCTGCGTCATTTATTATGTTTGTAGGTATTTGACAACGACGCTGTGGAGGACGATTGCTATAGCAGGTCCGTCAAATTTTTCGTTTATGTTTCAGTAATGTTTAACAAAGATGGTATAGCTGATAACTGCTATTGCAGTTCCGTCGTATTTTGAATTCAAATCACAGTGATATTGGGCAAAGATACTATAGAAGACGACAGCTACAGTAGTAATAACAGATGTTGTGTTGCAATTACAATTTTAAACAGATTTAAAAACACAAAAAGACTTGACAACGCTGAACAGTTTAAAAAACCGACTTCAATCGTAACAACTACCATTTGACTATGCTTTTTTAGTTTTTGTTGATTTTTTCAAAAAGTGCTGAATCAATTTCGATAAAATTAATATGGGACTACCTCTGAGGTATTACTTACTAAACAAAAAGAATCATCAAAATCAATTAATAACTGGCGAAGTAAACGCGTAAACGTTCAGAGGTAGTCCCATATAAATTTTATCGAAATTGATTCAGCACTTTTTTGAAAAAATCAACAAAAATTAAAAAAAACATAGTCAAATGGTAGTTGTTACGATTGAAGTCGGTTTTCTAACCTGTTCAGCGTTGTCAATTATATAAGACACAAATGCTGTAGATGGCGATTTCTAAAGAATAAAGGGATATTTAGACCGTGTCGGTGTTCAAATTGCAGCTTGTATGTATTCCGGATTGTACCTTTTATATTTTTTTGTTCTACTTGGTACGTATGTTCGTGGCATGTCTGTGAAAATTAATAGTTTTGTGTCATATCCATATAAGAAACAATATATGTATTCTAGACACAAATATTAGTACAATAAATAATCACGGCTTTAGTGACAACCTTAAAAAGTCATCCCTATTATCACACTGTTCGTTTCTATTTTACCGGTTCTCGTCCCTATTTACCCCTGTCTCGTGTCCATTAACACTGCAAGCGACCCTATTCTCCCCGAAAAAAGAAGAAAATCATGCATTTTCTTCTTTTTTCCAGTTTACGTATTATATTAATAATAAACCTACTTTCTGTTTGTTGTGGCCTTCAGATAATATTCCAGTATATAATAAAAGTAATATTTGTTTAAAATATGAGAAAATAACAGTTTTTTCGTAAAGTTTCTACAGCCTATTAAAATGCCTCCTTTCAAGCCACTTTTCTGACTCACTTTGACGTAGATTAGAGGCTAACTTCACTCTTATTCAGTGGTGCTATATACTTTTTAATATGTCTACTACACGTTAAACAATTTACCACTAAAATGAAACTAATAGACTCTCTGCTAATCTACATCAAAAAACTTTCCTGGTTTTATCCCTATTCACCCCTGTATCCCTATTCACCCCATTTTACGGTACTTTTTAATATGTCTACTACACGTTAAACAATTTACCACTAAAATGAAACTAATAGACTCTCTGCTAATCTACATCAAAAAACTTTCCTGGTTTTATCCCTATTCACCCCTGTATATTCACCCCATTTTACGGTATACAGTTGAGAGAAAGACATATAAGGTAGGTACTTACTGGGTTACCATCTGTTCACAAAAAACTCCCTTTTTACTTATTTTGATGTGGATCTGTTTACATCGTTTTTTAGGCGCGACGTACACTCAATCTGAGGAGGTTGATGTATGATAAATGATAATATAATATCGACCGTAACGCTACTCATTTTAAGTTTAAATCAATGTGGGTACCACCGCGGCGGTTACGTCAAGGCCGAACGCAAAATTCTCGAGATTTCGATGTTTTTATTACTTTTCTTGGCTTTCAAACAAGTTAAAAAAAAAGTTCAAGGTAAATTGAAGGTATTAAAATGGCCGATTTTTGTGTCTTGGTTTCAGCATAAACAAATATTGAGTTTCCAAGAGAATTTGTATTTAATGCAAAATACAGGGTTTACACGGCATTTTTTTTCATCAAAGTTTTTGTGATTTTTATGATTCTGTTCAAGGCAATTTGTTTTTTATTGTTTCAAGTTTGTTATACAGGGTGTAACAGAAGTGTGTGACAATATTTCAAGGTTGGCTTGTACCCATCAAACTGAACAACTTTTGTTCTACAACTTTGTTGAAATCAAAATCAAAAACTTGGTAAATAAAGCAGTAAAAATAATACTTTAAATAAGTTAATTTTTTATTTATGATTGAATTTCAATATTCTGATAATGCCAATAAATACTGACAAATAGTGCCCAAATGGGAAAAATGTGTTATCGTAGTTTCACAGAAAATCGAATTTTCCACTGAGGCTGCTAGCGGAATGATCCGCTAGCAGCCTCATGTTTGGATCTGGAACCAGGGAACTACTACACCAATTGTTATGAGTTATAAATATGTCAACAATTATTGCTGAAATAGAGCCTCCTCTACCCACATGCAAAATTTCAAAATGGATGCTTCAATAACACCCAAAATATAACGATAGATTGGTTCCAGCTAGAATTTTGAGAGCAAAATGATGTCTGCCTAAATGGTACCTTCCGATATAAAACAATCCAGAACTTTAGAGCTTCTTATTTATTCAGGATCTCAAGTTTAAAATCTACATACATTTGCATTTTGTTATTGCTTCAAATGACGTTGCTAATGCAATAACAAAACGCAAACGTACTGTATGTATCTACCGTTATATATGTTTATTATAACGATGTATGCGACTTACTGTAGAAAGAATCTTATCTAATTTAATCACTTCATAAAAAAATTCTATTATAAAAAATCTGTGGTTTATGTTCATATCTAACGTTAAGTGTTCCACTAATTTCTCAAATATCCATTTCTAAAAACGTTAACACAATAAGAAGTAGTTATTTGTATTAAGTATCCGAGATGTTAAAATAACTACCCACTTTTTGGGGTAAAATATTTTTCCTGCGCTGGTATTCCGAATATCCAATATAACCCGACTTAATTCAAATGGTGCAACTGCTACGTCTCAATGTATGTATCAAGATGACCACCTAATTCGGTCGGATAATTTGCTTGCCTGCAATCAACTGCAGGCAAATAACCAAAATCGCATACGCGCGAAAGGGACAAGTGATGGAGATTGTATCCCGCTCACGCACATTAGCTGAGTAATGACATCATCTCTTTTTTTCGTTATTATTAGAAGTCGTTCCAAAACCAAGGTAGGGTGAGGTAGAATTTAACTCGGAGAAATGAAAGAGACGTAGCTATTTTGAGAAAGAGAAAAAAATATGATTTTGGAACGCTTGCGAGTGATTCCAGAGTGACAGGGTAACAAACGTCATCGAAAATAATTCAGAAAGGTTTCTAGCTTTTTTGGGTAGTATTCTGTCTTATTTATGGCTTTAACACCTTCGCAGATACAAGCAATCGTATTTCAAAACAATTCCGAAGATAAAATGTTTGTATGTCTTAGTCTGTTTGACATTGACTACGAACTTCCCGCCGAATAAACTGTCAGGCGAATTTTAACGGTAATCAAACAGCGTTAAAAATCGCACTTGTCAGAGTGAAAATCGCATTCACGAAGGCGTTCCAAAATCCCGACGGAGAACTGTCAGGCGATCATTCGGTTACCCTCGGTTTCACTCGGCTCGGTTTTGGAACGATTTAGGGTAAAATTCGCATCACCCCGAGTGAAATCTTTGGTATTGGAACGCAACCTTATTAATCGTGGCCATTTCTACGTATGATCCAAGCTCCTAGAGAGTTTTTGAGTATACGAGGCTTTAGTGCCGTTTAAAAGATGTCCTATGATCATATTCCGCTCATTTGTGCCGCTACGGTTGGAGAAATATTCGATGGAGACGGTGGTACAGACAGGGAAATGCTTTTGACATCCTAACCTAAAAATTTTCGAAACCAGGCAGCGAAGGCCTCGTTTTCCTTGAAATAACTTTTGTGACGGAGAAAAAAATAAGATCCAACAAATGTCAGACGTAAAATTTGCAGTAGTTTTGATACAATTTGACTCAGATGGTGGTACAGAGGATTTCGTCGGGCCCACCTGAGATCAGGACAATGAGCCTGTGCAGACACAAACTGATTAGTGGAACACTGTCACAAATCGCAAACGATCATTTGTAACGCATTCGCAACATTTGTGACGCAACAGAAAAAAATATATAAGCGATCGAAACTTTCGAGGCATTTCCCCGTCTGGCCCACCAATACACCTCAATTTCTCCGCAAGTTTGGCGTTACAAACGTAGTGAGTTAGCTCCAGGTGAATGTTTTCTCCGTCACTAAAACATAGTAAACAACAAAAGCATTCTATGCATTAGATACAGAGATATTAATACCTCAATTTGTATGGAGATATTGACTAGAGTGTGTTAAGTTTCTCTTTTTGTAGGACAACTCACTTTATAGCAGATCATAAAAAAGAAGTAGATTTGATTAAAAATGTTTAATATACTAATATGTAACATTAAATAACTTTTAATAAATACTAAATAACTATTTTAGAATAAACATGATGTCAGAAACAGTTTATGGGTGAATAAAAAACTTACATCTATTTTTTTATATAGGGTCCTTCTGAAATACCTGAAAAAAAATTAACCTTGGCTTCTACTCATGAAACTGAACAACTTTCCACAAGGAACCTATACTCAATTTGCAAAAAAAAAATTGGACTTCCCATCAACTGAACCGTTGATCAATTAGTATGAGGATTCCAAAAAAATTTTTGCGAATTGAGTTTAGCTTCCATGGGGAAAGTTGTTCAGTTTCATGAGTAGAACCCGTGGTATTTTTTTCTGGTATTATAAGGATCCTATATAATTATTCTGTAGTTTAGCATTATTTTTACAGTAATTTCAGTTATTGTATTTTTTTATTATTTATATAATAATAATAATATCTGGGACAAATCACACACGGTCATCTGGCCCCAAACTAGGATTCCCTGTATCTTGGGAACCAGAGACTGATATACATACACATATACTTTTAAATACATACATATATAGATATAATACACCCAGACTCAGAGCAAACAATTCTGCTCATCACAGAAAAGTTTGCCCTGTGTGGGGATCGAACCCACGACTCTCGGATCAGAGGTCAGGATCGCTAACCACTTAGCCACCGAGTCAGTCTATTCTAGTCTATTTATGTATTCCTATCAAAGTTGAATCAAATAAACGCTATAATAAAATTCACATCGTATTCTAATATAATGAGTTCAGTAATTGAAATAAGTGTTATCAGTCCTTTTTCCCGAAATACTAACTTTACTTATTAGATTTATTTTTCAATTGTTTTATATACGTATGTATTGTAGTTTAGTTATCAGTATAAAAACATGGGTACTTGAAACACATAATATTATGAAACTATACTACTGTTCTACTGATATGGGTGTTTTTTCATAGAAAAATAGGAAACTCTTACAAAATAATATAATAATCTGATCTTGAAAATTCAAATGTAGGGGTACGGGTAGATATGTAAAAAAAATATTCTGAGGTGAAAAAAAAGGCTCAGGTTTTTTCCAAGTGTACAAAAATAAAAATATCCTTAAGGTGTTATCGTTAAATAACTGTTACATATTTACTTTATCTTTATTTCCAACTATATCCTTATTTTTTTGCAAATCCCTTTTTCTTTCCTTTTTGTAACCTGACCAAAGATATTTCCTATACCTTTAGAATGTCTATGGCAAATTAGGAAGTAGAAGCCAAAAAAACTAGGATACTTACATCAATGTTTTGTTTATTTATTTTAAAAATGTTCTGTTTGATGTTTACTGAGGCATAGGATTTCCCCAATACTTGTATGGTTTATATTTTGGTTAAGATTTTTGTAAATATAATTTGATTGACTTTATCCCTGATGGTCAGAATCCGCGCTAGCACCAATCGAATCCTGAAGATGATTGCTGATAGGTATGAGGGGCCAATACTCAGGTATTGGGTGGGTCTCTTACGGGGTCCATATGTCTGCATTAGAAACTAATTTTCTAATGCAGACATAAATCCATTTATTGTAATTTAATTTTTAACTATGTTGTATGAGTGCTTGCTACTAATATAGGCTAAGTTTCTGTTACTAACAAAAATGGATCAATGGTCTGAAATAAAAGTTTATTATCAATTACAATTAGAAGAAAACATTTTTTTTAAATGTTTTATTCCATTTCAGTTGCTTTTGCTTGTTTATATTAAGTACATTAATTACTAGGCTTGATAGAAGATGCAATTTTTCACACTTAAAATCTATATAAGAGAGAAGGCACTCTTATACGGGACTTGACCGCATGAAAAATAAATTACGAAATAATATTGACTAAATAGCTCTTTAATTGAAATTGATGAAAAACTTAATCACTTTAATTTTCATTACATTTTCAATTTATAAGAGTTTCCTAATTTGTATGCAAACTACTATTTTGAACAATGACGACATCGTTCCAAATTTCAAACATTTGCCGGTTTTGACATTTGATAAAAAGTAACCAAAATGACTAGCAGACAACTACCGGAAAGTAATATTATGGTAAATTCACTAAGAAATATATAATTATTGAAATTTTTTTAAGATTAGTTTTCTCTACAAGAACAATATTACGAATTATAGTAGAGTAGATTTTAATATACTAAAAACATAATTTTATATTATAAAGTCATTGTAAAACTGTAGTCCTACAAAAAGCGAAACTTAACACACCCTAGTCAATATCTCCATACAAATTGAGGTATTGATATCTCTGTATCTAATGCATAGAATGCTTTTGTTGTTTACTATGTTTTAGTGACGGAGAAAACATTCACCTGGAGCTAACTCACTACGTTTGTAACGCCAAACTTGCGGAGAAATTGAGGTGTATTGGTGGGCCAGACGGGGAAATGCCTCGAAAGTTTCGATCGCTTATATATTTTTTTCTGTTGCGTCACAAATGTTGCGAATGCGTTACAAATGATCGTTTGCGATTTGTGACAGTGTTCCACTAATCAGTTTGTGTCTGCACAGGCTCATTGTCCTGATCTCAGGTGGGCCCGACGAAATCCTCTGTACCACCATCTGAGTCAAATTGTATCAAAACTACTGCAAATTTTACGTCGGACATTTGTTGGATCTTATTTTTTTCTCCGTCACAAAAGTTATTTCAAGGAAAACGAGGCCTTCGCTGCCTGGTTTCGAAAATTTTTAGGTTAGGATGTCAAAAGCATTTCCCTGTCTGTACCACCGTCTCCATCGAATATTTCTCCAACCGTAGCGGCACAAATGAGCGGAATATGATCATAGGACATCTTTTAAACGGCACTAAAGCCTCGTATACTCAAAAACTCTCTAGGAGCTTGGATCATACGTAGAAATGGATACTATTAATCCATCGCCTGCAGTAGACAGTTTCAGTTTTGACATTGACAATGATAGTAGCCAAATTGACAAGTGAAAGTGAAGCAAAACAGCTGTGAATTTCTTTGAAAAATACACAAAGCACACAAATAAAAGCTAAAATAAGAAATCTAACAAATGTTCAGCAATCACCGAAGCCCTAGGAGTCATATTCGCACAGAAAATATATTTCTTTGTCGTGAAAATTAGGTTATGTATTGCGTGAGCCAAGGTGATTCAGTGTTGAGATGATATGAGGATTTCGACGTTGTGCCGTTGAATACTACTGCCTTATATGGGTTGAAGAGAGTTCAGATAGTATTAGGTTCAGTTATTTGCGGATTTTCACCATGAGCGACCGGGAGGCTCCTAACGGTTCGGGATCGCAGGCGTCCAGCGGTTCGGATAGCAACGCCAGATCTGCGTCGCAACCGATGCCCACTGGATCTAGGTTTGTAACCGCCCTAATGCTTTGTTAGTCATATATTGGTTATAAGTTTATAAGACAAAGTATTTGGCATTTTGATCAAGTAGACACAAAACAGATTTTATTATAAGAAGATAAAGAATACAAATACCTATAATAATATTTTTCGTGTGTAATGTTTTTGTGCCCGTGCCCCGGCAGTGGGGACGTAATGGGTTGTTAACAAACAATAACAGCAAAGAATGTTTTGGTAAAAATGTACTCTAATGGTTTTTTTGTATTACAAAGTATTTGCCTTGACTTGTTTAGTAAAATAAGATTTCTCATACAAATAATAAATCCAAAATTTATACGACATAGGTAACTATAATTTATTTTTACAATAGTTATTTGTAAACAGCTTTGTAAAAATATGAATTCATGTTCACACAGTGTGGTACAATTTAATCATACTATTACAAAGGAATTTAAAAATTTGAAAATAATAATGGGATTATTATATTGTTAGTATTTTTATTGCCTATTTCCTTTTGCAATGTACATATTTTTCTGAATTAGTAATAAAAAAAAAAGATTTTTTACTGAGCTCATAGTTGTGAGTGATAGCCTCATATTTGAGACTAAGATTACAAAAAGCTTATATTCCTGTAAATACCATATAACTTTCACAGAGGTAGCAGTTATTACTCCAGCGAACCCCTTCAATTCCGTGTGCGTGGTTCGACAATCACTGGGGCATCACCACCACAGTTTGTGACATTGGAAGACATTATGAAAGCTGCACATGGGATGCAAAACATGGCTCTGGCGCATGAGATAGCTATGGAAAATGATTTCAAATTGGAGCCCTTTGAACCACCTGATAATAGGTAAATAGAGATGTGTTTATTAATTATTTTATTTATTAATATTTGGGAGTCTTACAGCAAAAAAAATTAAAATATATCAATGACTCTCCACCTGTGTGTAAGTACTTAAAGTAAGAAGTCCATTGTGAAACACAGGCCTCATGTTCCAGTGGGTTCCTGCTTGTCTGAGATCAGATCATCTATCCATCTGGCAGGGTATCTGACAAATAAAAAAATACTAAATGCAATATGTATTTTCCTCCCTTAAGCCATTTCTTAAGTGAGATCTTGAAAGGAAAAAACCATATTCAACAACTATGCTTTAACCTTTTTCCAAATGCTAGGAATATATCTATTGAGGAAGTTACATGCAAGAGTGATAATTCAGGATTTAACTATTCAAGGGTTTTATACACTATAAATTAATAAACTCTTAGTACTATGGTCATTAATGGTTGTTAATTATACGTAATGAATAATGATAAATCTACAACCATGTGTTTTTTGGTCACTACATGCCATTTATCATTATTATAAGGTACAACCATTTATATGTTGACATTTTCGTTACTTAAAAATGCAAACAAAAATTGTAGTTATTACAATGGATGTCAGTTGTTTAATGTGTTCATTGTTGCCAATTATATTCATTGTAAGTTAAAATAAATTGTATGTTATGGAATAGATGGGTGAGAAGCAGTCAAAGTCTTCATAGTTTATTTAAAAAATGCAAATGTGATATTTCAGAAATTATAGTGCACAAGTCACTATAATTTCTGAAATATGACAGACCAACTCATTTATAAAATTCCATGTTGTTTAAGCTACCAAAAGTTAGTGAAGGACACTATGCACAGAGCATACTTCGACATTTTGAAAGAGCAGCTGAATGCAGATCCGCCGGAATACAAGCAGGCTCTTATACTCCTGGAGGATGTCAAACAGGTATACATATCATAGATAATGTAAACTCGCATTGGCTTAACAGGCAGACGTCCGCTGTTGAATGGTGAACAAAGCCCCCTTTTATTATTGTTCGCATAGCACGATTCCCAGCAGCATGCTTCCACGCACGGTTTCCTGCAAGCCTCATCCGATCAGGCCCATGTGGCATAGTACTGTTCAACACTATATCTTCAGGCCCTTGGGCGCGAACGCCACTCGAGAAGCTTTCTTCCTTATTTAAGCTTGCTTAGTCTGTGGGCAGAGATACCTGTTAAAGAGATGATTACTCGACTAATGGTGTACATGTACAGCAATTTAATAGTGATAATGACCTCTAACAGTTAATTCGCAATGTGAACTTCTGAACTTTAGAAACTCATTCATGTGGTATATAACACACAGGGCCTCTTTTCAATCCTGCTGCCTCGACACACTCGAATCCGCGAGATGATCGAAGAGGTCCTGGATTCAGAATTCATCCGTCAACAAGCCGAGAACAACAGCTTGGATTTCCACAAGTACGCTACGTTTGTCATCGATCTAATGGCAAAGCTAGCTGCGCCGGCCAGGGACGAGATGATACAGAATATCACCAAACTTACTGATACTGTGAGTAAATAAGTTTAGTATCCAGAGTAAAATTGTAATCTGGACCCAAATTAAGGATGTGACGAAATATTTGTGGGACTTGTTAACTGAGGGTTTAAAACTGTTTTTTTTTTCTAAGACTTGCTGATTTCGTACAAAAAAAAAGTTTGTCTAGTATCTATGTTATTTAAATTGGCTTTTATTATGTTTAGGAGTGATGATATTTTAATAAAAGTAGCTGAACTGTTAAAAGACTATGTATTCAAAATCAAAGTACGAGACCTAAAACACGATATAATATAACCCGTCAAAACCTAAAATGATTTTATGTTGTTTAACTTAAAAATAAACCCAATTTCAAACATTTTATTTAGTACAAATTACATTCTTGACATTAGATTAAAAGATAAAAGTAACTCCGATGACTAGCAGCAAACATCCCTATTGTTAACTCTAATCGCCCACGCCAGGTGGACATCTACCGCGCCATCCTGGAGACCCTGGAGGTGCTGAAACTGGACCTTTGATTAAAACATTAAAAGTATTTAACTCCAATAACTAGCAGCCGACATCCTTATTGTTAACGTAAGCTCCCACGCCAGGTGGACATCTTCCGCGCCATCCTGGAGACGCTGGAGGTGCTGAAGCTGGACCTGGCGAACACACTGATCGCCATGATCCGCCCGCACGTCCAGCAGGAGAGCGTCAACTACGAGCGCGCCAAGTTCGACGAAATGCTCAAAGTTGAGGAAGGTATGAAAATAACGTATATTAAATAAGTCCTCTTGATATTCAGTAGATATCTATTATTGAATGGACCGAAAGTTTGTTAAGCTGGAAAAGTGACAGATAATTTCCCATTTTTAAAAAGCAGTTACTGTCACGACCCACTTCTGTACCTTATTCGTGTCTACAATAAATAAAAGGTAAACAATCTTACTAGGGAATTAATACATGAAAACGTCAATTGCCTAATAAGTTGTATTACCTTTTATTTATTTTGGATTGATACAAGGTTTACTGGCGAGGCACGGACTCACCCAAACGAAGCGCGACAGTTCACGAACACCGAGTTTCGGCGCGGCCGAGGTTTAACCGAAACTATGGCCGAAACATGATTTTTTGGCCGAAACTGGCCGTAACCGAAACCGAAACCGAACCTTCGGTCGGTCACTACTTAAAATTCGAATTTCTTGGAAATGAACTAGTCGATACATAAAAAACGCTGAAACATATAAAACACTGTATTTGTTCAAGAGGATACTATAAGACTGTAGATTATTTTAATGATAATGACGTTTGGAATATTCGTCCAGAAAAATGATATGACGTTTATAAGAGTGCTTAATGTACCTACGTAAAGAAATAAATGATTTTGAATTTTGATTCTATGAAATATTAATTCTAGTAAATGAATTCTTTATTTTTCAAACATAGTCTGTCTTCACTAATTAAAGTGACGAAGTTATATCAATAAATAAGAAAATATCAATAGAAGAGCAATAAAATAAGCCTGTTTATTTCGAGAAATTTGAATTTCAAGTCTACGAGAGGAGAGGACTTTTTGTGGGGCCCATTAACCGTACATTTGGCGCCATCTACTGATAGTACCAAATCCTTGTTTGTTTTTCGACAGACGGTCTCAGAAACACGCGGGAGTGGCTCCAACGACACATTGACAAGACCGGGCTGAGTCTCCCCGTCACGGACCAGAATATAATCAGAAATGTAACGGCGCAGACGCTGGCGAAAGCCTACCTCGAACTATTGGAATGGGACGGCTCCAAGAGTTACCCAGAGGTGTGCTATAATGTTCTGTTTTTATATGTTTTTTTAAAGTATCGCTTATTGAAAAATTTATTCAGTCATTTGGAAAGTCGTTTCACCGCACCGTTAGCTGTCTCGCATGCATAATAAACAGATGAAATAAAATGAAAATATTTGTTTATTCGCAGTGTACATTTTTAAGTAAGCCCTTGGCCTTGTATTATCTCATCTCTCATACGCTCTGTCGGTTGTAAGGAAATAGTGTTCCTGTTGCTGTCTTTCATAGTTTAACGACTTACATGAGAACAAATGAGATTCCAGTACTAAGTTGTAAAATATCGAATTCTTGCGAAAATATAAGTTTGAACGACTCAGTGGCTGAGTTGTTAGCGCTCCTTACCACTGATCTGAGGATTCCAGATATGTTTGATCTGGTTCCCAAAATCCTAGTTTAGA
This sequence comes from Coleophora deauratella, assembly GCA_958295455.1. Taxonomy (NCBI): domain Eukaryota; kingdom Metazoa; phylum Arthropoda; class Insecta; order Lepidoptera; family Coleophoridae; genus Coleophora; species Coleophora deauratella. Next base: position 10,039,177 of record OY282402.1, read on the forward strand.
GGCCAGTTGACCGCGTGCGATTTGTCCCGGTGTTTATTTATTTATTGTCTCAAATATTTATTTTTCACCTTTAACCCACTTAAGCGTTTTCAAATATTTTCGTACCTGTTTTCAGACGGTAGCACTAGACGCGCCCCGGTTCGCCGAGCTCGGCACACAAGTTTACCGCTTGGTGGCACTAGCGGCGCTGCTACTCGTCAGCCCCTCCTGCGGCGAGCCCGAGGCGGCCGCGGCGCACAAACGGGGGCTCAAGGATAAACTGAGCGTGCTGATCGACCACGTTACTAATGACATGTAAGTTGGATGCAAAAAGTAACTAGCGACATGTAAGTTGCGTAAGAAATGTAACTACCGGCATGTAATTTGCGGAAGAAAAGTAAATATCGAATGTAAGTTTCAGTGTGTTACGACATGTATATTACTTATAAAAACGAATGTAAGTTACGTATAAAAATACAAATACGTATAAGTAACATACAAAAATTAACTAGCAAAATGTAAGCAGTCCAAAAATAGTTATTCAACTAAAATTAAAAATACTCGTCGAGCCTATGAAACGAAACTTAACTATCGCCAACCTGTTTTACTTGTTGTAGTGAACTGAAGGCAGTATTACCATCGGTAGCCGAAGAGGTGATCCTGGTAACGGAACAGTTACTAGAGAGCATGAACCAGGAACCTCTGAACTCTGAGACCAAGGAGCTGATTCGCACGCAGATCTTGTCGCTGGGTGACCCAGACCACAGGGTCCGACAGATTGTTCGTGAGTTCAAACCGAAATTGGTATTAGTCTAGTATTTAAATGGAAGAGTTGAGGTTGCATTTGATTTCAGTCTCCTTGCAATATTTCCTTTCTAGGTATTTTTTCTTAAAGCTATTAAATTACAAGCCAGTAAGTTTTTCTACTTGCATGAATTTTAGATTTCAATAAAATTATAATAGGTAATTATAGTAGACGTCGAAACAAAAAGACTGTAAGAAATCTAGTACGTTATATTTATTTTTACTATTTTTATTAGGGTTCAAAAGTGTGAAAAAATACTGCAAAGTTAAAATAAAATATATTTTTAGAATCTCCGTAATATTTGTGAAATATTGTTCTAGGATTGCATATACGTAAAACACTAATTGAAATAGTTAATCATTCTTGTTCATCGCGCTTCATACATTTGATGACGAATCAACCTATGCAGTGACGTCACTGCATAGCTACTTTTTGTATGAAGCTTTTTTGGGCTCCGCGACATTTTTTCAGACAGCAATAGCTCAGTGAATAATGGACATAACAAAGTTTTTTTAAATCTCTATTCAAATAAATAAAAACTGTGATTTATGCAAGTTAAATAATGTCAGTATTCATCATCAGTCTTTATTAGTCCACTGTTGGACATAGGCCAGCATTATCTGATGGCAATACCAATCCCTGTTTTTTGACAGGGCAACGCGTATTGGAGTTCTTGAAGACTATCCTGGTCTGCGGCGGCGGTTCTCGGCAACTGCCGGCCGGGCTGTCTGCCCTGGCCCGGGAACTGACGGCCGCATCCGGCGCGTTACTGCGATACGTCATGCACAATAAAGCGGTCTTCACGCCACACTACATGCGCCTCGTTGAAGCCGAGTTGGCGCATAGCTAGTCGCTACGTGTGGCCGGGATAATGGGAAAATATATAAAAAAAACTTGTAAAACTAATAATAATATTAATAACGAAACTCCTAACAGATTTTATATTTAAAAAAAATAACAGCACATTTTATCGCCCTAATTAGAGTTCTGGCACAAAGTAAAATATACTTTGTGGTTCTGGGGATTAATAAGGTGAATCTAATGGCACCTTGCATTTTAAATTTTAAAATCTATCATAACGTTTGTCAGCCAAACTCGACTATCAGCGATCGAACAAACATAAAAAAGACATAAAACTAAATAACTGATTTTAGAAAATATCAGACATAATTGAAATCTTGCAAACATTTCCTGAATTCAATTCGAATAGTATTTAACGACAATTTCAATCGACGACGACGACGACGACGGCCGGACGATTTCTATTTTAGTCATATAATCCGTTCCTTATTAGTTTCTAAATTATCTCGATGTCACTATTTAATAAAAACCCAATAATAATGTAATGTATGACGTCAATAATCTGTAACCAATAATGCTGCACCTCTATTGTTTTCTCTGAATAAGTGAATGAATTTGAATTGTTAGAACCATTCCAAAAAGCATTTTTAATAAAGTTGATTTATTGAGTATTTTAACTCGATTATATGAATTCCAATTAACAGAATTTAAATGTACTGATTATTTAAAGTATTTACTAAATGATTCCGCACTTTTTAAATACTATTCCTAATAATGACAATCTTTTAATAGATACTAATTGTTGTAATGTGTTGTAACTTTTTAACAGTATTTAAATTTTCATCGTAACGCTGGCGTAACACTTTCGTCAAACTGGCGGTGCCTTTTCTATGTACCTACCTTAAGAGAGTCCAATTTATTATGAGATGAAAGAGTGATGAATGGCACTGGAAAATGTTTTACATTTAGAAATTACTTTTTCCCCAGTAAATGATAAGATTTTCAACACATTTGTTGATTTTTGGACTTGTGAAATAGTTTGAAACTTAGCTCTAACTTTTTCACACACTTTGTGTAGATTAAGCAAGCAAAAAGACCCTTGGTCGAATGTTATACTAATTTTTACTAAAAAGTCCTTCTAAAATACCTGAACAGTGGTTTCAACTCTTGAAACTAAACAACTGAACCCAGGGAACCTATACTCAATTTGCAAAAATAAAATGGACTTTACATACAAACTTGTCGGATTAGTTGATTTATTGGTATGAGAAGTTCAACGTTTGTTTTGCAATTTAAGCATAGGTTTCTTAGGGAAAGTTGCTTAGTGTCATAAGTAGATGGCGCGGTTGATATTTTTTTCATAAAGGCCCACGTTTTTACGAGGTCTGAGATAGATATAGTAAGTAGGTCAGGATATTTTCAGATTTGAATATTACTGAAAATAAAGGTGCACATATATCTATAAAAAATGAACATAACTAAAATGAAATGAAAAAAATAGCATGTATTTTTTTTTGTTTTTAGACCAAAATAACGCTCCTTTGTACCAAAATAATTAAGTGCGTCTGACGAGAACAAATGTTATTTAAAATGAAATATTTTCACACTATTGTTCGTTTTAATCAAGTGAATAACAAATAAAAATATTGCTACTTATACTCTCAATCTTTGGTTTTATTTTTTATTTTCCATGCAAAACTGTTTGAAAAATTCTTTCCTAGTGTTCTAACATTATCAAAACGAGATGTCGGCCACAGCCTACTGTGGCGCTGAAAGGGTTAAAAATAAATAAATAAAATAGCAGGTATTATTTTTACAGGAGGCTTTATTCAAATTAATAATTACATAAAATGACAGTGACGGTATAAACCTAATCAGAACCGCTGTGACGCGAAGATGCACTCGATACCGATCCGCTGCGGGAACCCTGCAATAAAAAACGTGAAATTACTTATTTAATTCATGCCATTATATTTTACAATTTGCAATAAAAATCTTAGTTGGATGGAGGTAGCTCTTGTGGGAGGCATTTGCGCTTCAATAAGCGAAACGTGACATTTAAATTACAAAAATAAGAATTATCATGTGTCACAATCCGGTGGTAGTTTACTATTAAAATGTTAACTCAAACTAGTAACTTTTTATCAAATGTAAAAAACGATAAAAGAAGTGACTCTCCATAAAAAGACTGCAATGTGGAGGGCTACCTAGAATGATTTAACGGTGAGTTGTTTCATTAATAAATAAGCACAACAAAGAAATATTTTCATCACTAAATAGTTAAAAAATGAAATTACTCGTAGAAACCGTACCTTTCTGGATCCACTAGCGGAGCGACTGCGGGACCTCTCACTACCGCTGGCCGACCGCCGGCTGCCCTGCGAGGCTCCCGACCCCTTGGAACCCCCGGAGGCTCGGGAGGCCCGGGAGGCCCGGGAGGCACGGGAGGCGCGGGAGGCACGCGAGGAGGCGCGGGAGGCGGAGCCGCCGCTAGAGGCGCGCGAGGAGCGCCGGCTGCCGCGAGACGACGCGCGCGAGCTGGCGCGGGAACTCGCTTTGGAGCCCTGCGGGTTTTATTAAAATACGTCAAGCAAAAGTAATATAATAACAAATAGACTTGAGCATAAGTAAAATTATAATTAAAAAAGCCTTGCCGTCCCTCGGCAGTTGCAACATAAGAATACCAACCTTCGAGTCGACTCGGTTTACAATATAATTTTTTTATTCAGGATAACAACAGCCACTTATTAAAAGTAAACATATTACATTGAGACAAATGACAGTAAGGCCAATAATAGCTATCATAGCTATAGCTAATACTATAAGTAGATTTTGAGAAAAATACGATTAACTCATTCGCCAGATTAGTCCAGTAAATAAAAGATTTGAGGTCGCATTAAAGACACCTGACGAAAATGGTTTGGAAATAAAAGAATTGGTGTTTTACTAAGCATTCGTGGTAATTTTGTGATTGTAAGAGCGTTCAACCCTTAGAAATACCTAAAGACGCCTTTTAACTTGTATACGCCAAACAATAAATGCATTTTTGGGGAAAACTGAGATTTATAACTATAGTTACCAAATAAATATGGTACTTAAGTTGTCTCTAGTTTAAAGCAATAAATTCTTAATATTACGATATTTTTTATATTATTGCGTGAAAAATAATACTTACAAAATGGAGCCTTCGGAGATTTTTATGTTTTTTAAGTCTAATTGTAAGGCTTGAACATGTGTTAAGTTTTCACCTAGGTGACTATTTCAGAACCCAGTTTAAAACGATTTTTTAAAGATTTCTGTAGTACACATTAAAGACACTACAAATATTTTCTTGGCTGTGCCATAACACTAATATTATCTATTGGAAATCATCATCGTCCCTTGTACAAACAAAGAAGTTTCTTCTTAAAACGCATTTTAACTAAAATATAATTATATTTCAAACGCCGAGAAGGTGCGTCAGCTGCCACGTACGCATAGCCAGTGTGCGACAGAGACGGAGCTATTGGGTGCGAAAAAGACAAGTGCGCGGATAGCTAGATGGATAGTGCGAAACGCAAATGTGATAAAATGCACAATATGATAGGTAGATAGTAGTTATTTAATAATAATTGTGTCATACTCATTGGTTTGTGGGCATCCAAACGTGATCATAGTACTACCGTCCTACTGATTTACCACATAGATATACCTACACATTTATTATACATAATTATACATAATTATTATATTGTCATGACATGAGTGTCATTGCCATTTTTCCATGACTTTCCATGAGCCTGCCAAAGCAACCCCACTTCCAATGCCAGTGGGCCTGTTCTTATGAAGTAAAAAAGGTAGGTATTTAGGCTAAATTTCACGAACTAGATGCGACATATCGTCGTTGCGATTTACCGTAATTTTGGATCAAGAATCAAGACCTCAAACTTGGCATATTTGTTCCTTAGGTGGTCTTAAGTGCAATAAGCCCGGGAGGCATCGGGAGGCATCACGGTGGCGGCGTTATTATACCGCAAAGCTCTCAGTAACTGACACGTTTCGCAACCCAGCATACGAGTCACAAGACCATGGTCTTGAACGTAATTTTCTTCGCTTAAGGTACGCCTCAATTCCGTATACGTTTGCACGGTGTAGAACCTTTGTATATCTTATATGGTTAGACCAGTCAATGTTCATGATATCACGGAGGCACTGCATGTGAAATCTATCGAGGCAGCGTATTTATTTCCTATTAGACTGGTGGCGAAAATAATAAGTGCTCTATTTACCGAGTTTGTTTCTCTGGCTCCTATATAGCTACAACAATTATCAATCAAATAGCCAGTCATAAGAAAGGGGGAGGGGGGGCGATATAGCTATGACGAAACAAACGACCTTACGACAGGCTATTTCGTAATATCTGTACCAAAATGAATCCATCGATCTATACCTGTCATAGCTCTATATAAACACTATGTCTCTCACGAATTGAGGAGGTTTGGAATTACTTTGGACATATACACCAAGATCTTAGTAGCTAATATCATGCGACCGGAAGAATTTAGGTCTACGTTTGCCAAAAACTGCTAAAGCTGAACCAATCCCAATGATCTCAGGGCCGAGGTCACATTTGAATGTTATTGCACTTCCCAAATACTTAAACTTCTCCACATGATTCATGATATTCTAACCGAGATACATTTGGAGTTACGATTGTTCAGTTGCCTCCCAACATACATAACATCGATTTTACTTACACTGTCAGTACTCAATTTTTTTTTAATGACTCGTCAAAACACACGGGGGCCAAGTCCGGATTGGTGGAGGTTGTGGGGCTAGTGGCCAACCCCAGTGTCAGAAAATTTCAAGCCGCCTATAAGGACTCGAACGTGGCTTAACGACTGCCATATAGCGATAGCAGCCGGCACCAACGGCTTAACGTGGCTTGCGAAGCATGGAAACGGTCGAGATAAATGCCACTAACATTCATACCCATCCAGGTTATGACCGTGTCTGTAGTCAGTTAACCTTCGTGATCGACGCGACCACGCAAGCCGCACTGAGCCACGACCGCTTCTCATATAAAGTATATTTACTAAAATTAACATAAATTTGCTTAAATATATTATTGAACATAGCTTTTGGTCATACCCAGTCATGGCAATTTAGTAGAAACAAGTCATTTATGGATCAGATTTGTATTTCAAAGTACCGACGGATTATTTGTTTTCGATGTAAATAATATTTAGCTTCACGATTATAAATAATTTAAGCACTTATATTGCATTTCTTAAGTTAAGTAAATTTGTAATTCTTTTTGAGAAATAAATATCTCAAACCGTGTATGGATCTTACAGCTCATAATTTTATTGTTGACATGATTTTTAATAGAAATTAAGTGTTAAAAAATATGTGCTGAAGTGAGTTTCTTCTGGACTCAACGTTTCTTCTCGCTTCGCAAACATTTCCTGAAACGTTGAGTGTACAAATTCCGCGTGGTAAGGACTTTGTGCTAGATAGAAAAACTATTTTATACTAGATAAATAACCATTTTTTTTTTAAAATATGTTGTCCACGTTATTCGAATTTTATGAATTTGTTATATTTTTTTTAGTGAAAGAACTTGAAAGAAGCCTTTATTTAATCAGAAATGAATTAGTCTTCCTTGAATTATCCGAAAATGATATCACACTTGACCTAGTACATAAAGTTATGGACGTATAAGCTCGAAAGAGGAGCGCGACCGAATCAAACTTTCCTTGCCTCTCCTCGCCACTTTTGTGATGCCTCTCGATGCCAATAATATATAAGGAAGACTATTTTATATGGGGGGATTAGTTAAAAAAGTGTCCAAATGTAAGCAGTAAATAATATTTCAAGAATCCATCAGAGTGACGCTAATGTAGACAAGGATTATGAAAATAAAAATACAGGGTGTAAAATTTTTTGGACTTTTCATACAAACTTGGTTCGCCAGCTGATCGATTTGTATGAAAAGTCCAAAAAAATTTTTGCGATTTCAACAAAGTTGTAGAACAAAAGTTGTTCAGTTTGAACATTTCTGTTACACCCTGTATATACCTGGGACAAACAGTCCAGTTAGGTAGGTCCAGCTTCGAGAAAGAGATCAGCCGTTGAATCCAACTTGGCTGGGCAGCGTTCGGGAAACTTCGCAATATCTGAAGATATTGCGAAGTTTGCGTCCAAAATACTGCAGTGTCTCAAGACTAAAGTCCATGACCAGTGTGTGTTGCCAGTGATGACATAATATGGATCCGAGACATGGTCGCTTACTATGGACCTTATAAGAAGGCTTAAAGTCACTCAAAGGGCGATGGAACGTGCTACGCTTGGTGTTTCCCTACGTGATTGAATCAGATATGAGGAGATACGTAGGAGAACTAAAGTTATTAGTTCTCAGAATCGCTAGACTTAAGTGGCAGTGGGCAGGGCACATAGCTCGTAGAACAGATGGCCTTTGGGGCAGTAAAGTTCTCGAGTGGCGACCGCTGGATGCGAGCCGCACAGGACCGGTTGGTGTGGAAGCCTTGAGGGAGGCCTATGTCCAGCAGTGGACGTCTTTCGGCTGATGATCATGATGCATATTAATCACGCTGACAAAGTGGTAAAATAAAATCTTGGACAAAAAAAAATCAGAGTACCTCCCCTACACGTGAAGTGGGGATGAATTTTTTTTCTCCCGACTATCCCAGGGTGTGGGGTATCGTTGAATAGGTCTTTCAAAAATATTGTGGGTTTGCGAAACCTATTTTTCGAATCATAGATTCGTTTTCGAAATATTACGCTTTAAAGTGCATTTTTTTGTTAAAGTCATGTGCCCCCCCCCCCCCCCGACAGCTAAATGGTTATTTCTAGAAATGTGAAAAAGTTCACGGCAGTAGTATATTTAACGAAATCGAAGTACTAAGAAACCCTACACTGCGCGTGGTCCGACACGCACTTGACCGCTTTTTATACAATAACACCAGGGTACTTAACGCGTTTTGACGGACACTTTTGTACACAGAGACAGATCTCCTTACATGTACCCTCCATAGCCAATTTTTTTTATAGCAATGGAAGCAATTCGTCGCCTACGCGACTAAAGGGCGAACCTCATTCATATTTTGAATGAGGTTCGCCCTTTAGTCGCGTAGGCGACGAATTATTTGTTCCAAATGAATTAAGGTAATCCTTTAATTGTCCGATAATTATCACACTTGCCCCAGTATATATAGTTATGGAGATATAAGCTCGAAAGAAGAGCGCGGCCGAATCAAACTTTCCCCGTTTTCCCTCGCCACCTTTGTGATGCCTTCCGATGCCTCCTGGGCTAACACTCAAGACCTCCTAAAGAACAACTATATACCAAGTTTAAATCCTTGATAACACACACAAAACCCAATAGGTAGACACGTGACCGCGGATGATGCTAAGTGGAACATCAGGCAACTGCCATCTATATCTTGTGAATAGTAAAAAAACGTGCCACACGAAAAGAAAAGAAAGAGAGAGAGAAACATTGATCCAAAATTAAAAACAGTTCTCATACAACATGTTGCACGAAATCCCCAGCTATAGCTTAGCTGAATAAAGAACTCGCGGGGCAGCGCGGGCGCCGCCGCGCATGCCGCATTCCCCCGCCCGCGCCCCCCGCTCAGCCCGCTCGCGAATTATTAATTGTTATTAGATTATTACAGAAACTGTGCAACAGATAGATATTTTTATTTTGTATCATGCTTGAGTTCTTGACTATACAGTTTTATTTTTCATTTCTTTTAAACACGCAATACATTCTACTAGTTTAATTTATCTTTCGGTTATCCAATGCAACAGATTGACCGGGGATTTTTCTTAGTTTTAGTTTAAAAAAAATATGACTAATAGATTCCATGAAAATATTCGTAGTGTCTTTAATGTGCAAGGGTTAAAATCGAATAAAACTTAATAAAAAAATAAATAACGAAGTCACCTTGGAGATAATTCTCATGGTTATTGACAGTGGTTATGTGGGGTACATAACCACTGTCAATAACCATAAGACAAAATATCACTCACCTTGCAGTATTTCTTTTCAAGTTATAAATTTTTAAATATATTATATTCAATATCTACTCAATGTTTTGATCTCGATCGGGGACGATTATAAATATAAATAAAACGTCTTATAAGAAGCCCTCATGTAAAAAATCACCAGTTTTCTATTTTTTGTTCACATTTAAATTTAATTTTGTTTCTTTAGGGGCTAATTACTGAAAAATTATCAAATACTCATAAGAGATTTTCATGAATTTTCATTTTGCAATTATTTAAGTAACATATTCTAAATTTTCACCCAAAGTGCATTAAATGTAACCTACTCCATACAAAAATTCGTAGATTGACTGGACTAAGATGTCCACTGTTGTTGAACGTATGTTATATGGCATATGCCTCCCCACAGACTTCCACTTAGCACTGTTTTGAGACAAATATATTCTCGCTAATAGAATAGAACCACTCAATAATTAGAGAAGCAGTGTTGCTATTCTCATTTACATGGGCTTTCGAATGATGGTTGGTGAGTGTAACAGTGGTAGTATGGTTGTAACAGTAAGATAATAAGACTGTTTTGCATAAAAACAAAACAGTTATTATTTAAGTGGAAAAACACACGGCATTGGTTGAAGATGCAATTGTAGTTTTCCTCTTTATTTAAGCTAGATTGTCTCGAAAAGCTTGTATCTCTCCTGTAATTCTCTTAAGAAACGTGTTTTTCCAAACGCGCACTCCTCAGCAGTTGCGTTCATCTGAACGCACTTGTCAATTGACTGTCATAGTCTTCATCAACCACCAGCAAGCACCTTGCTGCAATGCCGTGTGTTTTTCCACTTAAATAATAACTGTTTTGTTTTTATGCAAAGCAGTCTTATTATTTGCGTTTTCAAAACACACGGCATTGGTTGAAGACGTGTTTGATATCTGCTGGTGGAGGAGCACAACGCTATGTGATGAAAGGTAGCAATCCTTCTGATGAAATCTTTACATAAGCAATATCCATTACATCCTGTTTTAAATTATTTCCTCTTACTTAAATCTGAAGACCAAAAAACAAATATCATTTCTGATCTATCAACTGAAAGCATCACTTGTTTCAGAAATACTTAATAAGATAATATATCTTTTTTTTATTTATATATATTTAATAACTATAAAAAGCAGAGTTCAGTAAATCACAAATCTAGATTTAAAATTTCAATATATTACTTGCCACATAACATGACTGTTAACTTAAAAAATAATAAAATTTTTGATTATATAAAACCTCTGATAACAAGTTCCTAGGTATCACTTGTAGGTCTTATATCATCCCATTATTACAACATTGCCTATCCCTCCAATGACTTCAGTTCATTCAATAGGCGATAGAATGTTCTGAATTTTTCATATGAGTAGGAGGAACTATGTGTAAACCCTGTCTTCAGGACCTCATAATGCATAAGACATAACTTGAATGACTTGGATATAAGACATTCGCAAGTCTTTCCAGTCCAGTGTCCTTAAAAAATGTAGTTATTTAAAAGTAAGGTGCCTCATATTTCCAAAGTTAAAGTAAGACAACCTGATTGTATGCTAACTCATCCTTAACTGTTCCTTTTCTGAACCGTAATATTCTAAGATTATGTATGTATAACAATTTGTATTGTTAAACACCATGTTTTAAAATAGAAATTTTCAGAATTTCTTCATCTGCGCAGTGCAATTATGCGCAATAAATTAATTATTTACTGGAATAAAAATGCATCAATATTTGAAATTCATGAAAGTCCATGAAAACGCATATATAAGGACATCTGTAACTTCAAAATAAATAACATTTTGTCTCACATGACAAAAGAACACAAATATCATTGTACCCGGACACTGACGTGTGGGTATAATGAGATGTAAAGTAACTCAAACACTGGATAAGTAAGTAGTAGGATAGCTAAACTCCTCTTGTTATTACCACTCTAGGTATTATTCTTATATGCAAACTGCATCTACAATATTATACTTATATTTGTTTTATTTATTTATTTATTATACAAATAAATTATGTATATAAAAATATTTAGCAAGTAATATTCAATTATGAGGCAATTCATCCTCATTTCTGTAAGTCAACTGACTGACAGTTTGTAATAATATGGTCAGACCTGACCTAGGTAAATACATTCCAAGGTATAATATCCAGTTGTATTTTCCACAACTACTTATAATATTTAAGCTGTAATTAATTTCACACAAATGATATGTTATGCCTCATAGCAAATATAAGTTATTTTTATGGTGATAAATGACACTTCTTGCCTAAGAATAATATCAAAGACAATGCATACTTGATTAAAAAATAGGCATTATAAAAAATATCAGAGGACTCTCTGTAGCTGGTATATTCTGTAACCAGGGGAAAAATATCTACGTATATAGTGAAAAGATCTCCCAATCGAAGTAGATATATTTGGAGGCCTTGCTAGGGCCAAAAAAGCTTTAAGCTTTCCAATAATAGAAATATTTAAAACTCTTTAAATTGATTGATTCTGAACATGCCTTACAGGCAGGTGGATATCATTACCCTGATGCAGAGGTTTAGTTTGTGTTTATGACTTCTCACTTTACAAATTTTAGCTCAGTACAATTATTAATTGCATACCAATACGACCAATTGATGACTAATTAATATACAGACTTCTTGATGAGTAGGTACTTTCAATTGGGTAATAGTTACGGTTGAATATCATCAGTTCTTCATGGGGGGGTCAAGGAGCCCCTAGGACAGATGACTGCCCCCCCCTGCTTTTTGATTCAGAAAATCATAACCCACAGACCTCTATAGGGCCAGAGAGGCAGAAGTAAACCCAAATAACTTAAGTGTTATAAGTTATAACAGTATCCTGACATGAATATTCAATGTCTGACAAATATATATATTAATGTTCACTTAATATAACTCAGCTTCTCTTCTTTGTACCAATCTAGTTATTCTTAGAAAGAAGCAAAGTAAACAACAATTATGTCAGAGTTAAAAATCTAAATTATTTGAATTTCAACATTCATCACACTCCATGTGGACTAGGGTTTCTGCTCGAGCTTTCCGAACTCGAGAAAACTCGAGAAATTTGGCTTCATTCGAGACGAGAAAAAAATGACCGGAGCTCGAGAATTCTCGAGTTCCGAATGTGAATTGCGCCAAGCGCGTCGTGCGTCTTTTTTTGTCGCGTAAACGCACAGTTGTGGACAGCTAACCATCTAAGTGATGGAGATGAAAATATTGTCGCGTAGAACGATCAAAAGAAGCGGCACGATTTCTCGAAGCACTCTCCGTACTATATGCGATAGAGAATGCAGAGCGAGGCTACATCTCTACGCAGTGCCAAGGGGCCAAGCCCATTTGAAATATGCTGGCAGCTTACAATTCGGGTTGCTCTCTATTGAATGCGGTCCAGAGGTAGAAGCTGCTACTGGGGTGCCCCTGCCAAGAGATGAGAACAGTCTTTTTTTCCATATGAGGCCGAACCTGCGCCTTATAAAGTTGCAGGCGATGGGCCGCGGTGAAATACCATCTCGATCTATTGAGCACACACACCACACCAAGCTTCTTCAAGGCTAATTTAGCCTTACCCTTTAGATCAGTGTTTTTCAACCTTTTTTAATACCCGACCCCTTTACAACTTAAAAAAATCTTGCGATCCCCCTAGGGCCATAAACATACAAAATGTAAGTGATTTGAGATTTACGTTTATAATTTTCGTCAATTAGAAAACGATTTACTTATCAACGACGTCTCCAAAATAGACCCACGTTTTGAAAAATTGATAAAAAATAAACACGCCCAGTGTAGGACCTATAAAACACATTTTCTTGTACCCGCGACCCCTTGAGAAAGGCTTCGCGACCCCCCAGGGGTCGCGACTTACAGGTTGAAAAACACTGCTCTAGATAACCACGGAACTGGACGTCTCTCTAAATGTCGACACCAAGGGTTCCGATAATAGCTGAGGCATTTAGGGGTGTCCTCAAAACGAGTTGATACGATAAATGGCATTTTATTGGCGGTGAACGCGCAAACCTGTGTCTTGGTGGGGTTAAATTGGACCAAATTATGTCGACCCCATTCCGAAACTTTCTTTAAAGAAGCCTCAATTTCAGACACAAAATTGTTTCGAGTCTCGATGAAATTTTCCCGAGAAATGTTGGCACGGCCGGTATAGACGACATCACCTGTGCTGTCATCCGCATAACATTGAGTGCTGCTGATTTGCAGTATATCATTGATATGCAGAAGGAACGGTGTAGGCGAAAGCAGACAGCCTTGAGGGACACCAGCATTCACAGACATAGAATCTGAGCATTGTGCCAGACCCGATCGAAGGCCTTCGCTTTGTCCAAACTAACCGCCAATGTTTCTCGATCGCCTGTGCCCAACGGTAGACAAGAAGATCACCACCGGACCGGCCCCTACGGAAACCGTACTGTCGGTCACTAAGCAGCTGGTGGTCCTCTGGGTACTGAAGGAGCTGGCTATTGATAATAAACTATGAGAATATATCTTTGAGAATAAGGAGGTTATGGCTATCGGCCTGTATAGTTCATTCCAATCAAAAAAAAGCAAAATGTAAACAATCGTTTGACACTGACACTTGTGATCGGCCATGACACTACATTAGAGATGTGCAAGTTTACATATGAATGAGTGAATGAATGGATGAACGAACGAGGAGTTTAAATAAAATTTAGTTATTTGATACTATGTTTTCAGAGTTCGGAACCACCAATGAGATCAAATAGATATAAAATAAATTTCACAATTTTCGGTTACAAAATGGCGGATATGCACTTATAGAAAAATATTGTTATGGGTGTCATTTTTGACGATTTTCGTGATGCTAACTAGGAAAAGCTTATTAAGACCCGGGATCGAGATCACTAGATGAATCACTCATTTCGAACCACTGTAAATTAATAAAAATAACTTCAGTCATGTAGTCAGTTGATTCTGTTAGAATCAAATAAGGATTTTAAAAACTTACCCAATGAGGAGTCGCACGTAGTCAACACAAATCCAATCGTGAGCAATATCAAAGTCCTTAATGCGCAGCGGTTAATCGTCAGTTCCAAGAAAAATCACAATCCAAATCGCAAAGTTAACAGTGTACTTATATCAAAAGCCAAGTCGTTAATATCCAAACACAGAAGAACACACGTACGCATGACAAGGAATCGAAGCAATGAATGAGCAGACCGGTATGTCGAACGAAATTCAGTGTTGCCAGTGCCTGACAGAGTCGAAGCAAGAAATGAGCGTACCAGTACGAACGAACGAAATTCAGTGTTACCAGTTCATTGTCTAATGACTAATGACGAACGTACTAACGGATATTATTTGCAGTTTCTAACGGCAAACAATGTGAACATAGTGGTAGGAACTGGAACTAAATGTTGATTAATATCTAAAAATATCGATATCGTTGTCGACATCTCACACGGAGCATGAGTGAAATACAAATGTATTGCATGCAGATTTTTTTTCTACGTTCTTATTTTTTTTTTACGTTATGTAAAGGTCCTACCATGCGAAATTTTTAAATTCAGTGTTGCTAGTACAATATAGCATGTATGTATGTATATAGTATGTATCTTGGATTTAAAAAGTTACGGATATTTAAATTAAATACATTTAAAATACAGAACAAGAAAACGTTACTGAACGCCTAAAAAGTTATACCACCACCAATGATAGCCCAAAATATAAAAACAGGCCACACACAACCGTCAGACACTTATCACGTAACACTCATTCACTCATTCATTCACTAGTTCGTTCAAAGTATTGACACAACCTCATCACTATTTTCTACAGATAACAGTAACGTCTTGTCACTGAAACATAACCTAACAATCAGAGGTTAGACTGGAAATATTGTATTTTCATGCCAGTTTCGTATCATAATTTAGTGAAATCTATTAGAAAAGGCAATAATTGCTACGACCTACGATTAGTATGTGTCAGTGTTAGCAGAAAATGTGTGA
Organism: Coleophora deauratella; assembly: GCA_958295455.1. Lineage (NCBI taxonomy): Eukaryota > Metazoa > Arthropoda > Insecta > Lepidoptera > Coleophoridae > Coleophora > Coleophora deauratella. Next base: position 10,054,793 of record OY282402.1, read on the forward strand.
TTCTTGAGGAATTTGACGAAATCGGTGGATTTTTCGTTTGTTTACCTTTTGCTTTTTTTTGATTGGAATGAGGTATAGTTGGGCGGATTCGAGCGGTCACCTTTTTTAGGGATCGGGTGCACCAAAGCTGTCTTCCATGAGTTCGGGACTACGCCAGAAGAGTAGGAAAACCAAAAAAAGCGCCAACTCTGGAGCACACACCTTCAACACGACAGGAGGGATTCCATCGGGCCCACTCGACTATTAGTTTAGTGCTAAGTTTTGATTTTAGTTGTTTTGTTTAGAGTTTATCTATGTATCTGTTTTAGTATGTAATAAGATTTTAATTTTTATTCCTTTCCTTTCTTAAATAAGAGGTACCAAATACTACAAAATTATCAGATAAAAAAATTTGATTTTCTAAATTAATTTTAATATATTACAATGGTTTGTATAAAAAGATTCGAGACCCGAGAAAACTCGAGAATTTGGGCTCGAGAATTCTCGAAACTCGAGAAATAAAAAAGGTCGAGAAATCAGAAACCCTAATGTGGACCACAAATAATAAACACCAAAAATACATTAACCTGGAGCACTTAGCATCATTACTACAAAGTATGTTTAGTATTGGTACATTCATCTGCGAGATACTTTTGCTCAGTATAGGCCTATTCAGGCAATTAATAAATGTTTGATTTAAAATGTGCCCCGTGACCCGTGCACTATAACACTGTAGGTAACTAAGTATATTCAGTTAGCCCTACCCGGCTAACTGAAAGCACGAAAATAATCTCAAAGTGGTTAACTCATGCCTTGCTGGTAAGTAGGGCCCAGCAGGCTCTAAGTAAAACAGTGATTATAATGAAAACAAAAAAGGAAGGAAACATACCTCTGCTTTGCCTTTGTTATATATAACAGTGTACTTGCCAAAACTGCTGATGGACAGTGGAGAGGAGCTTCGAGCCCCTGGTCCTCTTCCAAATATGAATAAAGTTACTGCCAGTGAAACGAAAAAATATGCCATGTTTACCGCTCTCTTCTGAAAAGAGCGGCATCGTCGGCTATTTACAACTTACGCAAATCGTCTAAAAATGCACGCTGCGCGTGGTTCTTGTGTTTTATGGCAAGCATTGTTCTAAATTGACCGAAAACACTTGTTTTTTGTGTGTTATTGGATTATTTCACAGGTTTTTTGTTACGAAGAAAGATTTTGCAAGCTTCTCGTACGAAAAACCACAACGCTATGACAGTCAATTGACAAGTGCGTTCAGATGAACGCAACTGCTGAGGAGTGCGCGTTTGGAAAAACACGTTTCTTAAGAGAATTACAGGAGAGATACAAGCTTTTCGAGACAATCTAGCTTAAATAAAGAGGAAAACTACAATTGCATCTTCAACCAATGCCGTGTGTTTTAAAAACGCAAATAATAAACATATCTAAACCTCGTATCATACTATACGTGTCATATAACATGCAAGTCACCTTGGCGCTGCCCTTGGAGCTGGCTCGGGACCGGGAGCCGGAGCGGCCACTGGCGGAGCTGGCGCGCGAGCCGCTCTTGGAGCTGGCGCGGGAGGCGCGCGACCCCGACCCGGACCTGGATCCGGAGCGCGACCTGCCGCACCGCGACATAAAATGATGACAATTTCTAAATAAACCATAACAAGCAGAGGCGGAGACTACGTGAGTGCTTGGGGGCTCGAGCAACCACGAGACTTAAACCATTTTAAACAGTAATAGCAGCCGGCACCAACAGCTTAATGTGTCTTGCGAAGCACGGAAACGGTCAAATAAACTAAACAATTAAAATCCCTAGGTGCTTAAAATATATCCCATGTCATGACATTCAGGCTCAGATAATATGTACAGGTGTAACACAATATGTGTAGGACCCATTAACTGAGGGTTGTACTCATCATACTGAACAAGTTATGTTTTACAACCTTGCTGAATTTGCAAGAGAAAGTTTTAGGTCTCTCCTTACAAATGGTGAAACAGCTATAATCAATTTGACTGGAAAGTCTAATTATTTTTTGTTATTCAGCAAAGTCATAGTAGTTGAGTTGAAATGTTGAGCCGTAAACCAGGAAAATTCTCGAAAAACTTTCATTTTGCACCAATATCAAAACGTTCCATTTTAAAGAAAATAAGCAATAAGCTCAATAAACGATCTATATTGGTCATTTTGTATCATATAATAGTGTATAACATTGTGTAAGACTGTTTGTCTCCTGAATTAATAAATAAATGATTACCTAGCAGAGCCAGATTGCGCCGATCCAGACCTGGACCTGGACTTCCTCGAGCCGGAACCTGATCGCGAGCGGCTCCTCGACTTGGACTTCGACTTAGAATGGGACTTGGAGCGAGACCTGGAGCGGGAGCGCTCGCGGGAACCAGACCCCGATCTGTTCGACTGGGGCGACTTCGAGCCGGACTTCGAACGAGACCGCGACCTTAAACAGAACTAGTGTTATAGGCTCAAGGTCACCCAAAGCGCGAAGGAGCCTGCTATGCTTTGAGTTTCCCTGCTTGATCAAAAATGAGGAGATACGTAGTAGAACCAAAGTAACCGACATAGCTTGTAGAACAGATAGTTGGGGCATGAAAGTTCTTGATTGGCGACCGCGCACCGGAAGACGCAGTGTAGGCAGGTCTCCCACTCGGTGGACCGATAATCTGGTGATGGTTGTGGGAGGCCACTGGATGCGGGCACCGTAGGACCAATCGGTGTTCAAATCCTTTGGAGGGGAGGCCTTTATCCAGCACTTAGATGCTCTAGCAGTGGATGTCTTTAAAATATAAAAGTGACCTGTATATTATCAAGAAATATATTGCCATAAGCAGATACCTACCTCTCTTTCTCTTCAGTCTGCTGCTGTTTGTCTTCTTCTTCCTCCTCCTCTTCATCTTCTTCCTCATCTTCCTCCTAGATAGAAAATGACATTTCTTAGAACTGTACTGAGCTGTGTAATTAAAACAAGACAGTTTGGGGAAATCCAAAACTATAAGAAGGAAACAGTTGTAGGTATCAGTGGTAGTTAGGTGCATTTGATGGTTCCCCTACACGATGGGCCATCATACGCCATCTAGAGACAAAACGACATTTATGAATGTAGAATAAAGATGTTCTGTCCCTCTCGCTGGCTCATGATGGCACATCCTGTAGAGGAGCTATGAGGCTCAGTTTATTTACCTGCGCTGGCTCGAGCTCCTTCTCGCGCATGCGCAGTATCCTGTGCTCGGGGGCGCTGAGCGGGCGGTGCGTCACCACCAGCCGCGTCAGCGTCTGCGCCGCGCCGGGCGCGCGCGACCGCCGCTTGGACAGCCGCACGCGCGTGTCTAGCATGTTGTAGTATACCTTATGGTCGCGCACCACCTGGTGGGGGCAAAGTGAGATTAGAACGGCATCCGAGTCAACCATAAATCCTTAATGCAATAGCTTACCTTCTACAATATTGTCACACATAAATAGTCCTAGTATCACAGCTGAACCTAAGGGTCGAAATATATTCGTCCGCGCTGACGAGTGGACGGGCCGCTCTGGCGCCAATTTACAAGCAAATGTATGCAGCAACGATTTACATTTGTCCGCGCGGCCCAACCACTGTGCCGTCAAATGTATGGCGCCGCCGAATATATTTCGAGCCTAAGTAACTGTTACCATCATAAAAGTGTACCTGTGTGTGATTGCAATAAAGTATATGATTCATATACATACAGTATAAGAATATGAATATGGAACACATCAACACTGTTAACATCATTGTTTAGAATAAAAATAATGAAAATTTATGAAAACTATAATAATGAATAACTGATGAAGCTATCAAGCCGTATAGGCTGCATGCTCAGCTAAAGAAAAAACATACATAAATGTGACATTATCCTTTAAACTCGTTCTACATTAGTCAGGAAAACATTTATGAATTTTAATAACATCTTCCACTTACCAAGAAGTAATTCTCTTCATAACCTTTAGAAGCTTTACTCTTGACGTTCCAGTTGTATTCTCTGGCCATTTTATACTCATATGTATCTCCATCCATGTAAGGAACACCCTCGGCGATGTCGCGTCGTCTCTTTTGTATGGTCTCCTCTGTCGGCAGACAATATGCTACAAACTGTTCACCGCTTTCGTCCATCACACCTCTGAAAACAACATATGTTTATCATATTTGATGGTCAATTTAATTAACACAGATGCTTGCACATTAAAAGAATAATATTTCTGATGAAGCAAAACAAAAGATGTCACAGTCACTATCAGAGAACTTAAGTGGAAATGGGCAGCTCATAGAATTGAGGATAATGTAAGTATGGATACAAAATTACACAAAAGACCAGAAAATGAGGTCAGCCATGCAGAAGATGAGTGGATGACATTAAAATGGAAGCAGGCGGAATTTGGACTAGAACAGCCAGTAATAGACTTCATTGGAAGCAAATAGAGAAGGCCTTTGCTAAGTAAACAGACAAAGTGATTTCAGGCATGCAGAAACCTAAACTTATTAAAAAGAACCAAAAAAATATAAAATTGTATTGAGAATATACTTTTTTTTATTATTATTTGATAAATATAATCAAAGAGGGAGGGGTGAAAGCAACTTATTAAAAAAGAAAAATATTGGTGATATGTATATAGATAACATGGCATTTTTTGACAGCCAGCCCTCCTTTATTATATATTATATTAAATGTGCTTTGTAAAATAATTACATCTGACTGTCAAATGTTACCTTACACTCTAAAATCCATCAAACTATCTAGGTTAAAGAAACAGGAATACACAGACATCTGAAAATAAATAAAAAGCTTTTTCTAGCAACTACTAATACTTACCGAATCATTGCCTGAGACATGGCTTCAATTTGCCCAGCAATATTCTTGTCCGTTGGTGCTGGGTCTGTGTCAAATATGACTTGAGCACACGGATACTTCCACATTTCAAAATCGGGGAAGACCGGCATGATCTCCACAGGAGTAACACCAGGTTTGCTGTAATGTTTCTCAATAGGTTTCTTGTTGTCCTCAAATGTCTTCTCAATAGCTTTGATTTGGCTCTCTCGGTCCATGTATAGTGTCTCTTCACTGAATATCTTTTTGACATTGTAACCAACTTTCGCTTCCACCTGTAATTATAAATTTTATCAAGAATATTGCTTGAACTTTTAGCGATTTTTCGCAAACATAGCCTAATATTTTTATCTGTTTATTTGCTTCTTTATGTAGGTACCACAACTTACCTTCTCCATAGACTGGGGCTGGAACCTAGTCTGTTCAGTGGATATGTACTCTGAGCGACGTAGCCACGACACATTTTTGGCATGATGGCGCGAACGCTTCGAGTCTTGTGGCGTAAGAACATCATCTTCAAGCAACTTCTCATCGGCCGGGTCTAGCTGCGCATTGCCATCTCCTTGGTAAATATCCCGGTTTATCAAGTCTATGTGTACACCCAAATCGTGTTCTGTCAACACTTCGTATCGATAGTTCTTTTCCAAAGAGGTGGGATTGTATTGAATGAATCGAGTTGAAGGGAAAGGATACGTGATAAATTTCAAATCAAAAGGAATGTCTGGCAATGTATTGCAGTACTTCACGCGTGTAACTAACTCTGATCTGTAAATAAACAATTGTGTTCGATAAAGAAGCTATCAAAGTCAATATAAAACTCATATTTTCGGTAATTTACTAACCTCCTTTCACCAGTTCTTTGCGTTCGTTTTTCTCTATCCCTTTCAGGCTCATTTGTTTGCACTGTGGGTGGCATTTTGGAATATTTTTATTCATAAAATCATTTCACGAACCAAGTAATATAAAACAATATTCTGGACTTTTTTATCGCAATCCTCAAGAACCCATCGCACGCAAAAATACAAACAGAAACTGACGTTTTTCTTTTTAATTTCAATTGATATCAGGACTAGTGTTGAACTTTACGATTGGAAGAAACCTAATAAAAATCGATTAAGGATCGGACCCACCGCAAAATACTATTTTGCAAGTCTCATAATGGGAAATAAACGTAAGTTCTTTTTATAGCCATATTAAATTTTTTTGAAATCAACCAAAGTTGCCCTACAACTGCTCAAAAATGCTATTTATCTGAGGCACTTCATAAGATAATTTAAATATTTAAACGCTCGCTCAGCATGTGCTTACTTTTACATTACACTTTAGATACTAATAATATTGTTGGCTGTTAAGATTGTATATTTATCATATAATGGACATTTTCCAGCAGTTAGCACAACAGCGTTGATCTTAAAATTTAATGTAATATAGTTCAGAGGAGAGCTACAAAAATGGTAGCATCTCTCAAAAATGCACCGTATGAAAAACGCCTCCAAGAACTCAACCTGACCACACTGGAACATAGACGGAAAAGGGGCGATCTCATAGAAACGTTCAAGATACTCAATGACCACTACAACGTGAGAAACATAAAGGATCTGTACACGATGAACCAAAATAAGAGACTGAGAGGACACTCCATGCGCTAGCAACCCCAGAACTCACTTCTTGTCATTTCGAGTAATGAAATTGTGGAACTCTCTCCCAGAAACAGTTATTAGTGCTCCAACAGTGAACAGTTTTAAAAACAGACTTGATAAACATTTAAAAAACAAATAAACACAAGTGCCGTGATATACACGCATCAGCTCACAGAGCTGCTAGTGTATCAACTAATAATAATAATAAATGAAAATTCTTCCTAAAATGTTTTAAGTAAAAAAACTAAAAACCACCTATTTTACTTTAAAAAAAAATGCTTGGTATCTTCTCTCTATCTAAATATTCTAAATATATAAAAGAAGAAACTGACTGACTGACTGACATATCAACGCACAACCCAAACCACTGAGTCTAGATATACTTTTGGCAAGTAGGTTCCTTATGAGATCTAGGGGTGCACTAAGAAAGGATTTTTCAAAATTCACCCTCTAAGAGGGTAAAACGGGGTCCAAAGTAGATAAGACAGATAAACGCACAGGCTAAACCCCTGGGTCTAGAGATTCCAAATTTGGCAAGTAGATTCCCTATGAGGTCTAGGGGTGCACTAAGACGGATTTTCATAATTCACCCTCTAATTGAGTGAAGCGGGGGTCCAAAGTAGATAAATCAACGCACAGGCCAAACCCCTGGGTTAAGAAACTTGAAATTTTGTAAAGAGTTTTCTTATAGAACGGAGGCATCCATTTCAAAAGAATTTTTCAAAATGCACTCTCTAAAGGGGTAAAAATGGGGGTGAAAGTTTGTGTGTGAAAGTAAAGGCCAAACCCCTGGGTCTAGAAACTTGAAATTTTGCATAGTTTCCTTATAGAATGAAGGCATCCACTAAGGAAAGTTTTTTCAAAATTCACCACCTGAAGGGGTTAAAATGGGAGTGGAATTTTGTATGGGAAAAGTATAATATTTTGCGCGTTTCAACTTGAAACTTAGCACAACTACAACTACTCTTAAAAAAAATTTATAAAACGTGTATAAAATGTATTTTCAAGTTCGCCCCGAGAGGGGGTGAAAGTGAGGGTTGAAATAGGTAATGTAAATGCACAGGCCAAACCTATGGGTCTAAAAACTTAAAACTTCAACATAAGGTTCTTCATATAACGCAGGCATCCATTAAGAAAGGGTTCTTCGAAAGTCACCCCTAAATGGGTGACACAGGGCGTTGAAAAATGTAATATCAACGCACAGGCCCTGGGTACAGACATTTGAAATTTTGCATACGCGTTCCTTATATAACGGAGACATCCACTATGGAAGGTTTTTCAAAATTAACCCCCTAAAGGTTAAAAGGTTAAAATGGGGGTAGAAATTTATATGGGAAAGTAGTTTTTTTTTGCGTGTCTCAACTTACAACTTGGCATAACTTTTCTTAAAAACAAATGATGAAACTATGTTGAATATATTTTATAGTTTGCCCCATGCATGAAACATGAAACTTGAACCAGTGGTTCTTCATAAATAACAAAATGGCAAAACATCGAAACGTCAGTATGTGTAATAATAATAATAAATATCCAAATTGCAAAATATCGAAAATCGAATGTCGAAATATCTCAAGTTTCAAAATGTGTAAAAGTAAAAATGTTGAAATATTGAAACATCGAAATACCGAAATACCGAAACACCGAAATACCAAAATATGTACCAAAATATAAAAAATCAAACAATCAAAAAATATCAAAATGTCAATCTGTCAAAATGTCGAATCGTCGCTGCGAACCGTGACGCTGTGATGTTTTGACGACTCGAAGCTTCGACGTTGTGACGTCGAAACATCACAGCGTCAAGATTTCTAAATGACAAAATGGGAAAAGGCCAACATGTCATATCTTCTACATAACGTCTAAAATCTCTAGAAAACATCCTTCTCTTTCTGATGCCCCCTTATTTCTCAAGTCACTACCCTTCGACAAAACCTTTCTGCTCTGAAACTCTTCTAATCTCTGCTCTGCGGACTGTCCCTTTCCTTTCCCTTTGACGTCTTCTCCAACTCCCTAGATGGCCACCTTCGATGCATACTCGCCTCTCGGCTCAGTTATTTTTGAGATTTGTCCCGGATGAATAAACAGACTTTACTATTACAATATTTTATAGATAATAATAGGATAGTGTAACCGCTTTTTTAGTCTACGCGGGCAAAGCCGCGGGCACAAGCTAGTATATCATAAATTTTTAGAAAAAATATTCGTTTATCCAAGTTAGTAACTATGTCAAGGTGTTTTAAAATAGGTCATTTTAATTATGATTGGCAGTCCCCATATTTGAGACTGTGTAAAAAGAAATTTTGACTTACACCAAATGAAACGAAAAGTTTTTCAGATAATACAGGGTGTTCGGTGGATAGTCCGACAAACGGAAATGGCAGACAGGTGAGGCATACGTTTGGGGCATATTTGGTCTAGAAACTGGTAGCCTAAACCTTAACGTTTTTTTTTTAATTAATTGTTAATCTTTTTTCAAGAAAAAACCCAAAATTTCACTTTTTTACTTAATAACTTTTATTTTGCTCTGTTTCTTTAGTCTATTTTAGGTTTTATCCAATTTGTGATGTTCTCCTGATCTGAAAATAATGCTTTAGGTCACAAAGAACATCAAATAAAAAAGTTATGAGCTTTTAAAATATAAGGTGCTACTTTATTAGTGCCCGATATTTTAGTCAGTGCTCCTACTCGATTAAGGCATTGTGCGACATGTGATTATCATTGTGAATAGCATCAAATGGAGCAGTTTTAAAAAGCGTTTGAACTTCCCAACTGCTGATGTTTTTTTTAAAGTCGCTGGAAAGTTAATATATTATTTTTCCTATATATTTTAAAAGCTCATAACTTTTTTATTTGAAGTTCTTTGCGACCTAAAACATTATTTTCAGATCAGGAGAACATCACAGATTGGAGAAAACCTAAAATAGACTAAAGAAACAGAGCAAAATAAAAGTTATTAAGTAAAAAAGTGAAATTTTGGGTTTTTTCTTGAAAAAAGATTAACAATTAATTAAAAAAAAACGTTAAGGTTTAGGCTACCAGTTTCTAGAGTAAATATGTCCCAGATGTCCCCACCTGTCTCCCATTTCCGTTTGTCGGACTATCCACCGACCACCGAACACCCTGTAACTTTCTCTTACAAAAACTATCAACATATACCCTGAGTAGGGCACAGCAAAATAACATTAGCTAAATAAAATTTACTTTAAAAACAAATTTAAATAACAATAAAAATAGTGTAGATAATTTAAAATTCATAATTCAAATTTAAATAACAATAAAAATGTTCTAGGTAATTTAAAATTCATCATTATTTTAAAACATAATATATTTGGTCAATTTTAAAATTATTACAATATCCAACGCGCCAGCCTTGACTTTTACCGTTGTACTTTCAATCAGTAGATCAATTAATTATCTAGAATCGAATGTTGCATTCGATATATTTCTACATTCTACCAATTCTACAGAGTACAACACTATAGATATCGAAAGTTGTATAGAGCGTTTCAACAAATAGTTCCTATGCCGTTATGTTGGCTCCCCTGTCTATCAACGACATCAACACACGAAGACGCTTCTACGATTTTGTTAATGTGTGTCTGCGTTCTATGTATAGTTCATTCCAATCAAAAAAAAGCAAAAGGTAAACAAACATAGTATGCAGATGACATTGACATGTGTCAGTTCCATAGTAAGTTTGTTTACATTTTGCTTTTTTTTGATTGGAATGAAGTATAGTGTGTGCTGTGTGGAAAACAATGCTGCCAACATAACGGCATAGGAAGTACAATATTTGTTGAAACGCTCTATAACCGGAAACCGTTTGCCGGTTTTCCGGTTTTCCATCAGTACATTCCTGCCAAAGAAAACTCGTTCATTCATTCATCTGTCATTCAATCTCCGGTCGCCGTTTCGAGACGGACGCCATCTTTCTTTTCTTTCAACTTTTGTCGGCAGCGAGGTACGTTGAAAAATTGAAATATTTGATGAATAAAATTTAAATTGTGTGCATTGAAATCCTCCGTTACTGCCTCATTATATTTGTGATCTAGATAGTTTTTTGTAAGTAATATAGCCGCACCGGCTCGTACGTCGCACAGCGGCCATGTGGTCGGCTCAAAATGGTTTTGCAAATTACTGCGCATTATGTTTTACCAAAAAAAGAATAATTTCTGTCGTATATGCTTAGTTCGTAGATACATTTCCATCTGCACAGGTACACGAAGTGTCCGAGTTTTGTCTAGGCTGTTGTGATATAGGTGTCAATTTGACAAACGCCGGTACGTCCCCAACGTGGCCAGGACTGATGGTTTCATTGTTCTAGATCACAAAAAGATGGGCACGGTTGAGCGAGCTGGCGACGCTACGTCCGAAGTCGAGTCCGGGGAAGAGGAAGAAATCGTCGGGGGCGGCGAGCTTGCGCAGCATCTCATGAAAAGGTGGGTCTTTTTTAGGTTATAAGTAGTAGGAGTAGCTATCTATAGAGGAAGGTAAAATACTAAGCAGTGATGGTAACTATTATAAAATACCCTATCCTAGCAGTGTTCGTTCTTAAGTTTTGTTTTAAGGTCAGGCCTACATCCAAGGTCTCGGTGGGATGACCTTTTTCACTTATGTATACTTGTAACACTACAATAATTCAGCAAAATATCTATTCTGTTTGCCTTGATACTTACTTTTTATATTGTCTGTAGATATTTTTTAATTCCTCACACTTAAGTACTTTGTATCTAATGTCTGTCTGTCCATATTTAAATGATGACTCATGAACCATGTGCTCAAATTCCTTGTACTTTGGAGGATCATAATACTTATTATATAATTTATATAATGGATTTTTTTTATGAACCAAAAATAAACATAAAGAACTAAAGTCTACACACCTCCTTGCTGACTGATGATATTTCAGTCTGTGTCTGAAGTTTTACTCATTTTCATCATTTCCTTGATGAATCAAAGTATGGAATAATAATAAATATCCGGGACAAATCACACATGGTCATCTGTCCCCAAACTAGGATTCCATGTTTTATGGGAACCGGAGATTGATATACATACACATATAGGTTTACATACGTACATCAAAAGCTGGATCAAAGCTGACTTGATGACTCGAGAGGTTAGGCCTTCCCGAATAGAGGCCTATGGGTTCCATTATTGTCTAGGGCAAACATTTCTGTGATGAGCAAATTTGCTTGCTTTATGTATTTATATGAATGTTAGTGTGATACCCATAGTATAGGGAATCTTCGTTTGGGGCAAGATGTCCATGTGTTATTTGTTCTAGTTAGATGTTTGTCTCTTTGGAGTTTCATAGAAAAACATAGATGTTTTAAGTTAGATTTTATTAAATTTTGGCTAAAGATATCAACATGCAATGCAAAAACATGGTTTAAACCTTTGGTTCAATCATTTATACAAGATTTACTGAAAGTTTTCTGCCACTGCTGTTCACATAATCCAAAATCGAGACTTAAAATTATCAACAGATTACAGACAAACAGATTTAGACAACTTATCATAAATAGATAAAATGCCCTTTGATCACAAATGTCAAGTTCTGCAGATTCAATTATTGAAGTCTGTATAAGTAAGCCTTACATTAAGTTTGTATCTAATGTGGGTATGCATAATTTTTGAGATGAGACAATGTTTGGTGCCACACTCTGTATTACTGGGTTTTAGGCAGCTCGGTACAAAAAGTTGTGATGTTTTTGGTTCAATTTAACTAGGCCAAAACGCTGGTCATTAGCAAAAGTCACATACGGCCTTACATTTTAGAACTTTGTAAAGAAAGACAAGGTTAATCTCTTGGATTTCTGCTCTAAATGATCATAGTAAAAAATGCATCCATGTTACATAGTTGCACAGTCATTGAAAGATAATCAAAGATGATATCTTCAATACTGTTAAAGTTGGTTTTATTTCACTTTCGGTTGGTTTGCATGACTTAGTTATTAGTTAACATCCACTTAAGTTTAGTGATATGGTGTGAACACATACATACTTTGCCGTTGAGTAAACCAATGCAATATATTCTCACTATATTCCCATCTAAGTAGTAAAATATTTTAGAACTAGATTAAATTATGGGTCGGTGAACTAAATGAGTCATTTCACAGTCTGACTACTGTGTTGTGCCTGAGTAGTGCTCCAATTAAGTATGACTTGCATTTTAATAGTACTCGTCCAACCATGGCAACAGGCTAATAAACAGTGTCATGAAAGTAACATGACTTAGTTTTTGTGCTTAGCAACAGTCATTTCATCTTACCCTTACGCATTTAGAGAAGGGTCCTACTTATTCAATTAAGGGTCAATTAGTACTAACTAATATAGTATACTATGCAAGTATTGTCAATTTGTATGGTACAGTATGGTTTCTTTTGATACTGAGCAAGATACTATAAGAATTGTAGCTCTTTTAATTTGGATATCAGTTCATGAAGCCGTTAAGTTAGACTGGTAATCCTGTTGTAGCTGCTTTATTAGTTAGTTTACAAGTTTTTTCAGAAATTAAAATTTGTTTTAAATGGCAGAGTTAATGAAAATGATGACTAATTACACACCAAGATCTGAAAGAATCATGATTGTATTCTAACATGCATCACCAACTGAAGTAATATAATCCTTCATAAAACCTTGCTCGGGCTCCAAGATTCCATATAAACGAGTTATATTTTGTTGCTCGCAGCGGAATCACGCGCAACGAGATGCTGGCAGCGATCACGAACCGTCTGCACGCAGAGGCGCTGGCGTCGCTGCCGCCGAACGTGCGCCGGCGCATCCGCGGGCTGCGCTCACTCCAAAAAGAGTTTGTTGATATCGAAGCCAAGTTCTACAGTGAGGTGCATGCTCTGGAGTGCAAATATGAGAAACTGTACAAGCCTCTGTTCGAGAAGGTGAGATTATTGTTGTTAGCTTAGCATAGTTTTTAATTTCAAAAGGTCTTCCAATTTAAACCGCTGTAAATGTTAGTTCCTGTTTATATTCCTTGTGTGTAATAAAACATTCGCACTCACATACATACACTGTTAACAGTACATAGTGTCCACAGCCTGGGGGGATTTCCTACCTACATCTCTGAAAGCTTAGGCTATATGCCACACGTAATGGCCAAATCTGTATTCTTATTGTGCCTTGTAGGCTATTGATCTGAAAATAATTGTATTAATCTTTGCTGTAGCGCGCGGCTATCGTAAACGGTACATACGAGCCGACGGACGAGGAGTGCCTGAACCCGTGGCGCGACGAGAACGAGGAAGAGGAGTTGGCCCGTGCCGTGCAGGGCGCTGCCATCACCGACGGCGAGAAGCCGGCCGAAGGAGAGAACAAGCCTGCCGAGTAAGTGGCCAATGAGTCTTGTCATTACATATTTGACTACTGTTTTTCTAGTGTATAACGTTGAGCGACAGAAAGAGAGGCATCAGAAAATACATGGAGTTCCATGTGGACACACGTGGATCAGCCCTAATAGATGGCAAAGCACTATCATACAGATGGTGTCCATGTCTCTGCGTGGTTAATGACAACTTTTGTTACTTAGGCATTGAAAATGATGATTTATTATCACCAAGATCTGAAAGAACCATGATTGTTTCTTACATGCACTACCAACTGAGGATAATTAAACAGTTTCAAATTATTCTATTTGAAAAGAACACAAGCACTGAAACTATTGTATCATGATTGCAGACCCACAATGGACCCGAATGTCAAGGGCATCCCTGACTTCTGGTACACCATCTTCAAAAACGTCTCAATGCTGTGTGAAATGATGCAGGAGCACGATGAGCCCATCCTCAAGTGCTTGCAGGACATTAAAGGTGCGTATGAGTGGTTTCTCACTTGCAGTACAAAATTAAGGATTTTCAGTGTCAATTTTTCCCGTCAAAGAGTAATGAGCGTTTGCGATGTTATTGTCGGCCTACATAGTAATCGCATTCGCAATTGTCGAAAATTTTATTAACACATCCCACGCATAGTCAGGAGTCGCAAGACATATGCGTCTTGCGACTCCGCCTGGAGTCGTGGACCTGTGATTGAAGTCAAGTCCACGACTCCATTTGGAGTCATGGACTGTGAACGTGTTAAACCTTCATACACTTAGGACAGAAAGTTTAGACCTTCCAAATTTTTGGGAGGTTCTTTAAATTGATAATAGAATAAAATAGAATCTGTTTTCTGATCTGAATAGCTTTTTCCTGAAAATTTATATTTTGATGACTTGCCCTTCAATACAATTTGAACAGTTATGTCAAATATATTGTTAAAACTTAGTGCTACTTGCCTTTAGACAATTCTCACTTTTAGAAAATTCTCACTTTTAGACAATTCTCACTTTTAGACAATTCTCACTTTTAGACAATTCTCACTTTAGGACAATTTCTGAAGTCATACAGACAGATCGCCATATTTTTTTTAATAGAAATATTTGCATGAAAACTGGTTCTCTGGAGTTTTCTAGTTTCTAATAAAAGGCTAGTGTCTAACGATAGTTTCCACTTTCAGTGCTCATGCACGAAGACCCGATCGGCTTCACGTTGGAATTCCACTTCGCGCCCAACGACTACTTCACAAACACAGTGCTCACCAAGGAGTACTCCATGAAATGCAAACCTGATGAGGACAACCCGCTCGAGTTCGAAGGCCCTGAGATCTACTCCTGTAAAGTTAGTATAGTCTTTTTGACGTTTTTTTGTACATTAATTTAAAATACATAGTTGAAATGATATTGATTGGTCAATTTCTCAATGTTTTGTTTGTAGGGGCTCCGATGTATTCTCGTATAATAATATAAACTATGAAATATGTGATAAAATTTTATGTGTAATCCGACATGTACTTGCGTGGTTTTCTAAGCTGACTTTTCGACAGTCGCCGTCATACAGTAAGGCTACTCCCTGCCCCTCAAAAGGCGACCTCAATCTCCCAGAGGCTAAAATAAGGTGACATGGATATCCCAAGCCACGCAACACACTTAAACGCTTACACACGTCATATTTTTATGCAGTAAAAGTTTTTAAAGAAGTAAAAAATATATATATTGAACCAAAAACAGAGTTAAGATTAGTGTACAGAAAACGAGGTGGGGACCACCCACTAGGATTCCGTAACCCTGGCCCCACAATAGGATTCCCTGTATTGCAGGTAACCAGTTTTTGGACTTCGTTTTCGGACTTATACTTTTTTTTACTATAAAAACAGATCATGTGTATTTAAAGAATTTAAATTACAATGAAGTCTTATCCGTTCAGGGCTGCGAAATCAACTGGAAGAAAGGCAAGAACGTGACGGTGAAGACGATAAAGAAGAAGCAGAAGCACAAGTCGCGCGGCTCCGTGCGTACCGTGACCAAGTCGGTGCAGGCGGACTCGTTCTTCAACTTCTTTTCGCCGCCCGCCATGCCCGAGGACCCCAACTCCACGCTAGCCTCCGATATACAGGTAATTTTATATGTCATCATCATCATCAGCCGAAAAACGTCCACTGCTGGACAAAGGCCTCCCCCAAGGATTTCCACACCGACCGGTCCTGCGCCTCGCATCCAGCGGCTTCCCGCAACCTTTACCATGTCCTCCTTTATTCACCATTTTTCAAGTAATTATACAGGGTGTAACATTCAAGGTGTGCAATATTTACGGAGGTGATTAAGCTTCTCAAACTGAAGAGTCACTGAAAAAGTAAGCATCTTAAAAAAATAAAATTTTCGAATGTTTTCAGAATAGGTAACTTTTTTCTATCGACTTTCGATAATAATCCCTCAACGGCGCGGCTCCGACAAGATTGCGCGACTGCGCAGTGGCCCGTGGCGTCACAGAGCAGACACGTTCAGTATTCTAATGCCACAGAATAGTTAAAATGGTACAGAAAAAATAGCTTAATTAAATGTAATTTTAATCATAAATTTGATAAATTATTCGTAATAAATAAATGCCCATACATCTTCTCAACAAATATTGCACACCTCGAATGTTACATCCTGTATGTAGTAAAAACTGTTTAACATTATTCAAGTAAATAGCTGATCTTTTAAGCAATGTCTGGGGTATATGTATGTTTGTAAGAAAGAATATATGTCAGGTTCATTGTCCCAAAACTAGCTGGATGCATTTTGTAGAAACTTCACTGAAATGAAATCTTAATAGATACAACATTTGTTTATTATTATTATTTTCGAATATAAATATTATTATTATTATTTATTTAAAAATCAAGTGACAATGACTCATGTGTTAGTAAATCCTTAACCTATGTGTTAGTAGATACATGTAGGGAACAACAAAAGAGTATAAAAGGACAGTCTAGCCTGTGCCCGATCATTTTCAGGATGCTATTGGTGCTGCCCCGCACCCTGCGCATTAGAGATGCGGCGCGTTTGCGCATGATCGCGCGGAAGATATATAGATATATATTATTATATTATATTATTATAGATAGATACAGCATTTATTCGAAATCCTGGCCGGCCCCTGTTAATCTTTAAGTTCCTTATTCTATGACCTGATCACTGTGTCGCGCCTTATACACCCAGTATTTTATAGAGTTACAAACTTATCCTTTTGGCTAGAATTGAAATAATAATATGTAAAGTGGAAATGTTGACGAAGTTTTAAGTGTAAGGAGTTTTGGTGCGTATTGTAAGGAGTTTCGTACATGTTGTAAGGAGTGTTGTCCCGCAGGCGCTGCTAACAGCCGATTTCGAGATCGGGCACTACATCCGCGAGCGCGTGGTCTCCCGCGCCGTGCTGCTCTACACGGGCGAGGGGCTCGACGAGGACGACGATGACGACTACGAGGAGGAGGTTAGTAAAAAAAAATCTTAACATTTGTCGCTTGTCGGACGATCGGGTTGGGAACTTGCCAACAGGCCAATAAGCTAGTAAGGGCAAGGCCACAACACCGCGTTGTGACATCGCATCGCAAAAATCTGCGACGCAAGCAGCGACCTGCTGCTAACAATCGGTTCAGTTTCTATTCTAGTGAGATATGGACGCACTACACGTGTTTTACTTCACTTGCATCGCAGATTTTTACAATGCGCCGTCGCAGTGCAGTGTTGTGGCTTCGCCCCAACAGCTAGGGGCTAGTATCTTTCAGTAAGTTACAAGGAAGAGCTACGCTAGCGCCATTTGCTATCCGGTAGTTGACTGCTGGTCAGTATAGTATTTTTTTATGAAGTAAAAACGACATTTTGTTTGAAATATGTTTGAATTTGTGAACAATGATGTCATTGTTCAGTATAGTAATTTGCATACAAATTATTTAAAAAATATATTAACAATATTCTATGTAACGCAAATCCAAGTTTTTCTGAAACTTCAATAAAAAAGGTATTTAATAATTTTTTATTAATTTATTTTTGATGCAGTCAATTCTCGGATTAATTTTACTGGTCTGCCCGCTCATCACAAAATAACGCAATCCGGGTTACGTTGTTTTGTAGTAGCTCTTTCGATTCGTCTAACCATGGTGTATCATATTTTAAACAAAGAAAAAATATTTTTTTTATACGGAGTACGAAAATAAAAATAACGTAATCCTAAATTTTGTCAAAAAATGTACTACTACAAAACTTTTAAAGGCATTTTACTGAAAACACAGCTACTTTTGGTTTACGTTATTTTGTCATGAGAGTGCAGTGGTCGTCCCCGTTACTGCCGGTGATTAATATGGGGAATATGCTCTTTCTCATTAGCCGATAACATCATTTCTCATACGACTATGACGTTCTGTAAATGTCAAACAAGTATTTACGTTGAATACTTTGACTGGGTGACTACAAGATGTCCAGTACCTAGTGGCCTCAATACGCTTTCAAAATATAGGGAATTTATTTAAGGCCATAAGGCAAATTCAAAATTCAAAATATTTTTTATTTAAGTAGATGCTGTACGCATACTTTTAAATCGTCTTTTTTTCTACCTAGTACAAAGTTCCTACTACTCGGAACTTGTACACTAATGTTAAGAAAATAAAAGGTATATGGAATGAGCACCGGGTTCGGGTTCACCGGCAGTTTCGCTTATTCGAGTATGGGCCTAGTTATCGATTAATGAAAATGAGCGATCTCTGATGCAATCACCACCCTCATACTAAACGTAAGAGTTACCATCACATCACTAAAGTACAGCAGTAAATTTCGAGCACTAGCTTGACGTACGTTATAGTGAATTCTACAGCCATCTAGCGTTCTTGTAAGCTTTAATGCATGGTAGTTTTTTTTTCAATGCTTGCTTAGACTACACCTTTCCTGTTCTCCCCTTTGACAGACGAAGGTACAGTATGTAATACCCCTCAATCCTTGTGTGTTTGATAGAGATGCGCCGAATACAAAACTGAATTAATCGGCCGAATATTCGGTTAGGCGAGTATCTTACCAGTCGACGTTTCAGTTGCTTTCTATTGTTGATATGTGTCGATCTGCGCAGGTTTAGAACGCGGTAAATTCCGTCTGGCCATTGTCATCAAAACTGGTCTGTTTGATTTCAGAATGATTGGTATTCCGATGAAGAATCTCCGGAGATGAATAATTTGTCACCTCACTTAGCACTCCAAGATTATATTAAGTATTACCCCGAACATCCCTTTATTGCGGTTTTAAAAAGCCTGAAACAAAACTGATTATTCGGCCGATTATTCTGTTAGGTTCAATTGTATAGTCGATCGGTGCGTCGATATCTCCTCGGGATGCGAGCGCGTATGTATACAGTATCTCCGTCTGGCCAGTGTCCGGAGGCCTACCAAAAGCGGACTATTTGGTTTCAGGAGGACTCGTATTCCGATGAGGACTCGGGAACCGAGGAAGTTTCGGACGCTGAAGACTGATGCGAACCCCTGTCCCCCGCCCTAGCGTTAGATAGCACTAGCTCTCCCACACGCCGGCCGGTCGGGTCAGACATCAAACCAAAATATATATTTCTCAAAGCTTTGATCTCTGGCCCTGAAAAAACCGCTAAGTACAGATCGAGTCCATTTCATATCTTAGGAAGTTTAGTATAAAATCTGTTCACTGAGCGATACTAACTACTCATATCAACAAGTTAGTAAGCTATCAAATTGATAGTTTTGTATGCTAGGATATATTTTACAATTTTTCTATGCATTGTTTATCCTTTGATGAGATAAATATGTGGTAGATAGCGTAGAGTCGAGCGACCTGCTCTGGGGCGCCCTTACAGCTAGAAGATGGTGCCTTTATGATATGATGTAATGTATATTAATGCATGTCGACTTGTTAAATGTCTGTTACGATTACTATATTGCATTTCTAGTTTAGCTATACAATTCTCGTTTTTATTTATTATACAGTAATTATAGTGTGTATTTTTATTTATGTATTTTCATGTTCGTTGTGTACTTTAAAATTTAATGTGATACTATTTTTATTCTGTAAGGCTATGATGTTTTCAAAACAAAAATTCATAATGCTTTCATTCCAGTTTGTTCATAAACTGTATTTTACTTTATGATTTGGAATTTTCGAATCTCTTAACAAGTGCCAAAAATGCATTTTGGATATACATCAGTGCAAAACTGTGATCTTTTCTTAGAGATCTATTTTAATAATATTGACAATAGATAGGTCAAGCAAGAGTATAGGTGGATATTTAATATTCATATACATACATAACTTTCTATTGAAGTTAGCATAATATCACCAATAATGTAAGCAGCTAGAAAACGACTGGACAGGTAGTTTCAAATATGTATAACGGCTTTGTTTTGGCATGTCGTAAAATGACATTAAAATTGTATGCTTTTTCATACATGTGTGTTTTATTTTTATAATTTATCCTTTTGCATGTGATTAGTTGTGCAAGTTTGTCCAATGGAATGCAGATGGTTGCAGAATTCACAATAGACTATAACAAAAGGTAATCAATTGTGCTCCTAATATTGTTCTTTTAATACAACTTTCATTGCATGTTTGTTGTACGATAACTTGTGCACTTTGGCAGGAGGAGGAAGAATGCTCAACCGAGGAAAGCGAGGATGAGGAACCAGCGCCTCGGAGACGGTTCAAAAAGCCCGGCAAGGCCGCGCCACACGACAACCCCGCCGAGTGCAAGCAACAGTAGCACCAGCCCGCACCAACCGCTGCCAGTGCTCGATGATCCTACCGCTAGTGACACGGCCACGTAGCATGACGCGACAAAATACGGTTGTCTCTTTCACTAGCTAGCGCTTTAGAAAGAGACGAATGCTTTAGGAGCCTCACATACCGGATGCGGTGCGTCGCGGTGACCGACTTTCAAATATTGCACACTCTTATAATGAGGCTGTTCTATAGCCGCTGTTGTCGCACCCCGCCGCACCGCGTCCGGTGTGTGGAGCTCCTTATAGCCTCGTGTCGCTCTTAAAGCGATCATGCTACTTGGTGATTACGCCGATTTATGACATCTCTAAAGTGCGGCACAATCGTATCTCACAAGGAAAGTTGCCTGTGTAATTGAGAGATAGGTCTTCTCACTCCATTTAGTGATTTTTTTTGTGTAATAAAAAGGGATAGATCTACAGAGACTGAAGCGTGCGCTGATCCTTATTGTTCTGCGTCGTCGTGTACAGTGCCTCATTTCATAGATGTCATAAACGTTTGCGCGGAAGTACTAGGTACTATAAGTCACAAGGGCTTTTCGATAGACGAATGAATAAACGCGTCCAAATTGCAAGCCTGGTGCTGTCTTTTCTACGAATCAGGGACGAATCTAAAAACCCGGTTAGAAACTGCAAGACTGCGCAAAAATATAGTATTAAGTCACAATTAATAGTGTGAATTTCACCAGGCCAGTCCTTCTGAAAAATGTGAATTATTTTGTGTACATTGTTCGCTTTTTGGGCATTGCAATTGTAGTGTTAACTTTGGAAACAGTACATCACTTGTTTGTAATTGTTGCGAACCTAGTTATTTCATGTTGTTCCTTTACATTCCTAATATCGATGTAGAACATTGTGCAGTTAGATACCTGGATTTTAAACAAAAATCGTCCGCCTTTTAACAGTTTTATTTTTTTACTTATGTTCAACATGTTAATTGTTCGTTAATTGTAATTGATGTGGGTCATCAGTGGTGCGTCTACGTTATAAACAGCTAGATAGATATAGATGGACCTTCGAAGGTATTAAAAGATATTGTGATGTATAGTTTACACTGCCTCTAGATTGTTGAAAGGCTGTTGTCTATGGGACTGGATTGTTTTTGTTAGTAAGCTGTTGGGAAGTCCCGGTAATTAGATATTTTTACTAAGTATACCTACAACTATGGTCAGTCTGCATCGCGAACGCAAGCTATAGAGATTTGTACACTTACAATTTTTCTAAAATAAAACGTTTTAATTATTATACATATTTATTTTTATTTATTCCTGTATCCTAGGAAAGAGGTCAAGCCTGAAATCGAATAGAAAAACATCTATCTCTCCCTCTCTACTTAAAATAATTTTATGGCATTGTAAAGTCATAAAAACTGACGAAACATTTGGACTTTTTTTACTTACTTCCAATCAAAAAAAGAAGCAAAAGGTAAACAAACTTACTATGGAACTGACACATGTCAACGTCAGATTCATACTATTTTTTGTTCACCTTTTGCTTTTTTTACTGGAATGAACTATAAACGCATTCCTTTCGTTTAACAGCGGAAAAATCACCAGTCGTAGCATTAACCGTTCAATATGTGTCGTTTCGAGACGCAATTTTATCAAAAAAATTTCGCCATTGATAATTGATAATTTTTTATTTCTACTGTAATGAGCATAGTTCATTGGGGAACGTTTATTAGTTTGAAGAGTAGAAGGCACAGTTCGTTTTCAGGTACCTATTTTAAAAGGATCCTACTTAGATAAAATTGTAAAAAAATGTGACGGGATACCGTATACAGCGTGTCATTCGGGATCCCGGGATCGAGTCATGTATAATACACCCAGACACAGCTAAAAAATCTGCTCATCACAGAAGTGTTTGCCCTGGGTAGGGATCGACTCTCGGAACAGTAGGCAGGAACATTACCCACTGAGCCACCGAGTCAGTCATATGTTTATAGAGTTCTGGCGATTTCGGCAGAACAAAACAGAACTAAAGCTGTTCCTGGGGATCGAACCCACGAATCTCGGAACAGTAGTCAGGTGCACTAACCACTGAGCCACCGAGTCATCATGTAAAGAGTTTGTGATTTCGGCAGTACAGAACCTGAACTAAAGCTGTTTCTTTCTCGTTGTATTTAAAATCGATTACACATATAAAATTATTTTACTATCGGCCACATTTTAAATTGGTTTCAAAGGGAGAATCAAAGAGTACGTTTTTATATACGAAGCTTACAAGAGACTGTTAAGAAGGCTTCATTTTAGGTAAGTACTTAGTTTATGTAATGTGTATTGGTTCGGTGTTTATTATAGAGATGCGCCGAGTACAAGTATTACCGAGTAACCGAGTACCGAGTATTACTCAGTTTAAAGTTTGCTAAACCCAAACCGAGTACTCGGCCGAATTACTCAGTTCAAAATCCTCTGATAATTTGTTGTTCTTATAAAACGATTAACATAAGTGACTCACAATCACAATATCAGAAATAAAATATCAGCCTATATAGGTTTTTCGCCTATAGCAGTGAGTGAGTACTATTGAACGAAGTTTTCTCGTTTGAAGTAGCTACCTACTACCGCAGTTTGGTGGCCTATCCCAATATTATCACGCAATAAAAACATAATTTTATTTACTAAAAAAAATAACTATGTTGGTCTCGTTGATATCTTTCTCTAGTGACCGTATCGTTTTTGTCGCTGCTCATACAAAAGACTTCAACGTGTGACACAATAATAACGTAAACAACCCATTATGTCCCCACTGCAGGGACACGGGTCTCTTCCCATACATCGGGAAGGTTAGGCCATACTCCACACACGGGGGCCAAGTGCGGATTGGTGGAGGTTGTGGGGCTAGTGGCCAACCCCGTGTCAGAAGTTTTCAAGCCGCCTATAAGGCCTCCGACATGGCTTAACGACTGTCATCTACTGATAACAGCCGGCACCAACGGCTTAACGTGCCTGGTTACATCTCTAGTGTATACAGGTGATTGGTAATTCGACTAGGGTTATACTAGAGGTCATTTGCAACAAATTAAGTCCAGTTAACCAGGGGTCAAAACTGTATGGTTACTGAGACATTACTTTTTTTAGATTTTTGAAATTTTTACCAAATTCTTGTTACCAAAAACAACTATGAAAAAACCATTACACTGTTTACATTAAATTGATACTTTTTTTAAAGCTGAGAAATGTGCGTTCACTTTGAAAAAAAAATCCTTGCCCAAAACTCACATAGTCTCAAAAATAAGTCTTAAGGTCTCAAGTTACATAAAAATATTATTTTGTATAAATTTTCCATAAGTAATTGAGTATTACAAGAAAAAAAAAATGTGAGCTTGGCGTGGTTAATATGATTCGATAATTTCTGGCAATCTTCGCGACAGTTCATGGACACGAACTCGCATAGTTTCCAACCAGATGCTTAGTTCGTGCGGACAGAAAAGTTACAGAATTCGTTAAATAATAGTTGATATCCTTGTTAATGCCTCCGATATGGCTTAACGACTGGAATCTTATGATAGCAGCTAATATGGTTGAGGGGAGCGATGGCTGACTCTCGCGTTATCGGGTGCTGGCCGTGTGAACTGGCCTGCTCTTGTCATTGGTTTTTGGAATTGTTAGTCATTAGCTACAAAGAATTTTTACTTTTATCTCTTTTGAATCCTTTCTTTATTTATTCTTATTTTTGTATATTTTATTTACAGACATGACATTGTATAGGTAATTCATTTATTGATCTAGCATTAAGATGTAATAGAATATAAAACTTTAAAAAAAAAATGTGTTGGAGGGAGTTTCTTTAGGGCCCGCCGTTTCTTCTCACTCCGCAAACACTTCCCGAAACGGTGGGTATACGAGTTCCGAGTGGTAGTAGGAACCTCGTATTAGGCAGATAAAAGAATGACGTTCGAAAAGTGTACACTGCTACCTACTTCGAATAAAATATTTTCATTTTCATTTTTATTTAAGATCTGATGAGCCATAGCGTAAAACCTTCAGTAGCAAACAACTAATATAATTTACGTGCAATCTAACTTTATAACAGACTTACGCAGACAGACTAAAAATGTTTGTTTCTGCACAAAAAGTACCACCTAGACCTTTAAGAAAACAAGTTTTCTTCAAGACATTTTCCTCTTACTCAAAGTAAAATTTTAATTCCAACTATGACTCGCTCCCGGCAGAACTTGTGAAAATGTTTAATGGGACTGTTTACCTTAGAACTCGGTTACAGGAAAAGTTCAGACGGAAAATTAGCTTTCTAGTTCCGCAAGAAACATCTCAACGGTTTTAATACATTTACAATTTTGCGACTACCTGCATAAATTTTTCAAAAATGCAGGAGAGAGTTTGTATGGTTTTGTTTGGTTGCGTAATTTTAGTGTAAAAGTGATGAATATATTTATGTAATTTCTAATTCAGAGTAATTATCATTTATTTCTTCTCAGTATCATCTAAACTGCGGAACTTACGCCCTAAACAAAAGAAAGCTACTCTAAAAGGCGTCGATAGATTTAAAATTTATTGAAAGCAAGTTGGTCTGGCTTGGTTAGGAACTCAGTTAAGCTTCCGAGACTGGTTTCACTTAGTTCCATGCGATTTTTACCTTAGCCGGCGGCGTTCTTAAATTCGCGATCGGGTATGTATGTACTATTCTCAGTTTTTGTAGTTCAAAGACAGATTCAAATGCTTTCAGCTAAAAAAAATAGGTAGGCCCAAAATTTACTCAGTACATAATTAAGTTTCATTTGAGGACGCCTACTTTTAATTATTGCGTTCAAGAGTTATGCTATGTCAGATGAATTAAACGGCAGGATCTAACCTATTTAAAGAGTTGGTTCAATTGAACAATTGATCCAAAAAATATTCTGAGACACTAATTGCGCTCTAATTTAATTAAATCCTTACATTTAACTTTACACATTTTTACTTGAAACGTATTGGAGAGGTACTTATCTATCGAAACCTAAGTTGTTTGCGAGAAATCTTTTCATTTTTAATGAACAGCGCTGGCTGCCAGGAAGTTGTTTCTCGAAGGTTTCCTTATTGACTTTAAGCTGTTCACTACGAGCTTGCAGCTTTAGTGGT
Organism: Coleophora deauratella; assembly: GCA_958295455.1. Classification (NCBI taxonomy): domain Eukaryota; kingdom Metazoa; phylum Arthropoda; class Insecta; order Lepidoptera; family Coleophoridae; genus Coleophora; species Coleophora deauratella. Next base: position 10,080,445 of record OY282402.1, read on the forward strand.
CAATTGAGAATTGTTAAGCATTTACACTGCCACAAAATCACTGAACAGCGAATAGTTATTATATACTGCTCAAAAGAAAATAAGGGCCAGCGGGTGTTTTTTTATATCTGTAGACCATCTTTGTTAGACCCCTACTGAGCATTATTTGAAACATTTATTAGCTAAAATTGTAAACAATAGCATATTTTATTATTTTAAAATGTAAAAAAATATTACTTTTTTTATTTTAATGATAATAACAAAAAACCTGTTGACTCTTATTTTCTTTTGAGCAGTATATATATACTATCATAATCTTTAGTATTTCTATGACAGTATAAAATCAATTATTTTTAGACATATTTAGATAGATGTTCGTGCATTAAGATTTATGATAGTTTTTCAATTATCGTAAAACTTGAAACTTAGAGGTGGTTACAGGAAAAGCAATTTTATGTCATAACATAAAAGAATATACATACGTATGCTTCCACTTAGGTACGTAGTGTCTGTCAGTAATCTGTTTTTATTATATTTTTTTAATGATTTATTTCAAATTGTTAACATTATAATGTTATATTATTAATTAGATACAAATACTATAGTGTACTATATGTAAGTACAATAACGTGAAACAAATTTTGTCAAAAGATTTTTCATTCATTTTCGTTTTCATGAATCTCTGTAACCCCAACTGTTATTTGAGAATAAATCATAACCAAGCTCACCAAGACATTGCATCTGCAAGGGTACCCTGCAAATAAGGATTTGATGCTTCATATTTTCATATCATAAGTATAAAATCATGTAAAAGTAAGAAAGGTCTAGGATTATAAGTTTAATTTACGCATACGAATAACGGTACTCCAGTCGCCACTGCCGGGGTTAGCGACCGACCGGACCGATTTTAATCTAACTTTAAAATCCTGTCCTCGGTTAAATATTTTACTAGTTAAGTACCTAAGTTAACACGTCGTTAATAGGCGAAAGGGATATTGTTTATGTTTCCCGTACCCATAAATTTTGTTTCGTATTCTTTTAATTTTGTAGATATGTTTTAATTAATGCGAGGTTTATGATAAAACTGATGGATATCATTGAAAATATTTTAAACTAAGTAAAGGTGTACTCGTGAAATCGAAAAACTCCCAGAAGGACATGTACATACCTTTATTTTGTAATATACTGATTGGCAATAGGAGTGACATTTTTTACACCCAATTTTCATGAGTGTTATAATATAAACAGGAATTAAATATCGTACCTCTAAGACTCACGAAAAATCTTATTTATACAAAAGACGTAGTTTTGAAATCTCTATATATAATTTATTTCATAATATTATAATTTCGAGATAACTGACAACATTTAATATGAATGTTTTAGTAATTTTTTTTAATAGTTAAATACATATTTCTTGAGATAATGTTTTTGTACATAAATAAAAAAAACTCGTAAGTACGTTTAAAATTTTCATGGTTTACTCGGGATCAAGTATGTGGTTTCTACTCATGAATAATAATATTCTTTCTCAAGGAACTTATACAAACAAATTATAAACTTACATGCAAATAGATTAGGTTGAGGTTTTTTTTCCAATTGTATGGGTTTCTTGGGAAAATTTGTTTTTTTTAAATATTGCGGGACAAATCACACACGGTCACCTGGCCTCAAACTAGGATTCCCTGTATCTTGGGAACCAGAGACTAATATACATACACATATACATTTAAATACATACATATACATACGGAGGGCCGTAATGTATAATATAAATTGATAATTTTTAGTATGTTGTATTCGTGTTCATCTACTAACAGTAATTTTAAGTTGTGTGTTGTATACTAAAAAATATGGACTCTGTCTGAAATAAATGAGTACATAATAATAATAATATACAGGGTGACTTTAAATTAGTTCTTGATACGAAAGGCTATGCATGTGCTCATGATAACGAACAACTTTCCCTAAGGAACCCATAGTCAAATAGCAAAAAAAATTTTGGACTCTTCATACTTATTTGGCCGGTCAGTTCATTGATTTGTATGGAGAGTCAAAAATTTTTTTTGTGATTTGTCTATGGGTTTCTTAGGGAAAGTTGTTCGTTATCATGAGCACATTCATAGCCTTTCGTATCAAGAACTAATTTAAAGTCACCCTATATAGATATAATACACCCAGACACAGAGCAAACAAATCTGCTCATCACAGAAATGTTTGCCCTGGGTGGAGATCGAACCCACGACTCTCGGATCAGTAGTCAGGATCACTAACCACTGAGCCACCGAGTCAGTCAATGTGTATATTCAGTTTGTTGAATAGAAGCTACAGACAACGGGAACGATACAAATGAAATATCATCCTGTTTAGTTTTCACGACAATACTTCTATGTACTTATAAGTTCTTTCGTGGAACCATCAAAAATGCTATTTAACTTAACACTTAACAATTTATTTATTTATTTTCTTTAGAACTTCACAAAAAATAAAAGCCACTTATTTCTCGACAACGTCTTACATATTCAAAATTCCACCACTTTCTGAACTGACCAACAGAGACTTGGTATTGCAGCCATTTTGGGTTGTTCAGTATCTCGCAAAGGGCGCACGCGTCGAGGACGCGCCCCTCCTTGATGACGTAATGGTTCTTCCACCGGAAGTAGTCGAAGTACAGCGCACGGTTCTGCGTGACGTCATGCATAGTCTTGGCTAGGCTGCCTAGACTCATGTGCATTGCGTTTATATAAGAACCTGGCGGCAGAAATCTGTGGGATGATATAAAATATCATTAAACATTTGTGGGGGACGGCAACTATCAAAATGGCTTTTTAAAAAAAAACTACTGTGGATGTTTATTTTCAAATATTCTACAAAATAAACAGAGAATTGGGGTTTAAATAATTGAAATGTTGTCAACTATATCTAAAGTTCACTTACTTTTCGTAATCAGCCCCACCATATACGATCGGCACAGCGTCGTTCTTATAAGCATGGAGCACCACATTCGTCACGTAGTCACTTGAAAACGAGTCTTCTAAAGCCAGGTAGAAGTAATAATCCCTTCTTAACCTCCAATTGCACGGGGCCATCGTTTTCCTCTTACACTGTTTAGTGCCGCATTCACCAAAAACATCAACACTCAAGTTGTATTGCTCTAGTTCTGTATTCAAATTCCTCACGAAATCTTCTCTATGGCTTCTACTCTTGCATCGGTCGAGGAAGATAGCAGCCGCCTTTCCCTTGCTTTGTAGTTGGTTTTTGTGGAAACTGGTCAAGGGTTGCATCTCCTTCAACCAGTGGAAACCGACGCCCAGCTCATCTCCGTGCGTGTTGTAGATTGAGATAAATCTGTAGACGATGGTGGAGTCTACCCTGGGGAAAAGATGTGGCAAAAGATTACGTCTCCGAAGTTACCTGACACTTTCCTCAGGTTACTTCGGACACGAAATCTTTTGCCACATTGTAAAATAAATAAAAAAAGTGGTCAAGTGCGTGTCGGGCCACGCGTATTGTAGTGTTCCATAGTACTTCGACAGACACTGCTTTAACTTCATCAATGGAATTATGAAGTAGGTACGAAATTTGCCTTTGATAAGTTGATCGATCGACTAGTACTCATTAACTTGTAAAGCCTACTTAGCTATGATAGTTTTCCTTTTAACTTCGTCATATAGTCTTCTGCTGTTTCAACCGTTTAGCTGGCAGAGGGGGGGGGAGGGACATGATTTTAACAGCTTAATATTTCGAAAACGGATCTCTGAATCGAAAAATGGTTTACACAAACTCACAATATTTTTTAAATGACACTCCCCACCATGGGATAGTTGAGAAAAACATTTTATATCCACTTAACGTGTAGGCTCCCCTACACGTTAAGTGGATATAAACCCCCTGTTTACTTATTTTTTACCTATTTTATAATAGGTACTAAGAGGTACTTCAGTTCATCGTAATGAAACAACATTTATTTATAAAGCTTTCAATTGAAAAAATACAGGATGTTGTTTTGGTCGACAACGAGCTTTTCAGGGGTGATAGTATACATGATACTGATGCCAAAAAAAATATAAAAATGGCACCTTAAATTTTCAAAAGTAAATCTTAGAAAATAATTAATTATGGTATCCTTGTTTCCGTGCGTAACGTATTTTAACAATGAATGGTTGCCTAGCAACGAGGCGAGGTGTGCGGGGGTGCGCGAGGGGCCCCGACTGCGGCAGCGCCGCGGGCGGCGCGGGCATCCTGCTGCATGCCTCCGCGTTGAACCCGCGTTCCTTTTTCTCAGCGAGAGCAAGCGCCTCTGCGCGTGAACTTACGCTACGGCTATGATCAGGAACAAGTCTTTATTCAATAGTCGTGAACTGAGCGATGTAGTTGTTAATACATCGCTCAGTTCACGACTATCGAAATGTTTTTCGTGTGGTGTAAATCAAGTCGAGTGTGTGAGATTTGGAGTTATTTGGAGTGACGTCGCGCCGCCGTAATGTGTTACGCAATAAAAACATTATTTACAAACTCCGCAAATCGTGTTCTACCGAAAAAACATGCCATGCTCGAGATAGAGCCCAAAGTAGACAAGAGTTCGAGGAAGAAGCTATCTTGGAATACTTCTACCGACAGGTTCATGTAAGTGTCATTGACCTTTTTGTAGGAAAATTCGTGAATGAGCCGGCCGTCATTGACTGACTGCGCGAACATGCGTTTTGATAATTTTAGGAAAATTTGTAGGTAATTTTTTCAGTAGAATCAATTTATATAAAAAATATTATAGGTATTTTCAGAACAAGTATTTTTTATACTTTCATCCCTTAGAAGGCCGTTGTCGACCAAAACAACACCCTGTATATAGTGGTCTAGTCATGACGTATGTAGTCGTGACGTATGTTTTAAAATTACGATATTTTGTTAACACACTGAAAAAAATGTCTGGTACTTACATGAAACTAGAATCTCGTTATCCGTATGATATTGTCTAGTTCTGTTTGTGACGACGAAGCGCTTTGTCGTCATTACTATCATAATCTAGTTAAATCAATTTTTGAACACAACAGAACATATCGGTATGTATACAACATGTCATGTTCACCTTACAATCCGATTATAATGATAACAAACCTTATTGTAAAGAGTACCATTTTCCAGTATTCATTACTATCGCACCATTAATGCTTACTATGCAGTGGTAAACTGTGTTTTAACTAGATTTAAAAAGTAAATATTACTAATCGCTTAGTACATGCTGCAAAAAATGATATTACTTATAACTAATTTTTTGTTAGAATAACTATTTTTTAAACAACTATACGTTCTTGTTGTATTGTAGTCAAAAACTTTTTTCGGTGTAATACTACACGTAGGGAGCGCCAAAAGTTCTCGGCCTGAGTAAGAAAAAGAAAAGCGATACAGCTGAAAAGTTTCTACTTAGTTATCCTCTATTTCAATACACATATTCAAACAAGAAATAAACATTATGTATGTATCCTTTTAAAAAAACTAGATTCCTAAAAGTTACAAACTTTAGTACTTACTACAGTTTTCAACTTATTTTAAGTGTAGAAACTGCGTGCTTTTTCAGGTAGTTAAGTACATAATAGACAGGGAGAGCCATAAACAGACTGTAGAATACAGGAGCAAGTTGTTGGAAGCCAAGATCCCCATCGCCATACTTTGAAAAACTCCTCCATGGCACAAGTGCATTGTCGTGCAATAAATATACAACTTAACTGATTACGCAGTTGTATTGGTCGGCTGGTTTATTTGAAGTAAAATAATATATGACATGTTAAAGTAATTTGAATGGTGGACATGATTTTATATGTACGATGTATGTACGTTTATAAGTGTTCTTCGCTTAAAAATTTGGTTTCGATTATTTTTCCGGGTAATCTTTCTATCAATAAAAGTTTCACACAAACCGTCCAGTAAATTAAGAGATAGGTATTACCTAAATATAAAGTTCACTTAGTAGGTAATAAGGTGACGTACTAAGTTCTAATTTACCTACTTGTAAGTAAATGTCCAGTTGAAAAAGTTATCATAAACTGCATCGCAAACAGGGAAGATGTCCGAAGACTGACCAGCGACAAATATATACTTTTGCGTAGTTGTTCTTCTGCTGGGCAAGTCACGAGGTCCCTTGCTGACACCCTCAGCATCAAAGAGTATAGCGTCGAAGTATCTGCTGTCTCCAAATAGCGTCCTGTTTCTTGTCAAATAGCAGTTAATCACACGGCATCTCTTCTCTATAAAGTAAGTCTGCCCCTCGTATTCCATTCCTGGAAATTTAGTCCATATCAGAACGTACTTGAGGTCCGCCAAAAAGCGGTCAATTTTCTTGATAACTTGCACTCTTTCCCGTCTTTGAATGATGACGTAGATGAGTAGAACTAAGTAGAAAATGTGAGAGAACTGTTTCAAGGATCTGTGCATTCGGGCCATTATCCTATAGGTATCTGGAACAAACAGAAACTGATTTCGCGATGACGTTCTGAAACAGACTGAAAGATTTAATCTAAAAGTTGAAAGCGCAAACATTCTTGATCTTTGTCAACAAATGTAGATTTACTACGAAATTCAGGCATTGTCGTTTCGTGAAATGATACAAGTACACTAATTAGTTCCATGAAAGTACATGACTAGATGTATGAAGAAGTGTTTTTAAAACATTTTATGAGATCACAATATGAATGTTTACTAAAAGGTCGGCACTACCACCTAGTTTGGGTTGGTCGTTTCGGAAAAAAATGTTAGCAAAGTTACCTATCAGAGAGTGCTATTAAATTTTATAAGCACATAAGAAAATGCCAAAGAAATTCATAAAAAATATATTTGTGTCAGATAAATTTTGACTTATTCGCAAAAATCCCGAATACAAATATGCTGTGTATGTAATATCTTTTAATAAAACGTTATTATTACCTCATTATTTCACTAGGGAAAGGTATCCTTTTTTTAAGAACCAAATTCATTTGCTATTGTTTTTTTTATAATGGCGAAACCACAAAAAGCAGCGAAGTCGTGATAATTCTCAACGCAGCGCTGCGGAGTGTAAAAATAAATAATTATTTTTGTCGATTAGAAAATGAATCATATTTCACAACAGACAACAATAGGAACTTGGATAAATACACGCTGTCGTCATGAATAAATGAAACGAAATATCAAAGAAAATTCAATTTGTTACTCACATTCATCTGGTAATGTGATTTGGGACGCATTTTAGGGTTCCTTATCTAAAGGTTGCAATAGTTATTTCTCATCACTTTGTCATTTGTACATGTGACAACCTTAACAAAAACATAGATGATTTTTATATTTTCTTCGTCATTTTAATTGAACATTATTGAGTATCCATTTTTTTCCTTCAGAATGTAGAAGTTTTTCTTTTTCTTAATTGTTTACGAAACTCGGTTCCCATGGCGTCTCAAGGGGGATTTCTGAGTTCGAAAGGCTTGCCGAGAATCCTCAAAGCGATAATTTATACTCTGTAATGTCTGTACAATTAACCAACATAGGGTTAATCTAGATATTTTTAGTTTCCTTTATTTAATGTAAAATAAAAATGGTTTATTTCAGATCTCCAAGGAACGTATTTTTTTGTGAGCTGTGACGTCTTCTAGACTTTAGGGTGCATTTCCACACGAGTGGAGTAGACGAAGCGTGCAGAATTGACCAATCAGATTACTTAAAATCTCCGCTCCACTTTCGAGCAATCTGATTGGTCAATTTGGCACGTCTCCGCTCAGCTCTGCTTGAGTGGAAACGCGTCCTTATAATTCGTAGAAACCTATGAAACCTATGTATCTATTTATTCCTAGATGTCCTCAACCCGACAAAAGATTCGTAATACGTACTTTTCTAAACGTAATCGTAGTAAAATGGAAGAGTACAGAGCCCTCAAGTTAAACATTTGGAAAACACTTGGAGTGTTTCCTTTTTCAAAAAACGGTGAGTTTTGTATGTACCTTACTCGTATTGTGTCCATGACGTGGGTCCGTGCGGCCGCGCCAGCGCCGGACGGGCTCCAAAAAATTTACCGAATTGTCCGCGTTTTTTGAATGGACACCCGATTACGCCCTTTACACGGAAATCATTCTGATGGACGCTTTAGAATGTAATTTTTTGTGGGTATGAATCCGTTTTTTGGTGGAGAGATTTGGGACATTCAGTTTAACAACAGTAATTTCTTTTGTAGGCGTGGTTATTTTTGATTACGTATATCTTTTGTTTTTGATAACAAATATAACGTTTAACATTAATGTAAAAAGGAGCACTGTTAATTTAGAAAAAACGTCAGAGCCTTGAACGTTATGGTAGTGAGTTGGTTTTTCTAACCAGCAATCCGGGTATAAATCCTGGCCAAATAAAAAAAGCAGCGGCAACCAAATCGAGTCTTTCAAATGGACCCCGTCAGGAATCGAACCCACGTCCTCCCAATGTGAAACGAGCGGACTAGCTACTATACCACAGAGGCAGCTACAAGTTCTTTTCAGAATTTGAAAATTAAGTTTATTCCGATAGAAAGTTGTTTAAGATGAGGTTATTTAACTGAACTCTTGGCCCAATTTCTTTGATCCTACATAATAAGAGGGACTTTCCAACTATTTTCTGAAATCTTCATAAACAATTATTGATCATTTAGTACGAAAAATCTTTTAATAAAAAAGTTGCGTTTTCCGCAATGGCGTACAACAAAAGTTGATGAGCAGAAGTCCTAGTTAACGGATCAAACCCTATTTTGGTACACATGTGTATCTCGACACTCGGAAGGTTAATACGTATCTAATTAGACTTCGTACTGACAAATCCATAGAGACTACAGGATGCAATAAACGTTATATTCCGAAAACTTCTCTCTTCCTGGGTCACTTGGTCGAAGCGTGCGTCGGTGGCGCAGCGGGAAGTGACTCCGTCCTCCTAACCAGAGGTCGTGGGTTCAAATCCTGGCCAGTGCACCAATGAGTTCTAGAAACTTACGTGTACTTTCATACCGATTGCTATAACGGAGAAGGAAAACATCGTGAGGAAACCTGCACATCTGATTTCTAGATGTGTATGATGGTCGCGTTGCACGATGGTAGGCGTAAATCTAAAATGTTCTACACGTGTCCGCGGGTGATGCTAAGTGCAACACTAGGCAACCGCCGCGCCGCCGTCTATACCTTGTGTATAGAACGGTTAAATGTGGCACACGGTAAGAAGAAGAAGAAAACTAGGGTACCTAAATATATTTCATTGATATCTTCTACAATACTTTGTTTTAAATCTGAAGCAGCATCTAAGCAGTAGTCTGTATTGTGGTCGGATGTAGTAATTCCGTATTCCGGGGACGGCAGTGATTTTCCAATGAGCGAGCGCCTCTCGACGATGCGAGCCGAGATGTCTTCACTACGGCTTCGGCTGCGGGACTATTGTGGGACTTTTATTGTTTTGCGATTTTATTTGCGAGAATATTTTCTTGGTACACGGTGGTGGTCAATTAGTTAGACCGCTAAGTTTGATTACGAGGTAGAAGTGTCTTTTCCTGAACGATCAATTTGAGATAATTTTCACATAATAGTCAGACCATATCTGTAATCTACTACTTGATGGTTGATACTGAAATAGTATGCATTTTTTTTAAAATGTTTATTTCTGTAAAAGTTTTTAAACGTGTTTCATTCCCATTAAAAAAATAGTTTATCAACCATCAGTCGTTTTAATGATTTACGTTCCTGTAACGTTCCGCTTTCACAAATAAACAAACTAGCCCAGAATACCCCGCCTGGCTTAGACAGGAGGTCTCGTCTCGCTAATGAGATTCTTTGGCTCGCGGTTTGCATTTCAGATCAGATTCCCCCTTACTACCCAGCCGGCGGCGCTAACACAACTCCTTGCTCGTAATGAGATTTCCAAATAATTTACCTGGGTAATAATGTGCTCACATAGCTCGCATAGGCAGATACCGGAACACGTCTCCGAATATTCCTCTAAGGACTAAGGAGCATGTCTCGGTTTTTTTTAGCAGAGAAACAATTCCAAGGCCGTGTCGACCGGGACATGTCTCCGAATATTCCTCTAAGAAGCACGTCTCGGTTTTTTAAGACTTGATTACATGACCGCGAAAAGCATTAGAGCGAAAAATGTTATTGCGTAAACGTTACTGCGAAAGACGTTAAAGCAAGTTCTTACTTAAACAGAGAAATAAATCCAAGTACGTGTCGTTTTCCACATGCCGGTTTTGCGTGATTTAGTAACGAACATATAAATAACATATAAATTTTCTTTTAAAAACTATATACAGTAGGATCGTAACACTGGGCACGCATTTATAAAATTACTATTAGAATAGTTTCTGTGACTTCTACCACGGAATACCCAATAGTATTGTAAAGCGTCTACTGAGAAGCTGTTCTTATCTTAACTAAAGTTCGTATTAAAAGTTAAAAAAATAAAGGGGCTTTTTTGGAATTACTATAAATAATAATATTTATGATATAAAATGCACACTACAAACGCATGCAATGTACATCACATTAAATTATTAGTACTTAAGTGTAATACTTGACTTACCAATAAATAAATAAAAAATCTTGCTCGAAAAGAGAGGAGAGCATAACATAAAACGTAAAGGAAAATAAAGTGTCTTTTATCCATCAAACGACTATAACTTGCGTAAAAATGTATAAATTTAGTATAGCGAGCGAGCGTTGTTACAATATCTCTAGTGCTGAGGGGAATGCAAAAAATCCTTTTATTGAAACTAGTCCGGCTGTATACATTATGTATTAGGCTCTTGGGGCTCGTAGCCACAGGGCGCTACGGGGTTTTGCCCGATTTTCACAGACGTATAGATCTTGTACGGAACTGGTCCTAACAGTTCGAGTGAAATTAACATAGAAATGTTTGCAGCCGTTGTTCCTTTGCGAATTCCTATTTTCGATGGTGATACAATAGCTATGTGCTTTGGTATCCCTTGGTTTTTGATTAAGGTTAACCCGGTCGCATAAGGTTGATTAATTTGATTTAATAACGCCTATAAATGTTTTCTAATATTACATTAGAAAATTGCCAAAAAAGCCAAGTAGTAGACGAGGGGAAGTATACACAATACCTATGTAAATTCTTAAAGAAGAATTTTTATAAAAAATATCAGTAAATGTTATCTTTTCACAGGTGAATTCGTGTCGTATACAAATGGACACACGCAGCAATAATGCGAACATATCTGCAATATTCAGTTTTTGCCCATTCGCCGTCCCCGGGGCGCCACTGTCTATGACATATGCGTAGGGCAGCATCTAAAATGGGCCCCTTGAATACATTTGCTCACATGTGATATGAGAGAGGCTTTTTGTCACCATATTGTAAGGGGCATAGTTTTTTGTCTGCAGTTTGGAAGCGATCGTGGCTCAGTGCGGCTTGCGTGGTTGCATCGATCACGCAGGTTAACTGACTACAGAAACGGTCATAACCTGGATGGGTTTGACTGTCAGTGGCATTTATCTCGACCGCTTCCGTGCTTCGCAAGGCACGTTAAGCCGTTGGTGCCGGCTGCTATCGCTAGCAGTCGTTAAGCCATGTCAGAGGCCTTATAGGCGGCTTGAAAACTTCTGACACTGGGGTTGGCCACTAGCCCCACAACCTCCACCAATCCGGACTTGGCCCCCGTGTGTGGAGTATGGCCTAAGCCTTCCCGAGTTATGGGAAGAGACCTGTGCCCCTGCAGTGGGGACGTAATGGGTTGTTAACACTTGTAAGCGCTTGGTTTTGAATTGGTAATGAAGACGCTATTGGTTTTTTTTGTGGTAGAACGCTTTTTCGGGTTGAACAATAAGTTTATACTTTTGACAAAAATAAGTTTACAAACTTACTGAGCCAACAGTGGCACCAAAAGTAAATAATAATAATAAGTTTACATAATCATACTCATTAAAATAATACAAAAAGTAATGTCAAATGTAATATTTTTATAATGATTGGTTTGTAAACCTATCAAATAATTTTTGATAATTTCATTAAAAATCGTTGAAAAGAGTACGTAGTCACAATTGACCCAAACAATAGACTGGTGATATTTCATATCGATGATATCGGTGATATTTCATATCGGTGATATTTCATATCGATAATAGGTAATATAGCTATGATCAAACTGAAAATCATATGTACTGCCAAACTGAAATACCACGCTTCAGCCTAAGCAATCACATCCATTGAGCAGTGATGCGAAAGAACAACGAATCGATAGCAAGTTTATACTACTCTCCCATGTGAGGCTATCTGGACCATCGATCAGGGGAAAGAGTAGCAACTTGTCAGATTGGAGCGTGATCACTCAATCCCCCATTACACAAGACTATCAGTCAATCGGGGGGCGTTCCCATTGGAGCATCCGACGCGGTAGACCTCTTTTGTATCGTGAGGGAAATCTTTATAGGTACCTGAAAAATCAGTTTATGTCAGATTTTGATCGATTAAATAAAACCAAATCCAAAACCAATCAAATTACTTTATCAAAGAAACACTCTGACATCACATGCCAGTTACATGAACTATTCAGTCGAACTATTTAATTTTCTTAGCATGGAGCCTCTGAATGTCGTTTTTGACAGTTGATAAAAAGTAACTGAAATGACTAGTAGACAAATACCGGACAACCAAGGATTTCATGACCTCAAAGGAATCTTTATTGAATTTTTTAGGTTTTGGTCGCATACAGATTATGTGAAATGTCTCGGTCAAACAAAAGACATCAACGAGCGATGCAACGTAAAAATTAAGTACTGCATAGGTCGTTGATGTCTTTTGTATTGAAAATCAAAGTAATAGAGAAAATACATATTTAAAGCAGCTGTATAAACTTTCGCAAATAAAACTTAGCTGAGATTATTCATTGTGATTCAATCTCTCCACCCAAGAAGTTTTACTCTAACTCATCCAGTAGGTTTAGAGCAAATCGAACTTTAATTAATAGTTGAATATTATACCGATATAGTAAAGTCGGTTTAAAAATATTGTTTGATTCATTGAATTTTAGGCCCTAGTATAGAGATTGGATTTAAATGCCGTCACTCGACTGATTGGTTCCGTGCAAGCTACGTTAAGCCGTTGGTGTCGGTTGCTATCACTAGATGGCAGTCGATATGCCTATGAATACAAATCGTCACCTGAGTGCTTATTTGTTCAATGTCCTTAACCAAAATTTTATACAACAAAGTTTTTACTGATTATTTCACGTAAATTAAATGATTTCTTACAGATTGCGTTTTCAAAAGGTAATTATATTTTTAATGTTCTTAAGGTCTAAATAATAAAAATCATAAATCAATCGACAGGAAATTTAAACTTATGATAACTGCATTTAAAAGTAATTTTCGTTAATATGGTCGATTGGACAAATAAGCACTCAGGTGACGAAATACAAATAAAATAAATCCAAAAGAAAACTATTTCTCCATAGTATTATCTTAAAAGCTAAGTTACTCAATATTACTTAAACTATTAAATTAACCTAGTAATCCATGCATTTTTTGTCCAACACTTGAACCTAAGTTCTTTCGAACTTATGGTTTTATTCACAGTTCTCTTTGATATTTCTTGACATTGGAAAAGACGGTGGAATGGAAACTCGACCGCCACACAAGGCAGTGCATAGATGAAGATAGATCGAGGCGGGACGCGTGGCCGCGCTGTCCGCGCCTCGCCGGCCCACTCCGCGCGACCGCCGCCGGCGTCGGTGATCGATGTCCGCTCCGCTTATGGACGCCTGGTACTTCTGTTCCGATGTTGTGTGTTCGATAGTCTGTGTAATTTGCTTTCTGTCAATACCTTACAACTAAGAACGGGCACGCACCCCTTGGATTCCAGCAAATTATCGCGTTAACCCATATCGTCCCCACTTCAGGGGCACGGGTCTCTTGCCATACATTGGGAAGGGTAGACCATACTCCACTCACAGGGGCCAAGTCCGGATTGATGGAGGTTGTGGGGCTAATGGCCAACCCCAGTGTCAGAAGTATTCAAGCCGCCTATAAGGCCTCCGACATGGCTTAACGACTGCCATCGCCATCTAGTGGTTCCAACCGGCACCAACGGCTTAACGTGCCTTGCGAAGCAATTACTTACCTACTATTACTACTACTACATTAATATAATGTTTATATATGCAAAAATGTGTGTATTGCGTTGCGTAACTATAGCGTTAAACTACATTCACCAGATTTTAGCTGCAACAAATATTTGTAGGCTTCTCTTCCTATCTGATGAGCTGATCCATAAACTTTGTATAGGATTTTTTTGCGAATTTAGTATATCGACGCAAAAAAGTGTAAATGCTGTAACTCACAAAATTCAAATTTTATATGAGAGCTGACAAACTTTTGAGATTTCAGAAAAAAAAAATCTACGCTATACAAAATTTTCTATTGCTGCGAGATCCAGATCCGGACCAGTAGACGCAGATATGTATTTTTTCTGACTAAGAACCTGCAAAAAATTGCCAGCGTCAATGCTTTCCCGCGTCGATATGTGTCTGGAGTTTTTTTTCAAAATTTCAGGAATAGCCACAGTTAATATGCTTCTGATATTTTACAAAGAACCTAGTTTTTTATGTAGTCGCTCAACAACGCCTTAGAATATAACTACATAGTTTAATTTGGACGTTGGTGTTGCTTTACGTTTCATAGTAAATGGTAAAAGATAACTTTGTCCAAAGTTTTCGAAGTATAGGTCTCTAGACTAGGTAGATAAAAAACTAACAATTACAAAGAATATGTACAGCATGTCCCTAAAAAATATATATATCAATTTGAATATCAACTATATATGACAGGAAATAAATATAAAAAAATAATTCGCGAAATAACTCTCAAATAAGGAAAGTGTTACCCATCTCACTAGTATAGGCTAAAGGTTTAAAGGGTTACCAACGTTCAAATATGCAATATTGTATGCTTCTCTCCAGACTGCATGCATAGCAGGCATGCGTTAAAAGCACTTTTGGCGCTAGGCCGACTGACTTCTTCCGGGTCGATTTTGAAAATGAAAATTTTGCTTACTTTTTCATAATTCAGATATCAGTACAGGTAGTTGTCAGGTTTAAACTGTATCTGTTGTATGTATGTAAATCGGTATAGAAACTAAATATTATCTGTTTTTTTTTTACTATATTGAATTTTCGATGAATAGTCCATACCTAGTCAACTATCAAACATGAGCTCTTTAAATACAATATATTCATTAACTATTTGTATAAAGAGGCCAGTCTTATTTTTAATTTTACACCCCATTATAATAAAGTCTTTAAAATGCTGTTAAAAATAACTTAAAAATTATGCAATTAATTTAAATAAAGTGAAAAAAAAATACACAATAATATTGTAATGTCGAAATATTTATTGCTAAATGATAATCTTTTACAAGGTTTATCATTCTATTCAGCGCTGTTTCGCTGTGTGGAGCGTAAAGCACGCAGGGGCATCCCCGTCATTTCAGAGTAATACCAGATATTGCCATGTTATAATTTTCTCACATAGTTGGGCAATATTGCCAGCTATTTAATGTGAGGGGCAATAGATTTATATGCGTAGTGCTGGGGTGCACGCAGTGTTATGAAATTGGACTTTGTAAATACATGATTATAGCTGTTAACAACTGTTAGTTTGCTGCCCCACTGATGGGGCACGATTTTATTTCTAGTCGCCGGAAGGTTTAACTGACATAAAAAAAGTCTACCTTCTTTTTCTATTAGTGTCCGAAGTAGAATATGCAAAAAAAGAACACACGCATATATTTTTTTTGAATAGTTAGATATATTTCGATATCATTACTTTTTCTCCGTTTGGCTGTGAAAAGGCTGGATGGCTGTATAGAGCCTTTACAGGTCAAGGTCAAGAGAAGCGTCGGTGGTTCCGCGCTAGTTACTCGGATTCTTAACCAGAAGTCTCGGGTTCAAATCTTGGTCAACTGCAATGTATCAATGAGTTTTTCGGAATCTGAGGTACATTTTCAAATCTGCTTCAATGGTGAAAGAAAAACATTGTGAGGAAACCTGCATATCTGATTAAGATGAGTATTAAGGTGTTGTTTTACTTATTAGGTGGTGTCCGTAGGTGTTAATCTTAATGCCCTACACGTGACTGTGGGCACAAAATAGACACAGAAGGTCCGCTCAATACAAACCACTAAAATCGTAAACATATACATGCTTATAGAAATATACGGTCGTTCGAGGCAAGGTTACGATCGCACAGTACGTGATCTTGCCTACAACGACCGTATACGTCTATAGCATGTATATGCTTAGGATTTTTCTGAGCGTATTGAGCGGACCTTCTGTATCTATGTGTTTTGTGCTGTGGGTGATGCTAAGTGTAACATCAGGCAACCGCCGTCTTTACCTTGGCGAGAGACGGTTGATTGTGCCACATGATAAGAATAAGATCAGGTTAAGTTGTTAAAAATTGTTACAGAGTTGGCACAGGCACGGGGATTAACGGTGAAAAAATATATATCAAGAATTATCTAAAAAAAATGGAAGAAAAAGTGTGTTTTCTATTATTGCCTTTATTTCGCTACATACGCGTAAAAATTGGAGTTCAAAAATGTTTGAATGTTATCATTTGTATAAAGAAGTTAAGTTTTAATGAGTATATTTATAAGAATATAATTTTTATAAAAAGATCTACTCAGTATTTCCAAAAATGTCGCTTATTACATTTTGCGTTTCATCCGTCGATATCATCCAATTACTTCGTGCGAATGCAGAAACAGAAGTGTTACGGAACTTTATTGAAAGTATCGAGTATTTTCTCTGATTGTGGCCCAAACTTAACGCATTCCTGGCGCCCGCGGATTTCATATGCACTGAAATAATTAAAGCCTACGTCGCATCGCGTCGTCGGCGCAGCCACAGACACCCGAGCATATGTGAGGCATCCCGCTTATTTTGTTGGCATTAAAATGGTTTCAAGGATGGCATTAAAATGGTTTCAAATATTTCATTTGAAACCCACTTCATTGGCATAATTTTACTCGAGATTATAATTTTAAGATTATTTTTAATTTTCTATGAGTGATATTAATATTAATCTGGGACAAATCATGCTGCAATGTGAGAAATGTGCTACGGACCGTAGCACCGTAGCCTACGGTGTTACATACGTAGCGACTACGAGTGCTACCATAGTGGTACATTTTATTTTTATTTTTATTTAATTTTATTTTATTTAAATTAAACATACAAACAGATTACAGTCATTAAGAGTATTCACTTAATTATAACATCGAAATTGGACAGACTGTAGTCCAGCAAAAGTATGCAAGTGGAAAACATTAAGGTAGTACAAACGACATTAGGAATTTAATTCGTTTATTATTATTTCATAATATTTATTATTTCAATTATCACTTTTGTTTATTTAATTTTAGATTTTACTTCACATAATTTAGTACATTAAATTATAACGTCCACGATATATGTTTTACAATAAGAATTTTACACTGCATTGTACAATAAAGTATTTACAAACAAAGTTGAACGGGCTATGTTAAACTCAAACTCAAACTCAAAATGTTTTTTATTTAAGTAGATGCTTTACACATGCTTTTAAATCGTCAATATTTTTTTCTACCTAGTACAAAGTCCCTACCACGCGGGACTTATACACTCAACGTTTCGGGAAGTGTTATTGGATGGATTTGTAAAAAAGTCCAAAAAATATTTGTCTATTTCAGAAAAGTTGTTGAAAAATGTCGTTCCATTATAGAAAACACGTTCAATTCCATGAGTAGAAGAAAAAAACAACCTTTACACCTGTGTGTATTGCAACTATGTAGTATGGTACTAGTATGGTAGTTGTAATTACGAGTAAAGGTCATCGAACCCTTTATTATAGGCTGCCGAACTAAACAGTGTTTTATATTCCAGCGGTTTCTCGGCCGTCCTGCGCCTTTTCATAGATTATACTTCAAAAAACATAAATTAAGAAACTTTGAATATAATCTTCGAGAAGCAGCACTTTATTTTACTAGAAAGTAAGGACGTCACGCATATATATAAAAAAAAAAGAAATAACATCGATATTTTTATTCACATATCGATGAAGAATAACGATGTTATCGTCTTGTTAAAGGTTTTTTATTGGGAGAAATTTTGTATGAACATGAATATTGACATGTTTTTTTTATAAACCAAGAACAGCCGGCTCGACCGGAGTGATACCACGGCCTCACAGAAAACCGGCGGCGTGAAGTAACGTTTGTTGTATTTCGCCGAGTGAGTGAGGGTACCGGAGGCCCAACCCCCCCCTCCCCCTCCCCATTCCCCCATCCCCCATCCCATTTCAAAGGTTGGCAACGCACTTGTGACTCCTCCGGTGTTGCGGTTTCCATGGGCGGCGGTAATCGCTTACCATCAGGTGATCCGTCTGCTCGTTTGCCACCTATCACATAAAAAAAAAAAAAAAAAAGAACAATTACCGTAAAAATAAATTAGGAAGCGAAATATCTAGTCCTGTAAGACCAATTTATGGGACATATAAGAAAAGTAGAGAGATGATGTTATGATATGAATATGATACGGTAAAGCGGACCAGACACCATCAATAATACTGACAATATTTTTAAATGAAAATGAAAATATTTTTATTCGAAGTAGGTAGTAGTGTACACTTTTCGAACGTCATTATTTTATCTGCCTAATACGAGGTTCCTACCACTCCGAACTCGTATACCCACCGTTTTGGGAAGTGTTTGCGCAGTGAGAAGAA
This sequence comes from Coleophora deauratella, assembly GCA_958295455.1. NCBI lineage: Eukaryota > Metazoa > Arthropoda > Insecta > Lepidoptera > Coleophoridae > Coleophora > Coleophora deauratella. The sequence continues at coordinate 10,099,173 of OY282402.1, forward strand.
ACGGCGGGCCCTAAAGAAACTCCCTCCAACACATTTTCTAAAAAAAGTCTTATATTCTATTACATCTTAATGCTAGGTCAATAAATGAATTAATTATACAATGTCATGTCTGTAAATAAAAAAGAAATAAAAAGGATTCAAATTAGAATCTAATAACTAAGAATTGCACACAAAAAAAAAAACAATCACAAGACCAGGCCAGTTCACACGGACAGCCGTATATTGCCGTTTACATCAGTATATTGTCATTCCATTGTTTCCATTGTTTTTCGAATAACATCATTACTTACCGTCATTCCTTCATTCCAACCACTACACTGTCAGTATATTGTCAGTATACTGACATTAGTTGAAAATATTGTCAGTATTATTGATAGTGTCTGGTCCGCTTGAGAACCGCCTCCGTGGTCTAGTCTGCTCGCTTTACATCAGGAAGTCGCGTGTTCGATCCCGGCGGAATCCAACTTTGTGAGACTCAGTTTGGCTGGTGGTACGGAATTTTATAATATATAAGCTTAGCACCATCTTATATAAGTGTATCCGCCAAACATCAATGTTTAACAATATTTCCGGTAAATTTAATTTTAAAATCCGAACGAACATGTTAAACCAGTAGCTCTCTTAAATCTAAAATCTCTCACTATGGGACTAAACCCAGTGTGGGTACCTATATAACTTAAGATTTGCGCGGTAATATGGCATACTTATTAGGGTTCTCCTATGCGATGGGTCACTTCATAACTCGTGATTTGACCCCTGTAATGGGCTCAGTTCGGTAGGTATTTATATTTTACGGACGTATCCCCTCATAATGTTAGGGTGCAGATTACAGGCATTCATCGTCTCATTCCAGAGATCAACGGGGGAAAGTTTAAATTTTAATCCACTTGATGTCTAATACGTTATACTGAATACTGAGTTTTAAACTAATCGAGGTTCGGACGGCTTGTGTGGTTGCGTCGATCACGCAGGTTAAATGACGCCATATACAGAAATAAAATGGATGGCTTTGGCTGTAATGGTGAATCTCTACTGTTTTGTGTTTCGTAACGTACGTTAAGTTATCTGTGCCGAATGTTATCAGCAGGTGATAGTCGTTAAGCCATCTCAGAGGCCTTATTGGCGGGTTGAAAAATGATGGTATGGATGTTTGTTTGTTTGTCAGTTTGTTTGTTTGTTTGTTCCACTTTCACGCCGAAACTACTGAACGGATTTTGATGAAATTTAGTAGGTAGATAGATAAAGCACTCGGCTAAAACATAGAATACTTTTTATCCCGGAAAACTTAAGGGGTCCCGTAGGAATGCGTAAAAACTCAAAATTTCCACTTCGGCACTAGATGGCGCTATCTTAACATTTTCTTTCTGGAAACAATTCTTAAGTCCACGCGAACGAAGTCGCGGGCGGAAGCTAGTTCTAGATATCTATAAGGACTAGATAACAAGTAAATAGATTTCTATACGAACTTGCCCCCTGTGTGTAGAGTGTCACCTAACCTTCCAGATCTAGGAGAGAGGGACACTAGGTGTTGATAATAATTGGTTGATAGGATAATAAAATTTGTACGTTTCTAAAATAAATAAGTTACCACCTCGTGGCTTGTCCGCTCGCTTCACACTAGGAGGTCGCGGGTTCGATTCCCGGCGAAGTCCAACTTTGTAGGATGGTTGGTGGTAGGGCATTTTCTGAGCCCACCTGGCTAGCTACCACCATCTTATCTAAGTCTTGGCGTCAAACATCAATGTTAACAGCATTGATGTGTTCCGGCATGAAGATAGCCAGTTCCCCATTGCGCTGGGGAATTTTGGTAAGCCCACTTCCATCTTCGGCATCATCATCACTTACCATCAGGTGAGATGATGCCAAGCGCTTACCAATTGAGGGTAAAAAAAATAATGATAAGTTAATTATTTTGAACAGACAAAAACAGGAAATTATATCAACATATAGGAGCTCAAAATCAAAATAGACTTCTACACAGTACAGCGCAGCGTTTTAACTTCAAACTGGCAGCATAATCGATGCACTATGCATAGAGAAGTTCGAAACTTGAATCTCCAAAGTACTCTCTAATATCACCAAAGAGTTTGGTACGTAGCATAATCTCTTTAGAACTAGCGAAGCTACCATCGAGGCGCGATTTTAAAATACTTTAAAAAAATCTTCAAACTCCGACCTCGGGATTGTGTGAAGTTCTGAACTGAAGTGGAGGGGCTTAGCGGAGAAACTTGCACAGAGTTTTTAGGACTGCAGCTTTATTCAATATTCCGCTTAGTTAGCACTGTGTGACTGCTAGCCAGCTTTGTTACTGATTGTCAAGTGTCAAAATGACATTAAATTCTGAAAATAAATGTTTAAAATATGGAGAACTATGACATTATAAATCAATATAGTCGTTTCCACAGAGATTATAATATTTTAGAAAGTATTTACAATGAAAATCCCAGCGAGTATTTTTTCTGCAATAGGGTTTTTCACCATTTTTTGAAAAGTATCTCAAATTGATCATTAGGTGGGAAAAAGTCAAAAATATTTTTAAAATTTTTTTTTGAAACCTATAAGTACCCCAAAAATACATTTTAAATTACCATTCCCAATTAGCGCGCGAAAACGACAGCCGCCATGATGCTTAGGTCGTGACGTCATTTCAGGAGTAAACAAAACAGCTCTGTACTAAAATGTTGACACATATCGCGAACAAAATGTCATTGTTTACCACTATTGTGACGTCACCTGACAACCAGCATGGCGGCTGTCGTTTCAGATATTTGAATAACAGATGAAAAACTTGATTTTTGTAAATCCAAAATAAAATGTTTTTTCTCCTTTTATTGTATAGAAATCATATTAAATCGATTACGTATTACAAATACCACAGTAAATAAGCAGTTTTAGATTTTTTCTTGTATAGAGTAAAATACCCTATTGCTTTATAACGAGTAATCTAATGAATAATGTTTTATGTGTAATATGCTTTTGAAGGAGTTGAGGTTAGCGATAAAAGTGTTATGATGTGAAGCTCCAGTTAACCGGCTCCACACCTATTTTTTACACCATGTATAGTTTATAAAATCCAGACACAATGCAAACAAATCTGTTTATCACACAAATATTTGCCCAGGCTGGGGATCAAACCCACGATGAAGTCAGGAGGGCTAACTATTACGCCAACAAGTGGACGCTCCAATTCAAGAACTCACTAAGTCCAAAAGTTACTTTTGACATATTGATGTTATTATGTTTAAAATGTGTTTTGAAATAATATGCGCAGGATAAAAAAATAATGAAAAATAAAAGTAATAGAAACAATTTAGCGGTTTTATTTGTTAAAAGAATCCATAACCTTAGTTAACAATGAATGTCGTGAAAAAAAAAAAAATTCAAAACCGTCAAATTTGGACTTGCTGATTTCTTGAATTGGAGCATCCAAGTCAGCCATACGCCATACCCATATTACGAGCGCCTTTTCTACAGGCGATGGTTACAAAACTGACATGGGACCAAACTGTTGGTTTGCAGCTCCCCGTACAACGGTATTGAGATAGTGCTGTCAATGTCAACGTGACAGCTCGGATGCTAAACCAGTGAAAAAACACCGGAAGAGGAAACAGGAGAGTTGGGGAGACATTTTTGCTTTTTTTCGTGTTGCCAAAAACTATGTGAGAACTGTATGTAAGGGTCCTGAAATACGTGAAAAGGTAGCCTTTGAAGTTTTAAAAACTATTCGACTGTTTTTTTTTAAATTTTGAGTTGATTTTTTATTTTATTTTGCTTTTTAACAGCATCCTGAGGGTAACTGCGGAGATATATGACTTTCCATTATTTTCGAATTTCATGCGTGTCCTTGGTCCTTATGGTACCTTTTGCCTTCTGCAGCTAGTGCACGCATGGAAGGTGAAAACTTTCCATTATTGTGTTTTTATTTTAATTTTATATGAAGTCTGTTACTAACATTAGTTTTTAAGAATTTTACTAACACCACTAGACCCTGTAGTCTGATTAAATAAAGATAAATAATAAAATGATTCTGCACTTTTTATCAGAATTGGTGGATCTATTTCTGTTGAAAACTATTAAGTGGTTTGCAGGTTTTCATGTACCAGGGGCGCTCCTTTAATTTTTATACAGTAGCATTGTAGACCGAAGACAGATAGATATTTGTCTATGTTAATGCACACCATACGTTTCTATGACCGTGTTTGGGGGCCTGCGGCAATTCCAATAATTCAGGGGCCAGAGCCTGACCTATCTCTGGAGTCTGGGCCATTAGTATTACTGGTATTGTCTTATTGGCTTGCTTGCTTGCTTTGAATGGAACTTGCTGTGTTTAATACGGAGACTAATTATACAGTATAGTATTTTTGGCTTTTCTACTAGTACCATACGTATTATATCTTGGTCAACTTCAAAAAAGATTGTTACGTAGAAATGTTTTTCTCGTTTACACTACTAACTTTACTGTCACGCAGTGTCCTTTAAAAAAATATAATGAAGATAACTTGAATTTCTTGGTGAAAAAATAACAAAGACTTTTAATCCTGTAAAAATATCGATTTCCCTCGTGCATCACGTCGTCGGGAACACCAAAATAATGCAACTTGAGAAATCAACGCTATTTATTGTTATACTTGGCAAAATCTTATTGTTAGAATGGGAAACAATGGTGTCGATTCGGTGTTCACGATTTAACTTATTTGACAGGACTAAAGTTTATTTAAGTATTGTGTTTCTTTCCTTCTGTATCGAAATAATAAGGATAGGACGCCTAATTTAAGATTAGTCCTATCAAATAAGTTCAATCGTGAAAACAGAATCGACCCCAATATCTTGATAAACAACTTTTTTCGTGGTATTGGTAGTTATTGACGTCATACCCGTACGCATTGTTATTGGGAGATAATTAGTACGAACGGTTACAAAACCCATTCTTTAATTCTTTGAAGAATTCTGAAATCTTGGGCTATATTGTGATGGATCGCAATAAAACCACTGCATTACAAGGTAACATTTCATTTGACAACTAGCACAGACGTGCTATATTCTAGACAGAATTCACGAAGAGGTAGTCTAGACAAAATACATAACTTTGAAGATGGGTATCGTAACGAAACATATTAAAACACTTTTGAAAGTAAGCTTTGCTTTTACAATAGTTTTTGTCTTTTTCAAAGTCATAAATGGTTTGCTATCAACCGATTTAAAGAGACCTAGAATCATTCATTTTCACATGAAAAGAATTAGTAACTACGACCCGTACAATCCAAAAATGCGCTTTCAAGAGAATGGTTTGAAATATTTGCTGATTTGGACGAAGGGGCATGAGATGTGGGCGGAATTGAAAGATAAACAGGAAGCTTTCATTGAAAAGAAATGCCGATACGACAATTGTTATGTGACCGATGATAGAAATATCTTAGGCAATGATTACAAAAAATTTGATGCAATTTTGATAGATGGGAGGAACGCGTACGAACATAATGCAACTCTCCCAAGTTCTAGATCACCAGAACAAATCTTCGTGTTTGCTAGTCGAGAGTCGGCTGATAACTATCCCGTTTGCGACGAAAAATTTGATAATTACTTTAATTTGACATGGACTTATCGACTCGATTCTGATGTGCCGTGGCCTTATTTTAGCATTCTTGATTTGAATGACAATTTTGTTGGCCCTCTTATAGATATGAAATGGGCGGATATAGAAGGTGAGAATGTCGATAGAAAGAAGATATTGCTTAGCAAAATGAAACTAGGAGTTTGGTTTGTATCAAACTGTTACACACAAAGCAGAAGAGAAACGATTTTTAATACGATACGATTTGAATTATTAAACAAATACGGATACGACATAGAGTCGGTAGGAAGCTGCGGTTCGAAAGAGTGTCTGCGGGAGAATGACTCAAACTGCGTAGAGAATTTGGATAATTATTACTTCTATTTTGCATTTGAGAATTCTTTATCAGCTGACTACGTCACGGAGAAGGTATTGAAGGGGTTACTGCATAACTCTGTTCCCGTTGTCTATGGCGGAGCAAATTATTCGAGGTATGTAAGCAGGGTGTAAAGAATAAGTGTAGATATAGAAACTGTTAAGTGGAACTTGTACTAATGAAACTGAATATAAATTTTGTTCTACGTTTTTACTAAAATTGAAGAAGAAATAATATTTCATTTAATCAATCGGCTGCATGGCCAATTTCGTATGCAGAGCCCAAAAACCTTTTTTTAAAAGTGGACTTTTTTCATGAGGAGAAAGCCAGGGTAACAAGCCATACCAAATTTTTCATTTTGATAGATCAAGTTTTTATTGATGGATTTGTTTAAAAATATATATTTTTTATCTACAATAAATTTTTTGTAACATGATTGGGAACTTGTACATCAGTCAATGGTTAGTTTAGAAAACAATATTATGGCGATCATTTTATTTCATACTTTATTATATTAGTAACTTTTTTACCTGCCTGCACTCTTTCTCTTTAACTAGCATCTTTAATAAAATTTTATTATAGTCATATATATCACTTTTTTATTAAGAACGTAATTTGATTGATTGAACTGACAAGTTCATAAATATTATTGTATATTTATTTTCAGGTTTTTACCACCGAATTCCTACATCGACACTTCACACTACCCCGGTGAGAAAGTTGCTGAAAAATTGGCACATCTTACAAAGAACCTCACAGCTTACCTGGAGTATTTTCGTTGGCAGAAACACTACAAATACACGCCTACGACAAATTCCATATGTGACCTTTGTGAAGCCATTAACAAATACCAAAATAATAAAAAAGGGAAGAGAAGGAATAGAAATTTAAGAAAATGGTGGAATCCAAATTTCAAAAGCTCTTGTAGAGAGAGATCTAAACGGGCGATCAAGTTTAAAAATAGAACGGTTTCTTTGAAAAGTGGAACGGAAGTAGAAGTGAAAAGGCTGTGCTGAATACCAAAGCCCGAACTTGTAGCTTATCCATCGACTGAACTTCTGAAAAAATTAGGACCACAAGTGTTGGAACGTGGTAGCTTTGAAACAAAACTGAAACATGTGTAACCGTATAAGTAGTGAGTGCTACCTATTCTCGAAACTCGAAACATTCATAACATTCTCGAAACGAAAGAGTAAGATTTTTATGACATTGCATTTTTCTTGTATATCTGAGAATGAAGAATATCTTTCTGTTGTCACTAGTTCTATGGATTTGACAGCTGTCATTCTAATTATTTTCATATTTTAATTTGTAAGAAATATTGTGAAAACCTTACTACCAACACCACACAATATACATACGTACTTATCTTCATAAGCACTTCCGGCACTACAGTGATTCAACAAATCCTTCCTCGCTACTAGGGAAATCACTTAGCAATGACAAATAGTGCGCGGGTGACACGCTTTTAAGATACCTACATACATCACACAGCCCTGAAGGGCTTGTCGTTTTTTACTGCGTCGGGCGATGAAAGGGCACATACTCGCAACTTTTTGTTTTGTTTCCTATTACACAATAATAGGAATTATCTTTTTTTATTGGGTATAAAATAATAATTATTTTATTACTAGCTTGCAACCGCGACTTTCGCGTGGACTTCAGAATTGAAAGCAAATGTTAAGATAGTGACGAAGTGGAAATTTTGAGTTTTTAAGCATTCCTACGGGAACCCTTAAGTTTTCCAGGATAAAAAGTATTCTATGTTTTAGCCGAGTGCTTTATATATCTACCTACCAAATCCGTTCAGTAGTTTCGGCGTGAAAGCGGAACAAACAAACAAACATCCATACTTTCGCATTTATAATATTATTAGTGAGATGAGATTAGGTATGTCTAATTATTAGGCATGGAATAATGTTAAAGACGAAATTATTTGCTAAACAAATAATTACCGCAGAGCTGACAATCGCTGGACAAAGCGAATTCTTGGACTCTTGGTAAGCCCGTTTCCATTTTCGGTATCATCATTTTACTATCAGGTAAGTTAATGGTAAGGGCTTACCAGTTGTGGTCAAAAAATCTTACTTTGAGTAATTTTACCAAAGGACTTCATATTCATTATCAAAGAAAAATTTAAAGATTTATAAATAAATAAAATAGTAATGCTTTCAAGGGCCGGCTTCGCCCCATGATATCCGGGAGCCTTTAGGATGAAAATGAGAAAAAAATATTGATTAATAACTTTACAGCAATATTATATTTTCTGCAAATGAGGCGGGATATGCAAATTCGGTAGAGTTACGTTTTTATGTAGTCTTAATTATTTTTTCATTTAGTGATACCATAAAATTCATTAGTTTTGAAATGAAACATCAAGTCTGTTTATTAAAAATATGCACTCAAAGTTGCTTATCTAGATACGTGGTATAACGTAGAACCGTACTAGGATATCATTACATATGAGGAGACGTACGAAAATGGTTATGTAGATAAGATAACCGAGTGTTAAGTGAAAAATAAGTGTTCGCGGGTCGCGTTATGGCTTATGGCAATTTACATGCGGCAATATGGCCGATAAGTGTATGTTTATTCCCATTTGTCTAGTTACAGAATTTTACAAAATTATATATGAATGGGAAGAATTAGGTACTAACTGTTGATAAACGTTTGTTCTTTTTGTCCAAGATTGGAAATGTATGTCAGTTGCTATAAAAATAACAATCAACCCTTCTTCTTTACATAATACAAAATTTTGGTAGAATACACATTATAGGATTAAAACTAGTTTTTCAAATTCCAATTCCATCATCTGTCATATTATAATATATGACATATACTATGTCAATCATTTGCGACGTGAAGAACAAACAAATAAAACTATTTTTACAGTTATAATACGAAGTAAGAATGTATTAGCTTATACTGGCCCACTTTGGAAATGAAGATTTTTTAATGCCCCTGTAGCTTTGGAACAGTCGCTTTGTTTCATACAGAGAGCAAAGATTATATCTTCACTCGGTTTTACAGCACTCTTCTTGATCGAAATTTATTAATAAACTATTGTCATCATGGTAGTGTAATTCTGTTGCTTTTCCGTAACTTTTCCTATTTGTCAAGAATGTTCGATTTCGTTGTAAACAACTGGTAACAGACACAGATAAGACTTGCCTTGAGCGTGGAGAAATATGTTTCGAGTTTATTTCGGTGTTTGTTTGTTTATCTTCATCCAATGCAATATGCACATAATAAACTGGAAGGCGGTGAGTTTCCTTAATTATAACTTTCTTAATATGCAGGAGGAAATAAAAAAAAACAACTTAATTAACAACGACGACATTAAATGCAATCATTTTCTATTAGAGAAATGGAGCAATTTTCAATTTAACTGTTAAAAATGAGTCAGTGTTTTCGGTAACAACCCATTACGTCCCCACTGCAGGGGCTCGGGTCTCTTCCTATACATCAGGAAGGTTAGGCCGTACTCCACACACGGGGGCCAAGTGCGGATTGGTGGAGGTTGTGAGGCTAGTGACCAACCCCAGTGTCAGAAGATTTCAAGCCGCCTATAAGGCCTCCGACATGGCTTAACGACTGCCATTTAGCGATAGCAGCCGGCGCCAACGGCTTAACGTGCCTTGCGAAGTACGGAAACGGTCGAGATAAATGCCACTAAAGGTCAAACCCATTCAGGTTATGACCGTGTCTGTTAACCTGCGTGATCGGCGCGACCACGCAAGCAGCACTGAGCTACGACCGCTTCCAGTGTTTTATTAGGATCAGAGAAAAATATACTTGTCTCTGATTAGGATACAATTTTTAATCATTGTGGTTTATCCCTAATCAGTTTTATGTTGAAAGCAAAGAGACAGGAGTAACTCTATCAAGCAATAGCGACAGTCGGCTGAAAGTTAGATATACTCTTTATTATACTGACTGAAATTTAATAAAAACAAGCTAGAACTAAATTAGTAGAATGTCTCTACACTGGGGCTATCGCAGTTCACTGTCAGAATTAGATAAATAACAAGCAAGTACCTTCAACTTTGTTTTATTAGTTCGCGGGCTAGTGCTGGTCGGGGCTAATTACAATCAGAGGCACTGTCGATGTTTTCACTTTTCTTTACTTGAAAAGTTTGTACTTATGTCATATTTTTCTAAGTTTGGTAATTTGTTAGGAACTTTAAGCTGTTGGTGTGAGTACTATTGAACCAATGTTATGTGACTTAACATACGCCAGCCAGCAGTGGACGTCTTTCGGCTGATGATGTGACTTAAAAACTTTTGGAAATGAAGTTCGCCCTTACAACCTCAAATAATTCAGATTTGGCTCCCATAAGTGGAATATGGTATAAATTTCGAGGTCCAGCAATGGGTAGTTAACTAAGTAATAAATACTATCGGCCGCAACGATAACATGAATATCGATAGTTAATTAAACATCGACACCATCTCATCCCTTGCTCGCGTGGCCAGCGGTCCCCTATTTCGGGTTCGCTAACTAGCTAACTTCCACTGGTTTCGGAGACTGTTTATTTTCTTTTGTAGTAAAAGTTCCCTTTGTTGGTTTCAATGTGCGACGCCCTTCTTTGTCTTGGTGCGGTTGCGATTTCAGTAAATATACATATGTCGCAGTAAGATAGTTAAAGCCGTGATATAATTATATCCCTAGGAATATATCCCTAGGGATATAATTATATGCCGGAACATAGTAATACGTAAGTTGTTTGTAACTATCTTACTAGGGATATAACTATAACACGGCAATTCATTAATAAGATAATTATATCACTAGATTAGTCTAGTGAAATAGTTGTCTTAAGGATTGAGGGAACATTACATTGTACTTGATTAGATACTTCTTTATTATGTACAAGATTTTAATAATTTCCTTACTTTTTACTGTCATAATTTTTTGATTCTATACTCAAATATAGATACAGATTGTTTTATTAATGTATTTTATTTTAAGTACTACCTACTTATCTTCTTCTTCTTAACATGTGGCACAATTTAACCGTCCTATCCACAATGTATAGACGGTGGTTGCCTGGTGTTGCACTTAGCATCACCCGCGGTCACGTGTAGTAGGGCATTTAAGATTTGCACCTACGGACATGTGCAACGCGACCATCATACACAACTAGAAATCAGATGTGCAGGTTTCCTCACGATGTTACCCTTCGCCGTTAAAGCAGTAGTCGGTATGAAAATGCACGTAAGTAAAAAACTCATTGGTGCACTGGCCAGGATTTGAACCCGCGACCTCTGGTTAGGAGGATGAAGTCCGGAGTACGGAGCTTGTTTGTTTGCTTTGTTTGTGAGATTTTTGTAATAAAAAAGTTATTTTATTGGAGCTATTTATTTAAAATGAGTACCAGTTGTGCAAATGAAAGAAAATATACTTATCTTACTAGATTAGTTTAGTAAGATAGTTATATTACTAGATCGTGCTCGTATTATAGTTATATCCCTAGTAAGATAGTTATGAACCGCTGTCATATAAGTAAATCCCGGTATAAAATTATATCCCTAGGGATATAACTATATTACGGCTTTGACTATCTTACTGCGACACATATACAAGGTTTTTTCATTACAGGACTAGACACAAAACTTCATAATCAGTACATAATATTTAAAAATTAAATATTTATACTATGAAGAAAGTATGTATACTAAGAAAATATTTTACAATATAATAGTTTATATTGTAAAATGCACATAGTAGGTTAGAAAAAATAACAGTACCTATCACGAGAAGAGTGCAAAAAAATACTTTCAGAAACACATCTATAAATAAATACTTCCATTCAAACAATGCTCGGACAACGATGTAAAATCACCGAGAATATTATGCACCTTTTCTTATCAGACCAGACGTCGTCGCCTGCGATTTCAATTTGTACCGAGCCGAAGCTCATTTTGAATATTGCAGGCGGCAAATACACATTGGCACAAGATGATTGCTGTCGTTAAGCGCTGGCGCCGCGCCAACTGATAGTGGACGCTCGCGCCGATATTTAGAGACGGGCTGGGCTGTTGCTTGCTGCGATGTATACGTGTACCTGAGAGAGTTTCTAATTAGATTGTAATTGTTATTTTTACTGGCCACATCCACTAATTTCGATCGCACTTAAAGAAAAAGGACAGGACGTACGGACAGAGGCGAATTTATGATCAGCATCACACCGCGAGCTCGCTGAAGCCGCGTTCACACGGTCAAAGTGAGATTTGACAAAGTAGATTTGATGACTACGGCTTAAAGCAGAGTTGAAATGGTCAAAGTTTACTAGAGTCTCCTTTGATAAAGTAGGTTAACATTGCGCCGTCGTCCAAGTGCGCTTTGATCAGTGTTGTCACGATAAAATAGCGGCCTCTTTAGTCGTCAAATCTACTTAGTCAAATCTTAGTTTGACCGTGTCAAAGTGGCTTTACAGGCCAGCGAATACTCTGCTCAAAATCGAGCGGAGCGTAGGACAGCGGTGCCGCCGACAACCAGGATAGTCATGACCAGGGATGCTATTTAGTACCACATCCTTGAGAGTAGGATAGCCAACTGTACTTAAATCTTTCGAATATTTTTGGAATGTTCAACACTTTCCACTTTTTAATCATGTCATGGGGGAACTTTGGGAACCATAAACGAATGGGGGGTTTATATTTATTTCTTAAAATACGATAATAATGATTTTACGAAAAATTAAATACCTAACGTAAGTTTCTAATAAACACTGTCATGTCGTATCCATAAGCGATAAATTTTAATCAAATTCCAAGTTTGTTTGGTAGATATTTGAAAAATCCATCCGAGGCGCTGCGTCTACAATCCGCAGCCATCCGTATTGGTCCAGACATTTCCGGATTTTGTCCGGTTTATTAATTTGTCTACATTTTCGATTTCGATTTAAAAAAAGTATCTGTGTATAGTTTTCGCATTAAATGACTCAAAATATTAGATATCTTTAATATTATAATAACTATCCAATCAGTAAAATGTATACTGCGCGAGAGTTTATTTAATTTTTTGCTATGATATTAGTATTTTTTAAATTTCCTTAATTGACCGGATTCTTGTTACAACTTTTCAAATTTCGAAATGGTTACTTCAATCGTCACTCAGTCATAGCCACCTATACCTAAAGGAAATCCATCTAAAACAGAGCAAAGAGAAAGACCAACAAACCATAGGTCGATGAAGTAACAGGCACGGAAGCCGGAACATGGGCCGGCAGAGGATTCAAAAAGTTCCCTCATTTAGAACTACCCTCCGATCGGCTGACCGGACCGGACCGGAGGCGGCGCGGCCCGGATTAACGGCTGCACTGTACATAACTATAGCTACAGTTATACCTAGCTTCGAGAAAGAGTGAAAAGTAGCTTTATTACGTGAGAATTAGGAGAGACGAAAAGTTTTATTACTTACTAGCTTACTGGCGGGAAACTTCGGGAACTTTGGTTAGTTTAAGTACCTACACTGAGTTATATAGGCTGTTGATTTTGTCGAGTAAGACCTCAGACACAGGGTTAGGAAAAGTGCCCCGAGGCAGTTCTAAGTGATCTAAGTGCAAGACAGAAGAAGTGGTTTCCTTTTAACGGAATAGTAGAGCTACACAATATTGTTTCAATAAAATCTTAGAATCTGACTCTATTAAGGCAAAAGATTTGAAAAGATATGAAAATAAAAATAATGAAATTAAAAACGTTCGTAAAAATACGAAAATTTCCTTATTTTGGAAAATGTATGCATTTTTATTATTTTATAACATAATTTACATTTTTTTTTCTTTTTTAATTACGTCATAGTCGTGCACCTATTTAGTTAAACTGTATGGTATGTACAAACATGATGTAAAACAAAAAAAATGGACTCTCCATACAACTTGATCAGTTATTTCGCGAATTTCGTATGAAAAGTCCAACAGTTTTTGGACAACAACGGGTCCTATTTTTTTACACCCTGTAAACATAATATTAAAGAATACTGTAAAATACCCCATTTAAAATAATCGTTGAACTTTCTATATCAACAGACTTACAAACTAATCGACCTGTATCAAATATCAATGTTTTCAAAGTTATCCTGTATATACAGGGTGTTGTTTTGGTCGACAACGAGCTTTTCAGGGGTGATAGTATACATGATATTGATGCCAAAAAAAATATAAAAATGGCACCTTAAATTTTCATAAGTAAATCTTAGAAAATAATTAATTATGGTATCCTTGTTTCCGTGCGTAACGTATTTTAACAATGAATGGTTGCCTAGCAACGAGGCGAGGTGTGCGGGGGTGCGCGAGGGGCCCCGACTGCGGCAGCGCCGCGGGCGGCGCGGGCAGTCTGCTGCATGCCTCCGCGCTGAACCCGCGTTCCTTTTTCTCAGCGAGAGCAAGCGCCTCTGCGCGTGAACTTACGCTACGGCTATGATCAGGAACAAGTCTTTATTCAATAGTCGTGAACTGAGCGATATAGTTGTTAATACATCGCTCAGTTCACGACTATCGAAATGTTTTTTGTGTGGTGTAAATCAAGTCGAGTGTGTGAGATTTGGAGTTATTTGGAGTGACGTCGCGCCGCCGTAATGTGTTACGCAATAAAAACATTATTTACAAACTCCGCAAATCGTGTTCTACCGAAAAAACATCCCATGCTAGAGATAGAGCCCAAAGTAGACAAGAGTTCAAGGAAGAAGCTATCTTGGAATACTTCTCCCGACAGGTTTATGTAAGTGTCATTGACCTTTTTGTAGGAAAATTCGTGAATGAGCCGGCCGTCATTGACTGACTGCGCGAACATGCGTTTTGATAATTTTAGGAAAATTTGTAGGTAATTTTTTCAGTAGAATCAATTTCTAAAAAAAAATATTATAGGTATTTTCAGAACAAGTATTTTTTATACTTTCGATTTGAACAAAGTTGTAGAACAAAAGTTGTTCAGTTTGATGGGTAAAAGCCAACTTTGAAGTATTATCACACCTTTCTGTTACATCCTGTATACTCATTCAATATAGATATAATAAATCGAGTAAGGTAGTTATTGTATTTAAGGCAGAAATGATTTAAGGAAAAATAAAAATGTGTATAAAATCATAAATCTCATGTCTACTTTAGCTTTAAAAGTCTCACAGGTGTAAAACAATAAAGCGCGGATTATGCTCAGTTGACATTTTACGGTGATGTGGGTGCGGCGAGCCATTTATAATATTATATGTTTTCTACTGCACTCCTGTCCCCCCCACACCTGCCTACACTAAAACATTTAGTACCTACAGATTCTAATAGAATGGTTGCCTTCTTTTCATTAACCGCCTCCGTGGTGGTGTACAAGCTAGTCTGTCTACTTTAGATAACGGAGGTCGCGGATTCCATTCCCGGCGAGGTTCATCTTTGTAGGACTCAGTTTGGTTGGTGGTAGGGCATTTTCAGAGCTTGTCTGGCTAGATAACACCATCTTGTCTAAGTCTTGCCGCCAAAACATGAAGATCAAGGTAAAAAACATTGATGTGTTCTGGCATGGAGATTATAAGATCCAGCCAGTTTCCCATTGCTTTTTGGGAATCTTGGTAAGCCCGATTCCATCTTCGGCATCGTCATCACTTGCCACCTGGTGAGATAATGGCAAGGGCTTATTATTTGTGGATAAAAAATGTTACTGAACTACTTTACCAAAGAAAATTATACTCATTAGCAAAAAAAATTTTTAACCATCATATCCATAAAAAAATCGGTAAAAAAACATAATATATGTAATATGTATAGCAAAAAAAAGATTCGTGCAGTTTTCCTTTGACTCGACGCGTGTATCAAGCCAGGAGTCGATGTTACTCGTGAGTTTCTACCTCCATGCTTTCACAAAGTTACTAAGTTTATAAATAATCCATTATAGGCATAATAATACTCTATGCTGCTGTAATGGACCAAAATAAGTGTGCATGACTTATTTTTATTTTAAAAATTTTGATAGGACAAAACCGAATGCATTGTAGTAGGATTCCTCACACATGAAATTGTGAAACATGTTATATTGATACAAAATCACGAGTTATCTCAAAAAAAATATTAAATTGTTTATGAAGTCTCTGAAAAAATAAAGGCCGAAAAATATATTGCAATGGTGAACGCCTTTACGTTATTTGTGTAAAACCACACAATAGGTGGCGAACCCTATAACTGCAAGTAAGCACCTATAGATACATAGCAGTCAACGGGAACAGTGCTCGCCGCATATCTCCAAATTAATGGTGGCCAGTGTACCGGCAGTTTTTCCCAACCTCCCTCCGAGGGTCGGTGAGGACTGGTCATATTGCCACTTAGTCAAAAGTGCGACACGCAGATCACGTTCTAAATTAGAACTGTTTACCCTGTCATAGACGTCGTTTTGTATAACTAGACTATTCTTCTAATATTATAAATGCGACAGTTTGGATGTTTGTATTCCTGTTACTCAATCACGCAAACAACAATTTGGAAGTCGAGGGCACAAATAATTGTCAATAATTTAAAATCAATTTGTGATCTTTGTATGAAAAGTAAATTAAAATGTTGTTCCGATTGTAGGGGTTTCTTGGGAAAAGTTTTCATAAGAAGCATATACAGGGTGTCAGGGACAGGTTTCCGAAAACTTTAGGGCTTGCTCAGTAGACGAAACTGAACAACTTTCCATAAGAATTTTTTTCAGGAAACGAAAAAAAAATAGGCTTCTCCATACAAAATTATAAATTTGATTGGACAGTTTGTATGGCGAAGCCGATTTTTTTTGTTTCCTGAAAAAAATTCTTGTGGAAAGTTGTTCAGTTTCGTCTACTGAGCAAGCCCTTAAAGTTTTCGGAAACCTGTCCCTTACACCCTGTATAAATTTTATCAGCGATTGTGAATCACCTGTATGTTTACGTCAAGCTCTTTAGTTTTCATGCAGGATCTGAAACCGAAGTAACTCATTAAAGCAAAAGAAAAATGGCTGAGGACAGGGTTTGGAAACTTGTAAGGGTAAATTGAAGTTTACGCTAATTTACGCTAAGGATAACTATTTATTTACACCAGCTTCTTTACCGATGAACAATAAATATATCTTTATTGAGGCTTATTTGCTCGAATTATGTAACAGCACGTAAGATTTTACCTATTTGAAAAATTGTTTTGGAGGAACTTTATTTTGGACGTGACTTTCATCGGAATGTGAAATTGTTTTTTTTTTTTTTTTTTTTATGTGATAAGGAAGGCAAACGAGCAAGTGGGTCACCTGATGGTAAGTGATCACCACTGCCCATAGACACCTGCAACCCCGGAGGGGATTGCAGATGCGTTGCCAACCTAGAGGGCTAAGATGAAATGCCTCATGTGCCTGTAATTGTACAAATGTGGAAATTGTACAATTGTGGCGGAATCCCGCGAACACTTCCCGAAATATTGGGTATATGCATATATGAGTTCTAGTAGTAGGAATTTCGTAATAGGTAAACAAAATAAATGATCTTTGAAAAGTGTAAAGTGGTGCTACCTACGTAGAAAAAATATTTTTGATTTGATTTGATATATGTGAGAGCGCATTCGAGCGGTATCTATTCATCATTTAATTTACATTGTGACGAAACAGCACCTTCTGTGACCATTCCACACGAGGACCAAACTGGCGCCACCCCACCAGCACGCGAGAGCGCATTCGAGCGGTATCTATTCATCATTTAATTACATTGTGACGAAACAGCACCTTTTGTGACCATTTCACACGAGGACCAAACTGGCGCCACCCCACCAGCACGCGAGAGCGCATTCAAGCGGTATCTATTCATCATTTAATTTAAATTGTAACGAATCAGCACCTTTTGAGACCATTCCACACGAGGACCAAACTGGCGCCACCCCCGCTAGCACATGAGAGCGCATTCGAGCGGTATCTATTTATTATTTGATTTTCATTGTGACGAAACAGTACCTTTTGTGACCATTCCACACGAGGACCAAACTGGCGCACCCCCGCTAGCAAATGAGAGCGCATTCGAGCGGTATCTATTTATTATTTGATTTTCATTGTGACGAAACAGCACCTTTTGTGACCATTCCACACGAGGACCAAACTGGCGCCACCCCACGAGCACGCGAGAGCGCATTCGAGCGGTATCTATTCATCATTTAATTTACATTTGAGCGCGCGCCCGGCCCACTGTTGTGGGCGATTGCCGATTTTTTGGACGTGGTAAGCGGTCTGATGCGATACGCTGTGTTCCGCGGAAATCAATAGAAAATTATAAATAACAAAACATTATATAGAATGTAAATGTTCTGTGGAGAAGAAAACTTCTTTAAAGAAGTAATTTGTTGTATTTCAGTGTTTTTTGTCATTCACGTTTAAGTTACAAAGATATTATAATACTTTATTGCCTTGATCTTTATATATTTTCAAGTAAATAGAGCAGGTAGTCAAGCCGTTTGTATGGGGGCACGTCCCACTGTGCTATGCGGTTTTAGCTGTACGTGGGACCTTTCTCATTTAGCGATTTTTCAAAACTTTTGTGTTTACAGGCTACTTTCACTTTTCGTTTACTCACCTGATTGATTTAGTTTATTTGTAACTAGCTTCTGCCCATGACTTCGTCTGCTTGGACTTCTGAATAAAATTTACTGGTATAAAAGTATCTAATTTGTTAGTGCAGGTTATAAACTATCTGTGTGCCAAATTTCATCCAAATGCGTCCCAATCCGTTTTTGCGTGACTGAGTAAAAACCATGCAAACATACAATATAACCTTCCAAATTTTTACAATTATAATATTGGTAGAATAATGTAATATAGCAAGTAATATGCACTGCAACAGTTTCAGATACCTACTCCCACTTTATACGAGTATCTTGCGTAGTTGTCTGTTTATACGAGTCGTACGTTTTTGTTTTAACACAAATGTGTGAAATATTACCGAAATCGAAGAGTTTGTTTGGCTTCGTAGCTCTCTACTTTTTCTGATTTGTATTTTTTTTCTATTGCATGAAATTTAATAAGCAGTGATACGTTTGCATGCCAGAATTAATTGTTAATGTAGAGGCTCATTAAGGCAAAACGCTTTTATTTCAGTGCATTTTACCAATCAAATAGTTCAAAAGGTATTTTTTCTTTAAAAATACACAGGGTAACTTTTAAATTAGTTCTTGATACGAAAGGCTATGCATGTGCTCATGATAACAACAACTTTCCCTAAGGAACTCATAGTCAAATAGCAAAAATAATAATTTTGGACTCTCCATACAAATCACACTTTAGATAGCCCAGATACCCCGTAAAATTTTAATTCGACTAAAAGGGAAAACAGAAGAAAACGCTGCTTATCTACGAAAAGTTTTCGTCATATTGTATGGTCATCAACAATAGGTATACATATAATCTAGTGATCCTAAAACTACCTGATTAAGGAATCAATATATTTTTCCGTCGTAGATTTCAGACTAGCTTCGTAGGTTGCGCAAAGTATCGAGCTTTGCGAGACACGGAAAAGGCGTGACGCGGGAGCCGATGAGTCAGCCAGTCGAACCAACTAATAAAAGTGGTTCGTTTTCGCGAAATGTTTTCGGAAGGGGCAGACATGACAGTGAAGGGTAGGAACTTAACGTTTTAAGTAGGTAAATAGTTTTTTTTAAATTTAATATGAGTCTTAGAAAGGAAGAAAGAATGATCCCAAACAAATTAACCATTACAAATATGATTAGATATTAAAACCGTACATAATTTTAAGTAACAAATGTTGTATGTTGTTAACAACCCATTACGTCGCCACTGCACCGGTCTCTTCCCATAACTCGGGACGGTTAGGCCATACACGGGGGCCAAGTCCGGATTGGTGGAGGTTGTGGGGCTAGTGGCCAACCTCAGTGTCAGAAGTTTTCAAGTCGCCTATAACAAAATTTATGATTAAATAATAAGAATAGAACTACCTGGAAAATACACCTTACCTTTATATTAAGGGATATAGAATATAACGAAGAAGAGTTTATTGTATCCTCACATTCCATTCAAATTCCAAACTCTATCAAACCGTCTTGTCATCGTTGATAGACATAAAAGTGGAACAAACAAATTCATGTTTGTTTTAGTACCTTTTTTAAAAATTGTTTTATTTAATCTAGCTTTTTTTTGTACTTACATACATTACGTACTTTCATACAACTTTCAGTAGTTGATGCTGTATTTGTCTGTCCGTTAGTCAGCAAGTCAGCAAGTCGCCACACTCTTTTAGCCTTTTCTTTTATTAGGTAAGCCGTTCGTTCTACTTATCATAAAGATAATAGCACTTTAAGATTCGTTCAGACCTCACTTTGAGTCAGTCTTTGAACGCCGTTAATGTTGTACTGGTGAATTCGTTTACCCATACTACCCTCATAAGAAATAAGGCCGCAAAATATATGGAGTTTGCGTATACTTTGCGGCTTTTGTTTTTATGAGGATAGTATAGTGAATCCAATTCAGAGCGTTCGCTCGCACTCGTTGCGCTCGGGTACTGTTTTAAAAACTCCGACAAAGAGAACCCAGTTTAAAAGAATAATGAGAGTCTTTTGAAAGGGATACGGTTACACAGTGTAAAATAGATGAAATAAAAATGTTATATAAATGGGACAGATACATACTGATAATAGGGACCATGAGTTTTTCGTTTATGTAAAAAGAGGATTGAAAAACTTTAGCATCTGTGAAAGTACAAGATTATTTCGCTATCGCCATTATTTACTGAGCTATTTGAGAGTACGTTGCGGATCGCGACCCGAAAAAGTAGTGATGGAATGACGCCACAATCAATATTATTAGCCGATTGACTTAAAATACAAAGATTTCTAAAATATAATAAATGTTTATGTACTGTGCTCGTGCTACTGGATAACAGAAAGTAACACAGTTATTGTAAGAATTAAAAAAATATTTTATATTTATAGAATTAAATACATATGAGGTAACGGATCGCATCCCCCACCCTCCTCGTTGGACATTGAAGTTTATAAAAAACCGGCCAAGTTCCGTATAAATTCATAATCACAAATGTCTTGTACTCTATATCAAATTATCAGGCCTGCAATCCCTTGAAGCTGTGAAAAAATCAAACTTCTATGCCAACGCAATCAAGAGATACGGCAACGGGAAAAGTCCGAAACCAAAAAATTCTTAGCTACTTACATCACAAAAAATGTGAGGTAACTAAAAATTTTTGATCTTCGGACTTTTCCCTTTACTTGTGCTATAGGATATTGCTTCTAACCAAATTTCATGATTCTAGGTATACGGGAAGTACTCTATAGTTTTTGATTTCCATGCGAGTGTTCAAATATGCGGCATAAACGGCCGTATCTCAAGATGGCGTTGGCATAGAAGTTTGATTTTTTCACAGCTTCAAGTGATTGCATGCCTGAGTATTTGATATTTCAATTTGAAACGTTTATGCGTTCCTGCGAAAGGGGTCTTGACAGACAGATAGACAGACGGACAACGAAGTGATCCTATAAGGGTTCCTTTTTTCCTTTGAGGTACGGAACCCTAAAAAACTAATAGGCTCGACTGGTACTTAACATACAAAGTCGCAGGCGCTTCGCTAGCAATTTCATAATAAGATTGCGTACATTTCCAGAAACACCCTCTTGATGCGATGGACCCCTCCTAGCCTCGCCTGACCTTCCAGCGGGGAAAGTAGTGGGGAAACTAATTACTAAGCAACTTGGTCCCAGATTTCGTTAGCAAGAAGAGTATTTCTGCTAACTTTGCTCGTCTTCACTTTATTAAGTACAACGCTGCGTTGTTGGTTGTACGGTGAGCAAAATCATAGTAACATGTCAAAAAATGTCTTGCTTTGTTTTCGAGAAGTTGCTGATGTATGTAGTATTTTTATGAGAATGCTGATAGAATGCAATGAAGGATTGAGATTATTGAGAATTGAGTTTCGCAATATTGAATTATTTTGATCATTTAATATCTTTTATAAGAAGATTTCCACGAATATCATCAGTGCCCCTGAAACATTATGCAACGTTTACTTTTGTTGTTAAAATATGATTCATTGCTCTTTGAAGAAAATGACTATTTCATATAGGCATGAAGAAAAAACTCAACCGCGTAATGCAGTGATACAAATTCGTTATAAAATGTTTGTACCTGCATACACTATTTTCCTAGTGAACAGTTCTAAAAAGCTGCAAGCTGAGTGGGAACATGCTTAAGTTATGATTGGGAGAGCTTTACTTTACCTTCACTTCTGAGCAGGAAGCGAAAGAGTTTTGTGGATAAGCAAGATGACAGGAATATTTTTTCGGATGTAGTACTTGTAGGTATTTGTCTGTGTTATTCGATGGCTGAGCGAGTGCGAGTATACTTAGAAACTTTATGTACCACTTTGTCTTACTTAGGATATTAAGCCATTTTTTTCCTAATATCTAATAGATATGGCTTCTTTTCCCTAATAATAGTTTTAATTTAAAATAATGGTACAAATTACCTAAACACATTAATAGCAATTTAGTGGGCAATCTTGTAAACTCTACCTGTAGTAGCTTTAAAATGCGTGATGTGGTTATTCAAGTTTTATTAAAAGTAAGTTTAGTTTACATATTTCAAGAGCTACATTCTAAAATAAAGTCAACCTTTAACGCTAGCCGCGAACATAATACAAGTCGTATGCAAACGTGCACGTTCTCTAAAGGAATATCCATGCTAATCGTTCCCACATTCGTTTGCAAAGTAAAAGTTGTTTCGAGTTTAATAAAGTTTTCGTTGCATGCGCGCGATTCTACGTATTTGCGACTAATGATGTATGTCATCAACACTGTTGCACGTTTTAAAATTTGAACATCGAACTTCCGACGAAGGCGGGAAACTTGCAATGTAGTTTAAGCTATGCTTGCTCTCGTGAAATTATGATTTATTTTTCTTTGTCTATGTAAGTTTCATTTGTCGTAGCAGTTCTCCAATTGGTGAAAAGGTTTGAAGTTATTATATTATATTTTTACAATTTGTTTTATTATAATTGTTTAAAGGATTGTTAGAGACTTTTTGAAGAACTGATTGTAAAATAAAAGAGCTTAGTTAAGTAGTTTATTTTCTGATAGAAATATTATTATGGGCACATACATATATATATTTTATGTTGTCAAAACATGTCGGTAGCAGATGCCTTAATTTTACTAGATCTTTGAGGGATTTAGATCCTGCTGTGGTGAGTACAGGAACAGTATATTACAAGAAACACAATAATTTTGATTTTTTCTAGTTTAAGAACGGTCACATTAAATATACAATACAGGGTTTTAAAAAAGTGCGTTTGACATTTGGGGTTACTCAAAATCAAAAATATTGAAAAAATCCGCTCTTCAATTTGTTTTTTAGATACCTAAATCTGAATAGTGGATCAAGAATTTGTATGGATTTATAAAAAGTTGTAGATCGGATTTTTTCAGTATTTTTCCTGTATTCTATACTTGATTCTGAGCAACCCCTTAAAATCTCTAATGTACTTTTTTAACATCCCGAATAGATGCCATTTATAATAAAATATTTCGATAAAAAAATTCCAAATTATACTTATTCAAATTCAAGCCAAAATGATTAACCTGCAAAATATCTGACAAAACACCATCGTCCCGTTGCGTCGTCGCGTCGTCTAGAAGAGTCAAAATGTAAAAAAGCTAAATTTTTTTCAAGGCGTCAGCGAAATTTTTAATTACGCGACCCAGAAAAAAATTCGAACGTTGACATAAAACAGGGTTCCTTATCATTTCTTATAGTTATGTTTTTTAATTTGATTATTATCATTTTTATATCTCGCATTTATCTACTGTATAAATATCAAACATGCACTAAATAAAGGCTGAATTTTCATTCGTCGAAAGCGGCAAAATTTAATCTATGTTTAATACGAAAAGTTGTTAAGATTCGAGAGTAAGCATCTCGACCATTTTAATTGAGCAATCAAACTATTTGACTTTGGTGAGTACAATAAAAAATCCGTAACATTTGAAATTGAATCTGAACATAAACATGATATGGGACCTTGGTGCAGAAGTTCTTGAAAACTTAACAGTTTGATTAAAAATAATTAAAATTAGAATAAACCTAATAATAAAACAAAATATGAATAACGACGACCATTATCTACAATATTGTAAAAAGCTGGACGATATAAAAAACCGATGCGATGTTGGTAATGTTCAGCTCAGTTTATCTGAATTTCGACGAACTACCTCTTCGACCGTGGATCCCTAAATATTACGATTTGCCAAGCGCCGGACTCCGTAATTGGAATTATCTCGGTGCGAATTCGAGGTTTTGAATAATGAGTCCCTTTAACTGTCGTCGTAAGAGGATTGCCACAAAATTCCAGTCTTCCGTCGAAGCAGGTGGGGATTGGAGATTTCAAAAGGTAAATTCGTAAACTAAACAGTTTATTGAATTAAAGTTTTTTTAGTATGAATTACTATGAAGTAGAGAAAATGTATTCAAATGATAATTGAAGATTAAATAAAAGCGGACCAGACACTATCAGTAATAATGACAGTATGTTCAAGTAATGACAATATACTGACATTATACTGACAGTGTAGTGGTTGGAATGATGGTCTGACGCATACCTAAGCATGATTTTTTTGGCAGCTACCGGATCCTATACCTATTTTTAGGGTTCCGTAGCCAAATGGCAAAAACGGAACCCTTATGGATTCGTCATGTCTGTCTGTCTGTCCGTCCGTCCGTATGTCACAGCCACTTTTTTCCGAAACTATAAGAACTATACTGTTGAAACTTGGTAAGTAAATGTATTCTGTGAACCGCATTGAGATTTTCACACAAAAATAGAAAAAAAAAACAATAAATTTTGGGGGTTCCCCATACTTAGAACTGAAACTCAAAAAAATGTTTTTCATCAAACCTACACGTGTGAGTATCTATGGTGACACGACGAAAATGTGTGTCCCCCCTCTGTAACTTCTAAAATAAGAGAATGGTAAAACTAGAAAAAATATATGATGTACATTACCATACAAACTTCCACCGAAAATTGGTTAGAACGAGATCTAGTAAGTAGTTTTTTTAATACATCATAAATCGTAAATCGCAAATTACCTTTCATTCAATCAACT
Source organism: Coleophora deauratella (assembly GCA_958295455.1). Taxonomy (NCBI): domain Eukaryota; kingdom Metazoa; phylum Arthropoda; class Insecta; order Lepidoptera; family Coleophoridae; genus Coleophora; species Coleophora deauratella. Next base: position 10,124,194 of record OY282402.1, read on the forward strand.
CAAATATACAAAATATAGAGTTCAAGACATGTGTGATTATGAATTTATACGGAACCCTCGGTGCGCGAGTCCGACTCGCACTTCGCCGGTTTTTTATTTACAACCTGTATACAAGGTAAAAAAAACACACTCGTATGTTAGGTGAAGAATTAGGAACTAGGAAAATCTTTAATTACCAAAAACAGGCATGAAAACAATGGTCTCATTCAGTTCTGACTTGCACACCTCCTTGTGTCTGGGATTCCACCAGTCCCTGAAGTTTTTGACAACGGAGTGAGTCTTGTTCTCATTGAGGAGTCTGCACAGGGCGCAGACGTCTGCTACTTCTGGAGACCGCCTGTATTCGTAGTAGTTGTGCCAGCTGGAAAACCAGGATGAAAAATGTGATACAGAATAAAAGCTAAAAATTATACAAAAATTGCTTTATATACTGAAAACTGGTGACTATTCTCATAAAATTTCAATCGAAATTGAAGTCGCAATTTTTGTATAAAAAAAAACATTTGTACAAATACAAACTAGGTACCTGAAGTATCTGTGGTATAAGTCTTTATCAGAAATGCTTTCTATTATAAATGAAGCGACGACCTCTCCATCAAGCTTTCCAGCGTCGATATAAGAATTTGGTGGTAGGAATCTGAAAAAAAAAAACATTGTATAAAAAAACATTCTATGTATATTACTTTAGTAATTTCAAGTTGAATCAAACGACACCTTACGCTCAATCCATCACGTCGTTTTGGCCACAGATGATAATAATGAAACGTGGATATAAAGACATACAAACCTTCAATCTACATATAACCTTAAAAACACCTGAAAAACATTACCCACTGCTTGGATAGTTGGGAAATAATAAATCGTCAAAGATATTTGTTTCTTAATTTTATTTCAGAATCCCTTGTTTTGCCATAGTTTCTATACATGAATGAATCTTGATCTTAGAGAAGCAATAGTTAGTAAGAAAAAACTTAATAAGTACCTGGAATAATCCGCACCTCCAAAAACAATTGGTACCGTATTATACTTCAATGGATAAAACAGTTTTTCCGTCACATAGTCCTCACTCAGTGAATTCTCAAATGACAGATAGAAATAATAGTCTTTCTCCAAAAGTTGAAGACAATACTCCATGCGGTTTGGCGAACATGTATAAGTTCCACAGAAACCGTATATATCAATTTGATGTCCATATTTTGACAAACCCTTTTGAATTTGTTTAGTAATGTTCTCTCGGCCACTCTTCGATTGGCAGTTTGAAACGAACCAAGCAGCCGCTCTCTTCTTCGTACCTAATTTCTTCTTCTCTTCTTCAGCAATTGGATTCATTAGTGTAATCCACTTCATGTCTGCACGAGGTCCGACCTGCTTCGATTCCCTATCATAAATCGTTATGTACGTCCATGGAATATCGGAGTCCAATTTATAAGTCCATGTCCAATTGTAATAATTTTCAAAGTGAGGATGGCAGACCGGATAGAAATCCGCTGATTCCGATGCTGTGAATATGTACTTCTGATGCTGTGATCTCAGATACGGATGAGCATCCCAATCGTTCTCAACGTCAAATAGTATCGCGTCGAAATTCCTTAGATCGTGAAGGAGGCTTTTGTCGTTAGTCAAATAGCAGTTGTAGTAACTGCAGTTAGCTTCAATAAACGCTTGCTGTCCGTTAATGAAAGCGCTTGAGCTGTAATAAGTAAACGCTTCAGTGTACTTCAGTATAAACTTCAAATCCGTTGGCAATCTTGTCGGTATTGTATAATTAAAGTCTATCGATATATTCTTGAGCTTTTTAGTCTCTCGATTCAATCTTTTCAATGCCCATGGAGTTTTCAAGATGTAGTTCGTTTGAATAAGCACTTCTTCCCTTTCTGTTACAAATGTTCTCAGTAATTCGACAAGTAGAGCGCTGTATACACTCACAAGTATTGCTTTGACTAACTTCGACATTCTCTCACTGACCCCACAAACGGAAACTGTGCTTATGAGCCAATCTGCGGTTTACTCGGAAACAATCTGATCATGTAGTGTTTACTAACACTTTGAAAATATGCGGCAACTGTGGAATCGCTGACATTCCTTTTCATACAAATTGTGGTGGCTTTGTGCTGCTCAGTAACTTAATTCAAACAGTGCAGTAAAATTATATTTAAAATTGTGTTCCCATTTAAAATAGGAACCGGACGTTTATGGAGATTCAGCGTATGCAAATAGAGTTTATATATTATAACACGGGAGATAGAATGGTGGTTGGCCAATTATACTAAACAGGAAATTAAATATTAAAATCTCACACGGGACGAGAGCGTGCGGCCGGCTCCTCGTGTGATATGTAAATGATGAAAAATAAACGAGTGGCGCCCCCTACAATCACAGGCATTTTTGCAGAAAAATCTGGAATTCAGACGACTACACAATAATTTCGTTGTTTAACTCAAGCTTTCTGTAGTTAATGAATCTATCATCTAATTTCAAATATTTGTGTTTATACTTTAAATGAGATTTTTAAAATATGGTATGATAAAGTAAAAAAAAAAAAAAAATTGATTCACGTAATTTAAAAATTCATAGCTTTATTTATTTCTTCTTTTAAAGGCTTGTTCTACAGATAAGATGTGCTCGAACGACCGTCCTCAGCCGTCGCGGGACTGCCGGAGTCGGGACAACTTGTCCCACCATTTGCATAACATTGTGTTGTCCATATCGTGTCAATAATGCCGACAAGTCGCCGGATTATACAGGGTGTTGCGTTGATTGGGCCAGTGAATGTTAGAAACAGGCGTTTGATGATAATAATATGATTCTTTAAAGCTCCTACCTACTGTCATATACTTGATATTTCGAATTTTCGACTCCAAATTTTTATGTATGTTTCACGGGAGAAGGACAATAATTTAAAGAACAAGGACTTACTAGTAGAAATACTTACAAAATGAACGACGTGCGAAATAACTCATACGAAACTGGAGCTTAATTTCCTTAAAAAAGGAAGATTGGAGCACTACGAAATGATTTTTCAAATCTCCATCCGTAATGTTTTAAGTTTTGAAAGATTTCGATGTAGTGTTAACTGTTTACATTCGAAGTTTGCGACTTGGGCTCTGCTGATTAAATGTACATTATAATATGATAATATTTGACTGACTCGGTGGCTCAGTGGTTAGCGATCCTGACGACTGGATCCGAGAGTCGTGGGTTCGATTTCCACCCAGGGCAAACATTTCTGTGATGAGCAGAATTGTTTGCTCTGTGTCTGGGTGTACTATATCTATATATGTATGTATTTAAATGTATATGTGTATGTATATCAGTCTCTGGTTCCCATAGTACTTACAGGAAATCCTAGTTTAGGGCCAGATGACCGTGTGTGATTTGTCCTGGATATTATTATTAATATACCTGAGATCATAGACAGAATCGAGATAGGTAGACGTGGATGATCACACGCAGTTGTTCGAAAGTTAGATGTATCTCTAAAATAAAATTAGAGTTCTTAGGTTTTTGCATATGTTTATTTTGTGTTAATAGTATACCAATTTAATTTTTTGTTCCAGATTAGGTATCAACTTGATCACTAAAAACAAAAGATTAAAATAAACTGACAAAAGGTACATCGCAAAATAGCGACCGACGGTTCACTTTAAAACTATACGGATTATCGTCTACAAAATCCGATTTCAACATTGGAAAGTTTAAAGAGGGCAACCCGAAATGAAATTTAAACCTCTGAATACAGATCCGCAATTGGATTTAATTATCGCTAATAGGATAAAGCAAACTGATGGCGCGGAAACCGACCCAAGTCGCGAATTAAAGAGTTTACAAGAAACTTTTAGATTTTGCCCGATAGGATTGGGTTTCTCTGTAATAGGGCTCGGTTACACTCCCGCCAGGAAACTAATTGATCATTAAACTACGTATGAGTTAGAGATTCGTTACTTACTTCCCAGGTAACGTTCGACGTAGGTAGTGGCCTACCTTCAGAGGTTTAAACCGAGCTTTCATTGTACAAAAGAAATGTGTTAGAGCCTTATACGGCGCTGGACCCTTGGAGTCATGCAGACCCCTTTTAAAAAAATTTGATATTTTAACTTTACCTTCTTTATACATATTTGAGGTTTGCATGTTTGTCTACAAAAACATATCTCTATAAATAAAGAAATCAGATATCTGTAATTTTTCGACCAGATACCCAAATCGACTTGTTGGTGTTCCTTGTAGCACGAGTAGTTTTAATCGAAATAGTTATGCGATGTCCATTAGATTGTTTAATGTGTTACCCGATACTCTAAAAGAATTGCCCTTGACATTGTTTAAAAAAAAACTGTATAAATTTCTGTCCACAAATTGTTTCTATAGTATTGATGAGTTTATTAAATTTAAATCCCGTTAGTTAACATATTCCATAAATTATTTACACTTATTGTTTTCTGTTTATTTTTGTTGACATATTAATGTTTTTGATTTAATTTTGTATATAATTTAACATGTAGTAATTTACATATTTATATTCTATACTGTGACATCTATGAAATATTTTAAATTATTTTTTACTTTTTTTTTTTATTCTAGTATTATTTTTTTACTTTGTTTTAAATTATTAATTTTCTTATATTTTTATTTTAAATTCTTAATGTATTAATACTTATCTGTAAATTTTTGCATGCCATTTATGTATGGTTAAACATGAGATACCAAATTTTTATATGTAACATCTTTAAAACCATGTTTACAATTTCAATTTCAATTACCAGATTAATTCAGTAGGAGGGTAGTGTTTTTTGCATATATGTATGTCTGTTTCTTTGGATAAATATGCAGGCTAAATGGTTTGATGTATTTTAGAAAGCGAAGTGTTACTAGAATCCCCTGAATTTCATATGATTTGATTATGACAAAGTTTTAATTTATTTGAATAGTTTATAATGTTAACATCAGGTAAGTATCTTGATGCCTGACAATTTACCGTACAAAATAAAATCTACGCTAAAAGATTACAATAATAATCTACAAAAAATAATATGATGCACTGAACCTCAAGGCATTAGGATCTACGGAAATGTTGTCATTTTAGGAAAAAAAAAACAAATAAGTACTAAATTCTTCCATGTGCGGCAGTCGGGGAAAATACCGCTTCGATATGCGTAAAAAAACACAGGTGCCAACACTGTTAGCGAAACTTTTTCATAATTTAGCAAGTTAGTAAGTATAGAGAAGTACGTAACGATGATACATAGCTTTGGAGGTGTATAAATTTGATATTCCACCCGTCGCCTCGTGCGCGCGCGACCGTAAAATGAATGAACTTTTATAACTTGAGGGCCTTAACTTGGTGGTCTAATGCGGACTTTGAGGTCGCCGCCGCGATGAACATCCCCTTACTTTTAATGACTTTTTGCTAATATTCGAAGCTCCTCTTTAAGGCCCGCTGAAGTTCGCCGGCCCGTGAATACGGTGGTTTCGATTTTTAAAAGTGAAAGTTTGAATTTCGTGTTTTACTTTAGAGCTTAGCTTCAGTGTGAAATTAACTTTACAAACTTGTGAAGTTCGTTCCAAATCAAATATGGCGTTTTCTAACGATAGAAGGCATTTCAGAAACTTTTTTTCACTTCTGGAAAAAGAGTTTGGAAACAAAAGGATAGAATATTAAAATCATTAGTGAAGAGTTAACTTTAAAGCTATTAACTTTTTAATATTATTAAGATATGAATATTAATTTTGAGTCTAAATTTGACATGGGCTTCATACATACATCTATTTAGATATATAACGGATAAGTTCATATTCAAATTTCAAGGCAAAAGGCCAACTTCCTTTCACAGGCTGAAAAAACGTAATTTTTTACATGTCTTCGATATTTTGTTGTAAGTAGATAAATAAACAGAAAACTGATAAAGCACATTTACAAAAATAATACGCACATGACATGTGTTCACATTGTGTTCACATATTAGTGAGTACATACTTTCAAAATTAATCGAATACAATATCTACTGTAAATGCGGTACAGTTCAAAGGTATCTTAGTAAGATCTACGTACCAAAAATTTAAATTATAAATAATTTAAAAAAAGCTTTTCCTCAATTCTCCGATAACTTTGTAGTGACAAGTTGCTGCCGGGCTGTCGTAGTCCATCGCTGTGAATGCGAAATTATCTCCTCGTCGCCGAGTCAGCGGGGTTAAAGCGATTTTAATAAAAAAAAGATGTTTTCGGCGAAATTTGTGCTGTTAAGTTACAAGGGTCTTGTAGGTTCGTAGTTTTTTTTACTAGATATAATAAATGTCAGTTAAGTAATCAAAAAGATGGTTACCTTTACTGAAATACACAAGATGACACATCAACCTACACATTTTGGACTTTTTAATTATGCGGCGAATGGTGCTTGAAGATGCGGCATGTTTTTTATTTATTTTAGCGCGTATGAGTGCGTTATGAAGCGCACACTGCACTGTCCCTTTCGTAAAATTTTCGGTATTGTACCTTGGGTAGTTATGAATATATAGGGGATGGAACTTAATGTGTCGGTTTGTGTAAAATGTCTAAACAGGGTTGGCTAATGTGTCTCCTCGTATTCCTACTCATATCGATGATAAAATATATAGTTAGAGCTTAAAAATTATAAATTAAAACTAGTTGGGAATCTAATATAATTAATTTAAGAAACTTGCTTGAGATGCCTTTGCGAATATATTAACAATTCTGAGGATATCTGTTCAATTGACAAGTAAAAGCCTTTTAAAACAGACAGACAGTCGGACATGGCGAAACTATAAACCGTGGACAAACAGACAGACAGTCGGACATGGCGAAACTATAAGGGTTCCTTGTTGACTACGGAACCCTTATAGTTTCGCCATGTCCGACTGTCTGTCTGTTTGTCCACGGTTTAGCTCAGAGACTTTTAGTACTACTAGGGAGCTGTAGAGGAAGTGTTGGATATGATTGGGGAAAAGCGAAGTCTGCTTAGAACCATAGAGAATCGAAGAGGAAAGATGATTGGACATTTGTTACGACACGACACTTTCTTCAAAATCCTTTTGGAAGGAAATATCGAAGGGAAGAAACGACGCGGAAGACCGAGGCGAACATACATGGACCAAATAAAAGAAGAATTTGATGTCGTGTCGTGCCAGGAGTTTAAGGAATTGGCACAAGACCGTGCTAAATGGCGATTGCTCCACAGACAAGAGCCCTGATCTTAAATTTGAAGAAGAAGAGAGCTGTAATTTGGCATGGATATGCATATTAATCACGCCGATAAAGTGCTAAAATAAAATCTTGAAAAAGAAAAGTTTTTCAGGGTACCTCCCCTACACGTGAAGTGGGGATGATTTTTTTTCTCGACTATCACATAGTGTGGGGTGTCGTTGGATAGGTCTTTGAAAAATATTGTGGGTTTGCGAAAACCATTTTTCGATTCAGGGATCCGTTTTTGAAATATTATACTTTAAAATGCAAAATTAAAATTTAAAATGCCAGCTAAATGGTAATTTCTAGAAATGTGAAAATATGCACGTCAATAGTATATATAACGAAGTTACAAGGAAAGCTATCACAGTTACTAAAGTAGGCTTTACAAGTTAACGAGTAGTAGTCAATTTTCTAAGACGGGATGATTTTCCCCTTGAAACAGTGTGTGTCCAAGTACTATGGAACCCTACATGCGCGTGGCCCGACACGCACTTGACAGCTTTTATTAAACTTGTCCTAAACTATTCCTATAATGTCGTAGACCTGAAATCCTAATTTTCTTGCTTAACCACGGAACCCTAAAACAAGGTGTTGAGAAATTGCTTCAAAGTTGTCGCCGTGACGAATGCTGAGGCCGATTTTCTGTCGCCGAACCTAAAGGTTATTGAATTCAGTTCGCTCGAAAGAAATCAAATGGGTTTTTCTGTTTGAAACGTTTGAATATTCTTCATCACAGTGTGGAATTTGTAAATGGAGATCTACAGGCTGTAACGAAAATGTTTAGAAATACTTTAAGACTGGCTTCTACTCATGAAATTCATCAACTTTTATGACTTAGGTAGAAACGCATGTTTTTAGGTCTTTTTATACAAAAAATCAATCAGCAGACTGACCAAGTTTTTATGAGACTTCCAAAAAGGCTTTAGCGAATTGACTATAATATTAGTAAGCTTTAAGTTCTTCAATGTCAGAAGTAGGAGCTCAGCTACATAGTTCCAAGTCTTTTTTGGTACAATCTGTACCTATATAAGTTCTAACTAAGTCATTGAAGTTGTTTAATTGGGGCTTTTAAGAACTTAATAAGTTTTCACAAGTTGACTGACGATTATTTTTATTTTTCTTAAAACTATCAATCTCTGATGGTAGTAAAGTCAAAGTTTCTCGCGAATTGACTATGAATTCTTTGGGAAATGTTGTTCAGTTTCAGTTTAAATAGTTTTAGCTGATTTCGTTAGAAGGTTTAATTACAGTAATGCATAAATGGGCAGGGCAGGACCGGTCCAACCGATCGACCCCAGGACCGACCGGTGGAAATCTTTGGAGGAAGCCTTTGTCCAGCAGTGAATTTTTATTGGCTAATGATGATGTTGGTACTATAACTGAAAGTAAAGATTCTCGTGATTAAAGCAATAAATTAGATATTCCCTTGATAGCCCTTTAGGTAGCCCCTTAAATGGTTGTCTATGGAAACTGGCCGAACAGTGGACTACATGTGGTCCATTTAACTAACCCTTTGCGCCGCCATTAAGACATCACCAGCCTGAAGCAGAGCAGCGGCCCTCTACAGAACAACACTTGAACTGAAGTAGGAGCTGAACGTGTTTCATACTGATTGCACTAATTGCTCTCTGCGACTGGAGTGCACTTAACACCAGCAAGCGTGGGCGGCGCAGGTACCACGGCTGCACGGGACTATAAGGCAAATCAGGATTTTACAAGATGATAATATTTTACCTATCAAAAGGCTTGGTGAGACGCGTACTATTTTTTTTTAAAGAGATCTTATTTTTAAGTAGATAGGATATTAGCTACTCGTAGTTGTAACAATATTTTATAATATTTTGAATGAGGTTCCAATAAGTTTTTTGTAACTTACATACATTTTATGCAGATTGCTCTAATGGAGACTGTAAATATGGTGAGGTATCTGCACATCTGATAATTACATGTGTACGAAAGTGACGTTCCTGTAGGTGGCCATAGTTGTTGCTAATGCAACACCAGGCAACCTCCGTCTGTTCCTTATTACACAGTTAAATTGTGCCACTCGATAAAAAGAAGCAGAACACAAATCAATGTGACCATTTCACGAATCTGTTTTCTTCTTAATTTTATTCGTTTGCGTACTTTATGGATGACCACACAGCGACTGTTGAACAGCAAAGCTCGAGAGTCGCTCGTCTCCAATTAATTTTTTGGATTAACGCCAAGCGTGAAGCACGAGCAGCTAACGGCACTCGTAACTTTCTTGATTCCAACTTTAAAGTTTCAATTTAATTACGGTTTAATCTTAATGCATATAGGTAGGTGTTGATCGCACTGTACCGTGGAGTTCGTAAATGTATTGATATTTTCAGCCCTGAAAAATATGTGAAAATTTCATTCAATTTTAACTACTGAACATGCTACTAAATTATGTTTAAGGTTTCATAATATCTTAAAGCAATATTATTGATTTTAGATTTAAATGCCTCAAGTGTAATCATAATATAGAAGTATCATATCATTAATAAATTTTGTCACTGTACCAATTAAGTTACTCTTATCATTTCCAAAGGTTAGTATGTTGAATGGAGGTGGGTAATACTCCATCATGGACTTAACCTTAAGGGTTCCGTCCTAGAAGATTATTTACCTGACAAGGTGAGGGTGAAAATTATTCTCACTGAAGTTTTCTAGAATGCTTTCAGTTTTCAGATGGCGTTTGGGCATTACAGTTCTCCAGTGGCGATCGTGCACCGGAAGACGTATTGAAGGCAGGCGTCGATGACGAAGACGATACGGGCACCGCAAGAGGTAATCCTTGGGAGAGCACTTTGTTCAGCAGTTAACGTCTTTTGTCGATGATGATGATGAGGTGAGAACGAGGTCGTAAACTCCTTGCATTCCATTTTTTGATGAAAGTGACTAAACTATCACATTGACAAAATTCACCTATACGCGATTGCTAAAAACTTTTTTAATTTCTTTAAATTGCGTAGTCTCAAAGAACAGAAGTTTTATACTTATAGAAAGTATAAATTATGTATTAAAGTAAAAATTATAGTATAAATTATATAAAGTATAAAGTATGTAGTAGGTAGTAAGTATATTGCTAAGGCTTAAAACATAGCTAATAAAGCTCTCAAATATAGGATGTATATTAGCACAACATGCGCTCATTGATTAAAAATACTTTTGCGTAAATACCAGTATTTATTTAAAAAAAAACACATTCTTATAAAACTAAGTAACTTTTATATTAACAAAAAACTCATTGTTAATTAGCGGAATGTTTGAGACAATATTCTACGGAAACTGTCGAATACACTCTTGAATCCCTGGACTCGTGCTGTCGGCATTATGAGGTCTAAAAGACCCCTCGGCTGGACAAGGAGGTCATTCTTGTTTGTTGTGGTCGATACTGTTGAACTGAAATGAAGACGATTGTGTTACAGACTGACTCGGTGGCTCAGTGGCTAGCGATCCTAGTTACTGATCCGAGAGTCGTGGGTTCGATACCCACCCATGGCAAGCATTTCTATGATGAGCAGATTTGTTTGCTCTGTGTCTGGGTGTATTATATCTATATATGTATGTATTTAAATGTATATGTGTATGTTTATCAGTCTCTGGTTCCCATAGTGCAGGGAGGGGCCAGATGACCGTGTGTGATTTGTCCTGGATATTATATTATTATTATAATACATTTTCTCATCTATCATAATAAATTTCTTGATGCACAAATTGAACTTTTATTTGTTCCTCAAATGGGCGCGGGCGCCTGACATGCGCTAAAGTTGCAAAACACTCAAATTTGTACAATATTATTTGCACAACTACTCAAATACCCTTGCTACACTTTGCTCTACGCGTATTGGAGTAGTAAGATGTTTAGTGCCGGCTCTAGAAGAAGTAGACAAAGTATTTTTCACCTCTCCAGCGCGAAAGGGGTGCCTTTGGTCCCTAAAAACTCAAAGCAAAAACGCTTTTTGCTGCGAGCGTGAGAAAAAGTGATTCGAATTTCGAACATCACCTTTTGCGCGGTGCTGAAAAAAATAGGGGCGATAGTTCGTTCAGAAACTTAGAATTTAACTCATAGGCACAAAATATTGTCTGTTATTTAATGAATTTTAAGTTTATTAATTTTGCTATTGCATTTTTAAAGACGTAACATCTCATCTCATCTTATCTCACTAATATTATTATAAATGCGAAAGTATGGATGTTTGTTTGTTTGTTCCGCTTTCACGCTGAAACTATTGAACGGATTGGGATGAAATTTGGTTCGTAGATAGATAAAGCTCTCGGTTAACACATAGGATACTTTTTATCCCGGAAATCTTGAAGGTTCCCGGAGGAATGGCTAAAAAGTAAAATATTTACTTCATCATGTTTGTTCCGCTTTCACCCTGAAACTACTGAACGGATTGGGACAAAATTTGGTAGAAAGATAGACAAAGTATTCGGTTAACACATAGAATACTTTTTATCCCGGAAAACTTGAAGGTTCCCGGAGGAATGGCTAAAAAGTGAAATAATTACTTCATCATGTTTGTCCGCTTTCACGCTGAAACTACTGAACTTATTGGGTAGGTAGAATGGATAAATTTGATAGGTAGAATAGATAAAGCTTTCGGTTAACACATAGGATACTTTTTATCTCGGAAAACTTGAAGATTCCCGGAGGAATGGCTAAAAAGTGAAATATCACATCTCATCTCACTAATATTATAAATTCGAAAGTATGGATGTTTGTTTGTTTATTTGTTTGTTTGTTTGTACTATAGGTAAAGCTCTCGGTTAACACACAGGATACTTTTTATCCCGGAAATCTTGAAGGCTCCCGGAGGAATGGCTAAAAAGTGAAATATTTTCTTCATCATGTTTGTTCCGCTTTCACGCTGAAACTACTGAACGGATTGGGATGAAATTTGGTAGGAAGATAGACAAAGTATTCGGTTAACACATAGGATACTTTTTATCCCGGAAAACTTGAAGGTTCCCGGAGGAATGGCTAAAAAGTGAAATATCTCATCTCACTAATATTATAAATGCGAAAGTATATGTTTGTTTATTTGTTTGTTTGTTTGTTCCGCTTTCACGCTGAAACTACTGAACGGATTGGGATGAAATTTGGCAGGTAGATAGATAAATAGGCCAGTCGTACAAGACATCGGAGGTCGCATTGGTTGCAACAGTTCTGATTTTTTGGTATGTTGTTAGGGTAGATAACAGTAATGAAAAACTAATTTTTCAGCTTCGAAAGACTTGTGCTAACTGCGTGGTGCTCCAAAAACATCGAAATTTTCGGACTTTTTTCAGATTTTGGCTTATAACTTCTAAAAGGTGCATCTTACGGAATAGATCATTAGACACACTTATAAGAAGACACAATTTCCTATAATTTAAGTGTAGTTGCAGCTTTGCAGGTCTAATAGAACCCAAGATACAGCACTTCAAACATTGGCAATTTTCGCTAAAAAGTTCATAATTGTAGTTTTGTGGCCTTCCGAGCAGAATATCGGCTATAATACTCATTCTACGAGGAAAGTCATTAAAAAGAAAGTTATAAAGCAATTATTTAGTTTTAATTTAAGTACAAATTGAAGTTTGTAAGACTAATAGTTCTCTTGTAATCTGGACAAAGCGAAAAATTAAGTAAATCAGATTTTTCAAAAAGGGAGCCTGACAATTGCAGGACTTATGAAAAGGATAAGAAAGACATAAATCGGTGTAAAATTATTTATACTGATATTATAAAACTTAAATTATATCACTTAGTGATGGCGGGACCTCAGTTGATACCTGCGACAGAAATATACATGAAATATAGAACAAAATGTCAATTCATATTTATTATAATGAATTACAACGAAGGGGTAGGTATGCATTATTAGGTTTACCTTTAAGCACTTAGCGACGAAACAATCGTGTTCTTTTGGAAGGTCTCTTCCTGGGGTTCCGGAGACTGCTCTGTTGCTTGTTGTAAAGGGGAAGTTGTCGAAGTCGTCCTCTTCATTCAACTCAGTCAAGGCTATGGACGGAGTGTTGAGGCAGGCAGGTCTTCCCCTGACAAACTTTGCAGAAAATTTCAGCCCTGTTGTCTTGCATGACCATCTTCTTTTTCCGCACCCATTCTTACACCTGCATGACAGGAATTTCATAAAAACTTGTTACAAATAGTTTAAATACACAGCCTAGGATAGACCTACGAATGGATTACCTTACTTGCATGACGTAATTTCAGCAGGGTTTTCGACGCTGATTTCTTCGTTGATGTCACTAGTGTCAGACCCGACTGGCTCCTTGAGGTGTTGTTGCAATTACTGAATGCATGAATGATAACTGTACTCCAGGGGGGGATGAAAGCTCTTCTTGAATGAATAATGTTGATGAGAACTTCTCGCAATTGGCACTTTCCTGGAGAAAACTTTTTTTACGTTAGAGCCTAATTTTTTAAGTAGAGGATGTCGACCTCTGATGCTCTTTACCAGCATAGACTGATAGATTGGGCTCCAACATATAAAATGTTGACTCCAGCAAAGTGCCAGTTGCGAGAAGTTCTCAACGACATCATTCATTCAAGAAGAGCTTTCTTACCCCTCTTGAATACAGTTGTTCTTTTACGCATTTAGTGGTTGTGAAAACACCTCTAGGAGCCAGTAGGGACTGCCACTAGTGACTCAATGAAGAAACCAACGTCGGAATTCCTGTCATGCAAGTAAGGTAATCCATTCGTAGGTCTATCCTGGGCTGTGTGTTTAAACTATTTGTTACAAGTTTTTATCAAATTCCTGTCATGCAGGTGTAAGAATGGGTGTGGAAAAGCAAGATGGTCCTGCAAGACAACAGGGCTGAAATTTTCTGCAAAGTTTGTCAGGGGAAGACCTGCCTGCCTCAACACTCCGTCCTTGACTGAGTTGAATGAAGAGGACGACTTCGACGACCTGCCCTTTACAACAAGCAACAGAGCAGTCTCCGAAGCCCCAGGAAGAACTGTCAGATGAACCTAGACCTTTCAAAAGAACACGATTGTTTCGTCGCTAAGCACTTAAAGGTAAACCTAATATTACATACCTACCCCTTCGTTGTAATTCATTATAATAAATATGAATTGACATTTTGTTGTATATTTCATGTATATTTCTGTCGCAGGTATCAACTGAGGTCCCGCCATCACTAAGTGATATAATTTAAGTTTTATAATATGAGTATAAATAATTTTACACCGATTTATGTCTTTCTTATCCTTTACAGAAGTCCTGCATTTTGTCAGGCTCCCTTTTTTGAAAAATCTGATTTCCTTAATTTTTCGCTTTGTCCAGATTACAAGGAAACTATCGGTCTTACAAACTTCAGTTTGCGCTTACATTAAAGCTAAATAATTTCTCTATAACTTTCTTTTCAATAAATTTCCTCGTAGAATGAGTATTATAGCCGATATTCTGCTCGGAAGGCGGCAAAACTACAAATTCCAACTTTTTAGCGAAAATTGCCAATGTTTGAAGCGCTGTATCTTGGGTTCTATTAGACCTACAGAGCTGGACCTGCCCTTAAATTATAGGAAATTGTGTCTTCTTATAAGTGTGTTTAATGACTTTTTCCGTAAGATGTACCTTTTAGAAGATATAAGCCAAAATCTGAAAAAAGTCCGAAAGTTTCGATGTTTTTAGAGCACCACGCAGTTAGGACAAGTCTTTCGAAGCTGAAAAATTAGTTTTACACTACTGTTATCAACCCTAATAACATACCAAAAAATCAGAACTGTTGCAACCAATGCGACCTAACGCGATTTTATGTCTACGATGACTGGCGTAAAAGCACTTGGTTAACACATATAATACTTTTAAGTAAAGACATAGTTTAAGGGGGATCTGGATATAACATTCCCATACCATCCTCAAGAACCGTCATAAATACAATATCCACGCGGGCGGAGCCGCGGGAAACAGCTAGTTTAAATAAATATGTACTAGTAAACAGGAATATCGCTTACTTAAAAATATCATGTTTGGTTTTCATCTTAGGTTTTCACAAAAATGACAAGCAGCGCAGTTTCCGAACGCAACCTCTAAATTAAAAACATTATAATAAAAATCTATATTGTCTCCAAAGAGAATTTAATCAACTACGTTTTAACTTTTCTTGTTGATCGAGGTGAAAAGTTGTATGTTTAACACGAGAGCAAGTTATTTTTATGTCTCGTGCCTTTAAGTCACTCACTGTGCTCAGCAGTCTATATTAGAATCACTCGCTACGCTCGTGATTCAATTCTAGACTACTTCGCTAGTTCGTGATTTAAAGTCAGCACTTGTAGCAAAAAATAACTTTGCTCACTAGTTGAACAGATAACTATTTAAAACCCTGACTGTGGTAAAACTGAACCTCTGGAACGACTTATTTTATGAGACTGTTCAATTCGGAAGCCGGGTCGTTCCCTTCCCTCAAATACGGCTGAGGGGAGCGATGACTGACTGTCGCGTTATACTCGTGATCGGGAGCTGTCCGTGTGAACTGGCCTAGCTCTTGTCATTGATTTTTGGAATTTTCAGTCATAAGCTACAAATAATTTTTACTTTTATCTCTTTTGAATCCTTTCTTTCTTTATTCTTATTTTTTTTTAATTTTATTTACAGACATGACATTGTATAATTCATTTATTGAAGATGTAATAGAATATAAGACTTTATTCAAAAAATGTGTTGGAGGGAGTTTCTTTAGGGCCCGCCGTTTCTTCTCACTCCGCAAACACTTCCCGAAACGGTGGGTATACGAATTCCGAGTGGTAGGAACCTCGTATTAGGTAGATAAAAGAATGACGTTCGAAAAGTGTACGCTGCTACCTACTTCGAATAAAATATTTTCATTTTCAATTTGAGCTCTTCATACAAAATTGGCCAAACAGCTACATGAATCAATTTGTCCTATTTTTTTAGTTTTTAGTAAAGTTGTAGAAAATAAGTTGTTCAGTGTGACAAGTAGTAGTCCCTGTATTTTGCTACACCGAGCTGTGGTTAGAATTTTTCTCGTATGGGTACTTAATACTTGATGCGTAAAGAAGCATAACTTACTTTTCCAAGGTGACGTTGCTGGTAAGGTTGCGGGCAAGCAGCGGTGATTGCGTTGTCGTCGTGCTGCAAACATTTTCCAAGAAGCTTGTACACAGAGACTTGAACAGTTTTACACATTATTTGATTTGAATTATGCTTTTAACGAAATTATGTCATGAGTTAGGTAATAATACATATCATGCCCACTGTTAGGGCACGGGTTTCTTCCCATACCTTGAAAAGGTTAGGCCAGTGTTTTTCAACCTGTGGGTCACCTTTATCAAGGGGTCGCAGGTAAAAAAAAAGTGAATGTTTGTAGGTCTACGCTGCAAAGAAAAAATACGTTTTCAGTGAGAAAGCAGTGAGAAGGGCCTGTTTATTTTGTAACAATTTGTCAAAACGCCATTCTATTTTGGAGACGTTAGTAACTAAATCATTTTCTAATTGAAGAAAGTTGGTAGGTGCTTGCGGGTGGTAGGACCTTGTGCGAGGTCCGTTCGGATCGCTACCACTATCTTACTCGCTAATCCTGCCGCTAAGCAGCAGTGCTTGCACTGTTGTGTTCCGGTGTGGAGAGTAAGACAGCCGAGGAAATTACAGGCACAAGAGGCATTTCATCTTAGCCCTCTAGGTTGGCAACGCATCTGCAATCCCCTCCGGGGTTGCAGGTGTCTATGGGCAGTGGTGATCACTTACCATCAGGTGACCCACTTGCTCGTTTGCCTTCCTTATCACATAAAAAAAAAAAAAAAAAAAAAAAGTTATAAAGGTAATTTTTTAAATCACTAACATTTTGTATGTTTATGGCTCTAGGGGGGTCGCAAGAATTTTTCAACTTGTAAAGGGGTCGGGTAATAAAAAAGATTGGGTTAGACCATACTCCACACACGGGAGCCAAGTTCGGATTGCTGGAGGTTTTGGAGCTAGTGGCCAATCCTAGAGTCAGAAGTTTGTAAGCTTCTGACATGGTTTAACGACTGCCACGTAGCGATAGCAACAGGTACACCAACGGCTTAACATTGCTTGCAAAGCACGAAAACGGTCTAAATAAACGCTACTAATATAAAAGTTAAACCCATTCAGGTTATGACCAGGCCATGATCTTGTCTGTAGCCAGGTAACCAACGTGTTTCAAGCAACGATTATTGGTCATATGAGGCATTTTATAAAGCTGACCTATAGCTTAGTCAAAAGCCTTTTATCTAACCCCTTAATCATCGACAAAGCAAGTCATCGCCAGTAAAAAGTTCACATTAGCTGTTAGTCAAATTATTTTTCCATCTATTTCAAAAATTTACTAAAAAGTTTGTATAAACCTGTTAGTTGTGGTGGTAGTCCTCGTCGTCGTGGTGCTAGTGGTTCCAGGGGTGGTGTCTTCGCCGGAGTCTTCCATCTCGTTTTCACTTACCTCGACCACCCTCCTAGCGTGCGCATGAGTTCGCGTAGTGATAAAAGATATCTGCAATATACATGGTTACTTGTATTTATTTATAAAAATAAATGAGTAGCAAGATAAAATTGTGGCAGTTATTATGCCTGTGTTAAACAATTAAGGCGATTATCACACGGGAAGCGGTTTATGTACTAGAAATGTATGAAAACCGCGCTAGCCCGTGTGCAAGGCTAGCGCGGTTGGCGGGCAACCGCCTACCAGGCGGTAGCCGCCGCGGCTACATACATTTCTATACGGCTACCGCCGCGGTCAGAAACCGCCTCAGTGTGCGATTCGTTGTCTACTTTAAAGTTTAATCATGAACGCGTACATCGTACTTCGAAAAAGTTGCTTAAGCCTGTTTTATTACATGAATCAACTTGGATTCGTCTTTTACACTTCTTATCATCCATCCCTATAAAAAGTTAAATCAACTTAGGTATAGAGAACACAGAGTATTAGTAAAAGAGAACAGATATTTTTGGGACGCTTATTTATTTATTTATTTACACTTTATTGTACACATAAAAGAGACACAAACAGACATACGCTTCTTCTTATGAAACTCTTTTTTTAAAACTATTTCGTGTTTTAGTAATTGTTTTACCTACTAATGTAACTACAAAATCACATTCAACGTAAACTAACCAGCTTACGTTGTATGGAAAGAGTAAAAGTCTCCCTTTAAAAAATCTATTCCATTTTGCCTTATACTGAATAAAAATAAAATTGTACTTACCATGACAAAAAGTAAGAAGGTAAACACGAAGTGGGTCATCTCAGTGTTGCTTTCATGACCCCCGGATGAAGACTGATAGAGATCTAAGCGTCATCTCACTACCGTTAATCACTGAAACGGCAGTGAAAATATTTTGATAGAATAATTGTATTGAATAGTAAACAGCACATTGTCTCATGCTCTGTCTTTGTTGTGTTTTGTTTTTGTATGCGCTACTGTCTTCCAGGTACAGTCAGAAGAGAAATAGTGGATGAGCCATTTGATAATATTGTATTTAGTTGTGCTCAGTACGTTAGTTAATTTGGACAGAAAAGGTTACAAATGACTTTTTAACAAAGTGAATGAGAAAAGGACTCTAATAATGACAATTTGAGAATAGAAATGACAATTTGAGTATAGAGAAAGAATATGATCAGCCATGACTGACTCGGTGGCTAAGTGGTTAGCGATCCTGACCTCTGATCCGAGAGTCGTGGGTTCGATCCCCACACAGGGCAAACTTTTCTGTGATGAGCAGAATTGTTTGCTCTGAGTCTGGGTGTATTATATCTATATATGTATGTATTTAAAAGTATATGTGTATGTATATCAGTCTCTGGTTCCCAAGATACAGGGAATCCTAGTTTGGGGCCAGATGACCGTGTGTGATTTGTCCCAGATATTATTATTATAGATATTATTTCATAGGACAAGACGAATTCATTAAAAACACAATGGAAGTAAAGATGGGAAGCGTAAAAGGGAAAGACCGAGGATAAATTATATGGACTAAATTAAGAAGAAAATTATCGTGATGTCGAGAAGAAGAGTTCTTTTTTAGGCCTTCTTCTTGACAGGGAAGTCAAGAAGAAGGCCTAAATAAGAACTCAGTACTTGATAAAGTTCCAAGAGACTGGGGTGCAAAGAAGTATTTGAATATCTATGCGTAGGTCTGTGGATAATATCTACAGAATTTAACAAAAAGCATGATTAGATGACACTTAACAACTATGTTCTTGGAATTTGCTGAAATGGCAAAAATAATATTTTTATTTATATAATCGATCAGTTGATAAGGGACATGAAAGTAGTGAGCACTGAGATGGCAGCAAGAAGAGATGAAGAGAACAAGAAATGTTGTGTCGACCCTGAATGACTGGGAACAGGGCAGCAAGATAAACACACACACACACACACACACACACATACACACACACACTGGCCTGCTCTTGTCATTGGTTTTTGGAATTGTTAGTCATTAGCTACAAATAATTTTTACTTTTATCTCTTTTGAATCCTTTCTTTCTTTATTCTTCTTACTTTATTCTTATTTTTGTATATTTTATTTACAGACATGACATTGTATAATTCATTTATTGATCTAGCATTAAGATGTAATATAATATAAGACCTTTTTTAAAAAAATGTGTTGGAGGGAGTTTCTTTAGGGCCCGCCGTTTCTTCTCACTCCGCAAACACTTCCCGAAACGGTGGGTATACGAGTTCCGAGTGGTAGGAACCTCGTATTAGGTAGATAAAAGAATGACGTTCGAAAAGTGTACACTGCTACCTACTTCGAATAAACTATTTTCATTTCATTTCATTTCATTTCACACACACATACCTAAACACGCGCGCTCGCGCTCAATGCATATCACATTTTCTATGTTTTGCGTTCAGATTGTTCTTATTTTCTCTTCTTTTCAATGTTTAGTTTACTCCTTATTATTTGTATCACTCCGTAGGGTGAGGGCCTGGTGACCTGTAATACAGACTTCCAGTCTAGCTCAGGCACCAGTCCATCACATCATACTGTAATCTAGTATACTATGTACAAATAACACTCATATTCAATGTATAAATGATGTGTTGAGAAAATAAACTACATTTATTATAAGACCCTTTTTTAAGTATTGTTACACATTTTTATTACACTCTGTACATATAAGGTACTACTTACAATTCTTTTTGTAAATAAAAAAGCCAATGTGTAAATATTTTACGTACTAAAACATTAGTGCGTACGCACAGCGCGAATAGTATAGGTCTTTAAAACCATAACAATTAACAGTACTTACAAATAACATTAACGATTTTTTACATTATACATATATGACGAAATAAGTACTATAGTTACTGCTTAAAAGTACTAATAGATCAGGTAAAATAAGTAAGAAAGTTTAAGGTTCGAGATTGAATATAAGTATTTTATCTGTTTCGTATTTCGTAAGGAGAGAGGCTTATTTAACGATTTTGTATGAGTTTTATTTTTGCAAATTTTGATTAAAAGAGGGATAGGGGTGTAAAAATATCACTCCCGGAAAATTAAACAGGATGTTCTACTCATAAAACTATTACACGAATTACACGAATTGATTCCACTAGCCCCATTCCACCTTCGGTCGACCAGGCGTCGGCGAGCCTTCCACCAATATGTAGTAGATATTCCACTCTAACGCACGAAGCGCTATGCCTCATCTTTCATTATACGTACTGCAAAGGAGTGGAATTCCTTGCTGGCGTCGGTATTTCCCGAGTCCTATAACCTGGGGATCTTCCAGGCGAGAGTGAATAGGTTTTATTTGGTATTGCTTGTTCCACCATCGACTCCATCGTCACTTACCATCAGGTTAGATTGGAGTCAAACGCTACCAAATCTTGAATAAAAAAAACTGAACACCTCTGGATCCTATAATAAACTCGCATTTATTTTTTATTTCTCATACTAATTGATCGGCGATCAGCCAATTAAGTATCTTTATACTTAATTGGCTGATCGCTGATTGCTGATTACCTCTTTAGGCAAAACAGTTTTTTGAGAATAACAAACCAGTTGTAAAAAAGTTTACATTTTCACCTCCAAGGCAGTTGCTGGAAAGTCCAACTGTACCTACTTTTCTTACTCTTTATTTTACTGAATAACTGAAATTGTATCCAAGTTCAGGCTTATTTTTGTACATGGTTGTTGGTTGGTTATCTCCTTACACTGGCGTACAGCGTTAAAATCGCATTTGCCTCCTATAAAAGGAAGCGAGCTACCGCTCCGAGCATAGGTAATCTATGGGTAGCACCTACAGCGATACGGGGGTGCGCAGGTCCACTGTCCAAGATATGTAAGCATTTCATATTATATAAACTTTTCTGGTACAATCGGTTAATTTAATTTTTATCGCTCCACAGTGATTCAACAAAAATCTTTACTAATCAGAGGGACCCCCAGTCGCTCAGTATCAAAACTGTTGTCGCGCTTCAGTTCAACCCTAGTATTCTCAAGGCCCGGACCAGGGGAGCCGTGGAACATGTGTGTAAGGAACTGCTGCGGCTGATGCGGGTCGTTGGCGTCTCGGCTAGCAGTCCTGCTGAGTCTCCTAAGGTCTTGAGTCGTAGTCAGCGCGAAAGCGAATTTTATGAAGAAAAAAGAATGAGAATGCAAATATTAACATTTACAATAATATAATAAGGCAGAAAACAATGTGCCAGATCGGAGATCTAGATTTCTAGATGAAGGGAAGTGGGAAAAATGGAATGAAAAAATGAAATGGCTGGCACCTCGCTAAAGTGTAACCTAAATAAATAAATAACTTTTGGGGGCAAGTCAGAAAATTTAAAGAAAGTTTTGCTGAAACTGAACCGTCTGATATATCGAATGAAAGGAGTTGTTGTAAGGATCTCAAATATCTCTTTTAAAATGAATAGTTTAAAAATTATGAAAAAAAAATCAAAAATTTACCATTTCCCCCACTTGTCCGAGCAATGGAAACGCGCCTCTCCCCAGTTCGCGTCCCTAGCATGCTTATGCTTATGATGCGGTGTTGCAGTTTATTTAATTTCCTCAAAGGCATCACGCGAAACGGCATGTTTTCGAGGGCCCCACGCCCGTGGGGCTCTAGGGCCCTTAAGGCGGCTTTTTGTCTGCCGCCTGCACTACGAGGATTTCATTTTGACGTGTAGATATGATGAGTTTTATTTCAGATTTTTGAACTTGTATATTGCTGAAATGAATGCAGTAGATATATAGGGTCCTTGTGAAATACCTGAAAACTGTGTCTACCATTCATGAAACTAAACAACTTGCAAAATGTTTCCAAAAAACTAATAAGCAAATATAGTAATGGACAAAAAACTCGACTCAGGTTTGTTGCACGACTTTTGGAAAATTAACTCAATCTAGCAAAAAAAAAACTAAACCTACTAAAGTTTAAAAACTGTCTCTTTACTGTTTATGATTTTAGTTTGGTGGTTTTCTAGTTTTTTGTTCTTAGTGTTTAGCAGTTTTGTAGACCGAGTTATTTTTGCAAAAGTCGAGCAACAAATCTTGAGTCGATTTTTTAGTCCACCAGTGTAATTTAAATCGCAAAGAAGATTGAACTTCTCAGTTTAATTGATAAAAGATACGCAAACTATACAAAAAGTGGGAAGCCCAAAAAGACTATTTTACTGTAGATTCTTAGGGGAAAGGGATTTAATACAAACTGAATTAGCTGATCGTATGGTAAGTCCCAATACAATTTTAATAAGTTTGTGAAATATATTTTAAATAAGATTAGTCACCGTATAAACGTACCCAAAGATAAACTGTTTAAATAGACTTTTTCCTTTACTATTTCGCTTTGCATTCAAATATTTATTCCCCCCGTGTTGGGTGCTAAACTTATTCAAGACACGGTTTACATACAATTTCCACTTCCATTACGCACTAGCTGCGGCCCGCGGCGCCGCGTGTCACTCTCGCAATGACGCCGTGAATCAATCGGCTTCTTCATTCAGTGCGATTAATGTCGGCACGATATCTGCAGTACGGATTGGCACACCACTGGAAATATCGTCGCCGTTTATTGTTAAATATTTAGGAGCATTCTACGTACGGGATTTTTTTCAAATAAATGAACTAGTACTATGTATATGTTAATCAACTATTACGAGAAACTAATTTCTCCAAAACTAGTGCCTACTTTGCTTTTTGTGCGGTACATAATTTGGAGTCTTCATGGAATGGTCTTTTAACAATTACATGGCAACAAACGTACAAATTCTTGATTGATTCAGACTCAGTATGGGCAACTAAAAAAAAAATTGTAGATTGGATTTTTTCAATATTTTACCTGTATTCTATATTTGATTCTCAGTAACCTCTTAACACGCACTTTTTTTAACAGCCTGTATAAAAGAAGTAGGGAAATATGTATCAGAAATCTGAAGTAATAAGAGTGAAGTTTTCTTGATAGAAGGTTTATAAATTTTATATAGATTTCTCAAAGTATAGACTATCTGTCTACATATACTTTTCAATATTTTCGGTGTTATATAAAAATAATATATCAATAAAAAAAAACAGTTCTCGTTTTTGTCTCTATACTGTTGATACGATTCACTTGAGTGATAAAAATACAAAAGAGAATAATAAAAATATAATATAAATTTCAAAGGCGTACGTCCCTATTATAATATTTAAGTCATCAAATTATTGGGGCCGCAAAAAATATTTTAAAGTTTCTCATCGTAGTTAAATCATTTTTAAAAAGAAAATGATTTTGATCGTTAACAATTACTATAAAACCTGACTTGTTGTGATTTTTTCTTAGGATCGCTCTAACATTAGCAATGAGTCAATAGTATAAAAATAGTGCAAAAAAACAATGAAAGGAATCATTTAAGGTTCTACTCGTATACGTGTCGAAATCGGAAGTTTTAAAGGGTCCCAATCGAGGCTCCCCTAAGTGCCAGCGCTGGGATTACACCTTCATACGGGAGCGTTCGTTCGCTATTTCATTGTGCGATTGAAGGAAGCACTCACAGAAAATTTGCTTGACAAATTCTATTACGCCCGCCTGAAATCTTGCCAGTTTTTTCAGTGTAAGTATTGTGTTTGCTGTGTTATTTTTCCTGCTTATTAGTAACCTGTAGTGACTAAGTTATTGTTTTTATTAAGTTTGTAGATAACCTTATCTTCATCGGAAGACCTATCTACCTAGATGTTACCTACGCTTCATTACAGTACGACTCTTCTGAAATACCTAAAATTTAACCGCAGCGTCTATTCATGTATTATAATAAGTTATAACCAGTTTTTACAAGGAACCTAAACTGAATTCACAAAAAAATTTTTCACATGCTATGATTTGGAATCAACTAATAAATTAGTAGATAAGAGTATCCCAAAAATGATTTTGTTAGAGTACAAACAAATATAAAATTAAGTTTGGTTTCTTAGGGAAAGCTGTTCAGTTTCATGAGTAGAAGCCACAGTAGTTTTTTCAGTATATCAAAACGACCGTATATGTAAAATAAGCCTCTTACTATACGCCTTGTAATTACATAGTAAAATACCTATATTGAAACAATACCGTCCCGTCGTAATGCAGCTTATGTTCTGCTCTACAACAGAGCCATGTTAATACAGACTATAGACCATAGCTAAACAGGGCTGGATTCGTACAAGCTATCAGTTTGACGCATAGCCGACATTGTGGGCCATGAATCGACGCGCCTCGCCTCAGACAAAGGTGGCTCGGTCTAGATTAACTGCACTAACTAAACGGACGCCTAGATTGTCGGTGAGCCTTAATGGACCACATATGGGACATACGGACGCCGAATTTGCCCTGCACTAAGGTGATTCGAAAAACTGAAAGAGAATTCAAGATCGTTCCAAAGCTTTTGTACAAGTTATCCGAAACAAAAGTGGAGTCGTTTAAGTTTGAAGTCTAGGTATGTGTTTCTGTCTGTAGCTCTGAAACGGGTGGACAGATTTTAATAACGTTTCATCGAGGATTTTTTTAGCTATGGTTCAAATAGGTTTATTTTATTTATTTTATTTTCTTTGGGAAATCAACAGCTTATAGTGTTACATATAAATGATGAAGACATATTTAACAAAAAAAGCCTTTACAGATTTCCATAAATAGGTTTATTCATTTTTGAGTTATCCATCTTTTATTATTGAGGGATTTCAAGATTTTAAGCAATTTTTAAGATTAGTTCTTTAATGATATTGGAAACTTAACTTCAAAAAAATTTTAAAGTTATTATTATTATATTTATTTTTATATTTATTTTAAATAAATATTTAGCAGGAAATTAGGCCAACGTAGGCCAAAATTCGTTGATCTTAGGTGATTAAGCTTTATAAAAATAAACCCGACTGCATAAAATATACCCTATTCTTCTTCTTATCGTGTGGCACATTTAACCGTCCTATCACAATTTACTCTATTCAATCTAGGGATTAAGTCGATTCTAACGACATGTGGCATTCCAAAATCGGTCAAGCCTTTTTAGCTACAGTTGGTTACAATGTAACAGACATGCTTACAATACTAACATCACACATGAAAAACATAACCATCGGCTTGGACAGTTCGGCAAAAAATGCATCATGTATGGTTCTCTATTGTCTTTGCTTATACATATATTCCTAATTCGGTTCGATCAGTCTGACTGAGCGTGAGACCTCGAATCTTTAACAAATACGTCTGTGTGTATAAGCCTCAAGGGACGAGCCGAAGCCTCGATACAATGACTCTGGGCATATCAATCACAGTATTGACGTTTCCTTACCATACTCAGACACGATTCTATTGATTACGCTGTAAGGCGCATAGAACCGACTGATAAAATCACAAGTCGGAATACAACGCAAAACAATATATGTGTAAACCCCGTTTAACTACGTATCAATGGTTTACTTTAAAGACTACTAAACACCATACATATATAAGCACGTCGTTCGTAGCATATTCAAAGATTTTCAGGGTCTCCTGGGTGCATGTGTACCAGTAATATCTGAATAACAGGTACCAAAGTTTTTCATTCTTATTTTCAGTTTTACATCTAGAAACTTAATTTTTCTTTTTCGCTGTCTCCGACAGAAAGTTACAAGTAGAAATTCGCATAATAAAGTAAAAAGAAAGAATCTCGCTTGGTAGATCTTTAAATCATATTAATTACTGAGAAAGTAATTAACGCCTTCACGGCATTCGTTAAAAACTAGTCGCGCTGAGCGCGAGTTCTGGCATTGCGATGGTGTTATGCAGAGAAGAAGCAGGCTGATGACATAGTTTATTACTGTTCGTCTCGAAATTATATTTTTACACATATTAAATTATTAAGGAAAACGAAATGTGTACTTATTTCTTTTAACGCTCACGGAAGAAATGGGAAAGGTATGCCAATTTATCTTTGCTTAGATACTATGTATATTATGTATATAGGGTGACTTTAAATTAGTTCTTGATACGAAAGGCTATGCATGTGCTCATGATAACAAACAACTTTATTTCCCTAAGGAACTTATAGTCAAATCCCAAAACAAATGTGGACTTTTCATATTAATTTGGCTGGTCAGTTGATCGATTTGTATGGAGAGTCCAAGTTTTTTTTGCGATTTGACTATCGGTTCCTTAGGGAAAGTTGTTTTCTACCATGAGCACATGCATAGCCTTTCATATCGAGAACAAATTTCAATTAGTGTATAAGTAGTTTCATTAACGTGATTAAATAAAATTCCACAGCAAAACAAACCTCTTACTTAATAATGAATAGGAACATATGTGAAAAGATAAATTGATTAATATTTTTTTCATAGATGCAGTTCTGCATGATCTCGTCCACCCCGCGGGGCGCGACTGTAACATCTTGTACTAATTGGTCCACAGCGTGAAGATGTTCGCGATTTATGGCGCCCCTCCCTGCCTTGCCTACCTTTCGATGCGTCTGCACCACTGCTTTGCTAAAACTGTTGCCACTACATACGGATATTATATGATGCAAGAAAGTTACCGTACAGTATACGGTATTTTATATCGGCTAGGAACGTGTTAAAGAATGTCTGAATACAACAGAAGTTTCTGAAAATTTCACGTTTTACAAGACCCCTCAAGACTCGTAGATGGTGGTTTATTATTTTACACTTAAAAGCTTACATGCTACATGACTAATGAAACTTCTTTCACCAAGGGACCTAAAATGGATCGGAGCAAAAAAGGGTTACTGTAGTAACTAAAAACTTTTAAATGGTAGATTTTTATCGAACCGTCAAACTTTGTATGGGAAAGTTTTTGTTCTCGCTACGTTTGTATAAGTAAATACCATGGTAAAAGATATTCAGTTTCAAAACTAACATTTCCTTGCCGCTTTTGAACGTTACTCTCTATAAGACATTTTAGTACATTGTAATTTGTAATACTTTTGAGCTACGGTGTAGACTGTAAAACCTCTTTATAGACTGTATGCTTTAGTAACTAAGTTTCCTAAATTAAATCTAAAAGCATCATTTTATTCAATTAGCCGCGCATATGTTTAAAATTATTTTCTCTATTTACCTTTCGAAGTACGTAACTACTTTTTCCAGTACTTGCAACCCAATAAATACAAATATATAACCAACCCAACAAGAATTGGACTGCATTGCACGTGCAATATATTTATTACTTACCTGTATCAGATATAAAATTCTGTTCTGCATAATTTTCATTTTCTTTTAAACTTATGATTGGGGGAAAATCTCTCTGGTACGACCGGAGACTTCATATTGGGTATGTTTCCGTAGGTAGGATAGTCCGATGCTGCGAGATTCTTTAACGATGAGAATAACCTGGATCTTCCCTGTCTTTATTTCTTAATTTTATCCAGCATCACCAACACCGTACCAAATACAATAGATAATTTATTGTGAAATCCATGCCTACATACAGGCTGTCGTGCGTCTTTTAATCAGTGCTTCTATTCCTGATTCTCATCAACTCTCCCCAAGGAACTCATAGTCTTAAATCGCAATAAAATATTGGACTCTTCATACAAATCGGCCAAATTAGTATGAAGAAACCAAACATTTTTTTTGAAGTTTTTCATTTAAAATCAAATACAAAGCTTTTTTCATTAAATAATGTCCAACAGCCAATAACTTAATAGGCAAACATACACTCAAGTATTTGTAATTTTTATGAAATACGATTGGTGCGCTTTTCTTTCGTATCCAGTCAATTTGATATCTAAATCGTCATCATCATCAGCCAAGAGCATTGGACGTAATGCTGGACAAAGGCCAAAGATATAATAAAATATATCCAATTACTATCAACGTTTTCAAATTTGCGAAAAAACACTTTCGATGGCCTTATCCATGTAAACCTTTCGTCCGCCAGTCTCGACTGCTGGCTTCTGGCTCCTGCACTCAAGTCGCGTATGAAGGAAAATTAGACTTTTTAAACTTGCCAGGAAACTTCGATTTTACCTCATTCCAGCAAACTTTCAAGTCACTCCGACTCCCGCTCAGGTGGGCCGAACGCTTATTAGATACCTACCTATCTGCCGATGGTAAAGCTTTTTGCTTGTTACGTGATGTAAGTTGCTTGGACAAAGTCTATGGGGCTACTGAATAAATGAAGTGTTAAGTAAACTAAAAACTAAATAACTAATAAACTGCCTCCCCCGCACGACAGTTAAGTGGAATACCTCGAAAAAGATTAAAAAGATTTATTATGATAAAACATGTTTTTAATGTGTTTTCAGGTTCAAGTTCCGGTTTAGGTTCAAGTACAACTTAAAGTATTTAGATACAGACACATAAACACGTATGAAGAAGTGTTAATTTCTAGCTTGTGATTCTTAGCGACATTTTATGATGAAAGTATCTGCGGTGTGCATTTCTATAGAAAAAAATTGTTCCATACATAAATATATTTTTAATTATTTGTCTTTAAAAACAATGAAAATACTGGACAGGTGGGCCACTAACCCCACAACAACAGGTACAGGTACATTTTGGTATGAAGAGGTCAACATTTTTTTTTTGCGAATTAACGACGGGTTCCTTGGGCAATGTTGTTCAGTTTCATGAGTAGAAGCCACAGTTAGCGGGAGTACAACGAATTAAATTTCACCCTGTACATAGGTAATTATATCTGTACTATATCTGTTTTATCGACATAGCTCTCAGAATCGCTAGACTTAAGTGGCAGTGGGCAGGGCACATAGCTCGTAGAACAGATGGCCGTTGGGGCAGTAAAGTTCTCGAATGGCGACCGCGCACCGGAAGACGCAGTGTGGGCAGGCCTCCGACTCGGTGGACCGACGACCTGGTAAAGGTTGCAGGAAGCCGCTGGATGCGAGCCGCACAGGACCGGTCGGTGTGGAAATCCTTGGGGGAGGCCTTTGTCCAGCAGTGGACGTCTTTCAGCTGATAGATAGATAGATAGATCTGTTTTATATAAATTTTATTAAATAAAGAAACCTTACTACATAAATTAAATTTTTGGATTTTTTTAGAATAAGATTTTGGTTTAGATTAAGATTTGCCATCAGTATATTTTGTCTGTGTGGCTATTTTATTTTACTTATCAGTGCCTTATTGATAAATTAGTTAAATGGTTTAAATACTAATTGGCAATTAATATGCACCGACGATTTGGATTAGTCGGTGGAGCGCTTCGAATCGAATATGTTAAATTCATAACCTAATGCACGTTTATCGGAATTTAATTCTCCAATTGTATCACCTCTCCCAGTACGGGATTTCGATATTATACCTGTGGTATACAGGTTGTGTAAATGTATTTCCTAGATTCGACTAACTTCGATTTATGATCATGATTAGATACTGCTCTTTTCTGATTTCTACTGATTACCGCTTATTACTGAATCTATGTCACAGATATTCCACGTGATACAAATTACAATGAAGCCTTTCTTAAAACTTACCAATTGCGTATAAAAAAGGCTTCTGCTGTGACTCATAACATCCATGCTGAGCCTGGACCATTTGCAATTTCTTGGTGGCACTGATTTGTTCCATGTATTATTTTTTGTTCTGTATTACCTTTAAGTTTTATGTTTGTATTCTTGTTTTTGTTTTATTTTTTGTTCTGTATTGTTACCCTTAAGTTCTATGTTTGTATTTTTGCTTTTGTAATATCAGTGATGCCCTGTAAGTTGCAATAAAGATTTTATCTATCTATCTATCTATCTATCTGTTTTGGTCGTGCTATTGTCCCTTCACAAATAAAATTTCCCTGACGAAATATAACCATACGATATAATACCGCTAGTCCTATACTGGATAAACTTATGATGGATGTCCATTGAACCTATAAGAAATAATAATATATATAAAAAATATTTAATTATTATCTACTTAAGATTGTGACAACAAAAAAACATTCGCATAGTAGCAATTGTGTGAACCAGGAATGAAAAGGAAACTTCAGTTCGTAGATTTGGATCAATTTTATCACATCCTGTTTGTAAAATAGTTACCTATAATAAATTCTGTGCGGAAGCGGGATTATTTTCATTTAAACACCTCGATTGAGGGAATTCATCATGCATCACTGACTACATACATGACGCTGACGTGAAAATGGCGCCTATCGAAATACTGCACTCGGAACAAATTCTGCGGGTATATTAATACTATTTTGAATGGGTTGTTAAATGGAAGTCAATGCTTTTTACATGACTGCCCCAAAAAGGCAATGGGATAAGTCCGTCTTTGTACATGTTTTGTTACTTATGCTTATGTATTTTTGTCATATTCGTGCAATAAAGAGTTTACAAACAAACAAACAAAGGCGTTCCCTACTTGGTTTTGAAATTTGGTCACGAAAATTGTTAGGAAGGAAGGAAAGGTGAAACAAGAATTTGTATGGGAAACTGGAAAAATAATTGTAGATCATATGTTTTAGTATTTTTACTTTATTCTATAATTAATTTTAAGTAACCCCTTAAAATTTCAAATGCACTTTTGTAACACTCTGTATATTTAAAGAATATACGGATAGCGGCCGGGAAAGTGATGGCAAAAGGAAAAAAATCTCCAAAATTACTAATACTGTAGATGGTGTGATATGGGTAGCTCTTGATAAAGAGCAAATTTTCTTTTGGTCGTCGCTCCCCAGACCATCCTGTATTTTGACTACCTTAAATTAAATCTTGGTTGAGGATTTGCAAAGTTGAAAAATTTATTTCAGACATGTTATTCACATGAAAAATCATAGAAAATGTATTACAAATAGTAGTTGGAAGGCGTAGCGTGGAGCCTTCGCGCCCGTCACGTGCATAGAGGGGTATATTTTTATGGAATACGTAATTCTGTTTGAGTTCATACGCGATGTCCATATTTACCGAACTCTTCGCGTCCTACATGCAAAGAGAGAGGCGCATTCACATTGTCACGTTACGATAATGGAGAGGCCAATAAAAATCGGCCGGCATCTTCTGTTTTTCTTCTGTCACAAGTTTCCATACATATACTGAAAATGAAGAGAGTTAGTTATGCTAGACGCAACTACTGCGTTTAGTTTTGGCAAGCTGGCCGTCGTACTTGCAAAAAAGTTCGAGTTAGATAAAAAAAATCTTTCTCTAGTATTTATTTCATGATATTTTGGTTGTTAATTTATAATACGGAATGAAAGTGAAGTACAATCATATTTAAAATCAAAAGTTCTTCCTTGAAATTGTATTTCAAGTAACTGTCGTAAAAAACATAAATAATTATACGACTCGAGAACTTTTCTTAAACAAGTGTGGTGTGTAACGTTTCTGAATTTTAGAAAAAACACTCTCGTGATGGAAAATTCACATCAATGGCACATTTAATTTTTATCGTAAGTGCATGTAGAATGGAAACGCATAACGCCTCTAACGAAACAGGTCTTAGCAAATAGAGGGAGACATCGAATGATAGAAAAATTTTCTCGAGAGCTTTTTGACGGCGCGGAAGGCACAGACATATGAACCCTTTGATGGCCTTTTGGGCCTTCACACAGAGTAGAAAGCGTTTTAAAGGATGTACCAAAAAGGTGAGGTTATAATTTTTCTAACGTAAAGAAAAATAATTGTTCAATAACTTCGCAAAAATCGCAAAACATTGTTCGAATTGATCATAGCTTAGATGTCTTGGGGAAAGTTGTGCAGTTGCTTCAGAAACTTAAAACCCTGGTAAAGTTATGGTAAACTTGTGTTTTTTTTGCTTTTTCGGCTGTTTTATGTTGCTTAATTAAAAAAAATACAGACATTGTGTCCATATTCTTGGGCCAGGCATATCTTTTGCAATACTAAGACTATTTTACTTTCCAAGAATGGTGACTATATTGATTGTTTATTTAGAGATACAAGAATTTTGTTTACCAATTGTTGAATCTTTTATAACGAACATACTTGTTGAGACGAGATTATTTACGATCTTCATTGTTTCACGAACAGAGTAGACAGCTATTACTATGTATTTAGTCTCTAAAGTAGATACATTTGCAAAAATATTTTTCCTTCTTAGTATTTCTGGTTTCTTTGCATATATTGTGTTAGCTTTTTACACGTTTCACACAACCTATACAAAATTAGTTCAAGTGACAAAAATCCAAAATAGAATCAAGAATTTTCCCTATCCGAATACGAAGCCGTTAAAAAATGTGAACAGTGATTTGAAGTACATATTACTGTGGACGACCACATCAAATGAGAATGAAGTAAAATGGGAGACAAATGAAGAGGGTCCAGCGCCTTTCGTTAAATACAACTGTTCTCATACCAATTGTTTTTTGACCACGAATAAAGAGTTGTTGGATGAAGATTACAGAAATTATGATGCTGTCGTGTTAGATGTGACTACAATAAAGCGGTGGAAAACCCAGCATCTGCCAAGGATGAGAACAAGTCAGCAGAAATATATCTTTCACAGCAGCCAGTCAGCAGCTGACTTACCCGTTTGCGATGCTGAAGCGGATCACTACTTTAACTGGACGTGGACTTACAAGCTGTCTTCTGACATCTTCAAACCTTACTTTGAGGTAAAAGACATGCAAGATAACGTTGTGGCGCCAGCTCTCAATGTGAAATGGTTGACGAATATGACGTATCTGTCCCATGCAAACACCACACGGATGAAGACAAAGAAGAAGGCGCTGGCTTGGGTCATGCACAAATGTGGCACCAGAGAAAGCAGGCTGCAGTTCACGAAGGAGCTGCAATTCGCAATGGCAAAGTCAAATTTGATATTCGATATCTACGGCTGTGAACACTTGAAATGTCCTGAAGAAGGCTGTATGAAAGTAATAGAAAAGGATTTTTTTTTCTATTTAGTTTATGAGGACAGTTTTGCAGAAGATTATCTGAGTGACGAGGTGCTAAAGGCGTACAATAACTGGGCTGTGCCTGTTGTAATCAGTGGAGCCAATTTAGAAAAGTAAGTAATAGAATAAATTACTTAAATGAAATGTGATTTAGAGTTTAAATGTGACACTGCTATTTTCCAATGTCCCAACTGAAATGAATGGACGAGAATAAGTAGGTTTTAATATTTTGGGGGAAAATAAAGTTACGTAGTAAAAAGAGATAAGGAAAAGAAGGTTATTTCTGGTCTCAGGTAAAACATAACGTTTACATACTCTTTACTTGAACTCTTTACCTTTGGGTGACCTTTCTTCTGTTTCGGCTGGAGTATTAGGTGCTGAAATCATGAGCACAAATTAAATCACACGCAGTACACATTTAAATTAATTTGTCTTTAATATGATGTTCTAGTCATGAAGAGGTAAACCTTGAGTGAGTTTACCAGTTAGGGCAAACAATGTGAGCAGATTTGTTTACCTTATGTTTTTATGTACTATATGATGTTAGTATATTAGTATGTGTATCAGTCTCTGGTTTCTACAGAATAGACAGAAAATACTTGTCTGAGGACAGGTAAACGTATGAGATTTGTCTCCACATTTATTGATATTACCGAATTGGCCTTTTTATTTAGCTTTACCAATTTCCTTCTCATTCCGCAGGTTTCTCCCTCCAAACTCCTACATCAACGCTCGCTTTACCACTCCTGACAAATTGGCCGCTATCATGGATTACACTCTTCGTGAGATTCACTTATACTACGGATACCATCGATGGAGGAACCACTACACTTTCCACCAAGTTTCAGACCAACTTAGAGGCATATGTCAAATCTGTAGTAACCTGAACAATCCCGTCATGGTCACCACTGAAAGCTTTTACAGGAGCTTCAGGAAGTGGTGGTACGGAGATTTTGAAAGGAGATGTCTCCCAAAACCTACAGATAGGTATAATGTCCGGCCTTACCCTAATAACACTAGATTGACCACAGATATGTCCAATAAACAAAATGGTTTGATTGTTCAATAAAGACGTGTTTTGTTCTGGCATCAGAAGTTCGTATCCAGGGGTGCCGATTTCATAAAAATATTGGGGGGGGGGGCTAGGGCAGAAAAACAATTTTATTGCCTAATATTTCCTAACTAGCTTTCGCCCTCGGCTTCGCCCGCCTGATTAAGTGGTTGCATTTAAATTGGATAACTTAAGTTTCTTGTGATGTTTGATTGTTTACCTTGTTCCAACCAAGAAAAACTAAAAGGCAAACAAAATTACGTACTATGGAACTGATACACGTGAACGTCAGTTGCCTACTATAAGTGTGTTTACCCTTTGCTATTTTTATTGGAATGAACTATACACGAGGCGTTACCTACTGGAAAATAAATAAAGGGTGTTGATTGCGCGTCGAATTTTATAACAATGCCTTTTCTTAGCTTAAAGGACAACTTTTTGTTAAGCTTTGTGCTCAACCTGACATTTTAATTTGTATTGAAATAAAAAGGTTAGTATTTTCGTTAAAGAAAGCGTTGACACTTTACATTATGTTGGAACTATAATAATGAGACATTTTTGGACCTGTTCGTTACTTCAGCAGCGAATAGAAGCACGTTACGAAAATCTTCCGCACATTTTTTTTTTGTATTGGAATGGGTGGGATTCAAATTATTTATTAATCTTTAAATAGAGAATTCAAAAGTGTTGATAAAGAATGGAAGACAAAGCGTATAAAATAAACAAATCCACCCAAATCTGCGTATAACTTGACAAGTAGGTACAGCTTTGGAGTTTGCCAACAAACAGTGACGTCACAGATTAGCATACTGAAGGAGTAAGTAGGGTCAGAAACAAAGAGCTGATGAATATGCGAGCAGCCTACGATCGGTATGCTAACCAGGCCTCTTCAGTTCGCTTCCTGGTCGCATTCGCGAGGAGTTTTGCGATTTTGTCAACTTGCCATCTGGCTGTATTGATGTCTATGAGATTAATTAATATTCCAACGCTTAAAGTGACTTTAATTTAATATACAAGGTGATAAAAAAGTGGGTTTGAAATTTAACGGGGTTACTCAGAACCAGGATAATTTATGGAAAAATCCAATCTAATTTTTTTTTCAGTTTCTTATACTTAATCGGACTAGTGAATCAAGAATTTGTATGGGAAGCTGGAAAAAGTTGTAGATCGGATTTCTCCATTATTTTTCCTGTATTTTAAAATTTTTCCTGTATTCTGTACTTGATTCTGAGTAACCCTTTTATATTTTTAACGCCCTTTTTTAACACCCTGTAAAGTATAGACTTTATTAGTAAGTACCTTATATTGGTAGGGTGTATCTATAATACTTAAAACAAACATTGGCTTTTACTCGTGATACTGAATATCTTTCCACCCAAGGAAAGTACCTCTATACTCAATTTGTAAAAAAATTGACTTTCATTGATTTTTTTTTCGAAAAGCTGATCAATCAATTAGTATAAGGAATTCCTTTTTTGGTGGATTCAGTATAGATTTCTCAGAGAAAAATCTGTTTCAAGATAATAAGGCGTCTAATTCATACTCTCAGTGTAAATTATAGTAAGTACTTACCAAAGATACCAGTTTACGCTAAAGTACTCGTATAAGTTCAAAAATGCATCTAAAACCAGCTATCAGCCTATATCAGTACAAATCATATCTATTGTTTTTCGCATAGCTATTGTATGTATCCTGGTCACGGCACCAAAATTATATTTATAGAGGTTAGCTTATTATATTGCGTTACATTAGTTTCTCGGCGGCTGCAACAAATGTGGGTAAATCTGGCTGATGAATATTCGAGAGCCCTCAGCTCTGGTGTGAAGAAGGCCACATCCCTCGTATTTGAATTATGCTTGGTCAGGCCAGGCCCTTAAGGGCACTAGAGAATGAAGCAGGCTGGCATGTGGAAATGAATATTTAAATTTTCTATCTAATTCACTTCTCTAGCATTTACAGGAATCGGTAATTAGGTAGAAAACTCACCGTTATATTTTAACTTTCATTGCAGTGTGTAGACTCCTACATAGAAAACTTAGCACAGTACTGATAGGTAGGGTACCTTCTACTTACATGCTTCGTAGCAATTCTACCACGCTTCGCTAGCACTTCCCGAACGTTGAGTATAGGAACATGTTCCGACTTCCTAGTGATAGGAATGAGACAGTTGAAACATTTGTATTGATAATTATGTTATTATTAGTTATTGACATCTATTTATAAAAAATAATATTTTTGTTATAAGTAGTTTATTTCCTAATTATACCTTGAAAGTTTCTGAAAAAGCTCTAAGAATTTCTGATGAGAAACAATTTTAGAATTTCATTTTTTTCGAAACCAACATGGAAATTTATAACTTACAAAGTCAGTTAAGGCTTGGAAACAGGTGCTCAGACAGAACAGGGCTGCCATTGAAACACTACCGACCAAATCCGATATCGCCGTAAACCAACATTACGGGCGTAATTGGATTCGCACGAGATTCGGCCTTGTATCGCGCTCGATGGTGTTAACGAACCGCGGTGTGCCTGCTGCGACCTGCATTGTTCTGTAGTCCCTTACTTCTGTCCTTTACGGCAAAAGAAAAAAATATATAATTTATTTATTTTTACTTGTATGTACTAAGTTGTGTATCCGGGAAAAGTAAAATAACTGAAAATCATCTAGTTGTGCTAACAGGAAGGTTTTGAGAAACTCGTTCCCGTTGGCACAACTAGTTGTGCCAAATAGTTAGTCCAACAGGAACACTTGTTTATTTAAGAGTACACAGTTTTACAGATATTTCTAGTACTGGGTTTGTATTTTAATACAATTTGAAACAAGAAAAGAAAAGAAAAATAAACATAGTGAAACCTCCATCCCTATTCCCCCTATTTAAGGATCCTTATACCTACCTGAAAAAAATCTTAACGTGGTCTCTACTTAGGAAACTGAACAACATTCCCCAAGAAACCAATACTGTATTCGCAAAAAAATGTTTGGCTTTCACAAAAAAAGTAAAGTAATATGAAAATGCTCTTTTTTGCTATTTCACTATTAGTTCTGTATAGAAAATTGTTCATTATAAGATTACAGGAAAACCTGCAAGAAATCAATGGTCTTAAAATAAGATAGAAAAAATTGTACGGAACACTAGGTACGCGAGGCAGACTCGCACTTGCCTTTTTTTAGGGTTCCGTACCTCAAAAGGGAAAAACCCTTTTAGGATCACTTCGTTGTCCGTCCGTCTGCCCGTCTGTCTGTCTGTCAAGACCAGGGTTCGTAAATATCCGATATTTATAATAAATATCAAAATATCAGATATTTTTGATATATATCCGATATTTTCGATATCTTTGATATTTTTGATATTTATCAAAATTACATACTAATTTCAATTTCTTACATGATTTTCGAAATAGCTTAATTTAAAATGTAGGTATATGTTTGATAATTTGAAGATTTTTATTAAAATAAAATTCAAATTTTATACTCTGATATGATTTTTTCGAAATAACTGAATCTAAAATGTATATTATATTTTTGCAAATTTGAAGATAGTTAATTAAACTAAACTCATTTATTTATTATTGTGATAATCATCTTTATTCTTTGCATTTGGCACATTCATTTGTAAGAAGCAGCTCTTAGAAGCTAGGAAAATATTGATATATATCAATATTGATATATATCAAGCATAAATATCAATTGATATATATCATGATATATATCCGATATATATCAATTGATATATATCATGCGAACCCTGGTCAAGACCCTTTTTCTAACGAAAGCGTAGACGTATCAAGTTGAAAATATCAAATTCTCAGGCCTGCAATCCCTTGAAGCTGTGAAAAAATTAAACTTCTATGCCAACGAAATCAAGAGATACGGCCGTTTATGTCGCATATTTGGACACTCGCATGGAAATCACAAAAAAAATGTGATGTAAGTAACTAAGTTTTTGAACTTTTTCCTTAAAGTTTGATCTTTCACAGCTTCAAGGGATTGCAGGCCTAAAAATTTTATATAGAGTTCAAGACATGTGTGATTATGAATTTATACTGAACCCTCGGTGCGTGAGTCCGACTCGCACGTGGCCGTTTTTTTTTCTAAAAGCAGTAGCATACAATTTCACCGATAAATGCAAATACAGGGTGTAACAGAAAGGTGTGATAATACTTCAAGGTGGGCTTCTACTCATCGAACTGAACAACTTTTGTTCTACAACTTTGATCAAATCGCAAAATTTTTTTTGGACTTTTCATACAAATCGATCAGCTGGCGAACCAAGTTTGTATGAAAAGTCCGAAAGTTTCTTTGCGATTTCAACAAAGTTGTAGAACAAAAGTTGTTCAGTTTGATGGGTAAAAGCCAACCTTGAAGAATTATCACACCTTTCTGTTACACCCTGTAGATTACAATGGTAGGGGAACCAACACATCGCTCTGATAACCGCGTTCGTGTATTTACCTCCGAGCACCTGTGGCTTAGGTTTGAACCCCCGTACGTATCAGCCTAAGCACGGATTGAGACTATAGACTACAATACAGCGCAGACTACATTACAGACTTCATCATTGTTTATGCACCATCCTATGTAATGGAATAGCAACGATGATAAGGGTTACGTGGACGGAGAAAATGCAGAGCTTTCTTC
Organism: Coleophora deauratella; assembly: GCA_958295455.1. NCBI lineage: Eukaryota > Metazoa > Arthropoda > Insecta > Lepidoptera > Coleophoridae > Coleophora > Coleophora deauratella. The sequence continues at coordinate 10,163,325 of OY282402.1, forward strand.
CATTTCAAGAGATGAAACTTGGGCTCTCAGACTAAAACTTAGACTAAAATGAAAGTTACATAACCCGAGTAAATAAGGGTCGGATATTATATTCACACACATTTAGGTGAGTATAAAAGGTATAATATTTGTAAATGGATAGGTTCAATTCAATCCTTTCATCGGGACTACTGTAATACATACGAGTACATACAGTAATAAAACTGTATGTAATTAATTTGGTAATTTCCACAGCTCTACAAGAAAATTGATAGGTAGGCTACCTATCAATTTTCTTGTAGAGCTGGCTATTAATTATGTTGGTAATTTTAAAAAGGGGTGCTTCAAGTACATTGTGGTAAATTGTATCACACCTCTAGGTAGGTATTTTCTTGTCAACAATGATTGAAGAACATGTAGATACACCTTGGACACCTCAACAAACTGTCGCTCCATAATTACCTACTAGATACATACATAAAAATATGATGTTTGTACACATACAAGTAAAAGTGTGTGTTGCGTGACTTGCGACAGACATACGCTAAGTACGTCACTGGATCTCACCCGCAGGGGAGAGGTGTCCTTTATAGAGGGGCAGGGAGTGGCCAGCATACTGTATGACGGTGGATATAGAGGGTTTAAAAAAAAGTGCGTTTGATATTTTAAGGGGTTACTAAAAATCAAGTATAGAATATAGGAAAAATAGGGATCTTCAGCTTCAAGGCATTGCAAGCCTGAGAATTTGATACAGAGTTCAAGACATGTGTGATTATGAATTTATACGGAACCCTCCATGCGCGAGCCCGACTCGCACTTGGCCGGTTTAATCGGATTCCCATACTAAATCTGAATAGTTAATCAAGAATTTGTATGGAAAACTGAAAAAAAGTTGTAGATAGGATTTTCTAACATTTTCCTGTATCCTATACTAGATTCTGTGTAACCCCCTAAAATTTCAAACGCGCTTTTTTAACAGCCTGTATTATATTGTGAGTTAGGTATACCTCCTATCATCAAGCGCAGTGGCTGTGACGTGGCACGGGCTGGCCGAGTATCGAGATCGGTCTCCTGGGGCACAATCAGTTATTTAATACTGTCACCGGATCCATTAGTGCCCCGAATGGATTACCCGAGGAGGTTCTGCAACCAGCAGACGAGCTGGGAAACGGATTGGTATAGTATTTAATTCTAGTATAAGTAAACTGTAAAGATTATTTTAATTAGTAAATTAGGTAAAATGAGTAATAATTGTAGTGATGGAGGCAGGCTTTTGATATTAAATATTGGTATCTAAACAATAATAATAAATAAAAAACAGAATACTATAAAATAGATATATGAGCAGAAAGAAATGTAGCTTTTAGCACACTCACAACTTTTTTTACCACACATATTTTTAACTTATAATTCAAAAAGAGATAATCTAAGTATTGTTCAGTACGTTTTAAAACTCTTGAAAAATATATTACAGTACAATAATAACTCTATTATAAGTATTGTATTCTCTTTTTGAATAACCTGTCCAATATCACGAATAGATTTTGTAGATTCCCTTATTTTTACTTTAAGGATACCTTTCAACCTTTATAAACACGTAACTTTTGGAGTCTTTGTAAAGCATTACATAGCAAATTCATCATATACCTACGAGTTCATACGGAAAACAAAATCTCAAAAAATACGAAACGAAGGAAGATGGATGGCGGTCCTCGCATTGTCAGTGAATAAGAGGGGGATAAAGAAGTATTCAATAATAAATCTGGAGTTGGGACGTCGATCACAGATGCGTCCCTGAGGAGTGATATCGGAGCCCTTGCCATGCAAAACGAGGGAAGGCAAACGTAACTTCAGTGAAATATACTATACAGGTTGTTAAAAAAGTGCGTTTGTAATTTCAAGGGATTACTCAGAATCAAGTACAGAAGACAGGAAAAGTATTGAAAAAATCCGATCTGCCTTTTTTTTGTCACTTTCCCATACTAATTCTTGAGTCACTACAAAAATTAGATCATTTTTTAAAAATATTTTCCATATATTCTATACTTGATTCTGAGTAAAATCACTTTTTTAACACCCTGTTAGTATACAGGGAAACAAAATACGTGTATGTGAATCGTTAACTAGGGCAAAAGCCTACATCTATGTTTACATGTGTCCCGATATGAAGATAAGTTAACCAGTTTACCAATTACTCAGCATACCAATTGTAGTCAAAAAGTAATCAATGTTAACAGCATTGGTGTGTGTAAAAACTTTTTTAAGAACTTTTGATCTACGTCTTTGCCGAAATTATTAATTCATTAATTGGATTGCACGTAATTTAATTTTATAATACCTTGGGAGAAATATTAAAATGTGAATAAAAATTTTTTTCGTCTTACTTGGTTGGCCCCTATGTATAAGTCAAATACCAACAGTTATATTTTTTATCTTTGTTCCCCGACTTTTACATAAATTTATGAAAATGTACAATAATAAATCAATACGAATATGACTCTGGGGCACAAACGGGCATTTACCTTTGTTTCCCCATACAAAATTGCCTGCCAGTCAAATGATTTTATAATTTGAAAACTTTTTGGAATTTCTACAAAGTCATAGAACAAAAAAATCTCGATTTGATAAGTATAAACCCAGTTCAATGATGTTATACCTCTTTTTATTTTTACACTCTGTATGTATGCCTGCAGTCCCGTATATCTTAAATAAATCCAAAACCAAAATTATTTATCGTATTCGTATTATATAAGTACAAGTACAATAGATTATAAATGAAATAGGTTGGACCAATCAAAAAATTTGCACACCTAACTTTCGGAAAAGCAAGTAGCATTTAACTATCATTCGGAGCCATTATTTTCCTCATACTGATCTGTTTGGGGATTAACAGTTATATTATGCCACTTTTAAATGATTTACGTATATTTGAATTATAAAATGATAAAGCTAAGTAACTTACCTGTAACTTAAAAAATATAGGGCGATTACCCGTTGTGACCCATTGATAGGTCCATTCTATGGGTTATTGTATTTCCCTGTAGGGCCATTATAGTACAAAATAAATCGGGCTAACATAATATCAAAGTTTTTGAAAAATCGGTATAACATTGATAAGGCCCTGGAATTAAAAATTCCCATAGGCGGCGGTAACCACTTTCTATCACCTGGATATTCAGCCTTTATTTAACAAAAAAGAAATAATCAAAATTTAAAATTTCTCGCAATATTTTACTATAAGAACATTAACAAAATGTTAATACTTATTGAAATAAGTGTACAGGCGCATTCTTTCACAAATATCCTTATACTCTCGATCCCACCACTCTCTAAGATTTTGGTAGCTCTTCTGTTCAGAAACACTTCGCACATCGTTGAGTTTCTCACAGAGATCACACACGAAGTTATTCTGTCTTGGAGTGTAGTAGTAGTAACTCTTCCAGTCGAAGAAGTATTCATACAAGGTGCTATTTTTGATGAGATAGTTGATGATGGCACCGAGTTTCTTGATGTCAAGCGATCGGGCATTGATGTACGAGCCAGGTGGTAAGAAGCTGGAATAAGAAATGATGAGTATGTACTATGTATAAAAAATAAATGAATTAAAGAGGATGGATCATTATCATTTCAGTCGAGAGATTTATTTTTGAATATAGATCATATAACATATATATGCATCCAACAAATGCCTGAAAGTCTAACCAGAATTTTTTTTTGTGGGTCTCATAAATGATGTCAATTTTCTAGAACATTCTTTACTATATAGGTACAATCACATTTGACAAGCTCTATCTATAATAGCGTCACGCTAAACTGTTGAATCTAGAAGGCCGTGTTTTTAATGGAAAATCCCTTGACTATCATAATATTGAGATTACTGCTAACTGTGACAGCTGCGGTCTTTACTAGGAGCTTCACAAATGTAAACTTGCAAGTCCGTTAGTCCTTAAAGACATTAAGAAAAAATGGTAAGTCTCAAATACACACGGACTTGCTGCATAATGTCACTTCAGTAAAATGTGTGACCTTATTAATATGACGTTTTGTAGTTTAGAGTTGAGGTATATACTTTAGGTTGTACTTACTTGTCATAGTTTATACTGCCGCTGACAATAGGAATCGTTGCGTGAGCCATGACTCGCACTATTTTATCCGTCACGTAATCTTCTGACAAAGACTCTTCTAGCACCAGCTGGAAGTAGTAATCCCTTTCTATCATCTTGTAGCAAGATGACCCTGCTCCTCCTGGACACTTTTTCCCACAAGCCCCATAAGTGTCCAAACTGAAGTTATACCCTTTCAATTCTTTTTGAAATTCAACGAGAAAGTCTTTGTGCTTGGATTTCAGTTTACATTTATCAACGATCCACGCTACAGCTTTCTTCTTAGTTTTTGTCTTATCTTTATACGACCTTTTGTTATGCTCTGTGCCCATTTCCCAAGTCATGTTTTTCTTTGGTCCCAAGATCTTGTATTTTTTGTCGTAGATGTTTATAAATGGATGCGGTATGTCTGAATTCAGCTTGTAAGTCCAGGTCCAGTTGAAGAAGTCTTCGTAATATTCATGGCATAGCGTGTGATGTTCAGACGACTCTAGGGATCTGAACACGTATTTTTGATGTGGCATTCTGTTTAATTCTATGTCATATAATTTTATGTGCTTCAAAGTTTTTATATCGAAGACCACTGCATCGAAGTCTCCATTGTTAGGTAACAAGCTTTTGTTATAAGTTATGTAGCAGTTAATATAAGCACACGACTGCTTGATGAACAATTTCTGGCCGGTGACGAATACTTCTTTATCCACATGATGATGCCTCTTACGCTTCTGTTCACTGTGTGATTCGTTGTAAAATAATATGTACTTGAGATCCGTCACAAATCTAGGATGCCTATGAGATCGCACTGATGTACAAAGCAAATGTGGTATGATAGTCACTAAAACTGCTAGGAAAAATATTAAAAAGTATAGGACGAATCGTTTCACTGCCTTTTTACACGAGTTGATGAATATCATGTCTTTTACGTAGTACGAATAAGTATACATTTTTTGGTAGTACTCGCGTGCAAGGTGCCACGCAATATTGAAAATGAATGAAGACAATAGGTTTTTCACAAAGATGTTTAGTATTTTCGTTTTCAGTTTTCAGTTTGTTTCCCGTGAACATGTCGTGTTTGTTCACATTTCGTAATCTATTTTCAAGTATTTACAAGCATTTCAAAGCATTGTCGTTGGTCAACATAACACACATACAAAGGAGATGCTGTCAACACAAATTCGCTAATAAATTTATGGTATGTTCTCAGATAAAGATACATTCCCTGATAATCCTAGATATTGTGATTACTATAATACGTATATGAAAAAATGTACAATTCACATTTTACAACAAAATACCCTGGCCCAACCATAGCTTTTGTGAATTACCTAGTAAAAGTTATTACGAGAAATAGGTAGAAAATTAAACAATGTAAAAAGTGAGTATTTTATGAATCATCATCAACACCAGCTGAAAGATGTCCACTGCTGGACAAAGGCTTCCCACAAGGATTTCCACATCGACCGGTCCTGCGCTGCCCGCATGCAGCGGCTTCCCGCAACCTTCACTCGGGCATCTGTCCACCGATTGCATATCTACCTTAAATCTAAAGACTTTGGAAAATCACCAGAATCAAAGAGTTGAACCTGATCATAACGAATAATGGTCAAAAGATAGTATTATTGTTTTCAGACAAGAAAAAAACCACCGTGAATTTGATGTACAGTATGTACTTAGGCTCAAATGTGTTATTAGTTTACTTCGAGTAACACGTAAGGTCCCAGAGGACACAACGTTTACAGTAATTGAATGAAAGCCTTTCTGCGAAATAGGAAAGTGTTAACATGCGTCGCATTGGAACAGAATTTGTGTGTTATTTATGGGTTTAATTTCGCCATTTATAAAGTAGCGAGTTAACCGAATGTCGTATGAAAAACTCGTTTTCGTTCCGGCCAATTTATTGCTAAAAAACATATCCTCCCAAAACAAGTTAATATATGAGGGAGTATTTTATAAGAGACTTTTCATAAATTCCTTGCAAGCTTTAATCGTGATTTATTGTTAAGGGAATAGCTATAAGTATACCTACATATGTATGTATTATGTAACGTGTTAGATTTTCTCGATATTGTGCATTATTTTGATGGATTTTACGCAGAACTACTTCTGATTTCTTGTATAATGGCAGTTGTTGGATGTTAAAAAAAGTGCGTTTGAAATTTTAAGAGGTTACTCCGAATCAAGTATAGATTACAAGAAAAATATTGAAAAAATCCGATCTACAACTTTTTTTTTTAAACTGATAAAAAATGTAGATCGGATTTTTTCAATATTTTTCCTGTAATACTTGATTCTGAGTAACCCATTAAAATTTCAAACGCACTTTTTTAACACTCTGTATATGTATCGAATAGCTGCCAATTTGAGTTGCCCTTATACCCGACTGCCCAAACGGAGGGTAATGTTTTTCGGAATACGTAATGTATGTATGTTTTATTCCATTATTATCGCCTAACTGTGTGCAAAACGGTTTGATGTGCTTTGGAGTCCGAAGTGACTTATTTTTCCAGATCAATAAAGGATATTTATCCTTTAAATTTTGTTAAACTTGTTAGATTATTACCCAAAAAATTTTTTGCGATTTGACTATGGGTTCCTTGGGGAAAGTTGATCAGAATCAGGAGTAGGAGCACTGACTAATATATCGGGCACTAATAAAGTAGCACCTTATATAGTAAAGAATACTAAAGAGATGAATAAGTTTACCTTATCTATAATATTATATTTTGGCTCAGTTTCATATTAGTATAAAGAATATTTTTTGAAATTCTGATTTTTTACTTACTTTGTTTCTACTTTGTGCCACACAATAACAGGAACAAAAAAGTCTGAGCATGGCCGTAGGCCGTAGATGGTCATATCCATAAAAAAAAGCAAATATTGTGATCATTATTCATAGAGAACTCTGTAAATCTAAACACATAGAACAGTAATTATTGGTAAGCGTATTTGTATTAAGGGGGATACAGCGGTTAAGTCCCGCTTATTTTCTGTTGTTGCGCTTCAAATTGTCGGCACTTGAGCACAGATTAGCTTCGTTACCCCGCGGCGCGGCGGCGGCGCGGCGGAGCGCACCTGCTTAGGGATGGGAACAAATCTTATCGATATCTAGTCGATAGGTTTAACAAAATCCGCTGAAACGATTTAAAATAAGGCAGGCTTTTTTTACTCATGAAACGGAACCACTTTTCCCAGGGAACCCTTAGACAATTATAAAATATTTTCTAAGAATCGATCAGTTGATCAATTTTAATAGTATGGGAAGTCCTCCGACCCGGTCCTCAAATTGAAATAGTCTATAACATATTTCACGTAGTTGTTTTTTTTTTTGTTTAAATTCAGACCTTATCGTCTGCTATCTGAATCCTCCTGAACGAGGGTTGGGTGAATAATAAAATAAGATTTGGAAATACCTAGGGCACAATATGAAATGATGATTCTTTGTATGTTGGAATGGTTTAACTTACTTCCCAAGTGTTGATTATGTGGCTTGTCGATATTTATAATGATAATAATCAAATGAAAATTTTGTGATTGTACAATAAAAAAAAAATTACAATAAAAAATAATTTCAAATTATTTTGTGATTGTAAAATAAAAAAAAGAATAAATAGTCTACTGGAAAACGCTATGGTAATGAAAAAATAATAATAAATAGAGACGAAGCAGAAAGATTAAGAGACTTAAAATTAAAAATAATAATTAATAATCACCATTACGTTTCAAAATATCCACAGGTAAAATACAGCGTCTGTTAAGTATCTACTGACTTAGATGAAATATATGTCGGATCAGGGAGGCCGATAAAACGAAATAACTACTATTCGAGGATCCAACATCATTATTTGAAAATACAATGTGGGCAAGAAAACTAAATTTGGTAATTAAATTAATCTCAACGAAAACTTAAGGCTTCCTAGATATGTGCGCGGGCGCAGCCTACTATCGAATAATACTGAAAAACGTAGGAGCAGTCCCTCAGCCCTGGATGCGTTCACACGCTCCGAGGTCCACAGAGATTCTGCTGAAGCGAACAGCCAGCCTGTGTCACTTGCGTTTTCAGGTATTCATATAGGTACTTAAACTGATTGCTAAACATGCCCACATATACATATCGATTGTTTACTTACACTACAACCCTACTACTTTCCAAGTGGTCGCGTGAGGAAGCTCGCGGAATAATGATTTCTTTGAAACCCCCGGTTGTTTGAAGTACTCCCCATTACTGGCTTTAAGATACGTTTGTGCTGCCCTTAATAGCAGATCTCGATGTCTCTCTAATTGTTTTCCTTACCTTTGTATTGAGAAAAATACGATTCGAGTGATAGCGATTACGCGCCTTTGTCGGCTCTCGAGGATTGCGGCCCGGAGGTTTCTATAAAATTATTTTTTAATGTTTTTTTCTAAGAGCACAGGCAATGTACCGGATAAGACTAAACTTTTTTTTTAGTTATATCAAAGTGTAAAAATAGAAAATTTGACCCGTTAACTAGGGTTTTGTTCGTCACACTGAAAAAATTGCGATTTCACTAAAGTCGTATTACAAAAGTTGTTCAAAATGATAACTTAAAGCCCCAGCAGTCTTATATCTATTAACGTTGACGGGTCAAACATCTATTTTATTAGCTTTTGGTGTATTTAATCCCTTTATTATTATTATATCAAAGATCATTATTATATGTGGTTAGTATTCGTTTTTCATATCTTACATGTCTTTCAGCATGATCCGATTTCAGATATCCTTTCAAACCTTCCTTTGACCGACTCAGTTGTCAGCACAACGCGACTCAATCAGATCGGGGCGCAAAAGGAAAAGTGTCCAAACTGGATTGTCACGGATTCAATTCCATTTAGTGTTGCGAGTACGACGGGCAGCAATTCTATAGGCTGTGCTTTGGGTCATAGGCGGAGCGATTTATAAAATTCAAATGTATGTGTTTATACGTAACTGTTACTATTGGACGATACTTCACTAACACGTCTATTCATAATATTATATAGGTGATAGATATATGTAGTTACAGAAGTTTTATTATAACAGAGGTTTTTTCGTTACAGTCGTATTCGGGTACTTTGTCCTCACACCTGTTAATATAAATTACCATAAATGAGGGTATTGCTGTATCTTAGAGAACTCGTTGCACTAGTTTAATTTATTCACTTCCATTTAAAGCTCTGCTTGTCACTACTTTCTCACTTCTATAATGTTTTGTTCTTAGTGCAAGTGATGTATTTTATTTTTCGTAACAGAGGTGTAATTTTTCACTAAACGCTTCGCTCGTCTCTATGCCCTTATCCCTGTCATGTGTTACTTGGAAGTGTAAACAACGGAACCCGCAATTTCGTTGTAGAACCGCATAGGCTCCTTGTACCTTTTTCTAACTATAAATGCTCTTCTACAGTCGTAAATCACCTATACCCTATTTTTAAATTACTGTAAATTTGTGTCTTTTCATTTCTTGTATATTTGAGTCACTGCAGAAGTCTCATTATTTTCATCTCCGCTTCGTACATCACAATATTTTCACCCCAAGCGCATGAAAATTAAATTACTATATGCAAATGTAAATAATATCATGATTTATCGAAGAAGAGTCGTGGCACTAATCTAATTATTTTCCTTTATTGAAAGCTTCGCTCTGCTCCTTTTAATGTGTTACTCATACGTAAAGAAAAGATTAAAATTCCTCCAAACAACCTTGTTGTTTCGTTTGTATCTCTTTATTGTAGAAGCATTTGATAACTATGAAATTATAACACAGAGAAGACATTACATAGGCGGATTCATCCCTTATTACCTCTTGCAGTCAACTTTTAAAAGAAAAAAAATACATACTGGTTTAGAACAAAAAGGTAATTGCAAGTCACAAATACGTCTTTGCACCACATATCTTATTATTTTTGTCTGCTAAACATTAGTAAATGCTCCGCTCCGCTTCTTACAATGACCTCAATGTAACCATGTGTTACTCGCAAGTGTAAATCACTGTAAACACTGGGTCCCGCAGTTTCTCGGTGTGGAGTCGTTTTCAGTGATTTAACGGCTAATTAGTGGGGGTGCGGTTTTACCACTTCATGTGTTTGTTAGCTCGAATAGGTGTTGTATTGTTCGCTTTTAAGGCTTATTAGGTTTATGAGGTGATAACGAATTAACGCTCCCTGGGAGAGTTTTGGTTGATAAGTACTTTTATATAGATACTTACATGACAATTATGTAGTTATATTTTATTTTTCGTACAATATATTAAATCAGTTAACTGAGTCATGGTGTAAATATGTGCCTGACTCTGAGTGATTTATTGCAATGAAGAAAATAAAAACAAAACTCGTGTTCCGATTATGAAAAGTCAGTGTTTGTAATTTATCATTCTAGAAGAAAGTTTATAATTGAAAATGCAACATTTTTGGTATGAGGTAAATTTTAAAATCATCATCATCACCATCAGTCAAACGACGTCCGCTGCTGGATAAAGGCCTCCGCTAAGGATTTCCACGACGACCGGTCTTACGCTGTCCCCATCCAGCGGCTTCCCGCGACCTGCACCATGTCATTGGTCCACCGAGTGGGAGGCCTGCCTATGGTACATCTTCCAGTGCGTGGTCGTTACTCGAGACCTATAATACCACAACAGCTATTAGTTCTATGAGTTATGTGCGCCGCTGACTGCCATTTCAGTTTAGCAATTCTTGAGCTATGTCTTACGTTTTTAGGGTTTCGTAGTCAACTAGGGACCCTTATAGTTTCTCGACTATCCCATGGTGTGTGATGGATGTCGTTGGATAGTTCTTTTCAAAATATTGTGGGTTTGAAGAAAATCTTTTTTTGATTCAGGGATCTGTTTTCGAAATATTAAGCTTTAAAGTGCAATTTTTTGTTAAAGTCATGTGCCGCTCCGCCAGCTAAACGATTGTTTCTGGAAATGTGAAAAAAATCATGACAGTAACGAAGTTAAAAGGAAAACTATCACAGCTAAGTAGGCTTTACAAGTTAACGAGTAGTAGTCAATTTTATAAGACGGGAGGTTTTCACCTTGAAGCAGTGTCTGTCGAAGTACTACGGAACCCTTCATTACGCGTGGTCCGACTCACACTTGACCGCTTTTCTCATTTATGATTCGATCAACAATCATCAACATTATCGTTCTTATATATCAGCCATACGCGGAAAACGTCCACTACTCTATAAATATTATTTCTACCTACCTATGTAAAATATAGGAAGGCTGTATGTATAATTTTGTATAAATAAACTTAGAAGGACCTCATAAACGCTGTTAAGTGAGTTGTTGTGAGCAATAAGTGGTTGTTCGTCGTGCATTACGCTGTCAATGAGCGTGAGCGCGGCGTGGCCTGTCCCTCGTCCCGTGCACCAATGTAGAGACAGCAAAAAAAGAACATCAGATTTTTACACAGAACTGACAAACTTTTTAAAATAAATTTTCTTTGCATGTGAATTTGTCTTATTATCTGTGACCCTTGTTTCTGGAATGAAATGATTGGAAGCTCCTGTTTCATTTCTTTTATACCGTGTGAGGGAGTTACGCTCATTTTTTTGTTAAAAAAAATCCACAGCACTATAGTTAGTAAATAGGAGCCCTTGGCAGTTTATGATTTTTGTGTTGCTGAGCCATCTAAATAAGTAATTTACCACTTGTTTTTTTTGTTAGTTCGTGAAGAAGAATGATTTCTAGGTTTTTCAAATGTACGATATTATTGGTCACCAACAACTACACTCGGCTTCAAAAAAATCGCACGTCCGTAAAAATAGGCTTCAAGCACTGTTAATCCTTAAGACAAGCAGTTATTCGTAGCAATATTGGTATCATTTGAGAGCCCTATAAAAACTCTTTAAAAAAATATCCATTTCATTTGATTAAAGAAAAAGCTTGACACTTTAAGTCACTGTGAATGACAATGGAACTGATTCTCCTCTTCAAATTTTGTTTGTATTGTTTTGTTTTTTGGGTATAAAAGGGTCGATACAGCTTATCGGGGGATAAATTTGCTACCAACAGTCGAAGAAGACACAGAAGAATATCTTTCATCAGAAAAACGTCCTTGAAGATGGACACTACTGCTGCTGAAGCCGCCCAAGTTATCGCACTACTGCAATCAGGACTACGTCAGTGTGATGTTGCTCGGCAATTGCACTTGAGTCGCTTTTCTGTTCGAAGAGTGTACCAGCGGTTCCTGCAGACCGGTGGCTTTGTCCGAAGGCGTGGGTCTGGTAGAAATCGCTGCACTTCTGCGAGAGATGACCGATTCGTCGTATCGAAGTCTTTGAGAAATCGGTTCTCTAATGCTGTTGAGTTGCAACAGCAGCTTCAAGCAGTTCGTAGAAGGGCCGTGAGTGTCTCTACAGTTAGAAGAAGACTAAAGGAGAGAAATATTGTGGCTAGAAGACCTGCCACGGGTCCAAAATTAACCGCAACGCATCGGCGAGCACGCCTGCAATTTGCTCGCGCCCACGTCAATTGGACCCTGGACCAATGGAGAGCTGTTCTCTTCTCAGACGAAACGAGAGTGTGCCTTTTCTGCAACGATAGACGCAAAAGAGTATACAGAAGACAATCGGAACGTTTTGCCCAAGCCTGCATCCAAGAGACGGTAGAATACGGGGGCGGTTCCTGCATGTTCTGGGGCGGCATATCTGCCGACGGCAAAACTGAACTTTCTTGCGTCTCTCGGACCGGCGGTGCTCGCGGGCAAGGGTCGATGACTGCTCACCGGTACATCACAGAGATCCTGGAAGAACATGTGGTCCCCTATGCTGGATTTATTGGCGACGGGTTCACATTAATGCACGATAACGCTCGCGCGCACACTGCTGGAATTGTGCAGGGCTACCTTCAAGAGGTTGGGATCCCTGTCATGCAGTGGCCAGCGAGAAGTCCAGATCTGAACCCGATAGAGCACCTCTGGGACCAGCTGAAACGCAAGGTTAGATCCCGTGATCCCGCTCCCGCGACTCTTCAGGAGCTCCAAGACGCCGTTATTGAGGAATGGGACAGAATCCCTCAAGAAGAGGTCCTAAAGTTGGTGCGATCCATGAGGGAGCGCATGGAAGACGTCATTAGGGCTAGGGGGGGTAACACTAGGTTTTAGGTTAGTTTTAAGCAACTTTGTTTTGAAAAATTAATCAGATTTCATTTGGGTTTTTTAAGGATTTTTATTGTTTTGTAAATTTTTTTCAGTTCCAATAAAAAACATTGAATGAATTATCGTTTTTGCATTCTCTGTTTCCTTACCTTTCAAATGATACCGAACATTACCAATATTTCATAATACAAATACGATTGAAAGATGTTTAAAATAGATTTCTTAAAAGGTGCGATTTTTTTGAAGCAGAGTGTATATTTTGTTTTTTTTAAATAGAGCTGAGGCTTTTATTCGAGTCTTGTTCAGATTTAGTTGAGAGCGTTTAGTTTTATTTATATTTAGTAACAAACAAGCAAACTATCTTCATTTCTTCTATCTATAAGTTCAAATAGGTTAGTGACATGGACAAAATTCGAAGATAAGGACATCTAACCATATCTCTAATTATAATTTAGTCCATCTACTGCTAATGCTAGTCTTTATACGGAAACAGAAAGAAAAAAGAAAAATATTAAAAAGAAGAAAGAAGAAAGAAAATAAAGAATAGAAAGAAAGACATATAATATATTAAACACTTTTCTAAAAATATGATTTGCGTAGATACCTGTACACTGTATAAAAAGCCATCAGTAAGTGAAATCATCAAGTTTGTTGTTAAATTATTGTTTTATTGCTGCCGAGCGCAACCTGTGCTGCTTTTGCTGTCCGTACACAGGCTGAAGGCTGAAAGCCACTTCGGCGCGCCGTTGCCAGCTCACAATGAAATTACTTAGAAGATTTTTAGTATTCCACGGCGAAACGGCGGCGGAACACTTTGACATTTTTAACAATTTACTTTCAGCGGTTTGCAGAGGTAACTTGCCTACATGTATAATCATTACTCTGTTGGTTATTATGTTCTTTTGAAATAGATGTTTTTCTAGTTTCAGACGTCATCATCATCGTCATCGTTAGACAAAAGACGTCCACTGCAGGACAAAAGCCAAGAATTTCCACAAATATCTAATACTTATATTATGTAAACATTTTAAGGCCAACGAGGCATTAGTCGCGTCATAAGTTTAAGAAAAGTATACTTAAACATACATATTATAATTTCAGAAATATGATGTTAGTTACCTATTCCACAAAAACCAGAAACTCTAGAAAATAATATATAAAGTGTTAAAAAATTAGCTGGTACTATTTAAACTGGGGCTTCTACTCATGAAACTGAACAACTTTCCCCAAGGAATCCATAGTTAATTCGCAAAAAAATGTTGACTTCGCATACTAAGTGAGCCGATCAGGTGACCGAACTTTTTAAAAAATTTCAACCATTTTTTCGCAAATTCACTATGGGTTCCTTGGGGAAAGTTGTTCAGTTTCACTAGTAGAAGCCCCAGTTTATGTAGTACCAGCTAATTTGTTAACACCTTGTATATTCAATTTGTAAATTTTTCCAATCTGGCAAAATATGGTTCCAACGGTGTCAACCAATAGTAAACAGATGAAGTCGGTTAAAAAATAACAGCAAATTGCATAAGATTATGATAGCCTAGACGCAGGTCATACCAACATCATTAAGGGTGCATAGATTAGCCATAACACCGCAAGGAAGCTCCGATAGCACTGCGGATGTGCGCGGATGTATGCGGATGCTAGCGGAAGCGGCCGCCGGCCATGTTGTCTGTGACCCGCCGTTTCCGCCGGAAGTGCCGCTTGTGCCCCGCGCCCCGCCGTAGACAACCCCGCACTAGACAGACGACGATGCATTAACTTAATGACGGAGATATGAATGGTAGTTTACATGTACAAAATGTTGTAGCTCATATTTTTTTTATGTTAAAATATTTAATATTAACCTATTTGTATAAAATTTAGTTTTTCAGTCTATGTTACTTTTTAATTTTAATTTCCAGTAATGTTCGTCCTTTGAGGGTTAACATGTTATATTTTAGGATAAAAATTTAATGAATAATTTTATAGTTATTCACGTATATTTGGCTAAATAGATAAAGGTAGTTTTTAACTTTAAAATAGGTATTCAATAGAATAATAAAGGGCTTTAATTAAAACAAATGTGCAAATTAAATATTATCTTCTTTATTTCATGTTAAAGGTATAATGTACCTCCACTTTCATTTCTAGTCTAACAATGCTGGTTATAATAAATTTACACCAAAGCATCTAAAAAACTATGTCTAAAAAGAATTCCATAAGTACATTACAGTTTATAGATAATAATAATTAAAAATTACATTGTTAATTTAGATGAAAAAAAAATTATTAAAGCTTGATAACTACTTATTTAATTGCTATGCAGAAGTCCAACTTCGCTTTACAAGAATCGCAGGCAGTATGAGTATGTAGGGCCTCAAGAAAGGATCAGACGCTGCACAGAAGGCTACATATTCCGACTCTGTTTCGACTTTTTACACAACCTGACACATTAAGTTCCACCATTAATACAGCGTGAAATTGAAATCGTGGACCAAATTATACAGGGTGTTAAAAAGTGCATTTGAAATTTTAAGGAGTTACGGCGCCCGCTGCGTTAAGCGGGTGCACGGCGCGGGCGTCCGCTCCGGGTGCTGTTTCATGTCATTTTATAGAGCAGCGCTGCGTGAGGCGGGTCTCCCGTCGCACGCGGCGCGGGCGGCGGAGTCAGTCTCGCGGGCGACGGAGTACGCTCGTGTGTCCGTGCTACGGAGCACACGAGCGGAGCTGTTTCTAGAAAATCAGTGAGCGCCGCTGCGTTATCCGTGTCGCGGGCGCCCGCGACGGGTTAAATTTGTCCGCGACGGAGCACGGCGCGGGTCCCCGCGGCGTGCACCCGCTTAACGCAGCGGACGCCCTTACTCAGAATCAAAAAATCCGTTCTTCGATTTATTTTTTCAGTTTCCCATACTAAATCTGAATAGAGAATCAAACATTCTATACTTGATTCTGGACTCTAAAGGATTACTCCTTTAAAAGAAACGTATTTTTTTATCACCCTGCATAGAGTCCAACCACTGCCACCGAAATAGTACCGACACCTTGTACTAAATAATATGATATTTGTTTGTTTGTTTGTAAACTCTGTATTGTGAAAGAACAAAGTACAATACATAAAACAAAGACAAGACATACAAGGGCGGACATTTTTAGTTAGTTAGTTAATATTAAGTATTTATGTATAATATTTTAAGTATATTATGTATATTATTGTATATGTTATATGGGCCTCGTTGCCTGAAATAAACAAATAAATAAATAAATAAAAATAGAGTCCAATTTTTCAATTACTGTTTGTTCAGTGTGCAGTCAGCATCGTGTTAAGATGTTTTGGTGGGTTTACGATTAGACGATTCCATTACTATCTGTATTTATTTATTCATGGTATGTGGTCGGTTGATCGATTTTTAAATTTATCATTAAGTATATGTTTTTTTTTATTATTATTTAATAACAATTTATTACTTAATGACAGATACTTACTTAAGCTACTACAACAAAAATATTAACAGATTTATCCGTGTATATGTATAATGAGTACATTTGAAAGATCTACAAATATGTATAAATTATTACACTATTCATAAGCATTATTTGTATACAGTTATGAAGTACGCATATTATAAAGGCTGTAACAGAAGTGTGTGACAATACTTTAAGGTTGGCTTTTACCCATCAAACTGAACAACTTTTGTTCTACAACTTTGTTGAAATCGGAAAAATTTTTTTGGACTTTTCATACAAATCGATCAGCTGGCGAACCAAGCTTGTATGAAAAGTCCAAAAAATTTTTTGTGATTTCAACAAAGTTGTAGAACAAAAGTTGTTCAGTTTGATGGGTAAAAGCCAACCTTGAAGTATTGTCACACACTTCTGTTACACCCTGTATATTCGTCAACAACTTCGAGCGATATGCCGATGCTGCTGTTAGTTGTTATATTAATAGATACATAATAATCAATTGTGACTCTTTCTAATGATTAGAGGTACTTACAATGTCACATTTTTGATAATTATTTTAAAGCTTATGTAAACCTTTTTGATTTTACAAATAAAATACTTCATCAGTATTGCAAAATACTCTTGACTTGTGGACGTATTATGATATCATGTATTAGAAAAAAGTAGTTTTATCTTAGACCGTATCTACGTATGTATTTACATGTTAAAGTATACATAATTATGTATATAATATATTATTTATATAACTAGTTTAGTTATGCATACCTAAGTACAGTTAAAACATAAGCAATATTTTATTCCTGTACATTAAAAGGTGTTTTAATATTTCAGGAGTGGTCTTAATAAAAATAAAAAAAAACAGATGTTCAATAAAATAAATGCACAAAAATAAAAGTAAGATAGACCAATTTATAGTGTTAATGAATCTTTTTGGAATACAAGAATACAGACAAACCAATATCCCAGACATTATTATATCTGACTGACTCGGTGGCTAAGTGGTTAGCGATCCTGACCTCTGATCCGAGAGTCGTGGGTTCGATCACCACACAGGGCAAACTTTTCTGTGATGAGCAGAATTGTTTGCTCTGAGTCTGGGTGTATTATATCTATATATGTATATATTTAAAAAAGTAAATGTGTATGTATATCAGTCTCTGATTCCCAAGATACAGGAAATCATAGTTTGGGGCCAGATGACCGAGTGTGATTTGTCCCAGATATTATATCTATTTTTTATTACATTACTAAAAAAAGTCGAGCGAACTTCCCTCAGACTAAATTCTTTATTTCATAATGCCCAATCGAACTTCTACGTAAACTGTTAACCTAATTAAGTTCTTGAATAATCTGATTCGCTGTCTTAAATATATTATCTCTATTGCGGGTTTTACGTCATCTACGAAACTGGAAGTTTGTTTCTTTGTTATATTGTAGTTTTTATATTGAATAGATTGCTCATATACCTAATTATACAGAGAAGAATATTGTCTACACAATTGACTTGACAGACTAGAACTAAAAGCTTTCAAAAAATACGAATAAGTACATTGAGTATAAGGGTCTTTACGCACAAACTGAAAAATACTTTCGTCCCACGGCTTACCTGAAAGAGCAAAAAATACTTTTCATATCGTACAAAAATATCAACTAAGGACATCTTTATGGGACTTTATCAAAATTGTAGATCAAAAGTTGTAAAATTGACCCACAGATTTGGTTACGTACAGTATACTGTACCTATTTAAAATATTATATACAAGGTGATTTTTTAAAGGTGGATAAATGTGCCACACGATAAGAAGAAGAAGGTGTATGTGAAAATATCCACAATATAATACGGGTCAAATGTAACAGCGTTTATTCTACCACGTTTTAAATAAATGGCAATAAAATTAAACTCCCCATACAAATTGATTGACCCGCGTGGACACGATTGAATCGCGTTACACACGTCCGTAGATATAAATCTAAAATGCCCTATTTTACACGTGACCGCGGGTGATGCTAATGTAACACCAGGCAACCACCGCATATACCTTGTGGATAAGACGGTTAAATTGTGCCACACGATAAGAGAAGAGAGAGATTGATTGACCATTTTTATATAGAGTCCAATTTTTTTGTATTATTTTAAAAAGTAGTAAAATAAAGGAGTCACATTTAATCCTAACAGCCTGAATATGTTCCTATCTGTCATTAAAAGATCACCTTGTATTGTGCCTACTTAAAATATTATACTTTAAAGATATAAAAACACAAAATTGCCTATAATTATCTTAACAATTGACATAAACATTTTTAGCTGTATCTCGTACTTACTATTTTATGGCGTAGTTGATTATTATATATTTACTTGTATTAAATTTTACATTTCTGTTTATTACTTATACGATATTAATTAACATTACCTACCTGTTACTGATTAAAATAAATAGTTACATATTTTATAAAAGCATTTAAAATGCATTACTTTTTATTATATTTAAATAAGGGATGAATAGCCGGTGTTTTTTTTTTAATTTGGAGACAGCATGGAGAGATCTTCAGCGCTTCTGTATCTCATGCTGTGGTCTCGTGGCCATTGGGTAGCTGTGGAAAATAGTTGTAATCAGCAAATTCCAAAAAGTGTGCAATGTGCATTTATGTATAGTATAAGAATAAAAAATGGATCGGAGAAAACATTTTTTCGTATTTTGTATGAAAAAACACGATTTCCTTTGATTTATGAGCATCTTTAACATCAAACTCCATGACTGGAAATGCTTGAACCAACTTTGTGCTACTGTTAGGGGAATCGCACACTAAGGCGGTTTCTGACCGCGGCGGTAGCCGCCGCGGTTGGAAAATGTACTAGAAATGTATGAAAACCGCGCTAGCCCGTGTGCAAGGCTAGCGCGGTTGGCGGGCAACCGCGTACCAGGCGGTAGCCGCTGCGGCTACATACATTTCTATACATTTACATTTTCTAAACCGCCTCCCGTGTGATAATCGCCTTACTGACACCATTGTAACCCCCTTCATCTTATTTTTATATTATTTATATTTTATAACTTATACCTTTGTTATTTGAAGCTTGAAACGCATTTTTTGAAATTTAATTTCAAAATTAATCGAATGTCTTCGCTGTTTTGACTCATTTAAACCATGGTAAAAAAGCGGAAAATGAAACGAAAAGAAAATACAAAATTCGAAGTTGTTAAACTTAGTATTATTTAGTTTATTATAGTTTTTCTTGAATACTTACTTCAATAAAAATTGTTGTAAGCCACAATACAAAACATTACACTAACGGATACTGTAAGGAAAAAACAGACTACAGCTACAATACATAGACATACACAACAAATTATCTATAAAGCACACAGAATAATAGTTACAAAGAACATGCAGAAGAGAAGAAGAACTAAAGAGAAGATGCAACTCTATGGAAAAAGTAAAACTACGATGTCGACGATAAGCAAAGGTTTCGGCGTGATTGAATTTAAGCACGGAGTTAATATGCCGAGAGAGGGAAAAGCCAAGCCGAAACTTAACAAATAGAGGATAAAATATTATATGTAGGTGCAACTAAGTACCAGTCGGAGTAAACAATGCAATAGTAAATGTTTGTTGCACTAAAACTATAATAAATAATTAATTACAGAATGAAATACTGAATATGCCAAAATACAATATTTGATAACAATTCAACGACATACAGATATGGGAGCTACCCTTAAAGAGTACGTTATATAGATATTTTTTATATTTCAAAAAGGAGCAATTCTGCACAACTAGGTTTTTGCCAATTTTGGTGCAACAATACAAAAATATGACATTGAGATTGTCTTTGACGGATTGATGTATGGTTGGAACAGATAGATATACAGAATGATCTTAAAAGGGTTCTTCGTAGGGCCTACAGTAATAATTGTAGGAAAAGCCCTAATACCATAAATACTTACTGCTTCACTTTATTTAGACTTTCTTCATAGAGTCGAGATTTCAATTCATTAATAGAATATAATGGTAATTTAATCTCGTATACTTGGAAGTCACTGTAGAAAGTATTAAAGATCATAAGATTCCCAGGAAACAACAAAACATCGTCGAGTCAATGTTTTTGTTTAATACGTTCACTGTGCATGACCCACATGTGGGACATTTAGAGGTTTAAATGATACGTGAGTACACCACGTATGGATCAGGCTATCTTGCGAACTAATAGGCTTGTTTGTAAATCTCGCACGTGTGAGTTGAAGTATTCCAATTGGCTTACACGTATGGGCTATGAAATTGTGCAAAATAACCTGTGAATACCGGAAGATCATTTTGAATAGTGTGTTGCCAAGAAGTCATAATAAGTAGTAGTCAACGTAAAACAATCAATGTATGTGAGCACGTGAGGGCTCAACTTCTACTTTTCAATTGCACAGTGAACGTGTTAAACTTTGAAAAAAGCAAGTATTGTGGCAGACACAGACAGCAAATAAAGTTCATGCAAGGTGTACTTATTCGAGCTATACCTATTTTTGTGACATTTCTTTGGTACATTCTTTCGTTTGCATGCAACACTTTTTTTCGATCGTGCCTTGCGAGAGTGACGTGCTGAAAACGATGAAAATATCAACCATAGATCAGGTTTAAGTTGAACATGATAATTTGTAAAAATGTTACAAACTGAAGCATTAATATGATTCATACTAGAAAATATATAAACGCATTCTTGATTTTGTTAATATTGGGTTAGGTAACAAAATTATACATGAAACTGAAATTATGATAAATAAAATCTCCAAAATTTTACGGTTAGTTCCTCTTTGTTTTGTTCTTTACTCAAGGTAAAGTATATTTCACTTGTAGAATCTTTATAATATTTTTCTTGTTTAAGATTTGATTAAATCTCCTTCTTAAAGATTTTTAATATTATTGAAATTAAGTACAGACTGATTAATGTAGTAAGATAATGATGTACTGTGCTAAGATATTGGAAAATTTTCAGTTTCACGAATACAAATACTATAATTTGTGTTACACGGTGAATTGAGTTAGAAAAATGTTAACAAAGATGTGTACTTTAACGTGCTAGGACAAAAATATGCACACATTCTTCATTCAAAAAAGATACTAAGAATTTTGAGAAGGAAAGTTGTTGATGCAATGCAGCCTGCATTGTGCAGGTGATAAGGTCAGTTTTAAACTTACCAGTGTAGTGCATGTTCCTATACATGTCTGGGCAATTGCTTGACACCTGTAGAAGAATAATAATGATTAATACGTAACAAGAAGATTCAGAAAGTCATTTCTGCAGATAGTATAAGGATAAATCTGTTTTTTTTTTGACACATGTTTATGATAGAATTTTTAGTAGCCTCCTAATTTTTTATTTTTTTACTTTTCAGCTACAATTTCCTTATTTTATTTTAAGTTTTTAAGCACTTTCAGACATGTTATGTGTCTATCCTCAATTATTTGATAAATTTACAATATTTACTTTGGTTTGTAGGTATTTTTTACCATAAAATTGTTTTAATTATCATAATTCATCTAAGAGGAGGTTATTAATAGCTGATTCCTGCTTTCGACCAACTTACATCTGCCAGGTCAAATCTGCGTTTCAGTTGCAATAAACATCACTTTAACCGCAAGACGGCCATGTTAAATTAATTACGCAGACTGGACGTAAATTATATTTCACGCCTTGACTCTGCAGAGGCTTACAGAGATTTGTGGAAATTTATTGTGTCCCCGAGAGGCTTGAGAGAAGTGTGGCTTAAAGTGTCGCGTTCTTAGTTTTTTTATCATCGTTTAATACTTTAGCTCCTTTAGACACTTTGTGTTCACTGTATAGTCTATAGGTGCAAAAAATAACGAACTTTAGACATTGTTCCTAAATTAAGGGACTCGTAATCTTCATCACGTCGCTTGAAATACGCTCATTGTTGAACATAAGTCTCAATCAGCACTATTCTGATCAATAAATATCATATGCGGCGTCATCTTGTGAACCTGTGATATCCTGTAAGACTCAACAGATCTGCCCTCTTAAAGAAAGAAGGCCGCAAAGTATACGGAAACTCTATATATTTTGCGGCCTTCTTTATTATGAGGGCAGATATGATCGATCAGTCTACCGGTGGGAATGGGGGCCGTCCAATCAATTACAACTAGAATACTTTCTCCGGGCAACGCAGTTACAATGACATTCCAGAACATTACTTCCCCAATATGAAATGAAATGAAATGAAATGAAAATATTTTATTCGAAGTAGGTAGCAGTGTACACTTTTCGAACGTTATTCTTTTATCTACCTAACACGAGGTTCCTACCACTCGGAACACGTATACCCACCGTATATTATTTCTGCAAACTATAAGTTAAACGTTAACTCACTGGTTATTAACTGGGGCTTCTATTTATCATACTTAATCATTTTTGTTTTACAAAACGGCTTTTTAATTTTCCATTCAAAATTGACCGCAGAGCTAATCAAATTTTACCTTTTTTAGCTTTAGTTATTCACCAGTAAACTAAACAGGATTAAACCAGTAGACTAATACAAGCTGATGATGATGAAACTAAATAGATAAAATTAATTCCTGTTTCTATTTTTATCCTGCTATTTCACACCACAAACTACTTTTTGAATTTAAATGACCAACGCGGAAGTTATAGGTGCTTTGGTGCTTATAATAATTCCAATTCCAACAACGGCTTATCGTTCCATTTCAATGGGAAATAAATAACAGTTATTATAACAGGTAATAAGTTTAACGGTTCTATTTCTCGTTTTATCTTAAACTCCATTTAAACTTTGTAGTTTTGTACCTGGCTAAGTTTTAGTTTGTTTGCTGGCAGTCGCGCCGGCGCCGGTCAACTTGTTTTCGTCTCTTCACCACACCACGTACTTAATGATTCTTTGTTTATTTAAAGTACTAAGGTCTACTTTTAACGATAAAATGACTGAGTCAATGAATGAATGAGTACTTATCTTTCACGAAAACAAAAATAATTACGTCCAATTTAAAATAGGAATTAACTATCACTAGCATACTTATATCATTCATTATACTCGTTAAAACCATAATATCTTTGATTTTTAGTCTAAACGCAACTTTGTGTTTTGATGTATTTGCCTAAAATATATTGGTGGAAGAGCTAAAGTGGCAATGGACAGACAATAAAAACTCCTAGAACAATTATGATCTGAAAAGTTCTTGATCTTGAGGCCAACTCTTGAGGTGTGACTGCGGGCCGGAAATGCCCAAAAATTCAGGTCGCAGAAAAACATAGAAATCGCTAAATCCAAGTAGGTTAGATCAAACTCATGCCATGTGAAAGGCCTACGCCTAATAGTGGACGTAAAGCAACAATGATGACAATAACATATCTGTAAGTCTTTGGATATGTTTGTTTACGGTCAGACGTACCTGAACTCCTTGCTTGTTGAAGTTGATGTTGGTTCTAACCGTCCTGTGATGGAGCGGCTGGACGGGGCGGGCGTTGTTGCCAAGTGGAGCCTTCGGGCTGAGCTGGGAACCTTGCATCAGTTGCCGAAGAGCATACATCTGTGGGATGCAAAATGTGTGTTTGCGCAGGGAATTAGGTGTAAAAACAATAATCTACGCGGGCTTAACTCTTTGAGCAAGAGCTCGATACTGAAGTTATGGATAAGTATCACGAACCGCAAAAGCATCCGAACTGCAAGGTTATGCTATAATACTAACTCCATAGACGGAGCTCTAAATCCAGACTGGCAGAACGCATAAAAGTTTTCAATTAAAATATATCTGGCCTACCTCAACGATTGCCATCTAGAGTGATTGCAATGGGAGAAACCTTGCAAAGTACGGAAATTGACGAAATAATAACTAAAACTGTTTACCTCTTGTTTAGATATATAGATGGGCTTGTTGAAGATGATCCAAACCGCTGTCTCCCAGCAGCCAGGGTGGGTGGTGGAGCCTTCGTAAGTCAGGTATTGCTGTGTGTTTGGCAGCAACGAGAACAGAGGCAGGTGCTTGATGGGATATGAGGAACCTGTGGAAAAAACCTGGATTGTGTATACTTGCATCGATAAAAAGGACTTGATTACGTGACCGCGACGTACACAAAAGCGAATTACTTTACTGCGAATCAGTTTTTGGTCATTGGGTATCCTTAGGTTTTTGTGTTTGTAGGGCTTACAAACATTTCTGGACATGCCGAAAATTTTAAATACCTTTTCAGCAAACTTGTAGATCAAAAGTTGTTCAGTTTTACGATTAGAGGCTTTAAGGTTCGCATTAAATAAAGGACATAAGTTGAAATACCGTGATTTTTATTCTCAAAATTGATTGCTAATAAGTGGCGCAGAGTAGGTGCTAATTATGAAACTGAACGAAACCTATATTTCGCACATGAAGGATATTGCTTCAGCGTCTTTCGCAGTAACGTACTTCGCTGTTACATTTTTCGCTCTTGTGCTTTTCGCAGTCATGTAATCAAGTCGATAAAAAGATTTAGATTTTTAAATCCGCATACACATTTTTAGACAGCGTTAACAACCCATATGGGGCACAGGTCTGTTCCCATACCTAGGGAAGATTTTAACATAAATTCGTTTATAATTTAGATAAGACGAAGAAGAAGCAGTCTGTCCCGGTGAGGCTTGCGTGTGAGTATACCACGCATTGTTTTATTCGGCTGCTGTATGCGTTGTTTTTGAATCACTGTATTGTTATTATGGCGCTAAAAACTTACCTCTGTACATAACTTTGTTGAATGCACTGGTGATTAATCTTAACTCGTTATTCGTAGGTTCACCAATCTGAAAACAATTTGTCAATAAAATTGTTTGCACAGAGAGAAAACATTCATGTGCAAACAAAGGGAAGTTGAAAGCGAACTGGGTATTTTGTAATATATCTAAATAGGTATCTACTTAATAATACTCGTACTGCATATTTCAGTTTCAGCTACAATTATCAACATAAAAAAACCCCCTATTTTGATGTGTATTTTATGGACAATATGCAATAATAAAACAACATTTTTTTAAAATAACATATTTACTTGAAATTACGCGGATGCCTTATTTTTGCGTATTATTGCATATATTACCGGGGGACTGGTAGGACATCAGTTCACCATAAGAAAATGAAACTGAATTACTTTCCTCAAAACCTATGTCGACATCTCAAAACATACTGAGCAGCTGATTTTGTAAATTTTGTATGAGACTATATGAGTTTCTTTCTGAATTAACATATACTTATTTATTAGAGAATTTTGTGCAGTTTTCTTATTTACCTACCTAATTTAAATGCGTTTGTTGTCACAGTAACTCTTTATATTATACGAGTTTTAATGAACAGATTGTAACATGTAAGTGAAAACAGAACTTCGCGACAAAACTTGGCGGATCCTCTACCGTGGCTTCAGATTTAATTTGTTTGAAAGGCTCTGCTATGTTGTGGTAGGAAAAAACACCGGTTGTGACACTTACCTGAACCATGAGAGAGATACCAACGACGCCTTGCGACTTGTGCTGGGCCTCTGACATGTTGTGGTAAAGCTCCTTGTTGAACCCGTATAACTGAATCTGCAAAAGTAAAAATAGTATCAAGAATAATATTTTTTTTTTCTGCAGGTAATTTATTTTTGCAAACTATTTCCCTGCACTTTAAACTGTCAATAATCCTTCAATCAATTGAGCATGCGAAGCTCAAATATGATATATTATTAACAACATAAAAATATTATTTACTCGTAAGTTTCGATTACTGAACGAAATACTTAACTAGGTATTACGTAAGCAAACGATTATAATAATAACAAAGTACAAATCCACCCACAAACTCAGTTTTGAGACTTCAATTAATAATGAACCTTTTGGCCTCACTTAGATCCATACTTAAGTAGGAACAGGATGTGGAAAATAAAATACTTGAAAGTGTATATATTTTTTTGTCTTAAAAACTATGTCGTAAAGGTAATTTTTTTAATGTTAAATGCGAGAATACAAATATGATAGATCAAATTATTGTATAATGGTTTTGTTTCCGGTAATTATAATACATATTTGTTTCTCTCAGATGGAAGCAAGATATATCCTTCCTATCCTATCCCCTTTTTTCAGTGGCTCTATGTAATTTATTTTTAACCAACCATAAAAAACGTAGAATTTTCGGAAATATCATTTACTGGTAAGTAACTCTTAGGGATCATCATAATGATATCACCCAGAATAAGTCTGGATCTTCTAACACCCACGGTCATCACTCGAGAACAGTTCTTGCTCATCGGTTATTTAACAATTCTACTTAGAGCTACATGGTCTGCACATTGCCACTAAAATGTACTTTATCTTTAGTTATCTTTTATTTTATCTTTATCTTTAGCTGCAGTTTTTACGCATACAGACTTAGGGATACCTAATACATAAATGCTGCGAATTTTATTTGTAACATCCTGTAAAACCCCAGTAACAGGAGATATTTAATTCCACTTTGTTAATTGGCCACAGTGCTCCAGTGACCGTTACCAAATCTACTAATTGGAGTAGATCTAACGAAACTCGGAGTGATCGATCGATAATTTAGCAAGGTACTTATATAATTTCTTCTTTCGGTTGGCCTTAGCATAATTCTATGCTTTTAAATTAAACAAAAATTAAGGAAAAAGAATTTAATAAATGTATGGTAGTCTTTAACAAATTCAGGTTAAACTAAAAGTATTTAAACTGAAGTTGAAACTCATAAATCGAAACAACTTTCTACAAGCTTTAAGTATTCGTTTAACTAGAATTAGAGAAACATAACATGTCGCTATCGCTATTTTCTATATTCGCAGAAAAATGTGTGATACCTAAACTTTTATCATACATACTACGTAGTAGAATAGGTACTATCAGTAAATCACTCTTTACAAGCATTATTAGGCTTATAATAACCCTGAAATAAGCGTTCTTCAAAACAATTGTCTTGCAACTCGAAGAGGAGTCCCAAACTTTATTCTCTCGAGAGCAATAACGAGCCATCGATAACCCAACCGAGTTGGGAGGTGTTAATTTGTGGTCGTGACTACAGTTTTAATAACATTTTCAATTAGTGCGGATAGCGCTCGGGGAAATGACGGGGTTATTCTACGTTCGCATTTTATCTCATCGCGGTTTTCGTTGTCGCTTTGTTGTGAGTACTTATAGGTTTTTTGTTATCTGTTTGACTGGGTATTGATTTTCTGAGTTAAAAGTTTTCCTAGATTAATAATACGTTGGATAAATGCCTCATATTTTCAGCACGATTTCAGGGAACAAATGTTTACTCTAAGTTATATTAGCAGCACTTT
Organism: Coleophora deauratella; assembly: GCA_958295455.1. Classification (NCBI taxonomy): domain Eukaryota; kingdom Metazoa; phylum Arthropoda; class Insecta; order Lepidoptera; family Coleophoridae; genus Coleophora; species Coleophora deauratella. The sequence continues at coordinate 10,191,255 of OY282402.1, forward strand.
GGGGCAAAATTCATTTTATTGAGGAATCTTAGGTAAGCTCTCAATCAGGAATGGTGAGGCAAGGGGATATTCATTAATTTTCATTTCATAAGCATTATTTAATTTACTTTAAAATTATTTTCTCGCAAACTTATTTGGCTACGATATGTAATTTATTAAAATTATTTCGAATGTAATAATCGCTGATCATAAGATTTTGCATTACCAAGTACCTAGTCCCATCATACAATAGCGGCCCTGGTTAGTGTTACAAAACAAGACGTAAACGGAGGCTGTTTTCGCCAATTCCTGGAACTGCTGGAGCGCCTGGAATGCGCGCCGGTCGCGGTCAGCCCTGCGCCGTTCGAATAGTTCCCAACTGCCGCAGACACTGATTATTGCAACTATGCCAGCCCCGATGCTCGAGGTATTTGAGGTTATCAGGTCTGTATTATAATACTTTACTTGTGGTGTAAGTTTTCTGTTTATTTACTGTTACTTTGAACAATCGATAAGAATTTTTTTAGCCTTTAATTTTTATTTGTGTTGTATGTGGAATACGCAAAAATAAAACGCAACTTTTTCTCTTTTAGGCTGCATAGTGTATGAAAGTCTTTCGTCAGGTTGAGTTCACAACTTTTTGTAAATTAATTTACACCGAAATTAATTGGTCTTTCTTACGATTATATGGAGAAAATGTTATTCACAACAATTAGGCGGTAACAATTTTTAAATGTTGTTATACGTGAAGATTTGATATTGACGATCATTAACGTAGTTCTACTCTAAAATATTCTTATGAAGTTTCGCTACTAACCTCTCCGGGGAACGTGTGATGGTCGATCTGATGCTCTGAACCTCTATCATCTTTCATGCCATAATGGAAGTAGATCTCCTCGAATTGGTACCGGTAGGACAGAGGTCCCCCGCTTATGTTCACTTGATGCTTGGAGTCCTTCTCCACACGGAAGACTAGGGACTGCCCCGTGTTCTGGAGTACGCCACTCACCTGAGAGTAAAACGAAGATAGTTAATTAAAAAGCTTAAGTATGTGATATACTGAAATGTTCGGAACAAAATTCCCATTCAGTGTCCTTTCGGGTCCTCATTGTATTTCCATCTTACTTTTGGCACATACCGGACACTCTAAGAGACTGTCGCGTTTATTTACCTTTTAAAATTACACAAAACTATGACGAATGTAAAGACGTAAACACGTAAATGTACATTTATGTTTTGTGGCTTGCACTAAGCAACTGGCACCGAATCTTACCCACCCGGGAGCACTGAGGTGCCTTCCAAAAGGGGCAGGGAGTGGCCTATAATGTACAATCACTCTCTGTACGATGTGCTTTTGGTGAGCTTCAGAAAGAAAAAGCAGACATTTCGCATTGTTGGACGAACTTATCGCTCCACTATGTGTTATTTGTATATCTAGTACATTTAAAAGAGTAGTATCACAGATTAGATAATAGTAACTTATATTATTTCGCCGATTAGATAATAGTAACTTATTTTAAATGCGAGCAAGAGATACGAGCTTAGTTGCAGAAATAGATAAACAATTTATTTTATGGGCAATTGCAAGCATGATTATATAGGTATATTTTTGTTTTGTTTATAGTGGTTAGCATTCGTTTGAAAACATTTGTTAAATAGTTTGTATAAGTAAAGAAATAAGCCATACACGCTTACTTTTAACCCGTCAAGCGCCCCAGAGACACCGTTTGTCCATAAGAGATAACTTTCTGACGCGTCCTAGTGACGACGTCTGTCCATAAGCGAAATGGCTGATTGTCAGCCATATCTTCTGTTTCTTATTATAGTTAGAAGTTTAAAAAAATATGAACAGTCAATAAGAACTCTTCCTTTTGTATTTTAAATTTATTTCCACCAATAAAATGGAGTGATTTTGGAGGAAAAAAATATTTTGTGTGGTAAGGGGACGCGGTCGATTCATTTACAATTTCTCGTGCGCGAACGTAAAATCTATGTGAAATAAAAATGTCTAAAGCTTTTAAAAGGTACGTGTTTACTGTATGTATTATACATGAAATTACTGGAAATTGAGTACAAAATCTGTTCTATATATTTGTTTTATACTTACTATAAATTTTAACAGTGAAAAAACGTTAGAACTTTGGTGATGCAACGTTTTCAACGGCCAACCATTTGTTTGTACGTGTGTTGTGCCCTATATTTGTTGAAAATGATATTAAAAAAATACATTAACTTGTTAGAAATTTACTCAAGAATTTATTTTTACTATTAGTTTGGTCATAAATTCAATAGTTTTGGTTAGATCATCATAATTGTTCAATAACGATTCAAAATTGTGACAAAGTACAGTTGACAAGAAAATATGTGAGATTACGCAATATGAACATATTTTATATCAACAGTGTTATTTTCGATTTGACAAAACAGTGTAAACTTTTTATAACGAACGAAAGATTTTATAGGTGTAAAGCATTTTTTTGTTGTATAGAAAGTTTCCGTTAAGTGGTGTGAAGAAATAAAAATAACAAAATTTCACAATTCAAAATACTGTTTAATATTTGTTTCAATATAAAAGATAATAAAATTATAAATACATACATATAATCTGTTAACTTTGCCTAAACTTTTTGCTATGTCAGTGTTTGTCTTGTGTATTTTATTCATGTCTTGGAATCAAGTGGGATCATTGTAATTGAATAGTAAGATAGTTAATTTTAGTTAGTTCTATTAGTTTTACAGTATGAAAGGTGACTAGTGTATTTAGTAACTGAGACCAAAGTTTCCAGACAATGCAATCGTAATGGCACACGTGTTCCAGGCAATTTACAATAACAAAAGCAACACGACTGTTTTCGACCTCAGGTATCTTTCTTAGAAATGTCGGCACCTCAAAGATATTGTTGGAACCTTTTCTTAACTGATAAACAATAATACTAATAATAAATATTTACGGACGTCTAAATATAAAGAGTGTATCAATGTATGGGTTTGAAGGTAAGCTAACCAAACTAAAAAACTTTCTACGTTATGTTAATTTTTCGTTTAAAAAAAGGACTTGTAAAGAGTTTACACTGTATTTTTTTAAACCTGTACGTTTAATGAAACCTCTATTTTCCGTCACGTTAGATGTACTATCTTTTAGTTTACATAATTATAACAATAAATAATTAATATTTTTTAGGAAAGCATGCGATCTGCGGCGCATGTCAATTTCTCGATGTAAGTCCCGATTCCGGTCTAGATCCAGATCGGTAACACCAGGATCGGTGACGAGCCATCGACGCCTTCTCCGTGGTATAGCCCATGGCTCGCCATGTTGACTTCTATTTAAAACACAATTTTTCGAACATCCTTATTAAAATATTTCATAACATAAACTTTTTTTAATTTCCAAATATACTTTTAGCCCATTGCATTCATACAACTTTTTATTCATTATTTACATAAGATAATAAGTTATTTGCAAAAGCATTTACTCAGTACTATAAGATAGACTAAAAGAAAACTATAATAAAATAATAAACGAAAGGCATTGAAATATGAACTGAAAATAACAATAACCAATATTCTAACGTTGAGCATTTCGCTTGTCAACTGTACTTGCGGACCACTTCGTTGTCAGTTGCGCGTGGTGCAAGCATGGCGGCCGGCCGTTATTTTGATTGTCGCGTAAAAAAGAATGATTGTGGAGTAATTATATGTTCTGTGACGATGAAATTAGGCTTAATAGATGCGTAAATAATAAATCTTTAAATAAGTGTTTGTGTTATATTGCAAATGGTTATTTTGGACACTGACCATCTATGTATGGAAGTTGGACCAAGTGCTGCCCAGAATGAACACATAGTGTATTTTGTTCCTCAGGTCAACACTATTCTGTAAACCGAAGCGCTTCAAAATCTGTCCGAGGAGTCAAGAGAAAAAAGGGGTTTTTTGTGAAATATTTTTTTGCAAAAAATGAACTTAATAATTATTTTCAGTCTAAGTAGTAGTGTATTAATGGTACTTATGTAATAATAATATCATTTATCATTTCGTAAGATTACATAGCTATACATTATTAGTGATACCAGTATTATAATTGTACGCAGATAAGTACAATTACTCAGTGATATACCTGTGTCAGTAACTTAGTGACAGTGACTTTTACAGTAATATTATAATAATAATAATTATACAATACAATAATACAGTATTATAATTATGTAATTGTAATTAATTATGTATTAATCATCTTCATCGTCATCGATTATATTTGGGTCAAGGAATATATATTTTGTGGCTCGATTGTGATTATCGCAAGCCTGTGTCTAAATCATGCCTAATACTATTCAACTGGTCACCGATCGTATGTTCTGTTAATCGTGATAACTTGCCGGGTGATCAGTACAAGAATCATGCCGCTTCAATACTGCCGATGAGCGAGACACGAGTGCTAAGGCCTATGTCAAAAGACTACAGTCGTCGCAGCGGTTTCCAAATAAAAGCAGCTAAACTGCGAAAGGAAAAACGTTATGACACATAAACGTTATGAAGCATTGATAGCACCTCTGGTGTTACAAATGCCCATAGGCGGCGGTAACCACTTTCCATCAGGCGGTCCGTCAGCCTTTTGCTTTCCTATATAACAAAAACAAACACAATTGACGAGTTCTGTATCGACAACAATATAACAAATACTCGATACTTGTATTTAAACGCAACTTCACAGAGATTTTTATACCGACTCTTTCAATCCATAAATGTGTATAGGCACTCTGTTTAGTTTCTTGACAGAATTAAGACTACTAGTTACACTGAAAACAATAACTAAGTTAATTTTTCGCAAACAAATAATTCACAACAAAAAAACTTTTTTCTCTTGACTCCTCGGACAGATTTTGAAGCGCTTCGGTTTACAGATTAGTATCGGCCTGAGGAACAAAATGCACTATGTGTTCATTCTGGGCAGCACTTGGTCCAGACATCAATATAATTACTGATTGATAATTAATGATATCATTATTACATAAGTATAAAATAATACACTTCTAGATACACTGTAAACAATAATAAAGTTCATTTTTCGCAAACAAATAATTCACAACAAAAACACTTTTTTCTATTGACTCCTCGGACAGATTTTGAAGCGCTTCGGTTTACAGATTAGTGTTGGCCTGAAGAACAAAATAAATTATGTGTTCATTCTGGGCAGCATTTGGTCCAGACGTCAATGTAATTACTGATTGATAATTAATGATATTATTATTACATAAGTATAAAATAATACACTAATAGTTACACTGAAAACAATTATTAAGTTCATTTTTCACAAAAAAATTATTCACAACAAAAAAACTTTTTTCTCTTGACTCCTCGGACAGATTTTGAAGCGCTTCGGTTTACAGATTAGTATCGGCCTGAGGAACAAAATGCACTATGTTCTCATTCTGGGCAGCACTTGGTCCAGACATCAATATAATTACTGATTGATAATTAATGATATCATTATTACATAAGTATAAAATAATACACTTCTAGATACACTGTAAACAATAATAAAGTTCATTTTTCGCAAACAAATAATTCACAACAAAAACACTTTTTTCTATTGACTCCTCGGACAGATTTTGAAGCGCTTCGGTTTACAGATTAGTGTTGGCCTGAAGAACAAAATAAATTATGTGTTCATTCTGGGCAGCATTTGGTCCAGACGTCAATGTAATTACTGATTGATAATTAATGATATTATTATTACATAAGTATAAAATAATACACTAATAGTTACACTGAAAACAATTATTAAGTTCATTTTTCACAAAAAAATTATTCACAACAAAAAAACTTTTTTTCTCTTGATTCCTCGGACAGATTTTGAAGCGCTTCGGTTTACAGATTAGAGTTGGCCTGAGGAACAAAATGCACTATGTTCTCATTCTGGGCAGCACTTGGTCCAGACCTGGTCAATGTCCTTTTGTGCAAGAAGTATGTGAAGTGCGATGAGAGGAACGAAAAAATGTATGAAATACGAAAACCTTCGAAAGATAATTTTTTTGTCCTTGTTACAAGTAAGTGATATCATTTTGCTATATTTAAACATGTAGAGAATCTAATCCCCTTTCTAACGATATATAACATGTTAAATATAATGATACAACAAACCCATAATTTCGATCTATCTATGTGAAGCCAGGCAAAAAGTCTTTGTATGGGACGCTACCGGGTAAAAATTTGCTATCTCTTTGGTGCGGGACGGGTTAATATTATATTTCTACAAAAGACATGAAGGAGTTTCATGCCTATCGTAATTTCAACATTTCATCTTTAATTTCATCTAAATTTTCTTTAAAATTATCCTATACCTGATAAAGAGGTTTAATACATATTTTATTTACGAAAAAAATATTATACCTACAAATGATACCCTACCGAAAATAGCCGGCTATCTAGGCCATCTATTCAAATTTTCACGCTTTTAACATTCAAAAGGTGCGTATCAAATGAATCATGATCTAAAATGAGTGGCTTCGCGGGGGGTCGATTCTATCCCTATTCTATCAATCAATCGACCGCGGCCGCGCCTTGATTAGGGCCTACAGCTCTGCGCTTTGAGTATACAGATGACATATTGCCGTGGGACACGCGAACTTTACAGGTTACGTAGATATTATACTGTAGATACTGTACTGGAAAGATCTGGGAAGATAGAAATAACACTATGAAATCACTGAAATAATATCGTCGGTTGAACGCATGGATTTTGGACCAGCGGACATATTGCTTGCCTACTTTAGAGAAGGGACAAATCAGTCCAATCTAAACATGGTACACATGTGTTTCAGGCACACTAAGTCAAAAAGCGACACAGTTCTACGTAGCCGTTTTATATTCTTATGATTGAATTGAACTTAGTAACTCCATTAGGTTGTGGTAGATGAAATTATGAATTCATTGGTAGAAGCACAGCCCGGACACTACATAAAAATCGTCCGAGTTATTTATTTACCTACTACTTACTACGTCCCTTACTAACACGTAGGAGCAATCGAGATAACTGCGATTAATATCGTTATAAGTTAACTTTTTTTCATATGTCATTTCACTGAAGTGTATGGTATATATTATAATGCAATTAACTTAGTATCAGTACATATCATACGGGATATTTAAAACTGTTACAAATAACCTATATAACTACCGCATCACATACTGCATGTTAAAAAATTGCCAACAGGCGTATTGTCACAAAATAGACACAGAAGGTCCGCTCAATACAAACCACTAAAATCGTAAGCATATACATGCTTAGAGAAATATACGGGAGTTCGAGGCAAGGTCACGCGGAAGAGTATCACAACAGTATAGTGACCTTGCCTACAACGACCGTATATGTCTTTAAGCACATCTTTAAGCTTAGGATTTTAGTGAGCGTATTGAGTTGACCTTCTGTATCTGTGTATTTTGTGATATTGTGCGGGTTTATATGCAAATGTGTGGCAACTGTCGTCTGTCTTGTATACCACGATGTCTACATGGTCATCAGTGCATAATGTGGACTCTGTACGCTACATTACCATAGTCATTAAAGAGGTCAATGGCATATTAAGTACCTAGCTATTTTGAATCTCATTCATTTATACGTATATTTTGAGATCTTTTGAAGTAAATGATTGCTCAGTAAATGTTTTTGGGTACGTAAATTTTTCATCTTTTGACTTTCGCAACTAAAAAACAGGTCTAAGAGTGAATAAGAAAACTTCTAGCAGTAAAATTCTTTTTGCATAAAAAATAATTTAATATTAAAGTAAATTGCTGAAAATGTGCTGACAATTACAGTCCACAATAGCATCATAAATACAATGTCAATTAGTGAGAACTAAAGAGTTTCGGTCGTCTCGCCTTGGGTACATTGTACTTGAAAATTCTTTATTTGTATGGGGGGTTGTATGGCTAATGACTGAAACAATTGACTAGTCTACTTAACTAACAGTGATATGCTTCAATTTTTTCGGAGTGTATCAATGATCATTTGGATTTTAATAAACGAGACGTTGAAACGATAGTAATCCTTTCTAGTTTAGGTATTTATATCTTTGATGCAATAGATAAGGTCTAAAACAGGGGTGTGAAATGCCCTTGTAAACTTTCAAAACAGTGTTAGGTAATTTAAATACAACAACAATATATTATTAACATCTTATAGGGTAAGTTAGTCACCGCACTAATGAAAATCCTAGAAAAAAAAATCAATCAAATTATTTTGTTTAATGAACGTTTAGTAGTAAAATGTAGTTTTAAGCTGAATTGATCAAGTGTATCATTAAACGACCAACATTTAAGAGATGCTATAATTAAACAACCAATTCTGTCTTTTAATTCAAAATGCAAATACAACCAAGAAGTCATAGTTTGCAATTTCATTTTTTTTTTGAATAATCTACAACGCTAAACACGTTAAAAACAACCGACTTCAATCGTAACAACTACAATTTTGCTATGTTTTTTTTGTTTATGTTGATTTTTAAAAAAGCGCTAAATCAATTTAGGTTAAATGTATATGGGACCACCTCTAAAGTATTACCTACCAAACAAAAAAGAATCATCAAAATCGATTCATAATTGGCCGTAGTTATGCCATATCGAATTGAGAACCTCCTTTTTCGAAGTCGGTAAAAAAATGTTAATATTGTTTTTTAAAAAAAAAGAACAACTGGACGACTATCACTTACAAAACAGCTAAATTCTAATAAAATTGAATTTAAAGTTATGACGCTAGGCTTATAGATCTTAGTTTTTTCCATTTCCTATTTCGCAATTCCCAGCTAGTTCGCTCGCTGAAATTAATTTAGGTGGAATTACATGGTGTATAATGTATGCAAATGCTTGCTAATGTATGCGCTGTGATAGCCTATCGTGGGGTAATCGTGGTAGGTACGTTTTTGTGCTACGTTTAATATTGCCGCATAGTTTCCGTAAGTTAAGCCTTCAATAGAGTCAAGCCTTATAACTTTGAGCCTATAAACTTTTTAGTTAGGAAAGAGATTCATACAATTCATCACAGTATTAGAGGCACTCCTCAGAATAAAAAAAGTATGATACTTTTTTTTTTTTGTTTGGTTCTTTCCTGCTTTTGCAAGGAAAAGGCAAAGGCTTCTCTGGCCATACAGCCTATTCTTACGTAGTTTACTCTTCTCTAAATATTTTTCTATTTCATTTGAGTTCTCATTTATCAATTTCTTCGTCTTTAACTTTTTCTCTATTCTTCAACAAAATGATAGCACTTTTGATGAGGATTTCATGGACTTCTTGAGAGCACTCGAAATACAGTCTACACACTTTTATTTCATTATCCTACATATTAGACACTTAAATGGCACTTTATTGAATAATACACTATCAATATTATGCATTAAAAACCACGATATCTATTTTTTCGGATAATAAAACAAAAATGACAAACTCTTTCCGCGAGTTCCCGCCAAAAAGACTTATGATATTTATTTCATAATCGGCAGAACGCAGATTGTCGTTTTAGTTTTTTTATCCGAAAAAGTGGTTTTATAAGGTGTAGGATAATGAAATAAAAGGCTGCTCAAGAGTTTCACGAAACATTCGAAAAGAGCTATCATTTTGCTAAAGGACTGACTGATATCTTAGTTTGAACGAACGACGAAAATTATTATGAAACGACAGAATTTCCATGTGGTAAGGTAATATGAAAAAGATCTTTGCTATTTTAGTTTAAAACATACATTTATTTGATTGATTCGGTACACAAAACAAATTACAACCAATAAAGAGATCTGAACATAAAGTTTACAAGAGTAAAGTTCTAGAATATAATTATTTTCTAAAATATGTGTACTCAGCATGTTCTCAATATGAAGAGTAAGTGTTTTATACATCAGAGAAGGCTTTCTTATAGATGACCATGGTTTCTATAAAGAAGACTTTGCCTTTAGAGTAGGCAAATTTTTAGGGTGGGACTCTACATGGACTGCATAAAAACTGGCATCTTTTGTACTATGAGTTATTCTTCATTTGTTTAGGTACTTAAAAAAACGTGAACAATCTTGATATGTCTTTTTATTGATATCTGCTTGTTAAAATTCTCAAACGAGTAGAATGTATTACGAGTTTAATAGAAATGCAAAAGAAACTACCTTTGCAAGAATAACAGAATTTAAATATGCACATATGAATATAATAAAAAGACATGTCAAGTTTGTTTGCGTTTTTTTAAGTACCAAAAAAATTAAGTAAGATGAAACTTCAAAAAATATGGACTACCACTAAAAAGTTGTTCAGAATTTACACATTGGATACACATTATTTTAAATTTGAAAACACATGAACTCAAGTAAATTAGCGATAAAAAAGAAAAATATACATGATGTAACAAAAAGGTGCAGTAATACTTCAAGGTGGGCTTCTACTCATCAAACTAAACAACTTTTGTTCTACAACTTTGTTGAAATCGCAAAAAAAAATTTGGACTTTTCATACAAATCGATCAGCTGGCGAGCCAAGTTTGTATGAAAAGTCCAAAAAATTGTTTGCGATTTCAAAAAAGTTGTAGAACAAAAGTTGTTCAGTTTGATGAGTAGAAGCCCACCTTGAAGTATTACTGCACCTTTTTGTTACACCCTGTATACTGAGTTAGTCATTCCAATCGATCGGCTGGTAACCGATTATGTATGAAAATGCATTTCTTTGTAATTTCAGCAAAGATTTTTGTTTAGTTCTATGAGCAGAGTACCATTAAAAATAAAACCGCTTCCTTATTAAAATAAATTATTGTGATATATTAATACTACTTATACTAAACTTTATATTCGCATACTTTACATTAACATATCGGTTTAGTCCGTCGTTTACATAATCCATATCCTTACCTATGTTCGAACGCTGAATATGCATTCCTTTGAAAATCATTATGTAGTTATACACAATATATTGTACATACGTATACTAACATGATTAAAGGTGAGACCGCACTACGCGGCAGCGGCACTACGCGACGCGACGCGACGCTGCGCGGCCAAGTATTTTTTCTATGAAATCGTACGAGCTATACCGCACTGCAACGGAACTGCGCGACGCGACACTTCAGTTTCATACAAAATAACTGGCCGCGTCGGGTCGCGTAGTGCCGCTGCAGCGTAGTGCGTTCGTACCTTTAGAGTGACGACAAAACATAGCGATTAAATGAACGAGTTAAATGTTAAAAAACTTAAACCCGACTACGCAGAATTGCACCATTGTGATATCTACTTAGTTTTTCCTTTTAATTTTCTTTTTTGATTTTGTCTTCTTTTGTTCGTCATTATACACGTTTATCTGAAACCAGTCTTTTATTATAAGCTACACCGACTACTCTTAACTCAAACTTTTTGCTTAATCATTATAGGCATAACGAAATAGTTTTTATAATTCAGTCGAATGTAAAAACCTACAATTTTGATTACAAACAGTTTAAATGCAGTATAACTAATATTCATTTCGCTAAAGCTGCCATGCAAAGCTTTGGAGCAAATTAACTCTCTGCGAGGCTTATTCAAAATTTACCTTATACTGTTCACAGAGTGTAGTGAGGGAAAATATCGTCTTTTATCTGATAATGTATGGTACTAACCTAATAAAGTTCTCTGCGAGATATTATAACTTAATCTCTGTCTTAATTATTAAATAAATTATAGTTATACTAAAACTCATGTAAATGGTAAACAGAAACTTTTAGTTTACCGAATAGATTGATAGATCGATCATACATAGATGCTTTTTTAAAATATTTTTTTGTAATAATTTGTTTTGTGATAATTGTTTGTTTTTCGAATACATAAAATAATATCTGTGTTAGCGTTAAGTAAGTGTTTTTGTTTTAAAGTACAGAATACCTATTACTTACAAAATCTATTATATAAAAAAAATCGCTGTAAGTACATAAAACCAATATGCTGCAAAATAAATTAGTGAGCGAGTGTCCTGTAATTTGATTAAATGTACATTTTTAATGCATCGGCTTGTATATTATTATAAAATCTTTAGGAAATATTATGTATCTGCCAATATTACTTTGTTATCTAGTTCCTACATGGTTCCTACCCCACATCGAAAAAAGTGTTCTGTGTACATTCTGCATTGCACTAAAAACATTAAAGCTAAAATAACACTTATACAGGATGTAATTATTCATGTAAACATTATCAGCACGTGTACAGTCGTGCAGCGAGGCTGAACTGTGAATTAATGGTAGCGTGGTGGCTCCGCTTTACCTGGTTGTTCTGGTAATCTGGTAAGCTCCGCTAAAACATGGTGATCGAGTGTGAAACTTGGCTATGCTTGGCTATGCGAATGGTTTTTGTGGCTGAATGTAAACCGCACTCGTTGAACCAAGGTTTGTGTGGTTGAATCATTGGAAGGCGTGGCGGTAAAAATAAAGGCTTGAAATTCATCGCTCTTGTCATGTACAGCTAGACAAAATTAAAAAAAATACCATAGATATACAAATATACATATAAATAGGCTACGTACCATGTTACGTCTTACTTAATAAAAACCATTGAAACAATATACAGGGTGTAACAGAAAGGTGTGATAATACTTCAAGGTGGGCTTTTACCCATCAAACTGAACAACTTCTGTTCTACAACTTTGTTGAAATCGCAAAGAAATTTTCGGACTTTTCATACAAACTTGGTTCGCCAGCTGATGGATTTGTATGAAAAGTCCAAAAAAAATTTTGCGATTTGAACAAAGTTGTAGAACAAAAGTTGTTCAGTTTGATGGGTAAAAGCCCACCTTGAAGTATTATCACACCTTTCTGTTACACCCTGTATATACTCAATTCGAAAAACCTTTTGTCTTATCATACTAAATTGGCAGATCAATTGGAATAAGTTACTTTTTTCGAATTATGTTATGTTAAATTATGTTTTTTTTTTCTTGTGGTTGATTAGTTGGTTGGTTGGTATGGTGGACAGGCCAAGGTCAGGACTAAAGCTGAATGATAATGATATTCTGTGGTTGGCTTTTACTGGCCAGCTTTCCTTATCTCTAATAAGACTGGTATCATTGAAAACACACTTACTTTATGTTTGTCGAACTGTATGTCCCTCAGCCAGGGGTCGAAAAGCAGTTTGTCAGGCTCGACATTCACTGGGCTCTGGCGTCGGCCCTTGTTGCACATGCTCCATTGCGGGTTGATCAGCCCCCAGAAACCGGGACCTGGGATGAAAATACGCAATGTAAGACTCGAGCAAAATGTATTAAATAATTATCCATGTAAATATGTGTGCCCACAGTAATATTTTTAACATACAATATAATTTATATGAATTTATGATAGAAATTCAACAGTTGAGGATGACCACTGAGTTTGTTTGCCTGTGCTTCTTAACCGTTGTTTGCTTTGCTAAAAACAAGCACTTGTACACAATTACATTACATAAAAACAATATCCACGCGAATGCGGGCACAGCCGCAGGCACAATTTAGCAAATTAATATAGGACAGCATAATCATCATCATCAACGTCATTTAGCTGACGTCCACTGCTGGACAAAGACCATTGCTCCACAACCTTCACCAGGTAATTGGTTCTTCTGGTGCGCGGTTGCCACTCATGAACATTCGTGCCCAACCCACGAGCTATGTGCACCACCCACTGCCATTTCAGTTTAGCGATTCTGTGAGCTATGTCGATTACTAGGATAGCATAATATAGCAGTATAATTCTACAGTCCCACTATTGAATCTCCCTGTCTAAGCAAGTATAATATACTGCACAGTATTACCGGGCAGTGTACATTGTATTCGAGCCGTGGTTCGATTTTGCCGCACGCTCGGAAGTGCATTAGATAAATCAATTGCTTTGGCGACCTGGAACCGTTCTAGCTTTCTGTGCACTGGATAAGTAATTGTGTAGCTTTACACGCAGTAAGCAATCTATTAAGTACCTTAAGGCTATTTAGTTTCTGCGGTGCCTTTTGTGTTGTACAGGCTGTAATTAAATATGTACCTAGGTATGGGACACGTTACCAGGTTAAAAAAACGAGCCTGTAGTCATTATATTTTGGGCTTTCCACAAAATATTCTAGCAAAATTGGAGCCCACAATGAGAACGAACCGTTCCCAGTGTAACTGGTACAAACAACAAACGTTTATCACTTATTAAATTTATACTATATAATATACTTATAGGTTTTACGGTCTCATCCAACTAAAAGTATACTTTTAGTTACCAAGTAGTGCAAGTAGTACTAGCACGGCTACCCTGTATACTTTTAGGTACACGGGACTGTACTACAGAATATAAGAGTTTTTTGAGCAATACGCTTTCTGTCTGAATGTGCGTACCAACTATTCGACTTCATGGTAGAGAGAGGCTGTTTTTGTAACAAACTTGGTAACTAGTGAAAAGTAGGGTTGTGAAACTGCTAAGATATAATTTTAAATCTTTGGTGCGTGAAAAAATATAACTCCGAGGAACGAAATAGGAGTTTTAAATAGAAATATAGTCGTATTAAAAGTTTTGTACTTTGAAACTAAGCTACCAAGTATTAAGCCAACGTTCTAAAACACTTTCGTGAAAGTTATTTTTACCCTTTCAGCAAGGATAGCCTATTCTACATCTTCTAAGTATGAAAGGGAGTGTCTGTGTTGACTGTTGTCTGGAACGGTAACTAAAGAATACTCAATAATATGTGAGTACTAATTAACTACGCTAACATTTAATATCTTGCAAGCCTATATTATTAGTTTAAATAGCTATTCAATCACAGTTTTGCGGATTGAATAGCGGTCCGGGAGACCGCAAAATTCGACCATCATGGGATGTATTGAATCGTGCGTAATGACGTCATAACATAATAGTGGGGACATTATCGGGCAGGATCTCATTACCATGATCGGGACTAAAGGGTGGTATGCCAGGAATACAGGGTGATTTTTAACAGTGTGCAAGCCGGTAAAGGTTAGCTTTACTCAGGAAACTGAATAATATTTAGTCTATGTATTTGCTGAAATGGCAAAAAAAGATTTTTCATACAAATAGGCTCAGTCCGATTGGTCAATTTTGAAAAGTCCAAAATTTAAAAAAATAAACTATGTATATGTGTAGGTACATATTTATGACAATATCTTCTCTACGAAGGATTATCATGTACAACCTAAAATATTTTCGTTACTTTATCAAACACAAAATAATCCCGTATGTAAAACCCATCAAAATTTTCAGTCAGTTTTCAACAACTTGATAACATACACACATGCTGGTATTATACTAAAATATGATTTATTATACATGATACTCACATCAACGGATCTGTAATTCAACCAGAAATTAATGATAGTTTTTAACATCTAAAAGTCATATGAAAAATTACGATGTCTGATAGATAAAGGTGCCTTTACACTGGTCCGAAAATAGAAAAGGTACAACAATGTTTGTGGCCAGGACATCGAATAGTCCCTAATGATACGGGTGACCGCCTTCTGTCATTAAGATAATATCTGTGATCATTACCGGGAGTCATTATAAGGATCGCATGACCCTTTTCAAGTAGACATGATTTTAATGTTATTTTTCTAGAATAAGTATGAAGCCAATCTTGAGTGCTATTATAATATTATTCCATATCAATTCATAATATTGTCCCAATTAAAGTAGATAGTTTTGAGATAGGCTTTTGCGTTATTAATAGTGACTTAGTTGAAGTTATCATCATAGACCTTCCTAGCAAAAAACAATCAGCAGCAGTATTTAGCGGCTTTCCAATTTTATCCAAAGTTGTAAAGAAAAATTGTTCAAAAATATTTTCAAACTTAGATAAAGCTTACCTGATATGCCATCGTACGTCCACCATTCCTCCCAGCTACCTGATATGTCTGGAAAAAAAATGCACGTTAATAAAACCTAAACACGGTACAAAGATAAACTTGATAACATCGCAGCAACATATTTTGCGATAAAATAAAAGTATTTTTAGTTTTATGTCGGTTTAACTTTAGGTTTTTTAGGAAATTTATAGATGGCGATATACTCTGGTTTTTATTATTATTGGCATGGCTACTATCTAATTAAATTTACAGTTAAACGGTGGCATTTAAGTACAAAATACTATTATAATAATTTAGTTCACCAAATTTTTGGGCCACGATAATTGTATTGTATTGTATAGTCCTTCGATATATTTGTTGATGCCGGAGATAACACCTATAGTTAGGCATCAAATAGCATCTTTCTTGGCCAGATCTAACAGGTTCCGGATCCGTTAACTGGAGAGTTATCATTCTGAACCAGTTTGGTTCTACGATTTTTTTTTTTACAATTTAGTTTGGTTAGCCCTTAATTGCCGAATTTGCAAAAAATGAATCTCCATACAAAACACAACCCGGTATCAAACTCAAAACTCAACTCAAAATGTTTTTTATTTAAGTAGTTGTTTTACACATGCTTTTAAATCGTCAATTTTTTCTGCCTACTACAAAGTCCCTACCACGTACACTCAACGTTTCGGGAAGTGTTTGCGAAGCGAGAAGAAACGTCGAGCCCAAAAGAAACTCGCTTCAACACATTTTTTAAATAAAATCTTTAATTCTATTACAATTCATGTCAACATTAAAATTGTGAGGTGGAGGATCTTTACATGTCCATATAACATTGTTATTTACATAATCAAGTATCATATAATTAATTAATTAGAACTTGCTCCTTGTTGCAAGTCTGTTATTTAAATGAAAGTAAGTATTTATTTGCTTACCCTTTACTGAAATACATAGCAGAGTCAGGAGCAGGAGTGAACATTGGCGCATGGTGGGGATGCGCAGGCGACGGTCACAGCGGCCGCAGCATGTGGGCGCCACTACTGCAACAAGCAATTAAATGTTTTAGAAGCATTACCTCAAAAAAACGCTCATTAGTATTCGCTTTTGGGATTTACGCTGGCGCTATTTTGAGTGTTGCCATATCACTGTAGAAAGTTTCCTTGTATTCCTACAAAAATTGCAATAAAAACAATCCCTATACTAAAGTACACAGCTCTATAAATAAACGGAAGAGGCTAAGCGACTTTAAGCCAACACTGCAACGTTGGCATGTCCGCGGACGATTAAGCAAATGTTGTTAAGGGGGTAACTCATATTTGTCTCTAGGTGGAGCCTCACGATTGCGTGAGCTAATTTACAGAGCTTTCAACAAGACAGAAGTGTTTAATGAGTTTTAGTTAAAGTGATTTTACAGTAACATGGGCTCGTTGGGTCGATAGTGATGTTTTTGTAGTGATTACCACCTTTTGACTATTGTCCGACTGTTCCAGTTGGGGTAAATTGTCCAGGTCTAGGGTAAAACGGAACGATGTATTTTGATTACTTTGCCCAGCAGTGGACGTCTTTCGGCTGATGATGATGTATCGTTAGAATTGTCTTGACCCCAGGTTCAGGATATATCATAGGATACATGGTCTTGGTCTAACTTGGTAGTTGTTAACGATATTATGGAGTAATGTCACATCGGAGTAGCGTAGAGTCGAAGCAAGCTTTACCCGACACACATTGTTTATTAGAATATACTCGTAGAATCCATCTAAAATACCTACATGAAAAAGGAATTAGACTGTACTACATTCCCTAAGAAATTCCATAACAAAATTCGCAAAATAAGTTTTGACTTCTCACCGCAGTTGGCGCATTAGCTGGCTAATTGGTTCTTAAAAATTGAGCATATTATGGGTATTTTTCCCTCCAACAGTATTCCCTACAACACAGTTTTTATTTGATTCAAAATCCCAAATGTTCGACCTTGATTTTTCAGTTACATGAGATACATATTTTTAACTACGGTAAAAAACAAGTATTTCATAATTCATAGACCTTATACGTCTGTTACAGATGGTTTAAGCAGTGTCTGCTGCAAGGCATCTTTTTTGGTGACTATATAGGCCAATACGGGAGCGACATACTTTTCCACATTTGGAGCAGGGATATGGAACTTTCATAAGGACTCTGACTTATAGCAACCTTACCTTACATTTCCGATAACAATCTACTGAAGATGGTTCATGATTTCAAAGGCTATCTTTTAAGGCTTTCAGGTGTAATCGACGATCGTTAGCGCCGCCCGCCCACGTCCGGTTGTAAGCACGAAACCATAATTTTTAGAATCAAATACATGTAAGTAAATACGAATATACATACATAATTCTATTACTGCTTACGTGACGGAAGTTTATTATACGGACATTTATGTATTTATAAATTAATTCTGTCAAATTAAATATAAGCAAAGACGATACAATCTTTGTAATTTTAGAATCTATGAAAGCAACTTAATAAAACATTTCGAAATAAACAGAAACTTCTATGGATGTTTTTGACTAGAGCACACACTGATTTAAACATAAAACTTTATATAAACCATAACTTTTTTTTGTTTGGGTACGTTTATCAGCGGAACAAATCCATAGACCATTGAACATCTGAGTTCTAAGTAACCAAAACTCGCTCATTGTTCGCTAAGTCCTATATAATCCTAGTCCCGCGTATTGTCAAGAGACTTGTGAACTGACTGAGTTCAACAAAAAATTACTGTGAAATCTGATTTATGAATATATTTAAAAGACTTTACGACTACCAGTGGTCAATCTAATATTAGGAGTAATAATGTAAAATTATCACCAATAAATTCATAGGACTAAAAAGAGAACCGTCCCGTAAAACATAGCTTAATCAGTATACTGAGTCAGTAAATGCTTAATCTCAGACACCAAAATCGTTTACTAATGAGCTTTATTTACAAATCTAAACAGACGACCTAATTATCCGCCATTCCTCCAAATCTAAACAATAATCCCCAAATAACAATCTAACCAACATCTTACCCCTAAGGGGTAAAAAGATACAGAGTCTGTAGGAAATTACCTCCTTATCTTCAGACCAAGGGATCTTGAGATAACGCTAATGCCACCAAATTGCGGGCACAATGAGGATCTGTTGACTCAGTGATTAGGCGCCTGGATGCGGGGGTAAGGGGTTCGGTAGGTGATGGGATAAATACAGCTAGAAAGTACTGGAGTCGAAATAAGAGCCAAGAAAAGTATCTATGTCTAGTTTTAGCACAAAATAACTTTAAGTTAAAATGACGTTTCACATATTAAAAATGAATAAAATACAGGGTGTTCGTTTGGCTGATAAGGTAAACAAGAGTCGAGAGATTGCGGATTGTTTGAGAAAGCATATATTTCATTTTTTAGGGTTCCGTAGCCAAATGGCAAAAAACGGAATCCTTATGGATTCGTCATGTCTGTCTGTCTGTCTGTCTGTCTGTCTGTCTGTCTGTCTGTCTGTCTGTCTGTCCGTATGTCACAGCCACTTTTTTTCCGAAACTTTAAGAACTATACTGTTGAAACTTGGTAAGTAGATGTACATATTTTTTGAACCGCATTAAGATTTTCACACAAAAATAGAAAAAAAACAATAAATTTTGGGGGCTCCCCATACTTAGAACTGAAACTCAAAAATGTTTTTTCATCAAACCCATACGTGTGGGGTATCTATGAATAGATCTTCAAAAATGGTATTGAGGTTTCTAATATCATTTTCTTCTAAACTGAATAGTTTGCGCGAGAGACACTTCCAAAGTTGTAAAATGTGTGTCCCCCCCCCCGTAATTTCTAAAATAAGAGAATGATAAAACTAAAAAAAATATATGATGTACATTATCATGCAAACTTCCACCGAAAATTGGTTTGAACGATATCTAGTAAGTAGTTTTTTTTAATACGTCATAAATCGTAAACCGCAATTTACCTTTCATTCATGACTGACTCGGTGGCTAAGCGGTTAGCGATCCTGACCTCTGATCCGAGAGTCGTGGGTTCGATCCCCACACAGGGCAAACTTTTCTGTGATGAGCAGAATTGTTTGCTCTGAGTCTGGGTGTATAATATCTATATATGTATGTATTTAAATGTATTTGTGTAAGTATATCAGTCTCTGGTTCCCAAGATACAGGGAATCCTAGTTTGGGGCCAGATGACCGTGTGTGATTTGTCCCGGATATTATTATTATTATTATTATTCAAGTTACAACGAACTACAAAAACTTTTATATTATGTTACTTGCTGCTACGGAACCCTTCATGGGCGAGTCCGACTCGCATTTGGCCGCTTTTTTTATCTATACTTTGCTACGATTCTGCTCCGTGGTAAATCGTAGTAAGTAAATTACTAAAAATTTTGAAATTAAATTATAAATGAAATTCTTATTTTATATTCTCTGGAGTATTTAGGAATTATCATCTAACTATTCATTATAGTGGTGCAGAGGTACGCGCTACGTAGCTCCACTACGTTATTTGCTAAGCGGGTTGTGAGCCCGATCTACATCCAGAACAAGCAATTTGATCTGTGTAAAAAACTTTGTATGATATAATGAATATATCTGTATTGTTGGTTGTTTAAATAAAAAAGGTATTTATATCATTCTGGCATTGCCAAAGCTTTAAGAATATTGCTGAAGGTCGGTTTACAAGACACTTTTTTTTTAATTCATATTATAAGTAGGTTCTTCAGAAAACAATTAAATCCCTTCGTTGATCATGACGTGTATATTGCACAGAACAATATTAAGTGTCGCTGACCTCTTTATCTCATTTTCTGTTGAGTGCAAAGGAGACAGAAAGTTTCTCCATCTTTCTCTAGCAGTGTGCAGCCAGACTTGGCGCCAGACTGACTGGCGACTGCAACTAGAGAACAGTTACAAGGTAGGTAGGTATACTAGCTTTTGCCCGCGACTTCGACCGCGTGGAGTTCGGTTATATCGTAGCGTTACGGCACGTAGGCGAGCTCTATTTTGTTTTATGTTTTTGTGCAATTTTTGTGAAATAGTTGTTGTTTTCGTAATCAGCGACCCGATAAACCATAAAAACGATACCCATGTTGATTTTCAGAATTTATCTGCCCTTTGCCACCTTTCAGGGGTTGAATTCTTAAAGAGCCTGAACATTTGTTTACTCATTTATTGATAGGAGCACTCCTGTGAAGTTTTGAATAAAATAGTTTAACTAATCTTGTTTCCCCATACAAACTTTCAACCCCTTTTTCACCCCCTTAAGGGTTGAATTTTCAAAAACCCTAGGACAAGTAATTGTTTATTTCTAATCGTTAACCTAAAAACAAAGTTTCAGGCTTCTAGCTCTAAAAATTACGGACTTCCATACAAAATGTTAACCCCTTTTTCACCCCCTTAGGAGGCGAATTTTCAAAAATCCTTTCTTAACGGATGCCTAGGTCATTACAACTATCTGTATGCCAAATTTCAGCGAAATTTGTTTAATATGTGCGTTGATTGATGAGGTAGTCAGGTTTGCCTTTTATATATTTAGAGAAGATAGAGAAGATTATAATAATGATATAAAAAACTGAATCGCATACTTATATCATTACATTAGTCAGTCTCGCACACAACACGTAAATATTCTTCTTACTATTCGAAAACTATTATAGCTACAGTAAGAAAAAATACTGTCACGATAAGCTGGCAATATGTAGACTCTACTAATGAAAACAAATATTTGAGTAGCTATACTCAAAATACAGAAAATAGCCGGTGAATAGGCAAAACAGCATAAAAATACCCTGACACTTCATACATAAGCTAATAATTTAAATATAAATTATGCCTGAAACGAAGACTTTCACCATGACTTCATTAAACGTTTTTACTGATAGCAATAGTTTCTCTAATCTAAATTAGTAATATGTTGCATAAAAATAAATAAAATAAATCAATATTATAAGGAGAATGTTCATAGTTGGACCAAAGTTGGATTTTGACGTCTATTATTTTAAATAAGGGATCGATTAGTGAGGTGAAATGAAATGAAATTTATACGAGGGTGCTAAAATATCTTAATGACATTTAAGCACATAATGAGAAAGAGGATTGGTTGTTTTATATAACATAACAAGTTCATTAAAATCAGCTTGCAAGAAAAGATTACAGGGAAGTATGGAACGGAAAGATCGAGGATAATGTATATACGGATTAAATTAAGAGGAAGCTTGACGTGACGCCGTACAGCAAAGTCAAGGAGAAGTCCTCGAAAAGGAATAAATGGTGTGAGCTACGCCGACAAGAAAACTCTTAAATTAAACTAGGGAAAACGAAGATGTTAAATAAAACTAAGTCGTAAAAACACAACTTTATTCAACAACAAAAAAGTAATATGAAAAACACATTCGAGAAAACCGTAAATCTAAGCTGTTGTTTGTTTTTGTCAGTCAAGAGTGTGTTTTATACTTGGCATAATAAGGGCAACATTAGCTTGAGGGTTGTAAGGCTGTTGAAAGTGGCTCGAGGCCTTCTGGAAGCAGACCGGAAGTGAACAGCGGTTGGTAGACAAAGCTCGTTGCTCACCGGAAGCGGTGGATCTGGGGCGGTTCTAGTTAACTTGCTAACATTGTAATCTTGTGATTTCACTAAGTAGCCAGCAGATAGAGAAACTAGGGCTCGTTAGCATTTGTCCTAGTAAGTTAGCCTAGTTTTAGGCCTGCTGTGCTATTTATGTTGACTGTAAAAAGTAGAAATTTATAAATGTAAGTTTAAGATTTATTTTACGCACATGTCTAAGGATAACTTAAGAATAATTATGGGGTAGTTGACGATTATTTGTTCAAATTTTTTTTGAAAATGTGAACGATGACGTCATGGTGCAATGTAGTAAGTTTGCATCCTTATTAGGAACTCTGTAAACTTACAAATCAAGTAAGTTTTTCTGCAATTTCAGTAAAAGATCTATTTAGTGAACAAAATTTCATAATTTTGACCGCCTCCGTAGCCTTGAAGGCTTGTCCGCTCGCTTCACATCAGGAGGTCGCGGGTTCGATTCCCAGCGGGGTCCAAATTAGTAGGACTCGGTTTAGTTGGTAGTAGGGCATTTTCTGAGTCCGCCTGGCTAGCTACCACCATCTTATCTAAGTCTTGCCGCCAAACATCAATGTTAACAGCATTGATGTGTTCCGGCATGAAATAAGATAGCCAGTTCCCCATTGAGTTGGGGAATCTTGGTAAGCCCGCTTCCAGCTTCGGCATTATCATCACTTACCATCAGATGAGATGATGCCAAGAGCTTACCAATTGACCCCTGTGTATGATGCCGTATCCATTGACTCAAAAGTTGAGACCTTTAACAGCCTTCTTACACAACTCTACGACGTTCACGCTCCGATTCGTGCTATTCGACTTAAACATCTGCCTGCCCCGTGGCTTACAGATGAGATTCGATCGCTGATGGCCAGAAAAGATGCTGCGAAAACTAAATTTAAAATATCACCCACTGATAGCAATCGCGAAAAGTATAAATCGGCACGTAATCGATGTAATCTCATCTGTCGAGATGCACAGCGGCGTCATATACATGCATCGGTCGAAAACGGTGATTCAGCTAAAGTCTGGAAGTTCCTTAGAAGCATCGGTATTGGAAAACAGAAACAAAACCTGCCCTGTGATATCGACGTTAACGCTCTTAACCAACATTTCTCGTCCACTGCTACTCCTCTTATGGCTGACTCGACTAAAGCTGATACTCTAGCACGTATAAATGAATTCCCTTTGCCAAAGCATGCTCCTCTCTCTTTTAGTTCAGTTGAACCCGAACAAGTTAAAAAACAAATTCTTACGATCTCATCCAATGCTGTGGGTTGTGACGAGATAAGCCGTAATATGATAATTCCGATTCTGGATGTGATTCTGCCACTCACCTTATGAACTTCTCTCTCTTCTCTAATACTTTCCCTTCCATTTGGAAACAAGCTGTTGTTGTTCCTTTACCTAAAATCCGTAATCCGACATCCTTGTCCCACTTTAGGCCAATATCAATTCTTCCTTTCTTGTCCAAAATCCTAGAACGCCTTGTTCATCATCAACTTTTTTCTTTTCTTAATACTAATCAACTGCTTAATCCTTATCAGTCTGGTTTTCGACCTGGGCATAGCACTGTTACTGCCCTTGTCAAAGTTTCAGATGACATCCGCTCTGGTATGGAACAACAGAAAGTTACCCTCTTAACACTCCTGGATTTTAGTAATGCTTTTAACACGGTAGACTTCGATATACTGCTAGCTTTCCTGAGTTCACTCAATGTGTCAACTCCTGTGATATCATGGTTTCGGAGTTATCTTAGTAATCGTCGGCAATGCATCAAAGTTGATGATAAGTGCTCAAAGTGGTGTAATATTAGCCTCGGTGTTCCCCAGGGTGGTGTTCTTTCTCCTCTTCTCTTCTCCCTCTTTATCGATACTATCTCGCGCTCCCTTTCATCTTTTTTCCATCTGTATGCTGATGACTTGCAGATTTACATCCAGGCATCCCCTGAAGATATTGCACAAGGTGTTCACCTCATGAACGAAGATCTCGCCGAAATATGGTCATGGTCTCTTAAACATGGCCTTCTTGTGAACCCAAGTAAGTCACAGACAATTATTGTAGGAAGCTCTCGCCAACTAGCTAAAATTGACTCATCATCACTACCCCCAGTTCTCCTTAACGACGTCCCCATTCCATACTGTAAAAAAGTTAAAAACTTGGGTGTAATATTTGATCAAAATTTATCTTGGTCCAGTCAAATTGGCGAAGTGAGTCGAAAAATTTTTGCTTCTTTGGCATCGCTTCGACGCCTCAAGAACTTTCTTCCCGTTGCAACGAGAGCCCTTCTGGCTCAGTCTCTCCTTCTCCCAATTCTAGACTATGCCGATAACTGTTACCTTGATGCTACCGAGGAGCTGCTGAACAAATTGGAGCGCTTACAGAACGTTTGTATTAGGTTCGTGTTCGGTTTGAGGAAGTATGATCATGTCTCAGAGTTTCGAGCTAAACTGAAATGGCTACCCATCCGTTTGAGACGAAATATGCACACACTCTGTTTGCTGTACAATGTGCTCCATAGTCCAGCTGCTCCTCCGTATCTTAAGGACAGCTTTCGGTGCAGGGAGTCAGTGCATGGTCGCCAACCTCGGTCATGTAATGCGCTCCTTTTGGCCTTTCCTTCTTGCCGCACTGACTTCTTTAGTAAATCTTTTGCGGCTCACTCGGTACGCCTATGGAACTTATTACCTGCTTCTGTTCGTACTTCTGAAACTTTATTTACTTTTAAGAAAAGACTTAGGGAACATTATTTTAATCTATGTAATTACTGAAACTTTACCTCATCTATTTAAGTACTTATCACCATTTTTCTTTGGCTTCATACTTATATATTGATATTTTATTTATATTATTTATGTATTTATTTATTCGTTATATATGTACTAATATATATTTTATATAATATAATATTATTTATGTATTTATTGATACCTATATGTATTATGTCTAAATAAAAACCATAATTGCAGCCACCCGTTACTTGCTTTTAAAACTATACAATCCTATAAGTTTCCAAGGTTGCCTGGAAGAAATCGCTCAAAGCGATAAGGCCGCCTTTGCACTGTCTGTAAATATTTTTTGATGTCTCTGTACTATTGGTGTGCAATAAAGAATATTTATCTTATCTTATCTTATCTTATCTTATCTTATCTTATCTTATCTTATCTTATCTTATCTTATCTTATCTTATCTTATCTTATCTTATCTTATCTTATCTTATCTTATCTTATCTTATCTTATCTTATCTTATCTTATCTTATCTTATCTTATCTTATCTTATCTTATCTTATCTTATCTTATCTTATCTTATCTTATCTTATCTTATCTTATCTTATCTTATCTTATCTTATCTTATCTTATCTTATCTTATCTTATCTTATCTTATCTTATCTTATCTTATCTTATCTTATCTTATCTTATCTTATCTTATCTTATCTTATCTTATCTTATCTTATCTTATCTTATCTTATCTTATCTTATCTTATCTTATCTTATCTTATCTTATCTTATCTTATCTTATCTTATCTTATCTTATCTTATCTTATCTTATCTTATCTTATCTTATCTTATCTTATCTTATCTTATCTTATCTTATTGAGGGTAAAAAAAATATACTTTCGTATTTCCCGAAACGTCATCTAAGTGCACAGCACAAGTTCTACGTGGTAGGACCTTTGTACTAGGTAGAAAAAAAACGACTTAAAAGAATATATAAACTATAAAGCATCTACTTAAATTTCCTTATTTCTAATTTATTTAGAAAATATATTATTACAATGACAAAACATGAAGAACATGAAACATGAACTTTCGATTACGTATTTTCATTGTTTTTAGTTTTGGTCGTAAATACATATCGAGGGTTCACGGGCGACTTGTATTAAGCGACATTTTTAGAAATGTTCAGGAGACTGATTTAAAAAAATATTTCTTAGAAAAATAATAATTAAAACTTAACTTCTTAGTATTATATAGATTCTCGATATTCTTAATATTTTAAATATTATTCAGAAGTTATTTTTTGTGAGGTATTTTGTAAGAAATATTTTTTTAAAGTAGAGGTTACCTGTGTTTCCAAAAATGTCGCTTAATACAAGTCGCCCGTGAACCCTCGATATTATTATAAGCGCACCTTAACAACCTTTTTTTCGTTCTGTCTATTCCTATCAAAAATGGAGTAAAGCATAGAATGCTATTAATACAAACATTTATTGGAAGACACTGCACAGTGAGAACGAGAACATCTATCGACCGGCCTCAGCCAGGTTTTGGCGCCAAAAAGTCGCGCCATCGTGTCTGGGGCTCCCCTCCCGGAAGACTGTCTACAGGGGGATGCTTCCTTGCTCTCAGTGAATTTATGTAGGCCGCTGTTAGTACCGAGATGTTTGGAATGTTAACAGTTTGATTTCAAGTGAATAAGCGACATAAAATGTTTTTTTATTTTCGGGTGTTTGGTACATTTGCAATTGTTTCGAAAACTACTGGATGGATTAGGTAGATTTAAAAAATATAAACCATGTAGCCGGAAGTAGAATCTCAGCTGGGCATAGTCTCTTGTTTTCAAAATTTAGACCGTAGTTGTCAATTTTACGTAGACAAATCATTAAAAGCAAGCAAAGCAAAGCCGAGTCATTTCACTAGGTGTATAAACAGGAAGCAAGCGTACCTAATCAGTTTAACATGTTCACTGAGCATTTCTTTCAAATTCTTACAAGATTGAAAATACATATTTAGTTCACATTCATACCTATAAGTACTTCATTTTTCTTACTTGTCTTATTTTTGAAAATATTATAGCGTACCTACTCAAAATTATTGACATTTCATGGAGTTGGAAAAGCTATTTAGTAAGTTTATATAACGAACTTTATAACCAGGTATCCCAACACTATAAAATGTCAATGGCAATGAGTAGGTATGCTTTAATATTTTCAAAAATAAGACAAGTAAGAAAAAATGAAGTATATATCAGGGTCGTTCAACCAGGTACCGTCTACACATTAGGGCGTGGAAATTGTCCTAATGAATGAAAATTAATGGATCCCCTGGGATAGATCCGCTGACCTGAAATGACCTAGTGATATAAATGCAGGTATAGAATCCATTGTTTTTGTTCGAGTTTCATCGAATATTTGCAATAAATTAAACGGCAGAAGACGAAGATATTTAAATAATTACAAAAGCTTAGAACTTGAGATTTAGATACCAATTTGTTAAATATAATACTATTTAATTATGGTAGCGGAAAGAAAACTAGGTTAAAAATCTCCAGTGGCTTCCAATAATAAGTATAAAGATTGAACATAAATTAATAAGCATTAGTGCGGGGGAAACCACAAGTCTACAAGTTACGGACGTCCAGCTGAAGTTACTGATAAGACCAGCTTCTCTATGATCACATTAGAGCAGCTACAGGCACTCACACAAACGTTTATAATTCATGGTGCGCGCAACAGCGGTCAGATTGTTTCGTTGTTTATTTACGCGGCTTGTTCGTTTAGCTATCTGCTATTGTTGTTTACTCTGGAGTAGGGATTGCAGAGATTTCGGTGTTTACATGAGGTTTAACAGAACTAGTTCAAAGAAGCTAAATAACGTCATAATCGTTGGCAATGAGTTCGCAACATTAAACTTTGAATTTATTTATTTAAAGAGGCTCTAAAAGAACTCTTATGGGAACGTAAATAAGTTTTTTTACTCATCTTACTTAAAATATCCTCTAGAACCCATATCTATGGAATAAAAATAATATATAATACAAAAGTAAGTCGATCAGCCGACTGAGTTGATTGAAATGTCGAAAAACTTTTTTGCAGTAAGCTTTTTGTTCTTATATTACTTAGTATAACTTTACCCAATGAACCCATCGTCAATTTGAAATAAAAAAGGGGTAACTTTAAGTAACTATATGTGAGGTCAATATTTTGACTAAGGGTTGACCTTGAGGAACATAGTTTCCGCTTATTTTTAGAGCTTATAGTGAAGGCCCGACTCAAGTTTTCGGAAGTTATTTCTTTATACTCTGTATATTTTTATATTTTAATGATAGCCTAATATGAGCGTGACTAGAATAAAAATTACTCATCTACATCACTCCTGTTTAATATCGTCATCATTAAATAATGAACAAAAAGCCAAGAAAACGAAACCAAAAAGCTTTGAATAGGCATTGCACAATGACGGCGCCAGGTTAAAAGAAGTGTACCCGAGACTTAATACCATTAGGTTGGCCCCACTGCCGATAAACAAGCGACAATGCAGCGCCCACTCTACTAAATTAACTCACAGTTCTTGTCAGTGCATAGACCCACTGTCATACCGTCGTGGTGGTGCCTTTTTTTTCACTGGCAAGTAGAAGAAACGTTTGGTCGTGCAAGATATGAGATCTAGACAAAACAAAGTGCAAGAAAAAACGATTCTTTTTCTAAATTTGAAACAAATTAGTTTTTCGTAGAAAACACTAAGTAATACAATATATCAAAAACTAAAGGGTGTCACACACTAGAGCGATACTGTGCTATAAAATCCGCCACACTCATGGATGGAGTGGGGTGACCGTGAAGTTATAAGCCTCATGCTAGAACATCCGTCCATGAGTGTGGCGGATTTTATAGCACAATATCGCTCTAGTGTGTGACGCCTTTATACTAATTACATTCAAACTTTGACGCAAATATTTTTTTTTATAATAGAGATTATTGCCTTTTCCATCACTTCAGGTAAGGAGCGCATAGAGGAAAATAAAATAAATCATTACTTTAATTCAATTTCACAGTTCTGCTTCGGTGTAAGAGGGTGCCGTCTACATTTATTTGTATGTCGTGCGCGGGAATCCGATACGCAAACAGGTTTCATCGAAACGAGGAATGGTAGTATTAGAACCTGGGGAATGTTCAACAAAAGGCTCTATTTTGGCAAACTTACGTAAGTATTTTTTTTTATTCAGATTTTATAAGACTGTTTTATTTTATGCTGTAGTGCCAATACCTATTACAATATTGCGTTCACGTCTCCCTCTAACAAGCTTTTTTACTAGGTTTTAATGGAAGGAATTTTACAATTTCTATTGGAAGTATTTGAACCCCCATCCTCACTGCTCATGGGAAGATTAGACCTACATATGGGGGCAAAGTACGACACATTTGTCCTAAGAACCTGAATATGCAAATCATACAGATAGGTTCATAAAACCGCTTATTCTATGCATATGCTTAAAACATAACGAAATTTTTCTTTCTCCAGTTTCTATGAAAAGAATTAAAAAATGCGATGTAGGGCTCTTCTTGTGCATGAGGTTTGTCTCGCTCGGCCCCTCACCAGTCTCGCCCAGCAACTTCCAACAACGCTAACAAAATATATCATATAACCTTCTTGCTACATTTTTGAAAAACCTTTATAAAACAAAACTATGAATCAAATCCATATTCTCTATTCAAACTGGGAACATTGTTCCTGCATAGTTCATGACAACTCTAACTTAGTATATAAACTATGCGCCAAGACAATTTTCTCTGTGCTAAGGGCGTCTGCACACTGAATAATATAGTCGATGCTCCCGGTATGTTTCCGTTAATATTGCACACTCTAATTATCTTGGATTAGTGCCTTGCGCACTTACTCGTACAGCTTGCGATATGAGCACAGCAGCGGTTGCTTATATGGCATGGCGTGTTATGTATAAATAAAATAGGACGGGTAATAATAAACAAATAATTACAATAATAAATATCCAGGGATCATCCCAATCTAAACTGGGATCCAATGTATTATCGGAGTCAGAGACATATACGTTTAAATACATTATACATATATACTGACTCGGTGGCTAAGTGGTTAGCGATCCTGACCTCTGATCCGAGAGTCGTGGGTTCGATCCCCAAATAGGGCAAACTTTTCTGTGATGAGCAGAATTGTTTGCTCTGAGTCTGGGTGTATTATATCTATATATGTATGTATTTAAAATGTATATGTGTATGTATATCAGTCTCTGCTTCCCAAGATACAGGGAATCCTAGTTTGGGGCCAGATGACCGTGTGTGCTTTGTCCCAGATGTTATTATTATTATTTCGGGATATAAAATTGGGCTACTCTGCACACTTGGCGCTAGGTCAAATGGCAGGAGCTACTCCAGCAGAAGCACAGTCGGCTGGAGGTCAGTGCGACGAGGAGAGAAAGCGTCGGACAATCCGGGCATTGTCGAGGAGGACTGCCTTTTGCATAGCCGCTATTATCGGTCTGCCTCGAAGTCCCAACCGTCTAAGGTTACCATCCAGGTCAGCGGGGATCAAACCATTAACGGACAGGACTACAGGAATGATTTCAGTGGATTGCACTTGCCACACATCCGTAATCTCGTGCGCCAGATTAAGGTACCGCAACCTCTTGTCGGCATCAGCTTGCACGAGATTTTCGTCGTGTGGAATAGTGATATCTACTAAAAACACCCTTGACTGCGCCCGATCCATCTACACGATATCAGGTCTATTATGATCAATAGACCTGTCCGTGATGATGTCTCGGTCCCAGTAGAGCTTGGCGCGGTCGTTTTCGATAACCGTCTCCGGCGCATACTTGTAATATGGCAACCGCCGAGCTATGAAGCCATACTTTAGAGTGATCTCTTGATGCATCTCTTTATTATTATGCAGAAATATAAATTTGGGCTACTCTGACCACTTCGCGCTAGGTGAAGTGGCAGGAGCTACTCCAGCAGAAGCACAGTCGGCTGGAGGTCAGTGCGACGAGGAAAGAAAGCGTCGGACAATCCGGGCATTGTCGGGGAGGACGGCCTTTTGCATAGCCGAACTGGGTGAGAATCGAACTCACGACCCTCAGATCAGTGGTCAGAAGCCCTAGTCACTAACCCACCGACTCACGGAGTCACGGGATTATTAAAACGAGAGTTTCAACTTATTTAACTGTTCCTAAAGTTTTCGCAATGTTATCGTATAATACAAAATTTAAGTTTCAGAAAATGTCATCTTCAACTTTATTGTTTTCGGAGACACAAAAAATAGACATAAACTCACGTTGTGTTTAATTTTTTTCATGGCACTAATAAATTTTTCGTCGAGCACACTGACATGCTATTTGTTGAATACGCTGAGCCTGATTTTTAATTCAGCGGAATTCTGGCAGATGTCACTTTGATTTTGACAAATGTGAATGCAGAGGTTGCAAACTTAACTCCTACATGGATTATGAAAAAATATTTTAGACTAACTTAATATTGTGGTATATAAATTTACTTAAATCAATTAATATAATAATCTTTAATGTAAATAAATAAGGTTATTTAAATAGTAAATTATTTTTTAAAAGAGAGTACTCTATTTAATTTTGGTTATTGTTTTGGTCATCTATTTATAACAAAAATATTATAAATTAGTTACTAAATTAGTTACAAATGTTCAAAAGTAATATGTTTTTTTAAAATGTACTTGGAAAAACCTATACCAGAAAATTATAAATTATTATATTCATAATTCTGCCAAATGTGTGCCACCACCGCAGCTTTATTGAGTGATGTCAGTGCATTTTTTAAATTTCCCCTTTGCTGACAATAACTCAGTGGTATATGCTCTCTAAAATCCATTCGGTTGTTCAGGATTCGTACAAATAAGAGCCCTTCGGCCGTCTACGAAACCGGAGCTTCGTAACCAGTTACCTCCGAAACATAATTTGTTCTTGTTCGATACTAGTTACGTATAAATATCTTTTTTTCCTTAAAGGAAATCGCGTTTTTGATTCGTAACCGCGAACACCACATAATTCTTCCTCGTACTATACATATAATGACAATAAGAGACACACATACGCTATCCTGAAAAACATATTTTTA
Source organism: Coleophora deauratella (assembly GCA_958295455.1). Classification (NCBI taxonomy): domain Eukaryota; kingdom Metazoa; phylum Arthropoda; class Insecta; order Lepidoptera; family Coleophoridae; genus Coleophora; species Coleophora deauratella. The sequence goes on from OY282402.1 coordinate 10,223,478, forward strand.
GGATAAGTTAAATAAAAGATACCCTTAACTTTTACACATAATAATCTAACTAATTTGCCAAAAATTTAAATTAATAAAATCCTAAAATCCATAATTCTGGGGATCAAGATAATTTTACCAACACCTCGCCCTCCAAAGTCCAAAAAGTCATTTGGGCTACAGACGATAAAAAGAAAAAAGAACATTATTACACATGTACATACATTTAAAAACATTAACGTCCGCTTCAGCAGTCGAGTAAAAAAGAGATAGTACTAAAGTAACTTACGTTACAAAAATTAATCACACAACGATGAAAAGGCAAACCCTTATCTTTTGTTTAATGGCGAATAATACGAGTCCATTAATAATCCGCACATAATTAATACCAATTAACTTTTGTACGAAACGGTTGCAAATGAGATAGCGTGACTTGCGCAATGGAACCTTTTGAAAATAGAGCTTTCAGAATAATATACGAATTTCAGAATAATAATATAATGTCACTGCATCGGCATATTTTTATTTTATTTCGTGAAACTAATCAAAATAAGTCATATATGTTTATTAAAAACCCTACTGATGCTCTGATTTTGTATAACAGATATAATACGTAGATTTATAACCATATAAATTTTGGGGATTTTTGCTAAGCATCGTTTACAAACAAGCTGGTATGATGCAATCATTGATAGAATTTCCATTAACTATACCTATTTGATGAAGTATTGTATCATTTACATAATATCTATTATTTGTATTAAAGATAGTGGCACAGATAAATCCATTAGTCTTTTACCGTGAAAATAACAAAAGAATATCAGGAAAATATTGTATTAAACACAACGTTTTCGTTCTTCGGCTTATTTTATTTGTATTGGCAATAAAAGGAGCGGTTAAAAGCTGAACAAAAGCGAGACGTCAAAGGAGTTGTCACTTTGTGAACGAGGTGGCTGTAGGGTTGTCAGATGCTATATTTTTTGGCGAACCAGTAAAACTCAAAAGGAAGTGACCAGGTGGAGAAACGGAGGAACCCAGAGACTGCATTGATTTGTAGCAATGTTAAATTATTATATACGTTTGCCATAACCTTGCGTGGAATTCATATTCCACACAAGGTTATTATGGTAAACTTTCCGAGTTATGGACAGAGATCCGGAGATCAGTTGTGGGGATGAATTTTTTAACGTAAAGCACTGCATAATATGACTGCTTAAGGCAAGTTTGTCTGTAGCGCCTTAGCTACTGAAGTGAATATAATTTGAACTCATTACTGTTAAGTAAGTATACATAAAAGGAGGCAAAAAGGGGAAGAAATACTTCAAAAAGTGGCGGCGGCGGCGGTCAAAAGTTTGGAATTTTCGCCGAAATAAAAGTGATCCTCCTCCTGGATTGTCTAAGTAATACAGCCCTGTTAATTTTTTTTGAGAAATAACCATAGGTGTTTTATAGATTTTTTGTACGAATATAGAGCTATACATATAATTAAAGCGTAACACACACAGAGGCGGCCGCGGGGCGGTATTTTTTGTAATGTTCGGATTACTATGAAACCCTTTTTGGTGTGAAGGGTTTCATAGTAATCCGAACATTACAAAATATACCGCTCCCGGGACGCTTTCGCGCTGCCCAGCGGCCGCCTCTGCGTGTGTTGCGCTTAAAGCATTCATTGATATAATTCTAATGAATATTAAATTTAATAAAGTACCTGTGCGACAACCCTATTTAGACATTAGAGTTAATTACATCGCCTTTGGGCGCCCAGCTAATCAAGGAAATGAGTTGACCCAACAAAGAGCTTCCGTATCACCTCACACACCATTGTAGAGGTTCCATGCCCGGCTTTGGATACAACACTGATGTTTTAAACTGTTGTTACATATTTTTGCTTCCGTCATTTAAAAAATGGCAGATTTTTGTTAGAACGCGATTGCTTTTCATTTAAAGTGGTATTCTTTTTCACTCATAAAGCCTTGTTTAATTTTTACTTATTTGTCACTATTGCTGTTTCTTATACTTATTTTATTTTCCTCACTTTCCACGTGTTTCCAATGTTGCTCAAGGCCCATATTTAAAAAATCATGTAACTTACCTTTCATTATTTTGTCTTATTTCAGAAATAATATGTTAACTATCAATTATCTTGTGGAGCACTGAATAAGATTTAAGCACAAAATGAACACATAAATCACTGCAGTAATTAGGGCCAAATAACACTACCAAGCTAAATAGTGCACGTCCGACCTTCGTCACCGCGAATTATGATAATATGATGAATAGCGGTCTTAAACGGGTAGCTATGTAAATGTATGTTTCTGTTTTGTTTTAAGTAAGACAGCAATGTTGTTTGATGATGACTTTGTGACCTACACTTTATTCCTGATTATAGTGCTCAGGTTAGATGAGAATAATGCAGCATGTACAGAAAAGGACACTATTTAGATTTTTTACACAAATCGACACTTTTTCCACCCTCGTTATATCCATAAATACGCCAGTAGCTACAATTCTAAGAATTGTAAGAAAGGGACAAAGAGTAATGACACTCAAATTAAATTTTCCAATTTAATTTGTTTTTGTGTTAAAATGACAAAAATAAGTCTATAAGTGTGTGTAAAATAAGTTGAGTTCGCTTTCGTAGTTTTCGTAGAAAGCCTTTGAAAGGGCGACTCGAAGCATTTTGTTTGGTCTTGAAAACTAAAAGACGTCCATAAGAAGGAAATTGGTACAAAGTTGGTAAACAATACGAAATGGCAAATTTTCTGACTGTTTTGTATTAAAAAAAATTTAAAGTTATAAGAAGACAATTATCGCAAAAAGAGAAGAATTTCCGCGGAAATAAACGTATAAATAAATATAAGGAAGTACTGCGTCACTGCCTTTGCTTATACCATCTTATAGATCCCTAAACACCTTAGACCTTTAAAGTCATAAAGCCTATCTCATACATATCCATAAAACACTTTATTAGTATTTTTTTAAATTACAACTTTTGTTTCATTATCATATATGGTGTTAAAAATGTGCCTTTGAGATTTTAAGGGGTTACTCAGAATAAAGTATAGTATGTATGTAAACAGGAAAAAAAAAAATTAAAAATCGGATCTACAACGTGTTTTCAGTTTTCAATATAAATTCATGATTCAATATTCAGATTTAGTATAGGAATCAGAAAACAATATTTGAAGAGCTTCAGAATCCCTTAAAATTTCAAACGCACTTTTTTTAAAACCCTGTATTTAATCAAATAAAATCTTATTAGCTTAGTAAAATGAGAGTCTACAAAACTCCCTCTAAACAGAGAAATAATAAGATAAGGATAATTTCATAAAATTAACACCTGAAGGGGGTGAATTTCAAGCGGGCTTGTGAAGTTCCGACCAACTTCAGAACTTCTTCCCAAAGTTTATCCTCGGAAGAGATTTGTCGCCACTTACCCTGTCAGGTGGGCATCACACCCAGAATATGCTAATTGTCATCTGTTTTACGTTTTAAGACGTTTTTCCGATAAAAATAAAATTTCATACGCCTGATATTTGTTTTTCTTTTTATTTTCTGAGTGGATGAACTTTTGTCATAAGATTTTATTGAAAGGAAATAAAATTTTACTACTATTGATTCCATCTATGTAATCAGCCACATTAACCCACTGCCCAGCAACGTTCAGCAACACTATGTCATCCGACCATCGGGCAGCTGGTCTACCCTTGTCTTACCCCATCTTCACCCTAGTCTTGGTTGCTACCATTGCATTGATTAATTACATTTTATTCTATTTACTTAAAAATCCATCCTCAATATAAAGAAGCACCAGGTTTCAAAATCAAAACGGTGTTTATTATAAAAAAAGGTGTATATATGTATAATACGTCAGTTACGTTACGGCCCATTACAGCAAAAACTGTTTGTTGTATTGGGAACTGTTTTAATTTGAGATTCATATTGATCCTTAGATTGACATAGCATACAATTATACCGTCAGAGGGTCATTGAAAACTTTAAAAAAAATCTGTATTACGACAAAGCAAATGCGTGAAGTTAGCGTGTTGTGAGGCCGAATGGATGAGTCGTTATATTAAACCGGGCTGCACTCAATTTCATGGGGAAACTTTTGTAGACTCCTTCTCACCAGGAGCTGTGAAGCCTTGGATACGACGCCAATATAATTATAGAAAACGACTTTTTATTCACTGTGACAACCGTAACATTGTAGATGCTACTAATAAAAACAGACAACTAGAAACCTATACAATTTGAATAAAATATATTTTTTTACATTCCATACAAACACAAAACAATGAATGAAATTACCTCTATACTACACCTACTTAGAAAGTACCTTAATACTTTATCGAATTTGATGCAGAATGTACGTCATTACTATCGTACAAATATGCGGGAAGAAAACGCGCTGAGCGGGAAGTAAAAGTGTATGAAAATCCATTACTAACGAGCTTTTTTTTAAATTTTGGGTAAGACTATGTCGGTGAACTAAACATAAAATGCTAAAAAGTTTTTATCTCCAAGTTCGCAAAATGATACTGGCCACTACCTTTTTCCAAACAGTATTTTGAAAAAATAACATGTAGGTGTAGTATAAAGCACTATGTATCACTTGGAAGAAAGTGCAATTCCCAACTCGAGTGTATTAAGGCCCTCGGCTGCGCCTTGGGCCTCAAACTACATCTCTCCTTGGTACTCGGTCACTTTCTCGCCTTGATGAATAATGTACTATTAACATTTCAGTTAATTAAAATCACTCGCCTTTTCTACTTTTCATAGTTTTTATAAAATGTACTATTTCATAATTTTTAGTATAAACTTTTCTGCAGTAAAAAAAATCATCATACCATCATCAATCACACACTCACATAAGTACCATTTTCGTTTAGTAGCAGTGCTACCTATATGTATACATTTGCATAAAATTTTCTGCCACATCCAACGCTACCTTTATCCCTCTCACGCGGAGATAGGAACAACTTTTTGACGCAGTCATGCCAAAGAGCCTCTTTTTGTAAAAGAGCGCTCTTTTAACCAAAGTTATGGCTTATGGATTAAATTTTCTTTTTCTTTAACACTTTGCCTTTCTTCGTATGAGTAGGGTGAACTTTTTTCATCAATACAAAATGTTGAGAAGTGTCTGTCATGCAGGCGGTTTGACGAATTGGTTTTAGCACTAGATGATTACTTAATAAAAATATTCAGTGTAAAACTATTAACAGGTAAAAATTAAGTAATAATCGACTATTTTATGACTGTAAACAACGGCTTATAAAACATTGACCTTATCCCAAATTTATGTTTCTGTTACATAAAGGCTACGGCACGCAATCTGTACCTATAAAGTATTCTAGCGTGAATTTGTTATCCATTTGCGCGAAGTATCTGCAACCATGTTGTTTTATCTTTTATCGTTGATTTTTTCAGTTATAAATGTCCAAAGTGCCCAAATTGACGACAAAATCAATTATTATGAGCTAACAGATAGTTTCAAAAATGAATATGTTGGTAATCCCGGTAAGTTTTAAGTTGGTTTTAAGTTTTTAGGTAAGTGAATTATAAACTCCTTGGTTTTAAGTTGAAATGTCAAATTCAAAGAAGATTTTGCTTAGTGAGTTTACTAACAGTTGTTTTTTTATCTAATAAGTTTACTCTCAATTTTGTCAACATTTTAAACACTCGGTATTTTAATTACATTATTTAAATTAGTTAATTTAATAGTTTGATATTTAAATTGTATAATCATTTTGGACAGACGAAGACAGCATCATCGTCAGGCCCTGCCAGGTCTACGACTTGAACTGCATCCGCCACTTCTTCGCTGACCACGCCAAGTGTAAGATCGTCAATGGCCCATTACCAGATCCACTTATTAGAAACCATAATGGCGTCGTATATTTACCGAGTGTTAATATAACTATCTCACAGACTAATATTGTGATGTACGGCTTCAGTAATATGAACGTCGAAGAATTTTAGTAAGTTACTTGCCTATTAATTTCAATAATCTATTAGGCCTTATACACTAAATACTTTACAACGCTAAAACATTCGTTAACAAACAACACAACGATTTTGCTGTTTTAATATGTTTTTAGAATTAGCTCAAAATACTGCACTGATATTAATACAATTTAAAATGGAAATATCTCCTCCATAATCTATGGTATATATAAATCAAGAAGATTTAAAATCGGTTCAGAATCGGCAAAACGATATTCTAGCATACACACATAATTTAAAAATAGGCTTAAACAATTTTATTAAAATACATTTCAACCAAGTTTAGACTGGTTTGGTAAAAAAGTATTTACTACACAGCTCCGAGGCAAAATAATTAAATAAGAAAAAGAACGAATTATTATGTACGAGTAACGCCATCTAGTTTTATTCGCACTGTAACTCCTGGCGCCATCTAGTTTTAAAAAAATTAGAGAGATACGTTTTTCAGTATGAAGGTCAGAAATCTCTTCTGAATTTCTCTTTGCTCCTACTAATTAGCTACGATTATTTTTGTGTACCTATTTACACGCTGAGTATTACTTTCAGTTTTAACAAGAAGACAGACAAAGTAGTTATTGCGCTAAACGTCAAAAATTTACGTGTCGTTACTCGAGGGATTTACTTGAGGTACTACAGGAATGGAAGGGAGCCAATTGTAATACGATCTTCCGCGATAATATTTTATCGTAAGTTTTTCAACTACTCTCTCTTCTCTTAACTTGTAGCACAAAACAACTTTGCTTTCACAAGATTGGTTGCCTGGTGTTGTGTTGTACTAAGCATGTCCTACGCATTTAAATTAATTTACACCTAGATATACAGGATGAAATTGAAATCGTGGAAAAAATATACATCTGCTCATGAAACTGAACAATTTTGTTTAAGGAACCAATTCAATTGGAGCGAAAAAAAAATGTGGACTCTTCATACAAATCGATGAGCTGAGTAGCCACCTTTGTATGAAAAGTCCCATTTTTTTTGCTCCGATTGAATTGGTTCTTTAGAGAAAGTTGTTCAGTTTCATGAATAGAAGCCACAGTTTAAATTTGGATCGCGATTTCAATTTCATCCTGTATGTTTAATGCAAATGCAGAGACTTGGTCAAAGTCGCTTAACTAGCTAGTGGAGAGGCTTATTAAGATTGAGTATCTTTTTGTAATCGAATGAATCAGGAAATCCGTAGCACCGATACGACATAGATGTGCAAGTTGAATTGGCAATGGGAAGAAACGATAACGATGAGAAAAAAAGGTTCTCGAGTAATAATACTCGAGTAATAAACATTGCGGTCACCCGCGGGCTGGAAGACGTAATATTGGTGCCTCCTTCACTAGATGGACTGATGATCTGGTCAGGAAGGCTTCCAGGCTTCCAGGAAGCCGCTGGATGCAAGTGCATGCTAAGTGGAAGTCTATGATATGATAATAATAATAATATTGAGTGTTTCATTCTTTAATGTATTTGACATTCTTAGTAACTGAACTCCGCTACCCTACCGTGCTTACGATAAGAGCAGTAAGTATATTTTTAAGAGCAGTAACTTCACCTACTTCGTCATTTAATTGTGTAAGAACAAATAAATAAGATAGACAAATGATAACATAGTATAAAATACAGAATATGAGCTACACATTTAAAAAATTCTATTTAAAATAATCGAAGGAAACAATTCGGAAAATGCAAAAATCTGTCAAAAAGTCGAAAGTGTGTTTCACAGACTTACTGCTCTTATCGTAAGCACGGCAGTACCATCTTCCATATAATTATCATTATCAGATGTCAGAAAATGACATCTATATAAAATATTACATGTTTTACTAACGAAGTTCTAATCTTTTCAGCATCAGTTAGCTTCACACTTGTGATACCTAACATAAATGATATGAAACTGGACGAAGCTGAAGTGACTACATTTGTCGATGCTAGCGTCAATCCTGTTGTCGTTGGCCCCGAAGTATTATCTTATCCAGGTAGACAGACTTATGTTAAACAATTTTTGAAATTTCCGAAAAGCAGCCCACACTAAAATTGTTTTAAAAGAAATGTTTTAGCTCCGATTGTATTGGTTCCTTGGGGGACATTGTTCGGTCTCATGAGAGCATCTACATATTGTCGATGAATAAAAGGCCATTCTGTATATTTAGGTAGTAAACTAAGGAAAATACACGATCACTTAATGATAAACTAGCTTCCGCCTGCGATTTCGTCTGCATGGACTTCAGAATTGGGTCCAGAGAGAAAGTAAATGTTAAGGTGGCGCCATCTAATGATGAAGTTGAATTTTTTAATTTTAAGCATTCCTCCGGGAACCTTTAAGTTTTCCAGGATAAAGTATCCTATGTGTTAGCCGAGTGCTTTATCCATCTACCTACCAAATTTCATCCAAATCAGTCCAGTAGTTTCGGCGTGAAAGTAAAACAAACAAACAAATAAACAAAAAAAAGCATCTATACTTTCGCATTTATAATAATTATATATTAGTGAGTAGTGATACAATATTAGTGAGATGAAATACCAGCAATGGTAGCATGACGACGTTTCTAAGGCGCGATGCGCGACATTTTACTACCCGTGCTGGACCAGAACTCATAACAAACTTGAAAATATATTCTCAAATCTTTCTAGATCCTGGCGTGACACGAGCCCTGGCTGAGCTGGGAGCAGATCCATCAACCGCTATCCAAGAACTGGTGCTGGCTGAGGGCAATTTCCCTCCGCAGTATTACATACAGAAAAACATATGTGATTTCGGGTTTCTACTTTTGTAACTTTCTTCAAAGACAAGATAAAGTCATATTAAAAATAACATATTGTTGTATGCTACCTTTATACAGCGGCACGGCAGCCTATGAAGTTGTATGTGTGCGCACCGCGCTCCTTTCGCACGCACACTACGATAACTACTTATGATTCTTTATATTTCTTCTTATGATTATTTATATTTCCGTGGGTTCCGTCACTAAGATCGAATAAAAATATGTGCCAATGTATTAAAATGGTTTTTTATCATAGATATATTTTTTGTCATTCCACAAAAATCGATGAGCAGAATGGTTGTTGGTTTTCAAGAGAAGCATTCCTACTATACAAGTAGGTAATAGCTATTCACCCTTAAGAAAAAATACATGCAAAAAATACAAACATACACTGTGTAAAATGACTTTAATTTTGTAACTTAGAGCCTTCAAAATCCAGGTTTCTTGCGAAAAATTTTAATGAACTTCACATTATAAGTTTTTTGTACTATGGCGTCCCTGCAGCATACTTTCATGAACTTTTTTAGGCTCTTTTTATTGAACTGATGAATAATAAAAGTAAGTAATAATTAGACAGTTAAGTTGAAAAGGGTTATGAATATTAAATGACATTTTCAGTTCAGAAATCTGTGATAATAGGTATGACATTATTCGTTGTGACAGAAATCTCCAAGTGACAGGGAAGTCGACCGGTGGGGGTGTAATGGTATGTACTCGTCGCAACCTAGGTGCTACACTTTGTGAGGACTGGAAAAATTATTTGTTTGAATCTTTATGTATTAAAATTCCCTCACGATTACTACACTCTTCTGTAGACTTCTACATAATTTTGATATATATACCCCCTAATGACAGCCAGCTTCCTTCTAATATAGATTATATAAGAAATAATTTCTCTCAGTTTTATAATTTACATTCTGAAGGTTACTTGTGGGCGACTTTAACTTGCCTTGTTTGCGGTGGAATCTTGACGGCTATACATTGGTACATACAGGTAGATCTGAGAGGCAATAGTGTTTTTTTTGTTTTTTCACTATCTTGTTTCTCGTAAAATAATAATATATGCATACATATTATGCGTTCTGTCCTCGGCACAGTATAATGTATAAGATGTGCATGTCTGTAATTCGCCTTCTACTTTGTGTGTTAATTTTGTAAGTTTCATGTACTAAGGCTGTTGATGTCCCAATAAACCTAAAATAAAATAATTAAATTTACCACTCATGTTTTTCGAGTAAATAACATAAATTTTAATTAACCTGTAAATTCCACAGATTAGATAACTAACTTTCGAGTAATATTCATGTCCCTTCTAACGTAAAAACTGCAGTTTTCTCGAAGGCCAAAATCCATCAAGTCTTTTGGGCTGTAGTGGTAATAATATAATAAATCGGAAATGCATAACGTTTTTATGCGGGACACGCAAAGATTCTTCTGCGAATTTTATGCATTCTTCTTAATAATTTAACATTATTTTACACGTAGGATAAAATATTCTTACCGAATGCGTCTTATATATGTTAATGTGTTAATAAATTCATATTTCTATCTGAGATATATTCTCAGGTATGTTTACCATATAGGTACACTAATTAGGCTATAAACAATTATTATGTATGTAAATTATAATTGAAAATGAATCACGCATGAGACACGCAATGGTATTTGGCCATACATAAAAAAAAAAACAATTAGCCGCTATTATTATTTAATTTGAATCTTAAATATTAACAACATGCTGTGTTGTGTTCTACTATTGATATTTTCCGAGAAACATGTGCTAAGTTATCAAAATTAACGAACAAAAGAAGTATTATGAGTTGACAGATACATAGTTTTAGAAAATAATACGTCGGCAATCCAGGTAAGAGGCAAGAAATTTATTGAACCTCCAAAAGTTGCACATATTTTGACAAAATTTTATATTTTTGACGCCCGATTTAATTGATGGAAAAGCTTCAACACTTTACAAAGTAACGGAGAAAAAGTACCAAGTAAGCTTTAAAAATATCTAACTAGGTACAAAAAATGTATCAAAAAATTAAATAAAAATACTTATTTTAGCATAATATAATAATAACACTCATAAAAATTGGGGTATCAAAAATTGTTTATGTTGTCAATTGGTTTTCCTAGTCCTTTCCAAGTCCATCTTAAATTACGTCTTTGTCTGACTTGATGGCTCAGTGATTAGTGCTCCTAACTACTGATCCGAGGGTATGATTCTCGCCTAGGGCAAACATTTTTGTGAAGAGTACATTTGTTTGCTGTATATCTGAGTGTAACATTTACATATACGTATATATTTTTTTTTTTTTTTTTTTTTTTATGGCATAGGTGGCAAACGAGCAGACGGATCACCTGATGGTAAGCGATTACCGCCGCCCATAGACACCCGCAACACCAGAGGAGTCACAAGTGCGTTGCCGGCCTTTGATATGGGAGTACGCTCTTTTCTTGAAGGTTTGAATGTCGTATCGGTCCGGAAATACCGCAGGCGACAATTCATTCCATAGTTTGGTTGTGCGAGGCAGAAAGTTTCTAGTGAAACGCACAGTTGTGGACTGCCAACCATCTATGTGATGGGGATGAATATATTGTCGCGTAGAACGATGGCGAAAAGAGGCGGCAGGGATCAATCCGAACAATTCCTCGGAGCACTCCCCATTGTACATGCGATAGAGAATGCAGAGCGAGGCTACATCTCTACGCAGCGCCAAGGAATCAAGCCGATCTGAGATATCCTGGCAGCCGACGATTCGAGTTGCTCTCCGTTGAATACGGTCCAGAGGGAGAAGCTGGTACTATTATGGTATATATACTTGGTATATATTATGTACTTAATTAAAAACGTATATGTTTATGTACATACTTTAAAAGTTTCTAGTTCCCATAATACAGGAGATCCTAGTTTAGGCACGTGGTGTTGAGCGTGTGTGACTTTTGATGTTTTTTTTATTTATTAAAAATATATAAGCGGAGCTGTCACAGGCAAGATAATGCCTGTGACAGCTCAAGCGACCCAGTCTGTTCTGGAAGACTCTCATATTCCAGTGGTAGCAAGGCCAGCGAGCAGTCTGGACTAAATCCGATAGAGCATATGTGGAACCAATTGAAAAAAAGGGTTACAGAAAGTCAGCAAGAAGTTCCCAACCAGCAGCAGCTGATTGACGCTTCGAAAAGTGCCTGGGAAGAGATTCCAACGGAAAACGTGAGGCTTTTGATCGAAAGCATGCAGTCCAGGCTTTAGGAGTACATAGATAAAAGAGGAGGTCATACCCATTATTAAAAATCAAAAAAGTGGTAAATTAAGTGCAAAATTATTAAAAAAGAGTGTTTTTGTTGTTTGGTGATTTTCATACAAAACGGCTATGTTTTAATTAAAGTTTGATAAAAAGATCTACTGAGCATTATTTGAAACATTTGTTAGCCTAAATTGTAAACAATAGCATAATTTTATGAAAGCGTACATACAAAAATATATTACTTTTATTATTTTAATGATATACCAATAAAACCTGCTGGCCCTTATTTTCTTTTGAGCAGTATATAAATTGCTTGAGTTATTCTAAACTTAATGTTTCTGTCTTCATCTGTAGACGTATCTGCCAGCGAACTAGTTACGATATTTTTGTATATGTTCTATTAAAAATGAAATCATTTATAAAGGATTTTAGCATATAAAACTTATGTTCTTTTTGTTTTAAAAATAAGTTAAATTATTTTTAAAACAAAAAGAACATAAGTATTTTGATTAATCTATTTGTACGGTAGGTACGTAAATAACTTCTATATTTAAACTATGTTTTGAGGAGAATAGTAGTGGTTCCAGATAGTGGCAGACTATTATAAAGGGTCCTTCTAAAATACCTGAAATAAAATTAACAGTGGGCTCTACTCATGAAACTGAACAACTTTTCCCAAGGAACCCATACTCAATTCGCAAAAAAGTTTTTGGACCATACAAAATTGCCGGGTCAGTTGATTGATTACGAGTAGTATGGGAAGTCCAACAATTTTTTTGCGAATTTAGTATAGGTTTCTTAGGGAAAGTTGTTCAGTTTCATGAGTAGAAGCCGTGGTTACGTTTTTTCTGGTATTTCATAAGGACCCTATATATCTGTATATAGTACATTATGTACACCCAGATACACCTCTAGGGCAGTCGAGTAAAATCAATTATAAAATGTTTAGAGCTGTAATTAAAGCCACCCATGCGTGATTGAATTTAGTGCGTATCGTTAGAATTTGACTAACAATGTGAGGTTTCTAATTACGATATTTGAATAATCATTGATTAGCTTCTTATTATTTACTACCTTCATCTGGTTAGGCATATTAGGTTCGTAGGTCAATAGCATGGCCACATTCATAAATCTTAATTTTATAAAGCAGTAGGTCTATTCGTTGATAATTCAGCTGCGACTTTAGCGTCCAAACTATAATTAAACCAAACTATTGCAATAAATATTCTGTGCTATCGCGTATAAACGCGTCTTCTTAGTCGTATGATATTCGGGCAAAGAAAAAAATACAAATTAAACATGCATTATAAAAATATCAAAATTATATAGGCACTGTCCTCATCCACCAACAGAAGTGGCATTAGTTTCAAACAAGGTTGAGAACCGGTTAACAAATACCGGTTAATTTCGTTCGAATTTCGGTTAACGATTCCGTTCAGATTAAACCCGGTTTCCAGCTTAACCGGTAAATTTGAATAAAATGACAGTTAATCAGGGAGCGGTTTTTTGACCGAAATAAGAACGAAATTAACCGGTTAAACCCAAACTTAGTTAAGTTCATTCGCGTCGCGCAGGTGCCACTGCCCGAGTCTTTTGCTCACTTTCTCGCACGCTTTCAATTGATCGCACGCGGCAAACGTGCTTACAACGTCGCATATTCTTCAAATTAACCGGTTCATTCAGTTCGAACGAATAAATATCGGTTCTGGTTAATCCGGTTAAATCTACCGGTAACCGAAATCTCAACGAAACCTTAACCGTAATTATTTCGATATAGGGGTCAATGAACGAACCGGTTTTTGAAAAAAAAACCGGTTTCAAAACCCTGGTTTCAAAATTATTGTGACGTCCCATTAAAAGAATAGTAACCATTTTCAATCCAAAAATCTATGGAGTTTTAAAAAAACGAGAGAACTGTTTATTAAAATGTTAACTCGAAGCAGCTTTTTGCTGCCAGCGTTAGTAAAAGTGATTCGAATTTCGAACACCAGCTTCTATCACTATCTTGTAAAGTTTTCTAGCAGTTAGAGGTAAAAATTTGTATGTTGCACCAATACTGCCCTCATACGACAGTATGCGGCAAAAGTATAACAAATAACTATTTCTAGTTAGATAGTGTTGTTGAATGTTATTTTTATAATTCTTTTTATAATTAACTGTTCCAAAGAATCTCTGAAAATATATGTACCTATATAAATAATTCTAATCCGATTTGCATGAAAACCCCATATCTACGGCGGATGTCGTCATAGTAAAAATCATCAGGCTGCCAAGCTGTATTGATTGAGATACGTTTGAAATCTGTTGGTGGGTGGGGACGATTTTTTGCATAGTCCTTTACTAATAATAGTTTTTTTATGTATCAGAATAAAAAACATGCATAAATTTTACATACTTAGGTTTCGAAAGTGTTAAATTTAAAAATGCAGGAAATTTGAATTAAAAACGAATGAAATCAAATCAAATAGTTTATTGAAGAAAAATACATGTATTTTTGATCTAACGTTGATCTCAAGTCTTACATTAGAATCTTCTTAATATTAATCAAAAAACAATTTCTTGAGCAGCATATACCTATGCAAAACATTTATTTAACGCAATTAGATTTTTTTATTTTACGTCGCGCTTCATACATTTGACGGTGGATAGGTATTGCAAGAAATTTAAATGTAGCACCTACAGGATATAGACAGTAGTGACGTCACGATACAATCGTTCTTGTTTTTTTTTTTAGAGAATACCCCAATAACGAAATTTAGGTCCGTGTATAAATTTCAAAATAGTGCTATAATCTTACATTACACTATATTGTTATGTATGACCTACATACTTCAGTGAATGGTAACTATAATTCAACTAAATTTTCGAACAGCAAAAGCAAATTATTTCAATAAGTATAAAAATAAAACAAAACAAAATAAACATACGATAAAAAGCTTTTTGGCAACTCGTATTACAATACGTATCTATAAATAAAATGATTTTACTCTAAAAACGTCATATTTAACCTACTTATGAAACCTTTTGTCTGTACTCACTTAGAATAATTTAACTTAAGAATTATGTAACACTGATGTATGTTGAGTTGATTTCATAATTAATTGTTATTTATTACCTATCTGATTACTCTGTTTAATCCACGCTACCGCCGAGGCAATAAAACAAAGCACGCAATGATCAGTATAAAAACATAGGAATTATTTTAATTATACCTATTTGTAACGTGTTCTTACACACAAAATGAAGAATTGTTTGTGTTTAATATATTGGTTTCTTTGTTTAAGTCAAAGTTTAGGGCAAAATGTCAACGTTAACCAGATAGTTCAAAATCAAGAAGGTCAAGTTCAGGGCGATGGCGGACAGTTGGGCCAGAACCAAGCTGGTCAAATAAGTAACACAGGTCAAAATCCGGGGTCAGTGAATCAGTTAGGGCAAAATGTCAACATTAACCAGGTAGTTCAAAATCAAGAAGGTCAAGTTCAGGGCGATGGCGGACAGTTGGGCCAGAACCAAGTTGGTCAAATAAGTAACACAGGTCAAAATCCGGGGTCAGTGAATCAGTTAGGGCAAAATATCAATGTTAACCAGGTAGTTCAAAATCAAGAAGGTCAAGTTCAGGGCAATGGCGGGCAGCTGGGTCAGAACCAGATTGGTCAAATACGGAACACAGGTCAAAATCCCGGAGCAGTGAATCAGTTAGGTCAAAATCAGGATGGTCAAGTCCAAGGTCAAAGCGGTCAGTTAGGTCAGAATCAAGCTGGTCAAATAAGGAACACTGGTCAAAATCCAGGATCAGTGAATCAGTTAGCCCAAAATCAAGAAGGTCAAGTTCAAGGCGATGGCGGACAGTTGGGTCAGAACCAAGCTGGTCAAATATGGAATACAGATCAAAATTCGGGATCAGTGAATCAGTTAGGTCAAAATCAGGGTGGTCAAGTACAAGGACAGGACGGCCAGCTAGGTCAGAATCAGTTAGGACAAATATCTAACCAAGGTCAGAATGCGATGAGTCAAAGCCCTGTGGGACAAAATCCGATGAGTCAAATTCCAATGGGCCAGAATCAAATGAAGAAAGGTCAAATGGGGCAAATTCCAATGGGTCCGATGAATCCAATTCCAATAAGTCCGATGAATCCAATTCCAATGGGTCCAATGAATCAAATTCCAATGGGTCCAATGAATCAAATTCCAATGGGTCCGATGAATCAAATTCCAATGGGTCCGATGAATCAAATTCCAATGGGTCCAATGAATCAAATTCCAATGGGTCCGATGAATCATATTTCAATGGGTCAACCTCCAATGAACCAGAACCAAATGATACAAGGTCAAAAGGGGCAAGGATTGATGGGATCAAACCAAATGGGGCAAAGTCAAAGCAATTCCAGTTCACGTAACATGAAGAACCTCAACGTTGGAAACCCTGGTAAGTTAAAGTTTTATGTTTTACGTATCTATCCTAATCAAAATTGAAATATTCTGTAAATATTTTAACCATGGTTTGAACTCATCAATCTGAATAAATATTCCCAAAAAATATACAAAACTACTCAACTGGAAAAAACTTTTTGAAAATTGTCACCTAATTTATTAATATGAGCTGCCAGCCCATTTTTCGCGAATTGAGTATTGTTTCTTAATGAAGTTGTTTAGAAGTTATCTATCATACATACATATCTAATGTATTTTTATGTTGTTATTTTTTATCATAATTATTCATTTTCTTCATCTTCCATCCTCAATGTCTCCAGATGAAGGCCTTATCACACGGCCTTGTCAGCCATTCGACACTCAATGTATTCGGGAGTTCTTCGCTTCACACGGCAAATGCAAAAAAACATATGGTCCAATACCAGAGCCGTATTATAGAAAACAGAATAGGTACTTCGTACCTAGAGCAAACGTAACGATAACTGCGTATAATCTGCAAATCAAAGGTCTTAATGCAAAAATTCAAGACTTTTAGTGAGTACTTTACTACTTATAATATCTTAGTTTCATTTTATAAGCTATCCAATAAATTAAAATGTATCCTAATGAGGAATACTTTGCACTTCAAAATCCATCAAACTATTTAGACTATAAAAGGCGGTAACAATCAAACGGATATACCTTAAAAATTCCGAAAACCATTACCTTCCGCTAGGACAGTGGGGTAAATATTTATTGTAGTATTGCAAAGACACACTGAGTTTTATATTAGTTGCCGTACGTTTTATCCCGCTATTTTTAAACTGCGAAATTGAGTTGCTATAGTTGGAGTTGGTTGTGTTTGATGCGTTGACTTTTTTTTCATAACACAGCGTCAATCAAGACACGGACAAGGTAGTGCTCGTCCTTGAGTACAAAGATCTGCAGGGGTCTGTGGGGAAAGATCAACTCTTCTTCCGTTTCCACCGACGGGGAAAGGAGCCGGTCGTGACCAAGGGGTCAGGAGGCATCATCTATCGTGAGTCACATATTTTATTTATAGGAACCAACCTGGATTTGGCCATATTTTTACCCTCAATTGGCAAGCCCTTGGCATTATCCCACCTGATGGTAAGTGATGATGATGCCGAAAAATGGAAGCAGGTTTACCAAGATTCCCCAACGCAATGGGGAACTGGCTATCCTATCTTCATGCCGGAACACATTAGTGCTGTTAATGACGGCAAGACTTAGATTAGAATGGTGGTAGGTAGCTGGCGGGCTCAGAAAATGCCCTACAACCAACCAAGTTCTATAAAGTTGGACCCCGTCAGAAATTGAAGCCGCGATCTTCTTATGTAAAGCGCGTGAACTAGCCATTGGGCGACGGAGGCGGTTTTTGTGTGTTAATCTTAACCTTCTCAAATGATGGAAAAACCCTTATCCCAGCAGTGGGGATGAAAGCAGTTGTTAACGAAGGACCTTGTTATGTTTTGTATGGTTATATAATGATTGCAATTTATTGAGCGATGCTGATGTTGAAGTTTCTTGCGTAAAATTCAAATGAGTCTAAAACAGTATAATAGTAGTAGAAACTTATTATGCAAAGTTAAACAGCCTTTGTATGTACTAGTACTTGTTCTATACTATGTGCCACGAAGCACATTAGCGTACTGCGTTCCGGCGGGCAGAGCGAGATAAGCAGCGTAATTACCAGCATAAGAGTCATTCTCTCTTGAGGGTTACAAATGTCACACAATGAAAAAATCTTTAAGATGAGAAACCTATGACATGCGAAAAGTCTGCAGTCAAGATTATCATCATATAAGACCTCTGACCTGTTAAACTTTTTTTTTATTTAAATTGTTTATATATTCCTGTTTTATAAAATATTACGCAAAAAAGTGTTTTCATTCATTTATATTGACTGTCAATCGATATGTGTTGATAGTCATCTGAGTAACTTTTTATCAAAAACTAAATTTTGGAGTAATAACGTTTTGAAAAATGTTTGACGATGACTGTACTAAACTTTTAAAATTAAAGAAATATTTGCATTGAAAATACTAGCGAGTTAGTTATTCTGAAATTTCAATGAAAGAGCTATTTAGTATGTATATTACCGGAAATGTATGAAACCTAGGAAACGTATGTAATTCCGAGCCTATTTAGGAAATGTGTAAAATAACGTTTCAAAGATTCTTAATGCACACATTTGCTAGGAAATGTATAAATTTTCGAGGAATTATATACAATTCCGAGATGACACTAGGAAATATATAAATGATGATGAGAAAACGCGTGGGCTCCGCCAGAAGACTCGCTACGTCGCCCTCTCGCTCCACTCAGGACTTCCTGCGCGAGCTTCTGGCTCCACGCTTTTAAAAATCATAATCATAATCATAATAATATTTATTTGCCATTAAACAGAGTATTTTACATGTCAGATGTTATTAACAAAATTACAGTGGTCAAGTCTGTTTAGCTATTTACTAGTAGCATGCAAATAAGATCCACAGAAATAGAATCATTAGAAATAATATTATAAGAAATACACAAATGAAATTAATAATACATTCAGCGGAAATAAAAACAAAAGTTAAAAAAGAAAGAAAAGCACTAGTTGTGTGATAGACAAGACCACGTGGAATCGGGGTGCTCCAATTCGGATCTGCTATTCAAAGTGAACCTAAATTAACTCAAGTGGAACCCCCAATAATACATTTCCGACTGCCATTTAGGAAATGTATAGATTTCCTAGGAAAATAATATAGCAAAATATATCACACATTTCCTATCAATTTTAGGAATTGTACATATTTCCTAGGAATTGTACACAATGAAGGATTACATACTTTTCCGTTAACATATACATATAAATATCTTATTTTCTTACATTCAACTGTTAGATTTGAGGTTCCTTCTTTACAGAGCATTCAAAAAAAAAAAAAAAAAAAAACTCAAAATGTTTTTTATTTAAGTAGATGCTTTACACATGCTTTTAAATCGTCAATATTTTTTTTTCTACCTAGTACAAAGTCCCTACCACGCGGGACTTGTACACTCAACGTTTCGGGAAGTGTTTGCGAAGCGAGAAGAAACGTCGAGCCCAAAAGAAACTCGCTTCAACACATTTTTTAAATAAAATCTTAAATTCTATTACAATTCATGTCAACAATAAAATTGTGAGCTGGAGGATCTATACATGTCCATATATCATTATCATTTACATAATCTAGTATTTTGTAATACCCTCTAGAGCATAAACAATTTTTCACATGCAATTTGAATTTGTTTTCTGGCAAACTAGTCACATTTTCGGGTATTTTGTTATAAAATTTTACACACTGCCCCATAAATGACTTCTTAACTTTACTCAGTCTCGAATAGGCAACATCTATGTTATTAATATTTCTTAGATTAAACTTGTGTCTGTCACTGTTTTTATGAAACAAGTGCAAATTTTTACGTACATACATGATATTTTCGTATATGAATTGACTAGCAACGGTAAGAATATTAATTTCTTTAAACAAATTCCTCAACGATTCGCGGGATCGCATCTGGTAGATTGCGCGAATTGCCCTTTTTTGCAAAATGAAAATCGTTTCAATATCAGCCGCATGTCCCCAGAGTAAGATTCCGTAAGACATTATACTGTGAAAATAACTAAAATACACTAGTCTCGCAGTATCTACATCTGTCAACTGTCTTATTTTCTTAACAGCATATGCAGCTGAACTAAGCCGTCCCGCTAAGGTTTCTATGTGTGGGCCCCATTGCAGTGTAGCATCTAAAGTTATACCTAAAAAAACAGTCTTATTTACAAAGTCCAATACATTATTATCTACAATTACACTGTTTTCAATTTTCTTTACATTTGGTAATGAGAATTTTATGCATTTTGTTTTTTTTGCATTTAAGAGTAGATTGTTAACAGTGAACCACTTTAGAATCTCTGAAAGAGTGTTCATTCAACTCCGGAACCCCGGAGTTGGCTCCGGTTTTGATAAAATTAAAGAACGGTATGATTACTGTAGACTCATAAGTTTTATTAAGTACAGACTTTTGTATGTTAAGTTTTATTAGCACTTATTGAGTCGTTAACTTACTTGCTTTAAATAAATAAATAAAACATTAAATAAATCCGGAGTCCGAACTCCGGAGTTACGAAGCTCCGGAACACTAGTTGGAAGCCCTACTTCTATATAGATAATAAATATGTTGTTGTTTACAGCGTCAGTTACGATAACGGCAATAATTCCTAAGATCTACAAGCTGGACCTGCAACGGATGGTGGTCTTCGCTTACGTGAACGTTCCCACTGCACCTGTTCTCTCGGACAGCATCTTCGAGAGTACAGGTGAATTGAACATTTATAATAACTATACAGTCTCACTCAGTTACTTTTTACTGTCTTATTTTAGGCGTTTTTATTTTATTTAAACAGTCAGTATTGATCTAAACTTTAGATTCTAAAAGAATAGGGTTCGACAATCATATAGGACAAAATTTGTCGAATAAACTGTAAACAATAATTGTTTACAGTTTATTCGACAAATTACATGAAGATAGAATTGATAAGCCATGCAATGTTATTCCCGTGTGCAAATTAATAACTTGTAATAACTTTTTCAAAGGCTCTACCACTAAAGTTCAGGTATAATAATGGCATAAGATTGGCACACATATTATTATAAGTATCGTTATTTGGACAATTATTTTGTGTCCAGTAGTAAAATAGAAAAGTTAAAACCGTCACATGTAGAACAATAATAAAATAAGTACGGTTGGTAAAAAAGTTGAATATTTTCCTTTTAAACATTTGTGTAGTTTTGTTAGGCAAGGACTTTTTTAAATATTATTTTCGTTACTTAATTTTCTAATGTTTCTAATTTTACAATGTTGAACCTTCAAGCTGTTTAAAAGTCAGCTAGATTTTAAATAAATTGAAAAGAAAAAAAATCCATTACAGATCCTCAAGTGCGGCTAGCGCAGGCAGCGTTCTTCGCTAACATCCGCACTGTCATCCAGGAGATATTCCTGACCGACGGACCGTTCTTCCCCGCTATATTCATACAACGCAACCTCTGTGATTTTGGACTCGAGTTGATATAAATATACTTTTTCCATGGGTTTTTGGAAAAATCAATATTTTATATATGTTAAAATTAAATTAAGTTTACAGTTTATCAATTATTTTATTTTATCAGTGAGGTGAATGTCGAATTTTGTATTGCTATAAATAGGTAAGTATTTTTTAAACTTGCTTTTCTGACTTAAATTTAATTTTCAGGTGGTCCAATACGGATCTTTTTAATACAGATTTCATATCATAAGTTAGCAACTTCATGTTAACAGTTTTTTAATGCTTTTCTGGCTATTATTTTATTTTTCAGGTGTTCAAATCCAGATTTTTTAAATACTTTTCATATTTTAATAGTATTATATACTTATTAATAGTTACAACTATATGTTTTGACTAGATAAGGACAGGCTGACTGACTGGAAAATAACTGATAAAATTTACATAAAAGTGGAGGAAATTGGATTTGTTTTAGTAATCGTCTTTCGTAAATATATATTATACAATAAAATATAAATTATCATATAACATACCTTAAAAAACTTTAGAACACTGAAATTATCACTTCTCACTTCGCAAACATCGAGTAATTTTTCACACTGAAACTCTTAAGTTTTTCTGATATTTCAAATTAACAACGAACCTGAAACGAAAAGTTTTCCGTAATTTTCCGGATCGGAGAGCGACCAACCCTTGCACAAGTCAGCTCTCGCGAAAGCTCGCGGTCAACTGAGCCTGTTCTTCGCTTGCCAGTCGCGACTTTCATGAAATGAACTGAAAGTCCCTGAAAATCAAAATGGCGTATAATCCCATCATTGCCAAGAAGATACAGACGTTAATCCAAAGAAGTAAGAATCAAAATTGATATTTTTATAATTTGTTTTCAAGGTACTCGACTGTTTGTTTGGGAGGGCCTCAGAGGCGGGAATGAGTGACGAAAAAAAAATAAGCCAACCACGTCTCACTGAGTTAAGGCATCAGGGGCGGGTTTTCATTGAATATCTTTAATTAAAACAGAAACTTTGCTTAGTTTTTGCAGTGTAATGAAAATATGCAGCTGAAAATAAGTAGTAAAAAACCTGATGATATCCTGGAACCGAAAGCTAATGGAATAGCCTGGGGGATATTCGTAGTTTTTGAAGACTTTCGCAAAAAGACTTGATAAAAATGAGCGTTGGAGAGGATGTAGCTCCGACATTCTGTCAAGCAAAACTTGAAGCAGGAAGTGGAAGAAAAAAATGGAGGAAGTTTTTATGATAAAATGTGTTTTCTTTTATGTGGCAACTAACATGGGATAACTCATTCAAGAATATAAATTTACACCTTGTTATATTCATACATGGCTCATACAGATAAAAATATGGTAAAATAAGTTAAATACACTTAAAAATGTTTGAGTTAACTTGAAACTAATAACATTTATTTTAAGAAAACTATATTGTTGTCATTGTTATATTATAATAAGTAATAACAATCAACTGATCATTGTTATTTTTAATTTGCAATTGAAAACCTGTTTTTATTTATTTTATTGCATTATATTAAGATGATGGCAAAAGATGGAAGTTGGCTTAACAAGATTACCTAACACAATGGGGAACTAGCTTATCTTATCTTCTGCCAGAACACATCAACGCTATTAACATTGATGTTTGACGGCAAGATTTAGATAAAATGGTGGTAGCCAGGCAGGTTCAGATAATGCCCTGGCTCTAACCAATCGAATCCTACAAAGTTAGACCCCGTCGGGAATCGAACCCGCGATGTGAAACCAGCGGACTAGCGATAGGTCCACGGTCGCGATTAAATTACTTGCAATTAATGTTAAATCACTATGCAGCCTGATTTAAAATTATCAGCAACAATGCCCATAACATTTTTTTCCTGCATAATATAAATATGTTGTTTGTTATCGTAATTGTGTCATGTAACTATATTTATATATATATTATAGTTATATTAGCTACAAAAGCTTTTATTTCGATTGCCATCAAGTTTATCTGAAATCAATCTGATAACATGAATCAAATTTCCTTAGATAGAAATATGGAAATGATTGTTATCTCTTTCTTTTCAAGGCGTGGCTTGCATTTCACGCATGCGTACTTGACCAGATCTTAAGAATAAGAAGCTTGATTTTTTGTCCTTTCCGATAATACATGAACAACTTATGTATGATGGGCTACATAACGAAGTTTCTTCGTATATAACGCACACTGTGATATATTACTTGCTTCATGAATTCTATCTTACTTTCCCGACAAAAGCGCCTCGATTACGCGTAAATGATATCATGATAACCGAAAGAACTTGCTACAGGAGGCATTAATAGAACGTACAGTCATTAGGTCATAAGTAGGTAAAAAAAAGTTTAACACGAACAACTGTAACCCATAACACATGTCAATGGTTGTCACATTAAAGTTTTTATCTTAAACAATCGAATGGAATTAATTCATGAGCACATATTTGTTGTTCAGTTTCTGGAAACGGTACGATAAATTCAAGGAAACTATTTGAAAATGGATCTGTAGTCTGAAGTAGATTTAGTGTTATAATTTGTGGTTTAAATGTTGTGGTAAAAATGATACCTAATCTTTGTTGTATATTAACGTGTTAATTAAATTTTAAATATAAATCATAACTTTAACTTGTTTCTTATTCATTGATCCTACAAAAATGTCTAAAGTGTGACTGATGATGAACAAAATCATCAGTAGTTATACCGGTGGACCTTTAGTGTGACTATGGGTAAAAAAAAATACCCATAGTCACACCGGTGTGGTAACTTGATGTGACTACTATATCAGACTACGTTTCTCAGTAACTGACACAATTTACTTAGGAATGAACTGTTGATTTAAAATGTATATTTATTTTAGAAAAAATAAACTACAGTACAATAAATGGTAAAGCAATAATGTAAGGTGGTCTTCGTCTAATTATTAAAATTCTGAGTAAGGGGGTACTCGTCCGGAGTGCTAGTGGACATAGGTTCAAATGATACCAACTCTGACTTACTTGTACTGGGAGCGAATGGACATAGGTTCAAACGATGTGAAATCTGACTTTCTTATACGGGGAACGAATGGACATAGGTTCAAACGATGTGAACTCTGACTTTCTTATACGGGGAACAAATGGACATAGGTTCAAACGGTGCCAACTCTGACTTTCTTATACAGGGAGCAAATGGACATAGGTTCAAACTATATGAACTCTGACTTTCTTTTACGGGGAGCGAATGGACACAAGTTCAAACGATGCCAACTCTGACTTATTTGTACGGGGGGCGAGTGGACATAGGTTCTCAAATTCACATGTTTTAGTCAACTGATTTACAAATAAAGTTAATGCTAACGTATCAAAATGTTCTTGTTTAAACCTTCCCTTTTTCCAGTTTATAGCACTTTACGTAAGTATTAGTTCGTTTAATTGTTCAATGTCATGTTATGTATTTCGAAGTTATGCTCACGACCTATCAATTGTATAACGATCCGTGGAAATCTGTAAAGGCTGTAGTAATTAACCTTTCTACAATATTTAACTCATACCTGTTATAACATATAAGTACAGCTGGTTGGATTCCCAAATTTTAAAATTAAGAAATTTAAATAAAATCCCTACAAAACTAATATTATGTATATTATGAGTGAAAACATACATTTTCCATAATACTTGCGAGTGACATTGAAGCGACAAGGGATATCTCAAGTTCGATTTATTTTCCATGATTTTCCATGAACAAAGATGGAGATTAATTGCATTGTAGTTATAGATTCCAAAAATACAATATTAGTGTATGTGTCTGTATGTCTTTTCGGTGCTGTAGTGTCTAATCCATTTGACGAATTTTAAATTTTAAGCCCCCCCCCCTTATCCAAAACTAAAAAAAAATAATTATTTACTCATACATTACAGGAAAACCGATGATAAGTCAAGATGGTAAAATTCTCAATAGTGTTTGTTTGTTCGGAAAACGGAACCTTCTACTCGCAACTTATACTCGCATATACGCACTTGTCAGTTTTTTTGTAAAGTTAGAAACTAGATGGACCATTTTCGACTATTTTCTTGAGTAATTTTTAAACTATGTATTTATTTTAAAATTAAAAAAAATATATACAGGCTGATAAAAACATCTGGCAATATTTTAACAAATACAAATTTTTTGGACTCTTCACATAAAAATCCGTCAGCTTGTATGGGAAGTCCAAATTTTTTTTTCTTTTTGACCATGAGTTTCTTGGGAAAAGTTGTTCAGATGAGCAGAAGTCACTGTTAAAATATTGCCAGATATTTTTTATCTGTATAATATATTTGAGATCCTTACAACAAGCCTTTGATATGTCACACTTAGGGTTTCGGTCCCGGGATCCCGGGAACGGGAATTCCCGGAAATTTTGCCTTTCTCGATCCCGGGAATCGGAGGCCGGGATCCCGGGAATTAATTTTTTGTGCAAAAAATAACACAAACAGGCTTGATTGACGCTCTACCACACAAAAACTATATTTGTGAATATACCTTGATGTTTATCTTAATATTCATACCACAGAAATCGAATTATTACGTTCATTTCATACTGCCGGGTAGTAATCTTTATGTCAGGAAATTCCTACTTACACCTAGACGTTGTCTTACGGAGATATACAAAAGTTAGCACATAATTGGAAATAAAATAACATAATAATTTTAATAATCGCCATCATATTTTACTATACAGAGTTTAAAAAAAAGATCGTTTCGTTCGTCCGTACGTTTGAAAGTCGTTACTCAGAATCAAGTATAGGATGCAGGAAAACGATTAAAAAAATTCGATCTAATCTTTTTTTTATTTCCCATAAAATCTTTTGACTGATTCACTATTCAGGTTTAATATGGGAAACTGAAAAAAACATCGCATTTTTTATATTTTTCCTGTATTCTATACTTGATTCTGAGTAATCACTAAAATTTTACACCTATATACGATGCGATTTAAACAAAACAGCGCGGGTGGCTTGTCATCAATTTCTCTCTGTATAAACTATCAATTAGATATTTTTTCAATTCAAATTCTGAATTCCCGAATTCCTAGGAATTACTACAGAATGTTAAAAAAGTGCATTTGAAATTGAATGTGATTAGATTACTCAGAATTACGTATCAAGGGTGATAAAAAAATGTGTTTTAAATTTTAAGGGGTTACTCAGAATCAAGTATAGATTATAGAAAAATATTGAAAAATCCGATCTACAATATTTTTTTCAGTTTACTTTACGAAATCTGAATTGTAAATCAAGAATTTACATGGGAAACTGCAAAAAGTTAAGTATGGAATTATTTGCATATTCTGCCTGTATTCTATACTTGATTTTGAATAATGCCTTAAATTTTCAAACGCACTTTTTTAACACCTGTATACCATGTGATTAAACAAATCTGCGCGGGCTGCTTGTCAACAATTATTTGTCGCTTCATAAACCAACAATTTAATATTTTTAATTAAAATTCGGCATTCCCGAATTCCTAGGAATTCCCGGAAACGCAAAAAAATAATTCCTGATTCCCGGGAATGAAAATAACCCGGGTAGCATGACGACGTATCTCGCGCGCGACGCGAGTTTTAAAAGCATTTGTTCCGTTCTAACGCTAAGCTAATGAAAGCGACAGCTGAGCTGTTTTCTCGCGTTTGGCGCGACAAACAGCTTTGTCTACGCCTCATGCTACCCGTGCTGCACTTATATCGGAATTCAGTCACGAACTGTTCCGACGTCAGCTGTATTTCGCTCGTTTGTCGCTAGGTGGCGCTGTCAATTTGTTGGCGAGTCAATTTGGCGCCCAAGTTGGGACTAATAGAAAATTTTAATCAATATTAATGTTGGGAGAATTAATGTTTTTTTTTTTTAATATTTTTGTATACTAACCTGGTAGTGGAAATAAGACGTTAAATATTTAGCCTAATAATTGCGCCCTTAAGATAGTTCGGTAAATTATGACACATTATAAGAAGAAGAAGAAGAGTATCGGTACCGTTAGTCATTTTATACTTTCGCACGTATAATAAAAAAAATAAAGGCCTCAATATTATATTTGCAATATTATATTAAAATTATTATTTGTTATTCCTAGACCTCTGATTGGCTTTACCAGTAGATGACAGTGGTAGGTAGGTTTTATCGCTAACTTCAGGTTAAGGTTGCTACACTTTATTTGTTACAACCTATACATAAGTTGATAGGTAAGTAGAAGATATTTTTAAATCAGGTTTTTAATCATGAAACTGAACAAATTGTTACCTTATATAAAAAAAGTTATATATATATATTTTTAAATAAACTGAATTTTGGACAACTGGGTTTATTTATAAATAATGCAAAGAACACTTTTCACTTAATTTGATTTTTCAAAAACAATCATTTTTATGCAACTCATTCTCAATTTAATGAAACTGATTTATTACAACATTTTTTATATTTAAAAATTTATGCCAGCTAGACTCAGTAAAGAGCATTTGAAAAATGGGCTAGGTCACGATAGGAATGCACTTGTTTCTACAGGGTGTTGTTTTGGTCGACAATGGCCTTCTAAGGGATGAAAGTACAAAAAATACTTGTTCTGAATATACCTATAATATTTTTTTTAATAAATTGATTCTACTGAAAAAATGACATACAAATTTTCCCAAAATTATCAAAACGCATGTGCTAACGACGGCGATGATGTGACGGTCCACTCGATGACGTATACCTGAAAAATAAAAGAATATATATTAAAATTAAATTGAAATTATACTAAAAATAACCTAAGTACTTACCTGTAGAACACACCAATCCGGACCTGTAAAAGAATAAAATAAGATGATTAGAAATATGTTTAAATCCTATTAAAATAAGTTATTTTATTTGTACTACCTACCTTATAAAATGATGTGTTTTTTCCTTTGATTTTACTAAATAAATAAGTAGCTTGTTCGAAGATTCTAGAAAACGTATAGGCATACCTATTGCACTCCCCCGCGCCCGCGCTCGCGCACCTTTGACTTCCTTCCGTCTAGCACCCCTTTCTCCAGTCGCCGGTTAGCTAGTTTCAGGACCAGACCTCTGCCGCTCGTCTTCTCGAATTTTGAAAAATAGTCTTCGGGCGAGATACATTTTGCACATACATACGTGTTTTTATTTAACCATCATTTACAAAGTGGTCACTTCGGCCGGATCATATTAAGTGTAGTGCGGATCGTAATAATAACTGCCAGGGAGTGGCTGCCACGCATCTGCCGCGTGTCGCGAAAATGTCGTTGTTCGTTACGCCGCCCCGAAGACAAACGCGTAGTCAAATAAAAAACGAACTGTTGGAAGTGAAATCGAGCAGTCAATCAATGACGGCCGGCTCATTCACGTATTTTCCTACAAAAAGGTCAATGACACTTACATAAACGTGGCTGTCGGGAGTAGTATTCCAAGATAGCTTCTTCCTTGAACTCTTGTCTACTTTAGGCTCTACCTTCAGCATGGGATGTTTTTTGGAAGAACACGATTTGCGGAGTTTGCAAATAATATGTTTTTATTGCGTAACACGTTACGGCGGCGCGACGTCAATCCAAATCTCACACACTCCACTTGATTTACACCACACGAAATGTAAATCTACATCGCTCAGTTTACGACTATTGAATAAAGACTTGTTCCTGATCATAGCCGTAGGCCGTATAATAGCGTACGTTCACGCGCAGAGGCGCTTGCTCTCGCTGAGAAAATGAGACGCAGTTTCGGCGCGGAGGCACGCGGCAGACTGCTCGCGCGGCCGCGGCCGCTGTCGCAGCCGGGGCCCCTCGCGCACCCCCGCACACCTCACCTCGTTACTACGCAACCTTTCATTGTTAAAATACGTTACGCAAGGAAACAAGGATACCATAAATAATTATTTTTTAAGATTTTCTTAAGAAAATTTAAGGTACCATTTTTAT
Organism: Coleophora deauratella; assembly: GCA_958295455.1. Classification (NCBI taxonomy): domain Eukaryota; kingdom Metazoa; phylum Arthropoda; class Insecta; order Lepidoptera; family Coleophoridae; genus Coleophora; species Coleophora deauratella. The sequence goes on from OY282402.1 coordinate 10,252,906, forward strand.
ATTTTTTTCGGCATCAGTATCATGTATACTATCATCCCTGAAAAGCTCGTTGTCGACCAAAACAACACCCTGTATATTGTTTCTATAGTTTTACGATTTTGCGCAAATAGCACACAAAAAATTAAACTTCCCATACAAACTTTGCCAATCAACTGATCGAATAATACGAGATCCCGTAAGGGATAAGTCCGCCCTTGTATGTCTTGTCCTTGTTTTATGTATTCTATTCTGCTCTTTCACAATAAAGAGTTTACAAACAAACAAACAAACAATAATATTAACAGAAGTAAGTAGATTAAAACTTTCAAATAACAAATCCGTTCTATAATAATAAGTTCATAATCCAGCATCGTTGTATATCATATTATACGCAAGCATATTAGGTATCTGCTGTTTGACATGACTAAAGTAATCACTGTCCCAAAACAGAGAATTCTATTGTCTGCAAATAAATCCATCGTTTTTTATGTTGCAGTGAACTACAAACGCTTTTATATCAAAAGGTCCGCGGAATCCCGTTTTCCCCCGGGGAGTGGTTACCCGGCGATTAAAGCCTCCAGTTCGAACCCGTTTGATGTATTCATCCCGTCTCAGACCGCGGGAAGCTGCGAACCGAGATAAAAGTCTCGGTTTTAACACTCCCCCGGGATTTTAGAGTCGTTAAGTGAAATGTCGGCATTTGATTTTTTTACGTGATTTGTTTACTATTGTATACGTATAGTTATTATTATAGGTACTTATCAATAAAAAATATATTTTTAATATCATATATCAATATGGAATATAAAAAAAAAACGTAATATACAAATTTTTACCTAATCCGGTAGTTGACTGCTAGTCATTTGAGTTACTTTTTATCAAATGTCAAAAACGGCATTTTGTTCTAAAAATGTTTGAAATTTTGTACGATGACGTCATTGTACAAAATAGTAGTTTGCATACTTATTAGGAAATTCTTATAATTTAAAAATTGCAAATGTAATAAAAATTAAAGTGATTTAGTTTTTCAACAACTTCAATTAAAGAGCTCATGAGTCAATAATATTTCGTGCAGTAAATTTTTCATGCAGTCAACTCCCGGATTGCATAACGTTTTAGGGATCCGCACCTCAAAAGGAAAAAAGGAACCCTTATAAGATCACTTCGTTTTCCGTCCATCTATCCGTCTGTCCGTCTGTCTGTCAAGACCCTTTTTCGCAGGAACGCGTGGAGGTAGAAAGTTGAAATTTATATCAGATACTGAGGCCTGCAATTACTTGACGCTGTGAAAAAATCAAACTTCTATGCCACAAAAAAAATGTGATGTGACTAGAAATGTATGGTTTTCGGACTTTTTCCTTTACTTCTGCTGTAAGCATTACTCTGTGCAAAATTTCATAATTCTAGGTCAACAGGAAGTACGAGTACTCTATAGGTTTTGCGAGTGTCCAAATATGCGGCATAAACGGCCGTATCTCTTGATTGTGTTGGCATAGAAGTTTGATTTTTTCACAGCTACAAGCGATTGCAGGCCTGAGAATTTGATATAGAGTTCAAGACCTGTTTGATTATGAATTTATACGGAACCCCGAGGGTTCGACTCGCACTTGGCCGATTTTTTTTTAATTTAACTGACTTTTAAGCTTCAACGCACCGGCTTGATAACTTCTGGAGCGCGAGAGTTCATTAGATTCAAAATGAAATAAAATTATTTAAAAAATAAGAGTGTTTTTGATAATATTTTTTTTTTTTTTTTTATGTGATTAGGAAGGCAAACGAGCAAGTGGGTCACCTGATGGTAAGTGATCACCACTGCCCATAGACACCTGCAACCCCGGAGGGGATTGCAGATTCGTTGCCAACCTAGAGGGCTAAGATGAAATGCCTCTTGTGCCTGTAATTTCCTCGGCTGTCTTACTCTCCACACCAGAACACAACAGTGCAAGCACTGCTGCTTAATAGTAATAGTTAATAGTAATAGTTAATCTTCTAAAACAACTGTAAGTATCCTATAAGCCTACATAGAACAGTCTATCTGTAGAGGTAAATAGACTCGCTTTGAGATGACCCCATGTCTAAGTTCTGTGATAATAATTGAATTGGAGCGAAAGTTTGCGGAATGACTGTCGCTTTGCGCCGACACGGACATGAACGGACGCGGGACGGAGACGGAGAAGTCTCCATCCATTCCTGGCAACTTTGAAAAATACCCAGCCAGTTTGTTTCACTGTAACTTAATAAAAACAAATAAGTTCGCGCAGAGTTAGGAATTAAGTTTGGCTACAATAATCTTGCGCTTGTTTTGACCGAATTGAAGTTTTGCTGCTTTAGCTACATGTTATACGTTATTTTGCCGCACTGTTTACCAGTTTATGGTAAAATGTACTAGTTTTTAGGGTTCCGTAGCCAAATGGCAAAAAACGGAACCATTATGGATTTGTCATGTCTGTCTGTCTGTCCGTCCGTATGTAACAGCCACTTTTTTCCGAAACTATAAGAACTATACTGTTGAAACTTGGTAAGTAGATGTATTATGTGAACCGCATTAAGATTTTCACACAAAAATAGAACAAAAACAATAAATTTTGGGGGTTCCCCATACTTAGAACTGAAACTCAAAAATTTTTTTTTCATCAAACCTATACGTGTGGGGTATCTATGGATAGGTCTTCAAAAATTATATTGAGGTTTCTAATATCATTTTTTTCTAAACTGAATAGTTTGCGCGAGAGACACTTCCAAAGTGGTAAAATGTGTGCCCCCCCCCCCTGTAACTTCTAAAATAAGAGAATGATAAAACTAAAAAATATATATGATATACATTATCATGCAAACTTCCACCGAAAATTGGTTTGAACGAGATCTAGTAATTCGTTTTTTTTAATACGTCATAAATCGTAAACAGCAATTTACCTACAACGAACTACAAGAACTTTTATATTATGTTACTTGCTGCTACGGAACCCTTCATGGGCGAGTCCGACTCGCACTTGGCCGCTTTTTTTTTGTATTTCTTCATTCACGTTTGGGCAGAATCATTAGCGTTGTCGATACCTATACTGATAACATAAATACCGAGTCTAGGCTATTTTTACTCGTCTGTAATTCTGTATATTGTCAAAACTGTATTTTCTTTTGATACAATATCTTTAAATAGGCTGTATATAATATAATAATATTCATTTGTCGGGGGATGATAAAATGATTTGAGCTAAAGCGATTAATAGAAGTCTTAAGACTTCAATAAAACTGTTTGCAAGGCAAATTATAATTACTTTATCTATATAGAAACAAACTGAAAAGTAACTACAGCTCAAGCAGGCGAGCTTGCTGCTTGTTCTATATTCAAATCAGTTCGTGAGTGGTGTGCGAATCGAGCGGACGTGCCGGGGGCCCATTTATTCCGTTACAAGTCTGTTTTAAATGCTAAATACGACGACGTAACGAGAACGCAGCGGTGCGGTGGCAGATTTGCTTAAATTGTGCTTAAGCTGAATGCCGAGTTCCTCTGTTTGTTATCCAAGAATCGCCAGAAGTTCCACACAATTAGAGGTGGAAAATCTTTGCTTTTAATGAACTCGCTACTTTAGAAGATGCGTTTTTTTTTGTTATGGCAACAACATGCAGAGAAATAAAAAAAGGTTCATTTCATAGGCAACGTAACTGGGAAGGACTTTATGTATACACCATAACTTACAAATAGAGAATAAATAAATAAAACTAGGACATAAACCCATAAAAAAGGAGATTTTTAATGGCGGATATTAACATTTTCAAGCTATTCTTAAGGTTAAATTGACAAAAATGTTGGAAATTTCGATACAAATCGATTATCGGAAAGTCTATTCTGTATGGAGAGTCGAAAAAAATTGTAGATTGATTGGAAAGTGGTAGAACAAAAGTTGACAAAAGTAGCCTAGACAAGTTTACATGCGCCATTAAAAAAATCTCCTTTTATATTTATATTAAACATTGCCCAACCTACAATGGAAATATGAATGTTCACGAAATTGCTCGTTAACGAAAGTGTACACGTAAAAAGAATAATAATTTGTTTTCAAGATGATGTACAACACAATTTTCGGCAGATGGACCAACATAAGTTGACCCATCAACTCGCTTGTAGTTTCCGCTGATTGATGGAAAAAGAGGCAGTGTAAGAGAGGTTAGGGGCCCAGTTGGAGTGGTTACAATATTAATAATGATGCCGCAGCGCTGTTCCGGCCATTCGTCATGTGCGGTAAACGATTCGCTCATTACGCATACTTTTCGTATGTTATTTATGTTCTGCAAAAAAATTAAGGGAAACTGAACAGCCTTCTCTATATTTGCGATGCTTTTATTTAGCGATGCAGGTATATAAAGGTAAACATAAAATATGATTATTGAAATCTTGAACCCAAAAACTGTCTACGACATGGCCACACCTTTTTGACAGTGACGTTGACACTTCGTTTTTATTATATATTTTTGACGGAAACAATTGCAGCTTATTATTATTACCCGACTGCGCCAGAAGGAGCGTTATGTTTTTCGAGTGTATGTATGTATGTATGTATATTTCTTTGGCCTAAACGGCTTGATGGATTTTAGCTAGAGGGTGTCGTTAGATTCATCTGGATCCCCAGGTTGAAAAGGATACATTTTAATGGAGCCGGTTTTTTTGTTTTTTAATATAGGTAAGTTATTATAATAATTAATTCCATAAAAAGAGCTTCAAGATACAGTCCACTAGCTTTATTGAGAATTATCCATAAGTAAAAGACACAGTTTCCTGTAACTCCTTTTGTTAAAATTTTCATAGGTTCCGATGAAGTTTGAAACTGTGTATTTACTTATACGTTCCATTAAGCACACTAATATAACAGCAATATGTTCGAAGTTAACCGAACGAACCGGTCGATCTCAACTACAGCTGCTAGCTGCGAATGAGATCCGAAACGTAACGCAAGCGCGAACTGCAATGAGTATTACTCGTACTACTGGATAGGGTAGACATTGATTAAAGAATTCGTAAGAATATGTCCCCATGTTTTACCAAATAATATCTAATGAGTTCTTTTGTTCTCACCTTTTAAGAAATAAAATAATCTTTATGATGAGCTTTGATCTGAAATTATAGAAATCGTCGTGACTATAACTACATACAAAATTTTAGCAAAATCGCCTCGATAATAGAAACTTCTGTTCTACGACTTAGCTTAAAAATTAATATAAGTAGAAAATCAAAACTTTAGAATGATAAGTAGAAGTTCCAGTTGCCTATATCTACTTCATTACACCCTGTACATAATATATTGTGTGTATTAATGTGTACACACAAGATACTACTAACTATTAGTTAGTAACTAATCTTTTTTGATTTCTATAAACGTACATCTATACAGCCTTGTCCCGTTCCGTGCAGTTCGACAGTCGAATTCGCCGAAACTCGGAGACATGTGTGACAGAAGTTTCTGGAACTCGCGGCTGACTGGTCCTTCGAGCCGGATACCGATACAAATTGCATCTCAAGTCTAAGTTTGCCGGATTCGAGTCCTGTCTATGGTAGTTCTACTGGGGTGATGGAGGACACATTTATTGAAATTGGCTCTGGAAATTGGTAATCAATATGTGTAGAAATAGGTCTTGATAAGTAACTACCCTTTTACTTTATATGCAATACTAATTTTGCGTTGTTCTATATAATATCGTATCATTCATTAGAATAAAACAATACTTATTATAAAACCTTGATGTGTTTTGCTTTCAATTCAGTTACATAATATCAAACAATTTTTATTGTAAATGTATAGTACGTGGTATTTATTTAAGTTTATTGCATAATACAAAAAGTTTGGACTTTGTTCCGGTAAAAGCCCGATGTTTTTTTAAATATTGTAAAAAGAGATCGATCGTTTGCTTTGCATCGGACAGGCGTCATGTCCGCCCCGATGCCTCTGAATCAACCACCGTGTTTTTTATGTTGAAATAAAAGTAAACAATAGTGCCGATACGGCTATAATAACAATATTTATTTTTATAAACAAATATAGTACAAAATAATTATTTTAGTAACTGATCGCGTTTGCTTTTTTTGTAAAATCGTGGAACACTTTCAAGAGTAGGTACACATTTCTGTTACGCTCTATATGGTGATAGTAGATAAAACACATTATTTCCACCTACCATATATCTGAACCTTTAGTCGTAGTATCATAATTTAATTATTGACAATGCACATTTTATAAAAAGTTAAAAGGTTCTTCTGAAAATGAAAATGAAAATGAAAATTTATTTATAACACTGGTTACATGTCAATATTGTTACAGATATACTCCATAGTATTATAATGTCATTATAATATTATTCGATTCTACTATATTGAAATAGTACATAAAACAGTCTATATTATTAATACAAGTCAAATACTAAAAGTAATAACAAGAAAATTAGAATAGAATTTGACAGAACATTATTTCTAAATTAGCATCGGCTCCTTTAAAAAGTCCGAGAATTTATATAGTATTTTGTTAGTGAGCCACTGTTTCAATCGAGATTTAAAAGCGGCGGTGGAAGGTGCATCTCGTACATCGCTTGGCAGCCGGTTGTAGACCGCGGCACCCAGCACGTATACTGAGCGCCCTGACTTCGCTAACCGGTGGGGCGCAGGCATTAACCTAGCGCTGTGTTTATTACTGCGGACATTGTGGGACGCGACGACGCCTTTGCGTTTGTATCTTTCCAGATTGGAGTGTGTGAATAATGCAACCTGATAGACAAACATTCCAGGAAGGGTCATTATTTTAAAGTCGGCAAATAGTTGATGCGCAGATACGTCGTCAGGAACGCCTGCCATCGCGCGTAACGCTCGCTTCTGCATCCTGAACACTCTGTCACAGTCAGCCGCATATGCCCACAGCTCAGTGCCATATGCTAGGACAGAGTGGACAGTGGCAAAGTAGCAAGACCTGACGACATCTCCAGATGCGGTGTTAGCCAATCGGCGCAGCGCAAAACATGCCCTCCCTAGCTTCGCACAGATTTCGTCAATGTGGGTCTCCCACGTGAGTGCGTTATCAATGCTGAAACCCAGCAAACGCGTTGTGTTACTTTGCCGTATGCTGATTCCATCTGCACGGATATCTAACAATCTCGGTGCATGACCATTTAGACAAAACACCGTGTAACATGTTTTATCTTGGTTGAGTGCTAAACCGTTCTGGCTAAACCACTGCTTTAGTCTTTGTATAGTTTCGTTGGTAACGTGCTCCAGCTGCGCGTAGGTTGGTGCTGAAACCACGGCGGTAACATCGTCGGCATACATAAATAGCTCCACATCTTTCATACATTGTGGGAGATCATTAAGCAGGATGCTAAAAATCGTATTGGACAAGCAAGAGCCCTGTGGAACGCCCATTATGTTCGTCATTTCGGCAGAACGAACTTTGCCTCTATCTCCTACTACTACTTGGGCCCTATCAGTCATGAATGATACTAGAAGCGATAGGGCTGGACCTCGTATACCGTAGTGGCTCAGTTTATCTGCTACCAACGAATGATCTGCAGTATCGAACGCGCGCGATAAGTCGCAGCATATCATGGCAACTTGGCGATTAGCTTCACGGGCATGTAGTATGCGCCATACCACTTCTCTGACTAGATCGGTAGTGCAAAAACCCTCACGATATGCATACTGTCTATCAGACATTGTGTTGCGGTTAGTCCAGAAAGATAAGAGTCTGGTATTAATCCCTACCTCAAAAATCTTACTGAGTGCTGGTACTAACGATATCGGACGATACGACTTCACTTCTGCCTTTTGACCCTTCCCTTTGTACAAAGGCGCTATTTTTACTTTTTTCAAGGCACACGGGAATGTCCCTTGCCGAATACAAGCATTAAAAAGACTGCAGATTACATAGCAAATAGAGGGGGCCACGAACTTTAAGAGGTTCGCTGAGAGATCGTATATATCAGCGCTATTTTTTGCCGCAATTTTGTATCGTAAAATATGATATGCTTCGAATGGGGTAAATTCTATAAGACGAATTGAGCTATCGGTAGGAGGGATGCTAGCCAACAAGGCGGTAGACGATCGAGGTGGATCTGCCGGAGGGGCGCCGCACTGCACCGCTGCGGTTACGAACTCGTTGTTTAGCTCATCTACCAAGTTTTGCTTTGTATTGAACGGTTTACCGTTTTTGTCTCTAATTATATCAGTAAAGTCCAGCCTATCATGGCTGTTGCGGCCTAGTTCGTTGTTAATAACTTTCCACATACGCTTACTTTTATTAGTAGAACTATTTATTAAATTGGCATAAAAGTCTGTTCTTTTAGATTTAAGTTTGAAATAATATTGTTTCGAGACGTAGCTTACCAGCTCAGCTACATCTTTAGAAAGGGGATCCTCGTTCATCAAGCGCATCGTATCGAAAAGGAGAAGCTTTAAATTAACAATCTCGCTATCAACCCATTGGTTACTTAGAGGTTTCGTAGTTACCATCTTTTGGGGAATGAAAGTTTCGAGCTTGTTTACTAGCACATTGATAATCGCTATAGCGAGTTGTTGACAGTCGTCTAGATGTTTACTGACAATTCCGGGCCAGTCCACAGCGTCAAGTGCAATTCGGAAATGTAATTTATTAGAATGGCTATATATGCGCCTTAGCGCTGGCGGGGCCAGCACGTCTTTAGCGCGCAATGTGACGTTCAGTTGTACCGCGGTGTGGTCACTCAGATTCGTAACAACCTCGGCAGCTGACACACGGTCCTTAAGAATGTTGGTGTACGCGTGGTCTAACAATTTAGCGCTATTTTTGTCCACTCTGGTTGGGAAACGTACATGTTGTGAAAAATTGTAGGTTGATAAAATGTCTAGTAGAGTTTTGGAAACAGTAGTTTTTTGTAAAAGGTCAATATTCATATCGCCTACTATGTCAGCGTTACAATTCTCATTATTGATTTTATATAGTATCTTATCAAATAGCGTTAGATAGTCAACGTGACTTGTTAAGTTTGAGTGATATATACCGATCACTATCAAATTCTCATCTGGCAAGTGAATTGCACAGGTATCACATAATCGTTCTTGTGACATACTACTAATCTGAAATAGGTATTATACATAAGTACCGACTTGAAAAATCTTAAAATATGAAACTGTACAACTCCAAACAAATATAGTTATTCTAAATTGGTACAAGTTTAGGCCTCACAGAGAATCAGTTGACCAATGAGGATCAGAATTCAGAATATTGATTATTTAAGACCGGTTAGCTGGCACTACTGCTCATTATTTTGATTTTAACGACTGTTATTTTACAATATCGTCGTTGAAATCGCATAAGTTTGAAGTTGTCATATAAAGTTTCATCGGGTAATTAATTTATATGAAACGTATGAAAGTTCATTCTTTTATGTTTTTCAGCAAAGTTGTATTATAAAAGTTACAGTACAGTACAGTATGTTAAGAAGAAGCTTCAATAGGGTATTTTACTCTATACAAGAAAAAATCGAAAACTGCTTATTTACTGTGGTATTTGTAATACGTAATCGATTTCATATGATTTCTATACAAGAAAATGAGAAAAAACATTTTATTTTTGATTTACAAAAATCAAGTTTTTTAATCTGTTATTCAAATGTCTGAAACGACAGCCGCCATGCTGGTTGTCAGGTGACGTCACAATAGTGGTAAACAATGACATTTTGTACGCGATATGTGTCAAAATTTTAGTACAGAGCTGTTTAGTTTACTCCTGAAATGACGTCACGACCTAAGCATCATGGCGGCTATCGTTTTCGCGCGCTTATTGGCAATGGTAATTTAAAATGTGTTTTTGGGGTACTTATAGGTTTCAAAAAAAAATTAAAAAAATATTTTTTACTTTTTCCCACCTAATGATCAATTTGAGATACTTTTCAAAAAATGGTGAAAAACCCTATTTAAGTGCCCTTCACTATTTTTTTTAACTACGTATTACTTAGTATTGAGTATTATTTGTTACAAGTATATTATAGTTAACTAGCTTTCACCCGCGACTTCGTCTTCGTGCACTTCAGAATTGGGTCCAGAGAGAAAGAAAATGTTAAGGTGGTGCCGACTAGTGACAAAGTGGAAATCATGAGTTTTTAAGTATTTCTCCGGGAACCCTTAAGTTTTCTGGGATAAAAAGTATCCTTTGTTTTAACTGAGTGATTTATCTATTTACCTACCAAATTTCATCTAAATCCGTTCAGTAGTTTCGGCGTGAAAGTGGAAAAACAAACAAACATCCATACTTTCGCATTTATAATATTAGTGAGATTCAGAAATGACAAGTATTTAGCTGTCGTCGTCGACCAGTCTGCGTTCATTTCACTCCTTGCTCTATGCCCCGCTGCCCCCGGCGCACCAATTACAAAGTAAGGAACTCTAAACCCGTCTGTTTCCTTTATTTCCTCTGAACTCGACACTAGCAGATCGGTTACTTGAAGACCTGCTAATTGATTACTGCTCACTAATTTGATTTTAATTAGTACAGATTTTGTTCTCTTTGATAAACGCTCGTACAGTATATCAATCAATCAATCAATCAATCAATAATTATAAGTCTTAAGTGTTTGCTGATGTCAAACTTTGGACTTTTCATACAATTTGATCTGCTCCTTGATCAACTACAGCCACATCAGCATATATTAATTGCCTACAGGAAGCTTATATTTGAATAGAAATTACTTTAATATCTGTTTTTTTTTTCAGGAATTTCTAGAAACCCGAAGAATAAATAATTAAATTTATTCAAGAAGTATTAAATATGTTTATACATAATAGTGATTTATTAGTATCGTGTCGTTGCGCACACGCATGATACGCTTGATGCGTTAGCTAGGCGGATCCCTTGATCTGAATAAAAGTAGATGACCACGCAATGTTTTTAATCGACTTCAAAAAAAGGAGGTTCTCAGTTTGACCTGTATGTATGTATGTTAGTCCACGATTATCTCGCGTTTGGCTGAACCGATGTTGATGCGGTTTTCAGAAAAATATTTGTTACATTTTGGAAAAGGTTTTAGTATTTTGACCGACTTCAAAAAAGGAGGTTCTCAGTTTGACCCGTATGTTACGCGATTAAAGTCGGTTTTTTAACGCGTTCAGCGTTTTCGATTATTGAGTTGTTTAAATGGAAGTTATTTTTTTCTTTGAAACTTTGATAGTCTACATTTTTTAAAATTCATTTCAATACACTTCATTAGTTTCTATTAAGTTGTTCAAAACTGTATTTAACAATACGACGCGGAAACGTGGACACTGATAGTACAGTGAACAAGACAAGCTATGCCCTCAGTCTCTCTAAGCGATCGAATCTGAAACGAAATTAATCGCCAAAAAATCAAAGTAACCTACATTGCTCAGAGAATTAGCACATTGTGGCAATGAGCCGGACACGTTATTTAAAGAACTGACAACTGCTGGACAAAACGTGTAGCGACAGTGGAGACCGCGTTTGGGCAAGCGTAGCGTAGCGTCTTACCCCCCCCGCTAGGTGGAGCGATGATTACATGATACAAGTGGCGTGTCTTGGGGCAGTCTATGTCCAATAGTAGTCTGATGATCATTATGATGTTACGTTATTAAAGTTACATGTGTAAAGCATCTACTTAATAAATAAAAAACATTTTGAGTTTGAGTTGAATTGAAAAGCTAATAAATATCCGGCTGTTAAAAAAGTTAATTTGAGATTTTAAGGTGTTACTCAGAATCAAGTATAGAACACAGGAAAAATATAAAAACCTCCGATCTACAACTTTTTTTCTAGTTTACCATAGAAAATCTTGATTAATTATTCAGATTTAGTATGGGAAACCCAGTTATTTTTAGATATATTTTTCCTGTATTCTATACTCGAAAATCTCAAACGCACTTTTTTAACACTCTGTACTATATCACAAAGCGGAAATAAAAAGTTATCTTTATAAGTCTGCTTTCCGCGGTACATACGAATCTTTTTTTACCCTCAATTGGTGAGCCCTTGGCATCATCTCACCTGATTCTCTCATTTTCGCAATATTGTAACTTATACGCATAACTAGAAAAAAAAAATACTTTAACGTCATTTACAGTTTTAACGAACGAATAATAAATGTTTTATTTCAAAAAACAAGTTGACAATTTGTATACCCAAATGTGTGCTAGCAGGCGACTAAATTCATCTATCCTCAAAGCTTATGCATTTTAAAATACAACACGCACTAAATGGACACGTTAGGGTTGGTTCTTATTAACGAAATCTAATACACAAATCTGATAAATTTTACTTGTCCATTATGTTTATACAAGTCCATGTCCATTCAAAGGTACAGAAAATCTCAAAACCGAAACAATATTCGGTCGTCCTATATTTATTTTTATACACTTTGTCGTATAGGTATTTTACGACTTTAAAGGTTTAGTTTCTCTAGGACTGACGGCAAAAGCCAGCTCCTCAGGGATGTCTAGTTATCTCCGAAGGTCGCTCAGATAACTAGTAGGTAGATAGTTAGTTTTTAAAGGTGTTTGGTACAGGGAGCCTCAAGTGGCTCGTAAAATCTTTCGAGAATAATGAATTTTGACGCGACTCTTCTTTTATTCTACTCCAATAATTACTTCAACTATTTGCCAAATTTCAACGCATCTCGGCAATTTTCATAATGAACATATACAGACACACTTTTTGTGTAGAACCGCCATCTAGTCCTTGAGTTAACACTTTAAACTGACATCACTAAGATTTTTTACCTTTTTATGAGGATAGGTAATGGTAAAAGTACACATAAAAATTGTGAGTCAAAGAATTGAAATGTTGTCCACTGTGACAGCCCTACACTTCTGCCTAGAGCCATTCACACCAATACCAACGCATGCATCAATAATTTGGCTATTCGGTGCAATCTAGGTGCAATATTAAAACCAGTCCCAGCGGGGACCGGTTTAATTCGCGAGCAGGCAAATGGCGATTGTATTGTATTGTGGATTTTGATAGTCGCCGCGGTTGGGTAATGTATCCCTGTAACATTCTCACTTGACGGTGAGAGGAAACTGTTAATTGTTTTATCCGTCCGAATTGAATTGATACAGCATCTGAGGTGTTATTTACGTAATAAGGTATTATAGTTATTTTAGTACCTCAGTCGGTGTTTACTTTAAACTCCCGAAGCAAATAGGGGGTTTTACGATGGTTCCTAAGTTCTATGTTTTTGGTGCAGAGGTGCATAAAACAAATAAACAAATTCAAATGGTCATCCGGGGAAGGGGGGGGGGGCATAAGGAGGTGTTTATAAGGTGGAAATAGGCTATATTACACGTCCCTAGAATATCGCTAGTCCCATCTGGGACAGACTGTATATACTTTTTATGACATTTCAATAATGTACGCGTACGGTCATAACCTGACTGAATTTGACTCTTACTAGCTCACTGGCTTACTTATTTATCTCGAGCGTTTCCGCAACGTTCGCAAGGCATGTAAATACGACGATGCTTTTCAGCCGTGTCAGAGGCTTTACAGGTGGTTCAAAAACTTTTGACACTGGATGTGGCCACTATCCTCTCAACCTCCCCCATTTCAGACTTGGCCTCCGTATGTGTAGTATGGCCTAATCTTCTCGAGGTATGGGAAAAGACTCGTGCCCTACGGGTATGGTATGAGTGCATAATGAAGAATTGTCGGGAATATAAAAATATTAAGTTGCTGACGCAAAACGAAGCCCAATAAATCAACTGGATTACTAGATACTAGCTAGATAATAAGTGTTTAAGATGGATAAAATAAATAAACAAATATTTTGTGGTGTCGAACTTCCACAATTGCCCGGTTTTAATTTGATTAAATCAAATTCTTCGGTCGCAAAAACAAGAATTTCAATCGAATTAAAAATTATTTCTCTGAAAACTCAAGTCGAATGGAACAGGCTGAATGAAAATTCAACATCCTCGCGAATTTTTTCTTGATCTTTTCAATTGGCGTTGAATTAATGCAGCCGCTCCCCGGGGGCATTAACCAAATATATTCATAAGGGTGAGTGTACACGGAAAATACTCAAAATGTAAAAGCGGTAGGTACACAAATTATTTTTGGAACAGGATTGTTAGACAAAAATTGTTTATAATAATTTCTGCGGGTCTTTATTCACGAAGTCGATGTCTATAAATAAAGTGATCTTCGAGATATTTATGGTCCATGTGAAACAACTTTAAATTGTGTTTATGTTTAAAAAAACCGGCCAAGTTTCCGAGGGTTTCGTATAAATTCATAACCACACATGTCTTGAACTTTATATCGAATTCTCAGGCCTGCAATCCCTTGAGGCTGCAACGCTGGCTTAACAATGCCTTATAGCACAAGTAAAAGAAAAAGTCCGAAACTAAAAAAAAATGAGACGTAACAAAAAAATTTGATTTTCGGACTTTTCCCTTTACTTAAGACATTACTTCCTGCCAAATTTCGTGATTCTAGGTATACGGGAAGTACCCTAAAGGTTTTGATTCCCATGCGAGTGTCCAAATATGCAGCATAAACGGCTGTATCTCTTGATTGCGTTGGCACAGAAGTTTAATTTTCTCACAGCTTCAAGGGATTGCAAGCCTGAGTATTTGATATAAATTTCAACTTGATATACATTTACGCGTTTCTGAGAAAAAAGGTTTTGACAGATAGACAGACAAACGGACAGACGATCGGACAACAAAGTGATCCTATAAGGGTTCCTTTTTTCCTTTTGAGGTACGGAACCCTAAAAATCACAAATTTTTTTGTTACATCACAATGTAACAAAAAATTTTTGGTTTTCGGACTTTTCCTTTAACTTGTGCTATAAGACATTGCTTCCTGCCAAATTTCGTGATTCTAGGTATACGGGAAGCACCCTATAGGTTTTGATTCCCATGCGAGTGTCCAAATATGCGGCATAAACGGCCGTATCTCTTGATTGCGTTGGTATAGAAGTTTGATTTTGATACAGCTTCAAGGGAATGCAGGCCTGAGTATTTGATATAAATATCAACTTGATACGTCGACGCGTTCCTGAGAAAAAGGGTCTTGACAGACAGACAGACAGACAGACGGACGGACAACGTAGTGATCCTATAAGGGTTCCTTTTTTCCTTTCGAGGTACGGAACCATAAAAAAGGTTTATAATTAAAAGAATCGAGCAACTCACTAAAAACAACATATATTTTTTTTCGGGAAGGTTAGGCCATACTCCACACACGGGGGCCAAGTCCGGGTTGGTGGAGGTTGTGGGACTAGTGGCTAACCCCAATGTCAGAAGTTTTCAAGCTGTCTATAAGGCCTCCGACATGGCTTAAAGACTGCCATCTAGTGACCTCGACCAATTTCCATGCTTCGCAAGGCACTTTAAGCCATTGGTGCCGGGTTCAATCACGACGTATAAATATCAAAAATATCTCGTATATTTCTAACAATAATAAGTTAGGCCAAAATACAAAAAAAAAACATGTATCATTCTGTCCAACTTATGTTCTACGACTTTGCTCAAAGCGCAAAGCATTTTTTTCGACTTTCGACTTTTCATATAACCATCACTTATGTCCATTTTTGTAAAGAGAGGCCAATTTTTTTTTTGCAATGTAAGCAAAATCAGAACAAAATTTCTTCACAATAATGAGTACAATACCCATTTTACGGACCCTACAGCAATTTTGTTACAGCCTTTATATAATATGTACTTACAGGCACAGTTTCGGAAATCTCTGCACAACCTAGCCTTATTCCAATATCGGTGATACATCACCGATGAACTCGAACTGAGCGCCATCCTTTAAACAGAAAACGTCCGATCCATCATATTAACACCACAATACACAGTTTTCGCATTAATGCGGCGCAAAAAATATTATTTCTATCCCCCGAGGCGAGCGATAAGGAATTTCATTATACGATAGATTGGAAATGTTTTTTTTCGATTCGTGTTCTATTTTGCTTTAAGCTTTGAAAAACATACTTACTTAGTAGCCTTTTTAATGAGAAAAATGTAATGTAAAAAGATTATTGAATATTGAAATATATGTTTGGATGGTCATTTCCAATATTCTGATTTGTCATACAAATCTCACACGTATTGTTGATATTTACAATGTGATTTAGATTTGCTGAAATAACGAGTTCAGTACAAGCATAAATATCCACTAATTGGAATGAAACCAACATTATATTTTTTGAATTGTTTCCTGAAATAGATTACTTATTTATGATTAATTCATTATGGTGGTTAATAACTACTTATACAGATTACCTACAGGTGTAGCAAAATAGGTTTGTAACTCTCCACACAAACCGATCTACAAATAGATCTGCTTTTGGCAAATTTTGTATGAAGAGTCCAATTTTTTTTTTGTGTATTCAGCAATACGGTAAAACAAAAGTTGTTCAGCTGATTGTCCTACACCAATTTTGTTACACCTGTATATGATGAATATATCTCATCATAAAGGGTGTATCAAAAAGTGTGACTATCCTACCAGAAGTTGACAAATAATGTAAGCTTCGCGCGTAGCTCGGGAAAACCACATTTACATACAACTTTGAAAACATAAAAACAACTTTGGACTTCCCTCAGAAACCTTTTATGCGATTACATCAATATCGTAGACCAAATGTTGTTCAGTTTCGCAACTACAAAATTAGCACCCTTTTTATCGTTCAACCAGCAAATAACACGGTTATAATCCTATGTAGGTACAAGCAAAATGAACGCAAGCGCCATGATTAACCGAGGCTCGTGTTTTTTATTCATTTTGCGTTCGCGCCGCCCCGCCGAATGTATTCATAGAGTTTTCTCTTCGAAACTCTGTTGAAATTTCTGACCAGAGTCGTACTCAGCACTGGTATTTTCCCAGAACTTCGAAAGCTGCGAATAACATCAGTGTTAATAAGCATTTATATGTTTCGGTATGGAGATAAGATAGCCAGTTCCCCATTGGGTTTGGGAATCTTGGTAAGCCCACTTCCATCTTTGACATCTTCATCACTTACCACCAAGTGAAATATTGCCAAGGGCTTACCAATGAAATACCAAAGATATAAAATAATTAACGTCCTGTTCCTGTTTTGACCACTGCCGTCTGTCCCTTGTGATAATGTGATTAAACTGAACCATGCGATAAATAAAGAAGAAAGAAAGAATAAAACAGGTGACAAAACTATATAAGGTGCTACTTTATTAGTACCCGATATTTTAGTCAGTGCTTCTACTCCTGATTCTGATCACCTTTCCCCAAGGAACCCATAGTCAAATCGCAAAAAATTTTTTGGGCTCTTCATACTAATTTGGCCGCTCGGCTGATCGATTTGTATGAAGAGTCCAAAAATTTTTTTTCGATTTGACTATGGGTTTCTTGGGGAAAGTTGATCAGAATCAGGAGTAGAAGCACTGACTAAAATATCGGGCACTAATAAAGTAGCACCTTATATTGTTTAAGGTGTATTTGGTTCTCATAGTACAGGGAATCCTAGTTTGGGAACGGATGACCGTGTGTGATTCGACCCGGAATATTCACTTCATTGATTTACAATATTTCATTATAAAAGCTTCATTGTAGAACTAACTTTGTGCTCAACTGTAACCGCGTGAATTAAAGCGTAGAAAAAGTGTCCCATTGATACAAGTAAGTCCAAGCTTATTAACGTCATGCTATAATAGAGAGCTTTAATTTAAATTCCGTAAAAATACATTTTCATTTTTCACTAACATTTGTAACATGTAAATAATACTTTCATTTTATTTTATTTATACTATATTTTAATAGAGGTTATAGTAGTATGGGCTCTGTTAACCCACATATTCATCTTATCCCTATGTTAACAATATTTTCCTAATATTGTATGGCTGTTATCCTCAACAAACAAAAAATGAAACATCTTCGTCACATTATCTAGAATCATTTGAGGCGAGCACTGTCAGAGTTGTTTTACTGACTGTGAACCGGAGTTTTGTCAGTTTGCCGTCGACCCCTAAATCCGTTTCGTCACCAACATTTTCCGGCGTCTCTCGCCGTTTTTACGCCTCTTTTGCCGATTTTCGCCGCTCGGCGCCGACACAGGCTAATCTGTTGATATTGATACCTACAGCCAACGACAGGAGTACCCCAGGGGCTTAAAAAGCGGATTTGTCAACATTTTATTATGTTGACGGATAGACGACTTTCAGGCTTCATTTTCCTTGCTGGTCATACGCATTACGCTTGAAGCATCGTCCTTCAAGCGTAATGCGTATTGCCAAATAGCAAAATCAAAAACAAAATGAAATGGTGAGAAAATTACTTACCTCTCTAAATGTTATTTCGATTTCAATATCTAGTTTTGACTTCAGGGATATTATAAATTTAAAGGACAAGATAAATTATCTTATCAGTTATTTTCGATAGGCTTTTGAAGTTAACAACAAATACTCTGTTAGTGTAGAACAAGTTTGAATTATTAAATTTGCTGCGAGCTCGCCGGAAGTCACGAGGAGTCCCGTGGGCCGACACTTCGTTGCACTTTCGGTGGTGGATCAATTGAAATTTGTGGCGGGAAACTTGGTGCGCTGCAAAACTCGACAAATGTACTAGAATATGTATTGAATTTGTGTTGAATTTTAAAATTTCAAATTTCAGCGGCTTGGGAATCAAAATAGAATCAAACGGGGCAGTCAGTTCAATATGCTTTTATATTTTCCTGTACGATCTGCTTTCAGTATTTACAATCAATAAAATTAGTTATGAAAGGGTACAATTTAAGTGCTCACCAAAATAATTTTTATACCCTTAGCCTAAGTACCAAGTAAAATAAAGTAACTCCATATAAATTAAACCGATCTTATACCGAAGTCCCTAAAGTAAACTTTTTAAATTCCAAAATAAATATACACACATCAGAATAATTGTATTTTTTGTATATATATACTTTTTGCTTGCCAAAATGGGTTAATGCTCACCAAATATTGTTTTACTAAAACAGTAACATTGATACCAAAAACTACAGTTCTAATTTGCCTTAGTGTAATCAAATTATCCAACCTAAATCCAAAATATATTATTGTCAAACTAAGATTACAATCGTTTCCCTTTATTTTTAGGGTTCCGTAGCCTAATGGCAAAAAACGGAACCCTCATGGATTCGTCATGTCTGTCTGTCTGTCTGACTATCCGTCCGTATGTCACAGCTATTTTTTTCCGAAACTATAAGAACTATACTGTTGAAACCTGGTAAGTAGATGTATTCTGTGAACCGCATAAGATTTTCACACAAAAATAGAAAAAAAAAACAATTTTGGGGGTTCCCCATACTTGGAACTGAAACTCAAAAATTTTTTTTCATCAAACGTATACGTGTGGGGTATCTATGGGTGATGATGATGATGAATGATATTGAGGTTTCTAACATATTTTTTTTCTAAACCGAATAGTTTGCGCGAGAGACACTTCCAAAGTGGTAAAATGTGTGTCCCTCCGCCCCTGTAACTTCTGAAATAAGAAAATGATAAAACTAGAAAAAATATATAATGTACATTGCAAACTTCCACCAAAAATTGGTTTGAACGAGATCTAGTAAGTTGTTTTTTTTTTAATACGTCATAAATCGTAAACCGCAAATTACCCTTCATTCAATCAACTCAAATATAAAAAATATAGAGTTCAAGACATGTGTGATTATGAATTTATACGGAACCCTCGGTGCGCGAGTCCGACTCGCACTTGGCCGGTTTTTTTACCCCGCAACCGATTATTCTTAAGTACAAATTAATCTTATATGTACCTATAAATATGAAACTTCATTTTACTTTAGATTTTTTATTTTCCCGCCAATGATTCGTTTACCTTAGTCATTATGAGTTGCAGTAATTGAGAATGAAATATTTATTTAACTACTTTATTATATTTTAATTAAATTCATAAAGCAATAAACAAGTAACTTGTGTTTGGAGTGAACAATATTATATTTGGTATTTAAAAAAATATACGGTTGACAGTTAGTTTTTTGCCTCAGCAAAGATCACTTAAGTGAAAGTCATAAAATGAAATATTGGTTATATCTATTTAGCGATAATATAAAATATTTGGTCTAAAGTTAACTTTAACGCCGTTAACATATTTTTATGGCATGCAATAAAAAGGAAATTAGCTTCATTTCTATAATACTTCATGAAACACAATTTGGTGAGCATTTATCCATTTTGGCAGGTATTTCGCATTTATTGGATTAATATAAGTGCATTTCTGGTAGGCATTTAAACACAAGCCGTTATGAAATATACAGAGTGTAAAATATATGTAGGTTTAAGACACGATAAGTGGAAACTCTGCTCAATACTCATTTACAACTTTTGTTCTACAAGTCAGCTGAAATATTTAAATTTATTCTTCGTACTGTGAGTGATTCATCAACTTTGTACTTGATGTTCTGTGTTAATGGATTTTTTTTTGCTATATGCGTATCAGCAATGTTTTAGAACTATTCTTGTTCAGTGTGATAAGTAGAAGCTCCAATTTTCGCATCTTACATATATTTTATAACACCCTGTATCATAATAATGATATCACAGTGATCCTCATACTTAATATCACGATGGTATATCGGTACAAATATTAAGTAGGTAGTATATTTAATAATCCTTGACTGTAAAAGTTCCAAGTGGTAGTGGAACTTTGTACTAGGAAGAAAAAAATACGATTTAAAAGAATGTGTCTTCTTTTTATTCAAAAGAATCTACTTTAAAAAAACATTTTGATTTTGAAAGTAGTTAGGTATTCAAATGCATTTATTCAGTTTCGAAGTTAGGCAGGACTTCATCAGTAATTATACCGCAAATTAAATTCAACACGAAACCACATCGAGCGAAAGTGTAAAGTGGAATAAAAACTAAGAAGTAAAAAAAATGAATCGCATAGAAATCCCCAGTGAATCCAGCAGGCGACGGAATGAAAATTGGATTTGGTCTGATTGGATTTTTATTTACTTAAGACAAGAAAAATTCTTCGGCGAACAGTCTCGTCTCGAGTCGGGGGACGCGCCTTTATAAATGATTTAGGGATCCGTGGGAAAGGATCACTCAGTTGATTAACTGATGTGCTGTTCTGTGTTGTTCTGGCTCTGGAAGTTTTTGAAAAAAGAGGAAAAAAAAAGATAGGAGGGGAATGTCTTCCATCATTCAATTCAGTTTAATATACTTAATTGCAATGACACATATTTGTGTTTTTTCTGTGTGTGATTTTATGTTTCCTTTTTAGAAGGAACTTACAGTAGGAAACACGATACAATAGGTGTCCTTATCCCTGGCTAGCAATTTCTTCCAGGCGACCTTCTAAACAATCTATAGTATATGATAGGGTAGATAGGTTTTAGGGTTCAAGAAAAAACTTTGGAAAAATATAGTAGATACGTATATGTAATAAATATTATGTATTATAAATGAATTAGTTTACCGTCATAGAAGTTTTACAATAGGTACACTAAAACACGACACATACAGGGCTTAAAAATAATCAGTAATAATAATGATATATTACGTAATAATGATCCGTCTGCTCTGCTCGTTTGCCACCTATCACATAAAAAAAAAATTGTGTAGGCCGCATTATCTAGGCCCTAGATTCTAGGATTCTTCTCATAATGCTAAACAAATTTCTTCATGAGAACCAATATTTATTTCTAAACAATGTCTAAATATCTGATTCATCCAAATAAAATCTTTTTTTATTTGCGATTTCAGTAAAGTCATTAAACAAAAGTTATTAAGTTTCATGTGAGTATACGCGTATTATGTTACACCGGTATAATTATCTTTCATTTGTCTTCACCATATTTATGTAGAAAAAAGAAAAATTCTGTAAGTAAATATTTATCGTTTTATTCTCTATCAATCAATTTAATTTAAAAAATACAAAGTTCTTTTTTCATTACAAATACAACATTCTTTGGTACTAGGTATTTATTTCGATTCTTTCATTCTTGCAGTCATGAAATGCGTAGGTCGTCGGCATGAACTTGCCTACCTACAGTACCTACTGGGAAAGTTCTATTCGCAATAGTTTTCGAACCTCATTTCAATAACAATGCGCCAACGGTCAAAGACGAGGATGCGGTTCGTATATTTTATGAACAAGATGTTTACAGACGAGTTATGTCACTAGACTCTTTGACAGAGCTGATTAAAAATTTATAGTTCATGAAAGATGGTAATAACGGTATTAAATTAAACGGAACACCTATCCCCCAATTACATGATACATTGGTGTCGAATCGGTTTTCACGATTAAACTTATTTGACAGGATTAATCTTAATTTAAGTGTTCTGTCTTTTTCTTTCTATATCGAAAAGACAAGGACAGGACGCTTAAATTTAGTTTAGTCCTGTCAAATAAGTTTAATCCATAGATTAGTGTATTTACTAGGTTTAATCGTAAATACCGAATCGACACCATTATAATACAATCGCACCAAAAATATAATTATCATACTTAATTGACCATTTTTATTTTTCATTATCTGACTCAGCTGAAGATACAATTCTCTTGGGAAAGCTGTGACAGCTTCTGGTCGGTTACAGTTTACGACACGATGTCTAGTTGCTGTACTTGTCCTGTCCGTGAAAGTCACACAGCGTTATCATATTGAATAACGATATGGCAATATCGGGAACGCCATTGTGACCACTTCCTAATGTGGGGTGACGTGTAATCTATCTAATGCATGGACAGTTGGAATAGTCTATTGGAATTTATTTTTAATGGTATGATTGAATAAGAACGAATTTTGAAATATATTTTTCTGTCGCAGGAAGTTTTATTATTTATTTTATTGGGGTTAAAAGTTAACTGTTAAAAGGGGATACACATACAGGAGGTGTTTTAGTTTCTTCAAATTTTCGGAACTCACGGAATGTTGACTTAAATTTTCTATGCTTTAATAATAGAGAGTACAGAGTTAAAAGTATACAGTAGAATTTCAGAAAGACAAGTAATATGTATAATAGTCAGGGTAGAAGAGCATACTGTTGGATTTTGAATTTTGAATTTTGAATGTAAACATATTTGCAGCTGCTGTGATGAATACTTTTGTGAGGGTACGATTTATTTTATATATTGTATCTATTTGAATAATGATTTGTACTTTTTTGATTTTGCGTTTGGGCAAACGTAGCGTGGGACGCCGCCGGCTAGGTGGAGCGATGATTTACGCAAGGTTGCTGGTAACAGGTGAATGCGCGTGGCCGAAGATAGGATAAGTGGCGTGCCTTGGGGGAGGCCTATGTCCAACAGTGGACTAATACAGGCTGATGATGATGATGATGATTTTTTTGATTGCTCATCATCATATTTTCAGTTTTCTCTTGCGTGCGTGTTTGATGAATTGATCTAGGGTTGCACCTAGCTCAGTGTCTTTCTGTACCAGCGGCCACGGTCCCAATACATCAATCCGCGATCTCGCCGAGTCGTTTCCAAATGGATTCCATTACGGTTTATTTATGGTGCGCCTTCGCAAAATATTTATCTGTTCGATAAGAGCGGCCGCGGCACGCCCCAGGAAATGAAGCCTTCGCCAGCGCCTCTACGAGATTTGCTTAAGTATTTTTCGGGTAATATTGTATTGTGGCGCTTTTGTGGTTTATTTATAAGGCTTTAGACAAAGTTCAGTAAGTAACTCCATTAAAGAAGCAGCCTTGTTTTTTTTTTACTTTTGCCTTTTCACTTTTTATGTCCATCAGCCAAGTGTTAGACCCGGGATATAAAAATAAGTAGATGTAAGCAATTATTTGAGAAAAATATGTCAATAAAATATAATCCTTCGCCGGGGACAATTTCAAATGAATTCGAAGGTTTTTCCGATTTTGGTGTTTACTTATACGATTTTCTGTATATTTTAGTTTTGTATGTTCTTGTACATGTAAGAATTATTTACATTAATATTATATCGTTTGTAGTTCGCAAACTAAATAAGTAAAAAGCTGTTAAATGAGATTATTGAATTAAGTGGATTATTTTCTTGTATTAGAGGATTGTTTAGTATTTTACAAAAAGTTTCTTTGTAAACTCTTTATTGTTGTTGTTCTCTTTGTTGTTTTCTTTTTATAAAGTTTTTGGGATTGCTCAATTTAAATTAATCTCCTTCTTAAAATTTGTCTATCCATAACATATCCTATCAATATCCTAAAATTTGTTTATCTTTAATCGAATTATCATAGTACCTAGGCCACACTATCCGTTCAACAAGGGTTCTCACACAAGCCTGCATGGGAAGTTTCATTTCCGGCCACCACTAACGGATATTATGGAAATGCAATGCGATACGGTTACCATTTACGAGGACCACGCATCTAAATATACCCTTTACCTCTAAGGTACTGATACTAATAAGTATGTACCTATAAGGTAGGTTAATTATCAAATATTAGTAATAAACTCTTCTGATTTTTAATTTTTCACCCGGTATATTCAAAATTTCACTCAAATTAAATTTAACACAAACTTGTCCATACAAAAATTCGTAGATTTACTGGACAAAGATGCCAGTTCCTTGCACTCTATTTTACTTACTTAGTGGAAATCCAGTCTGTAGTTTAAGCTCAAATTTAATTGGAACATGCTCGTTCGCCCCAAAATTTATCTTTTTCCATCTACTCGTGGTCATGCATTCGCTTTCCCGCCAAAAGCGTGCATATTTCACTGCCGGCTAACAAGCTAAGAGGGAGCGGTAAAAAATTGCGCCCCCTGTATATGGATACTCTATAAATTAAGGGTGTTTAGCAGATACTTGCCGAATACGGAAAATAGGTGTTTTATGTAGATTATATGGCTAGCTACTTGTGCTAATAAAACTTGAATATATGTATATTTCGCAGGGGTATGATAAAATCAGGGATTTGATCAAATCCCAGGAAATGTTAAAATAATAACAAGATTTTGCCATTTCCCCAGTGATTTGATAAAATCCTTAAATTGATTTAATGAAATGATAAAAATAATTATTCTGTAGTATTTTAAATGTTTATTTGGTACAACATACATTAAATGACACTAGAACTTTACTTATTGTACAGATACACAAAAACAATGTTGTCATAAAAACATTAGGTATATATTGTACATACAGTGCCTAATAAAAAAAAAGTTTTTGTGTATCTTTGTGGGTTTCTGTATTTTTCAAAATGTTTTTATTTATTCAATACAAAATAAGTAAAATCCCTGATTTCATCATATGCGTACGACATGACATACAAGATTTTACTAGATGTTTGAAAAATTATCCTTTTAAACCTTATTATATTTCAATACAGTAATAAATTACATTTTTTGCGTCGAAGTATTATCTAGCATTCTTTTTTTATTTCTTTTTATATTTTATTTTATTTCTATTTATTTATTTTATTGTAGCTTGACACTCTGTTTGGCTAGTATCAAGCTAGAAGATATATAAGACAGTGTTCAGGATATATTCATTAAAAAAATTTGAAACGCCAAGTGTAATGCGTGCTTAAAGACGCTCCACGTGGTGGTTTGCTGCTGAAACTCGGAAAACTAAGCTGTCTTCCAATTTAACCTCTTCTCAGTAATGACCGCTTCATAGTAAAAGAAAATTTGACATGAAATTCAGAGAATGTCTTGAAAATGAATGAATTATGTGAGCTACACTGACAAGAGTTCAGATCTAAAAATCAGAGAAGAAGAAGCATTTTTCGAAGTCTCTTTAAAAATATGCCTTATTGTGATTAATAGAGCCGACAGAAATAAACCAAGCTTATCTCTGAGTAAAAGCCTCTATCATATAAAAGCCATCTCTATGAATAATTCGCACAAGAAACACATTTTCCTCTCATTTCGGAGGTAGATTGCAATTTTACGCAGGTTGCGTCCGAATATTAAAAATTAAACTTAATAAGCAAAGGCCAGCTATGCTTTGTGCTCGTGGGATTTAAAAAAATATTCTTATTTCGCTTATCTTTTGTATGAAGTTAGTTTGTACTAAAAAGAGTTTTACTATATTGTTAGATAATAAATAGGACGATTAAGGTGTCGTCTTTTACTCATAAACTGAGCAACTGATATTTTATACAATGTATCTAAAATAGTAAACTCTTATTTTAACTTTCCATGCAATAGGATTATCTGCTTTTCTAGTTTTTAATAAATCGCTGGCGTAGTAGTTTGCGCTATTATTTCGCCGCCGTTGGACGTAGATTCGATTTGCCCCATCCAGGGCAAACATTTATAAACTAACGAATTTTTTAATGTTCTATATCTGGATTTTAAATTGCTATACAGGGTATTAAAAAAGTGCGTTTAAAACTTTAATGGTTTACTCAGTATCAGGTATAGACTACACGAAAAATATTGAAAAAATCTGATATACTTTTATTTTTTAAATTTTCCCATACTAAATCTGAATAGTAAAACAAGAATTTGTATGAGAACTTGAAAAAAATAATTGTAGATAGGATTTTTTCAATATTTTTCCACATATGTAAGGGAACTCCAATAATAAACAACGCTGAACACGAAAAAAAACCGACTTGAATCGTAACAACTACAATATTTTACTATGTTTTTTGATTTTGTTGATTTTACCAAAAGCGCTGAGTCAATTTATATGGGACAACCTCTGAATTATTACCTATCAAACAAAAAAAGAATCATCAAAATCGGTTCATAATTGGCGGAGTTATCGCATAACATACATACAAAAAAAACATACAGTCGATTTAAGAACCTCCTCCTTTTTTGAAATCGGTTAAAAATATGAAACTTATCTTTCGCTGTTTCAACAAAGCGTACTTACATACAAATATGACCCTTGTGCCGAGTATTTTCTCTGAAGTATCTCATTTGGTGCATATCCAACTTCCAAAAAAGAGGAAAAGTTTTCAGTGTCATATGTAATAGAACCCCTATTACATGTTCTGTTTTACCAAACACCCTACAGATGCCGATATTTATTTACGTAGCTATTTGATATATCTGACTAATATGGGGCCATCCATAAATTAAGTCACGTATTAAGGGGGAGGGAGGGGGTCATCGAAGTGTGTCATTATGGGACAAGGGGTGAGGGAAGAAATAAACGTTGTGATGTCACATAATGAATAATAAAAAAATATATAATTTTGGAATTTCTGTTTTATTTTAAGTACTCCATTCTGGGCGAAAAATAGCAAAATATATGACGTCACACCAGGAAGGGTGTGTTCCCACAAATGTGACCACCTGTGAAAAACATGAAATTCGTGTGACGTAATTTATGAATGGCCCCTATGACGCCCATAATACTCATATTAGTATCCAGGCTATAGCCGTGTCTGTAGTCAGTTAAAATGCCTGATGGACCATGCAAGTCAAACTCAGCTACAACTTAAAAGAAACAGTTTTGAATGCCCGATAAAATAAATTTTACTTGATTTTCGCGCTATTCACAATCAGTCAAAACGCCACGAGAAAAAAGTTTCTCTACAAAAGGAAAGCAGCCAGCTCAAAGTGGGTACAGTCTGGCTCACAAGTGGCTATATATTTTCATTTTGGAGTGTCCTTGCAGCGCCGCCTGGCGGTGACTGCCGGAATTATTGCTCTTCAGAACAAGTGCCTTGACGTGTGACTGTATTTTTCGTTTTATTGCCGTTAGATTTTTGGTCAGTGATTTTTATACTTATTCTAAGTGACAAATACAACAAATATAAAATCTATGCGCGAATGCGAAATATATCAGTTACCACAAAATAACGTAGTAAAGCATCAGTTACGTGATTTTACGTAATTTCATGAAGTCACTCGTTTATATTATTCATGTTATATCGATTATGCGATCTAAGCTAACATTATGCACTATATAAATTTTATTAATTATTATATTTAAAATATATCATGAATATCTACCTTACATTCTCTTGCGTTCTACCATTTATTATTGTTTTGTCAATATAACTGATATGTTTGTATTTTATTTATTTATCAAATATATAATAGCTTATTATAGTATGGTATGATACAGTATTTATTTTTTATGAAATTAAAGACAATAATCCTACCCTAGAGTACAAAATGTAGACTGTATCTTAATTCCGTTACAGAAAATGTAAATCCGAGTCTCAGTAGTTTATTTCGGTTACTTAGAAGAAGTAGATTAGTGTCAAGATAAAATCCAGGCTATCCAGTAGGTGGCCAGTGGTCTTGCTTGAGTATTGGCACAGAGCGAATCGAAAATATGAGAAGATATATAAGTGTAGTAACCTACAAGTTGTTAAAAAAGTGCGGTTGAGATTTTAAGGGGTTACTCAGAATTAAGTATAAAATACAGTAAAAATATAAAAAAAAAACCATTCTACAACTTTTTTTTTTTCAGTTTCCCATACTAGTGACTCAAGAATTTGTATGGGAAACTGAAAAAAGTTGTAGATCGGATTATAAAATAAAATAAAATAAAAAATCTCAAAAAAAAAATAGGTATAAAATATATATATACAGGGTGTCCCAAAAAGTATGGTCAAGCGGAAGTCCAGAGATAGAACAACTCTAGGGCTACCCAAATCACCCCCATGTATGTTCAGCGATTTTTGGTAGTTTTTGAGTTATGATTTTTTTCAGGATTTTAAAATTTTTTTGGCCGGATCGGATTTCATATTATTTTTTAAAGAATTTATTACAAATTTCCGGTATTTTTTTAATGTCACATATTCATTATGAATTGTACTTTCAGGCATAAAATAATAAGCTTCGTAACATTAGTGTAAGTAACAAAAGTTATGATGGAAAGTCAAGAATTTTAGATTGAGGGACTCAGATTTAAACTTTCAGCATAAAATAAAAAATACGAAAAGGTGTTTCCAATGCTCTTCGGTAATTTTAAAAACTGCATGAGATTCTAAGCTTTCAGAATCATATTCAAAAAACAGTACTTAATGGGCTTTTTTTTTCCTGAAATAAGCCGTCAAAGTTGTTAAGGTAGAAATTTCCTAAGGAAGTTATTTAATTTTTGTCGTCTCTAGTTATCAAAAATAATTACTAATTTAATGAGTTTTATAGAAAAAAATATTTTAATTTAAAAAAGAACGTTTTGAGCAGAATGGTAGCGGAAATTATCACCTTTTTTTAAAAAAAAACTGCGCATTTTTCTTTTAACCTGACTCATCAGGTATTATTAGATTGCCTCTGATTATTCGATGTGCCTCTGATTTTGGGATTCCCATACGGTTTTCTATGGTTCTCGTGCTAGTCGATGGGTCTCTCGCCACTTCTTCAAGCACTGATTCGACTACATCTGGATCTTGAATTTCTAATGGACGCGCAGACCTTGTATTAGGTTGGCGATTTTCAATGTAAGCATCATGGACTCGTAAAGTGATACAGTACCTCTACTGTATCACTTTACGAGTCCTTACTCGTGCAGACTTCTTGCGTCCTGCGGAATTATTGGCTGATGAGTCATAAAAATAAATGTGTGATAATTTCCGCTACCATTCTGCTCAAAACGTTCTTTTTTAAATTAAAATATGTTTTTCACATAAAACTCATTAAATTAGTAATTATTTTTGATAACTAGAGACGACAAAAATTAAATAACTTCCTTAGGAAATTTCTACCTTAACAACTTTGACGGCTTATTTCAGGAAAAAAAAGCCTATTAAGTACTGTTTTTTGAATATGATTCTGAAAGCTTAGAATCTCGTGCAGTTTTTAAAATTACCGAAGAGCATTGGAAACACCTTTTTGTATTTTTTATTTTATGCTGAAAGTTTAAATCTGAGTCGCTCAATCTAAAATTCTTGACTTTCTATCATAACTTTTGTTACTTACACTAATGTTACGAAGCTTATTATTTTATGCCTGAAAGTACAATTCATAATGAATATGTGACATTAAAAAAATACCGGAAATTTGTAATAAATTCTTTAAAAAATAATATGAAATCCGATCCGGCCAAAAAAATTTTAAAATCCTGAAAAAAATCATAACTCAAAAACTACCAAAAATCGCTGAACATACATGGGGGTGATTTGGGTAGCCCTAGAGTTGTTCTATCTCTGGACTTCCGCTTGACCATACTTTTTGGGACACCCTGTATATATAAAAACTCAAATGCACTTTTTAACATCCTCTGTATAGATATACTCGCGAATTTAGATAATAATTTAGAAGTCGGTACCGTTTTAAGTATAAGAAACTATGTATCTACATTTATTATAATTGTATAAATCATTCAATAACAGTAAGCGGTAAGTCACAATGGGTTTTTAGTCGTTCTGAACCACGAACGGCTCGGGCCGCGGTGCGAATTACATACCCAAGATCTCTTTTTGAATGGGACCTTCCTTTCACACCGTGGTACGAGTGTCTTTTTAATGTATTGAATTCGGATAGATTCGGAATAAAAACAGTATTATTATAAATCTGTTATAGTCAGTGATTAGTAGGTAGATTGATTTTTGGTACTTGCATCGCGATTTTATAACATGGACAATCCTTTTTTCTAAAAAGTTCCGGTATTTCGGGATTGAGTTGAGTATTACTAAAGTAAATCTGAATCAATCAATTGGTTCTAAAGGAAGCAATTTATTTGTATGTAGAATAACAGAATGAATATTCGTTTTTGTTTGTTTAAAAATGTTAAACTCCCGAAATCCGAGTTTGTGGTCATTGACCCTAATCAATCTACCTACTCCGATCACTGGTTATAGTATAACCAGACACAAAATAACACAGGAAAAACAAAATAAATTTAAAGTTTGTCTTGTGGACATTTTGTCATTTAACAATATAATTTTTGATTCTACATATTCGGCCGTATGTAATCAAATGTAATTTCATGTAGAACGTATAAAAATAAAATACCTGTTCTTTTATTTTTTATATAGTTCGATATTTCTCGCGATAACTACTTTGTTCTAAATTAGACTGTAAAAGGTTTGAAGTCCGAGTCAGGTTGAGTTTTTATTTTATTTGTCGCAGTCATGTTTGTATTTGCACCTTAATATTCATACAGCTATGAAACCCTATTGGAAAATATAAAAAATATCGATAAGTATTTAATTGTTTTAAAAAAGAATTGGATAAATCAACAAATTTTATACATAAAACACATAAAAACTGGGGATCAATAATTTTATATGTTATCTATTGAATTGAATAGAATGATAAAATATAAGGTGCTACTTTATTAGTGCCCGATATTTTAGTCAGTGCTTCTACTCCTGATTCTGATCAACTTTCCCCAAGGAACCCATAGTCAAATCGCAAAAAAAATTCTGGACTCTTCATACTAATTTGGCCGCTCGGCTGATCGATGTGTATGAAGAATCCAAAATTTTTTTTGTGATTTGACTATGGGTTCCTTGGGGAAAGTTGATCAGAATCAGGAGTAGAAGCACTGACTAAAATATCGGGCACTAATAAAGTAGCACCTTATATAGTTAACAAAATAGCCCTGCCATCGAAACAGCTAAAAAAACTTTAAGATTACATTACTCTTAAAACTGAAATCATGAGGTTAGTTCAGAAACAATCTTATAGAATTACGTAATACAAAATATACAATAAAAATGCCCTTGAAACTTTGAATTTGAAACAAAACCGTAAATCATTCTAAACTTACGTATATGTTTATTATATTTACATTAACAAAATCTGTCTTTGTGTACATTTCTCAGAGTAGAAAAAAAAATTGTCATCTTCAGGGAAAAAAGAAAAAATGTATTGTTTCGTAAAACACTTATACAGGCCAATGACATTTGAAAAGGAACATTTATCATGGCGGCTCGCTTTCAGCAAAAAGTCTTTTATATAAATGAATGAGGAAGGGAAAACGAAGAAAACTGTCGCTTCACTGTACATTAGTTGCGACGAAGTACAGTCGTCATCAATATCAATATATCGGTGGGGACAGTCGCGATATCGGACTGTCTTGCTTCACTCCATTGAATTAATAGGACAGTTATGAAGAAAAATGTTAAGAGGATTTTATTTAACAGTTTCAAGGTTGAATTTGTGTTTTTGTCATTTTTAAATAAATACATTTTTCTATAGTGTTTGAAGTTGTATAGGATATAGAGCCTTGCCGTTGGGTCGAGTTAACATTTTTTTTATTATTTTTCCCAGTTTATACACTTATAGACGTTAGTGAAACAAAATATATCTTTAATAAAGAAGATTCTTTATCAAATATTCGTAATTATCAAAACATTTCTAATTACTTTTAAAATAAACTGTTCAGTTATTACCTAATTGACATAAAGGATCCGTAGTTGACTGCTGCTCATCATTATTATTTTTTAAATAATGACAAAAACTAAATTTTATTCTAAAAATGTTTGAAATTGTTAACAATGCTGCCATTTTTAATAGCAGGTAGTTTCAATTTAGTAATCATTATGAAATTTTGTAAATGAAAAATCGTAAGACTTTCCTTAATACGATAATATGAGACTTGCGTTGTACCATTTCCGTTCATACCACTGTATGAAAATACCAGAATATACCAAAATAAAAGAATCTATCTGAAAACAAAATAAAATAAATATAAATTGAATGTGCTAACTCGCTCTCTGTTTAAATAAGAGAGCAGAGGATACACTTTTCTCGGTAATTACACTCAAGTCCCCTTGAGTCGGGACCGTCTCTTACAGTAAAAAAAGTCATCTGTGATTTTTCATCTCGTCTCGCAGTCCCGCCCGCCTATGTAGCGAGGCCGCCCTTTGTAGAATGACGGAATTATCTTGATACTTGTTGGAACTCAGTAAATATTATAATAATTTAAGTTTTTGAATAAATATCTGCATTTGACATTCGTGTACATTGTTTTTAGGGTTCCGTACCTCAAAAGGAAAAAAGGAACCCTTATAGGATCACTTCGTTGTCTATCCGTCTGTTCGTCTGTCTGTCTGTCTGTCTGTATGTAGAGACCCTTTTTCTTAGGAACGCGTAGACGTATCAACTTGAAATTAATGTCAAATTCTCAGATCTGCAATCCCTTGGGTCTGTGCAAAAATCAAACTTCTAAGTCAATGTAATCAAAAAATACGGCGTTTATGTCGCATATTTTGACGCTTGCAAGGAAATCAAAACCTATGGGGTAGTTCCCGTTGACCTAGAACCATGAATTTTGGCAAAAAGCAAGGTCTTTCCCATACAAATTTTTGCGGTTGCTAAATTGATCTTGACCTATGTCGATGTATGGCGACAAAAGTTTTCCAACGCCAAAGTTAAGTTTTGGCGTCCTTAGGTCCTAGTGCACCAGGCGCCTTTTTTTGGGAGAGGGGGCACCTTTTGATGGGGGGGAGCCAAATTCAGCCGAAAACACGAACGCCAACGGTCGATAGTTTGTAATATTGCAATTTTAAAATAAATTGCAATTTTCGCAATATACAAGGTTTTTTTGACCTGACATCTGTTTGCTCACGTATTGGTGAGGACAAAAGCAACAACATTTGTTCCGGCAAATTTCAGTTTGATATATTTGTTATGGTCTGATCATTTAATGGCTCTGATGGTTTTGTATTAAACGTAAAATACTACAATTTGTTTTTTGTGTCAATTTTACTTTTAAGTTGGTTATTGCGGAAAAAATGAAACAAGTACCTTCCATACAAACCCAGACTATTTATTTAAAAAAATCTCAATCAGAATCAAGTGCCGGACTAGCCTATAAGCATATTAAGCACCATAAACAGCACCGAAAAAACTCTCATATGTTTGAAGGTCGAAGATGCCTTAACCTGAAGAACTTCTTCTTCTTCTTCCTCCTACTGTTGTGTGCTGTTATAGTGTTCAGAAAGTTTTTCTTGGACTTTTTGTACAAATCGATCAGCTGAAGGGCCACAGTATGAAGAATCTAAATTTTTTTTGCAAATAGTCTATGTGTTCCTTAAGGAAGGTTGTTCAGAATCATGGGTAGATACCTTGGTCGTTTGTGACCAAAACCTACACCAAAGAAGTTTTATTTTTTCCCTTCCGGGGACAGGATGCAAATCTATGACCAGACAGCGCAACGTAAGCCGATAAAATCATTAAAAAAATAATGTTATGCCCTGGACTTAGAAGCCAAAAGCATCAACGTTAGACTAGACCACTGAGTCACTCAAATTATTTTTAATGTGTAATTTACATTAAGTATTAAGTAGGCACTTTCTTCTTCCTGTTGATTCACTTAAAAATCCATTACAAAGAAAAAACAAAAATAATAAATACAAAGGGGTTTCACTTTGCTGGTTTGGACATGCTCTGTTGTAAAAAAAATGTGCTATTTCTGTTCCATTTGAATATAAGTTTAACTGCAACAACATAGAGATAAACAAGCTAACTACTATTACGGTAAGGTATGGTATTAAGACTACGATTGTAGCGTAAATGACTTATATAGGTACTCTGGATAAAGGCACATAGTATACTAGAGCAGTGTTTTTCAACCTTTTTTAATACACGACCCCTTTATAGGTAAAAAAATTCTTGCGACCCCCCTAGGGTCATAAACATACAAACTGTTAGTGATTTGAAAGACGTTTATAATTTTCTTCAGTTAAAAAAATATTAAGTAGGTAGCAGTTGTACACTTTTCGAACGTTATTCTTTTATCTACCTAACACGAGGTTCCTACCACTCGGAACTCGTATACCCACCGTTTCGGGAAGTGTTTGCGGAGTGAGAAGAAACGGCGGGCCCTAAAGAAACTCCCTCCAACACATTTTTTTTTAAGTCTTATATTCTATTACATCTTAATGCTAGATCAATAAATGAATTATACAATGTCATGTCTGTAAATAAAATATGCAAAAATAAGAATAAAGTAAGAAGAATAAAGAAAGAAAGGATTCAAAAGAGATAAAAGTAAAAATTATTTGTAGCTAATGACTAACAATTCAAAAACCAATGACAAGAGCAGGCCAGTTCACACGGACAGCACCCGATCACGAGTATAACGCGAGAGTCAGCCATAGCTCCCCTCAACCATATTTGAGGGAAGGGAACGACCCGGCTCCCGATACGCCACCATCCGCACGAACATTTAAGCGAGCATGCACCACTCCGATCAATGGACAAAGAAAAAGGAGAAGGAAAAGTCTTACCGAATCCCTTCAGTTCTTTCACAATAGAGTTTGCATCTTTACTGTCTCACAATATGTCATGAAAATGTTGCTGTGTTGGTTGGAGAAACACTTACCGTCCAAGCATTTCTATCATCTAAGTACTCACATGTCTTATAGTAAGCTTTATTACATAGTGTCTTTTTTACATAACTTTTGAATTTATTCTCTGTTAGGTTTACTATATCTTCTGGTATTTTATTATACATTCGTATGCACTGTACCACAAACGACTTACTAACCTTACTGAGCCTAGTAGATACAAGCTGAAGCTTACTGTTATTCCTAAGATTACGAGTATGTCTGTCAGAATTCAGTGTAAAGTGATTTAAGTTTTTTCGCACATACATTATATTTTCATAAATATATTGACAGGGAAACGTTAAAATATTGATTTCTTTAAATTTTTCTCTAAGTGAATCTCGAGATCGCATTCCGTAAATCGCGCGAACAGCCCTTTTTTGTAGTACAAAAATAGTATTTATATCAGCTGCATGCCCCCATAAAAGTATACCGTAAGACATCATACTGTGGAAATAGCTGAAATATACTAGTCTCGCTGTTTCTATATCTGTTAGGAGCCTAATTTTTTTAACAGCATAGGCAGCTGAACTAAGCCTGCCTGCTATAGTTTCTATGTGAGGACCCCATTGAAGTTTTGAATCTACGGTTATACCTAAGAAAACTGTTTTTGGTACGAATTCTAAAACACTACTAGCTAATGACACGTTTTGAGTTATGGTTTTAACATTCGGTAAGGTGAAATTTATGTATGTTTAGTTATTAATGTCTCCAAAATAGAACCACCATACAATCATTTCGGTCGCAGTGTAGACAATGCTACTTGCGTCGTCATAGAAGCAACAGACACACTGCGACCGAAACGGTTGTATGGGCACGTTTTGACAAATTCTTAAAAAAATAAACAGGTCCAGCCTTCTGAATCGTATTTTTTCATTGCAGTGTAGGATCTACAAATACTGACTTTTTCTTTTACTTGCGACTCCTTGAGAAAAACTTCGCGACCCCCCGGGGGTCGCGACCCACAGGTTGAAAACCACTGTACTAGAGTATTTAAACGGAATCAATTAAAAAATTACGCAGAAAGAATTGATATAGAAAATTACAGGACCAAATAACTAGGATCTTCATGATTTCAACGATTTATTGAAAGTGGATTAAACAATATGCATTTTGAAAATAAAAACTCGCCTTTAAATCCACAAAATTATAGAAGCCAGTAAATAACTTAAACGAATGTCACAAAAATGCCGTTGAAATAACACTGCTTCGGCCTACTCCAGAAATCTTATCTATCTGTTAACGACCTATATCGTCCCCGCTGCAGGGGCACACGGGTCTCTTCCCATACATCGGGAAAGTTAGGCTATACTTATATATCCTCCATTTTTAATTTAAAACAACCATAAAACGCAGTTACTCTCGGTTATAGAAGTACTGTACATTATTAACAAACAGTCTAAGCTTAATTGCATTCGAACACTATACGCCTGTGTCAAATATGTTTCTCCTCAAAGAATCCCTTGAATTCGGGAAAACTCTTATGTCTAGCAACATTACGTCGTATACAAAGTAGTAGAGCGATGTGTCAGAATCAATTCTTGGAGCCATTTCTCAATAAACTTGCGCCCGGCATGCAACGGGGAGGCTTTTAAAGTTTGACGTGTGGTTACTTAGAGCGTAAACACTGTCTCGACTTGGACCTGCCTCTGTATGGCATCGGAGACGATAAAAGGTCTTTTTAACTTACAGATACATTTTCTCCTTACTTTATTGTAAATTGTAATATACTCAACTCAAACTCAAAATGTTCTTTATTTGAGTAGATGCTTTACACATTCTTTTAACTCGTCATATTTATCTATCTAATCCTAAATCCCTGCTACGAGGAATTTGTACACTCAACTAAAAATCTCAAAAAAATTAACTGTTTACAAAAACTGCTAAATAGATCTTTAAAGGGGAGGTTAATTAGATTTGTCTCGTTACCGAGATTGGCATAGGATACATTGAAGGCGCTTGTCTTTAATTTATTTTAATAATTTTATAACTACAACGTGTAGCTATAAACTCGACATTTTGTGAACTATTTACTGCTCCGTCAGACTAGCCATTTGACGACATATCCCATTCCGCTCTAACACAGAAATTAGTTCAAAACCTCTCTGACTGTATGAAACATGGTGGCCCGAATATAAGGGCAATGATGTTTAAGATAGTGTACCTAATAAAATCCACATATTGTATGAAATCACAAAAAGTCATGTTGTCCTACACTAGGATTCCCTGACCCTGAACTCTCATAGTAACCGAAATTTAATATATTAAATAGGTATATAAAAGTACGAGCTGAAAATACTAAGAAAATAATCTGTTTATCACATAAATATTGGTCATGAAAGGCAATCAAACTTACGACTGTAGCCAAGTCAGGAGGGCTATTTCGCCACCTAGTCAGCCATGTCATAGAAACAGGCTCGGTTTAATTTTAAAATCCGTTACATCGACATTTTGAAGTAAAAAAGTGACAAGAGGAGCCTAAAACGGTCATTGCAATATTTTGATCCAGATATACCCGCATAAAATAATATTGTGCAATCTGAACCCATCTTAAATGCCTCTCTAGTTCGAAATTACCCGAAAAACGCTCGCTCCATCCTTACAAGTGCTTTGGGGATGATAAAAAAATTGCTGACTATCCTTTGGTTGAAGAGTTCTGCAGATGGTGAAAATCATTTATATATTATATTTTAGTTCGGAGTCAAAAAGTCTTATGAAAACGGCTACTCCTTAAAATATTTCTGTTTTAAGGGTGCCGTATTAATATCATAAAATTATCGTATTTTATGTCACTTATTATTAACAATTAATATAAGCCATTATCGGCAGTATCTGGGGCTCCTGTCCTGGGACGGCTCATGTAAGGTAAAATTAATAATAAAATAATAATAATAATTGAGATAAAACTTAAATGACAATGTAATAACTAAGATTAAAAAACACGTGCCTGAACTATGTAGGTTTTCCTGTGTTTCAGGCAAAAAAAAAGCTTACATAACTAACTTAAATGTATACTTGCAAAATTAATAAACTTTTATACATTTACATATCAATGCTTTAGCGGTGAAGGAAAGCATCGCGAGGAAACCTTCACTTCTGTCAACTAAAATAAGTAGTTTTGCACATCTCCATCTACACGTCAACTCGAATAAGGTAACGTTAAGTGCAACACCGCAGACGCCGATGCCACGGTTAATACTGTCACTCAATAATAACGAGACAAATAGTGAGAGAAAGGAAAATATGATTAGTGTAACAGATTGTATTTTTTTACACTCATACAAAACTACAAGAGTCAATAATAAAAGTTAGATACCTACAGAGTGATTAATTTTTGGCTAAGTTTTCTTGAACTTTAGCGATGGCGAGTAAAGGTTTTTCCCAGATACAACCGCATCCCTAAACGCGGCAACATCTCGCAAAGAGAGGAACCTTCCTATATATTGGAGATAAGATTAGGGTGTGCACAATAAGAGTCCGCCGAGGCGAGGGATGTGGAGGGACACGGATAGCGAAGCTTATAGACGCTTTCTCGTGTCTCAGCACTCTTTTTATCCACATTTTGTCCACGATTGCGGTTATTGGGTTTATGGTTACGGACGATGATGATGGAAATACATTTGCTAAGTTGTTAACACTGGTGGGCTGTAGGGTCTCTTCCCATATAGGTATCGGGATGGTTAAGCTTTAACAGGTTTTTCGCCTTTTTTACATTTTTTTTTTTTTTTTTTTTTTTTATGTGAATTATTTTTTTTAAGGTATCACTTTTTTACATTATACTGAAAAACTTGATTCAAGAAACGGCGCCCTTAAAAACACAACTTTTCCATTCACTCTTCCAGCAAAATCATTCACTCACATTTCCGATGCAGAAACAACCATAGACAAACCATAAAGAACCATTCGTTCACACTTCCGTTTTGCTTATTTTCACAACTTTTCCATTCACTCATCCAGCAAAACCATTCACTCATTCTTTGCTCACCTGAGAGCAGGATAGCCTAATGTTAATCTTTCACGTGTGAAAGGGACAAGCTACAATCTTATTCTCACAACTTCTCCATTCATTCACTCATCCAGCAAAATCATTCCCTCATTTATTGCTCACCGGAGAGCAGGATAGCCTGATGTTAATCTTTTAGGTGTGAAAGGGACAAGCTATAAACCACTCTTTTAAGTGTTTTGAAACGTTTCATTTTCTTTTTTGAAACGTTTCTTTTTTTCTTTTTCGCTAATGCTGGCATAGTGAGGCCTTTATTTTTTTGGATGGTAAGGCCGCACGTTGCGTTGTAAATGAAATCTGTCCGAAAATCTTGAAATGGTATTTTGATGGTCGAACAAATATTTCTTATAGCAATACAAACCAAAATTCTGAATGCTCATTCGTTGACCATGCTTAATGTTGCCACTTAAGAATGAAGTCTAAGGGCGGAAACATACTATTGACAATAACGACGGAAACACAACTTCTTCATTCACTCATTTATTACTCACCTGAAAGCAGGATAGCCTAATGTTAATCTTTCAGGTGTGAAAGGGACAAGCTACAAACCACTCTTACAAGTGTTTTGAAAAGTTTCTTTGTTTTTTTTTGAAAGGTTTCTTTTTCTTTTTCGCTAATGCTGGCATAGTGATGCCTCTATTTTTTTGGATGGTAAGGCAGCACGTTGCGTTGTAAATGAAATCTGTCCGAAAATCTTGAAATGGTATTTTGATGGTCGAACAAATATTTCTTATAGCAATACCAACCAAAATTCTGAATCCTCATTCGTTGACCATGCTTAATGTTGCCATTTAAGAATGAAGTCTAAGGGCGGAATCATACTATTGACAATAAGGGCGGAAACACAACTTTTCCATTCACTAATTTATTTCTCACCTGAGAGCAGGATAGTCTGATGTTAATCTTTAAGGTGTGAACGGGACAAGCTACAAACCACTCTTACAAGTGTTTTGAAACGTTTTTTCTCTTTTTTAAAACGTTTCCTTTTCATTTTCGTTAATCCTGGCTTAATGATGCTTTAGTTTTTTGGATGGTAAGGCCGCACGTTGCGTTGTAAATGAAATCTGTCCGGAAATCTTGAAATGGTATTTTGATGGATGAACATATATTTCTTATAGCAACACCAACCAAAATTCTGAATCCTCATTCGTTGATTATGCTTAATGTTGCCACTTAAGAATGAAGACTAAGGGCGATAACATACTATTGCGAATAAGGGCGGAAGCATATAAGTGGCACGCTACCTGACGCGACGACACCCGACAGTCTTCCTGTTTCATTCTTAGTAGGGCATGTATTTAGAATGAGACAGGAAACCTTTTGAGAAAGACAGCGCATTCAAGGTCATATTATTCTTCTTCTCTTGGACTAAGGGCGGTAACATACTATTGACAATAAGGGCGGAAACATATGTGACACGCCACCTGACGGGATGACACCCGACAGTCTTCCTGTCTCATTCTTAGTAGGGCAAGTATTTAGAATGAGACAAGAAACCTCTTGAGAAAGACACAGCGCATTCAAGGTCATATTTTTCGTCTTCTCTTGTTATTTCTAAGTATTTCCTCCAGTTTGGAAGCTTCTTGCTAGGAAGGAAATTTTGATGTATCGACAAATATTTCGTAGAGCAATACCAACCAAAATTCTTAATCCTCATTCGTTAATTATGCGCAATGTTGCCACTTAAGAAAGAGGACTAACCATAGACATACGGACTTGTTTCATGGTTCTTACGCGGGCAATTTTATGTTGCATAGCGCTACTGTCGGATGAGCGTTCTATAAAATAGCTGATCGTCAAGCTATTTATATAGGTGTGGATATGCGTGTTGTTGTCACGTGGAGTCGTTTCAATAGTATGTTTTTTTTTTTTTTTTTTTTTTTTTTTTTATGGCATAGGTGGCAAACGAGCAGACGGATCACCTGATGGTAAGCGATTACCGCCGCCCATAGACACCCGCAACACCAGAGGAGTCACAAGTGCGTTGCCGGCCTTTGATATGGGAGTACGCTCTTTTCTTGAAGGTTTGAATGTCGTATCGGTCCGGAAATACCGCAGGCGACAATTCATTCCATAGTTTGGTTGTGCGAGGCAGAAAGTTTCTAGTGAAACGCACAGTTGTGGACTGCCAACCATCTATGTGATGGGGATGAATATATTGTCGCGTAGAACGATGGCGAAAAGAGGCGGCAGGGATCAATCCGAACAATTCCTCGGAGCACTCCCCATTGTACATGCGATAGAGAATGCAGAGCGAGGCTACATCTCTACGCAGCGCCAAGGAATCAAGCCGATCTGAGATATCCTGGCAGCCGACGATTCGAGTTGCTCTCCGTTGAATACGGTCCAGAGGGAGAAGCTGGTACTGGGGTGCCCCTGCCCAGAGATGAGAACAGTATTCCATGTGAGGCCGAACCTGCGCCTTATAAAGTTGCAGGCGATGGGCCGCAGTGAAATACCGTCTCGATCTATTGAGCACACCAAGCTTCTTCGAGGCTAATTTAGCCTTACCCTCTAGATGACCACGGAACTGGACTTCACTCGATATGTCGACACCAAGGATTCCGATACTAGCTGAGGCATTAAGGGGAGTGTCCTCAAAACGAGGTGATACGACAAATGGCATTTTCTTGGCAGTGAACGCGCAAACCTGTGTCTTAGTGGGGTTAAATTGGACCAAGTTAATCCGACCCCATTCTGAGACTTTCTTTAAAGAGTCCTCAATTTCTGACACAAGTTTGTTTCGGCTCTCGATGACGTTTTCCCGAGAAATGTTAGCACGGCCGGTATAAAAGGCATCACCTGTGCTGTCATCCGCATAACAATGAGTGCTGCTGATTTGCAGCATATCATTGATATGCAGAAGGAACAGTGTAGGCGAAAGCACACAGCCTTGAGGGACACCAGCATTCACAGACATAGAATCTGAGCATGCACCGTCGACTGCGACCTTTATGCTTCTGTCTGCAAGAAAACTAGTGACCCATTTGCATAATTCCTCGGGAAGCCCATAAGAAGGAAGCTTCGCAAGAAGTACTTTGTGCCAAACCCGATCGAAGGCCTTCGCTATGTCCAAACTAACCGCCAATGCTTCCCCCTTAGTCTCGATCGCCTGTGCCCAACGATGTGTCAGGTAGACAAGAAGATCACCAGCGGACCGGCCCTTACGGAAACCGTACTGTCGGTCGCTAAGCAGCTGGCGGTCCTCTAGATACCGAAGGAGCTGGCTATTGATAATGGACTCCATTATCTTTGAGAATAAGGGGGTTATGGCTATCGGCCTGTAGTTGGACGGATTCGAGCGGTCACCTTTTTTAGGGATCGGGTGCACCAAAGCTGTTTTCCATGACTTCGGGACTACGCCAGAAGAGTAGGAAAGCCGAAAAAGGCGCGTTAATACTGGAGCCAACTCTGGAGCACACACCTTCAACACGATGGGAGGGATTCCATCGGGCCCACTCGACTTATGAATGTCGAGGGAAAAAAGTGCTTTACGCACTGAGCGTTGGTGGAACCGGATATCCGGCATACAGCTCTTGCACCGCGGTATGGTCGGCGGCTCGTTTCCCCCGTCATCCAATGTCGAATTGGACGCAAAGAGTTTGCCTAGAAGATCGGCTTTCTCCTTTGCGTCGTGGGCCAATGAATCATTTCCCATGTGCAGTGGTGGAAATGATGGCGTTTAGAAATTCCCCTGGACAGCTTTGGCCAGAGACCAGAACGCACGAGTTCCCGAAGGAAGACGCTCTAGTCTCTCGCCAATTCTGCCTATGTGCGCCGACTTCTCCCTGGCAATGTCTCTTTTGAAGGACCTGGAGGCAAAGTTAAACTCCTTTTTCAATGCGCTGGTCTTTTCATCCCGTACCTTCGCTGCATTTGCCCAGGCTTGGTAACATTCCTGCTTCCGGCGAGAAGCCTTTTTGCAGGACCGACCAAACCAAGGCTGTGATTTGCCGCCAATGGGGACCACCGAGGATGGGATAAAAAGCTCCATACCCTGCAGCACCACATCAGCGACAGAATCAGCAGCGAAGTTAGGATCATCCGGCGTGAAGCAAATCTGCCCCCAAGGGTAGGACACAAAGAAAGACCGCATCCCATCCCAATCTGCTGACTTGTAGTGCCACACACGACGGCGACAAGCAACTCGCGGTCGCGGCGGGCACGTGAGTGGCACCGTACTCCGGATCAGGCAGTGATCCGAAGAGCCGAGTGAAGCGTCAACGGATACTTGGTAGCCGTCCGGATGAGAAGTCAGCAGAAGGTCCAACAGTGAAGGTTCATGGTTCTCCACATCTGGGATTCGCGTGGGCGTAGTAACCAGTTGTGTCAAACCATATGCCAGGGCGAAGTCGTGAACAGATCTCCCCGCATGATCGGTTTTGCTAGAACCGAGCCATTCGGCGTGGTGGGCGTTAAAATCGCCGAGTACCACGATCTCAGCGGATGGGATCTGCTGCTGCACAGTATCTGCAGCCATTTGGACGTGCTCAATGAGTCAGTCAGTTTCGCCATCGCCGGTATGGGACCTATATAGGCACGAATAGACGCGGGGATGGTCATCGCCGTCTACACGTAGCCATATGGTGGAGAGGTCCCTACCTTCAAGGTTGCTGAGGCGGCGAGAACTGATATCGTCTCTGACGTACACGCACACTCCAGCCCTAGGCACAAAGGAGTGTTCCAGACCGTACCCAGGGTAGGAGAGGTACGATGTGTCCGCTGGAGACGATATCTGTGTCTCGGTCAAAAAAAAGCAAGGCCGGCTTTGCTGTCTCAAGGTGGTGGTGTACAGCATTTAGGTTGGAATGTAAGCCCCTGATGTTGCAGAAGTCCACAGTCAGCGTGGCAGGGGGTGCCACAGTGTCTTTGCCCTTGCCTCGTGCAGTTGAAAGCGCGGTTTTGCCCCCCCCCAGAGTACGACGAGGGGCGGCCTGGACATCCAGGCTCAGGGACGTTATGTTCTGAGCCTGGACGTCCAGGGAGGGATTCTCCAGCGCTCGCGCAGCTGGTACCCTCCTGGGGTAGCGAATTTGGGAACTGCGCTATCATTGGGGGGGGGGGGAAGGGGTTGGGCCTCCGGTATCCTCACTAACTCGGCGAAACACAACGCAAGCGT
This sequence comes from Coleophora deauratella, assembly GCA_958295455.1. Taxonomy (NCBI): domain Eukaryota; kingdom Metazoa; phylum Arthropoda; class Insecta; order Lepidoptera; family Coleophoridae; genus Coleophora; species Coleophora deauratella. The sequence continues at coordinate 10,297,147 of OY282402.1, forward strand.
TGCTTCACGCCGGTTTCCTGTGAGGCCGTGGTATCACTCCGGTCGAGCCGGCCCATACGTGCCGAAGCATGGCTCTCCCACGGTAAAAGTTTCCGCCATTATATTTCTTATAGCAATACCAACCAAAATTCATTCGCTGATTACGCTCAATGTTGCCTCTTAAGAATGTAGACTAAGGGCGGAAACATATTATTAAGGGCGGAATCATATTATTAACCCTTTCGCGGACGCGCCGACTATAACCGCCGACTTCGGAGAATGCAGAGTGACGGGGCTGCTTTACTCGTCGTCATTTGATTTGCTCTACAGGCGAAACGGTTTGAGCAATCCTCTCCCCAAACAAATATGTTAGACTACAATATACGGTGTCACTCCTGTGATGTTCGCACCTCCACAGGTGTCACATTTAATGGTTTCATTACGCGCACAAAACACCTCTCCCCGCGCTCCCACCTCTTCCCTTGGGTGACGCGCCGGCTATAGCAGTCATTGTTGTATGCAGCGTTCTTCAGTCACGCGCCAAGTGCGCCAGGGGGAAGTCTATGGAGGAACGCTTTTCGCGCCAAATTTAACGGAAATGTAAGTAAGATAAAATCTTGTTTTTTCTGTATGAATTAGTTTTATCAATAACTATTTAGTAAAATAACAATACAACAGATCATTCTGCGATTGTTTGAGCTCTTAACAGCTTATTATTACCTATTATTTTCCTTTACAAAGAGTAGGTAGATTACTATGAATTAAATCTGCCAAATATTTTTTTATAAGCTTTTAGAGTTTGTAGAACTTTGATATTTCGCACACTCACTTTTCGTTTGATGATGACGTAAGAATATTAGGCTCCTGACTTGATGCTGTAACCGGGATAGCACCAGATATACCATGGAACTACTGTAGGTATATCTGTTTGAGGCTTCAAATCAAACATTATTGTGTCGATTTAGTTCATTGTAGAATATGTGTTTATGACCTCAATTATCATCATAAAAGATACAAGCCGTCCACTGCTGAATATAGGCCTGCCTCGAGGATTTTCCAAAGGGCCGTCTGTTTGCCGGTCTAATACAGGCTGCGCTGTGCAGCGATGACCCCAATATGTTTTTTTAATTCCAGATGTCTCAAAAAAGAAGCAAGGGCACCAGCCAATCAAAGGACCCGTACGAAATTCAAAATGAAAAGATTCTCCGTTTGTTTGAGGAGGCTTCGTCAGATGAATTGTCTTGTGGTACGGAGGAGGATAAGCAGTCAACTGATGATGATAAAACTCAAATACCTGAGGAAAACGATAGTTCTGAGCACGATCCTTTTAGTGATATGGACGGCGACTATGGATCTGATCAAAATTACGATCTAATGAAGACTGTGACGGATCAACGACATCGTGTGAATCTATTCAACGTGGAACAATGCGAATTAAGGCTTTAGTTCACCGTGCAGATGTCCAACAAGCTGATCCCCACCCTGAAAGTCGAGCTAGAATGCGTTCATTAAGTCACGATCACGACTATAATCACCTATTTTCACCCGAGGAATTGCCAGGTTCAGAAAACGCGATTAATGTAGACCGTAATTCAAATGAACAGCAAATAATATCAAAACAATCAGAACAATACTGCACTCAACAAACTGCAAACCAAACGGCTTTACGACCAGGTAAACAACATTTACAAATAAATATGGACAACCGGATTTACAACAAGTTACGAGAGAAGCGGATTTACAGCAAATAACAGTGCAACAGAACTTACAAATGATTACAGAACAACAAGCCATACAACAACTCTCAAGAGAACCGGACTTACAACGACTTACAGAACAACCGGCTGTACAACAGCTCTCAAGAGAACCGGACTTACAACAAGTTACAGAAGAACCGGCCATACAACAAATTTCAAGAGAACCGGATTTACAACGAGTTACAGAACAACCGGCCATACAACAACTCTCAAGAGAACCGGACTTACAACAAGTTACAGAACAACCGGCCATACAACAGATTTTAGGACAACTAGAATCCGTCCGCTGTCACCAGCCGTCTTCGCCCCCGGTGCCTGATGATGTCTGGTATGACAGTACAGAACCTATACCTAAATTTACATTCGATTCACACGACATTGGGCCCCAATTTAAGTTTGAGTACACCAATATTTCTCTACTTTTCTATTAGAAAACACAAGTTGTGTTAAAATATAACGACTTACACAAATTTAAACTTGTCTTTTATTTCAACTTTGCATTACTTTACAAATTTTCAGTTTTTAAACTTATTTCTATGATTAATTTAAAGAATACTCGTATTTATTAGACTGAATGTTATACCCGTCGTGTCGTTAAAGTATCCTTTTTACCAAAAACATGGAGCATATCTGGTATAGCCGTCGACGTCCCAGACCGGCCTGACATATTGTACGTATTGCAAGAATAATAATGTGACAGAACTTCTATGGCCGGCGCATGCTATAGCAGCGATGTCCCATTCAATAGCAAAGTTCAATTGACTGTGACGGATATGCTTTAGACGTCGACTGCTATATCAGTCAGCGTCACATAGCATGTCCAATTGCATTTGCTTGTGACAGAGTGGCTCTAGACGTCGACTGCTATGTCAGTCAATGTCACAGTGTATGGTCCCATTGCATTCGCTGGAGACATGACTGCTCATGCATCCCATACAAAATACGAGTGTCAACCAAGGTCCAGGGAGTGTCCGCGAAAGGGTTAACACGTAACGACACCCGACGCGACAATACGTATGTCAAATCCCACAGTATAAGGACATTATACAGTATGGACACTCCCTGCCGCTCTCTGAAGACTACCTCATCCCACCCCCCCTGTGACCGATCTGTAAACATTTGTCAAAGGGATGGCGAACCAAAGCACAGTATAATAACAATTTTATTTTTTTAAGGCAAGAGCTGAAGGCTCTAAGGCTATACAGCTTTGTCTGGTGTATACAGCCTTCACTTTATTTGTAAAAGTCTAGCTAACAATAAAGATAATCAGGGCTAACACGCATATCAAATCCATACAAATTCTATGGCTAGAAACATACTACCAATACCCTATGACACATGAGCGTTCAGTTGGCAGCCTCATAATTGAATTTAGATATTCTAATTATGCCAATAAGTCAAGAAGCTTATAACCAAACTGGAGAAAACACTCTCTAAGACTGGACTGAAGACAAAAAAATATAACCTTGAATGCGCTTCTCTCTTTGAGAGCTGCTGTCTCATTTTAAGTAAGGTAATGAGACAGCAGCTCTCTCATATGAGCAAACAATGACTCAGGAAACTTTTATTGGTCTGAGCATATGAGACAGAAGCGCATTCAAGGTCATATTTTTTGTCTTCAGTCTGATCTTAGAGAGTGTTTTCCACTCTCTAAGACCGGACTGAAGACAAAAATATGACCTTGAATATGCGTGTCTTTCTCGACCGGTCGAGAAAGAGACAGATACGTTCAAAGGTCATTTTTTTCGTCTTCGCTTGTTTTTTCTGTTTCCTCCAGTTTGGTTATAGGGTAGAAACATATTGTTAAAACGCCACCCAACGTGACGACACCCCACGCAACAACACGCATATCAAATCCATACAATCACTATGGCTAGAAACATACTACCAACACCCGACGACACGTGGCATCAGGTGGCGTGGGATGTTGGTAATGTTTTTAGCCATAGAATTCATATGGATTTGATATGCGTGTTACCGCGTTGGGCGTGTCGTCACGTGGGGTGGCGTTATATGTTTCTGCCCATAAGCACAAAATATAGATGTATACGACCGTTGTGTCAAGATTACGTACTGTGCGATCGTGACCTTGCCTCGAACGACCGTATATTTCTATAAGCGTGTATATGCTTACGATTTTATTGGTTTGTATTGAGCGGACCTTCTGTGTCTATTTTGTGCCATATGCGTCTTGCTTGAAACGAAATTTTGATGGAGCTACAAATATTTCTTATAGCAATATCAACCAAAATTCTGAATCCTGATTCGTTGAATGTTGAATATGCTCAATGTTGCAACCACCCTGCTGTCACGGAAATAACTACTCTTACAAGTTTTGGAACGGATTCTAAGGTGATGCGCAGACAAGGGTCCAAGGGACAAGGGACCGCCTCTGTCCGTCGTCGGTTCTCGCAGACAGGCGTGATGGACAGACGCGGACAAATTGACCGCGAGTGTCGGCGAGCTCAACGCAGACGGTGGTCAGCGGCGTGTAATCTGTGTGTGAATTTCTAGTGAGGAGCATGTATCGTATCGAAATCATGGAAATACAAAGAATTCGAGTTGTTGCATATTTGACGCCAAAAAGAAAAATAAGACGTCATAGAGAATATTGGGTACATCAATTAAATTCGCAGAGACTGTTTAAAGGTAAATTTCACACGCTGACTTAAAACTGTATCCTGATAGATTCTTCAAGTTTTATAAAATGTCAGTCAACTCATTTACCGAGCTTCTATCATATCATGCATAGATCTTCATACGTTCTACTCGCGAACAAATTGTCCGCGCTTCCGTTAACCGTCGTCTGCTCAGCGCCTTACAACGCAACTAATAGTTAGGGTAGAAACACATTGTCAACACGCCACCCCACGTGACAACATGCATATCTAATCCATACAAACTCTATGGCTAGAAACATACTGTCAACACCTGACGCCACGTGTCATAGGGTGTTGACAGTATGTTTCTAGCCATAGAATTTGTATGGTTTAGGGCAGAAACACATTGTTAACACGCCACCCCACGTGACGACACCCCACGCCTTAACACGCATACCTAATTCATACAAATTCCTTGCCTAGAAACATACAACACCCGACGACACGTGGCATCGGGTGTTGACAGTATGTTTCTAGCCATAGAATTTGTATGGATTAGATATGCGTGTTGTGGCGTGGGGTGGCGTGTTAACAATGTGTTTGTACCCTTAGATATGCGTTTTCGCGTGGGGTGTCGTCACGTGGGGTGGCTTGTTAACAATGTGTTTCTACCCTTTAATTGTGCGTTTACACGCTCGCGTGCAAAGCCACATTCAACGAGCACAAGCACAGGCACAAGCATGTGAACAGGCTGTTTGTGCTTGCGCCCGTGCTCGTACCTGTGCTTGCCTGGTGCTTTCACACGCGAGCGTGTAATTGTACATTCAATGAGCACAAGCACGGGCACAAGGCCCATTGTGTAGAGGAGCCTTTAAAAGTAATCTCACGAAAGTTACTTGTTACGTTTTCTCGCTTGACAAGAACGTGTTCATTTGAAATTCGAAATTTCGAGCATATTATAGTAGTAGACAACAGACTGACATAAAATTTATTTTATAAAACTCAGGAATACTCAGGCAGGAATCAGGATACAACAGCATACCAAACTAGAAATTGGCAACACTAAAATATGGTAGTTTTCTATCTTTTTACATGTCAACCCTAAATAAATGGCAACACTTAAAATTTCAAAGTCAAATGTCAAATAATGAAAATGAGAATGAAAACATTTTCATAACCTCTATACGTTTTATAATTTTCACATGAAATACTTAATTTCAACTAATTACACAAAAAATCCGGAGTGTAATCTACATTATATGGTACCTATTATAGAAAACCTTAACGAAATTGAAATCAAACTCGCTATGTGATCTCCATTATGAAAATATAAAACTGTAATCAAACCAAATCAAATGACGGTCTCCTGCAGCTGAGCTGGCTCCATTATTGGCTTGTTTGCAAGGCCTCAATTTCCTTAAGTACGTCTCAGTACAGTGTCTGTGGAAAGGTAACTGTACTCGGCTGCTGTGTGGATAAAATGAGAAATGGTGGCAGCAGACTTCTTGTTGTAATAAGAGTTAATAGAATTGTGTTGTTCCAGATACCGTTCAAGGTTTCATGGCAGTATGATCTGACTGAGCCTGAAATAACAGCCACACTCAAAATAACAGCAGCTGCTTTTGTGTTCCAAGAACTTTTATACATTATTCTGACAATAAAGTAATAACAAACTATACAAATAGAAATGTGTTTCTTGTAATCTCTTGTATTTGATAGACGCTAAAGTAAATCCTTGTAATATGCACTAACAATACCAAGGCACTACAAATAGATGCTTCATGCAAATATATGACAGTGCCTTGTCACTGTCTCCTTATTTTTTTTGGCTGACAGAAAAATATAGCTATCTATATTTCTCTGTTTTCTCTTCCATTAAAACAATAAACATAACTTTTTTTTAATAAAATGAACATGTAGGTATTGTGTAGGTAATTGATCAAAGTTAATAAAGTAATTAAAATTTTACAGCTGTTTGTAACGGAATTGATGTGTTCCGATATGAAGATAGGCAGTTCCACATTATGTTGAGGAATCTTGGTGATAAGCCCTCTTCCATCTTCAGCATCATTAGAGAACAGTTCTAAACAAACAACTCATCAATTTTTAAAATTTTGTAACAATTTCAGCAGTCTGTGTAATGAGAAAAGTTAACGGCTCCTGCACATAGATAGTTTGTTAAACTTAAAACTTAAAAAATGAAGTGGTCAGTCTTTCTGACACTAGGTTGGCTGGAGCATTTCAGGTTTCCGTACTTATTTTAGTACGTACCAGTGCTGGGCAAATTGCAATTAACAATTGATTAATTGCTAAATGTACAACTAACAATAGATCAATTGTAATTGTAAGTAGCAGCAATTAACAATTAATTGTTAATCGTGATTTGCTACAATTAACAATTAATTAATTTTAATTTTAAACAAAACTAACAATTAAAAGGTGCCAAAGGGGTGCCAAGGGGGCGCGGGATATTAAGGGGACGGACGCCCCGGAGGCACCGAGAGGGTGCCAAGGGGATGTTAAGGGGGCGCCAAGGTGGTGCCAAGAGGGCGTTAAGGGAGACCAAGGGGAGGAGGAGAGGAGGCCGCAAAGTGGAATGGGGGCAGGAGAGGCAAAGGTGGCAAGGGACAGGAGGGGCAAGTTGCAGGAGGGGCAGGGGGCAGGGGGGCGTTAACGCCCCCTTGCCCTCCTGCCACCGTTGTCCCGCCTGTCCTTGCCCCTCCTGCCCCCTGCACCTCCTGCCCATTGCCCGTCCTGCCCCCCTTCCACACTGTGATCCCCCTTCTTCCCCCATTGGCGCCCCCCTCCTTGCCCCCCACCCCCCCGGTTTGCCAAGGGAATGTTAAGGGGCGCCAAGGGGGAGGTTAAGGTGGTGCCAAGGAAGAGTTAAGGGAGCACCAAGGGGGGAGGGGGAAGGGGGCAACAGGGGGGAGGGGGCAGGAGGCGGAAAGGGGTCAGGAGGGGCAAGGGGGACAAAAGGGGAAAGGGGGCAGGAGGGACAAGATGGGCGACAAGGGGCCGTTAACGCCCCCTTGGCGCCCCCGTACCCCCCTTGGGGCTCCAAGGGCGCCCCTGTAACATCTTGGCGCATCTGGGGCGTGCAACTAAAAGTTTAATTGCAATTATTGTTTTTATATCAATTAATAATTTAATTGCAGAGTGCAATTAAAAGTTTAATTGAGATTAATTTAATTGCAATTAACCTTTTAATCAATTAATTAATTGATTGATTGAAAAAATAATTGATTAACGCCCAACACTTGTACGTACCCATATTTTTCATTTTTTTTACGTATTTCTAGAGATTATTTTTCTATGGTACTGTTTTATAGGCTATATGCATATAAAAGTTACCAACTTCTTGGATGAGGGAGGCCTTTGTCCAGCAGTGGACGTCTTATCGCTGATGATGATGCGATGCGAAAAGAAATATGTATGTTACTATTAAAAAATATATATTTTTACATTTTCTACATAAAACAAATAATTGAAAATGTTAATAAAAATAATAAAGACTGTTTAACATGTAATATCATAATACAATATTATTTCTATTTTTACAAATTGTTTAAAATAATAAATCATTATTGGTTGAAATTTGTTTTTATTTATTATTAGGCACCTAATAGACCACCCTTAAACACACAGATCACCATTGCCACCAATCTGGTAGTTCTCTGAATAGTAATATTAGCCTAATAACCGTTTGAGTCAATTTATAACAGGGGAGCGGTGATCATGATCAATTTGAACCACACTGTACTAACGAAATGATCTATGCAACCGAAACTGTTATTTTAATAAAAGACAAGGATTCAAAAACTGATTAAAACTGACTACCTACATGAAAAGGTCCAGGAAACACATAATACTGGCATCTGTTAACGTAGATCATAGATAGTAGATATAAAAGGCTATCAAGTTATCAGAGTGAACAGTTGCTGCCAGAGCATACCCTTAGAATGCACTGCAGGAGCGGCACAGAATCGGGATTTTCACATAAAATCTGTTACACATATCGAACAATAGCTTTGTTTCAGAGGAAAGTACACAAAAACCATTTGAAATCATATGTAATTATTTTTTCAAGATAATATTTTCAACCAATGCATAAAATAACTAAAAATATATCACAAAAAAACAAATTATTACTAAGTATTGTGGAAGTTCATGCACCAGAGAGGACTCCTTAAGATGAACTGCCTCTGCCCTCCAAAGGGAGAGTTTACGGAGAAGACTTCTGTCATGAAGAGACTTAACTCTCTTCTCTCGTCTTTTTCTTTAACAACTGGTTCAACTACAGATTGTTGTTCTTCAGTTTTGTAGTCTTCTTGACGATCAGACTATTGAGTTCAGAGGCTTGAAGAGTCAATGTCTGGTTCTTCAATATCCGGTACAATTTCAGATTGTTGTTTTTCAGACCCATTAGGCGTTTTAGAGTGTATTAGAGTACCTATACTGAGTTTATTAGCTGATTGTTCAGTGACTTGAGGAGTCCGGTTTCTCAAAAGTTTGAGGCACATTCTGAGGTATAATATATTCTGAAGTTTAATGTTTTCCGAACAGTTTCAAGCCTTAACATCTTGCTTGAGTTATTATAGAGTTGTTGGGTGATAATAATCAGTAAATTACTTTGATATCTTGATTCTCGTCATCTAGTTTTTGTTTGATTGACATATGATTGAACGAACTTTTTCATGGTTGTGCGAGTTTGACGTGAACGAATAGATTACAACGTTATCAAGTACATAGTCAAACGATATTCAATGTTATCTTGTTCGCAGTAAAGATTTCATTCACTGCATACATAAAGTTGCGTATCGTGAAAATAACGATTTTTCAGTTCACTTTCGGTCTTTTCCACTCACTTGGGTGAAGATTTCATTCAAGAATTTCAAAGACCACGATCTGCACAACATTTGAAAAATAAAAATAAACTATTAGATACGAATTTAGTCATTCTGATTGGATGTATTGTTACAAAACCCGTCAAATAACTCATATTATGTTTTTCGCATCTCGAAATACACTGTATCGTTAAGAATTCAATTAGCAATCCGAAGCTATATGTGATTACTGACAATTTTTGGAACGTAGTTTGTCTATGGCCAGCCCACTTCTATATTTTTTTGCTTGTCTATGGTTTTTTGTCTATGGTTTCAGGTTGTGTTTTTAAAGATTGCCTTCAAGAAACGTAGTTAAATAAGATGAACCCTACAGTTGATCGATTTATAGAGAAAAGTTCAAAAATATTGCTGTTTCATCTAAATCGTATATTTTTTTTAGTATGGTTGAGTAAAGGCCCCAGTTACAGGATCCTATACCTGTGTTGTTACACCCTGTATTAACGAGCATATCGGTACGTACATATACATAACACATTAGGTAATGTGTGGCAGTCTCTGCGTCTCATAATGCAGTGTTCACCTGCGTTTTTCTCGTACTACGCCGCGTCGCCTGTGAACACGAGTTACTGTAACGGAAGTGTAGCAGGTATTTATGTTACGTTACGGTTGTAGCAAACTTTCTTAACAAACGAAACTTAACAAAAACAATTAATAAAATATTTTCATAAATTATTCGTATTCCATTGTCAATCCAGGGTTAAAGAAAATAGGAATATAGGACCCGTTTAATAAATTGTGGAGACCTCTGAGCGCACGCAAAAAAAAGATATTGTGAAAAGATTAAGCACACCCTGCGCACAAGCTAGCTATTCTGCAAGTTTTAACACAAAATAAACCGTTCCCAGTTTGTTCTGTGCAACTTTTTCATTTACAAGTTGTGTGTCCGGCTGCAGTCGGACGGATGGACAAAGCGACGTCTGGGCTGGGTCAGCCTTTATAGAGAGGGGCTTTTGTATCGGGGGACCGCGAAACACGACCTCATCGCCCCGTTAAAAGTATTTACCAAGATGTTTAAAAATGTACTGGATTTGACTGAAAATAAAATAAATCAATCCCTTTTCATATTTATTTAATGCCATAGAAGGTAATTCACTTTTATTTTCAAAACTTCAGTTACTATCCACCCTTCTCTAATGAACGAAGGCGAAAAACCTTTAATCAAGATTACAGTTCCTGTTACACAACTACAAGTACTTCTCTTCCGAAAGGTTTCACCGTCCGAGTCGGACGACATCCCGCGTTAGTGAAAAGTCCCGCGCTCTTAACATCTACGTGCATCCGTAGTTAAAAATGTAGTAATAATATTATCTAATCTGTGGTTGAAATTTAAAAAAGACCCCAACGTTATACATTTTACCATTTATAACGAGTCGACAAGTACGAAGAACCGGTACCGTTTCAAAAACTTTTCCATGCCACATCCAGTGGCAACTCTAACTCCGTAGTCCCTCTACACGGAGATTGAATAAGTCTCAAGTGCGACTCCTTGGTGGATTTATGAGGCTTCCCGCCGCTCGCTGCCGCAACGATGGCCGGTTTATTTCCGTCAAAGTGCGTGCGTCCGCCATGGCTCTACTTTATCTATTGGTATCACTTTCAGCTTACGTTTTTGTATCTGGGTATTTGAAAGTGATTTATCTCCTTCAAGACTAAACAAGCTTATAAAGGACGCCGATAGTCTCTTACCATCAGGACTACTTCATTGCCAAAATAACAACTAAAAAATAAATGGTCCTTAAATAATAAATGGTACATGCCATGCTATTTACGATTAAACTTATTTGACAGGACTAAACTTAATTTAAGTATTCTGTCCTTGTCTTTTCAATACAGAAAGAAAAAGACAGAATTAAGTTTAGTGCTGTCAAATAAATTAAATCGTGAAAACCGAATCGACACCACTAATAGATTTACAAAATAGGAATAGAGGAACCTTTCTACTCATCATACATCTAAACGTTTTTCGTTCTACGACTTTATCGCTATATAAATATATAAATGGATCCGCTGACTAAACAATTTTGTATAGGATTTACAAAAATTATTTTGCAATTTCTGCGAAGTCTTAAAACAAAAGTTGTTTGGAATTATAACTATAGAAGCTACAGTTGACGTGTCGTAGACCTATTTTGTCACAGCCTGTTATTTTTTGCCATACAAACAAATTAAAATATTATACACTTACAAACGTTTTCAATTTACATGTCGTTATACCTACTAAAGACTACAACACAATAGCTACGTAAGTTTCATATTATGTATCTTTGATGGTTTCGGAGAATATCCTGTCGATCACAATATCAGTTGTTCAATCGGCTTTTGATTATTTTTGATTCGGTCCTAAAGGATTTGAAGCTGTTTCAAAGCGTATTTATAGATAGGTAAATAGGTATTATAATTCTATTCTTCTTTTCTATAACAGTTTTCACAGAACTTCTCACCCCCTGGACATGGCTGCGACGCTGAAAGCGGGAAACTTGTCAAACATGTCCCAGCCCGTGTTTGCGCCGCTGCAAACTCGACTTCCGACATTTTATTGAGTCCATAAAATAAAAGTCTAACTGCCACACCTCGCTACCTTACTGTTTCTGAGAAAAGTAACAATATGACGTTAGGCACAAGATGGGCGACTGGAAAGCTCTGTTAGGTAGTTCTTGCTATTTCAGTTAATCAAGATCGAAAAAAAATATATTTTTTGTTTGTTTTTTGTTTTGTGTTTTTAATGTGTGTTTTTAATGAGTGCTCTCTTTTGTGAAAGTTCTTGATATTTTAACGTTATTAATTAAATATACAAATAAAATATTAATTTAAGATACTCCAGCATGACGCTATTTAATAACGATTTCAATGATAGATGAATTATTAATTTTTACCTCATGTATTTTTAGTGTAAAAAAGAAATTATAATTTTTGAGATGTCTAAATAACAATGTTAAATTATTTAAGACTGCCTAATTTCTTTTAAAATTATTTTTTTTATTCTTTTTTACAATATTTTTTATATTGTACATAGGGTGTATCAAAATAGACGTAGGACCCGTACATCCCAGGCTTCTACTCATCACATTTGTTAACGACTAAGCTAAATCGCAAATGACATTTTATGGGCTTCTCATAGAGATCAAAGAAAGGGAAAGTTTCTTTATAAATAAAGCACTAGAACAAAATGACTTTCAGTATGACGTGATGAAGCTCTAGTTTGCAGACCTTCAACTTTTTTTGTTAAACTGTATAGGTATGTGCACAGAAATGTTTTTAGAGAATCATATATGTGTTACCAAAACAGTACCGTTATTTTTCGTAAGAACCTAGTGAAGTAAGCATATTATAATATAGTTTTAACCTACTTCAAAATTTTTGTTGTTATGGATTGATAAGGGATAGTTTTTGTTTATTTTTTATTCTATAGTACTTACATTATTTTTTTTAAAGTAACAAAATACAGATGCACGACAAGAATACCCAAAATATTCTAATTATTAATTTGAGGAATTCGCTTTTAATTATTGGTATTATACAATTATTTATTATTTTTTATTATTTTTATTATTGGTAGATTTTTGCAGTCTGTAACTTACAAAATATTACATTTAAAATTATGTAGGGTGAACAAAAGTAATCTTAAAATACGATTATAACGTTTACCAGACTATCCTTTATCAAAATCAAATTTTTAGGAAAATATACCTACATAGTTTAAAATTGTTAAAAAGGGCTTATTGTTATAGAAATATAGAGATGTTAGTTCAGAACGATTTGAAAAAGGTTTCATGTTGTATTACGTACCTATTACAGAATCCTAAAATCTGTAGAGACAAATACAATTCTTAATTGAGTTTATTTAGAAACGAGAAGGTGAACCATTAGATGTCTTGTTTCTTTTTCTCGGAGATTTTCACTGTGTCAGGGTTTCGTCTTCCCGGAGTAACCAAGCACTTTAATTAATGATAATTTCTGTTAAATAACATCTTTATATCTATTGGAGCAAAGCTAACGTGGAAAACACTGCTCCGGATTCCGCTCCGGTGTGCGGTTTTACTTGACACTGTCCATAGTTAAAAAAACCGCACATTTAAAGCTTATTTCTAGCTTATTTTTAAATGTTATTTTTTTTGTGCTTAAGAACCAATATCATGTTTCTTAAGCAGTAGGACCATACCAGTTTTTACATTTAAAATACGGATATTACATATTATTCTACAAGTTTGATAGATACCGAGAAATTTGCACTTGTGCTTTGTACAAAGTTGCCCCATCAGCTGTTTTTTAAACAAACCGCTATATCTATTGAGAGGTTCTTCTACTCATGAAATTGAACTTTGTACTACAACTGCTGAAGTTGAAACGTAAATGAAGTGTAGTAGGTCTGCATTTAACAAAACGTTTCAATCTAACCCGTGTTCTGCGATCACGCAACGCGCCACAGCCGCGGCCACGCGAAGCTCGCATCCATCTTGAGATAATTGTAAAACGCAGTTGAAGTGTTAAGCCTTCACAGTCAATGCACCGCAACTGATGCCAATGATAATACACGTAACAATACCTAACTCCATTTTACCAGACTACAGTAAAGCCAAAAGGTAGATTATGATTTCAGCAGGTTTATTCATAGTGTTTTCATCCGTTGTTTTATAATGACGATGTCAAAAAGAAGACAATGAAAGTAGCCCACAGAAATGTTTGTATGATTTTTCAATATAAAGTTACTATTATTTGTAAAATAACTCTCAGATTTGAAAACGAACGCTGCGCTAATATTTTTAATCGCCTTCCAAAACATCACAAAATCGCAAAAAAAAATTGATGAAAGTACCTATAAAATGATAAAATCTAATACTTTCTACTCAAAATTAGTTTTTCTCCTTCTTACTTCCAGATTCAGGTAAACAATAGGATACATAACTGCCTCAATAAATCCTACTGAAATTTCACAAAACCATAGGCAGGTATTTGTATTGTTTTCCATAATTAATAAAAATCACAAAGTGAGTCCATTGATAAAGCTGAAATCCCACGACGTCACGTCTTCCAATTTCAAATATTTGACAGATGATAAAAAGTAACTCAAATGACTAGCAGTCATCTAAACCTACGAGGCAAAGCTCACAATAGTAATACGTATACTCAAACTCAAACTCAAAATGTTTTTTATTTAAGTAGATGCTTTACACATGCTTTTAAATCGTCAATAATTTTTTTTCTACCTAGTACAAAGTCCCTACCACGCGGGACTTGTACACTCATATATATACATATCTATATATACATATCTATATATATATGTCGTGGCCAGATCATAGAATTGATCACTTCATGATGTGGCCGACCATTTCATGAAATGGTCGCATTTCATGAAATGGAAAATATCTGCTGATCACATCATGATATGGTCTGGCCAGATCAATGAATACATCAACGTTTCACGATATACAGCTAAACGCACGGCTATTTCATGAAATGGTCAAGCATTAGTGATCATATCGTAAAATAGTTACAGTATCCACCGTTAGAGGCGCTGATATTTTTTTGTTTTTGTGATGTATCATGGCGGAGTACAGTTAATAAAAAAAGGCTATTAATAATGCACTAATTGAAAATAAAATAGAAGTTTAATGTCATTACGATACTAAACTACAATAATTTTAAACTACAAAGTCAATCAAAAAACGAGCGCACCGTAATAACCTTGAAGTTCGGAAAGTGTTTCATAGGTTAGTAGATATCAATCTTAAAAGGTAAGTATTAACAATGTATGATTTCTCTGTTAACCAAGATTTGTTGCCAGATGTCATGGCATGAAGATGCCAGTAGCTTTTCAACGTATTTTAAATTTTAATTAAACCTTTTATATAATGGAACCCCTACATTAATGATATGGCCAAACGTGGATGGACATATCATTAAACGTTGACATTTAAACGATATGGTCAGTTTTAGCTGGCCATTTCATGAAATACGACCATTTCATGAAATGGTCGGCCACATCATGAAATGATCAATTCTATGATCTGGCCACGACATATACATATCCTTGTGAACTATTAATACAAACTTGCCGAAGTGAGGCTGTCGACTCGTCTGTAACTAAACCAATTACGGTATTGTAGCAGACAGTACTGCAGGCACTGCGGATGCCGCGACAGGTATCGCGATCCAGACAAGTTTGAGACCCATAATTAAATTAGGTGTTCGAGACTCAAACCGGAGCTCCTTTGAGACTACACTTCAATTTGCCGACCAACTACGAGAAATAAAAATTTGACATTTGAATAGGTATGACTGTAGTCGACATAAGAATACATATATAACTTCTCCATTTTACACGACTGTCCCCAAAAAAAGGAGGAGTGTGTAAGTATGTGTGAGTTTCTTTATCCCATCAAAATCTTTGAACTGCTAGATATATGGACGTATAATAGTTAAAATCCTTTAGCATGGTTAATACACATTACATAATACATACACACTTTTTTTCTAACCCCGCCTCATAGAATATTGAAAATCTCATATAGTTGTTACCATCGATATGGGTATCGCTGGTTGTTACCTACTCAGCAACAGAGTGATATCGATGGAGTAACGGAAATGTTGAGGGAGAATATTGCAAAAAGGATTAGTTCTAAGAGGAGACAATCATTCAAAAGGGAAGCAGAAAAAAATTAATACTATTTTTTTATTTAAAAAAATAGAAATACAACAATTTTGTATACCTATACTATAACGGTGTTGTAGAATACCACATTACTACTTCTTTAGTTTCTTGATCTCGATCAGTCGTATAATCATCATCCTCATCTATATTTAAATCAGTGAAAGCTATGGTGGTTCTGGTAAATGGAGTGTCCTCAATAATAATCACCGGTAAGTCCGGTAATTCGCTTAGATTTCCCCATTTCGCAAACAATCTTAATGCTACCTCCTGCACGTCACCTGGCCTGGGAAGTATATCAATCGTCATATTCTGAAAAGGCTCTTCAACTGTTTTCCGTACAACCTTCTGGGCTGCTTTTTCATTAAATATTTCATTTCGAACCTTAGACTCTATTGCTGCCTGTAAAAATACCTTCCACCGTGGTATGTAGTAGTAATGAAATAGTTCAGCCCATTGCTTATTGGCGTAGTCTGAAATTTCTCCGTTCGGTCCCCATAAAGTTATTTGGTTTTTTGCATTCAATTCATATAGAAGCTTCTCTTCTGGTGTCTTTGCAATATCTTTGGCTTGTTCCAACCAATTTTTTATTGTGTATTTATCATTGGTAGCCAAAATTTGTTCTAAATCTGCCATTACGTCTAAAAACATATTTACAGAAGACTTAAACGTTTCTACACTTGCGAATCTATCTTTTTTTAACTTAATATAAAGTTGTTCTGCTCTATATTGCAATGCTTGTCTGGTGATATCAACAAGATCATAGTAATATCCTGGAGTTTTGCAATCGTTACTGACGACATGTACAAATTGTTTGAACGCTTCAAACAATCCTGAACTAGAGTACCACGACCATGGATTTATTCTGAAGCTGGGCTTTCGAGTTATAGCATATTTTCCTCTAACTCTGTTCAGACCACGGAAACTGTATACGCTTTCATGTAAGTACTTCCAACCAGCCGTGGTAGCCTTGCAGCCATATCGTCTCTCGGCATAATCTGCTAACCATTCATCTAAAGATTCTACGGGCTTCTTTCTCCATCCTGATTCCAGCATTAATTCATATACCACATAGTTTTGATTTATCCCTTCAGGTGTCAAACCAATACCAATCATATTACTATTAGGCCGTAATCTTACTTCGTATACATCTTTATTGATCGATTGCATATTGCCAAACATTCCTAGTGTCCCACCGAAATTATGTAACATGCACCATATGAAAGGCTGTCCATAGTACATATCGTAAAGATAGTATTGAGGAAATTGTTCTGATTGCAAATCAATAATAAGCATACGACCATTAGGTACAGAGGTGAAAAAAGATTTGACTATTTTCATAGGCCACAAAGCGGAATTGTGTACCAGCATCCAACTCTGGAGTAACCAGACCGCCTTGTCATCATAATCTTCAATCGCCTTAAAAATAGATTTTGCAGTTTCAGAAACAAGTGCTTTTGACCAAGCCTCAACTTGTATTTCATTAAATGGATCAGCAGTATAAATATGACTTTCAGGCTGAGATGTATTCGCAAACACTTCAGTCAAAAATTGACGACCAATTTCATTGAACAGCGGATCACTAGGATCCATGAACAGTCCACAGCAATATTCGTCACTAAATTTATTCCAGTTACTTACTTTGTGAAATGTTGTGCCATTATAAATTCTTTCAAAGGCTCTAGGAACGTGACCAGCAAAAGCGGGAAATATAGGGATAATGCCTAGTTGATACATGTAGTTCACAGTGAAATCTTGTATGTTTCTTTGACGATCGTGCCAAGATTGGAGCAGAGGGCCTCCCCAGCCTCGCAAGTTGCCCATCCTGAGCCAGGAAAGGAAAGCTGGCCCCGTGAAGTGCTGGTCGATCTCCGACTGCGTCATACCGGCGTGCCGGTAGACGCGCGCCCAAGCCGCCTCCTGCGCCACTGGCGCCAGCGCCAGATTGACGCCATTCAACGCCATCCAACCTACATGCTCCTTCCACTGCTCTACGTCCCACCAGACGAAGCTATAAGAAACCGTGCACACGTTCTGGTAGTATCTGAATCTATCGTTTGCTACCACGGTCTCGTCGACTTGTGGAAGAGAATCAGGTATGGAAACTCGCTTGACTTGCCACCCTATGTGACTCTTGCAGTACTTTTTCAGGTAATAATTGAAGCCCCACACCGCAGCCGCACCAGTGCTCGCTTTGATCTCCAAACGACCATCTCTAGTCTTGAGTACGAACGCATCTTTGTGATCGCTGAACAGATTCGGGTCAACTTCTACTGTAACTTTACTAGAGTACAAGGATATTATTTGAATAGCTGCATTTGCTTGCGTTTTAGCTGATGTTCTCGTTTGAAGCTCGACAGGGTCTAAGTATTTAAAATTCAATGCCGTAACACTAATAGAGCACACGAGTAAAAGCAATCCGAGCTTCAACATGTCGGATGTTGAACTGAGCCCTACAATGAGAGCTGTAGTTATTGTTGGTCTATTGAGTTTGTATGAAGATAGCTTGAACGTTGACCCGTTTGCGATAAGTTAGTAAGGTCAGCAGTAAAAAGACGTCTTATATTTTTATAATGTATGATAGATAATAAAATACCCGCTGAAATTTTAACTGTTTTTACTCAAAAACTGTACAACTTTTTGCAAGGAACCTATACACAATTTGCAAAATAGACTTTCCATAAAAAAATATCTTTGATTATGTGCTTAGAGTAGGTAAAGTTATTCAGTTTCATGAGCAAAATCTACAAACAAAAATTATACGGTCAGTTTTATCACCTATACATTTTTTATCCAATACAAGCTTAAAAAAATATGAAAATTTCATATAACTAAAATAATTAATACACAACTTATAGTTTATTATTTAGTGTAGTGTTTTACCTTCGAAAACATCTTAGAACAGCAGCAAAACAGGTCCTCTAACAAAAACTTCCTCAAAACAGCTAACCGTTGACAAATAACGCTGAGATGAGTAAGTGTGATCATGTTTTGGATGTCGTGACTTCGCTGCCGGAATCTTTTAGGCGTTGCCATGAGAACAGCGACTAGCGGAACAGGGGTCATGGTCTAAACATATAGCGAGCGCGACAATATAGACAATGAGGCACTCGGTTGGAGAAGAACTACGAGTAACAAAACATTCACTAAAGACCTGCACTTACGGTATAATATTGAAAGCTATTTTTAACCGACTTCAAAATGGGAGGAGGTACTCAATTCGTCGGAATCTTTTTTTATATATATTTTTTTATTGTATGTTCACCGATTACTCGAAGACGCCTGAACCGATTTGGAAAATTCTTTTTTTTGTTTAAAAGGGTATATGTATCAAAGCAAAAGTATCAAAATATGCGCTATTGAAAGAGCTCTTACCTGAAATATATATATATATATATAGATATCTCCACTCGGCAAAGGTTGATCAGATGTCATGTAGCGTCAGTTAATTGTTGATCCGTTAGCCGTTGTTGATCCGAACAGTTTTTGTTGATCTAAGGTATGGTTCTGCATACAAATGTGGCTCCAAAATGATCAACAATTGCTGGCCCTCTGGTGAGACAGTTACGAACTATTCATAGCATTTTTTATACAAATCCGCTCCATCAATTGTTGATCTGATTCAAATGGACCAATCAGAGGCCACCTTCGCCACGATTGGTTTTCTTCTGTTGTACGACGTTGCCACTTCGTTTCGCTACGCTTAGATAAAGGGAAATAGGTACGCGATGCCGTGACAGGTGACCTTCCGCAAGCAGAAAATTCTTTGTCATAAATTTTTAAGCCATACAACTTTTAGCATAAATTTTTTCGTCATAATTAAGAATACATGCATAAGCGCACACGCACACACGCGCACACGCATACGCATACGCACATATGCGCTAACGCGCGCACATGCTCACGCACGCACACGCATGCGCACGCACACACGCACAGACGCACACACACACATACACACACTCACGCACGCACGCACGCACGCACGCACAAACACACACACACACACACACACACACACACACACACACACACACACACACACACACACACACACACACACCCAAATACACACACACTGATACCTTGGCAAAATACTATCCTAATTTTGTCATACATGTCATAATTTATTTTATCCTACTTAAACTGCGTCATAATTATTCTGCTAATAAAATCTCATGTAGTAATTGTTAATTCTCATAAAGCTTTTATGTCATAAAATCTCATGGCACAATTGGTAAGCCCTTGGCATCATCTCACCTGATGGTAAGTGATGATGATGCCGAAGATGTAAGCGGGCTTACCAAGATTCCCCAACGCAATGGGGAACTGGCTATCTTATCTTCATGCCGGAACACATCAATGTGTTAACACTGATGTTTGGCGGCAAGACTTAAATAAGATGGTGGTATCTATTACATCAAGGGCGTCTGAGAGTCTTGCCTCTACGGCGATTGTGTAAAGATCCACGAGCTCTTGCCTGTGCAGTAAATAAAACTTGTATATTAACTGCTACATATTTTTAATCTCTAGGGGGGCAGCTGCCTCCCTGTCCCCCCTTGGCGACGCCCTTGGTCATCATCCTCCTTCCCTTATTCCAAGGCGCAGATATGTTTAAAAAATCTCCCGACAAATCCGTTACGGGACTGATGTCCAGCGACGGAGACTACGGCCCGCAACTACGGCCGGAGCTGGGTCGGACCCACGTGGCCCTATTTCCGCTGTCAGCTAGCTGCACTTTTGGTGCTTCCGGCAGTGTATTCTGGAGAATCAGGTGGAGGTCTCTGTGGAGAGCCTTCTTCTGAACGGCCTTCTCTTCAGCCGCCGCCAGGCCCCTTATGTGCTCGAAGCCCTAGTGGTCGGCGCCGGTGAACATCGTGTATGCTAGGCGGAACACAAACGCGGACATCACACTGAGGCGAAATTCGGACGGGAGCGCGGAGCGACGAAATTCGCATGCGGCAGCGATCCGCTCCACCGGACGGTTTCCGCCCGAATTTCATCCGAAGCTGCGGTGCACGACGAAGGCGCGGATTCCACCCCACCGGACGGTTTCCGTCCGAATTTCGTCGTACCGCGGTACTGCGGTGCAGTGGTAGTCGCGCCTCCGGACGGAGAAGCGGCGCCAGTGTGTAGTACCCTGCGAATCGCACCGCGTCTCCACCCGGGAGCGCGGATCCGTCGTGCGGATCGCGCCTCCGGACGGAGAAGCGGTGTCAGTGTGTGGTACCCCGCGGTTTTTGTATACAAATCAATATTTTACAGTACAAAGTTTAAATCCGCTCCACCGCAATCCGTCGCGGTGAGCGGAGCAATGTGTTTTCCGTCTTATCTTGAGGTCTCGTCTGAGGATGTCATTCCTGACATACTGATTGGCGTCGGCTGCCTATCTAAGCGAGACGCATTGTTAGGCTTTGAGCTTCTTTTTGTTACTTACAGATATCAGTTGGTACCAAGCTGGGGCTGCGTCAGTGAAGATGGGTCGCAAATAAATCTTGTATATTCCCAGCTTGGTGCGTATCCGCAGGTAAAGAGGACCTGATCACTGGCTTCAGCACTCCCGAATATTTCACTACCGGAATCCAGTCGATCTCCTGGCCTTGGAGTTTGGGCTTCTCGGGGAGAGCATAAAATTCCAGGATGATTGACTGAGTCTTGACGACGTTAACTGTCATCCTCCATTTATCCAGCCAGGACTCTTGCAGTGTCTGCTGCATCCCAAGTAGCACATTGGCTGAATAACTTGTGATGTTTTCGTCAACTTACAGTTTGAAGTTTAATTATCGATGTTTAAAGGTTCACGTAGCTTCTTAAGGCTGTTATACTGCATTCTAAAAAGTTACTAAATCAATAATCTGTAAAAAACACTCCAGAAAATACTTATCCCAGCAATGGACTTTTTAAGAGCTGTTTGATTATGCTTAATTACACCTAAAGCTGTAAAGTGATGTAATTTATTTTACTTACTTATTTATTTATCTGTTTATTTGAAATGCTTTTTGCTGTTAAATGCTCTCAGTATTTTTTTAACACCAGCTGCTCGCCTCCCCTCACAGTTGCACTTGCAGTGTTAGGTTTGATATGCGAACTACAGATAGGAGCCCCGCAGTCAAAAATCAATATTAGAAGCAGGAGCGAGCGAAGCGAACTCGAAATTTCGGAGCACCACGACACGGACAACTTAGGTTCGTAGTGTTAGGTTGCTGTGAGAACCACAGACAGGAACTGCTTGCTCGCATGTTTGCTTGCTTACTTGCTTGCATGCTTGCTCGCCCGTTTGCTTGTATGGAAAATGTCAACGTATTAATTAAGTAAAATGAAGTGCCCAGTTTATTCATTACATTTAATGTAGTATTTAAAATATATGCTAATTACCTAAATAATTTTAATTATAATTGTACATAATTTTTTCATAGTCTGGCTAGGTTAGAAGCTGATTGAGAGACAAAAGCAAGTGTCTTGTAAAGGAATAAGTTTTAACCACAGTCTTATTGCAGGCTTAAACAAGCCCTTAATCAGTCCATTCGACATCATTATACAGCCACTTTTATAATTTAGGGCCCTTTTTTGCTGAATAAGCGCTTTTACAGCATAATAACGGCCAAATTGGTATCATTTATTCAGGTTTAAGTTTTGTTGGCAGCACTTATTCAGTTCTAATTCAACATATTTGTGCTACTTGGGCATGTTTCGCGTTGAGCGACGATGTGATGTACACCGTGTCGTCCATCACGTACAGTGCTATCATGGAGTCGTCAGGGGCAGGGATTTTATCTGTGTACGCGGCGCGGTGTACTATGTCGGCGACAGGCAGCTGACCTGCGGTACTCCCGTGAGCATTGGTCTTCTGGATGACAGTACGCGGTCTACTCTTACCCTGAAGCTCCGTCCTTTCAGAAAACTCTCGATTACTGCGAGCAGCTGGTGGGGTAGTGGAAGTGCGGTCAGATTGAAGAGGAGTTCCACGTGCCACACTCTGTCAAACGCTTTCTCTATGTCTAAGAATGTGGCGACCTAGACTCTCTTCTTGTTGGTGTTGCTATCCAACAGGTGGGTGACAGCCCTAACTCCAAACCCAAAGTGTTCGGGTATGGGGGTGGTGGTGGTTTTTTTTTCAGGAGCAGTACATTGAGCGGCTTGGATAGAGCTGACAGAAAAATGATGGGTCTGCAGCTCTTGGGTAAAAAAGTATTTTTCCTCATCAAGGGCAGCAGTATAACGTGGCGCGCCTTCCATGATCTTGGGAAATTGAAAAGGTGGGTGATGGCTACGATGGTGCTTGTACGTGGGTGGCGGAGGGCTTTGTTGTTAATGCCATCCGCGCCGGGTGCCTTCTTTGGTTTCAGGCGGCGGATGGTCTTTTTCACTAAGACTGGGGAGAAAAAGGTGTCGAAGGTGGCGTGAATTCTTCAAGGATCGGCCGTGCGATTATCTCTGCCAGTCTCTCCCTGACCATGCAACTGGACCTGACCGTCTAAATTGTTTTGAATTGTTGCTGGTAGGAGCTTCAGATTTGGACGAGACTGGTGTGGAGGAGGTTGCCAGTTCGGTGGCATACATATTTGAAGGAGATAACACCTCCGTAAGCGGTTCCACCTCGAAATGGGAGTGCATCGTCGAAATATTTTCGGCCATTGGGGCAGATTCTTGTGGAGTTCCAGCCTGTGTGCTTACAGTTCCAGTCTCCCGCTATAATAGTGGAGTGGCAGGAGAAGTCAAGGAGACTGCGAACCTCCCTGACGTCCAGGCTAGACTAGCGTCTGCAGACTACTTATATCTGGAGTGAAGTGCCGTCAATACATATCTCCTATCCTAGGGCTTCGAAGATCTTGTTGTATTGTGTAGGAGTTAGTGTGCGATGCTCCGCTTCACCGCTACCAGAAGGCCACTGTAGGCCCTGGCTCCACTGCTCTGGTGGACACAGTATGTGTTGTAGCCAGCGATATCAAATTTCGTTTTCTTAGAGAGTATGGTCTCCGACATCAGAAGGACTGACACGTCCTGCTATCTGAGAATAAGCTTCAGCAGTAGGACTATCTTCCTGAGGTCCCTACTCGCATTGTAGGAGTCTCAGTTGTTTTAGCTGCGAGGAGTTGGAGGATCCCCTCGAGCTGTTTGGTGGCCCTTGCGGTGTCTTGGCAGGCTTATTTGCCTGACTTGGCTTGCCGGGTTTCCTGACGTTGGATATAGCACTGTCGCTGGTGTTTTAACTGCCTCCGTAGTCTAGTGGCTACCACCATCTCATCTAAGTCTTGCCGCCATTAACATCAATGTTAATAGCGTAGATGTGTTCCTGCATGAAGATAAGATAGCCAGTTCCTCATAGCGTTGGGAATCTTGGTAAGCCTGCTTCTATCTTCGGCATCATCATTACTTACCATCAGGTGAGATGATGCCAAGGTATTACCAATCTCATCTCACTTCTCACTAATATTATAAACTAATATTATAACTGCGAAAGTATGGATGTTTGTTTGTTTGTTCCGCTTTCACGCCGAAACTACTAAACGGATTTGGATGAAAATTGGTAGGTAGATAGATGAAGCGCTCGGCTAACACATAGGATACTTTTTAACCTGGAAAACTTAAGGATTCCCGTAGGAATGCTTAAAAACTCAAAATTTCCACTTCGTCACTAGGTGGCGCTATCTTAACATTTTCTTTCAATTCTGAAGTCCACGCGGACGAAGTCGCGGGCGGAAGCTAGTTAAATAATAAGAGTAAAAAAAAATTGTTTATTGACATGCACTAAAATGGGTAAAATAATAGGTATTTAGTTTCACTAAAAGTCAGATTAATTATAGGTTTTTGGACGTATGCACGGGAAAATGCTAAAAAAAGTATTATGAAAATCACTTATAATAAAAACAACTTACAAATCTTAACGAGTAGACTTAAAAGCGTGTCGCAAGATAATTTTGGAAATTTTGTGTGCTAGTCAAGATCTGTAAGATTTTGTTTTTTTTTTTCATTGGTATTTTTAATACTTTTGTTTTTTTTTGTCTATGTACCGTGTAATATAGACCAAACCCGACGTGTCTGCCGTAAGCCACTGAGGAGTTCCACTTTAAAGAGACGGCCCAGGCTGCAGCATCAGGTTAACTCATGGTTCCTTATTTTTGTGTCTATTTACTGTACATCAGTACTCCCCCAAGGATTTCCACACCAACCGATCCTGTGCTGCTCGCATCCAGCGGCTTCCCGCAATCCTCACCAGGTCGTCGGTCCACCGAGTCGGAGGCCTGCCCACACTGCGTCGTCTGGTGCGCGGACGCCACCGTTCTATTCTCGAGAAATTTACTGCCCCAACGGCCAACTGTTCTACGAGCTATATGTACTGAACAATTTAGCCCAAACCCGGCGTGTCTACCATAAGCCGTTGAGGAGTTCCACTTTAAGAAGACGACCCTGGCTGCAGCATGAGGTGTTAGATACTAACAAATGTATTGTCATCGGAATTGAACATGTCTACCAAATTTCAAGTCAATCCATCAAGATGAAGTGATTCAGGATTAGTTTGCATGATTTGTACTATACATACAAACTAGTCAACTAAAGTAAAAGCTTGTAATAAAAAAAAGTTGTGGTGGTGGCTGTAACGTTGGAGCTGCTCTGAGTGGACTGAGCGACCAGTTTACCCTTGCGTTTTCGTTTGCGTTTGGGATTTGTGGTGGTGGTGTGTGGCGGGCGGGTGTGACGGGCGCAGATGGGATCAAACCTGAGGGCGGTTAGCTCCTCCTTTATGTCCTCTGGGTCTGAGTTGGAGTCCGCGGGCAGGCCTCTGATGGCGGTTTCAGGTTTCAATCGGAGGGCAGGGAGTAGGAGAACCATACGAGGTTCTCCGTCTTCTTCAAGTTGCAGTGGTAGGCCTGCACCGCTCTGAACTCCTACTAATTCTCCGGAGGAAGCGGAAGCCCCGGCTGCAAGAACGCACGTTGGGCGTGCGGCCTAGTGCGTCCATGAGCCTCCTCAGGTGGTTCTTCTAGTTGGGTAAGTTTTCCAACATAAGAAGAGGTAGGCGCGGTTTCCTTAGAAACGTCTTAACGCGGCGAGCGCGGCGGCGGCACACACGTAAGTCGCTCTGTCGGTTGCTGGAAGCGCGGCGGTGGAGGCGCTGCAACGGTGCGCGCGGGGGGCTCGTTACCGGCCCCCATCGCGGCATTTGTGCGATCAGGCGCGGCAGCGGTGCACGCGTGGAACTCGTTACCATTTCCCACTTTTGCGGCATACGAGAGGGCCGGCGCGAAAGTGGAGCGCACGTGGGTCGCGTTACCGGTACCCAAGTCGGCAGCGTTGGTAGAGGCGGTGGAGACGTGCGTGAGCCCATAGTTGATCAGGAGGGCTGCGGCTCCTGGTCTGGGGTCCATAGTGCAGTCCACTGCAGGGGCCATGAGGGAATCACCGGGGGCGTTGCGTTGAACTCGCCGCAGAGACGGTTCTTGGTCGCGTTTCCGGTGGCGGCGTCTGATTCTGGGCTACGTAGACGTCTGCTAGAGGCTCAAAGGATGGCACCATCTCTTAAATTAGAAATGCGCTGGCTTCTATGTCCGAGGAGGCCTGGAGCAGCTCCGAGTTCGTGGCTTATTGGCACAACTCGAGGAAGCACTCTTCTGTGTGAACTTGTTCAGGAGTTCGCGCTCTATAAGGTGCTCCGCCATCGTGCTCCTCAGCCCCTCCAACCCGACACGTAATATGCACATGCGTGCTAGGATTACAGTATCGGCGTCCAACGCCGATCTGGGTGAGACGGGCTGCGATATGCATGGTCTGGTGCCCGTTGGAGTTTTGAATACTTCCTCATGTCCCGATTCGTTGGCAGAACCAGGGGATTTAGTCTGGACGGACTCATCCGATCCTTGGCTGTGGCTGGGGCATCTCGGCATTTTGTTTGTGTGGGTGTTTGCAGAAAATAATACTGTTACCCACAGTCGATGTAAGTAGTTCAAAAAATGAGATGAGACCTCCCCTTAATTTTGGAAATTCCAACTGGAATGTGTGCAGGTGGAGGAACAGTTTTCTTCCAATATCCTCCTCAGGCTGGAGAGTCGGTTGCAGAGTGGGGCACTGCTGCGCGATCCCAGACGAAGCTTCACTCAGGTATCCGGGGACCCTGGCTCTTCAGCTTCGTCGTAGTTGCTGGCGGGGTGGTTCCCTCTGCGCGACTAGTGTTGCGCACAGGCGCAAGTGCCCGGACAATTTCCTCAGGAAAAATGTAAAAACGGTAAAATGTAGAGAAACTGTGGGGTAGATCCGACCGTTTCACAGACAATAAAGCTAATCCCTATATCCTCGGAATCATAACGGGACTATTTATCCTAATTTTTTATCCTTAATTGGTAAGCCATTGGCATCATCTCAACTCACCTGATGGTAAATGATGATGATGCCGAAGATGGAAGTGGGCTTACCAAGATTCCCCAACGCAATGGGGACTGGTTATCTTATCTTCATGCCGGAACACATCAATGCTATTTACACTGATGATTGGCGGCAAAACTTAGATAAGATGATAGTAACTAGCCAAGCGGGCTTAGAAAATGCCCTACTGCCAACCAAACGAGTCCTACAAAGCTGGACCCCGCTGGGAATCAAATCCGTGACCTCTTGATGTGAATCGAACGGACTAAGTACTAAACCACGAGGCGATAATGTAATGTAATGTAATTTAATTTAAATTCATTTCATTTCTTTTCTTTTCATTTAATTTCATTAAATTTCATTTCATTTCATTTCATTTCGTTTTATGTCATTTCGTTTCATTTCATTTTATTGTTCACATGCTGACTGAGCTAGCTAACTAGCGTCATCCGTTATGTCCTGGGCGCACTATCTATCTTACTTTAACATACACTTTTGTTTCATTTTTGCAACGTTGCCGCTCCTCCACATCGGTTTCAATTTCCGCGGAAAATGTTGATCAATCAGCATTTATACTGATCAACAAAGTGTAAAATAAATGACGGTTACAGGATCAACAATGGCCGTGTCAGCCGGTGAGGAGCTAGAGACTTTGCGGCATACTTAGGCACAGCGTCGCAAGGAGGTGAATTCATATATGGCAAAATTAGGACGATAAATTCAAAACTTCCCGAGTAATATATATATATATATAATATATATTAAACCTTAAATTCAATTTAACCTTATTTCTTTAGATATTGTACTTACTTATAAAAGCGTTAACAATGTCTTTTTCATTGAAGTGTGCTGTGCATGTTAATATTCTGATACTCGTGTTTCTTGCAAACGTAGGTAGGTACTAAGTTTCTTTTGTAAGTATTTATATGAAACACGTAATACATTGTACTCGTGGTGCCGGCTGCTATCGCTAGATGGCAGTCGCTAAGCCATGTTGGGGGCCTTATAGACGGCTTGAAAACTTCTGACACTGGGGTTGGCCACTAGCCCCACAACCTCCACCAATCCGGACTTGGCCCCCGTGTGTGGAGTATGGCCTAACCATCCTGATGTATGGGAAGAGACCCGTGCCCCTGTAGTGAGACGTAATGGTGTAACGGACCAAACTACGTTACATATTCACAAATGCAATTATTAATAAAACTTTTACCTTTTGCTTGAAGTTTTGGAGGTTTTGTGATCAAAGGCTTTACATTTAGACTTCTTGTTAATAAATTTCCGAATAAAAATCTTTTATGGGTATTAATTGTTTATGGAAGTCAATTTAAGGGCTTCGTTATTTAAAATAAACTGATTTAAAACGATATCATCGAAACTTCAAAATTATTTAAGGCGAAGATGTATAAGATTGTTTACGAATTGAAATTGAATTCAATGCGGTTCAATAATGAAACTGGTTGGTCTGATATCTTTAAAATATTGTTATATTTGGATGTTTTAAGACTGAAATATTTAACAGCGTTTGGTAGCGCAACATTTTATCAACGTTTTTAAATGTAAATCGATAGAATTCGTAAATTAAGAAAGTCATGGGGAAAAGTTGGGTACAAATAGTTCAAAAAATAAGGGTTTTGTTTTTATCAAAATGAAGCACTCCAAGAGTGGGTTACGAAAGTGTGATGAAAAGTCTTATTTTTTGAGTTTTGTTTTCAACATTTTGTATGGGATTTGGGTTTTGAGAAGTTTAGTCATCGCCTTAAATACAAATGAAGGATTCTAGGAAAATTTCAAAGTTGGAATGGGTTGCGGTCGCAGAGGTTAGTTGTTCTATGACGCCAGCCAAGACGGATGTCCCTTCCAGAAGTAATTTCATCAGATGACCATCGTCTTCGGGAGCTTCGCGCAATTTAGCTAGGGAGATCTATTTCGGGTTATAAGTTGGCATGCTAGAGGTTTCTTCTTGTATGTTGATTTTTAATCAGAATGGGGTTGCGGGGTAAATATAAAAGTGTTATGCATAGGAATAGTTTATCTCAGTCTGATAGTATAGCTAGGCTAGGCGCGGATTAGGGGCTGCTTGCTATTCCTTTGCGGTCACCTAACGGTGCCAACCGAGCGGATTGGATGTGCAAATCGTATGCGGCCAACAGTGAAACCTTCAGACGAGGTTCACCAGACAACTTTCCATGTTTTCCTTTTGTTTCACTTTTGAGTAACTTGTTTGCCATGGAATGGGGGTCTGAACAGTCTGACTGGACCATGTTAGAAATCCTCAGTGGAGGGGACCACGAGTTGGACATGCGGGATCTTTTCGCACCAAACACTGACGATTTACTATTTGGATTCAGGACTTCTTCTTCTTCTCGCACTTCCCAACCTTTCTCTATCATGTGCGGGACTAGGTACTCATCATTCAGAGAGTATAGTGAAGCACTATGTTCGGCTTTCTACCTTTACCTTTCTTTCTTTCTTTCTTTTTATGTATGGGTAGAAAACACTATATGAACTGAATGAGTAGGGCTTCGGAGATGTGATAGGGCCTCATTTCTGGTTAGGTACTCACACACCTTCCACTCACCTAATAATAACTTTTAACTCTACCTGTGGACTTTAATCATTGCCGAGTATCGAAGAGAAAGGCTTTGGTTTTGATTTATCTTCTTTCGTTTCTCTTTCTTTAAATTTCTAATTTTGAGAAAAACACTAGCTTCAGCCGAGTATCGCAGAGAAAAGTTGGAGTTTAAATTTGTTTTGAATTTGCTAGCAAGTAACGAGAATAAATAGGGTTTCCACTATGTTTTGGACCTGCAGTCAAGTATCGAAGAGAAAGATTGCTGGGTTTTCATTATTTAGTATGAGAGCGGAAGAGTTGATCATTAATTTGTCTTTGAAGGTAGAGTTTTGTTTGCTTTCGAGGGGGTTCGTGGACATGTTAAAAGAAATAGCTTTGTAATAGTTATGATAGGAAGGTAATAGGTAGGTAAGGTTAGAACGGAAAGATTTCAGAAGCATAGAGAGTAGTTGCTTGAACTTAGGTTATTAAGGAAAGTCAAGTGGGAAAGGCATCTGGATTGCTTTAAAGTCTGAGGTTGAAGTAAGTGGACTGCAAAGTTAGGACTATTTGAGTATGATTTCTCTTTCTAAAGGGTTACTTTAAGGAGTAAATTCCGTATCAGAGTGAAGGAATTTACTTCTTTGGCAGATATTATTTGGTCTGGGATCTGGGGTGTCCCCCTATTTGGCCTTTTACTAATATTTCCTTGATGCGGAAGCTTGGATGCTTTTATTAGTTTATTGTTTTGTCTCCAAAACGAAGACATCTTTGCTTATTTGGATACAAACCCCTCTATACGCAGTATGTGTGGCAACTATATTTTATTCTACCTAATTAGTTCTATGGAGCTTATATATCGTCGAGAGCTGAAACTACTCTATACAGTATCTATGAGAGATCAACCTACTCAGATATGTACAGCAAGCATCCTCTGGGTTCTCATAACTGCAGTTTTACTATTAAATATCTTCATGTTTGCTCGCTGACGTCGCTAGATTCATTCCAAACCTAAGCGTTATACAAGGGTTCTTTGGTGTTGTTGCGAAACCTTTAAATTATTACGCTATGACAACATTAAAGGCCTGAGTCTTGATTGAATTTAGTTAGCAACAATCTACGGAGAAAATTCTTCAAAATCGTCATACAGAGTATTTCAGCTTTCTTCGAGATTTGCCTAGAAAGCTACAAAGTTGTCAAGAGATTTGGGTTTACGAAGTAAAGTACAGATAACTTGAATACTTCATAAAGAATAAGGCATCCTCGCTTCATTCAACATTTCTAAGAGTACAACAGTGTTAGTTGCGAACTCAGAAGAGTTATCCCAGATAAAGTTTTAAAAGATTATGAACTAAATTAAGGGGACAGAGCACTATCCAATTTAGGAGGGTTGAAGTGCATGGAACGTTGCGGGAGCGCCAAAATTTAACTTAATTATTTGTCCAGAGCACAGTTCTCTGATTAAATAACCTTTGCACGTTTTGGCTGAATTAATACAATGAAAATAATGCGAGACTTTTATTTAGTCAAACATTATAGTAAGCTAAGGGGGCAACTTTCCCTCTCCCTTTGGGGAGGGGCCCAATATTGCGGTGATTTAGTTTATTTGAATCCTCATTTGGCTACTAGGTTTAGGAAGTTTAGGAATATTCTTTCGGTAGCTTCTATAGTCTAAAATCATTCTAAAAGAATTAGGGTTACTTTATTGACGATCACAGCTTAGGGTTCTCGCTACTAGCGATCATTGGCCAAACTTATTATTAAGATCCGCTATTAATTTGTTAGGAAGGTTCTTAGTTTATTTAGTTTCATTTAGCTAGGTAGGTTAGGGTGTTACAATGGGTTGGTGACTTGACTTTTACTCATTACAGAATTTTAACACATATCAAGATTGTTTAAATTTAGGCATCGACTTATATAAAGGACACGCCCAACGGAAGCGCCAAGTGCATCGTTTTTTTGCCCTAAAATATCAGTCATTTGTCGCGTTATTAGTCGATACATTTAGTTCAATTACTTTGCTCAGCGATCGCTGACCGCTGTAGTAAGAGCCTCACGGCCGCCCAAATGCCCGCCGCGGGAGACGAATGCGCACCACTTCTCGGCCAGGGCTCCTCATCACTCAACCGCTGAATTTTTTATAAGAGCATCCACCTTGGATTACGGTTTCGGTGATTTGTTACGAAAGAATTTTCACTTTTAGTATTTCTTTTATCTTATTGCTTAAAAAGTAGTTATAGCGAATGAGCATACCTGCTTTCTTACTTAAATATGAATTGTAAGGCTTACTACATTATAATAAAGCGGTCGTGGCTCAGTGTGGCTTGCGTGGTCGCGTCGATCACGCAGGTCAATTGACTACAGACACGGTCATAACATGGATGGGTTTGACTGTTAGTGGCATTTATCTTGACCGTTAAGCATTTGATGCTGGCTGCTATCACTAGATAGCAGTCGTTAAGCCATGTCGGAGGCTTGAAAACTTCTGACACTGGGGTTGGTCACTAGCCCCACAACCTCTATCAATCCGCACTTGGCCCCCATAGTATAGCTGGTATGGCCTAACCTTCCCGAGGTATGAGCTCAGACCCATGCCCCTCTAGTAGGGACGTTATGGGTTGTTAACTAAGGCTTACTGCATCACCGAAGGTCATCGACTTAAATGACATATTCAGAATTATTTTCGAATAAATCGGTTTCCTATGAATTTTTGTACAAGGTAAGCTGACCAAACCTAATAGATGAGCTAACTAAACTAGTTTCCAGGAACTTTATACAATATTTTAAATCTTTCTTTTTCGCACACCCTACTGACAAGACATCTATACTAAGAACGGTACAGTCTGCATAACATATTTCCTAGTATTGAAGAAACCAGAAACTGATAACATAGTTACTTTTTTACTCTCTGAATAAGCATACAATCACGAAAGAAAATCCTTATTTTTACAAATTAATACTTATTATCTGACTTATAAAACCTAAGACTAGGACCTATGTCCGTGTTGTTGAGGAGCTGGCTTGCCCCTCCATAGTCACATGATGAAGCCTATTTATAAAATAAAGTAAAAAGTTCTATTAAAAAATATATTATAATAATAAAAAATACTTAATAACTTAATTCAAAATTAATTATTTAAAAAATATATTTCATTAATTATTTTAAAACTCCCCTTAAAGGTCTCGATTATGTCCGTTTCTTAAGTACCAAGGTGCTTTTGCGATTTTTCGTAAAACTTTATTTTGAAATGGTTGTATGTAAAGTTACTGACTGTATTTGGTATAACGTCTTAACTGGATATTGAAATAACGAGAGCGTTATTCCTTTTTTGATTTAGAGTTAGACTTCTTTCCTAGAAAGATTATATAAAGGTTTTTATTATTATATAATAGTGTTTACCACCCATACATGTCTGTATAGTAAATCTAAAAACTTGTAAATTCCTGTTTTCTGTTTGCTAGTCAAATATTTATATTGTCATTATCATTTTGCATACAGAATGCATCATTGTTAATGTTATCATGACACACATTGTTTAAGTAAATAGTTTACGTCACGTGTAATTATAATGCTACTCAAATTCCCACGGTTAGAAAGTGCTTGTCAGTGGTAAATATTTTAAACTATAAAAAATTGTATTTTTACAAAACCAAAGCTAGTAGTTGCTTTCACTAAAACTATATGTATTCCATCTCTTTACTCCTATCAAATTGACAGAGATGATACATTGAAATTTGCCAAATATTTCGTAAATCACTTCACGAATACGGAAGTGTTAAATTAACTTTGCTGCGCAAGAAAATATCTATTATAATAAAAAGAATATCTGTACAGTACGTAAAAATATATCTCCTGGGAATTTTCTCTCAATGTTCTATAATTTTCCCAAGTAATTCATACAAAATTCCTTAAAAAAATATTTCGTATTTCATACAAATCAGTCAACATAGTTTGGGAAGTTGTTTATTTGTTTTTTCAGCATTATGAGTAGAAGCTCTTGCTTAAGTTTCCGGAAGAATACCAGTATTAAAACACACTAAGAGTACAATATTACAATAAGGTTTGTTATCATTATTAATCGGATTGTAAGGTGAACATGAAATGTTGTAGACATACCGATATGTTCTGTTATATTCACAAATTGATTTAACTAGATTATTATAGTTCATATAACTCAATGTTTAACTGTGTATTAACAAAAATGAACAACAAAACTGACTTGTAACAAAATGTTATCAATAAAAGTTTTTTTTTTTTTAATTATGAATGATTTATAAACAATATTATTATAATTATTATTATTATATAGTAATGACGACAAAGCGTTTTGTCGCCACAAATAGAACTAGACAATATCGTACGGATAACGAGATTCTAGTTACATGTGCCAGAAATGTTTTTCAGTGTACTTACTGGAGTAGTCATGGATGACTAGCGTAGTTAAGGACATACAGGGGATGGAACGTCGGTTTGTGTAAAAAGTTGAAACCTTGTGTACAAAATAGTGTACAAAACTGGTCACAATATGCGCTTTACTTTAAGTTTCCAATAAAGCAGAGGTTTGTCGCAAACGTTCTGGCCACCGGCATCGGATCGTTTAACTTTTACTGGGCTGCAGGTTCTGGTGCTAGTGTCGTTTCGTCCCTGCTATGTATATACGTTTACAAGGTATTTTTAATGGCAGATGTAAACATATCTAGACTAGATATTATTGGAGTCGAATGTGACAAATTTTGTTCTGTCACTTTTTAAATAAACGAGAAATGGTTTTGGGCCCTCCATACAAAGTGATAAATTCAGTGATCGATTTCTATGGAGAGTTCAAAAAATATGTACTTTTTAAAAAATGGTAGATAAGATCCAGCGTCCATAATGGTTTTGGTAGCGTTGCAAAGCTACCATACCACTACGAAGCCGAGCTAACGAAATGACATACTATAGACACCTTGGTTTTCTGGATCTAGGTTGTCCTTTTTTAATATTTATTGTCATATCGAACAGAAGGGTTTTAAATTGGTCTTCACTTATAAAAACTCCTGCGGGGCTTATCTCTGCAATTCAGATTGCAGGTAACATATACCTACTTACTAAAACATTTTCTATCGTTGCTTAAAATACTCTACTTTCAAATCATATAGCTCCAGATATAGTATACGTACTTAATAAGTAATTATTTATCTGGAGCTACCTATTGTTTTGTTACAAAAGGAAAGAGGGGGTTATCAGGGATTACAATATTTAATAAAATAATAAAAGAAAAAGGAACCTATAGACAACTTATTGTTCTAAAATCGACCCCCGAGGCCACAGTTCTGTGATCACTAATAAGTAGCACTGCACTATTTATATGTTAAGAAAAAAAAAAGGGAATACACGTCACGTAAGGCGGCGGCTGCTCGATACGTCGGGCTGCCGGAGGGGCTCGCTCCGACGGCGACGAAAACAACATGCAGTGTTGTATGGCACCGACTCGGCACGTCGGGCGGCTGGAGCGGCGCGCCCGCGCCCCGACGGCGACGGGTAGAGCGGCTGGAGTGGCAGCTGGAGCGGCAGCAACCGGACTCGTAAGGCGGCGGCGGCAGCACGAGGGCCCGGGAAGGAAAGGAACGCTTGAGAGAGGGACGTCTCGGGCTGTCTGTTCGAAGTCCGGCGATAGAATGCAGTATCAGCCCGCTGCCCTATTAAAGAAAATGGAGAATGATATTATTTTTGAATTTCAAATTTGACATTATTAATCATCAGTCCTGGCTATTCTCACTAGCCAGGAAATCGGAAAATATATACGTTAAACCAAAAAGGCCATAATTCTTAATTAATCTCTTAGTAATA
The DNA here is from genome assembly GCA_958295455.1 of Coleophora deauratella. Lineage (NCBI taxonomy): Eukaryota > Metazoa > Arthropoda > Insecta > Lepidoptera > Coleophoridae > Coleophora > Coleophora deauratella. The sequence goes on from OY282402.1 coordinate 10,332,778, forward strand.
TACAAGCGATGCAAACTCCTTAAGAAGAAAATGAGTTTCCCATAGAAATTATAAGATGACAAACATCAAACCATTGAATTAAAGTTGCAACGAAAACAAATCATATTTGAGTAAATACAAGAATTTCGAGATAAAGATAATAAGAAACATTAACTTAAGAACCTACGCACATAAAGGAATACATGAATAAAACTAACAAAGGTCAATATTTAAGTACAAGAGAGATAAAAAACCCTATACTATATCATTTTAAAGTGGATTAGAAAATTGTTCAAAATGACACAAGGAACTAAATACCACTAACACAAATAGCTTAGCTATAAAAGATCTGGGTTTATCATGTTTATCACCCTCTAGCTAGAGCTGGTGACAGTTGCCAATCTCCGCTCCTAGATGGCGCTGTCTGACAGGCCCATAAAACATTTTATTGCCAGTCTCGTTTAAGCTGTCTTGTGGTAAACACATGCGATGCGGCGACGTGACGTTATACCATATTTAGGTATCATTTAATATATTCTCAAATCAGGCTTGACTTACTGATACGGTTTAAAGGAAATAATTTGTATTTTAAAGAAACTACGTAAAACTAACTATCTGAATTCGTGTACAAAAAAAAGCTCGGGCAAACCACAAAATGGAAAAAAATTATATACCTATGAGCTGATTACCGAACACCAACTTCGTTTTAACACACAAAATACAATAATTTATTTTATAAGTATTCTCTGCATTTAGCAGATACAACTAGATTAGTTCAGCTTAGCGTATAGCACCATAAATACGAAATTCAAATCGCTCAAATCGTTTTACCACTTCGACCATGGAATGCTTTGGCTTGCTTTTTCTACTCAGCATTTGTCAGTATTTTCAGTATATTATTGTACAATTTAGGAAGTTATTTTATCAAATTGTAGTTATCCATATTATTTAACTTCAAAATCATAAAACATGATACCAGAACTGAGTAAAAGCGAATTAAACGCACCTTGCAGCCAATGGCAAAAAACGGAACCCTTATAGATAGGTCATGTCTGTCTGTCTGTCCGTATGTCATAGCCACTTTTCTCCGAAACTATAAGAACGTATACTGTTGAAACTTGGTAAGAAGATGTATTCTGTGAACCGCATTAAGATTTTCACACAAAAATAGAAAAAAAAACAATAAATTTTAGGGGTTCCCCATACTTAACTGAACCTCAAAATTTTTTTTTCATCGCACCCATAGTGTGGGGTATCTATGGATAGGTCTTCAAAAATAATATTGAGGTTTCTATTATCATTTTTTTCTAAACTAAATAGTTTACGCGAGAGACACTTCCAAAGTGGTAAAATGTGTCGTCGTCGTCCCCCCCGTAACTTCTAAAATAAGAGAATGATAAATCTAAAAAATATATATGATATACATTACAATGCAAACTTCCACCGAAAATTGGTTTGAACTAGATCTAGTAAATACTTAGTTTTTTTAATACGTCATAAATCGTAAACCGCAATTTACCTACAACGAACTAAAATAACTTTTATATTATGTTACTTGCTGCTACGGAACCCATCATGGGCGAGTCCGACTCGCACTTGGCCGCTTTTTGAATATCTTCCAATAAACACTCCGGTGTACACGTATGTAAGCGCATAACCTACAAAACCTAAAAACCAATTATTAACCAATCAGGTATTTAATACGTATTTGTAGGTTAATTATAAAAATTATCATCAGATGATTTAAAAACTTTGTAGATAGTTCTGTTAGTACCACTCTTTGTCCATATTCAGATACATACTAAGTATAGAAAGTGGCTAGGTCTCGAGCGAGTTAATAAAGTTTGGCTCGAACTCGCGTGTTCTCTTACCGGGAGCGTTTGAAGGAAATTGAATGTGGAATGTGAGCTGAATGTAAACTCTCACTTTAACCTCTACTAGTATAATCGTTCTCACTATTTTCTCACCAAAAAAATATATGGGGTCCTTATGAAATACCTGAAAAAAATAACCACAGCTTCTACTCATGAAACTGAACAACTTTCCCCAAGGAACCTATACTCAATGCGCAAAATTTTTTTTTGGCTTTTCATACTAATTGATCAACTGAACCGCCAATTTTGTATGGGAAGTCCAAACATTTTTTGCGAATTGATTAATTTGTGAATTCACTGCATGCGAAGCAATCGGGTTTTGTATTTTTTTTTTATTCAATTCAAACTCAAACTCAAAGTGTTTTTTTTTATTTAAGTAAATGCTTTACACATGCTTTTAAATCGTCAATTTTTTCTACCTAGTACAAAGTCCCTACCACGCTGGACTTGTGCACTCAACGTTACGTTAACTCAATTTTACGTTACTTTTTACTGACCATAATAAGACAACATTGCTAGTATGAATAAACGAAACTCTCGATAAACAATTTTAAAAAATGGCAGGAGTTCTTTGGTAATAATGCAATGTTTAATCAAAGGATACTTCAATTTCAATTTAATTTATTTGTGAAACACAGGTTACATAAGAGTTGTTAATGTACATAATATAAGAGGACGCTGTGATCTGCCATTTGGCATACAAATTAAAGGTACATAATTATAATCAATAAAACATAAACGAAATTAACTAAAATAAATACTACATGTCAAGATCAAAATTGTACAATATTATTGAAATTAATTAGTAAATATAACATATCAAATAAATAAATTAATCATGATTAACAATGTCCTTAATTTATAAAATGTAACTATATATAAAAACGTCATTATGCTTAATAATATCAAAAGAGCGTCTTGTCAGTGTTATCAAAGAATACTTTAATAGAGTAAAATGTCTTATCGGTGAGAAAGTCAAATAGTTTCTTTTTAAAATCCGTTAACTTTACACACATTTTAATGTCCATTGGGAGTTTATTATAAACTTACGGGGCCATTGCCAGCACAGTGTTTTGAAGAAGAGATGTTTGGCCTTGCCTAGGAAATAAAATCACTCTCACTAATGTTGGCTAAAACTTCAAAAAGCGTCAAAATTTTATTCGATGCCAGTGCCGGATGGAAGTATGAAATCTAAGTATAGAATACACTAGCTTTTGCCCGCGGCTCTGCCCGCATAGATATCGCTTTATGACTATCTCTAAGGTATCCTACGGGAATCATGCATTTTCCCGGAACAAAAGTAGCTTATGTGTTAATCCAGTATTTAATCTATCTACCTACCAAATTTCACCCAAATTTGATCTGTAGTTTCGACGTAAAAGCGGAACAAACAAAACAAACCTCTTACTAATATTAGTAAGATGTGCATGAGCCGAGAATAAAGAAGTTTTCCAACTTCACCTGTTTTTTTTTCATATCGATGAACTTAACAAAAAAACAAGCGGTAGGGGATTTCCTAGACTGTCGCAGGTAAATGCAAAGTTTTTATAACCTAATATACGCAAATCAATTTGCTATTACTATAATAACAAGACTAGCGATATGTTCTTGAGAAAAAACCAAATGTTATTAATGACTAAATATGAACTTACATTTTTTCTAACAATTCAATAGAAGATTTAAAAATTGATAAGGGTGACTGGTGACAAAATAACAGAAATGATTTGATGTGATAAGACGAGATACTTTCAATAAACACCTGAAGATTATCTAAACTGAGCTTCCTCTCATTAAAGAAGATCGGTAGATGTTTAGGCTTGGAAAATATAGATTATTGAATTGTAGCTGTGCGGTCAAAAATTTTGTTCCAAAACACACCGAAGTTTCAAGTATTTGTTGATTTTACAACGCGTAGTGTACATTTTAATGTACTCACTTTATTCAATCTCTTTCTTGCAATACAACAATAGTGATGGCATCGTCGGGGTTGCGTTTTTATATTACACGTTATATAAATTATTGCGCACTTAAATACAGAAGAGGGTGTGCCATACAGTGCAATGGAAACTGTTACAACTTATACTTTTTTGGAAAATCAACAGCTCAAATATAACAGAAAAATTGTGTATCAATTTAGAAGTTTTCGCAAGAAGCTTCTTTTTTTAACATGCCTATCTGTGGTGTAGCCATTGGTCATTTACTTATGATGAATATTGTCGTACTAAACTTTTGCCGGGACTTGTACCGAGCACACGTCTGCTGAGTTATTTTTTTAATTATTTCCGTTTTAGAGTAGTCTCAACGTTATTTTTGTGATGGGAAAATAGCTGTGAAACCAATTCAGTGATAAGCGGTCATAAGAAGAGGTTTAACTCGGGCGACAGCTCCGTTTTCCGAGTTCCAGCAGCAAACTACCACGTGGAGCGTCTTTAAGTGCCCATCACCCTTAGGGCCGCGTCTTTCACTTGACATTGGCGTTTTGCCATTTTTTTTTTTGAAGATTCTCCCATTTTTCACTTGACATTGGCAAAATCACGCTCGTTATGCGAAGTGGAATGCCAAATAAAAAAAAACTGTTAATTACAATAAACAGTACATTTTTTTAATGTGTTAGGTGGCAAAAGGCTGACGGCCCACCAGGTGGAAAGTAGCTACCGCAGCCTATGAGCATCTGAAACCCCAGGCAAGAGCTTATCAGTGCCTTGCCGATCCTTGGAGCGCTAAGGTGGAATGCTTCTTATGCCGGTAATTGTGCTGGCTATCTCACCCCGCCCACACACTGGAGCACAGCACCTATTTGTCAAAACCGAGACGGTTTCTTCTTTGCATAAATAAATATTATACGATACTTCAATTGAAAATAAATAAAGAAAAGTAATTTACTGTATTCTCAATTCACTAAAAAGATTAACAATTTTATTTCGGTAGAGTAACTTGAAAACTTTAAAAATTGACTTACAACACTTTGTCGAACGGACGGTCAGTGTCCAGTGCTTTACGGTCGAGCGATATCGCACGTTTATTGTCGTTTTATTGACGGACGGAATACTGCGCACGTGGCGACGCTAACTAAAGTAAAAACTATAGAATAGGTAAAGGTGTGTCCACATCAAACAAGCTCGAGTTGTTCAATAGTAAAATCAAATGGGTTAAAAATCAAATGAGTTGAAAGCAGTTTGTTCATCCAATAATTTTGGATTCACACTTATTTATATTTATAACAATAAGATATTGGACCATACAGATTTTTTTATTGGTGAGGTATTTGTCTTTCAATTATAAACCATTCATGAAACTGACCAACTTTTTCCAAGGAACCTATCTTGAATTATCAAATTAAATTTTGGACTTTCCATGCAGAACTGACTGATTGGCCGATCAATTTGTATGAAAATTCCAAATTTCTTTGCAAAAAGTTGTTCAGTTTTATTAGTAGAACACGTATTAACGTTTCCGGGATTAGGCTTTTTATTTGACACCCTGTAATACCCGTACACTTATTTTAACACTGTAATACCATACATTTCCAGTAGTATACTCGTACTTATTTCCAAATCAGCGATTTAGTACAATTCGCACAACTTGCCCCTAGAACTTGTTTGTTTGTTTGTCTGTCCGGGTGTCGGCCATGTTTGTTTAGCTCTTCACTCCCGGCGCCCGCGCCCGCGCCACGAGCGCCTGCGGAGTGGAAGTGGAGGGTGCGAACTCGTATTGCATGCGGGATACCACTTTAATCCTACAGTGCTCTGCTCAGTGCCTCAACAGATTGAAAAGTTTATCTTGTTAAAAGCGTTTCGTTGTGAAATGTTTCTATTACTTTTAATGGACATTTGTTTGTTAACTGACTACAGACACGGTCATAACCTGGGTGGGGTTGACTGTAAGTGGAATTTATCTTGACTGTTTTCGTACCTTACTTCGCAAGGCACGTTAAGCCGTTGGTGCCGGCTGCTATCATTAGATGGCAGTCGTTAAGCCATGTCGGAGGCCATACAGGCGGCTTGAAAACTTCTGACTTCTTGAAAAAACTGGGGTTGGCCACTTGCCACACAACCTCCACCAATCCGGACTTAGCCTCCGTGTGTGGAGTATGGCCTAACCTTTCCGAATTATGGAAAGAGACCCGTGCCCCTGCAGTGGGGACGTAATCGGTTGTTAACATTATAAAAATAATTTAATTACAATTTCTTGCGGCTTCGTAGCGTCTCGTAGCGGTGCGTAGCACTTTTCAAAAGTCTTTTATGTCTATGACGTTTAAACAATAGCAATAAATCCATTGTATTGTAAAATGACATAACAGAGTCTAATGTGTCATCTTCCTGAAATTGAGTCGAGGGTTCAATTGAAACCGTACCTATATTGTATAAAAACAGAATAACCATTTACGATAGTCACGAAAGTGTAGGTGTAACTTGTTTTTTTTAATACTCGATGGCTGCGTCCACTTGGATCTTGCATTTACAAAGTACGCTTTTATCCTTTAAAAACATTTTAATATTTTAAACTATGAGTAACCTATTTTTAGGTACATTTAATAGTCGCCGGGTGTGACTTGAAGTGATATATGACCTGAGGCTTGTACTATTGGGTATTCGGTGCCTGAGGTCAGAAGCAAGGCGCTATATCCTCAATATTAGCTGTTCTCGCCATGAGACGGTCTACTACAAAGGATATGATATCTTGATATATTTGCTGTCATATTTCAAAGACGATATGCATGGATCTACTTGCAGAATGTAAAAATAAAAATTTATATTTTTTTTTTTTAATTAAAAGTCAGTAACATTTAAACTCAAAATAGTTTGTATTTAATTGGTAGTGGCAGATATCTATACGCATAAATTATGTGTTACTTATTTCAGTAATACTCAATAAATGACAGTAAGAGGTAATCAAATAGGTATAATGACTTTGTAAAAATAATCTTAACTTTTGTAGTTTACCGCAGGGTGGGTACTTTTGACTCCAACGTTGTTTTTCTAACTAAATAACCGAAAAAAGGTACTGAAGGCCTATGAAAATGTAATACTTCGTTGGGGCGGTATTATGAAGCCAAGTTAGCACATACGTAATAAGAACCCGGCAATAGATCAGCAGGGCCGCGGGCGAGGACTGCTACCCTCCAAATCTTTAATATCGCAAGTATTTTATTATACTTGCGATCGTAACAAAAACCCACTGATATTAAATGCTTCGTCCCATTCTAACTGCAGTATTTATGTACGTATACGTATATTGTACATTCTAGTTTTCTTGTAATCTGAAGTAACCTTGTAAAAAAAAAACAATTTTATTCTTTCAGAAATGTACTGCATTTGGCTGGACGTTTGTTCTCACTTCCTGAAACCATGAGAGCACATGTCTCGAGAGATAAAAACGTTGTACTAGCGCAGGTACTATTGTAGATAAACAGGAAATGATTTAAAAGAATATGTGTAGCATTTACTTTCATAAAAAAATAGTTTATGGATTTGTAATTTACTCGTTTAGGAGACCTGTTGTTAAACTACGAAATGATGACCACGACCACTCTGCCAAGAGTGGTCGTGGTCATCAATCAACAAGACAAAGAAGAAGAATTTACTCGTATTGTTGGATTTTTGGCAAATATGTACAGACAACAGTAAGCAGGTATATAACAAGTAAACCACCTACAACACCTACAAAAAATCAAATCCGCTAAGTCCACTAAGTCGCTATATTCCCTTGACATATAACTGGTCGAGCGGGAAACAAAAGATTATTCCAAAACGCTCCAAATTCCACAGCAGGCTAGCGCACTTTGGAATATGAAATCGTTGTATGAAAGTGTACATGAGCAAACTTTATAGGCGGGCACAAATTGCTGTATACGGTTCATACATTCAGAAAAATTAGTTCCAAAGGATGGAACTTAGGAATAAGCCACCCAAAGTATATGACTGGTATGGCTCTTTTAACGTAGTAATTACATACTTTCTGAACCATTACTTTCTTAAACCTCCAAAATATTTATACAGGGTGAAATTGAAATCTCGGACCAAATTTTAACTGTGGCTTCTGACGAGTGTGGCGGGCGGTGTAATACGAAACAACATTCTCTATGGATAAATTAAAATTGAGCAAAAAAACGGACTTTCCTTAAATAAAGCTGGCAATAGGACCTGAGTTAAGATAGGTAGGTAAGTAGCTGGTTACAGCTCATCGGTTCGATGAAGAGTCCAATTACATAAAATAACTGTTTGAGTTAACTGACTGACACGGTGGCTAAGTGGTTAGCGATCCTGACCTCTGATCCGAGAGTCGTGGGTTCGATCCCCACACAGGGCAAACTTTTCTGTGATGAGCAGAATTGTTTACTCTGAGTCTAGGTGTGTAATATCTATATATGTATGTATTTAAAATGTATATGTGTATGTATATCAGTCTCTGGTTCCCAAGATACAGGGAATCCTAGTTTGGGGCCAGATGACCGTGTGTGATTTGTCCCGGATATTATTATATTATTATTATTAGTTTAAAGAACGATTGATTTGGAGCGTTTAGGAATAAGCCACCCAAAGCATGGACCGCGCATTGAGTCGTGTCTGGACTTATTTATGAGATCTCTCTGCGGTGTATGCTCTGTGGAGTCATAAATATCTAATCTGGAGATAGTATCGAATAAATAAATAATATTACATTCAAGTAATCCCATTATAGCCGGCAACTGGAAGCACGCTATCGATAGATGGAAAAAAAAAAGTTTTTTTCTGGATTTACTCTACATAAAAACTCACACAAATCACGCAAATAAACAACACACTTAAGACTTAATTTTTAATTGGATATGGATTTCTTATGAAATATTGTTTAGGGTTATTACATATTATTTTATTAGATACCCCTATGTAAACAGGTCACACGGATCTGATTATGTTATTTACACCCTGTATACTCCTTAATATATGTACTGTGACGAGAGAATTTAAAAAAATCTCTCCTTTCATAATATCACTATAAATTCTCGGGTAAAGTTGTTCAGTTTCGTCATTATTCGTTAAGTTTAAAAACCCATACCTTCCCCACTGCTGGGGCATGGGTCTCTTCCATTACCTAGGGAAAGTCCCTAACCTGGTTGGTGCCCGTGTGTTGGAGTGAGGTTTTTTTTACTCCACACCACGGTGGCCAAGTCCGGATTCAAAATTATAAATATATCCTTGCTTCATTTTTTTTTGAGTGATCTCAGTTTCGACTGTTATTCCGACCGAATAAAACTTACCTGGCCAAACTACAAGGTGAGTCTTAAAAGTCAGTTTGTACGTGTGATGCTTACCGATGGGTGCGCCGGGGTTAAACTACCTATCTCACTTTCAACGGACCAAACCTCAAAATAAAGAAGCGAGTTAAAGAACCGTCCTCGCAAGGTTACAATGATGTGCGAAAGCGTGTTTTTGTCTCATAATAATAATACATATGTCACCGTAATATAGCGTAAACAGTAATTTGACGAATACAAGCTTAATAATAAAAAAATAAAATTACGTAAATCGAAGTATACAAAAAAAAATCGGCTTCTCCATACAAAATTATAAACTTGATTGGATAGTATGTATGGAGAAGCCGATTTTTTTTTTCGTTTCCTGAAAAATTTCTTGTGGAAAGTTGTTCAGTTTCGTCTACTGAACAAGCCCTTAAAGTTTTCGAAAACCTGTCCCTTACATCCTGTATAGTTAATATTACTTGATCTTATGGAGCAAACAGTAGTTTGACGAAACAACGAGTTCCGGTGTGAAATTACACGTTTACTTTTATTAATTTTATAACAAATTACCCGATTTGATGCCACATTTCATTTCATTGTATTTCTTTAAAAAAGCAAGTAAACTGTAATTTGCAAAGTGGTAAAGTGTGTAATTAATTTTAAATAGTACTGTAGTTATTGGCGTCAACTTTTGTATAAATCAATAAAAAATTAAAAAAACAACATACGAGTATACTTAATATTACGTCGTCATCATCATCAGCCAAAAGACGTCCACTGTTGGACAAAGGCCTCCAAGGATTTACACACTGACCGGTTGCTGTCCGCATCCAGCTTCCGGCTTCCCGCGACCTATTACGTCGAATTTGTTGGAACTTTGAATAGTGTAAAAGTTCTGCAAAAAGACCTCTCCCGAAAGCATAACCTGGGGTTTCTACACATATGAAATGTTTCTTATAGGAAGTAAATTTTTGGGACAGTTCTGCTTTGGTTATAATTTTTCAGATGGTGAGTAAAAGTCTATTTCGCAATGAGACGCTGTATGTTTTAAATATGCCGTATCCACTATGCATTTTTAGTCCTGGATGGATGCATCAGTATGCCTTCAATAGCCCTAAGCCACGTAAGCGGCGGACCGACTCGCCATACTTATAGTATTTTAGTGCGCCCCCTGTATTGTATTACACAGACATAATGCGCACACGACATGTCTGACCGCTGGGCGCTTGTTCGCATTCATTTGAATTTGGAACTTGTACATTGCATTGGGATCCTTTTTGTAACGGAAACATGTTGAAGTTGTTTTTGCCAACGATCTTATAATAATGTACTTTAACTAAAGGTAAAGGTCAGATCATTTTGTAACCGTTCTTAAAATTATGTTTTTTTTTTTAAATATTAAATGAAGTTATCCGTGCATTTATTGGTTTCAAAAAAGTAATGAAAATCATAATATCCCAATTTGTACCGTATGAATGAAAGTCACTGACATGCTATTTTTAACGACTTCAATAAATGGTTATATATTTGTTTATCCAAACCAACGTAAGTATGACATACAATCAGAAATTAAATCACCCATAAAAAAGACAAATCCCATCCATACTTAAGCAACTGAGCTGGGATAGCTCAATTGCACTCCTTGTTTTTTTTTCTGTTACAACTCCTTAGGTAGATCAGACTTATCTATGAGAACAAAAAAATACATCATCTTTGAATACCTTCTGTGACAATAGTTCCCGCAACTCTGCTCGCACAGAGTATGGATGAGGCTAGTATACTCGTAGTTCAGTTGCGTAATACAATTTGTGCAGATCACATTATAGGATAGGCACTCGCGTGGGCAGCAATCAAATATTAGCAGGGGCCTCCCGCCCGGGGCCATGCGCTCCTTTCCTCCGACTTTATTTACTAGACAAACAAGCTCTACGTACATAAGAACAAGATTGTACTCCACTACCTATGTATATATAATACCTACAATTAAGAGATTTACTGTTAGTTCCTACCAAAGCTCATTCTTTAATCACGGAACATTATTAATCATTATAATATTATTATTGATCATTTACTATATTTCAAACAAAGTCCATATTTGTTAGAATACAACACACAACTTAAAATTACTGTTAGTAGAACACAGAATACAACATAAATGATTATCTATTAATATTATACATTACGGCCCTGGAACCCGTATGAGTCCCAGTGTCTGAGAAAGGGACTATCAGTCCTATCTCCCATCAATTTCAGGATACTACTGACGCTCCATTCACGCGGTGCATCAGCGATGCCGCCCTTTTTCTAATTATAGCCTGAAGAGTCCGTGCGAGCCTCCGCAAACGTCGCCGATGCACTACAGTAGCGTGGCAGCCCCGGCAGCAACCTAAAGCCATTATTGTATGTTTATTATTGCGCAAGGTGGCTAAATGTCTATCTGTGTATCTGTATTTGGCGCCATAGCTCATATATTACGTGGTCTCTTCTTTATTTAAAAGCAAGTTTCATTACGGTGGCCATTACATGAAAATTGGTTCAGTGGATTTGAAGTTATTTGAATTTTCGGAGTGGTAACATTTTTTATTTCATTATTTTTATTGCTCAAAACACAGAACATAACATTTATTCTTTTTACAGATTCAGAAGCACAATTTTCTGTCAGAGTTTCGGACTGAAAACACTTAATCCCCTTACCGAGGAAAGAGCGGGCCAATATCTTAAAAGTGCAGTGCATGCAGGGAAGTAGGGTATATATTTGCACTTAGCCGAATTCCTTGCCAGACTGAACCAAACATATTGCATTTGTACTACAACATATTATCAACTGGCTTCCAGACTATTAGGATTATGTCGACGGAGGTTGTCTACCAGTCCTGCGTGACTAGCTGCTCATTGTCAATAGTTTTTATACATGTTTAAAGTAGAAGCAAACTAGACGTCAATCGTTTCCACACTCATTACGAAATTTTTCAAAATAAAATTTTGTACATGTACATAGTATAATTTCAAGATTTTCTGTTTCAATAAAAAAAACTATTTAGTGTAAAATATGTCATAATTAAGTGTTGTAACTAATTCGTTGCTCATTTATTTTATATTCACTCGTTTCTTTTTACATTTTACCCTATATTATTGAGCGCTAATCTGTTTTTTTTTAATTTTCATCAAACTCAGTGTGGATTGTGGATCATTGGTTTCACATTTTTATTAACCAAACTGGATGATATAGGTGATATTGGACGTACCTTATAGCGTTTTCATAAAGTCGTTAATCGATTATCGATCGATCTTTTGAGATGCTGCGCTAGAAGTACGCAACTGACAGCTGTCACCCATTTCATCAAGTTTGGAATAGAGTTTAATTATTTTCATGTTTATTTATAAAATAAAGACCTTTTTAATCTGAGTGTATCATTAAACCAAAGACTTCGAGATCACAGACGAGCGACGATAAAAAACTTCTTTGGTTGAGATGTTACCACATTTTAATTTTGGACAGTATTTCACAGACTGAAGATCAGCTCAGTATGAAGGCCTTTAAAAGCATACTCTGTGAAAAAAAAACCAGCGAATCTTTAACAATTGAGCAGTAAGTATGTATGTATGTATGTCAGTGTGTGAAGTTAAGGATACTCGGAGCAGGATCGCACGTGATGTGCTCTCAAATGTGCTGCTTACGGTCCATTCCTAGGGAGATAAAAACACTACGCTCTACGATATTTTAGCCGACTGCCTGAAAAACAAGGTTAATATTTTTCGATGTCTGTTTTGTTGTCTAAGCTAGTAGCTAAAAACACTGAATAGATTATTATTTAAGGTATTCATTATAAAATTTCGCCCTACTTCCATACCGTGATATGAGCATATATAATACTAGCTTCCGCCCGCGACTTCGTCCGCGTGGACTTCAGAATCTAGAAATTTTGAGTTTTTAAGCATTCCTTCGGGAACCCTTAAGTTTTCCGGGATAAAAAGTATCCTATGTGTTAGTCGAGTGCTTTATCTATCTACCTACCAAATTTCATCCAGATCCGTTCAGTAGTTTCGGCGTGAAAGCGGAACAAACAAACAAACAAACAAATAAACAAACAAACTGACAAACAAACAAACATCCATACTTTCGCATTTATAATATTTATATATTATATATATATATATATATATATATATATATATATATATATATATTATATATTATATATATATATATATATATATATAGTGAATAGTAAATATTAGTGATGATGATGATGATGATGATTAGTGATGATAGTGATAGTGATGAGATGACATGAGATGAGATGAGATGTGCGTTTGCAAAGACTCATTAATATAATAACTTCAAGAATAACATATACAAGAAAAAGAAAACCTTTGTACAAAATTATTCATATATTTGGTTTCAAGAAATTGGAATGTAGGTCATTTACGATTTTAACATAAGTTTCTCGAGTTGAAATATATTTTCAACTTTTTTGAAGTTTTTAACTTTTTAATACCCATTAAAAGTACTATTCATAAAAAATCACCCAATAAAGCTATTTTATCACCATCGAATCGAAACGCAAAAGAGTTTTGTGAAAAGAACCGGTGTCGATTACCTAATCTAGTTGACTATTGTGAGAAGGAAGTTTTTGTTAACTCCTGTTAGCGCGGACGTGAGGGCAGGAGGGCAGAGGGCTCCCCTTTTAAGGGCGCTCGTTTGTGAACGGAAAATACTTACAGACTCGCAGAGAAAGGGAAATAAATCAAACTTAACTTCATACGGTATGGTGTAGACTTTTTAACCGACTTCAAAAAAAGGAGGAGGTTCTCAATTCGTCGGAATCTTTTTTTATTAATAGAGACTTGCCATGACTGCGTACGTTTGTACCCGCAGCCTAAGCATACGTATTAGGAGAGACAAAATAAATATAAAATATTTGCTATGGGTATTGAAAAAAATACAAAGAAGAAAATGAGAATAATAATGAGATTTTCAAGTAAAAACTGAACTTTTCATACAAAGTCGGATACCTAATCAGCTGAGAGAAATTATGAGGAGTCCAAAATCACTTTTGCGATTTGACTTGAAGTTCGTTGAAAAAAAGTTGGTTGGTAATGTCTCCTTATTCATTCACCAACTTAAATGCTTCTTATTTCACAGTGTACTCTTACTCTCTCTCTCTTTTCGTTTGGTACAATTTAACCGACATATCCACAAGGTATAGGCGGCGGTTGCCTGGGGTTGTGCTTGTGTACTTATTCTTAATAATTATTATATTATATTTTCAACCCGACTACACAAACGTTACTTAATGCTTTTCGGTTGTATGTATGAATGGTTTAAGCTTGCATATACTTTTTATTGTTAAAGCTTTCACCGAAACGGCGTAATAAACAGGGTGTAAGGGACAGGTTTCCGAAAAATTTAAGGGCTTGCTCAGTAGACGAAACTGAACAACTTTCCACAAGAATTTTTTTCAGGAAACGAAAAAAAAACTGCTTCTCCATAAAAATTATAAACTTGATTGGACAGTTTGTATGGAGAAGTCGATTTCTTTCGTTTCCTTAAAAAAGAATTGTGGAAAGTTGTTTAGTTTCGTCTACTGAGCAAGCCCTTAATGTTTTTGGAAACCTGTCCCTTACACCCTGTATAATATTTAGGAGTTCATGTTGTCGTTAGATTTGCCAGCTTTCAAAACTGACATAGGATACATTTGCAGTCTCTTCACATATTTTTTTAACCAATTCGATGAAATTAAAATTAAATATAATAACTTAATAATAATATAAGAAAACCTTGTGCAAGCTGATGCCGACAAGAGGTTGCGATACCTTAATCTGGCGCACGAGGTTACGGATGTGTGGCAAATGCAATCCACTGAAATCATTCCTGTAATCCTGTCCGTCAATGGTTTGATCCCCGCTGACTTGGATCGTAACCTTAGACGGTTGGGACTTCGAGGCAGACCGATAATAGCGGCTATGCAAAAGGCAGTCCTTCTCGACAATGCCCGGATTGTCCGACGCTTTCTCTCCTCGTCGCACTGACCTCCAGCCGACTGTGCTTCTGCTGGAGTAGCTCCTGCCATTAGACCTAGCACCAAGTGTGCAGATTAGCCCAATTTTATATTCCGAAATAATAATAAAGAAAATCAGCTCAAGCAATGTAGGTACCTAAAAGAAATCCTTTACTTAGCTATATTTGCTCAATTTTTGGCTGAAAAAAACGTTCATTACATCGCCGATCCACATAATATCGTGAAGGAAGATAAAAACAATCAACGGCTTCGCAAAAGCGACATTCCGATTTATGAGGGTACGTTCGACGAGTAGCCGCAAGGAAAGGACTGCTCGAGACACCATGGGCTTCTCGTTGTGATATCGATCGACAAAAGTGGTTATTTCGGGGGCTTTTTGTTTGGTTTTATGCGGTTTTTAGTTTTTGTTTGGTACCAGATGCCTTGAACAAATAGTTGAAGGCTGTAAGATACTGATGAAGACCCAGAAAGCGCTGGCTTGACGTTTTGAGTGAGACAAGACATGACAGAGGATGAACTCACCTGAAGATCTGACTTCACACCCTGTGTCCAAATCCGAATTAAGTAAACATTAATAGTAAGCGATAAAACTTAGCCAGGATAGTAGTAACTATAGTTAACGTACATATATATAGAGGATTAGAAAAATCTTCCAAAATTTTTGACTATTTTGGAATTCAAAATTGCAATTGTCAGAGAGTCATAGAGGAAACAAGTACTTAACCGTCAGAATAAGAATCTTTTCTACCCAGTTATTGTCATTTATTTATTCTAAAATGTAGAAAATCAAGTCCAAATCTACAGATAAGGACCAAAAGATCACAATCACGATCTCAATATATAATATCCTTTAAGGAAATTACTTCAAAAGTAAGACACTGCCTCAGTGTTAGGTATAACAAGCCAGAAATTCTCAATAAAGAATATTTTTTTACTTCTCTTAATATATTTGACCATTCAGTTTATAGGTAAGATTTTCTACCTGAAATATGAACATTGTAAAACTCTTTATCCTTTTAGCAAACAGCTACCAAAACAAACGAGCAGCGTTGTTTTCAATCAAACCCCTCGATATCGCGTGTCGGGTTCCGCAGGGTTTCATATGACTGCGGAGTGCGGACCCCCAATAAACACGGCAAAGGGTTACGACTACCATTTGTTTGGAAGCCGAGATGCCATTTCGTTTTGAGAGAAAGAAGGAAACACCCTCTTATTTTTTCTTACACTGAAGATCTTAGTGAAAACCTAGGTAAGTATATTTTCCTCAAGAAAAATAATATAACGTATCTAATTTATCTGTATACAGGGTTAAACAGAAGTTATTTTTAAGAGTCACCAGTTAAGATATTTGCAGGTATGTACCAGTCACCCTGTATAATAGACAATAAAGCAAATACTAAATGCTACTCGTCAAATTACTGCGACTTTCTCAATAAAATCTATCGGAGCAAAAATAAACATTGTATACCATTTTTCAAATAGACTATTAAATTATTAATGTCAATTTTGTCACAACAATGAACAAAGAATTTTTGACTCCGATTACCAATATAAGTATTATACTAGGCCGCAATTTTCACACAGTATTATGTCGGAATATTAACTAATTAATTCATAAAAGTACTCGCGCTAACGATACCGAATTGAATGAAAGAAATCACGTTAATTGGCAAATACATAACATAAAATATAGAAATACATTTATAAACAGAAATACGTACACCGTTGCGTGTCTGACTCGCACTTGGTCGATTCAAATTATAATCACAATTTTGGTTCTTCACTAATTTGGGTCAAACCAAATCGTTTTTTATTAATTATACATTGTGCACGTTCCTTTAAATTGCCTCTTGTATACTTGGAAGTTATACTCAACGTTTCGGGAAGTATTATAGCGGAGTTTCATGGTTACAATTTACGTAAGCAACCCATATATTTCCCACTGCAGGGGTACGGGTCTCTTCCCATAACTCAGGAAGGTTAAGCCATACTCCACACACGGGGGCCAAGTCTGGATTGATGGAGGTTGTGGGGCTAGTGGCCAACCCCAGTGTCAGAAGTTTTCAAGCCGCCTATAAGGCCTCCGACATGGCTTAACGACTGCCATCTAGTTATAGCAGCCGGCACCAACGGCTTAATGTGCCTTGCGAAACACGGAAACGGTCGAGATAAATGCCACTAATAGTCAAACCCATCCAGGTTTTGACCGTGTCTGTAGTCAGTTAACCTGCGTGATCGACGCGACTGCGCAAGCAGCACTGAGCCACGACCGCTCAACACAGTTACAATTTAGATGATCGGTTTCTTTTTCATTCTGTACATCTACTCAAATCCCACTGTTTCACGCAAAAACAGACGTCTAATCACCTAATCGAACTCTGTTCGTGGAACAATAGAAAGCTTTTAGTATATTAACCGCCTTTTTTATAACAATGCTGTGATCCGAGGTTATTTGTAGTAATTACTTGTGACTACGGTTCAGAGTGGGATTGGTCTAAGTATTATTTTATTTTTATGGTATTTAGTGCCTAAAAAAACGACACCGACATTTTATAATCAACCCTCGCAAAATTTTGGACTTGGGATATCAGTTTTATGCGAATTTATAATGATGACTTTCTTGAGGAAAGTTGATCAGTGATGAGATGACATGAGATGAGATGAGATGTGCGTTTGCAAAGACTCATTAATATAATAACTTCAAGAATAACATATACAAGAAAAAGAAAACCTTTGTACAAAATTATTCATATATTTGGTTTCAAGAAATTGGAATGTAGGTCATTTACGATTTTAACATAAGTTTCTCGAGTTGAAATATATTTTCAACTTTTTTGAAGTTTTTAACTTTTTAATACCCATTAAAAGTACTATTCATAAAAAATCACCCAATAAAGCTATTTTATCACCATCGAATCGAAACGCAAAAGAGTTTTGTGAAAAGAACCGGTGTCGATTACCTAATCTAGTTGACTATTGTGAGAAGGAAGTTTTTGTTAACTCCTGTTAGCGCGGACGTGAGGGCAGGAGGGCAGAGGGCTCCCCTTTTAAGGGCGCTCGTTTGTGAACGGAAAATACTTACAGACTCGCAGAGAAAGGGAAATAAATCAAACTTAACTTCATACGGTATGGTGTAGACTTTTTAACCGACTTCAAAAAAAGGAGGAGGTTCTCAATTCGTCGGAATCTTTTTTTATTAATAGAGACTTGCCATGACTGCGTACGTTTGTACCCGCAGCCTAAGCATACGTATTAGGAGAGACAAAATAAATATAAAATATTTGCTATGGGTATTGAAAAAAATACAAAGAAGAAAATGAGAATAATAATGAGATTTTCAAGTAAAAACTGAACTTTTCATACAAAGTCGGATACCTAATCAGCTGAGAGAAATTATGAGGAGTCCAAAATCACTTTTGCGATTTGACTTGAAGTTCGTTGAAAAAAAGTTGGTTGGTAATGTCTCCTTATTCATTCACCAACTTAAATGCTTCTTATTTCACAGTGTACTCTTACTCTCTCTCTCTTTTCGTTTGGTACAATTTAACCGACATATCCACAAGGTATAGGCGGCGGTTGCCTGGGGTTGTGCTTGTGTACTTATTCTTAATAATTATTATATTATATTTTCAACCCGACTACACAAACGTTACTTAATGCTTTTCGGTTGTATGTATGAATGGTTTAAGCTTGCATATACTTTTTATTGTTAAAGCTTTCACCGAAACGGCGTAATAAACAGGGTGTAAGGGACAGGTTTCCGAAAAATTTAAGGGCTTGCTCAGTAGACGAAACTGAACAACTTTCCACAAGAATTTTTTTCAGGAAACGAAAAAAAAACTGCTTCTCCATAAAAATTATAAACTTGATTGGACAGTTTGTATGGAGAAGTCGATTTCTTTCGTTTCCTTAAAAAAGAATTGTGGAAAGTTGTTTAGTTTCGTCTACTGAGCAAGCCCTTAATGTTTTTGGAAACCTGTCCCTTACACCCTGTATAATATTTAGGAGTTCATGTTGTCGTTAGATTTGCCAGCTTTCAAAACTGACATAGGATACATTTGCAGTCTCTTCACATATTTTTTTAACCAATTCGATGAAATTAAAATTAAATATAATAACTTAATAATAATATAAGAAAACCTTGTGCAAGCTGATGCCGACAAGAGGTTGCGATACCTTAATCTGGCGCACGAGGTTACGGATGTGTGGCAAATGCAATCCACTGAAATCATTCCTGTAATCCTGTCCGTCAATGGTTTGATCCCCGCTGACTTGGATCGTAACCTTAGACGGTTGGGACTTCGAGGCAGACCGATAATAGCGGCTATGCAAAAGGCAGTCCTTCTCGACAATGCCCGGATTGTCCGACGCTTTCTCTCCTCGTCGCACTGACCTCCAGCCGACTGTGCTTCTGCTGGAGTAGCTCCTGCCATTAGACCTAGCACCAAGTGTGCAGATTAGCCCAATTTTATATTCCGAAATAATAATAAAGAAAATCAGCTCAAGCAATGTAGGTACCTAAAAGAAATCCTTTACTTAGCTATATTTGCTCAATTTTTGGCTGAAAAAAACGTTCATTACATCGCCGATCCACATAATATCGTGAAGGAAGATAAAAACAATCAACGGCTTCGCAAAAGCGACATTCCGATTTATGAGGGTACGTTCGACGAGTAGCCGCAAGGAAAGGACTGCTCGAGACACCATGGGCTTCTCGTTGTGATATCGATCGACAAAAGTGGTTATTTCGGGGGCTTTTTGTTTGGTTTTATGCGGTTTTTAGTTTTTGTTTGGTACCAGATGCCTTGAACAAATAGTTGAAGGCTGTAAGATACTGATGAAGACCCAGAAAGCGCTGGCTTGACGTTTTGAGTGAGACAAGACATGACAGAGGATGAACTCACCTGAAGATCTGACTTCACACCCTGTGTCCAAATCCGAATTAAGTAAACATTAATAGTAAGCGATAAAACTTAGCCAGGATAGTAGTAACTATAGTTAACGTACATATATATAGAGGATTAGAAAAATCTTCCAAAATTTTTGACTATTTTGGAATTCAAAATTGCAATTGTCAGAGAGTCATAGAGGAAACAAGTACTTAACCGTCAGAATAAGAATCTTTTCTACCCAGTTATTGTCATTTATTTATTCTAAAATGTAGAAAATCAAGTCCAAATCTACAGATAAGGACCAAAAGATCACAATCACGATCTCAATATATAATATCCTTTAAGGAAATTACTTCAAAAGTAAGACACTGCCTCAGTGTTAGGTATAACAAGCCAGAAATTCTCAATAAAGAATATTTTTTTACTTCTCTTAATATATTTGACCATTCAGTTTATAGGTAAGATTTTCTACCTGAAATATGAACATTGTAAAACTCTTTATCCTTTTAGCAAACAGCTACCAAAACAAACGAGCAGCGTTGTTTTCAATCAAACCCCTCGATATCGCGTGTCGGGTTCCGCAGGGTTTCATATGACTGCGGAGTGCGGACCCCCAATAAACACGGCAAAGGGTTACGACTACCATTTGTTTGGAAGCCGAGATGCCATTTCGTTTTGAGAGAAAGAAGGAAACACCCTCTTATTTTTTCTTACACTGAAGATCTTAGTGAAAACCTAGGTAAGTATATTTTCCTCAAGAAAAATAATATAACGTATCTAATTTATCTGTATACAGGGTTAAACAGAAGTTATTTTTAAGAGTCACCAGTTAAGATATTTGCAGGTATGTACCAGTCACCCTGTATAATAGACAATAAAGCAAATACTAAATGCTACTCGTCAAATTACTGCGACTTTCTCAATAAAATCTATCGGAGCAAAAATAAACATTGTATACCATTTTTCAAATAGACTATTAAATTATTAATGTCAATTTTGTCACAACAATGAACAAAGAATTTTTGACTCCGATTACCAATATAAGTATTATACTAGGCCGCAATTTTCACACAGTATTATGTCGGAATATTAACTAATTAATTCATAAAAGTACTCGCGCTAACGATACCGAATTGAATGAAAGAAATCACGTTAATTGGCAAATACATAACATAAAATATAGAAATACATTTATAAACAGAAATACGTACACCGTTGCGTGTCTGACTCGCACTTGGTCGATTCAAATTATAATCACAATTTTGGTTCTTCACTAATTTGGGTCAAACCAAATCGTTTTTTATTAATTATACATTGTGCACGTTCCTTTAAATTGCCTCTTGTATACTTGGAAGTTATACTCAACGTTTCGGGAAGTATTATAGCGGAGTTTCATGGTTACAATTTACGTAAGCAACCCATATATTTCCCACTGCAGGGGTACGGGTCTCTTCCCATAACTCAGGAAGGTTAAGCCATACTCCACACACGGGGGCCAAGTCTGGATTGATGGAGGTTGTGGGGCTAGTGGCCAACCCCAGTGTCAGAAGTTTTCAAGCCGCCTATAAGGCCTCCGACATGGCTTAACGACTGCCATCTAGTTATAGCAGCCGGCACCAACGGCTTAATGTGCCTTGCGAAACACGGAAACGGTCGAGATAAATGCCACTAATAGTCAAACCCATCCAGGTTTTGACCGTGTCTGTAGTCAGTTAACCTGCGTGATCGACGCGACTGCGCAAGCAGCACTGAGCCACGACCGCTCAACACAGTTACAATTTAGATGATCGGTTTCTTTTTCATTCTGTACATCTACTCAAATCCCACTGTTTCACGCAAAAACAGACGTCTAATCACCTAATCGAACTCTGTTCGTGGAACAATAGAAAGCTTTTAGTATATTAACCGCCTTTTTTATAACAATGCTGTGATCCGAGGTTATTTGTAGTAATTACTTGTGACTACGGTTCAGAGTGGGATTGGTCTAAGTATTATTTTATTTTTATGGTATTTAGTGCCTAAAAAAACGACACCGACATTTTATAATCAACCCTCGCAAAATTTTGGACTTGGGATATCAGTTTTATGCGAATTTATAATGATGACTTTCTTGAGGAAAGTTGATCAGTTTATGTTTTCGATTTACAAGAAGTCCGAGTTTAAGTGCGATATTATAAGTACGTCCTAAATGTGAATTTCCCTTCGCAAGCGGTAAATGTAGCAGAGCAAATGCAATATATTTTTGTGATTTTAGCCAAATTATTTTTGTTCAGTTTCTTGCATTACAACCGTCACAGATGTATCGAAGTTACCTGATAAAGCTGAATTAAAAAAACAGAAAATCGGAAGATTTCATATATTCATTTCATACATATTTTATGTGTATGCTGTCCTAATCTTATGCCTTAATACCCACCTTTAGGGATTTTTTTCAGTAGGCGGGCGTACAGATCGTAAATATCTGCCATTTTATATGTGGATCATTTACTGAACAGAAAAGAAAATGTACTTGAAGACGACATTCACAAACTACGTAATATTTATAATATAAGTATGATTATGTGAAAAGTTAATTATGTTTATGTTTAATTGGTATTATGAGTTTGGTATTATGAGATGTCTTTTTCATTTTTGACAGGAATTTATCGTGACTTTAAACTGTGGTTTAACTGTCAACAGATTTTTATAAAACTTATGAGAGGGAGATCCTAGAGTTCGTTAAAACCCATTCTTTGTTTTAAGAAACTAACCGACAAAGAGCCCTCCGGTACTTCCATAGGCGAAGTCCCCCCACCTCCGTGAAGATTCTGATGGCATGATATGATAGTACACCTCAAGCAAAATCAATGTCTCAACAGGATCATCCCTCTATTTCTTATAGCATTTCAAGTGCTTTCAAATGATATATTTTTCAACACTATCCGTATGGGGGAACATGGCAGAAAAGGCAAGGATCACCTATCTTAATTTAGTATCTTTAATATTGAAAATTTCTCTTCTCTACATTCTCAGCAGCGTAAACTAACATGGTGCTTATGAGTAATTATTTATCCGCAATACAGGAACTGACATATAAATCACACACAGCCAATGAAACCCCAGTACTATAACAAATAACTAGAACCATTATCCGTTGGCTACAGCATACCCCCCCCCCCCCAACACTTCCCCCAAAAAGGCAGGAGCGACGCGTGTCGATTGACCGGAAATAGTGGCGGTCGTATTTACAACTTCCGGCCGGCCTGGGATGGCGGGAAACCAATTAATAACTTTTATGGCTTCCGGTGTCGACGAGCCTCTTCGCTCAATTAGTGCGCCCGTAAAAATCTTCGCGCCTGATTGGAGCCCCTGTGAGGATTGTGAGGATTTCAGATGCAGAGAGAAAGGACAAGATTTAAACTTTTTAACCCCCAGTTCTATTCTATAATAGAGGCTCTTCCGTAATAGTAAAAAAATAGTGACTAATAAAACTGAACACCCTAAGGGACCAGTACTCAGTCGCAAAAAGTGTTTGGGTTCCTCATGCTCAGGATCTGATCTGGGAATGGATCAGCTCATTCGTGAACTTACAATAAGTATGGGGGTACAAAAATTGTGCATACACTTTTTGGCGAAAGTTATACAGATTCATAAGTAGAAGCCACAGTTAACTCTTTTATGGTATTTCAGAAAGATCCTGTACAGCAGGCATTTTGACTATTGTACAACTTTTGTAAAGTGCGGGTCACGTGACGTTTTGTAAGTCGCGGGCCCAAGTTATTTTATAATTTCAATTGCCAGACACGTGTATTTTTAAAGAAAATGCCGCATTTTTACTCTAATGATTTTTCGCAGATATCTAAAAAAATATGATGGGATCAAAACAAATTTATTGAAATTTAATTTTACAGAATGATTATAAGAAAGCATGAATTTTGCGTCCATCGGTCTGTATCTTTGTTCACTAAATGTCGGTATAGTCTAAAAATTTGGTTGTTTGGTAAAAATATTACCTATATAATAAAAAAAATACGAAATGTATTAATCCCTGTAGCTATACATACGACATTCATTGTGGTATGACTGATAACAAGTAGGTACCTAGGGTATGATGAGGGGAAGCAGATGAGAGGAGGGCAGGTCTACGGGTATTGCAAATCACATTGGGTTTATCTTTTGAACCCTGACGCTAAAAGAGATGTTCCAAGCTGGTATCAGTCTACTGTGACATCAATGGCATCATCATGGCATCAAACGTATAAAATGATTTGAATGCGGATCTTTTTAAAGCATAATATTTACATGAAAATCGTTGCTGTGATTTTTATTCGCCGACAAGCGGCATATATTATACATAGACGCTTCTTATAATATACTACTTTCCTAAAGAAATGTTTAATCCCTTTTCTGGTGAAAGTTGCGGGAAGCCGCTGGATGCGAGTCGCACAGGACCGATCGGTGTGAAAATCCTTGGGGGAGGCCTTTGTCCAGCAGTGAACGTCTTTCGGCTGATGATGAATTGCCTTTCCATACAGTTTTCAGATGGACTGAACTGCATTTATTCACAATTTATATGGGAAGTCACTTAATTCTTATTAACTTGTCTAGAGTCAACATTTGGTGGTTTTGTGACAACCCTAGATGGACAGGACGAGTAGAGCGACTAATAGATATCCATTACTGGCCTCTTGTCTCGACTTGAGTTGAGACTGGCTCAGAGTGCTCCACGTCTGGTAAGATGGATCGCGAAGCCTATCGATAGAGAAAGCTTTCATGAACCTGGAAGTTGAGGTGGTTGCGACTAGAATGGATTGAATTCGTGGCTCACGAAATTATTGCATTTGAGGGTGCGTCAGAGGAAAATTCACTGAGTTTTTAGGTGCAAGATTTTATCTCATTAAATCCGTCGATAATCATGGCTCAGTGCGGGTTGTATGGTCGTATCGATCGCGCAGACTAACTGATAAGCTCACAACTTAGACAGGTTTGGCTACAATAACATTTATCACCTTCAGTCACTTGTGCCGGTTGATATCGTTAAGCCATGTGAAAATCCGTATAGGCGGCTTGAATACCTTTGACATCGGGGTTGCCACTAGCCCACAAGCTCCGACGAAACGAACTTGGCTCTCGTCGAATATGCCCTAACCCTCCCGGAGTATGGGAAGAAAACCGTGCCCCAGCAGTGTAGTGGGAAGGTATGGGTTGCTAACAATTTCATCGCTACAATGCAGTTCACATACTGTTAGGGGTGTTAGTAATTTCATTACGTTACGGTTAGTGTTTTACTTATATGTTATTATCAAATAAGTGTCCTGGATTGAAGTAGCAATTACCGTAAATGAAAACCATTAAACCAATTTATACAAAACATAACTAAGAACTTAAAAACCACCGTGATGAAACTTGCTTTCAAGTGAAAACAACCGCATTCAAATCGGTCTACCCGTTTGAAAGCTATACTAGAGTCTACTACTAGCCGCTTTTTAACCGATTTCAAAAAACGGAGGAGGTTCTCAATTCGTCGGAATCTTTTTTTTTATGTATGTTCACCGATTACTCGAAGACGCCTGAACCGATTTGGAAAATCCTTTTTTTGTTCAAAAAGGTATACTTCACAGGTGGTCCCATATAAATTTTATCGAAATCGATTCAGCGGTTTTCGAGAAAATCAACAAAAACATAGCAAAATCGGAGTTGTTGCGATTGAAGTCGGTTGTTTTTAACGTATTCAGCGTGGTCAATTATCATGGACTAACAATAATAAAATCAACCTCTATACTCGTTTGCCTCTAACATAAGGTGCAGCATTCTGACTGACTTTATCGTATGCGTGTTCTGTCGCTAAATGACACAACCTGGCGGGGCGAGTGGTGCGGAGGGAGTAGACAAAAATCTCATTTCCTGAGGTAAAGTACAGGCTGATAAACCAACTGATAAGGCAGCGCGGTTCACACGGTATCGGTAAAACATGCGTAGATCATATAAATATTTTATTTTTGAGGAAAGTGTAACTTCATTTGATTTGGGTTTTTCTATAAGAGCCGGAAGAAGTATTTAAGTTCAAATAGATTTTATCCAGTTATACGAGAGGTGTTTTTTTTATGTGAAATGTGCAAAATACAGGATGTAAAAGTAGACTACTAATGGAACAGAAGAACGTTCCCCAAGGAACCCATAAATTTTTTTTTTTCATAGTAAGTTACCCAGCCGATCAGTCGGAAAAAGTTTTTTTTTCAATAGACTATGGAATGAAAATTTATTTTTTTCTACACGGTACTGTGAGTGATATTTAAAAAGAGCTCTTTAGGGTCCCGTACCCAAAAGAGTGTCAACAACGGACCCTATTACTAGTATTATTTACTCTGACCTATTTTAGTAATAGTACGCCTACGATTACTACTTAAATACGATTTTTAATTGGCCGCAGTTAAGTCATAACGATCCAGCTGAAGTACTTTAT
Organism: Coleophora deauratella; assembly: GCA_958295455.1. NCBI lineage: Eukaryota > Metazoa > Arthropoda > Insecta > Lepidoptera > Coleophoridae > Coleophora > Coleophora deauratella. Next base: position 10,359,210 of record OY282402.1, read on the forward strand.
TTCACTGATATAAGGTACATTATCTATAACTTACTTTATGTCAGTTGAATCGGTATGGTGTAACTAAGGCCAATTTTATTTAATTTAAAATCCCCAATTTGAATTTTGAATGCGGGTTTACCAAGAATTCCCAACTCTTTTAAAACACAATAAAAGCTTGACATTTTCACAGAATAAATATGTATTATTGCGGCCACATGTGGTTACAAGTGTGACTCAGACTCACACGTTAGCGATCCCAAACTGTACGAAAGAAAACTCATTTTTGGTTAAACATATTATAGCATATTGGTACGGAATTTATAGTGCGCGAGTCCGACTCACACTTGGCTGTTTTTTGGCTATTCCATCGTCGTGCGGGGAGGAGATGTTCAGCGCTCATTTCTCAGCCTCTGCTGTCTCCAGTATTGATATTGCCGGGTATTACTCGCCAACCGCCGCAAGAGCATTCACAGTGTTAAGAAACATACACAGGTCATGGAGGCGACACACACAATATATTATGTATTGAAACAATTGGCGAAAAGGTGGAAAATGTGAAAAAATATAACTTTATATCTAGTAAAAAAATGTGTATTTAAACTGTGAAGAAGTTATAGAGTTATGTCAATAGTGTCTTTCTTAAAGAATTTAATTAATTTTCCAAATATCGTGTTATACTTAGTATACATCCTGCGACACTGGAAATTGAGACGAATAGCGAACCTACTCAGTTTAAAAGAATACAGCCCAATTTCATATACATATCTTATGTCAATCTGACTATTGATAAACCTAACGACACCTGGCACTTTAAAATCCGATAAGTCATTTTGGCTATTAGGCGTTAACAATGAAACAGACATACCTACTACCTACATACTAATACATATTATATGAAGTTATAAGTAGGTACACAAGTTAAAAAGTGGACGACCCAATACGCGGCGACCTCACACAACCTCAAAACCGCTTGGGCAGTTGGGTTAAATAGGAAACCAAATTTTTTTGGGATATTTGCTTTTTCAATTCAAGCTCAGATAAAAAAATATTTTGTATATAAGGTGCTACTTTATTAGTGCCCCATATTTTAGTCAGTGCTTCTACTCCTGATTCTGATCACTGCCGTGTCATACGAATCTGTACTATCTCAAAAAAGGGCAATCTGAGATAATGAGGTTTTAAGTTTTAAACATATTTTATTATGTAGAAAAAAAACTACATGGTGTATTGAAATGATTTAAATCACAAAAGTTTCCAAAAATCGAGTACAACAAGAGGTCTCAATTATTTTTTTGAAAATGTTCGTATTTTTCATTTTATTCCAAAAAAACAGTTAGGCGTGACAACAGTTTCATACAAACGTTGTCACGCGATAAGTTCTAACTATAGTTATAACAGTTAGGCTTGACATCGATCTCTAATATAAATTATATTTTTTTAATTTAAAAGTTGCTTTTAGGCAGGCTAGTTCATATCATAATTGCTTAAATAAAATATTTTTAAAATATTAATACATATGTATATTTAGGTACCTATATTTTTGCAAAAAATATCGATAAAAACAGCAAAACTGGAGTCGCAAAATGACCACTTCCCAAAATACCAGTTTGCAAGATGAAAATATCGTATACTATTTATAATTAGGCTAGTTATTTCTGTTTTTCTGAGGTAAGTTACAGTTTTTTTTTTCAATACTAACATAAAAAATTATATCTAGGTATAATTTTACAACAATATGTATGAACAGATTAATTCCCGAAACCAAGTGGATCGAGGGGAGCGGCAATATTTTCAAACGCAAAGTTGCATAATGCCGAATTGAAAATGCAGGAGCTTGCCTTGACAGCAACTAAATAACCTATTTATAATAGATTCAGCAAAGAGTCAATCAAGAGGTTTCATACCTGCCAAGTCTCAGAAACTTAGAGGTTCCTGTAGATACTGATCTCCAGTTGGATAAACAGGTATAGTATGAAGCTCCTTTGAAAGCCGCTGAACTACTTACTCATACTCAGCACAGCCTGTGTGCATAAGTTTCACGCCAGGCATAGAAACTCAGAAGCTCCTTTCGAAACTGATTTCCACTTGGGTAAACAGGTACAGTGTCCAGCCGCTTAAAAAAGTATGGAAGCACATATTTAGATTTGAGTAATGAGTAATGATTTAACTTAAAGGTTACTACTGATACTAATCTTTGCCTAGATGAACAGGCAAAGCATCAAGCCGCTTTAATAATCTATGAAAACCTATGTAGTCCCAACAAGGACTCAGTAAAAAATTTTCACGCCTGAAAAATCTCAAAATCGAAAAGCCACAGGGTCGAGTCACTTTAAAAGCTGCTAAATTTCAAGACAGTTGAAATTTAGCAACACATCTTTGAAGTTTAGAGGTTCCTGTTGATAGTGACCTACACGTGGATGAATAAGCACAGCGTCAAAACACTTTGAAAGCCGCTGATTCGCCTGCTCAGGCTCAGTAAAGACTAGGTGAAGGGGTTTTACACCCAACACATCTTAGGAGCATAAAGACTTCTGTTGATCTCAGATCATCTCAAATTGGATGAATAGGTACAGTTTCAAGACACTTTGAGAGCCGTTGAATCATTTACTCAGACTCGGCAAGGACTGAGTGATCAGGTTCCATACCACGCATATGTATGAAACTTAGAGGGTCCTGAAAATATCGATCTCTACTTGGGTGATTTGTCAAAGTGGTAAGCCCTTTTGAAAGTCAGTGTATCACCTGATAAGTTACACTCAGATTCGACACATCTTTACTTCGTTTTTTCCTTCTGTATGAATAGTCACAGCGTCGAAACACTTCAAAACATTAGTACAGTAACATAAGTAGACTTCAACATCAGATCTTGAAAACTTCATTATAAATCGAGACACGACCTTATCGCTGATTACCTTGTAATTGTTGGATTTCAAGATCTGATGTTGAAGTCTGAAATCTGGAGAAGTTCCACGGAAATAGCTCCTACGATATTGAGAAACATATCGAGTTCAAGAAATATTATTTACAACAATGGGTATGGAGAGGTAACCCATCCTTAAAAGCTCATATAAAATAATATTTCATATATTATGTCAATGTGTATGTCCGACTGAAACGTACAGACGGAACGACCTTATATTACTAAACTGTCTAGGTATGTTAAGGAAACAGTACAATATTTATCAAAATATTAAAAGATTTCCTTGGATTGCTCATACTACATTAACAAGTGATCCGCCAATATTCTATTTGAAGCCCAAACAATTTTTAACAAATTGAGTATAGGTCCCTCAGAGAAAGTTATTGAGTTTTATGAGTAGTCCTGTGACATTTTACAATGTATGGTGTGTTTTAGGTGTGTTCCTCCATAGCATTACTGAACCCTTAAAGATACCTAGGTATCTACGTTGTAACTCTATTTGTGCAATCTTCTTTTTGCTTATTATACATCTATACGTTCTAAGATTTGTAAATTTTCCGTACTATACGTTTTGCGACTCGTACATTTCTCGAAGTACATAGTATATTTTTACTTATTGTAGGTTCTGCTGATTGCTGTGCATTTTGAGTTTGGTTAAATGGTTATTTTAAGTCCAAAAAAGTATTTTTTTTTATTTTGATTATTGGTTTCTTGTGGAAAAATGTTCAGTTTCATTAGTATAATATGTAGTTTACATTTTCAGGAATTTTTAAGGACTATATTATATTCTGGGGCGAGACTTAAACAGTTGTTGTCACGCCTATCTGTTATAATTATTTCAGATAGTACAGATAGCCGCGACACGTAATTGTTTTTTGCTGGAGCGTACATCTGTTACATCTGAAGTTGAAACAGAAAGGCGTGACAGCACCTCAAAATATTGAAGTTATATCAGTTTGACAAGTTCAATATCTCGAAAACGGCTTAACTTTTTTCAATTGTGTTTGGTTGTAGGTATAGTATAAAGGGAAAAAATAAATTTTACACTTGTTACGCGTAACTGTACTAACTTAAGATAGTACATGTTGGTGTGACACGGCAGATCAACTTTCCCCAAGGAACCCATAGTCAAATCGCAAAAAAATTTTTGGACTCTTCATACTAATTTGGCCGCTCGGCTGATCAATGTGTATGAAGAGTCCAAAAATATTTTTGCGATTTGACTATGGGTTCCTTAGGGAAAGTTGATCAGAATCAGGAGTAGAAGCACTGATTAAAATATCGGGCACTAATAAAGTAGCACCTTATATATTTTTCTTTACATGCCGCGTCTACGAGATGCCTAGATGTATGTTATCGTTCGGTAATATTTGTTTAATCTCTGCCAACGGCTTCCAGCCGCTGTATTGGTGTTGAATAATCTTGGTTCTACATTTATCGTCGCTTACTCCACGAGAATATTGGAAATCGCTGCTGATCTATCTCTGTAGTTATAATACAATACTTTGCTGTAGTAATAATATGGTCAATTAGCCATTTACAAACGGGCCTAGAACATAGGTTGTTAACTAAAGGTACTTTGCAGAAAACTTCGAAAAAACATTTGTACTAGGTACGTTTAACGAGAACGACTTATTTTACAGATAGGCTATGACGCGTGCCTACATATAAAAATAGTCTCAGGTCTGGAAGGAATGCTGGTACCGTCATGAAAGTCAACGCGCAACTGAGATCTTTATTAATTGAGAATATTTAATTTTTGGACACCCAATTTTTATGATTTATATAGAAAATGCAATAATAAAACACCCAAATTATCCTTTTTTAAATAATTACATATTTCTCGAGAAAAAAAAATTTTTCATCGTTACGTTTTATAGGCTGTATGTCCACGCCAAGTGGAGGCAACTAATTGGCAAACAGTTGTGAACTTGACCTGACAGAAAGGCTTATTTTAAAATACAAAAAAAACTACTTATTCAACTTTTTATATGGACGTCTATAATTCTTTGTTTTTCTTTTACTTCAGCAAATTCGTCGAAAAACCACCACTTTTATGAGCAGAAAATCTCAAAGTATAAAACTACTGCACTTGGTTGAATCGATAGGTTTTTTTTTAATTTTTATTAATATCTTACCCATTGCAAGGTTACTTTTGTTACTCTATCTTTTATCAAGTAAAACACAGCTTTGACATTCACTTCTCAGTTCTTTTCCTTTACTCTTTCCTCTTAATACATTTGTTTATCACTTTATCCGTCGTTTTGTAGGTTTTCTGTCGTAAAAATTCAATCTGAAAATTGCTAGGAGGCGTATAGCTCGCACAATAGTGATGTTCATATTAATATTATGAGTATCGATCGATTTTCGATAATTTTTAATATTGTGACCATCGATTCTGTAATATTTTTTAGTTTTTAGTAAAGAAATCTAGAAGTTGCCATGACCATGGCTCGATACTGCTTAAGGCATCGTTTCTATCACCCAACTTAACTGACTACAGACACGGTCATAACCAGGATGGATTTGACTTTTATCTCGACAGTTTCCTTGTTTTACAAGACAAGTTAAGCCGTTGTCGGTTACTATAACTAGATGGCAGTCTTTAAGTCTTGTTAGAGGCCTTAAAGGCGGATTGAAAACTTCTGATATTAGGTTTGGCCACTAGACCCATGACCTCACTCACCAGTCTCCTCTTGGCCTCCTCCGTCTCCACCTGACTCTTCCAGACATCTACTTATACTGTTTCAGCTTCAAATCGTTTGCAAACTGGTAATTTACTTACGTTTATTAATAGTATTTTTATTCAATCCTTTAAAAACGTACACTCCTAGAGGATATTTGTTGAGTGACATCAACAAATAACGATATAAAATCTCCATCGCCCATTATTTCAGTTTCACTTAAGAATTACAGAAACAGATTTCTAATTAAAAACCTCAAGAATGAGGCACCTATGAGTAACTCTTTATTATACTCAACTAGTCACAAAGCCAATCTTTATATCCGTGCGCCAATCAGCAAGAACGGACCGTGCTGAAACTTCAGTTTATAGTTCCAGCAAGTTATTACATATTATACAGTTTCAATGTATACTTAAACACATAGGTAATATTTAAATCATTCTCATAAAAAAAATGAAATATAATATTGTATTAATGATTTTGATACTATTTGTTTAGGCGTACATAAAACTCCGGCGGTCTCTTGCACTCGACCTGGCTCCGAACGTAGGACTCGTCGTTCCTTCGGGTTCAGCCAGTGAGGCCGAGAGGGTGGTGCTGCAGGTCCTGGGCAACCCTGCACTTCCATAATCGTGTGTGTCCCAGGCGACGCAGTGTCTGTGTAGACTACTGACTACGATAAATCTACGATAAATGATATGTTTTATTTTATTTATTTGGGGAGCTTACAGCCTTATTTACACAATGAATACATAAATAACAACTACAAGCCAATAACAAGCTCCATATGATAAACATAGAAACTGTATCGATAATACTGTTTGCAGTTCTCTCGCACAGCCCTATCACACGATGTGCAGAAGGGATCTCGCAATGAAAGTGGGATTCGCAGATGAAAAATTTATCAACGCTCTGTGCTGCGTAATTTTGACTGTATTCACGTTTTATTGTTGCTATATTTTTATTGTATCGCTATATTTTTATTGCTCAATTACATACCGAGATTACAGCGTAATAAAATAAAAGTGTTGTTAGGAAAAATTGCTCCACTTTAGTTAATAATTAAAAACTTTATTAAATGATACTGCACGTGTAAACTTAAAAGTTGCCAAAATCAAAATAAACCGTTTTATAGAGTGTTTTATGGAAAAGTTACTAAAATAAAATACATGTATTTTTTTTAGTTACATATATCTCGAGATAATAACTTCTTCATTTGTTAGGCTGTATAGGGTATGAAGTCTTTCCGTCAGGTGGAGTTTACTTTTTAATTAATCGCCGACAAAACAAAAAAAAATTAACCCGGAGAAAAATTAAATTTTCTCGAGTAATATGTTATTTAAAAAAAAGGAAAAATGAAATGTAATAGACGTTTTAACGAGATAGTAAACTATAATACGAGTAATACCTATATGGAAAAACTTCATTCTATAGCAAAGACTATTTATTCCAAACCGTAACAAACATTGTTTACCGGTTAATGTATTACATACTCGCATAATTACTCAATGGAAGCGGAGAGCATAACGAATCGTTTTGCATATTTGAAAGTCAATTACAGTCGATTTCTTTATCTAAATCGCCCATGTATAAAAAATGTCGAAGAAACGAAATAAGAAAGTAGGTATTTCGGTTCTCATTACCGCGCTACAAAATGATTCTTATGTTGGTAATGTGAATGGGACAAATCACGAAAAAAATGTTTGGACTTCAGAATTTTGTCCAGAAAGAATAAAAATGTTAGCGGCGCCATCTAGTGACGAAATGGAAATTTTTAGTTTTTAAGAATTCCTCCGGAAACTTAAGTTTTCGGGGATAAAAAGTATCCTATGTATTAGCCGAGTGCTTTATCTATCTACCTACCAAATTCATACAAATCCGTTCATAGGTTCGACGTGAACATAAAACAAACAAACAAACATCCATACTTCCACATTTATACAATATTATAGTGAGATGAAATAACCATGTTTATAAGATGGGTTATTTATAAGCGATTTTTTTCAGTTCAATTTTTTTTTTTCAAAATGATTAAATGACAAGAGACCGTGTACGATTCATCATCATCATCAGCCGGAACACATACACTACTGATGAATAAAGGCTAAGTGTTGCGCTGCCCGCATCCAGCGGCTCACTGTGATCTTCACCAGGTCTCGGAATCACCTTGTTCAATTACGGAAAAAATCTGTTTACTAAATGAATAAGACCGTCATGTCGCATGCATACGTCCGTAGAAAGAATAAGAAATTCAACCGGTGTTATAAATCAAGTGATGATAAGAAACTTTGTTTGTAAACATATTAGAACTACATATTATTTCAGAAAATCTACTTCTGGAATTTCAACACACAATATACAGGGTTACAGGAAAAGTCGAACTGAATATTAAAGGACGTTATTATTCAGCTCATTTCTGATGGATTTGATTCCATGATATGGTGTCCGAAACTTAACCGTTATGGAGATATTGAACTTTAAAGATTTTTTGAAAAATCCTTAATTTTTTTAATTTCTTGTCGATTTTTTTGGGATCAGTACTTCTAGGGTCCATTTTTTTGTTGTAACTAGTTTGAAGGTATATCAATTAATTAAAATGATTAACCAAAACTGAACCTACTACTAACAGATTAAAAACACTGCTCGACAACGGTTAGAATTAAAGAATTTTCAATAAGTGATTTTAAATTTGAAGCTCTCTTTTTTTTAAAAAATGTACGGAACTTATTCTGCGAATTATTTTAAAAACTTCTACTTCTCTTTTGCTATTCAAAAAGGTATAACACTTACTATTAAATAGGCAAAATATTGACCAACTAACAATTAAGTTAGCAGAGGGTATATTTTTTTGACAACTCTTTAGTCCTTTTCAGCTCCAAACGAAAAGCAGTTTTCTCCTCAAAACTTTGTTTGAGGCCTTAAATCTTGTTAATCGAGTCTTTAATTTACAGATTCTCATCGATAAATGAGACTAAAGGCCTTAGGGTGCGTATCCACTGACGCGGATACTGCATGTGACCGTTTTCTAAGTCTGCTCGGCTCAGCTCCACTCCGCGCAGCTCCGCCCCACTCAGCTCCACCTAGCTCCGCTCCGCCCTACTTTGCTCCACTCTGCTCTACTCTGCTTCGCCCCGCTTCAGTGGAAACACTTGCTACTATTCTCTGATCTTCTCCGCCCCGCTCAGCCCAGCTCCGCGTCAGTGGATACGCACCCTAAGGTCTTTAGTCTTATTTATCGATGAGAATCTGTAAATTAAAGACTCGATTAACAAGATAAAGGGCCTTAAACAAAGTTTTGAGAAGAAAACTGCTCTTCGTTTGGAGCTGAAAAGGACTAAAGAGTTGTCAAAAAAATATACCCTCTGCTAACTTAACTGTTATTTGGTCAATGTTTTGCCTATTTAATAGTAAGTGTTATATCTTTTTGAATATCTAAAGAGACGTAGAAGTTTTTAAAATTATTTGTAGAATAAGTTCCATACATTAAAAAAAAACGAGAGCTCCAAATTTAAAAACACTTATTGAAAAATTATTTAATTCAAACCGTTCTCAAGCAGTCTTTTTAAGCTGTTAGTAGTAGGTTCAGTTTTGGTTAATCATTTTTATTAATTGACATGTCTTCTAACTGGTTACAACAAAAAAATGGACCCTAGAAGCACTGATCCCAAAAAAATCGTAAAAAAGCCAAAAAATTAAGGATTTTTTAAAAAATCTTTAAAGTTCAATATCTCCATAACGGTTAAGTTTCGGACACCATATCATGGAATAAAATCCATCACAAATGACCTAAATAATAACGTCCTTTAATATTCCGTACGACTTTTCCTGTAACCTGTATATACTTACAAAATACAAAACAAGAAAAGTCTTACATCAGAATCTAACAGCATTACTCATCCAGTTAAATTCTCAATATATTTCTCCCTTATATACAGGGTGTAACAGAAAGGTGGGATAATACTTCAAGGTGGGCTTTTACCCATCAAACTGAACAACTTTGTTCAAATCGCAATTCTTTTTTTTTGACTTTTCATACAAATCGATCAGCTGGCGAACCAAGTTTGTATGAAAAATCCGAAAATTATTTTGCGATTTCAACAAAGTTGTAGAACAAAAGTTGTTCAGTTTGATGGGTAAAAGCCCACCTTCAAGTATTATCCCACCTTTCTGTTACACCCTGTATAATAAATATCACGGCATACGTCTGGTGCAATTATTTTGTAATTTCACTGAAACGAGTACGTGAAATTGTGAGAAATGGAGGCGATTGACAAAAATCCGTGTAATTTTTTATAATTTCTCTTGTGAGATTATAATGAGGATCGTGATCAACCACCCTTCTCAAAGGTAATCGCGTTGTCAGTTAACAGCCAGAAGTCCCAGAATCAATGCTCTGGACATGTAGAAGAGTCGAAATAAAATACTTTTGTCAGCATAATACGGGACATATAATTTAGTAAAAACGTTTGTTAACTTTTTTTAAATTAAACATTACATTTTAAATACAACAAGTAGGTCTGCATTATTCATAATTCATCCACAAAGAGTGAGAAACAAGAGTTTCGTGGTTACCTATCTATTAGGATCTTATGAGTGAATTTAATTGCTATTTTAAAAAGTAATATAGCATTTGTTTAGCATTTCTGAAAAACCTATGGTGGTTAAATGTGTATTAATTTATGTTTGTTTGATTATTTTACTAACTACACTGGTGTACTAAAAAATTGACTCAAGGTCTGTTGCCCGACTTTTGAAAAAATAACTCGGTCTACAAAACTGCTGAACACTAAAAACAAAAAAGTAGAAACTACCAAACTAAAATCATAAACAGTAAACACACAGTTTTTGATATCTTGGTTTAAGTTTTGTTTTTGCTAGATTGAGTTATATTTTTTTCAAAAGCCGTGCAACAAACTTGGAGTCGATTTTTTTGTCCACGAGTATGTATATTATGACTTGTCACTTTAAATATACTTCGGTTTGAGGTTACTTCGAAAAGCGTAATTAGGTTTTATCACTATTTAATGGAGGGAATGTAACCTTCTCACGCTTCTCAAACTTACGCCAAATCAAGTGGATTAAAAGTATTAAAACCTTATTTCCAGTGCATTTGGCTACATCTCACCTATTGAAAAGTGGCGATGTACTCGCGGAAGATTGAAGTATTTTTTTTTATGGATAAGTAAAAGTTTCAAGCACTATTTTCGAAAATGATGACTGAAAATATGAAGCCTTTAAGCAGATTTAGTACCTTATCAGAGAGGTTTTATGGTTTTAACGTTCAGCAAAATATCTAAATGTACTTATCGATATAACAAGCATTCTGTGTAGAGACATACATACAATAGGTATGCAATTTACGATTTCAACAAGTTCAAAAAAATATTCACGCTTCAAAACCCCCACTTTAAAAAACTGCACACGTTTCTAACAAAATATTTATTTATTATTCTACCTTAATACAATTTTAAGTTTTCTCTTGCTTACCTAATTACTAGATAATATAAGATTACATTATTTGTATAATATTTAAGTACTTTACATACACGTAGATAAACTGTGATAATGACCTATAATTAAGGCAATATTTTGTGTGAATGTATTTTTTTGTTTCTGGTATTAAAATTCCATTAAGGCATATCATAAAATCACAGATAACAAACATTGCTTGACCGTAAAAACCAAAGTTAATAAAAAAGGCAAAATGGGACATTAGGCACAGCGAATAAACTAAATGAGGCCCTGAATAGTCATGATATTTTAACCACAGTTGGTATTCCTGGGAAGCCCTTGGCATTAGCCATTATCTCACCTAATAATAATCCTGAAATACGTACACATTGGTGTCGATTCGGTTTTCACGATTAAACTCATTTGACAGGATTAAACTTAATTTATGTCTTCTATCTTTTTCTTTCTATATCGAAAAGACAAGGATAGGACGCTGAAATTTAGTTTCCTGCCAAATAAGTTTAATCGTCAACACCGAATCGACATCAGAATAATATTGTATTTAAAAATCAAAATATTTAGTTATAATCATTAACAATAATAGGTTCCTTTTCTTGCATGAATGCATTTGAAAATTCTATAAACCCAATATAACTTGCTGCAAAATTTTGCAGAAATCCCAATAAAATTTGAGTACATTGTGAAAATTACACTTCTGTCAGAAAGTTTGGAAGCATTAATTAAATCTGATAATTTATAAAATTAAGATAACATAGACTGATGACCTGTAAAACTAGTAATCTCACACAAATAAGGCTAAACTACGGTAACGGAATAAGACTAAACTACGTAAACTGAAAACTATTGTCACATGACAAGTAAATTTAATTTCGAAACGAATCTAAAACAAATTAATAATATTGCAAGTACTTCCAAACTGCCTGACGGTAGTGTAATTTTTTTCTTCAATTTTAGTGGCTGTTGATCAACAGTTGTTCGCGGTCCTGATATACAAGTACAGATCCATACTGTGCTACAAATGGTCGTATGACTGACTGACAGACAAAGTAAGTACAAAAGAAACACAGGAAAGAAGTGATGAAGAATAACTCGGAACGCAACTGAGAAACGATTAAATGAGTTGTTTTAAGTACAACTTTTCAGTACAAATATGAGAACATACGGACACTAGAAACCAATTATATGTGCATAATATTTCACGTATGTTCCACAAATAAATTTCATTTCATTTAATTAAACATGTAACTGAACAAATTTTGTGATGACGCAAATTCTTGTAATAATAAGTTATAATATTTAAGACATGTATAGTACAGTATGCGTACATCATATGTGCCACATACAGCATTGTATTTAACACCTTTATTTATGATTTTTTAATATAAATTCATTGCAGAACACTATTCATATTCATAATAATATTAAAAGTGTTTTCCGAATGAGGTAATCACATTTCTAGACAATACCGTGTATTAAATATAAACAATATGCTACCTGTGTCAGAGTAATAATTGAAACACAAATTAATTAAAACAAAAGATAATAATTAATAATTAATCATCATCATTAGGAAAAAGACGTCCACTGCTGAACAAATATAATAAAAAGAGTGAACTAAACATAATTATGAAACAAAATCACCCTTAAATAAGTTATTAAATACTGATTTACTTCATATATTTTCCTGTCCGCAACCCTGACAGGAAAAATCTGTGGCAAATGACCAAAAATATTTTCAGTTTCAAATCGGAATGTTAGATTTATCGCATCCATATTTTTACCATCAATATCTATGATAACTCTGTTAATGTATTGAAACAAAAAAATTTTTTTTTTACAAAATGACCAAACATGTAAACAAACATGGTTCACTAACTTTAACAAAAATCTTTGCCGCCTTGTTATCTACGAAACAGTGATGAAGTCGGTATGTGGCTTACGTCTATGTCATTGTCAAGTATGTATGCTAGTAGAACCATGATCGATGTCCAAATGTATTTAATTATATTAACTATAATTTTTTGTTTACATTTTTGGTCATTTCAATTCCAAACACTTTTTGCATTTCTTTTCCACCAGTATACACTGTACTATGGTTCATTCCAATCAAAAAAAAGCAAAAGGTAAACAAACATAGTATGCAGATGACATTGACATGTGTCAGTTCCATAGTAAGTTTGTTTACGTTTTGCTTTTTTTTTGATTGGAATGAAGTATATATGCATTCATCATATTTCATGCTCTCTCATATCTATGTGCTGACCCCATATTTTGAATGCATATAGTAGAGTGTATACGGGTTCAATACAGTCAATGATCAGTCACGTTTTTTGCTTGTTAAGGGACCATTTCGAAACTCCTCTCCCACTAAAATAATAGGCCTGTTAATAGAACAAAGACAACCACCATGTAGAAATTTGAAACGAAAGTGAAATATGCAATTATAGTGATTGTATTGATTTTTGTCAATAATAATGAAACCTTAAAATATGATATATGTATGTTTGTCATATAGCAATATGATATACAGACGGATACAGGGTTTACCAATAGTGTGATGAATGTAACAATAAGTAAACTAAACAACTCGATTCAGTTTCATGAATAAAGACCCTTAATTAAATATTGGTACAGTCCCGTGCACCTAAAAGTATACAGGGTAGCCGTGCCATCTAGTACTACTTGTACTACTTGGCTGTATACTTTTAGTTGCACGAAACTGTACGTATCTTTGTTCCTCTGTAAGGGCATAACAGTCACACTGTTCAAGCTAACATGTATGTATACTCGTGAAACTGAACAGTTTTTTTTCGCAAAAGCTCATACACAATTCGCAAAATAAATATTCCATGTATAAACTGACTGACCAGCTAATCGATGTTTGAGAATTACGATAATATTTTTCGAATTGGTTCAATTTCATAAGCAAAGCAGTTCCAGTCAAGTATCCTTGTTGAAACCTCAATACAGTAAAAAATGTTTGCTTTTTACAATACAGTAAAAACAATTTTTGAACAGCCTGTACATTAATATCTAAATGAGAGCTATAGGAATTACATTTCCGCGAATCACGGAATAACTTTCGTGAAAACATTGAACTAACCACTTAAAAAACTAATACATCATTTTAAATATAATCATAATATTGAAAAACTCTTACATTCATCCTTGTATTTAGGGTACCACCACTCTCTGAAGCTATCGTACGCGGAATGTTTCTGACCCATGGTATCGTTGTGTAGGGCAGAACATATGTTGCAGATGGAGTCATCTAAGGCGTACTGAAAGGAGTAGTGGTCCCTCCACCACATATACTCCAGGTACAGCTTCGGAGACTGAATGAGGCGGTGCATGAGCGACGCTATGTCTTGAGGAGGCATCGCGTTGCCGTCGATGTAGGAATGCGGAGGAAGGAACCTGGAAGTTAAGACAATAAACGTTTTGTATTATATGCAGCAACTAATAGAATGAGTGAGGAGAAGAGAGTGAATACAATTTTGGGCGGTTGCTCCGCTGACTAAAGCTTGGCTCTTAAGTTAAAGAAGAAGAGAATGAATCGAGAATCGGTCTAAACTAGGCAAATCTGTATTATGAAAAATCAGAGATTGATATACATACTAAAGCATATACGTTTAAATACATAAATTATCATAGATGTGTTTGTTCTATCTACTACATTTTATCCAAGTCCATAAAGGAGTTTAGGCGTGAAAGTGGAACATACAAACTACCAAATGTCCATATTTTCGGTTTTATAATATTAGTGAAACATGTTAACAATTTAAGTTCAGCTTCCTAATCTCCTTATTCGCCTTTAAAAAGCAAAATTGTTTTTTTCAGTAGGTACTTATTTCTTCGCTTACCTGGAATAATTAGCACCGCCATACACCACAGGAATAGTAAAATGGTCCATTGCAGTTAACACTTTTTCTGTAATGTAGTCTTCACAGAGCGAATTCTCTAAAGACAAATAGAAATAGTAATCATTTTCTAGAAGCACGGTGCACTTCGGATTATCCCTAGGACAATTAAGAGTTCCACATTTACCGTAGATGTCTAACTCAAGATTGTACAAGCTCAAACTCTTCTGAAGTTTCTTCGCAAACTTCATTCTATCACTTTTGTCTTTACAATTAGAAACGAACCAGGCCGCTGCTTTAGTCTTATTTTTCACTTTTTCCAGATACCTCTCACTGATTTCTGGAGTAATATTCGTTTTATTCACCCACGTCATATTAATATTTGGCCCCACATTTTCTCCAGCATTATTTTTTATCGATATATAAGGAAAAAGTATATCAGAATCAAGTCTGTAAGTGGCAGTCCAGTTGAAAAAATTATCATAATCTTTTTTGCAGACTGGATAGTTATGTGCCGACTCCAAACAAAGAAATATATATCTTTGTTGCGGCGATCTCTTCTTTGGTAGCTGTCGCTTGGTCAAGCTTCCAATGTTTCTTCCATTGAAGACCAGGGCATCAAACTGGGTAATGTCATCTGGGAACAGCCTTTTGTTAGATGTGACATAGCAATTGACTTCTGGGCACCCGTGCTTGAGGAACACACTTTGCCCTTCGCCCATAACATAGAACGGGTGATAGTCGTCTCTCGTCCATAGCAGTATGTATTTGAGGTCCTTGTTAAGTTTAGTGTTCTTTCTATACAGTTCGGCGTATCGAGGATCCTTGGCGGCGTTCCTCATTGCCTCATTTTGGATGAAGGTCAGGTAAGACTCTTCTTGGGCTCTGGAAATCAGAAGGAAGACACAGAAGCAGGTGCTCATGAAGAAGAGTAGGGTGACACTGTTAACTTTCGGCGCGAACGCGGTACTGCGCCATCTCTGGCAGCTCTGAGACATCTCAATGCCCGTACCCGCGGTTCACCTGCTGCCGGCATTGGTGAGTGCGCTCTTTTGCTCCACGAACACGTATCTGGAAAGAAAATACAGAGATTTTTATGAAAATATTCTAATAACCACATCAAGAGTTTGGCGTTGTTTGGTATCAAGTTTTTAAAACGCCCCCTGCCCTAGTTTTTAGATGTCCATATGTAATGTTTTGTGGCCGTTCTAGCAATGTTTTAACCATTTTTTAAATTTGATATATTTTTGGCATTTGAGAATCTGGAATTTTTTTGCAGTTAGTTTGCAGTTAGTAATACACTTGCAGTATTGACGCGTGTGGCAAGAAAATATGAATTAAGTTTACATGTAATCAATCATATATTTTAACCAATAATAAACGTTTCTGTTTATATACTTTTTTGGTACAGGTAATTTATACGAAAATATCTAGCCGTTTTGAACAGAGAATACCTTGATATCAAGGACGCGAAGCCAGCCTAATGCTTTATATACAGGGTATCGTTGAAAATTCACACAAAAATGTTCATTCACAGGCGCGGATCCAGGGCAATGGGTGCAATT
The DNA here is from genome assembly GCA_958295455.1 of Coleophora deauratella. Taxonomy (NCBI): domain Eukaryota; kingdom Metazoa; phylum Arthropoda; class Insecta; order Lepidoptera; family Coleophoridae; genus Coleophora; species Coleophora deauratella. The sequence goes on from OY282402.1 coordinate 10,375,693, forward strand.
GCCCCCCCCCCCCCTGAAGCCTGACCGAAGTACTAAAACTTCTATAAAATGCAAATAAATAGAGGGAATTCTTAACTATTCAAAAAATTTCGCGCTCGCTACACTCGCGACTTTTCATAAAACCATCGACAGCTTCAGAATTACGGGTACACACTGAAAATTTGCCCCCCCCCCCCTGAACGAAATCCTGGATCCGCGCCTGTTTATTCAACAAGTTTTAGGAATGTCCTAGAATAAAAGTTGATATTTCTCTTAACATTCTAAGGTTGACTGGAAGATATCCCGTAAGGAATAAATAAGTCCGCCCTTGTATATTTTGTCTTGTTTATTTTTATATATTGTACTTTGTTTTTTATTACAATATATACAAACAAACAAACAAGTTGTTCAGTTTCGAGTGTACAGGGTTCTCAGGGTGTACAGGCTGTAACAAAATTAATGTAGGACCCGTTAACTAGGGATTCTACTCATCGTACTGAACAACTTTTGTTTTACGACTTTGCTCAAACCGCAAAAAAATTAAACTTTCCCAACAAAAATAGCAAAACAAATGATCAATTTGTATGGAGAGTCCGAGTTTTTTTTGTGTTGACCAAAGTCGTAGAACAAAAGTTGTTCAATGTGATGAGTAGAATCCACAGTTAACGGGTCTTACACCAATTTTGTTACACCTGTATAAGCTCCTATAAAAAAGGAGTTAATTGCATACACTTTATCTATGGAAACACTTTTAATGACGCGACGAAAAGCATTCATAAAGCTGGAATAGTTTTTTTTTTTTTACACTCAATTGGCAAGCCCTTGGCATCATCTCACCTGATGGTAAGTGATTATATCGAGGGTTCACGGGCGACTTGTATTAAGCGACATTTTTAGAAATGTTCAGGAGACTGATTTTAAAAAATATTTCTTAGAAAAATAATCATTAAAACTTAACTTATATAGATTCTCGATATTCTTAATATTTTAAATATTATTCAGAAGTTATTTTTTTTGAGGTATTTTGTAAGAAATAAATTTTAAAAGTAGAGGTTACCTGTGTTTCCAAAAATGTCGCTTAATACAAGTCGCCCGTGAACCCTCGATATGTAATCCTGTAGTTAGTAATCCTGTATAATTTGCTCCGATTCAGTGAAAATATTACCTTTTAAGCGGAGAGACTAACAATTTATATACTGTAAAATTGTGAATTCAGTACCAATCGTACATTAAAAAAAAAAGTTTATTTCCAGAATATAGTACATACATAATTACAATATTGATAATAACCCCACACTAGGCAACTTGCCTGTATCGTGGTGGTTGGTTTATGATTTTCGGTTACATGTTATTGCGGCTAATACATACGATTAAAACTTAAAGATATCAAGAATCAAGAACGTACTTAGCACAAAAAATATTCAAATACAATAATAAATTTTAAAACAAAAAATTATCTAGTATCACAAAAGAAAACATTGAGTGAAACAAATAAATGAGGGAATGTGTGTCTCTGTGTTAGTCTCTCTCTCTCTCCCTCTGTGTGTGTGTGCGTGTGCGTGTGTATGCGTGTGTGTGTATGTGTGCGTGTGTGTGTGTGTGTGTGTTTGAGTGTATGTGTATGTGTGTGCGTGTCTGTTAGTATTAGCAAACTATTTTGAACAAATTCTCCACTTCATGATATGATAGTTTTAGTAAAAGTTGTTCTATTTTATTCTTAGTTTCGCTCATTGAGTAGTCTTTAATATTGCAAATATTGGCGATTTTATCGTAGAGAAAAGGTGACAGAAATCGACTGAAGCGTTTAGCAAAGGTTGTCTTTAGAATGGGAGTCTCAAGTTTCTTTTTGCGGATTCCGAGCTATACTAGAATGAGTGATGATGCATAGCCTTAGCACAAACAGTTTCCTGAAACTAAGGACTTCAGCTATTTCGTATAAGGAGATAGTAGAGTACCGACGAAGCTTTCTTAGTGCTACTTTGAGGGCTGCCCTTGGAGCTCTCTCAACTGAAATAAGAACAGTAGTACTCCATGCTCCATCCCCATACAATTTATGATAGATTGGCACAGAGCCAAGTAAACCATTTTCAAAACTCTTTGGTTTGCAATATCTCTTGATATTCTCACCACGTGCATTATTTTCCTAATTGTTTCAGATAATGTTAAAGCATGATTCTTGAAAGATAGTTTATCATCGATAACTATACCCAAATATTTTATGTTGGCTACTCTTTCTATAGAGTCTCATTTACAAATCCTGGTGTCATTGAGCCTTTTACAGTTTTGCGAGTGGATTGAAATAGTATTTAATTAATTTGAAGTGCAGAGGCTGTAGTTTTGTGAAAGAATTGAAACTTAGTTTTGGTCAAGTTCAGGGTCAGAAGATTTCATTCACGACATTCAAACCTTCAAGAAAAGAGCGTACACCCAAATCAAAGGCCGGCAACGCACTTGTGATTCCTCTGGTGTTGCGGGTGTCTATGGGCGGCGGTAATCGCTTACCATCAGGTGATCCGTCTGCTCGTTTGCCACCTCTGCCATAAAAAAATATATATATGCTTAGCCAATCCGATACCTCTGACATCCCGAATTCTACTGACTTAATTACCGATTCTTTTGAGACTCCGCTGAAAATTAATGCGGTATCATCGGCGTAGCAGATAATGTCGGCATTTAGATTAAGGATATTGGTAATATCGTTTAGGTAGATCAAAAATAGTGTTGGGCCCAAAATGCTATCTTGGGGTACGCCGAAGCGTATTGGTCTAGGTTCACTGATATGATTACCTATCTTTGTAACTTGAGTCCTGTTTGTTAAGTATGAGGTAAACCAATTTAAGGACACACCACGAATGCCCACCACCTCCAGCTTTTTTATTAGAATTGGAGTCGAAACAGTGTCGAACGTCTTTGGTAAGTCCAAAAAGACGCCAACACAATTGCGACCCTTATCGAGATGAATTAACACGATATCAGTAAGGAGCGTCACCGCATAAAGCGCAGGTTTTTACAAAAAGAATTTACATGTAAAGAGGAATTAATTTTCAGTATAGAACTGCGTGGAGCGAAATGGTGCGGTTTAATAACTTGTTTCCCTTGTCACAATCAAGTCAAAATATGTTTTATTTAAGAAGATGCTGTACGCATTTTTTTAAAATCGTCATTTTTTTTCTACCTAGTTCAGTGTTATACTCGCTTCTCTACAATGTTATACTTTATCGAATTACACGTTGTACTCGTATTAGTTAAAATATTTTGTTGTTGTTAAAAATTATAAATTCTACCAATTGTTTCTGACACGCCCTGTAATATAAGAACCGAGTCTCATCTCAATGCAATCAAAACATATTTGGCTCTGACGAATTAATTTGCACAGAAGTGCAAATGAGATGATAGGTGGTAGGTACCTTGGTGAGCAGGTGCCGGTACGTGACTGTAATAATTAAATACTAGAAAGTGTTTACTGTTTTTGCTATTTATTATGCAATTATTTTATTTTAATTCTAACCAGAAGTCTCGGGTTCAAATCCCAGCCAGTGCAATGAGCTTTTCGAAACTTACGTGCATTTTCATACCGACCGCTTTAACGATGAAGGAAAACACCATGAGGAAACCTGCACATCTGATTTCTAGATGTGTATGACGGTCGCGTTGCACACGTCCGTAGCTGTAAATCTAAATGCCCTACACGTGACCGCGGGTGATGCTAAGTGCTACACTAGGCAACCGCCGTCTATACCTAATGGATAGGACAGTTAAATGTGCCACACGATAGAGATGCAATTATTTTTGATTGCGTATGTGAAAATATCCATGTTTTTCATGTCAAATATTGTATGACTTTTGTTCTACCACATTTAAAATAAACGTAAGAGTTATGAACTGTTTAAAATAATGCTCAATCGGACTGATCGATTTATATGGATTAGACGTTTATTAAAAAGTGATAGTTATAACAAAAGTTGTCATGGTCATAGTAGATATGTTTACATCCGTCTTATACCTATACTTCATTCCAATCAAAAAAAAAGCAAAAGGTAAACAAACTTACTATGGAACTGACACATGTCAATGTCAGTTGCATACTAACTTTGTTTACCTTTTGCTTTTTTTTGATTGGAATGAACTATACTTATACTATCTATACTATCACCATCAAGGAAAATCACTATCAAGGAAAATTTCTAATTTTACCTGATTCCCTTAACAAGGAATCAGGCCCTTATACAAATACTTATGAAAATGATTAATTTTTAAATAATAAAATAAACTAATAAATTACGTTGCTTTGAAACTTTGCGAATAAATGTGTATACCTATATAGGGTGTTAAAAAAAGTACGTTTGAAGTTTTAAGGGGTTACTCAGAATCAAATTTAGAATACAGGAAAAATATTTAAAAAATCTGAATAGTTTATCAAGAATATACAAGAAAAAATATACAAATTGGATGTTTTCAATATTTTTCTGTATTCTATACTTAATTCTGCGTAACCCATTTAAACAAACGAACTTTTTTTAACATCCTGTATAAGTCGCCTTCTTTAACCAATGTATTCTGATTTTCAAATTAACACAGTTGTTATAATTTTTATTATTTTTGATAAATTCTACTGGTGGACAATGGGTGGACACGTTTTTTTTGGTAAGAAGTACATTTTATTCAATGACAATTGGGGTTCCGTATTGTGTTGACAAATAATATGTTTAATGCCCGCTTTGCCTAAATCGGACTTAGGAAAATTCTTTTATATTTGTATTTGTATATTCCTTAATTATTATTCACACAAATAACTCTATAATACCTATTACAAATGGAGTATCCGTTACACAAACACAATCCTCGTTGACTGGACTAGCATTTACCCATCCAACACTCAACCAAAGATAAGATAAAATAACCTGAGTATCGATTGGTTAAGGGCTCGCTATCTAATTATAATTTGTTAATATTTATACTGAAGCCTTCAAGCACATTAGGCAATTTATGTTATAAGTTATGCTATGTGTGTGATTCTTTCTGTTTTTTCTCCTTGCTTGTTTTATTTTATTTCTCATTCCATATCTATCGCATTAAGATATTACCTGTAATGATAGTTAAAAGTAGATGAAATAAATAAATAAATAAAATTATGAACTTAAAGGTCACTAAAATTTGTGGTCCAAGTTTCATTTATAATCATTAAACATTCATTAGTATCGTAATTCGTATCTGACACTTTATACAACAGTGATTGTATTATCTTTGTTTCATTGATATATACCTGGTAGGTGGTAGGTTAATTTAAGTAATCATTCATGGACTGTATCCTGTATAAACCCTATTAAATTTATTATTAATAACGTTAATTAAACTTTGTTACATTGCTCAAATAATTCATGCACTATCGCTACCAGTATTTCTTGTGATCTTTTATCCTCTGCCAAGGATTGTCTGGAAGAGATCGCTTCTAGCGATAAGACCGCCTTTGTACACGTAATCCAATATTTTTTATGTTATGTAAATTCCTTGTGTGCAATGAAGCATTAATACATAATACAAATAACGATATTTTAACGATATCGTTAAAACAGAGATTTAGCTGAGATTTAACCTATATGATTGGAGCATCAAAGAATTTCGTCTTGCAACATCCTATACTATTAAACGAGTTAAGTGTCCCGACGATTTCGAAAACGGCTTGAAACCTTTTGACGAAAATCTAGGATTAGGGGTTAAAAATCACCAGAAATAGATCTATGGGGGAATTATCTTCGAAAAATTTCATTTAAGGGAGCGAAATGAGCGAAATTACATAAAAGCAAAACGCATATGATGCTTATTTTTAATATTATACTCAAGCGCGATTTGGCGTAACGGTTCGGTGCTACCTTTCTTTTATGTAGGTCTGGGTTCAAATCCCACGAGACTTCATTGATTTTTTTCTTTTTTTTGGGATTTTTTTTATTATTATTATGTAAATAAAAAGACTTAAGAGCGATAAAAAAATACCATGCACGCGGTATACGAAGTGTGTCGAAAATAGTGTAAGTTTTATTCAGCAATTTTACTTATCGCGTACATAGGATTTATTTATTCTACCATTCTACATTTTAAGGTTTTAATAATATTTACAGGTTGTATCGCGTAGTTGCCATAGCTGGTACAACGTACTTACATTTTGTCAAACGAGACAATCGTAATTTTGAATGAAAATCCACGGCTAAACAAAACTATCAAAGTTGACATTGTATTAACTGTTATTTACTAAAGGTGGCGCTGTATGTATTTATGATATTTCACTGTGTTTTGAATGAAATTACAGAAAATATATAAGTTTTAAGGCGGGAAGTGCACTCAATCTGAGCAGGTTGATGCATGATAATTTAATATCGACCGTAACACCAATCATTTTAAGTTCAGATCAGTCTGGGTACCGTCGCGGCGGTTACGTCAAGGCTGAACGCAAAATTCTCGAGATTCCGATGTTTTTATTACTTTTCTTGGCTTTCAAATAAGTTAAAAAAAAATCCGTTCAATACAAATTGAAGGTATTAAATTGGCCGATTTTTGTGTGTTGGTTTCAACATAAACAAATATTGAGTTTCCGAGAGAATTTGCAATTAATGCAAAATACAGGGTTTACAGGATATTTTTTTTCATCAAAGTTTCTGTGATTTAAATGATTCTGTTCAATACAATTTGTTTTTTACTGTTTCAAGTATGTTATATATTTTTTCCATGGTGATAGCTTTAACCATTATTTCAAGAATTTTAATTGAATATTGCGATTTGGCTATACTTAGCGCCTTAACTTTTAGATTGGACAGATAAAATCAAAAAGTTTATTGTGTGAATTTGTATAGTTTTGATTTGAACCAAGTAAAGTTTGAAATGCAGTGACTGAGCTTCTAGGTACCTTATTCAAAGACTCTGACTCGGATCTATTGAAGTTTGCAGTAATTTATATACATGAACGCAAATTACAATAAAATTATACGTGTCATATAAAAGATTTCAACGCGAGCTGCATTAACAAGTTTTCATATAAAAGACATCAACGAGTGTTACAATGTTTATGTTTCGAATTTACTGTGAATTACATTTGGTTTTTTTATATCTTTGTCGAAAACGATTCTAACAATAATAATTCTATCGATCTATGGTTAGTTGTTTTAGATCTACAATAAATCTGTGAGAGTCTAAACCTAAACTTATTCTAGAAATAAGATGAATTTATTTTGATAGTACCTACGTAATTTTTGTACATACATACTAATGTAATGCTAATGTATTTCACTAATGGCGCCATCTTTTGTCGAGTAGGTGAATTACCAGTGAATTACATTACTTGGAGCGCTTTGTTGCTAACATTGACTTTTAAAGCACGTTCCGCGCTACTCGACAACTGATGGCGTGCAGTTCTTCAAAGAATGAGCTCAGGAATAACAACATGCACTGATATTTTCGAGTATTTTTCTGCCATTTTTCATGTCTCCATTTAAGTGAATTAGTTGTCCATTAAGTAAATTAGTTTATAAACGCTCCGATTGAACGTGCGAAGCTCGGTCAACCAGCTAGTTGTAACTTTATTGTAACTATATTAGCATAAGGAGTCATTGGTTCAATTTTTGGTCATAGTTTGACGATAGAACCAAGCGTTCACGCCACACCTATCTTCAGTTGCCACACCTTCTAGGTACTTTATATAGATATTCAAGGAAAAACCATTTTTGATCTGTGAACTCGCAGGTTTCCTAAAAAAACGCTTAGGTAGTTTCATTTAAAAAACCACCTCCCATTTGCTGTTCGATAGGTAAGTAACATGAGTATGAGATGTTGCAGATTTTGTTGCATAGGTATAGGTACCTACATGGGAAGTGATAATGTATCTACAAACTGACTCTACTCGTTAAACAACTGTTGCTCTAGAACTTTCTAAATATTTCTACTTTTCGTACAAGTTTGTGAATCAAGTTTGTATGAAAATTCCAGAAAATAATTTTCCTTTATTAGCAAAGTTGCAGAACTAATGTTGTTCAGTTGCGTGAATATAATGCCCGGTTAAGAATTTTGCAAGTAGGTAAGTCACTTTAGGCCCTCCGCACATGGAGCTACTCAAAAAGAACTAGTTACAATGAGCGTCACCGCCCGTACATTCTTATTGAGGTTCGCACACGCACGACGCGATTGTTGCTAACGCGTTACTAACCGGTTAGTGACTAGTCGCGTCGTGTGCGAACCTTAATAAGAATGTACGGGCGGTGACGCTCAAGTAACTCGTTAGTAATTTGAGTTTGTAACTAGTTCTTTTTGAGTAGCTCCATGTGCGGAGGGCCTTAGATTTTTTCGAGCATTCCTATTTCACCCTCTGTTTACAAAATTTTGGATCCTAATCTCGCCTACATATTAGTAAACGCGACTGTACAAAAACATAATGCACACGTTTTTACCTACAATTAGTGCCAGCACGCTACAATCTAACAAAGGAAATTACATCATCAGGAAACAAATAGCGAAAGGGCTGCCCACCAAACACCGACTTACATCAATGCAACTTACATAATAATAAATCAAATAAAGTAACAGAAATTTTCTTTGTAAAAGCCCCAAATTCTAGCCTTACTATCCATATTTTGTTCGAATTGAGCTGGTGAAGCCTCAGGATGAAGCATTCTGAAGTTAACTATACACACCCACCACACACCTGTTGTAAAGCTCTCTGCCTCAATGCAACGCCGCCGATCACAGAAAGCCGTTGGCTCCACCGGGCTATGCACACATTACGACACTTCAATTCCACCGGGTTTTCTCGCACATGCGCATTCAGCTTACAGCCATAATCTTGTGATAAACCATTGAAGTAGCGACGCGATGCGACACGCGATGCTGTATAATATTTTTAATTGAAGGATTCACTAGGATTAGAAGTAGTTTAAGATTTATTGATCGACTGCGGTTTTGGGAATGTCTGTATTTTGTGATTGTTGAGTTTTGGGGCGTGGGAGGCGCGAGCGGAGCGTCGGGCCGTCGGGCCGAGCGCACGCTCCGTAACTAAGTTTCATTTCGTGATTCGTGCTCCATTCCAGCCATCAGCGGGGCAGGCCAGACAACACAACAAGGTCAATGGATCATGGGCGCGCGTGGTGTGCTGCGGTGTGGTGTGGTGGAATGACTCACCTTTATTTATATTTTAAATAGTGTCCGTTGTGTCATCCGTGTCCGTGCCCATGTCACATGTCAGCCGACTGCAAGTATTTTAGCCGGACAAATGAACTCGGAATATCTAATTAACACCAGACGTACTCGTAGAATGTATTCAATCGAAATGCACACGCATGAGTTGCACGCAACTGGGCATAATACTGATTTTTATTAACTTTATTTGAATTACATTTTTGAGTAGGCGTGGAGCGATAAGAGTGATAAGATAGAGGAAGTATCGGTAAACAAACACGTTCATAGATAATTGTGGTTTAGCCATGTTTTAAATAGCGATTGCGAACATCAAAATTGTATGAGCGAAAGTAAATGGAATTTGAAAAGCTCCTTTATTTTTCTTATCTTACAGACATCAATTCATCATTAATATCAATCGTGATCACTTTTCTTCTACTGTTACCTACACCACCCTACCAGTAATCAGCGTCAGGAGTCAGTAAACTTATTTGAATAATTAATTCGTAATCAATTTTAATTTACATAGGTTTGCAAATTAATTTTTGGTGTGGATACAAATGTGTGCGCGTGTGTGTGTATTTGTGTGTGTGTGTGTGTGTGTGTGTGTGTGTGTGTGTGTGTGTGTGTGTGTGTGTGTGTGTGTGTATGTGCGTTTGTGAATGATGGTGAATGTGTGTGCACATCTGTGCACGTGCGTGAGTATTTGAGAGAGACTGTGTGTGTGTAAGCTGTGTGGTTGTGTATGTTTCATGATGCCTATAATACTTTTTCACTTGCGTTGTGTAATCCAATGTCGGCATCCATTTATTAGGTATGCATGATGTTTTGACGTCTGCGAGTTATCGCCAACAAGTTATGTAAATTGTTTAGTTTGGTGTATGAGGGAGGAACTAAAATAAAAAGAAAAACGAACGTAGTGCAAAAGAAGTGTTCCCTTTATGTGCTGTGTACACTGGGTGTTAAAAAAGTGCGCTTGAAATTTTAAGGGGCTACTCACTTACTCAGAATTAAGAACAGAAAAAATTTAATCTACATTTTTTTTCAGTTTCCCATACATTTTCTTGAATCATTATTCAGATTTAGTATGGGAAACAGAAAAAAGAAATTGTAGATCGGATTTTTTCAATATTTTCCTGTATTCTATACTTGATTCTGAGTAACCCCTTCAAATACGGCGGCGACCGCCGTATTTTTTTTACCTAGTGTTATTTGGCTTCGATGAACTGTACTTAGATCACGCTCCTCAAGATATTAATAGAGAAGATTTCAAACTTGAGCGTATACGTATTCGTACTTTTGTAGCTGTAACAGATCCAGACTTTAAAAAAGAGTTACATAATTATGTCTGGCTCACGGGGTTTACTAAAATATATGATAAACTTGAAGAGGGTTTACCAAATATTTTCATAATGTTAAGAATATTTTTAACAGCTGCCATTAGCAATGCCAGTTTTGAAAGAAGCTTCTCTATACTGAAGTTAATTAAAAATTACCTAAGATCGAGGCACGTCCTAAAAGGTCATGAAAACAGACGTTATCGTACAAAGAATGAAACCCGTATAGTTACTATTTTACACAGGACCGGAATTTGGGTCGTGCCACCCGTGCACAGACAGGGCGTCAAGCTTATAGGGGCGCCAAGCACTCTGGTAGGTGGGGTACCTACTCTAACGAAGACGGCGCTAGGCGCTCTAAGTAAAAGGGTTTCTGCTGGTTTAACCAGAGGTTTAACATAAATATTTTCTTTAATAAATTGCATATGTTCGTGACCGTTCGCCCACGGAAATATACATATGTATAATGCGCTCGCTTCACATCAGGAGGTTGTAAGTTCGATGTCCGGCGGGGTTTAGTTAGTATTACGGATTTCCAATTTAGCTATATTAGCAATCGAACGTGATATACACATCGATAGTATAACAAATTTTGTTTAAAAATCACGAAGAGTATTTTTTTTATTGATTACAGAATTTGGCTGCATTATTCGACTTTTTTTTACTAATGACAAAAATAGAAAGTGGCGGCAAATTTTCGATGTGCCCCGGGCGGCGAAAAGCCACGCTATGCTACTGACGTCGTTGTAACTGTCTTAAAACGTAAATTAACGGAAAATGAACCAACAGACCCGTGCTCCACACTTCGATACACAGCGAAAAAACTATAAATACCTAGGTAATATTCACCAATATGGTCACATGTCAAAATCAAAGTCAAAATCATTAGGTAGGTATAGCCGGTTAGAAGCAACCGTTGTTTCATGTGCGAGTAGCTACTGTAATCGCAAAGGGAAATTACCGTGAAAAGAAGAAAAATAGGCGTGTAACTTATTCATATTGCAGTGACGCCTATAGAATAACAATGGATATTAAATCATAGCTGATCATAGACAATAATGGGACACCTTTGCCTTTGTATATTTTGTAAAATACCCATTGTACAAGTATGGGTATTATGAATACATGTGTTTATACTCCATTTCTTTACGTATTGAAATAAATGTAAACAATCTTGATATGTCTTTTTACACGCTTTTTATATTGATATCTCCATGTTAAAGTTATCAAACGCGTAGAATTTATTTATTGTGTAAGACGAGCAAAATGTTTAATTCCATGCTAACAATACTGAATGTTTGGGGGTGTGTGTGTGTGTGTGTGCGGGTGTGTGCGTGTGTGTGTGTGTATGTGTATGTGTGTGCGCGCGTGTGTGTGTGTGTGTGTGTGTGTGTGTGTGTGTGTGTGTTTATGTACACAGTTAAATAAACGTCTTTTATTGTTTATTATTATTAATTGGATGAGTTGTAAACACTGCTCCCAGTACACAATCGATAGATTGTTTAATCAAGACCAAAAGGCCTGCGTGGCCTCGTTGCCCTCCGCGCCCTTGGAACTTTATAAAACTTGTACGCAGCCACAAATAGCTTCGTAGCAACTGGAGACAAAGAAAAAGATTAGGTGCCAGCAGAGCCCGCGGCTTCGTCCTCGTAAATAATAAATAGGTAACAGTTTTGTACGACAGACACTACAAATTGATTCGTTCTACAAAGAGCAATGATTTGAAAGCCATTATGGTGTTCTACAATGGCAATATTTACAATATAAACAGAAAACTTTTCTTCTCTGTTATTGTAAACAAGAGCATAAGATATTATTTTTCAAGATGTTTCGATATACTTACCTACAGGTTGTTAAAAAGTACCTGTTTTTTTTAAATAGGTACCTAATGAATAATCTTGAAAAATATTTTCTGTTTCCCATACAAATTCTTGATAACTTTTGTGCTCTAGCTTTTTTATAGTGTTTTATGACAAACAACATCAAAAGCCTTGCTTCAGCTCTATTTACTTGTCTACTTTTGCCAATTCTCTAAGATTTTCTCTGAAACTGGCTAGCCGCTATTGACTCGCTCATGACATAACGTGAACACGTGATCGTCATTGCAGACGCGAGATATGATTTATTGGACAAGAGTATGTGCCTGTCAAACTTAAAATATTAACAACCAGCTTTTGCCCGCAGCTCCGCCTGCGTAGCTTTATGACGGTCTCTATATGGTACTACGGGAACCATGAATTTTCCACAAACAACAAGTAGCCTATGTGTTAATCCAGTATTGGATCTATCATCAAAATCTGTTCAGTAGTTTTGACGTAAAAGCGGAACAAACAAACAAATATAAGTAAATTAAACTCAGTATTAGGATAAAACGAGTAGGTAGGGGCACCGCAAGTGCTATTGATGGTTAAATTGATTTTTACTACATTAGTTTAAAACATGTTACTAGTAAAACGTGCGTGACCAATCGCAATAGATAGCAGAGCAGCACCTACCTAGTCGTCACGACATTTAGCGACCAGACCTCACTGCCATCGCCAATGGAAAACATTCATGGAAAAAACCATTTTTTATCGATATCGAAAACACGTTCACAAATCATTGTGAATTCTAGTCATCAGACTAGAATTCCCAGTTGACGGATACACCAATTTTATTACAACCTGTGGACCAGATGTGCCGATTTGCTATCGATATAAATAAACGTATGTTTTAGTGGTGCATTTTATGTACGATATGTTCGAAAACTCTAGTAAAAAATTACTCATTGTTGGTACATAAAAATGACCGTAAGTTTCAAAAAATTTTTACACCAGAGTACCCAGGAAAAAACTCAAGACCTCTGGATGTCTCTTTTAGGACTGCTCTGTGGTCACAACTGCAACCAATGCCTTATTTTTTAATACAAGTGTATTATTGTAAATGGTTGACTGACTCACCTATCAAATGACCTAAATACTTATGTTTGGTTTTTGTAGTTTAAAAACCCAAAACATCCCCTCTGCTGGGGCATAGGTCTCTTTCCACTGCTCGGGTAGGTTAGGCCATACTACACTCACTGAGGTCGAGTCCGGATTGGTGGACGTTGTGGGGCTAGTATAGAAATTTTTAAGCCGCCTATGAGGCCTCTGAACGATCGCAATTTAGTGATAGCAACCTGCACAAGCACGGAAATGATCGAGATAAATGTCCAACCATCCAAGTTATGACCGTGTCTGTAGTCAGTTTTCCTGTTGGCCGACTATAACTGTAATGGAATTCGAATATTAGTATTCTGTTACAAGAACATATTAGAAAAAAATCCCGAGGTGAAACATATTTTCTGTGATGGCACTTTTAAGAGTACTCGTGTCCCCTTTGACCAGATATACAGCTTGCATGGAGATTTCGGCAGTTCTCATACACACAACAATGTTGTACCGCTAATATTTGCCTTCATGACGGAAAGAACTTATGATGCATATGATATATTATTCCAACTAATAAAGTCACAAGTACCAAATTCCCATCCAGAAAAATGTACGATAGACTTTGAGTACGCTGCAATAAAGGCTATTAAAAGAAACTTTAAAAACTGTAAAATAAAAGGGTGTTTTTATCATTTCAAACGAAGCGTGTGGAAGAAAGGGAGGAGTCTGGGGCTTCATCAGAGGAAACGTCAAAAAAGATTCATTGAATTAGCTGCTGCTCTGCCGGTTTTTCCAAAATCCCGTATAAATGAAGGATTCCTATATATTTTTGAACAGATGCCAGTCAGTAATAAATTTTGGAAATTCCGTCAATACCTTGAAGAATTTTGTCTCGTTAAGGATTTGGTCAAGGACACATGGAGAACATTTGGTGAACGCCATCGCACAAATAATTGTGTAGAGGGATGGCATTCGAAAATTAATAAAAGGGTCAAAAGAAGAAAGCCCAATAAACATCATAAAAAATGAGGTGGTATTTAAAGCAGCACGTAATAAACAAGGAAGCTGCAATAGGAGGAACGTAAATCAATTAGAGTATGATGATTTTATTCAAGAATGCCAAATGGAATTAGTTCTGAGCGATAAGCTATCAGTGAGTCTGTTTCTCGAAACCGGTAACGAGGATGACCTAAGTAAAACAGAAGATTACAGGAATTTTTCGTTTTCTTTTTTTTTCTTTTTAATGAGGATATAAATTTTATTTTTAATAAATTATACTTTGAAAGGTGTTGATGGTTTTCGATAGTTACTTACTTGATATATAAAAAAAGCCGGCCAAATGCGTGTCGGACCATGACTATTGTAGGGTTCCATAGTTGTTCTATTAGTATTATCGATAAGATAACAAGAAGATATAAGTACATATAATAAAATTATAGATAATAATTTCACAGAAATCACGAGTAAAGCATAGTGATTTCAAGCAGTCATGATCCCATGGAAACACACCTCTTGGGGATCGATAAATTCACTAGCACGTGTTACAAGATCCACTTTTACAATATTTTAAAATAAGGGATCGCAGTGAACTCAAGAGTGCTTTTCAATCCACCGGTGGATCACGTTAGGGGAGCCAAGTGGATCGAGGGTTAACAATGGTATCGATGTCTCCACCCAACGCAAGCCACATTGAGCAACGATCGCTTGCTTTGTTTATACAAAATAATATGTAATTTAAAAGTAGGTTAGTTAAGAGTTATTCACTATTTTAACATCTGTCTGCAAATATTCACCTTGTCAATAATATTTTGGCTCGATTCTAACAGCGACCATAATTATTCTGCACCTAACGTATCATAGGATTATCTGGGAGCAAAAGCCGCCTTGCAAGTGGGGGTGAAGCAAAAACCCCCATTATTCTTAGTGAAGGCCCCAGGGAGGTAATTAGACATGTGATCTTCGCATGCAAGACATACGTGTCTATGTATAGTATAGTCAGCTTGAGTTTTATAAAAACCGGTAAGTACTCGTAGGTTCATTGTTTATTTAAGATAGATACATATAACAACAAATTTTTAAGTTAGTGATAAAGGGAACGATGTAAGTAAAAGTATACTGCCCTCATTAGAAAGAAGGCCGCAAAATATACGGAAACTCTACATATACAGGGTGTAACAGAAAGGTGTGATAATACTTCAAGGTGGGCTTTACCCATCAAACTGAACAAGTTTTGTTCTACAACTTTGGACTTTTCATACAAACTTGGTTCGCCAATTGATCGATTTGTATGAAAAGTCCAAAAAAAGTTTTGCGATTTGAACAAAGTTGTAGAACAAAAGTTGTTCAGTTCGATGGGTAAAAGCCCACCTTGAAGTATTATCATACCTTTCTGTTACACCCTGTATACAGTAGAAGGCCCAGTTAAATTTCAGATATTTTTGGAACCAAACCATATTCCGTGGTGATGTCAAGCCTTTAGTCTCGATCTTCGGATTACTACAGAACACACACAATAATGCCAACAAAAATGAACTTGCCGCTTGCACCCTGAGAAGCAGACGGTCTGGCTCATACGCGTCGGCTCGGGAAACCGGGCAAATTCAGCAATCCCGGGCAATTTCCAGGGATCGGGAACTCTGTATGAGTTAGTGCTGTAAGCTGAAACCTTTCAAAGAAAATTATTTTACAACCGAAACTAGTTCATTTAGTTCCTCTACGAATGTTATTCGCCCGCACATACCAGCTACCAGTATGCTGAAGCTTTAAGTAAGTAGCTTGTTGCTTCCAGTCTGCTATAGTAGGTAATCTGTCTTTACCTGATTACCGCAAGAGTGGGTAATGTTTTCGAAATTATGTATATTTGTTTGTCTAAGCTTGTAATTTGTAATATAAACTTGATGGAATTTGGAGTAAACGATTGGTAACTTTCTCGCCAATACCTTGAGTGGCATAGCAATATTTTAATTATTTATTATAAATAGTATTTTTTTAAGGCATTACAAATACTTACCTTAAAAATTATTTTACCACTTTAACAAACATACGTACTTTTCAAAAATAATGCTCCTCACATTCAAACGTACTGATTATTCTGACCTAACATTTAAAAATGTATATTGACATCTATGCAGTGAATTATTATTTTTGTAAATACATAGTTTTTTTTATTCTATCGTTAATAATTGTAATATGAATAGTACAACATAGTATTTACATTCACATGTTTTTTTTTTATGTAATTTAGCTAAACATGAATCAATTACTTAATATTCCTTTTTGTACTTACAAAAAGATGGATAAAAATATTAATAAAACATGTATGTACATGTATAAAAGCAAATAAAGAATCATGAATTATGAAGTAAACGTTAAGTCTAAAGCAACAGGGGAATGCCTCCAGAGACTGCAAGAGTTAGGGAGCTCTGCGAATTATGTACGACCACAGAATACCACTTGGATCGGTGAACGAGGAGCGGCTCGAGAGGAGTTTCTTCTAATATACGGATCCCAAAATAACGTCATGAGTCGTGAAACGCGGCCACAGTATAACATTAGCACTGTCATAATATGTACGTACAGTATGCCGTCAGATCCTGGACCTCCAGTTTTGGAACGCATGTATACATACAGGGTGCAATTGAAATCGCGGACCAAATTTTAACTGTGGCTTCAGTCATGACTAGACTGAACAACTTTCTCTCACGAACCAATTCAATCGAAATAAAAAAAACTACTTTCTATACAAAGTTGGCTATCAAGGCTCATCGATATGCATGAAGAGTCCAAAGATTTGGTCTGAAAATTTGGTCCGCAAATACAGTTTCACTCTGATAATGTGCCGCCGCGATCTTTAATTCCATGCTAGGATACGTATTTATTAGAAATCTGAAATGGAACGAAAGAACTATACCAACATTACGAGTAATACATAGGTACTTGATTCAACTGACCTAAACAAAATTGAAAATTTTCAACGAACGCTGTCCGCTCCGCCTATCACTGCGTCGAGACCCGTCGAATTCAATCAGGTCTACCGCACTGATGTTAGGGCGCGTGCATAAATAACAAAGACCAGATCTGTCTGTCTGGACCCTTGTGCTCACACCCTCGTCCAGAAATGATAGAGAAATCGCACCCGACAACGAAAAGATGGACAGACTAGCTCGATAATCTTTTGTTCCAGTGGCTGGGAGCAATTGATGAGATGTTTATTTATACCCAGATAGTTGTAATTCTCTTTGCTGTACAGAGGGGGTCAATTTAAAAAATGATTTTTAAGGGGGCCTACCTATAAAACAGAACAAGTTTTCAATTCAATTGAATATACTTAAATAAGCTTACAGACTCCTACTTAAATTAATAAACTTAAATTGTTATTAAATACTGCAGAACCTGGAAAAAATATCCCATACAAAATAGGCTAAATTGCTAATTTATTTGTATGCTAAGTTTATTTTTTCTCAGGTTGTTGAACCAAAAATGCATTTAAATAATAAAGTCAGCGTTATTAAATTTAGAAGTTCTCTCTCGAAAAGTTCTGGACAACTTTCGTCGATGTCTTTTGTATGGTTGACACATTAAATAAAAAACAAAAAAAACGTTAAATAAAACCGGTAGAAGTGTGTCGGTGTCAAACAAAGTATACGATTCCGTATAGTGATAGTTACGCCTTCAGACTTTCAGCACAGACATGCACCCCCCCCCCCCCCTCCAGCGGAGCGACGATATAAAACTTCTTTGAGTTTCACTAAAGACTAGGGTACCAAGATAGGTACGTAAGTCAGGGAGATCAAAGTCGTCTTACGCTCCAAAATTGGATGTAAGGCCAGACAAATGATCTTCAGGAAACAATACACTTAGCAGTGATCGATTCTGGGGCACGGCGTGATTCGGCAGAGTTATGCCGTGTCTTGGAAGAAGGATAGAGCTGTGATGTAGGTACCTATAACTACCTTACTATATTATACACGTAAAGTAGGAACATTATTATTTTATCTTTATTATATTTTCTTCGGGGATCTTAAAGCCTTGTTTATGAAGTAAATATAATCTGAAAAAATAAAATTTATCACCCATTTAAGTAAGAGCTTCCACCCATAACATCATTTATCTATCGTATCTTAATAAATACTCCAAATTAATTGTGAACGGATTTAAATAGTTGCTATAACAGTTCAGTGTTTTCAATTAATATTGTATATAATACTGTCAGTATTTCTCTTATCACGGGGCACTGCACACTGCACAGTAGAAGATTTTATGAAAGCGAATTAATAAAATGAAAATTATTCCAAATAGCTCTATGGATCTCGTTGAAACATCTTTCACAAGAACTTGAAAATTAATTAGAAATGGCACTTTTTAACTTATCGTAAAATGTTGACATTTTGCACTGTCTTTTTCTGTATTTTTTTTTAGCGTTTTTCTGTTCAGCAAAATTTATGTTATGAACGACTTCATGAACAATAAATTCATTGATTCTATTATAAAACACTGTTACGGGAGCCGGGTCGTTCCCTTCCCTCAAATATGGTTGAGGGGAGCGATGGCTGACTCTCGTGTTATACTCGTGATCGGGTGCTGTCCGTGTGAACTGGCCTGCTCTTGTCATTGGTTTTTGGAATTATTAGTCATTAGCTACAAATAATTTTTACTTTTATCTCTTTTGAATCCTTTCTTTCTTTATTCTTCTTATTTTTGTATATTTTATTCACAGACATGACATTGTATAATTCATTTATTGATCTAGCATTAAGATGTAATAGAATATAAGACTTTTTTTTTAATGTGTTGGAGGGAGTTTCTTTAGAGCCCGCCGTTTCTTCTCACTCCGCAAACACTTCCCGAAACGGTGGGTATACGAGTTTCGTTCGAGTGGTAGGAACCTCGTATTAGGTAGATAAAAGAATGACGTTCGAAAAGTGTACACTGCTACCTACTTCGAATAAAATATTTTCATTTTCATTTTCATTAAATTTTAACACACTAATTCTGTTACGTTATACGTAGTTACGTGATACCAATACCATAGTGTTGTTATACTATGGGGCTACACCCACGAGGATTAGTGTCTAGTTTAGTTTATATAAGAGATTAGTATTGCTAAGTAACCTAATTAGGTAGCCTGTGTGAATGGCCGTGGTATACATATAACATAGTATTGTATTTTTAACCAGATGTCCCAGATGTACAGTACTAACTTTCGAGTTTAGGTACTTATTAATGAGTGTTTACTTTGATATGTCTGAATTCTGAAGCCCAAATAAATAAATTGATATATTTTAAAATTTGAACCACTCTTATAAATATTGCACAATTTTAACAGACTTACATATGATACTTATGTTTTTATTTAGTTATGTATCTACATTTATTTAACATATTTATTTTAACGTGATTAAGCTACTATAAAAAAATTGGATAGGTTTTTAATAATTAAAGTAAGTAGGTAAACTCTTTATTTCATATGTCACTTAACAAAACATTGAACATGAAAAAATAAAAAATATTAATTAAATGGAAGTGACTCAGCTTCTGTGGCCCAGATAATGCTCCACCTTAAGCTCTGATTTGCAGCTATTGCCTCCCCAACGACTTTAAATCGTATAGAGGTGCCATGTGCAGTAATCAAGAATCCTGAAAACCAGAGCTCTGTCTTCTACGGTGATACGCCATATTTCAGACTAAAAAAGTATTTATTTCTTTATGCGCCATATGGAGCTTACGATGACGAATATCAATAACTCCCTTTCTAGATCGCGAAAACCAATAACAATGAGCGAGGTGTTCTGCACTTATGTGTATGAGCTGACAAGTAGCACAGGTGCTCTTTACGGCCGGTCGGACCCCGATAAAGTCGCACCCTTTATATTGGGCTCACGTGACGTAAAATAGCACCCTTTATAGTTATATTGGACTCATATTATGACGGCGACCGATGGCGACCGCTTCGTTTCAATAGCATCGCAATGTACTTATTATAATTTAAGAAAGTAAGGAAATTTGAAAAATCGCGTTATCAATGTTTTATTATACGTGAAATCTTACGGAATAATAAATATATTGATATCCGGGACAAATAATACACACACACACACACGCACGCACAAGTTAAGATGTCCTAGATTATGGGAACAGATATACCTACATAAGATAAATACGTTTAAATAAATACAGACACCCAGACACAGAGCAAACAAAAACTGCTCATCACAGAAATGTTTGCCCTGGATACGATTTGAAGTTTGAACAGACGACCCTCGGATCAAGTAGGTTGCCTTAACATTTTATTTCTCTCTGGACCCAACTCTGAAGGCCACGCAGACGATGTCGCGGGCGGAAGCTAGTGTATAGTATAAGACCGTAATTTCATGCAAATACGAGTACTTCCGTATATTTTGCGACATACATTTTCTATTATCATATATTTGTTTACATACATAGTAAGTTCTGTAACTTACTTCACCTGTGTGAAGCTAATAAAAGCGTGTTTCCTAAGCGAATAACGAAAAATAAACATTACTATTCGTACCTGATAACTTCGACATATGATTAGCTGGGTTTTAACATAATCCAAGCCTGAAGGCAGAAGTCACGTGCTGACTTAAGATGAAATCCCCGATTAACAGGCTTCCAAGATGTGCGGAGGCTGGATCAGGGGATGAAGCAGACGCGAAGTAAGCTAAAATGTCGATTTAGGTATATTACCACTATAGAATGGAACCCTTCACTGTCACGGACCATCAGTTCAGACGACGCTATGTTGCCTATGAGTTATGCATAATTAAAAACCGGCCAAGTCCGAGTATGACTTGCACCGCATAGGTGCCATATATAGGGTGACTTTAAATTAGTTCTTGATATGCAAGGCTATGCATGTGCTCATGATAGCAAACAACTTTCCCTAAGGAACCCATAGTCAAATTACAAAAAAAAAGTTTTGGACCCTCCATACAAATCGGTCAATGGACCGGCCAAATTAGTATGAAGAGTCCAATTTTTTTTGAGATTTAACTATAGGTTTCTTATGGAAAGTTGTTTGTTATGATGAGCACATGCATATGCTTTGGTATCAAGAACTAATTTAAAGTCACCCTATATGTACCATAAAATATAGTCCTTCTAAAAAACCTGAAAAAAATATGTGGCTTTTTTTACTTATGATCATGAGACTGAACTTTCCCTAAGAAATTACCTATATCTGATACTCAGTTCGCAAGAAAGCTTTTGGACATCCCGTCCAAAAAGTTATTGCGAATTGAGTATAGATTTCTTGGGGAAAATAGTTCAGATTCATGAGTAGAAGCCGTGGTACATGTTTTCAGGTATTTTATTAGGCCCTAAATTATAATCGTATTTTGTATAATATTATTTTGTTATTTCATTAAAGTCGTAAATCAAAGGTTCAGTAAAATGAGTCGAAGCCCCAGTTACCGGGTCCGACACCAATTTTGTTATATCCTGTACCTACCTAAAGTCTGTGAAACAACGCGCTACCTAAAAATATGCAGATGTTAAAAAAATCCGATCTCCTTTTTTTTCAATTTCCCATTCAAATTCGTGAATCAAGAATATTCAGATTTATCATAGTATGGAAAACTGAAAATTGTAGATCGGACTTTTTCTTGTATTCTGTACTTGATTCTAAATAACCTCTTATTTGAAACGCACTTTTTAACACTCTGTACAGACAGACGGCGCAGGCCCACCGAACACGAAACCCTAAAAACCATGGTTACATACGTAATGACGAGTAATAAAGTTTGCTGAAGTGATGTGCAAGTAAATTGAGGCCACCGCGCGACTGACTATTGACAAAGTCGCATCGATTTTTCAGGTGAGTACATGCGATGGAAGTCAACTCTTACAACTACCGTCATGGATTAGATAGATAATTATAGGTACAAAAATAGAAATTAAAGAGTATAGGCAAATTTATACCCAATAAAAGACGAGAAATCAAAGACTTGGCTCATACAACATTTTTCAGGAGACGTTTTTTTCTCTAATGTAAAGTTTCGTTTTTGACATTTACGAGGTTTTCACGCGTCACCGACGATATGGATTCACAGAAAACTTTTTCAAGACAATAACATCGTAAGCGCCAAAATACATAAAATGTAAGTATTTTTAAGTAACCAGCCAGATTTACTTTAGATCTTGACTAATAGCACCCGTTAATATTTTAACTATGTAATTTGTAATCTTACTTAATATTATCTTACTTTCTTACTTACTTTTATTAATATTTATAAATGCGAAAGAATGGATGCTTGTTTCTTTATTTATTTGTTTGTTTGTTCCACTTCCACGCCGAAACTTCTGAACGGATTTGGATGAAATTTGGTAGGCAGTTAGTTAAAGCACTCGGCTAACACATAGGATACTCGATTTTTATCCCGGAAAACTCGAGGATTCCCGGAGGAATGGTTAAAAACTGAAATTTTTACTTTGTCATTACATGGCGCTGCCTTAACATTTGAGTTGTCTCTGGACCCAACTCTCAAGTCCACGCAGACAATGTCACGGGCGGAAGCTAACTTTGTAATAAAAATATCATAAATATGCCACAAACATTTCAAAATTTAAAAAATCCTACCCCTTTAAAAATGCAAAATGGCGCTTTCTATGAAAATAGTCGATATTACGCTAAGCAACCATTACTAAATCTGAGCTGCAGGGGGTTGAAATGACCTTTTCAGAGGAAAAGGGAGTGTCCGTCCATACTGTATGAAAAAACTTGATTTATGCCACGCCGATAAAAAACAGAGCAGACTATGGAAGAAAAATAAGTATTTTAAACTTTAATATGTATTGACTTTCACATAGTAACTTTTTTAACCGACGAATACGACAATTACATGAAATCTATCCACTTCTCAAACTTAAAAAAAAATTCTACCTGTATATTGACTGCATCCTTTATTTACTATTCACTTGCCCTTAAATGTAGCTTATAGCCATTGCGAGACGAGCACTTTTCTCAAATTCTCAACACTGAATCGCAGGCACGACTTACTGCATGGAATACCTAATATGTACCTACCTAATGCATTGCAAGTCTCACACCTTGGTCCCCAGCTCGGCAACAGTTTACAGTGATAGTACCTATACAATACATTTTTATCTTAGCTTTCTCACCTAAGGTACATCCATAAATGAAAAGATGTTAGTTACTCAGTCTCGCAAAATAAGAAGATGAAATTAAAAACCTGGATGCTGGAAATAAACATGTCACATCACGAGACGTTGGTAGTAAGATGGAATAACAGATTACTGGAAATACAGACTGTACAGCCATGCAGTACATACTTTCTCGCGTAATTTACAGATACAGAGAAAGCGTACTACACCATAATCAGACCCGCTTCAAAATTTCAAATCTTGTAGCTATTAACTATCAAATTGTCTGCCTATTTTGCCCTCATTACGGAAACTCCATATACAATATTTTGCGGCCTTTTTTCTTATGAGCGCAGTATTGACGTCGTCGATAAGTTATAGCTGGAAGCGAATGAAAATTGAATGCTAAGATTTTAATGAACCTACATACGAATACCAAGAAATCACAGAGTTGATATTATACAACAGGAATAGAAGAATTGTTTGCCCCACTTGTTGTATACATTATGTAAAAGAACAGTTTCATAGGCTGCATTTGCCATTTTTCATGGATGAAAGTTACAAACTAAAAAAATGGCCCAATATTACATTTGGTGCCTCCTGTATAGTATAAGCGAACACTCTTATATCGAATGTTGTTCACTTTCAATGCAGGTCGGGGACGGACGCTTCTAAATCTAATATTTAAGTACTAATACATTACACTAGCTTCGAGTTTAGTGTTTTGTGAAATGTGAATAAAAATAAAAATTGTGAATTAATTTGCGTAGTATTATTCTTTATTCTATGATTACATTTCAACCCACTGGTCCTACCCCCCTTCCCCCCACTGCTAAATTCTTGTTCTGAATGTCTTAACATCCCTCGGATTGGTTAGGCCTCACACCTCACACGGGGTCAAATCCGGATTAGTGGAGGTTGTGGGAGCTAGTAGCCAACCTAACAATCTCGGAAGTTATAATAAAGCCTCTGACACGGCTTGACGACTGCTGTCTAATGATGATAATTGGCACTACGGCTTTACGTACCGGTTGAACCATGGAAATAAATTTATCTCTTCTCTTGTCGTGTGGCACAATTTAACTGTCCTATTCGGTTGCCTGGTGTTGCACTTAGCACCACCCGCAGTCACGTGTAGGGCATTTAGATTTTCACCTACGGACGTGTGCAATCTGATTTCTAGATCATACACATCTAGAAATCACATGTGCAGGTTTCCTCACGATGTTTTTATTCACCGTTAAAGCAGTCGGTAAGAAAATGCACGTACCAACATAAGTTTCGAAAAACTCATTGGTAAATTGGCCTGGATTTAGGACTCAAAACCTCTGGTTAGGAGGACGGAGTCATTACCCGCGGAGCCACTGACGCTTTTTATATATTTAAACACTACAAACAGACAAACCCATCCAGGTTTTTATTATGTCTGTAGTCAGGTAACCCGCGTGATCGAGAAACGGCCGCTCCACGCTCCTGCATAACTTAAATTGATACGCTGCGAAATCAATAGACATATCCTATCTGTCTAATACTTATTCCGTATTCGTAACGTTCCTTTTTACCAACCAATTTGCGCCTACCACGGCTTTGTTTTTCAGTATAAGCCCCATTTCCCCCAAATGGAGTCTGGCTTATCCAAGATCTCATTTCGTTGAGCCCCGAACGCTTTTTGCTAGCAAATTATTCAATTTGATGCATAAACTCGCAATTTTTCAGAAATTAATACCCTGTTTTCACCCAGTCCTGAATTACTGACGATAATTACGTCCACGGATTATATATTTTGTTAAATTATAGGGTCTTTAGTACCTAGTCAAAACCAATCCTGCAAAAGAGGGAAGTATAATTGTTACTTACAAGCATTTACGTATATTTTAAAAATGCATTCAAAGGGTAAGGCCTAGTACTTATACTATTAGGGGCCATCCATTAATCACGTGATGTTTTTTAGCAACTTTTGAGACCCCCCTCCCCCCTGGTGATACGTGGTGAGGTTTTAGACTCCCTTAGTTTTAGGTCCCCACCCCCTACCCAAAATCACGTGTATTTTTTTGGTACAAAATATTATCTTTAAATACAGATATAATGTGATTTAATTCTGAAAAATTAAGCACCGTGATAAAAATTTCCAGACATTAAGGTTGCAGGTTGTTTCTAACTGCCTGAAGCCGTTTCAAACCTTGGAAAGAGTTAAAAACAACATAACATTGGAAATTACTCTAGAATCCGCGCGTTCAACGAAAAAATAAATACACGACGTGATAACTCAGTACACCCCCCCCCCCCCTCCCCCTTGTAATATTTAGTGATTTTTTTCTGAACCCCCTCCCCCCCTTTTGAGCCTCACGTGATTAATGGACGACCCCTTAGATGTACTAATAGATGACACGTTCGAAATAAACATTTTTGTATGGAAACTAATGGAAAGTCGTATCTTTTTAAGAATTCCTTATTTGTTTCTTGGGAAAAGTTGTTCAGTTTCACGCGTGATAGTCACAGTTTTAGTATCTAGCAGTGCAGATACTAAAACTGTGGCTGTCACGCGTTAACACCCTGTGTAAGTAATTATAAAAACGTTTAATAAGTTAAACTATCATAAGACGTTATTACCCGATGGCCAAGCAAAGGGTAATGTTTTTAGAGTAGCAATTCTTCGTTTCATAGAAAAGCATTAAAACCCATTAAAATGTTTTGAAAGATAAGATTTTTCGGTACTTACGCGGAGCGAAGCAAGATTATGAAGAAGAAATCCTGTCGATTCAGTTGACATTACCATAACTGTAGCCTTTGTGATGGTAATGATCGCGGATCATGGAAGATTACATTTGAGGTGCATTTAATTTCTAAATCTTTGAACTAAGTATGTACAATACTTTTGAACCAACATCATAAATGCGTTGAGTATTGCAGGATCACAAAATAGCTTTACTACTTATATAACTAGAGCTCTTAGCATCATCTAAGCCAGTGTTTTTCAACATTTGGTCGCGACCCCCCCAGGGGGTCGCGACCAAAAGCGTTTCTAAAGGGGTCGCGGGAAAAGGAAAAGTAAATGGTTATAGGTCCTTATTTGTAAAACTTATTTTACTTGTAAAGGGGTCGGGTATTAAAAAAGGTTGAAAAACACTGATCTAAGCGATGATGTTGATGATGTCGAAGATGGAAGCGGGCTTACCAAGATTCCCTAACGCAATGGAAACTGGCTATCTTATCTTCAACTGGAACACATCAATGCTGTTAACATTGATGTTTGGCAGCAAGACTTATCTTAAAGGATAACGAATAAATAATTTCATATAATTAACATAGAGTTAAAACCTAGTGTGCAACTTTTCTTCCTAGACTTAGTTATTTGGAATTATACCGCTGGCTGTAGGTTGTGATTTAAAGCCGATATTCTTAAATATAGGACAGAACTCATTACAAATTGCACTTTTTTTGATGCAGTTACTTATTACAAATTGCAGTTACTTACGTACTATAGAACTTAATAATTAGCATGTTAGTTTTAACAGTAAATATGGTTAGCCGCTAGGTGTTAGTGCTAGGTATAGGTACACGAAGTCCAAAATTCTATTTTGCGACTTTTTTATAGGATCCTTGGGGAAAGTTTTTCAGTTTTAGGAGTAGATATAGCCGAACTCAATTATAAAAGATATTGTAAACTTTTTATTGCATATACAGGGTGTAACAGAAGTGTGTGACAATACTTTAAGGTTGGCTTTTACCCATCAAACTGAACAACTTTTGTTCTACAACTTTTTTCAAATCGCAAAATTTTTTTTGGACTTTTCATACAAATCGATCAGCTGGCGAACCAAGTTTGTATGAAAAGTCCAAAAAATTTTTTGCGATTTCAACAAAGTTGTAGAACAAAAGTTGTTCATTTTGATGGGTAAAAGCCAACCTTGAAGTATTGTCACACACTTCTGTTACACCCTTTATAACAATAACAAAATGTAAAAATATACAGGGTGACTTTAAATTAGTTCTTGATACGAAAGGTTATGCATGTGCTCATGATAACGAACAACTTTTTCTAAGGAACCCATAGTCAAATCGCAAAAAAATTGGAGTCTTCATACTAATTTGGCTGGTCAGTTGATCGATTTGTACCTATGGAGAGTTCAATTTTTTTTTGCGATTTGACTATGGGTTCCTCAGGGAAAGTTGTTTGTTATCATGAGCACATTCATAGCCTTTCGTATCAAGAACTAATTTAGAGTCGCCCTATACAGGGTGGCCAGAAGATTGACGTCAAAAAAAAAAAATTAGGTCCCTCGTATCGTGGGGTATCCGAATCACCCCCATGTATGTTCCGCGATTTTTCACGGTTCTCGAGTTATGATTTTTTTTCTGAAATTTCAACATTTTCGACCTGACCAACTTTAAAAATTTCTAAACAAAAAAGTAGAACCCTTTTCGATAAGTTTTTTTTTGAAACTTAATCCTCATAAATTGTACTTTTAAGCATAAAATAATCAGCTACGTAACTTTCATGAATATTAAGTAAATTTTGGTCACAAGAGAAAAAAATACGTTTAGTGAATTATGACTTAGATTTTCAAATTTAAATCAAAAATCTAAACAGATGACTTAGTGGTTCCTGAGTAGGCTTAAAAACTGCACCATTCTCTTAGTTTTCGTAATCATTAAAAAAAAGTAGTACTTAATAAGCTAGTTTTGTTAATATCGGCCTTGAAAGATAGGGAGGTCATAAATTTTTAAAATTAGCTATCTGATGAAAAAAAAAATTTGGTCATTTTATAAGGTTATTTAAAGATAGAGAATCATTCCTTAGGTTATTTAAAGACAGAGAATGCTAGAAACTAACATGAAAAATGCCGTAGAAGTTGGTTAAAAAATGTTTTAAGTAAAAAGTGGTTTTGTCAATAAATCAAAGATGATAAAGTAAAAACAATATTTATTTTTAACATTTACAACAGGTTTTCAAAGTGGCCACCTCCAACAGCAATACACATTCTACACCTACGTAAAAAATTGTCTTTTAATCGTCTAAAGGCTTCCCTGTTCTCTGTCACAACACGTCCGGCTTCTGCAATATTTTGCCTTAATTCTTGTTCACTCGAACATTCTCGAGCGTATGCTATTTCCTTGTAATAACCCCAAATGAAAAAGTTAATGGGGTTAAGGTCAGGTGAGCGTGGTGGCCACCTAATTGGTCCACTGCGTCCGATCCATCTGTTGGGGTATGTCTCATTTAAGTGATTTCGGACTTGCGTCGCATAGTGACACGGAGTGCCGTCATTTTGAAAAACCATGGTTCGTCGAAGCTGAAGACTCACATCTTCCAGCAATATTGGAAGATCATTTTCTAAAAAGTTTCTGTATGTTGCTCCATCAAGTCTAGATGGCAATTCAAATGGACCAATCAGTTCACCGTTGAGGATACCAGACCACATGTTAACACTAAAACGATGTTGAAACGTTGAATCTCTCGCTTCGTGTGGATTTTCAATCGCCCAGGTGTGATAATTATGGATATTGAATATACCACATCGCTCAAACCGTGACTCATCTGTCCATAAGACTTTATTAAAATATCCAGGATCTTCTTGCTCTTTTCGTAGCATAGTTTGGCAAAATTCCACGCGCAATTGGTGGTCTGTAGGCAGCAAAGCTTGGACACGTTGGATATGGAATGCGTGGTATCCTTCATCGCGAAGTATGGCCTGGATAGAACTTCTTGGGATATCCAGAGCACGAGCCATTTTTCTCGTACTCGTAGACGGATTTCGCTGAACTTCTTCGAGCACCATTTCTCTGCGATCTGGATCAGTTCTAGGGATGCCTTCACGATTACCGCGTTGTCCAGGAATGCGGCCTGACATTAGGGTATTGTGCGTGTTAGTAAAAACACGATGGTCGGGATAATTCTCAGGTTGCGGCCCACCACGTCGTAGAAGTTGTTCGCGATACAATCGTGCTGCTTCAAGGCCGTTTCCTTGTGCAACTCCATAAAAATAATGCATTTCTGCATATTCGCTTAATGTGTAACTCATCACTTACACTTTCACAGTAAACAAAGTCCGAATCAGAATGCAAAACAGTCGAGGAACAGAGCAAAGTAGTCAACAAGTAAGGCGAGCGAATGTATTCAACTAAAATGGCGGCGACGCGTGTAGCAGTAAACACAAAGTGAGTACGACTGAGGCAGGTATTTGTTTCGGGCTGGCTAGAGTGGCGGCCCCTTTCACTACCTAGAGTGAGAGAGATGGCAACAATTCTATCTCTTATCATCGCCGCCTATTGTTATTGCGGGTTTATTCTTTGAATTGCGCCTAAAAGTACTTTTACAACCCGTTATCCACCAGAATTGATCGAAAAGTGAATAAATGAAACCTCAAAATGTTTTTCTGCAGTAATTTTTGGTTAATTAACAGACTAATTTAACCCAAGGAAAGATAAAATGACCAAACTTTTTTTTTCATCAGATAGCTAATTTTAAAAATTTATGACCTCCCTATCTTTCAAGGCCGATATTAACAAAACTAGCTCATTAAGTACTACTTTTTTTTAATGATTACGAAAACTAAGAGAATGGTGCAGTTTTTAAGCCTACTCAGGAACCACTAAGTCATCTGTTTAGATTTTTGATTTAAATTTGAAAATCTAAGTCATAATTCACTAAACGTATTTTTTTCTCTTGTGACCAAAATTTACTTAATATTCATGAAAGTTACGTAGCTGATTATTTTATGCTTAAAAGTACAATTTATGAGGATTAAGTTTCCAAAAAAAAATTATCGAAAAGGGTTCTACTTTTTTGTTTAGAAATTTTTAAAGTTGGTCAGGTCGAAAATTTTGAAAATTCAGAAAAAAAATCATAACTCGAGAACCGTGAAAAATCGCGGAACATACATGGGGGTGATTCAGATACCCCACGATACGAGGGACCTAATTTTTTTTTTTTGACGTCAATCTTCTGGCCACCCTGTATATACAGAGTCCAACAGAAAGGTGTGATAATACTTCAAGGTTGGCTTTTACCCATCAAACTGAACAACTTTTGTTCCAAAACTTTGTTCAAATCGCAAATTTTTTTTTGGACTTTTCATACAAATCGATCAGCTGGCGAACCAAGTTTGTATGAAAAGTCCGAAAATTTCTTTGCGATTTTAACAAAGTTGTAGAACAAAAGTTTGAAAGAACAGTTTGATGGGTAAAAGCCAACCTTGAAGTATTATCACACCTTTCTGTTACACCCTGTATATCAAAAGCTGACTTAAACCATTCGGGATATCTTCCAGTCAGTTTAGATTTAGGTAATATTTCAATCCAACTACTAAGTACACTATATGTATTTTGGTCGATGGTTTTTGACATCATCTCTCATAATGATACCTAAAGGTGGAAACAAGCTTAGATACTTCCAACTCCCAACTTGTTTAAGCCTGATCCAATAGTTAAAGATAAAGAATAGAGAAAGGGTTTTTGTCGCTCAGTCATAGTAGGTACTTAGTAAAGATCAACTTTTGCAATCGGGTCAAAGTAAGTATGACCCAAACACTCTCAGCTTTGCCTTAGAGATTCCAGGTGCCGCCATGCAATTGCCAGTTCAAATGATTCAATGTGTCGTCAAAATAGACGCGACTTAACAATATTAAAATTTACCGAAATCCTAAAAAGCTACAAAAATCTCTCACAATTCGTACATCTGGAAGACATCTCTATATCTTGCGTGGAGCTTACGATCCGGCGCGGCGTCGTCGTCGGTACCCCATGCCTCGCTCGGATAATAATGACCCTCTTAGCATTTCTCTAATTACTATTCGGCCCTTCATCATGCTAAAATACTGCTATCATGCACAGAATGACACGATATGCAAATGAAAAATCGATGCGTTACCGCTTAGTTACAGCAGTCACTTAGGGTCTCATACTAAACGGAGTTCTATTGCTTAACCCATCGATATGGTATAGTATGGACTGTTCTCCCATACTAGCCCCTTCATTTTGTTTGTGTGTACTCTGTTGTCTGTATGACTGTCTGTCCGTGTATTATGAACAGTTAAATAAAATAAAATAAAGCGCAACACACACATTGGCGCCCGCCCCGTTTTGGTGTGAAGGGTTTCATAGTTTCATAGTAATCCGAACATTACAAAAAATACTGCTCCCGGAACGCTTTATCTGTGCAAAGTGCAGTTGAAGCGACTTTTAGAAAAACAGTGGCAAATGTGAACAGACTTTATGGACCCGGCTGAAGTACTTGTATCCAGGCCAAGAAACTTTCAAACAACAACAAATATTGACAGTTTAACTTTGAGGTTATGTTGTTGTTACAGTGATGGTTTCATACGTTAGTTCGTTTTAGTTACCAGTTTCTTTTTGTATGAAAAGATACTCTGTGCTTCTTATCATTATCAAAGAGCTAGGAGTAATAGTATTCTTTGTCAAAGAGTATCTGAGACCGTTAGGTAGCGCAGTAGTGCTCGTTATTATTTTAAAAATATTTTGTCATGCGTGGTGATTAATTACATACTCTCATTATAATTTGTATGCAAAAGGTTTGCAATCAAATACCTACATCTTTAAAACAAATTCAACCTCATCTGTTGTGATCTGAACGTGACCTTCATCACTGAAATGGACAGGGCTATGGAGAAGTTAACCCTTGATGAGTGAGTACCTTTTTACATATGTACATTGCACTTTAATTCAATTTACCCATAACGTAAAGTATAATCTCTTGGATATCCAGTGACAGATTTAACGCGGTCATCTGGCCTGCCTAGAATTCTCGAGTAGATTACGTATCTCATACATAAAAGGGATCATCGAAGCTTTATATCCAAACCAGGTTTTTTCCATTTTAAGCAGGCTTCAAATCTGTGGTTCTGAGTTTCAGCATTATTTGTACAGGGGCAGATACCTCAAAGATAAACCACACATCAAACTTCCCTTGGAGAAATATCAACTAGGATTCCTGAAAATACCATTATAATTTGGAAGACTAATTTGTGACTTATCACTTTTCACTTGATATTGGCAAAAAGTACTCTGTGATTATTATTCAGAATTTTGATTCTCTGAAAAGCTTCAAATTATAGTCTTAGGAATGTACGTAAACATATTTTTAAATATTTATTAACACTTTCAGCTGCCCAAAGGAACTATCAACTCTAAGCAATACTCCAGCATCAAATTATGGTATTCAAAACAATGAAATCTCAAATGGAACACCAGATTGCACTTCAAATTGTGGTACACCAAATGGCGGCCATTTTAAGAAACGTGAAGACTACATTGATTGGACTGAATATTTTATGGCCACTGCATTTTTAGCAGCTAAGAGAAGCAAAGACCCTAGCTACCAGGTCGGGGCCTGCATTGTCAATAACGAAAAAAAAATTGTTGCTATTGGGTATGTCTGTTCCATATTCTACTACTATACAAAATTTTTACCCCCATCTGTGGATCTCAATTTGTAGGGCATTGTTGAGGTGGTAGTAAGAAATTTTCTAAGTACCTCATCTAAGTTTGCTTGAGGCGTCGTTTGCATCTGTAATGTGTTCCAGCACAGAAACATGTCAATTGTGTTGCAATCTTGGGAAGCCTGCTTCTGTCTTTGACATTATTTTAACTTGCCAGGAGGTGGGCTTACCAGTCATAGATTAAAATATGCCAAGTGTGACACCCTTTTTTGATCATGTAAGCTTGTTTTAGAAAAAAATGATGAAACTAGTTTTTTTGTTGTTTATTTAATGTTGAAATGTTTCAGGTACAATGGTATGCCAATAGGGTGCAGTGATGATGATTTTCCATGGGGGAAAAACACTCCATCACCCTTAGACAACAAACATTTATATGGTAAACTGGATTTTTATTTTATTTGGACAATAACTGTTTTACATGTTTCATTCCATCTCTTTAATGTCCTACTTTCTTTAATGATATTATTTATTATTTAATGCTCTTTAATTATTATTTTATTTAATTATTATCATGTCAACCCATTCTATGTATATGACCTATTATTGTCAACTCCACCCGGCTATTGCTAAGGCACAGTACATGGGTGTTTAAAAAGTGCATTTGAAATTTTAAGGTGTTACTCAGATCAAGTATAGAATTCAGAAAAAATATTGAAAAAGTCCAATCTACAAAATTGTTTTTTCAATTTCCCATACTAAATCTGAAAAGTTTATAAGAATTTGTACGGAAAACTGAGAAGAAATATTGTAGATCAGATTTTTTTCAATATTTTTCCTGTATTCTATACTTGATTCTGAGTTAAGTACTAAGTAACCCCTTCAAATTTCAAATGCAGTTTTTTTACACCCTGTATTAAATAGTATTTCATACAGTATGGAGACTCCCTTCCGCTCTCTGAAGGTGCGCCATTGATGGATTGCCATCAGTTATCCTGCTCGCTTCTGCGTCTTAGAAACATAGTAGGTAAATTAAATAACTTGGGAAAATTTGTATAAGACGTGGCGACGGTCAAATAGTTTGGGTGTGAATGGTACATTCCCTGGATATTAGTATGTTCCCATACATTCTGTATAGGTTGTCAACAAATCATATTATTGTAAACATGTGTTGTGTGTGGGCAATTAAATAATTAACAATTGGAGATAATACTCATTAATTAATGAGTTTCAACCATATAGATAGAACAGGATGCCACAATATATTTATCTAATTCATTACAGATAATGAGTAAAGTAAAATAATAACTCGTTGTTATTTCAGTATGCCATGCTGAAATGAATGCAATTTTGAACAAGAATTCAGCAGACGTGAAGAATTGTACCATATATGTTGGCCTGTTTCCGTGCAACGAGTGTGCAAAGATGATCATACAGTCTGGCATCTCGGAGGTGGTGTACATGTCAGACAAAGGTGCCCACAAGCCCATCTACATTGCTTCTAAGAGGATGTTTGATGCCTCTGGAGTCAAATATTGGTATGTTAAAAAATAAAGTTTTCGAACTTGAATGTGGACGTGACATTTCTGTATGCGGGAGGACCGTTTAAGGGTTAATTATCAGTCATAGGAAAAAAGTATTCTCTCACGAATACAGTTAAAGCATGATTCTGCAGTCAAATGTGCAACCACAGTCCACCCACATTATCCAAGCAAAACTGTTAAACGATTGCGAAAATAAATATTTTTCTTTGTAATTCCCACCTCTGTAGTTAAATCATTTACATAGGCCACTTAGCTTCGCTTAGTTAGATGATATTATTTATTAAATATCTTTTGTTCTTACTTGGAGGATTCAATGTAACGAATTTTTCCCTTACAGGCAATATATACCAAAACGAGACAAGATAGAGATCAACTTCGTTGGTATTGACTGGGACAAGATGAGCCCCAGCAAATGACGAATTTACTTTTACATGACATAAATACAAATGACCGTAGTTATGCCGTAACAACCCAACTTTATGTCAGTGACATAAAGTACATTATCCCTAACTTACTTTATGTCAGTTGGATCGTTATGGCATAACTACGGCCAAATAGCCTTTTTATTTTACACCAATATGTGCTCTGTAGTTTTAAGATAACAATAATATCTGGGACAAATCACACACGGTCATTTGGCCCCAAACTAGGATTCCTGTATCTTGGGAACCAGAGACTGATATACATACACATATACTTTTTAAATACATACATATATAGATATAATACACCCAGACTCAGAGCAAACAACTCTGCTCTTCACAGAAAAGTTTGCCCTGTGTGGGGATCGAACCCATGACTCTCGGATCAGAGGTCAGGATCTCTGTCTGACAAATGAAAGCGTAACCTGAGAAAGCGCGGCAAATTCAAAAAATCTTCATGTGGTATCACTAACCTATAGCAGGAAAAAACATATTTAATACTTGTGTTATAAATCTTTATTAAAATATTTTGATAATCAGCAGTTTATTTCTGCACTGAAAAATCTGAAATTACCATAAAATCTATCATTTACGAATGGCCATTACAAATAATATCATTATAATTTTCTAACGCTCAACAATACAATAAATAATAAACGAATATTCAGCCAACAAGTATCAATAATTGACAGTCATACTAACACTCAACAGTGACAGCCTCTGACAGCTTCTTTTTGTTGCCATGTAAAAACTTTAAATAAAATTCCAGGTTACGCTTCCATTTGTCACCACTTAGCCGCAAGATGTTGTTTGTCATAATGATGTAATGGTACTAAAATAAGTACCCGTTTGTTTTTTCTGTAAATAAATATACTTATAACATAAAAAATAGTACTATCAAAATAATAAATCATGTGATATTTTTGTAGTCACTAGAAAATTTTATGTATAAACGCTGTTTAAAATATGCACTTTTAGCATTGAGCGTAATAAACGACGACAATATTCTAATGAATTTTGTTTTAAATTGTACGTCATTGGTAGTAAAATAAGTTTTTTTTATTATGTAGCATAATGGTACCAAAAATAAAAATCATGTGATATTTTTGTAGTCAGTAGAAAATCTTTGTAACGTTGTTCTAATAGACATGAACTTTTCGTAAAATAAACAACAACATTAAATTTATAAAATAAATTTGTATTACTTTATATACAAATGAATGGGGAATACAATACTCCAATCATACCTTTTGAATACAAAAGTAACATGGCTGTTCACAAGAAAAACAATAATTGAAAGCACGAAGGGCGTATTCATTGAGCGTATGAAAATGTTACTGTAACGTAACGCTGCTGCAAAACATCGTGCACTCAAAAAAGTGTAAGTATTTGCATTAGCTCATGCCCTCAATGAACACACCACTAGTAGCTTCAAGATCCTAAAGTCACCAGGGATCGAGTTATAAATCAACGTGCAAATATGAGTTTAGTAGAATACACATTACAATTATTGTCGAAACTTTACACATATCTACAAAACAAAATCTAAATCAACAAAATGTGTTTCTCAGTAGGTGACGCGGGCGGCGGGGCGCCGGGCCCCGGTGACAATGTGAAAAATTACCTTAATACATCCACTTTTTATCAACCTGAATAGAGAATTTCAACTCCAATGTTAAATGTGGTTATTACCAATTAAAGAATGCTTAAAAAAACTATAGTGTACACTCAAACACTGAAAAAACGTTAATTAACTTCATCAAAAATAAATTATGGAACCTATTTATTTTAGTTTAAAGCGCCTCTTATATGAATTCTGTCATTTTAGTAAACTAAATTATGGAATATTACTGCCAAAAAATTTACTTGCATGGATTAGCTTAACAAGTGAATTATGTCAGTAATAGTAATATTCTGTTTTACGAGATTTTAATAAAGTTGATCAGTATCTCGTTCCGGCATTTGATAAAAGTAACCCTTTTCTAGCAGTCAAGTATCTGATTACGAGAGAAACTAGTGCGAAAAGTAATTTTTTGCGAAGTTTTTACAAACTTGAAATTAACACTGAAGTTCTGCTTCTCAAGCTACGAAAGTAATAATAAAAAGAGGAGGTTCAATATTTTTAAGGTAATTCATCACACTGTGCGGCGCAGTCAATATCAAATGTCAACGACAACGACGTGAAACCTAACGATATTTTACAAGTATAAAACTTAAACATAAGATATATTTACAAAGCACACCTCATTTCAGTATTCAAATATTGCGTGAGGTACTAAATTTGCCACACAAATTTTCTTTACATGTTAAAACCAGTCATTATTAACCCTAAATACAATAATTTGTTAGTTGAAAATTGATGAACACTCGAGGTCACACGAAGATAATGAGCCCTTAAAAACGAGTTAGTAAAAGTGTTTATTTTATTGTACCTAAGTTAGAAGGCGAGAGTCCCGCGAGGGCGACAGGCGTAAGTAAGGTCATGGGGCGAGCTAGACGGTCCGATTTATTTATATTGTTGATATATTTTATTTGATATGAAAAGGACCATGAATGTATTCAGATAACAGTGCGTTATTTGCCCCTGGGCATTTATATGAAATCCTGATATCTGGTGATTTGGTGAAAATGAAAAGGGCGGGAAGCAAACAGCCTTATTAGTTCTACCAACTAAAAGGAACACAAAAAGGAAAACATCTCCCGAGCTGAATTTAATTTTTAAAACCATATTCTCTAAAATATCTCGTAAAAACTGTCCAAATTCATCCAAATCATTCAATACCCATACTACATATTTCGTTTAAATGTTCAGATCAAATTCTAGTAAGTAAACTGATATTGCAATCACGAGCCTAATCGGAGGGAGTCTTTGTGACGTCGCCAATATACTTTTTCTTCATGAACTTACAATTCCGACTGAAATTTTAAATTTATTAAATTAGCCTACCATAATTAATGTAAGAACGCAATTTCTTTATAAATACGAGATTTAAAACTGTCATTTTCAAATCTAACCTTAACGGCCCTAACTTTGTTTTGTATAATTGGCTCACACGCAGATAAAATGTCGTAGTTCAGTCCATAATTTTAGCAAGCGCAATAATTCTTTAATTTTAAAGAAAAACATCTGTATTTTTTATACAAAATAACAGCGACTAATTAAATGTTGTTACGTCACGTCATAAGTCAAAACGCTTGGCAAAATTATGTCTACTAGAAATCGGCACCCATCGTATTTGAGACTTCAATATAATTATTCAAAATAAAAAAAGGCCAGTCACTTCTTAGCGAGATCCATATATTAGCACGCTCTTTTATATATTAATTGTTGACGACGCTACAGTGACCGCTGTCTGGAATTATAATTCGTGGGGAGGGGGGGTTTTATATATCAACTCCCTCCCCCTCCCCCTAAATCGAAAGCTGCGATAAAGAAGCTACGCCTCAGTGGTAGTACCACTGATATTTTGGCGGGGAGTGGTCAGTGTCGCTTCTTCAATTTAGTATTATTCGATTATACCCTCTTTAGCATTTATTTAAAATAAAGAGCAAACTGGCATTCTCGACAAGTTACTCGTAGTCCGACATAGGTACACATTTGCTTTATTTATAAACAAATTGTCAACATAATACCGTCTTTACTCATTCGAATGACGATGCCTTAAATATTGTCACGCCGACAAACAATACAAATACGATGTGTGCGATTTAATGGCCATAGAACTACTCAGTAAGAAGGTCTCTAGTTGACGGAGATCTCTTTGGGCTGCAGCGGCGCGGGCGCGGGCTCTGCGGGCGCGGACGCGGGGGCGGGGGTGGGCGGCGCGGGGGGCGCGGGCGGCTGGAACGCGATGGCGAACGGGAACTTGGCGCGGCACGCCTCCTTGTAGCTCTCTATCTCTTTCTCGCACGGCCCGAAGTCGCCGTTCTGCAGGCTCTCGAGTACTTCTACGCAACCCTGAAATTAAAAAAATTGACGTTATGAGAGGCTGCACAAAGTGAATAAGATTTTTTGTTGAATTGGTCACGGGATCGGACTACAGTGACACGATGAAAATCAAACTCATATTTTTCATAGCTAGCATAAAAACGCTTAAATAAATAATAGGCCAGTCGTACAAGACATCGGAGGTCGCATTGGTTGCAACAGTTCTGATTTTTTGGTATGTTGTTAGGGTAGACAACAGTAGTGTAAAACTAATTTTTCAGCTTCGGAAGACTTGTGCTAACTGTGTGGTGCTCCAAAAACATCGAAATTTTCGGACTTTTCAGATTTTGGCTTATAACTTCTAAAAGGTACATCTTACGGAAAAAATCATTATACACACTTATAAGAACACAAAATTGCCTATAATTTAAGTGTAATTGCAGCTCTGTAAGTCTAAAAGAACCCAAGATACAGCACTTCAAACATTGGCAATTTTCGCTAAAAAGTTCGAAATTGTAGTTTTGCTGCCTTCCGAGCAGAATATCGGCTATAATACTTATTCTAAGAGGAAAGTCATTAAGAAGAAAATTATAGAGCAGTTATTGAGCTTTAATTTAAGCATAAATTGAAGTTTGTAAGACCAATAGATCCCTTGTAATTTGGACAAAGCAAAAAGTTAAGGAAATCATATTTTTCAAAAACGGGTGCCTGACAAATTGCAGGACTTCTTTAAAGGATAAAAAGACATAAATCAGTGTAAAATAATTAATACTGATATTATAAAACTTAAATTATATCACTTTGTGATGGCGGGACCTCAGCCGACACCTACGAAAGAAATAAACATGAAATATAGAACAAAATGTTAATTAATATTTATTATAATGAATTACAACGAAGGGGTAAGTAAGCAATATTAGGTTTACCTTCACGCACTTAGCGACGAAACAATCGTGTTCTTTTGGAAGGTCTAGGTTCATCTGACAGCTCTTCCTGGGGCTCCGGAGACTGCTCTGTTGCTTGTTGTAAAGGGGAGGTCGTCGACGTGGTCCTCTTCGTTCAACTCAGTAAAGACTATGGACGGAGTGTTGAGGCAGGCAGGTCTTCCCCTGACAAACTTTGCAAAGAGTTTTAGCCCTATTATCTTGCAGGAGCATCTTCCTATTCCGCACCCATTCTGGCACCGGCATGACAGGAATTTCATAAAAACATGTTACATATAGTTTCCTAAATACACGACCCAGGACAGACCTACGAATGGATTCCCTTACCTGCAGACAGGAATTCCGACGTTGGTTTCTTCGTTGAGTCACTAGTGGCAGTCCCTACTGGCTTCACGAGGTGTCGTCACAACCACTAAATGCGTAAAAGAACAACTGTATTCCAGAGGAGGAAGAAAGCTCTTCCTGAATGAATGATGTTGTGAGAACTTCTCGCAACTGGCACTTTGCTGAAAAAAACATTTTATATGTTGGAGCCCAATCTATCAGTCAGCTTTCATCCCCCCCTGGAATACAGTTGGCATTTCACGCATTCAGTAATTGCAACAACACCTCAAGGACCCAGTAGTGTCTGACACTAGTGACATCAACGAAGAAATCAGCGTCGAAAACCCTGCTGAAATTACTGTCATGCAAGTAAGGTAATCCATTCGTAGGTCTATCCTGGGCTGTGTATTTAAACTATTTGTAACTAGTTTTTATGAAATTCCTGTCATGCAGGTGAAAGAATGGGTGCAGAAAAGGAAGATGCTCCTGCAAGACAACAGGGCTGAAATTTTCTGCAAAGTTTGTCAGTGGAAGAACACTCCGTCCATAGCCTGACCTCCCCTTTACAACAAGCAACACAGCAGTCTCCGGAGCCCCAGGAAGAGCTGTCAGATGAACCTAGACCTTCCAAAAGAACACGATTGTTTCGTCGCTAAGTGCTTAAAGGTAAACCTAATATTATATACTTACCCCTTCGTTGTAATTCATTATAATAAATATTAATTGACATTTTGTTCTATGTTTCATGTATATTTCTGTCGCAGGTATCAACTGAGGTCCCGCCATCACTAAGTGATATAATTTAAGTTTTATAATATCAGTATAAATTATTTTACACCGATTTATGTATTTCTTATCCTTTACAGAAGTCCTGCAATTTGTCAGGCTCCCTTTTTTGAAAAATCTGATTTCCTTAATTTTTCGCTTTTTCCAGATTACAAGGGAACTATTGGTCTTACTAACTTCAGTTTGTGCTTAAATTAAAGCTAAATAACTGCTCTATAACTTTCTTTCTAATGACTTTCCTCGTAGAATGAGTATTATAGCCGATATTCTGCTCGGAAGGCAGCAAAACTACAATTTCGAACTTTTTAGCGAAAATTGCCAATGTTTGAAGTGCTGTATCTTGGGTTCTTTTAGACTTACAGAGCTATAATTGCACTTAAATTAAATTTTAGGAAATTTTGTGTTCTTATAAGTGTGTATAATGACTTTTTCCGTAAGATGCACCTTTTAGAAATTATAAGCCAAAATCTGAAAAATGTCCGAAAGTTTCGATGTTTTTGGAGCACCATGCAGTTAGCACAAGTCTTTCGAAGCTGAAAAATTAGTTTTACACTACTGTTTTCTGCCCTAACAACATACCAAAAATTTAGAACTGTTGCAACCAATGCGACCTAACGTGATTTTTATGTCTACGGTGACTGGCGTATAAGTAGTCAAAGTATTAATAAGTTTGCCGATTTAACTTCTTATTCAGACGTAATCTGACTTTATAACTTCGGGCAGTACAAATCTGCCAATAGCAGACATAGTCACAAAAACACTATGGTCACAAAAACTCGCCTCGAATACGGATAGCTGTGCAGAATCTTTTCGTCTTGTGAGGTTCAGCCATAAACGACACAGGTTCAAAAAAAAACTTACAGCACAGCATAGTACTAAAAAGTTTATGGTTTAGAATCAATTTCTCATAAAGCCATCTAGCAGGCAATGGCTATTTCAGCACGCCGCGTAGCGTGCGCTTGCGCGCCTGGTACTCTTCCGCTATCTGCAGCTCCGACCGTCCAAGCACCATCCTAACTGCGGTTCTTACCTGTATGGAGACATCAGGTAGGTGGAGTGCGGCGACCAGCGCGCGCGTGGCAGCCGCTCGCTCGGGCACGAGGCGCACAAGCTTAAATCTAGCAGGCCACGGTCTAATGGGCTCCACTTGAATGCCGTAGGGTCCGTCATAATGTTACCCGTACCTGTATGGAGACGTCGGGCATGTCGAGCGCGGTGACCTGGGCGCGCGCCGCGGCCGCGCGCTCGGGCACGAGGCGCACGAGCGCGCGCGCGCCCCACAGCACGCCGCGCTGCGTGCGCGCGCCCGCCAGGTACGCCTCCGCCATCTGCAGCTCCGACCGCCCCTGCACCATCTGAAACATAACGATAACCAATAACAACGATGGAGATAAGCGCTTCATATCTACATACAAAACATTTACAACTATGCTGTCTGGAATTTAATTTACGTTTTGTTATTTTGTTGCATGAAGCTGTTGGTTTTCCGAATAAAATAAAGTAAAACAGCTTTTTAAGGTAACAAAATGATTTCCCTATATAAACGCTCGATGTACAGGTGAAGTGAATAAAACGCTAGCCTTATTTTCACTTTGATTAGCCCATCCACCATCATCGCGGAGGCACATTGGCGGAGTGCGGGCGTGCAACAAGAAAGGGAAGAACAAGTTTCGGCCCGCCACGCACGACGACATCAGCTGTACTGCGCACAGCAGATTTGACACCGCTGCAACAGCTGGGAACGCGAAGCGTGGCCGCGGGACTCACCGGCTGGCTCTGCAGCTGCACCACCTGCGCCACGTGCGCGTGCAGCGAGCGCGCGCCGCTCAGCCACCGCTGGAACCGCAGCAGGCAGTCGTGCAGGTGATGGTGCTCACTGTCCAGGCTCCACGCACGCTTCAAACTCTGCAGCATTAGGAGGGGCTTTTCTGTAACGAGAAAACATAGCGTTATTTTATATGTGGATGACAAATGATATGGCAGTTTACAAGCAGGTTGGATACTTAAAGTCGTATTTAAAAAGTTTATTGTAGCTGTAGGTAGTAAGTAGCCCCGTGAAACGACTAATTTTACAATTCGGCTGCGACACTTACCGGAAATGGAAACTAAATTGCAGTTGGATATTTTTAACCCAGCAACCGGACCATACTACAGATAAATATCTTCACAGAAACAAGGAAAATTTGTTTTATAATAGCCCGGTTCGCCGGACACTCTGACCGTACCAAGGGCAACGAGTGTTATCCTTGAAACTCTCGA
Source organism: Coleophora deauratella (assembly GCA_958295455.1). Classification (NCBI taxonomy): domain Eukaryota; kingdom Metazoa; phylum Arthropoda; class Insecta; order Lepidoptera; family Coleophoridae; genus Coleophora; species Coleophora deauratella. The sequence goes on from OY282402.1 coordinate 10,418,798, forward strand.
CGCCTAGAAGCCAGCGAGATAACTCCGTCGGTGAGACGTGTAAAAAAAACTAAAGGTATTATAAGGAATTTGTGTCCGTACAGCTATACCTCTTTTGTAGTGTCCTGAATTCAGCGAACAAAATTTACCATGAGATGGAAATCTTAGCTGTCTCGTGTTACAGATGCCCATCGGCGCCAGAAGCCACTGTCCATCAGATAAGCCACCTTCATTCAAATCAGCCACCTTAATTTAAAAAAAACGGTTAATTTACACATACTAAATTACCTTTTCTATAATATATTTCGAAGGCCATTAAATGTGTTTCTATTCTATCTGAAGCGAGGGTCCGTAGCGGCTGTAGGAACTTGATTGCTTGTTCTAATGGGTCTTCCGCCTGAAAGTCACAAACAAACACCTCATTAATAATCAACAACGCTAAACACGTGAAAACCGACTTCAATCGTAACTGCTACAATTTTTTTTTTTTTTTTGTTTTTGATGATTTTTTCAAATACCGCGGAATCAATTTAGATAAAATTTATATGGGACCACCTCTGAAGTATTATCTACCAAACAAAAAAGAATTATCAAAATCGATTCATAATTGGCGGAGTAATCGCGTAACATACGAAAAAAACAACATACAGTCGAATTGAGAACCTCCTTTTTTGCAGTCGGTTAATAATAACCTCAAAATAAATTAATAATATATCTGGGACAAATCACACACGGTCATCTGGCCCCAAACTAGGATTTCCTGTATCTTGGGAACCAGAGACTGATATACATACACAAATACTTTTAAATACATACATATATAGATATAATACACCCAGATTCAGAGCAAACAATTCTGCTCATCACAGAAAAGTTTGCCCTGTGTGGGGATCGAACCCACGACTCTCGGATCAGAGGTCAGGATCGCTAACCACTTACCCACCGAGTCAGTCAAAATTATGCTTAGCGTTTTAGTTATTTTCATTGTATAATGTCTCTCTAATAATGTCAACTCTGGGGACAAGCATTACACTTGGTGTTTTAAATACATTCTCACAGTATAATGTCTTCCGGAATCCTACTCTGGGAACAACCAGATATTGGAACTATTTTCGTTTGGCAAAAAAGGTCACGATTCCACGAGGCGATGAGGAAAGTTGTTGACCGTTGACATACACGAGAACATTTAGAATTTGCACATGTTTCGTACAAATAATGACATACAATTGAAACCTAAGAAATAATAAAAATGAAATTACCGGTTATACACCAGTATATTTTTTAAAAGCACATACTTTTTTCAAAAATTCCTGTATATTTAATGCTTACTAGACAAACTCCATTAGAATTGGTCTGACCCTTTTCATTTTCTAAAGTACACCGCATGGGATGTATGAAAAAAAAACATCGGTGAATTTTAATAAAAAAAAAATATGTTACGTGTTTTGATGGGCACATAAAAGTTCTCGAAGGGCAATACAATATGATTAGATTTTGAGAAAAAAATATTTTGTGAAAAATCATTTAGGTATTTGTTCCATACTAGAATGTATGGAGAAAAAATTAAAGTGATCTGTTGTAAACGAAAAAAATATATGTTTTATTTATCAGTTTAATCATCAAGTTCTCAAAAGAAACTAATCGAAAAAAGTATTGGGTTTGGAAGTTACAGCATTTTTTTAAATTATTTTTTTCATACAAAATACCCAACTGATTTTTACGAAAATGAATCGGTGAACTTGTAACGAAAATAATCTATGTTACGTATTTCGATGAACACTTATAAATCCCCAAAGAACAATACAATCGTATGATTAGTTTTTGAGAAAAAAAAATATTTTGTAAAGAAAATCGTTTGGGTATTCGTTCCATACTAAAATGTCGTTTGGTACGAAAAATAAATGTGTGAATTTTTAATCACTAAAATGATCAAGTTCTCCAAAGAAATGTTTTTCGTTTTAAACGGTAACTTTAATTTTTCCTCCATACATTTTACGAGTAGTATGGAACAAAACCTAGATGATATTATTACAAAATATTTTTTTTCTCAAAAACTAATCATAGGATTGTATTGTTCTTTGGGGATTTATAAGTGTTCATCAAAACACGTAACATAGATTATTTTCGTTATAAGTTCACCGATTCATTTACGTAAAAATCAGTTGGGTATTTCGTATGAAAAAATGAATTTAAAAAAATGCTGTAACTTCCAAACCCAATACTTTTTTCGATTAGTTTCTTTTGAGAACTTGATCATTAAACTGATTAACCCTTCCCGAGTTATGGGAAGAGACCCGTGCCCATGCAGTGGGGACGTAAGTAAAACAGCAATGTTTTTATTTTTATTTTAAGTACCTTACGTATTTATACAAGGTGGTCTTTGGTGGGTGTGAATATATCCAGGCTATTATTTGGATCAAATAGGACTTTTACCATCTTTTAAAGTAATAAAAGTTTTAGCCTAGGTATGTTCACTTTCGTCATTAAAAAAATCAAGTTGTCACCAGTTATCTAGCATATCTTTATGTAGGTGAATTATAAATTTATAAATGCATGATAATTTCATTTCACAATGGTGACAATCGGCTGTCACAAATCAATGCATGAACTAACCACTTAAATATAATTGCACAAACATTTCGTGACTTCATTATCAAGTGATCACATCAACCACGGCGGTGTCAAATCGGCTCGGGTGGAGCTCGCAGCCGCTCTCGTGGATATTGTAACTTACGATACATACGTTGCATAGCAGGTAATGTCGTTTTTATAGGCTACCAAAACTGACATATCGATATCGATACATATGTCAATCAAGTAACATGTCACTCGGATATTTCCATTTTTTTTATACACTCATTGATTTAACTTCTCTACGAGAGCAGGGCAAGATTCATAAATACAGGGGCTCGTAAACGCAAGTTTGTAACCAGTTGTTTGTTTAACGAAATTATGAAGATCATTTTAGCTGAATTACAATCGCGGACGTATTTTTATTTTCGAGTTAAAAGTATCTTGTGTTACTTTCCACTCTGTCAACTAGGAATCTTTGTGCAAAAAAGTTTGAACCATTGCTCCGACGACGCGACGTGAAATAAGAACCAATAACACATTTTCGCTTAATTCGCTCGCAAATTATTTCTATGCAATAACAGCTATCGTACAGGAGCAATTTTCAAAATTAAAATTAATCTCCGTGTTTTTCCAGTACTATATCTATCTGCCTACCAAATGTCATCCAAATCCAGCGGTTTAGGGTTGAAAGGTGAAGCAAACATTGATTTTCTCGCATTCATCATCACTTACCAAGAATTGAGATGATGCCAAAGGCTTACCAATTCTTAATTTAAGAAAAAATAGGAGTGACAATAACCCATTGCCCACTACGCTACTCTGTGACAAATCGTGCCGCCACCGCCATTGACGGCTCTAACCAACAAAAATGTATGAAAATCTCAAATCCTGGCGCCCCTGTGGCACGGAAACCGGTTGTCAGCCCTAGCCGACTGTGGCGGTCAAAGCGTTAACAGAGATATGGGAAGCGGCTTACCCTCGCCAGTTTGTCGGGTATGAGCTCGTCCAGCTGCGGCGCCTCAGGGTCGCCCTGCTCCTGCTGCTGGCGAGCCTTATGATGCTGCTCTCGCTTCACCTGCAACCCAAAAGTATATTTATATTTTTTAATTAACGGTAAATGCGTATGATACTATAAATTGATGACGTGAAACTTAATGGAGATGGCGCTCACATATAGTATGTATATACGTAGCTCTGTCCGCACTTAGTATCGCTTAATGGATTTATACACTTAGAGAAGAAATAAAAGAGCGATCTAAAGATATACGTTTTTTTTTTGTTATTTGGGATCTAACTACGCCAGCCCAATACATTCGCTACTAGTATTTTTTGAGAAGAATTCCAACTGTACCTGTACTTGCGCGGCCAGCGCGCTTTCCTGTTCAGCTTTGCGTTTTGCTTTCCGCTGTTTGTTGCGCAGCTTCTTTAACTCTGAAGGCGCCAAGTTTTCTGAAACAACCAAACAAAATAATTTATGCACCAAATTGAACTTTTTTGGGAAATTATGTTTTAATATTATACATAGGAAATTGTGGATTTACATGTTACCCGTTGTCAACTACCTATCTCTAGTCTATCAATTGTACAGTTTCTTAGTGACTGTGTTTTTGTGTTGACGAAATTTAAAAATCATAATCTACCTTACGAAAAGTATACACACGCAGGCAGAACGGAACAATTATAACGAATTTAAGACTAATTTTATGTTTGACGTATTAAGTTATAACACTGTTTATTTATTATAATCTAATTCATACACTTGTAGCAAAGAAGGATATGTTCAAGGAACTTATTATAAACCCGAACGTTAAATATTCAATTCCTATAAAATGAATCCACTGTACTTGCATAGACCTTAACATTCTAGGAATCTCTCGACGTACAACGTACGTACGTGTTAAAATTGCCATTAGCTTTAAATGAAGAGATTAAAATCTAATTGCTAACTGATGACGATAGTAACCTAGATGCTCATAAAGACGCTGTAAATAAATTCTCGGAAACATTTATTAATAAACAAGTGAAGAACTATTTTATTAAATTTTGTTAAAATGCTGAGTCCTATTTCTAAGTACATACATACATCGAAATAGATTATCTATAGTCCATTCAGGGAGACGAGCTAGTACCGACGAAATTAACTTTACTGCCATTGGCCGGAGTAAAGACACTAGAGCTGTGTTCACAGTACGCAACATTTAAGTCTGTTCGTGCGACTCGTGCTGTTCAGACGTCTCCACCTCTCCAATTGACAAAATGGCAAAGGCCAAAAATAAAACTGCACTGACAGAAGAAAATGTTAAAAAAAATATTCATCCTAAAAAGAATGAAATGAATAGGAATAAAGATGTCATGACACATTTTTTTTATAATAAATGTAGAAAGCAACAGAACAAGCAGTACAATGCATCGTGTGACAGCTAATAATGTTTTTTTTATTTTTATAATTTGTTATTTTATTTTCTGGTCAAAGTTTAATAATTTTAACTAAATAAAAATGTATTCAAAATACCTTCTTTATTTTTCCTTTAACTGTATAATTATAAGTAAGAATATCAAATAGGTTTTGAAATTTGTAGTAATTATAAAACAACAACTTTTCTATTAAAATATCAAAACTAATGTTCAGTCAGAATTTAAAAGAAGCGCTTGGTATGTGAACGCGTCTTTAGTTTTTTAGCAAAAGTTGACGCCTACTTTCTCGTGTGACGCATTCTTCCATCCTTGTCTTTTGTAAGCGATTGTGTGATAGAGAAAGCGCTCCACTAGCTCGTTTCCCTGAATAGACTATAGAATCATAATCGGCTATTAAATAAACTATTACATAAGATTAAAATCATTGCATAACACATCGTTTACCGAAAGTTTACAAAAATGTGGTTTATGCGTGTTTTTGTCTGAGACCTGCATTTACTGCTTGTTGGCACGAGACGAGACCATGAAACAAGTGCTGCTTTTTGTTACTTGACTTGATTTTCCTGTCTACCGTGCACGTCATTTTTATCTGTTAACTGTTATGTATGGCTGATAGGAATGATTATTAATTTTCCGTACATCTTTATAACCTTAGTCAAGGGCAAACAAAATAATTTGATATGGCTTTACTGGTTAGTGTAATTCGTCGAAGTGGCATGTGTATTTAAAAAAATAGTTAAAATTGAATTGAATTCTTTTCTATCATATTTTATAAATGCACTATTAAATTAAAAAGGCTGAAAATCCACCTAATGAGAAGACCCAATATGAAAGTTATTGGTTCTCTTAAATTCAACTACAACAGAATAACAGACATAAAAATACAAAACAATTATAGTATACCAGCCAACCCGATGTAATCAAGTCCAGTTACTGTGATAATATGAAAGTTGCCCGACTTGTGCGCAAAGGGCAGTAAGTCAGGTGTTATCAACCTGCGCCCGCAGTGGCCGCCAGTCGATTATGTCAGATGTGGTGATAATGATAAAAGATAAGTGGAGCGCGGCGTGGAATGTGCCCGCAGTCCGCACGCCGCACGCCGCACACGGGTCGCAATCGTGAGTCGCGCGCGCAGGGTTGTCAAATATGTAGTTCCATTATATACGAATATACACTGGTGGACTAAAAAATCGACTCAAGATTTGTTGCTCGACTTTTGCAAAAATAACTCAGTCTACAAAACTGCTAAACACTAAAAGCAAAAAACTAGAAAACCATCAAACTAAAATCATAAACAGTAAAAACACAGTTTTTGAACTTTTGGTTTAGTTTTATTTTGCTAAATTGAGTTAATTTTCTAAAAGTCGTGCATGAAACTTTGAGTCGATTTTTTTATCCATGAGTATATTTCACGAAACCGATATTAATAATTATTTATTTTCTTGACGAAAATCTTATAGGTTTATATTATAAATGTACTTTTAGTAAATTTAAAATAAGTTAGTTTGCGAGTTACTTAAAACAGTTTCCTTTGTCTGTCCAAGAGATTTGAGTCCTGCAATGAGAGCGTCATAGGTTGATAAAGAAGTCTGTCTAACAAAAACTAAGCCATAACATCAAAGAAGATAACCCAAGTAACTTAACAAAACAAAAATCTGATAAAGTGTATCCTATCAAGGGACTCAAGATGAGTCTTAAGACACCTCGCACTTTCAAAATCCATGTGACCAATTAGGTATTTTTGATTTTTTTTTTTATAAATTATAATTTCATTATTCGTTTTAATACGAATTTAATTAATAGAACAAGTATGAGCATTAACAGGTTTTGCCAGATAGCCCTTGGCTTACGGAGACAGTAGTGCTGTAAGTCACGATATTGAGTGAACCCACAACAAGCCTTGACCTACATGGATATAATATAAATATAAAAAGAAAAAGTTATTTCAGTTTTCCGTTAATAAATGTAATATCAGCACGGACGCGCTACTCACAGCTTCTCAATATTCATTAATCATCAAAATGTTGCTGATAATTGCCAGTTAATTAATAATAGTTCTGAAAAGGCTAAAAATTCAGGACAACTTGTGGTAAACCACATCTTTACATTATGGTAAAGTTAATTTCAAAGTGAAAATAATGTTTATATGATAGAGCCTACTATGAATCACTTCAGATGACGCATGAGGATATCCGAAACCGCAAGCTTATGCCTTCAAGTCAATATATTTTTTCCCATAACTTGAAAGTAAACAAAATCGGCAATCAGCATCAAGGAAAAGCCTTTTGTTTAATCAAGAGTGATCCATTCACGAAGGTACACAGTAAATGTATGCGTAATCATTTGTCCTTAGTTGTTTTTCTATTTCCATCAAAGAGCCACTTTCACAACACATAGCAAGGGCACTTGACAATGGGTATATTCGCTCGTATCGCATGGTGTCCGCCCGCCATCAAACAGTAGACAATGGTTTTCATTAAGGTCGCTGACCACGCGGCTCTGCATGAGACAGTTTCGCAAGCTTGCGACACATGCCACGAGCGCGAGCACGGCTGGATATAGGGTTGGCAAACGAGAAATAACCGTTTTATTGTTTTCCTTTAGGGGCGCAATGGCCAACCCTTCCAAGTTTTCATTCACAGAAGACTACTAATGGGTACAAGTATCAATGTAACAAAGCGACGTAGAATGTCTATGCCATATACTCTATGGTATATCGGAAAGGGTCCTTACAAGGGTCGTCCCCCATGGAAACATATTATTCATATTTCTTGTAAATAAACGAATCGTTAAGAAACTTTTTTACAAGTAAGCAAGACGCTGTTAAGTGTTTTGCTTACGTGTACAAAGTTTTATTATAAGTAATAAGCCTGTTCATTAGTAATGATAAGTTTGTATGGGAGAATACGACTTTTTATGGTACCGAAACAGTGGCATAACCTACTTCTCTCTCATCAGTTGACTATGAGGGTGTTTCCGCTGCTACTGTAGGTAAACAGACTTCTTTTTTTTTAACCAGTATCCACACTACAGGATATGGCTGCTCTAAGGATGACCTAACTTCTTTTACTTGTCCTAAAATGGCTTTATGCTTATGCCAAAGACAAAACCCTACGAGTTAGCGCAGCCCACACCGGCCACCGCTTCGTGAACGCAAGCTATAGTCTATACTATAAGCTCTATGGTCATTATACTAGAACTGTACTGGTCACTTAGCGGGTCTACGCCATAAATTTAATTCAGTCACGACTCATATGCAATTTTTAAAATTAAAAAAGTAATAGGTACATATTTTAGGGTAGAGACAATGTTGCTATTTCAATAAGTGATCAGTTACAGCTTCTATGTTATATGTTTAGCTATAATTAAATTAATACGCATGAAACCTAAATCGTAAATAGATTTTCCTCTTACAAATACTTACAAAAAAGGTTAAGGTAATCCTGTAGATGAACTTGGCACTAATACTAGAAGATGCACTATGATATAAATAAGGTAAGCAGAATATTATGTACGGTATAATAAGCCCTACATTTTTGCATCCACATGCATAAAAATACATATTATTATCACGGTACCTATTTGCTAAACAGACATCAATTCTTATCATGTCAACATTTTGTTTAAACCTAAAACATAGTAGCGCCTCCAGCGGCAAAAAGTGGCAGTAGATTACTATTTGTTTAAAAAAATCAAGACAATATTGATCAGGATCATGAATTGTAACTATCACCGACACGTTGCAATAAATGCAACGAACTACAGGAAGTAATTTCAATTTTGCATTATTGTGAAACATTAGTTGAGGTCCTTGGCTGTCGTTTTCCTGTACCTATCGAGGCCTAGATAGACATGCTAGCAACGACTACAAATTCGTTAAAAGGGCAATACATATCTGTAGTATTGCACATAGGAACTTTTGAGGGCTTGTCGTTTATTGTTTTTGGGTGACGTAAATTTTTGAATACAATACAATCATTTATTGATAAAATAATATTTTACAAGTCAAATGTTAAGTGTAATAAAATAAGTAATACAATAATAGCAGGTACTGTAAATTAATAATTATTAATTTTATTAAACATGTATATTATGTTGTAGTAAAATAATATAAATCATCTCATAGCTTATTTTCATTACATTTAATTATTTTAAAATTTTATAAGGTTTGGTAACCGTTATTTTTAGTCCGTGGACTTCACAATTTTAATTTTTATAAAAAATTGGTCAACAGAGTAGATTAATGATGAAACAGTGGTAATTATTGGCATTTTAACAATTAATTGTAGTTGTCACGTTTACGACAGTTATTTCAACAATAACGATTACCCCTTTTAAATTAAAATATCTAGAAGAAAATCCTTTATCGCGACCGTTCTACTAGAAGCCTCACTATAGAAAATTCTATAGTGAGGCTTCTAGTAGAAATCGAGATTCTGATTAAGCCAAATAGTGCCTAAATAGTAATATTTTTAAAGTTAAACGACATAAAACATATAGCTTTTAGGTTTTGACGGGTCATATTATGTCGTGTTTTAGGTCTCGTTCTTTGATTTTTTAACACATAGTGTTTTAACAATCCAGGCATTTTTATTAATACACTTTCACTTTCATTAATACAATTGTAATTGTAATTGGCAATTATTTAAAGAAATAATTGTAATTGTTAACCTGTAATTGTTTCACCACTAAGTAGAATGCAAGGGTCAATAACATACTTTTTAGATTTGCAGTGAATGAGTAAAGATTTTGGGCATTTTATTTGTTGTTGACGAAGCATGGCAGGGTTAGACCGAGGTTAAATTATAAATTAAGAAGAACGTTAACGTGACACGTCGGGATATCGAGAAAGAAACCAAGGAGAAGGCTTTGAATTGAACTGAATGCTCTATACATTATAGTTGAATTATTATGACGCCAACTTTTACAATTTCAATCATTCAAAAAAAAATACAACTGATCAAAATGAAATTAGATGACTAGCAGTCAACTAGTGGAACACAAAAGGTGATACCGAGTTATAGTTCAAAGGTTATTTTCATAGTTCCACAGCATTAAATTAAGATTGAACCTAATACAGAACAGGTATCGTCTCTTAATCAGCAAGATAACATACTTACACGTAAATTATATTATCTCCAAAGTATGTATCTCAACTTATTTGGCATCGTAATTGTTTGTTGGAGAAAGAAACATAACTAAATTGCCTATTCAACATTGTCCGCCTACAGAAAACCCACAACTACTCGTGCGCACTAAAGTTAGACACCAGCAGATCAAGTACAGTTCGAAAACGTACTATCTGAATTCGATGAATGAAATGAAAATGGAATTAAAAAACATGGCGTTATGACGTCTCTGTTCACAATCTGTCAAACCACGTTTGTAACATATATTTTCTACCGTAACGCGGTACAATTAGGCGGTACAATAACACACTGCTCCGGTATCCGCTCCGGTGTGCAGTGCGGCGGTTTTTTTACTATGGACATTATGACGTAAAACCGCACACCGGAGCTGATTCCGGAGCAGTGTGTTATCTGCCTAATTGTACCAATGAAATTCGCAAAAAGCGACATCTCCGATTATAACTAAATAAAATATTAAAATATAGTTACCCGCCACAATCACACTCGATAATATCAAAACCATGGGATTTAAAATTTTCCATGAAATGCGGCAAAACGCATTTGCGCAGTGTCAGTAAAATGATCATTTCATCAGGCAAAATTTCAAAACCATAAGAGATACAGAGGATCTTTCTTAGGTAAAAACGTTAAAAGATTTTAAGCTAAAAAAATATTAAGGCAAAAATTGAGGCAAATTTAAACACTGAGACTTGATCCTTATCAGAAAGCTAAACGATTGGCATATAAAAAAAAAATACATTCCACTTGTGAACATATTATAAGTTATTTTTTTCTCGTATAAACTACATGAAAAAATAGACTAAGTCCGGCTGTTCCCTTTTTTCCTAGGACATTTCACTATGATATTCACATTTGCATGAAAATGATAAGATCCACATTCCGTCCAAAATACATTAAAAAATACACTCCGCTTGGGCAGTAGGATAAAAATTCAAATGCCCGAATATGTATCACATTGCATTGATTCAAACTGATGTTTTAGGAAAATGTCGGATATACCAGATTCTTTTCACAAATGTTTCCCACCTCTACTTATCGATGTACTGTACAGTGTACACTCACTCAGCGGGATAGGTAACGAGATTTGTTAATAAGCGCGTCCGCTTGCGCAAGCGCCGGTATTGTGCCTTAATCCGTCTAGGACACGTCGCATACAAAATTGCTGCTCCAATTCACTGGTTTCGCAAAACTAATGAAACCGCTGCTGCGGGCTGCCGCGCTGCTCACAAGCACCCAAAAATAATATATTTTTCTATGCATTTTTGTTAATAATGATAACTTGATAACAAGTGTACGAGAGGTCACGGTCGCTGAGTTTGCAGTAAATTGGGAAGAATTTAAATGCACTTTAAAAGTAACGGAAAGTACAATCACATACAACTGTATTTAAAACATAACATACTTATAAAAAAAATTGACTCTACGTATAGTTCTATCGGCTGTTTGGTAAATTTTGTATGGAGGGAGAGTCCAAAATTTATTTTGCGAATTCAGCAAAGCCGTCCGCGACTTCATCTGCGTAGATTTCCGGCCTTTGTTTTGGCCTTTGAAATTATTAATATTAAGTATCTTAAGCAGGGGTCGAAACAAGTTTGGTGTTAAAAAATACTGATTTTACTGACCAAAAATCTTAAAATACAGACTTTTACTGACTAAATTAAACGAGTTAAAATGTAGGTGTTATATGTATATTAAAATTAAAATAGCTATTTTTTCTCGAAAAATTGTACTTCAATATTATGTTGCGTATAACATAACAAAATAATAAAGCATCAATTGTTGCCCTCAAACCATCATTTGGTATAAACTTACTATGTATTTGTGTTTACACGTTAGTAAAATTGAGTCAGTGTACACAGCAGTATTCTAAATCATTGTTGGCAAAGACGTAGAAAAAGATAGGAGCCGTAGGCGGGCCATCACAAATGTTTCAATAATAAATGCAGGGTTATTTTTGGATCCCCCCCCCCCCACCACCAAAACGAGTTAGTCCCTGAGGCCTGATCCCCGAAGCACCCGTCCCGGAGGGCCCCGATTTATTTTACTTTTTAAGCTAAACTGACTTTTATTGAACTGCAAAAAATAAATCGGGGCCCTCCGGGACGGGTGCCTCGGGGATCGGGGCCCTCAGGGACTAACCCACCAAAACTTCATAGTAACTTCTTCTACTTATGAAACTGAGCAAATTTCTCTAAATAGTGCCAAACCCAATAAAACTGACAAAACTGACCATTTTCCCAAAAAACTGAGTTTTACTGACAGGTTTACAAAAAACTGACTTTTACTGATTTTACTAACCAGTTTCGACCCCTGCATATGTTTAAATACTGATTATAAACTATCTATGTGCCAATTTTCATCCAAATCCGTACAGCCATTTTTGCGTGAGTAACAAACATCCAAACGTCCAAACTTTTACATTAATAATATTAGTAGGATACAATTTGACGAGCATGCTTCAACTAAATTACCTTCCCTAAATTAATATTCTATTAATCCAATTACCACTTAATGGACAAAAGACAAGCTCCTAATGTAACGTTTCACAAAGCAAACGTCAAGATAAGTAAATTGCGTAACTATGTATAACATGTATTAAACGCTCGCAGCCATTTATCTGAGAATGGATTACCCTCGTTATGAGGAAGCCATGTAAAGTAGATCAACGCATGTAAGCATACATGCATGTACGTACATAGATATGGCAGTGAAGCTGCGCACGCGACTCGTTTTGATTTAATCAATAATGAAGTGCAAAATCTGGTGTAATAGTTTACCCGGCCAATGTTCGCTTCCTAGAAATAAATAGCTACAAAAAAGTAAGAGTAGCGAAACGCAAAAAAAATATTGTCAATAGTCATAATAACCCCGCTAAGTATACAGACGATGACATTCCTATGAAAAGGTTAAAAGGTTTAGTGTAGAAACTATATCTGAATTCTGAACAATCTGAAGAGCAATAACAACAAACTATTTTAAATTAAACGTTGGTTACCATGAAACAGTAGAAAGCACTAGTAGTCTTAGAAATCCACCTGCAAATTGTTAAGTATTATATTAACTAATTTCAGTAACAATAAAATATAACTACCTACTTTTCTGTAGAAAGCTAAATCACTAACCTTACTTTCTACTAGCGAACTTAGTATCTTATTAGAACTTACTGGCAGCCAGCTAACAACTTGCTCCAGATTTCATCCGATTTGGTTCCTTTCATTCATATAATATACTCGGATCCTACTTTATAGTGATAAATGATTAATGATAACGTATTGTTTGTGAAAGGAGATCACTGTCTTGTTAGAAGAATACAAACGTAAAGTGTTGTTGTTCATTTCAGCTCCTAACTTCCAACGCGTTGTTATGACGTGGACAAGCGATCAATGCGCAATCAAAACGTTTCAATTATTAGATCAAACTCATAAAATATCATAACGTTTTAGAAGGAAATAAACATAATTGACTTTAAACCGAGACAATCCATATTTCAATTTAAGAAGTCGTTCTAATTTTTTAGAGAATTAATGTTAAAACTAGGTACAATCCTTTACACTATTGAGTGCACCTATGTGGAGGTTATAGTTTTGGAAAACTAAAGAGGAAAGCTAAGGTTTTGGAAAACCTCTGGGATCGACGAACCCTAAAAGAATTTCAAATATAGTTCCATGGCATTGCATATTGGACATAAGTATTTTTTAGGACATTTCTAAAGAGCTTATAGTAAGTTATAGCACGAATTTTCAAACAAGCATGTCATATTCTTAACCAGTGCGCAATTTTGCAAAATTTACAAGCTAATAGGCGTAAATGGAATTGGTTGGATAGCACTTAGACACCTACAGGGTGTATTCGCAATTTTGGCATAAATCAGTATGGATACGATCAGTATGTAGTGTAACATTATATTATGTAATCTGTCACAATGGTAGTTAAGAAAGGACCAAAAAATTTGCGGAACTAAGTAAAAGTAACCAAGTCCTAAGTTATTTTTACACCCTGTGTGTGTAACTTTACGCCAACTTGCGCGGGCGCATAACCGATCATTTTTCACCGCATTATTGGCGATAAATCTGTTATTTATGGAACAAAACTTCGAGTCCCAGTTCACACGTGACACCTTATTTGGATAGACAAATGGCCGAGTTTTTTGGGCGACTGCCTAAGCAAGTATGTTCAGATAACAAATACAATATATGTATAAGGTCTAGATACAGAACTGGTTTATTTAATACAGAAGCTGGATACCGATTGAGATACAAAAATAAATATTCAGTGACACTAGGCTTTAAAAAATAATACCTCCAGTCGCATACATCAGCTATTTAGCTGACAGTAAATGTTTTGTTTTACGGTAAATTGTATTTATTCTACAAACTAGGATATTGTAACCTGCTATATAAGATAAAAGATTCGTTATCTGCAAAGAGGGCGGGTAAGTATATTTTTCCCCCTTGCAGTTGACCAAAATACCACTGAAAATATGAGTGGTCGAGTGATCACCTAAGAGAGCTGAAATTACTCGACTGGTCAAACTTGGCACGAAATAGGAAAGGTACTTTAAAGTACTTTAATGTCGGAGACCAAGATTCAGTTCGGGTCGGTGAGTTGGCGAAGTAAGTACTTAGCCGCCTTTTTTATGTATATACATAAGACTGGAGGCTCCTGGCAACTAGAACGCATAACAAAAGTATTACAACCAATAAATTATCCCGAGGAACGGCTATGCACTAGCAAAATTCAGAAGGCAAAGTCCTGGATACCATATCAACTGCCAACCAATGATACTGATTAAAAGCTCAAAGATATTGTATTCAAATGCACCGCACCATGTCGCTAGCCACAATTAACGGCGGGTCAACTTATGACCTCGATACCATATGCAAATACACGGTGTACTTGCGTAACATACTTTCACTATATAATGCAGACAAAGCTTAATCATACTCTTGACGTTCCTGGTTCACCTGTACAGTAATGTCGTGTGATCGTAGTGTAGTGTATGAGAGGCAAAAGCTATTTTTTAAGACCACGATCATACACACCACAAATAAAAAGACACCTAAATCAAATATACTTATCTATATCAGCTGCAG
Organism: Coleophora deauratella; assembly: GCA_958295455.1. Taxonomy (NCBI): domain Eukaryota; kingdom Metazoa; phylum Arthropoda; class Insecta; order Lepidoptera; family Coleophoridae; genus Coleophora; species Coleophora deauratella. Next base: position 10,434,009 of record OY282402.1, read on the forward strand.
TTGATAAATGACTGCGCTAGAGTTCTCGTAATCAAATTAATTTAATTCGTACCCTGATGGCTCAATCGGAATATATAGAACCAGAACGATTAAATTAGTGACATTCGACATTCAAGTATTTAAAAAAAACATGTTTTATTGTATATAAATCAGATCAGAGACTCTAATAAACTAAAATCCTGACAAAATAGTAATAATTCTGCGTTTTTAACGTTTCTGTAATGTTAGGATCTTTATTGGTTTGTGGCCTAAGACACAATACATATAATGGAGATAATGTAGAAGATGACAGCGGAACATACATTAACTCGTTGAACGGGAAATTATCAGTCAAGTGAATAAGCGTCCTGTCCACAACGGTCCAGTGTCAAGAAGGTTCTAAGAACATAATTACGATGCCAGGGTCACATCACAACCTCTCTGATTTGGAAGGACGCCAACAGGAAAACAACAAAGTGTCAAGGATCTGCCACGATGAGAGGTAAAACACGTACGGTCCGACCAGAACCTTCGCCATATTGTGTATTTGTATGTATGTTTTTTTAATAAGTGTATAAGCAAGTAGCGCGACCCTATTATTGTCTTGTCGAGCTTTACTTGACAATTTCATTAGTAGTTTTGTAGTCTCTTTTATTTAATTATCTTATGTATTAATCATTAATTTAGTTAGCATTTAATCCGGTCTGGATTGAAATCCAGCTCTACATGAGGCTAGCAACTTATTTATTTGCATAGCCTAACTGAGTCTAGTATGGATGGATATATCCATCCATACTAGACTAGAAATGTGACTTGTTATTCAAGACTCAGGTTGCGATAGGCCTCAAATTACAAAAATGTGACTTGTTATTCAATTTATATCCCATGATTATTTTACACAGATTATCCCCTTAATAGATGTCGCAGAGATATCGTCAACTTTAATAGACTGTAATATAATATGCTAAGTACAACACCTCAGGCAACCGCTTGTGTTCACTGAAATAGAACTGTTACTATTATTAGATACAATAAAAAAGGAAAATCTGCATCCTAATTTATAGACATACATACCTACACCCATAAAAAACATTTAGTTATACATATACATATACTGTAAACTTTTGTATCCTTACAATAACTGTAACCCTACAATCAACTTCTCACTCACTTTACTAGGTTTCATAATAAAAGATATATTTTTAAATAAATAGGTACGAGTACGTGAGTGGTACTGTTTGTTATCTCAGTGCGACCAGGTGCCATTTTGTGCCATCATTACTAACGAATCCGGAAGTACTAACTACCCGTAAACGTGAACTGTGAGAAAGTGCGTTTATGGGATCCCTTATCGATTTCTGACGTAACTGTATTAACGATGAATTCCATAGTCTGTTTAAAATAAGTTTGTATCATAGAATTCACGGCAGTCATATTATTATGTTTAGTGAATTTAACTGATCCTTTGAGAATTTTTTATCACGACAATTCGCAGTTGCATTGCAATAGAAATATGACGTAAGTAATATAAACCAGAAGCTTTTCTTAACCACCACGAAAATATTTTTTTTTCTTTAGCAAAATAAACTCGATTTTAGTATAGTTTCATACAATATACTTCAATACAGCAAGTATAAGTATTCGTATGCGTAGAATTCCCGTAAACTTGCCCCACTCGAACACAATTTTCTTTGCAATTTATACGGAATCTGCTTTATTGTATAGACAACCAGCCTTAACACTGCGAAGTGTAGAGTTATACAAAAGGGCCCGCTAAGAGCTCCATAAAGCATTCGCAGACAGCCGCAGTTCCGCGTTCGACCCGGATTGCGGCTCAGCGCGTGCGCATGTAGGTATACCCTCGCATTCCAATTTAAACTAAACTGTAACAGTAGCAGCTCTTAGAAATTCATGTTATGTAAATTTTAAATCTAGTTTTAGACTATTTCAATCACAACTTTTTGTTTGCAACCAAATAGATACATTTCAAATTAAATTATGTTTGGAAATACATAGTAGAATTTTGCAACTGTATATTTATAAACAAAGTTTAGCATTACAAAGACTTAATCGGCGTGATCTACAGAAATAATAGATTTACTAACCAGATCTTTATCAAGGCACAAGGCTGTAAAATGTAGAATTTCAAATATTTCTCAACGTCAGAATAGGCTTTCGAGTTCTAGATTAGGGCCGATAACAGTAGCACAGTAGTGTTCCTGAACTAAACATATCGAGGGCTAATACTATCTTTAGGGCTAATGCATCATAAATTCCGCCTACATTTATCCAATAAACGGGTCTGTTAGTCATAGCCCTCTGAAATTGGCACAGTTTGCGGAATATTGAGTAAAGCTCAAGTATAATAGCTAGTGACTTTATATAAATAGTTGAGAGAAATAATTCTCGTAACTCTGACTAAGACAGAAGCACAACCGACTTTATTGTGTAAATAAACAAACGGTTTCCCATTGACTTTGGCTAGATATTATTAGATTTCTCGTTCATTTTTCTCTATTCTATCAACCATGATTATAGCTTAAAGTTGAGTAAGTCTTGTCTACGATACTGCCAAAAAAGTTTTGCACATTTATCTCGGACTTAAGACCATATAAAGACTGTCATAAAACTAATCTAGTACTGGTTTTCGGCCAAAAGTGGTCCACACCTAAAAACAAGCGCCTAAAGTAGCTTGACATAACGTTTGACCCAGTAACAAGCGAAGCGGCTGCATCGAGGTCTCCACTCGTAACTAAGAAGTTGAAAGGGCCGCTTACAAGTGCTCAATTGACGTAATTTTTATCAGAGCCGCCCTTGGTCGCACACGGGCGCACAACAACTTTCAGTGTCCTTGCGGAAGTGAATGCTAGCTTTAAAATGAATAATAATAACAAAGGTATGGTACTTTTTTTATGTGAATGATTCTTAGATTACATTGACCGTAAAATTCAATAACTGACCACGCTGAATACGTTAAAAACAACCGACTTCAATCGCAACGACTCCAATTTTGCTATGTTTTTGTTGATTTTCTCAAAAACCGCTGAATCGATTTCGATAAAAATTTTATGGGACCACCTGTAAAGTATACCCTTTTAAACAAAAAAAGAATTTTCCAAATCGGTTCAGGCGTCTTCGAGTAATCGGTGAACATACATTTAAAAAAAAGATTCCGACTAATTGAGAACCTCCTCCTTTTTTGAAGTCGGTTAAAAATATTAAATAAAGGCGCTGTCCCACTATTGCAAACAGTCACGCACGATATACACGCTATCCGACTACAGTGCACGGTTTGCTTGCACACACACGCTACGCACTTGTTCTTTTAGCTTCGCTTTGTATTGAAATATAGCATTCGTGCCTAACGTGCGTGTTCTTAATGAATTTTTGTATGGAGCAAGTTGCATTAAATAGAAAAATCAAAATTAACGACAATCTCTTCCGAATATTTTATAATTATTAGGTAACGAGATAAAATGACATTTAAGTGTGAACAAAAAATTTACAATCCCCAGTCAAGATCGATATATTGAGTAGATATTGAATTAATGAAACTCGCATACAAAGAAAATTATAACTTGAAAGCAAACATTGCATTTTCAGGTTTCCTTTGTTACATTATTTATTACATATTTAATTGTTCATACATACTGATAAGAGTGATCCCCGACTAGTATTTGTCTCATTTTTACAATCCGAAAGTTCCTACTAAAACAACCATTACAATAAGACCCGTTCATAAGTTCAGAGTAAAAAAAAACACGAAAAGCCTATAAGACCGCAGAGTTTTTAATTTTCACCAAAAGACCGAGTTTGACACTTTCGCGTGACGATACATTTACGAGTTTTCTATCAAACCCACGGACATGGCCACGGCGTGTCACCGGCCGATGTCATCGTCAGGTATATTCAGTCACGTAGCTCAAACAGCGCGATTAGCTGCGGGCAATCCCGCCGGCGGCGGCGGCGGCGCACGCGCATATTCGTATACAAGTCTCGTCTTCGCGCGTCCAGTAAACATTACTAAGAAAAACCCACTCGATTCCTGCCACTGTACTTGGTTTGATGACTTAATTTTATTATTTATTACGAAGCGTGCGTGTTCTTTATTTCTGTTGACTTGATTTGTTCGCAGTATCCCGTAAAGATGTCCATTTACTAGTGCCAAACCATAACCTGCTGGTACTGAATGATTCATTTGTGACTGGCGATAATCCAGACTCGTATAAACTTACAATTTACGCGAACCCAATGATTAGATACAAAGTTGGTGCCAAAATTCTACGTGAGTCAAGAATAACGTAAGTACTACGAAATAACACCATAGGCGTAGGTATCTATTACTTACTCAATTCATCGCTTTCAATAAATTAAACATAATATTATTTCGTGTCTAGTAAACATTTTGATTTAATTCAGAAACACAGAAATGCTTGCCAAAGCGGGTGTTTCGTATACATAATTCCTAAAAGCGAAGGACTGCGTCAGAAGCGAACGAGACAGCTGAGAAAGCTGCGTATGGTGTTTATACTTCCATCTTTATAATTTTCATCTTTTTGGTGCCATGCTTTTCGTCGAAAGTCACCGTAACAACCCTAGCTCAACGCAGTTCTCTTTTCGGCTGAAAGACACTCGTTTCGTTACTACTGAATTTGTTTGTGGCTGCCAGTAGGTCGCTGTCAGTGGGCAAACCGCCAGTCCCATGGTGGGATGAGTAATGTAATCCCACCATGGGACTGCCACGTAATCCCACCATTCCATGGGACTGGCGTGGCGGTTTGCCCACTGTCTACGACATATTCTTAGCCACAAACAAATACCCTAAAATGAAGACGGTCATCTTACTTGCTACGATTTTTTTCCTTTCCTTCAATGTATACTTATCCTTTAGTTTCGTAAAATATGATTATCATATTGTAAATTACATAACGCTGAACCTAATAACTGCTGGTGAAATATAAAGTACTTTTATGATCCTAACACCTCATTAACCAATATTTTAAGCAAAAATTCACATTTCATATCATTTTGTTCATCCAATCCTGCCAGATAACCGCATGTGATCTTTCCCTGGATATTATATTATTGTAGTTACTTAACTATTAATCACAGCGGCGGCGTCGGCGTCATCTTGGCGTGGTGGGCTCCGTCACGCGCGAGCGACTGCGTAGGTGTAGCGCGTGCGGCGCATCACCGCGTCCTCATCATCGCGCTCACTCGACCCTACCTCGCCACCGCCGGTCGTCGTGGGCGTGACGTAGGCCCAAACGTTAACCTTTCCGAATCGGGCACAGGAATTGGATAATACATCAATGTCCGGAGGGTCAAGGTCAAGTTTGATCGAAATTACATGAGGAACTAGTGTGTATATTATGCTTTCGCGTTTTGGTGATTCGCATTTACATGTCTTTTATTGTGAAACCCATTTTTCTTACAGGAATAGCTTGAATTATTGTATTAGGTATGTTAAATGGCTTACAGATGCTTAGGATCAGGATAACGTCAATTTCATTGCATAAAATAATCACTGCCAATAGAAGCTACAGCTTTACAAACCAACTATGATTATTTGTAATGTGTTGTAGCAAAATTTTGAAACAAAGGTAGACAGGGATTTTACGCAATATTCAAAGACAGCAGTGCACCGAGTAGACCGCAAACTATAAAAAACCATCACAAATCATTTTTATCACAAAATAATAGGACGTAACAAATATGACGACACCGATCTCCCCAACAATGAATCCAAAACCGCCATGACATCATTCTGAGTCCAAAACGTCACAACATAGTTCAACAATGACAGTGACGATGACGGTGTCGTCAAACTAATCACCAGTATAGATCCAATGACTCAATGCGAAAAAAACTTTGCTATGTATGATATTTTTTTGTAAAATCTAACGATTCAGTAATAAAATCCCTCAACAGCACATAAGTACATTTAGTAACTGTAACAAAGAAATAAAATATGCTCTCGACATGGCGAGGGGCAGCGACCCGGACACGGAGAAACACATAACACAACATAGCCGGATAAGGACATACGGCAACAAAAAATGTAGCAACAAGAAACACGCTTTCAGCAAAGAACAATGAAAAAAATCGTACGTGATCAAAATTAACATGTAATTTGAACGGTTTCTACAACAGGAACTGATTTTGTGTCACGATATGGGATAATGGTTATCACATCATAGACATAAAGCACATAATAAGGTGCGCGTTGAATCCTAAGTAATAGAACACATAAAATCTCATTAACTGCGTAGCTACTCCTTGATCATATCGATGCACCAAGAGGTACATGCATCATTAACCATTAAAGTTAAGCGATGTTTTGATTTTATAGTTTCTTGTAAACGATGATCATATTGATCGTGCACGGGTTCGAATGACTCGAGATGACGAACTGCAAAATAAAACTGTCATATGTACGAAGGCACGAGTTACGATGACAATTGCACTACTGCTCATCATCGTCATTAAAAAATATAATGTCGTTAACGTCAGACACAATTGATTCGCTATAAATTGTCAACCCGGAAGTTGAAGTCTATAAAATATTTAACAATCAACGTAAGAGATCGGTTCAAGGAAACAGATCTTGCATGCTTAAATAATGGGGCATTAGACATGCTTGAGAGCCTTCTGCGAGAACTGGAATCTGCTCTGTGGGAACAGTATAAATCACCCATTGACAAGGCTGCGATTGAAGATAAGCTGAATACAAATCAAGTTCAGGAACACTTGCGCGTTTACGTATATAAGAAACCTATTTGTATACTTACTTACAGTGAAAAGTATAACTGCGTGAAATAAATAAATACCCGATAATTAAAAAAGACAATCTAAAATAGTCGTCGTAATAAATACCCGATAATTAAAAAAGACAATCTAAAATAGTCGTCGTTTAAGATGTAGCATTATCATTCTCTACGTTCTTTTATCCCATCATCATTGCTGAAGACCATGAATCATCCAGACCTACGGCGCCGGCAGCGCAGGACCATATTCGGCTTTATTCTCCGCATCACACCCACGGGTAGGTCCATTCGATGCGCGTGCACACGTTACACGTTACTCACGGCGCGGCGAATCTCTGGTTAGCCGGGGTCAACGATTAACATATCAAATCAAGTTAATATAATTATATCATTAAGGATGGCAGCATGAAAAGTTTAACAGGTATTAAGACAAGTCTAACATTATAAAAAAAAACTTTTTATATCTATAAGGTCATAGTACAAACGTGAGCCGTGTAAATTACCAGGATGGTAGTAATCAATGAGGAACGAAGATGGTCGCACGTAAAATCATTCATTAAGCTTCAGATTTCTACTTTAGCGTGAGCGAGCGTATGGAATGGTGAATAGGACCTAATTTCAAATTTACCTACACTACGGTACGCTTTCTGCTCACTTAACGTGTTATGCACAGTGAAACGTGCTAATGAGAAAGTGTTAGTCTAAATGAGATAGGTATGCTAGAATTCTACATGTGTTATGTATTTATCATACAATGTTTTAGCGTATAACTGCAAACAATAAACGGAGCATTCAAAAATAAATCATATCTATATATAAACTATAAATCACGGTTATTTTAACACGGCTCGATTGTATCAAATCGAAAAACATAATCATTATCACACCAGCAATTATATCTATTAACTTCGCAAATACCACTTCCTGTGCTTCAAAAAAAGAAACAAAATTACATCGTAGCCGACACGTGTCAAACAAACATTGCATTTATAATTATAGTTTAATTAACCATTGGTTTTGCCCTTGACTAAACCATTAACTTGACTAACCATGTATGTAGATGGGTAATATGCTAAGGTCCGCGATCAGCCCACACAAACGGTGCATTCAGAAAAATATCTAGCAATCAACGTTTCATTGCCAATGCATTTATTTTTCCAATCCAACATCATTCATTTAAGAAACGTCTTATTAACTTTATAAATGGTGTTATGAACAGTCTCTGCTGAGTTGTCATCAGTCACGGCTACCATTTATGGGTGGCTGTGTACAGCAAGATGCAAGAGATATGTGCACACGTCTTCTTAAAATACAGTCAGCAATAGGGAGCAATAGTCAGCAATAGGGAGCGTCGGTGGTCTGCGGTTAGTGACTCCGTCCTCCTAACTAGAGGTCTCCGGTTCAAATCCTGGCCAGTGCACCAATGAGTTTTTCGAAACTTACGTGCATTTTCATACCGACTGCTTTAACGGTGAAGGAAAACATCGTGAGGTAACCTGCACATCTGATTTCCAGTTGTGTATGACGGTCGCGTTGCACACGTCCGTAGGTGTAAATCTAAAATGCCCTACACGTGACCGAGGGTGATGATAAGTGCAACACCAGGCAACCGCCGCCTATACCTAGTGGATAGGACGGTTAAATAAAATATAAAATAACGGAAAGAAAATACAGTCAGCAGATACGAAATAGCTACAGCTGTCGGGTTGCTTTATTTTATAGCAAAGTATAAAGAAGCATACACCAAATAACTTTGAAAATAATAGCTGGTGTGACAAAAAACTGACGAATGCAAGTAAGCTTTACGAATTACGATTTCTTACTATACTGCCGTATCAATAAATCATTGGTGTGGGCTCTCATATCATTTAAGTGCATCTGTGGCTACCTACATACGATACTACATTATTCTGATAGGTGGTTATTTGAGATAATTGAACGTTAACTAAATAAAATTTAATGATCATAATACTCATTACGGGTTATTCTTATAAGGGTTTTTTGTTGTGAACTGAAGACTTGGATATGCTGCTTAGTGTTCAGGAGCCTTACAAAATGGCAAAAAACACAAAATCTTTACAATGTATGTAAAATCCATGTCGTCTATTTTGTATGAAAAGTGCATTTTTTAAAGCTATAGAACGAACGTTCAATTAATGTAGTTTCAAGCCCCTAGTTAAAGGCTCCTAGAACTATACTATTACACCCTGCATACTTTAAATTTGTAACAAAGAATTAATAATAACTTGACGATAGCCAATCGACTCACACAAAGACATTCCCAATCCATTTGTCTAACACCGACCAATCTGCATATAATACAGTGCATTTAACAGTTATCTCGCCATCTAGGCGGTGGCGTCTAGCCGCTGGAATTCAGTATAAATAATCAGGCCGCGTATTTACAAACTCTACTACAATACAGCAAAGTTGTTTGTGATCTGGACTTAAGTTCCTTTTACCAAGAAAGAACAGTCAGTTCGTTAAATACATGAAAGTATACATAACACATAATATAATATACAGCAGTATAAAAGAGACCAGGATTCAGGCGAAAAAGAGAAATTAGGGGATACTAGAGGCGTACGAAATAGGGTATTCAGTACTAGATGGATAGGCATGTTGTTACGATAGGCTCAGCTAAGCATAGCTTTAGCACCGCCATCATCTCTTATTATATAAAATATTACTATACGGAACGGATAAGTGATGGTCGATATACAAAGAATACCAGTGGAAAAGTTCGAAGAATTCATAATGTAATAGGAAACAATTATTCTCGCTCTTTTGCACATTGCACACTACTACGACTTAGTTTTTATTTGGTCGGTGTTAGACAAATGGATTGGAAATGTCTTTGTGTGAGTCGGTATTCACCTGCGAAGCTTTATTTATACTCCTGAATTCTAAACAATGTCTGTAGCATCCTCCAGACATTTTCGGAATCTGCCCCAAAATATAAACAGCTTAACTACGAGTATATGGTCACACAACGATTGCATCTGTTGCGTCTTGCGACGTAACCGAGTGTCCGCACATACCATATATAAGTCCAACCTACAATCCTTTAGGATATCGCGGCTAATAATGGAATACGATAAGAATATTACCAATTGTCGGTACTGCGCGTAGGTCAGAAAATAGAACTGTGTTGTTTAGGGAGGCTGTAGTAGGTTTTGCATATATGCGACGCGGCCAGGTGGCGCGCGCGCCGGTCACGACCCAGACTGCAGAGACAATGTAATGCAATGTTGCGTGCCCCGTAATAATATAGAGCAGACTAACAACCACAAAGGTTAACGTGAAACGCGTGGACTCAAAATGGCCTCTTCCTTGTCCCGAATATGGTAAATTGATATCTAAATTTCATAAAACGCACACGACTCAGGAGTTTAAGTTAAGAGCTCTATGGTAAGTATTTGAAACTGATGACGTCTTTGATGAACTGGATCCGTTTCTTTATAAGGACACGAATTTACTAACTTACTCACTTAAGTAATTATTCATTCACGTCGCGATTGCAGAGGAATGTATGTTCTCAATCTCATACAGAGTGCGCTAAATTAAAATTAAAAATAAACCAAATACATTCGCATCTGAATATTGTTTTATGCATGCGCCTACATGGGTAACTACAGAATGCACAATTAAGATGAAAATCTACGTAGGTACATTCGTTTGTTAAAACTGCTATAAAAACATCTTAAACATTCAATTTACTTCGTATTGAATTCGTGTCCTAAATGCAAAGTATGTATTATCAGTTCAATGATCATTCTTTATTAATATGTACACTATCATGTTCCTAACAAGTAGCTACGGAAGTCCGAAGACCAAAAGAAACTATAGCACATAACAGTATGTACAAAACAAAAATAATATTTTCTGCTGTTTTGTTTTTTGCCAACGTTAAGCATCATGATCATATTCTTTCAGCCCAACCGTCAAGCATAAATACTTAAATCTTGTGAATCCATCGGTGAACAGACTCATTTAGTACGATAGTTACCTCATTATACTTATGCGACAATCATCGTGTCGAGTATCAATGCCGTCAGAAAAGGATGCAAATTACCACAGTCATAGCAAAAACCCTTGATAGATTACAGAGATATCCGGATTTAAAGAATTACGTAAAACAACTTAAATAATACTACACAAATATTATTTTTATCACCGTTTTAATTACTAAGAACCTTATGAAATGAAAAAGATAGTTTCAAACTAAAAATAACGAAACAACATTCACAAAACAACAATTAAATACTTTCAAGCACCATTGTCTGTGTTATTCACAGATATTTAACAAATGTTAAAAACAGCGACAAAAAACAGTTTAATAACGCAATGTGAAAAAGAAAGAATTTGTTTCGACTCGTAACAATTGCATTACGTAACAATCAATTAAACGAGCAAGAACATGCGATGTCAGTTCGTTACGTACAAAACACGTATTTTGATAAGGGTCTTGAAGAGCGACTGTTTCGTACGGAAAGGCAACGCACAGGTTGTTACAGAAAACAACGTTTTTTTTAAGTATGTTGGGAATATTTTTCATTTCAGTGAAGTCGCATTTCGTTTAGATAGAATGAAATAAGGTTTCCGAATGCAAAAAAAAAATAACCAGAAAAACTTTTAAATATAATTTATTGTAATCACATAGGTAATTAAGACTTACGACAAAGGCAAGTGATAAAAAATTATAAAGTCACTCCTTGCAATTTTAATATTTATTTACAGAACAAAACGTAGATTTTTACAATTGATAAAAAGTAACCAAAACGTTAAGTGTACAAGTTCCGTGTGGTAGGAACTTTGTTCTTGGTAGAAAAAACTAACTTATCTAAAGAATTATGAAAAGCTAAAATAAAAAAAATAAAAACATTTTGATATTTAAGAATAAATGACTAGTCAACTAGTAAGTTTTGTGAGATAAAACTGTGGACAAATCAACCACCCTGTAGTATGAAATGATCCGCAAAGTCCGTTTGCGAAGAATGTTTGAATACACCTCTCGCAATTACTTTTGTTTCGCTCGCGGTTGTTTTATTACTTTATTAGTAATTAATCTCAAAAACACGTTGATGGTGTTTTATTTAGCACGGTATAATAACAATTAAACACTATTTTAACTGTACGAAAGAATTAGGAAAGTCTATTTTCGACGACCAAGTCCCGTCTTCATTCGTAGAATGTCACTGTAGAATACTTATTATCATCACCAAGGGTAACATGTGGTCTTGGCCGAAAAAATAAGGACCGCTGACCACTTACTACCACTACCACTCTAAAAAGGCAGCTATTTTAAATGATTTCACCGATAAGAAAATACAGAAGAGCAGACGTAGAAATAAAAGGTACGAAATGGAACGAGAAGGTAAAGAAATCGAGTTGAATAAAAGAGCAAGAAGTTTTACTTGATGAAATGTAAAAACAGAAAGTTAAGAAATATTACAAAGGATAACAAAAAAAGATAAGGCTCTATGAACTATGCACTTTGCTGCATCGGAGAGCTGCGAGTGCGCGTAGCCGTATAATTTGATTGGCCAAAGTACCATCCAATTAGTTCCAATGGCTGCTACCGACAAGCCTTGTTATAAACGCCCTTAATCTACACTGGATCTTTCAAAACCTTGCTATAAATGTCAGTTTAATCCAATACTTACCACATAAAAATCTACGTAATAGGTCGTACCAAGTAGGTACACAGAAAACAATGATTTACTTTAAAAATATGTTATTTTCGCCATATGGAAGTCACGCTTATCTTGACCAAAAAGGGTATTTACTGTTCTATTGTAAAAGATTTATTGTTAAGTCTGTCACAAAATCGACTTGTATTATAAAATAAAGAATGTCCTCTTGGGAACTGCGACTTATTTTTTGAGGTAAACAGTAGCGATGACTGAATTATACGTCTGACTAAAACAACACAAAATGTTGGGAGGTATGCATGCACTATGCGCAGGCGAAAATGACAGGACCAATAAGGGGCCACTCGTGTAAATATTCACCTGTCGATCGGTGTGACCGGAATCCATGAATGTGCGTGATGTGAATACCTACTGGAAGTTGCGTACCTACTTACCTTGGCTTGGATTTGATTTTTTGAGTAGGAACAAATAAAGTTGCTGCACGCAGATATCAAAATAACTTGCGAAATGAAAACAGAAGATTAGACCAACTTCAATAAGGAGAGTAACTGCATAAGATATCATACGTCGGGATTAGGTTAAATTTTGGCAAGTTGGTAATATGACTAAGATTTTATTTTTTAAGTGATGTTCAAGTATTGTATAACATTCGAAACAAGTACAAATTAACATAATATAAGTTTTCAAGTAAAATAACAAAGTAAAATTGCTTTTTTCCGAACCCCGGGTTGTCTGGAAGAAATCGCTTTTAGCGATAAGACCGCCCAGATTGTACTACTTGTTTCTTTTTATTTTTTGTTTTGTATGTGTTATTTGTATTTGATTTGATTTGAACAATAAAAAACATTGTAAGCGGATAATCTTTAATTAGGTGGCAACATTCCTATACCTAACAAAAGGAGCAAAAAGTAACTAGAGCACAAATTGCTTACATTGACGTAGATAGAAGTGTAGTGTATACGTAAGAACTACGCATTATCCTCCTACGAGTACTGCATGTCTCTAAAGGACAACGAATGCGACAATTAATGACCTATCCCAAGTTAAGACGCTGCTTTAGGGTTATAAACGTCAGCAGCACATCAGGCGGAGACGTCCATGTTGAACATTGGCCTCCCATTCCGGCGGCTTTTTGTAAGTCTGAATGAACCATCAGTCATTCGTTAGTCGTTACCATTATTGACGACGAAGAAAAATACTCAATGCAAGATGACAAATAAAATAATTCGTTTGCAACAATAACAATATAAAAAGAGTTACGGGTACAAAACAGCAAAGAATTAAGATGCATGTAAACAAAATCGTGTTGGGTGGCCGTCTACAGCGTGCGCCGCTAAATAGCACAAGCCATCGTAGACCTGTTAAGGAATTTACCTGTGCAGAGTTTAAACGCGGAACTGTTGCCAGCTAAGGGTCTCTTCACATTTATTTTAAAGGCGCTTTTATTGTCATGCGTGTTTCTGCCCGCAAAGCGACCCGCGTGCGTGTGACACGCACGACAATAAAAGGGCCCTAAAAATGTAAAAAAACGATAGGTTGCGGGCGGCACGCATTCGGGCAGAAATCCGCATGAGAATAAAAGCGCCCTAAGTCAGTCATCGAGAATAATTTATATATTCTATTACCTTTATATATGTAATATATATCAGGTTTTGTTTATGGTAGTAATTTTCCAACCGCCTCCGTCTTGAGGCAAAATCAATCAGTGTTTATAATATATATTCCTCTTTATTTCAACATGAAAGAAACATGAAAAACTCCGTTCCAAATTTAAAGATGAGATAAGGCAAACCAGAAGCAAGCTGAGCAAACAAAGCAAAACGGTCCTCAGTAAAATACAACAAAAGAACATGGAAACCTCTCGCTTTCTGCAGTTTCTTATCCAATGTTTATTGTTAATCGTAATGGTACAAGGAAAACCTATTAGCGGATCAGTGTCGTGATTTCGTCTGCATCTCACCGCAAATCATTTTGTCTCTCGCAATAATCAACAACTTTCTCTATGTCGCACATAAAATAATAATAATGTGCGATAAAGTCTTGTTTTAAAACAATATATAATGAGTCTTTAATTTCTATTAGGGAATTTTTGAATTAGGGATGGACATTTGAAATAAACATCGATGTTAATACGATGTATTGAGAAATACATCGATGTTTCCAAAACATCGATTGTTTTTCGCTATGGACATGTTTCAGAACTTAAGATGGTTTAAAAACTTTAACACTAGGGTTTGTAAGGTCACTGGTCTGACAGCTTATACGAAAAGATGACATGTTAAGATATTCCAAAGCCGAAACTAAAAAAAATCCAGGTACGAGAAAATATATTTATACAAATTCACATTCACTTTTTTTTTGTTTACAAATACCAATATCTTTTTTCAATGCTATGTTAAAACAGAAGGATTTTTTAATCATTAATTAATTAATTAATTTTACTTAATCTTTCCCTTCAATCGGTTTCTTTGCTCAGTCAAAACTAGCCCTGCCTGGTAAAAGAGTCTTTCTGATAGGACAGATGTTAACAGATAATTACGTTCCGATTCACGAAACGTGGCAGTCAGTGTCAGTTTGCATGTTCGATGCATCGAATTAAAAAACATCGATATAAATTCGATGTTGAAGTATTAACAACACATCGAGTGTTTACAATATATCGATGTATATCGTCCATCCCTACTACGAATTTACTATTACAATGATTTTACTGCCTCAGTTTCCTTTCGTAACCAAAAAACTACAAATCAAATCGTGTGCAGTGACTTCAATGTATCAATTACGCTTGTCAAACTAAACAAGCTCGATCAGATCTTATCTTCTGTCAAACTATATGTTTATCAATAAGTTAAGCAACCTTCAAAAATAAATAAATAGGTAACATATTCGGAAGCTCGAAACAGTTTGAAAATTGTGATAGCATTTACTCACATACAGTGGATTGGAAACGAAATGTAAATCTTCTGCTAAGCGAAAAGAAAATAATAAATCTTTATTTCAGGCACACAAAGTACACAGCACAGAGTTTTACCCATATAAAAACAAAGTATTAAATTAAATTTCAATTTTGTGTCAGAAACGTGAAACGTGATATAATTTATAAGAACACAGAATGTCAATTATATTGTATTAATTAATTAATTACTATAAATTGTTCCGTATTCATATAAATTGTGCGGAACGCAGTGGCAACCAGACAATTCTTACAATTAATAAGTCTTATGTGGAATGAAGCCCTTAATCTACGCATTACAGCGTAAAAGCAAAGACTTTAGAAGTCTTTGCGTAAAAGTCGTCAACCCTGTACCCCGCAAACATGCCAGACGCGCTACACCGCCAGGGCAGGTTAAGCAACAACATAATTTTCCAAACAAAAGCTAAACAAACAAGTATTAAAAAAACTAGTAAGTAAGTATCCGTAATTTAGTCAAGCTCACGTGCACATAACAACGTCTTTTAATTGTGTTTCACTATGATAGAGACACAGGCAACTTTACAACTCGCAAGTCAGTGTCATTATACGTAATATGTGTAGTGTTAAATGAATCAGCAGGATGAAGATAATCCTTTTCATCCTCACAATTTGTTCAAGAGTCAACAATCCGCAGGTATAGCTATTTAAAAACTCGTCTTTACATGTATAAAGTCAAATTAATGAACGTGATAATTTTTAGGATAGTATTTAATCGCACGCATCAGAAAAATACTAGTTGCACATCAAATTAACTAATTTGCAAACCTAACCTATAGATGGTGAAACAGATTTTTTCCTGTGCGATTCTGTATTTTTTGATGGGCGATTAAATATTTTCCATTTTTTATGGTAAGTCCAAATTATTTTAACCGTATCATCAATGCGACGCAAATGTTCAGTTTTCACTTCATTTCAACACAACACCGAGACACTACAATCTTACCGTAATGTTCGTTCTAGAAGGGTTCGTAAGAAAACAACAAAATTATTTTCTACTAAATCAGTATCGAAATACTGAATATTACAAGTAGTAAATAGTGTGTATAATGAATGCCGGATGCATTACAAAATAATTGTAAGTAACACGGATGTGCTGAGTACGTTGTTGACTAATGCCTTCTTGACACTTTAAACACAAACTTCACAGTGACGCGACATGACAACCACTTGTCTCAAAATCTCCTCACCTTTTTTAATGACTTTATATAAAAATGTCTAATCTTACCGTAGGAAAATCACAAGATATTGGGAACATACCTGAAACAAAACAAAAAATATTAGTATGTACCAATAATAGCAGTATTATCGGTTCAGGTGTTTTTTTATTTATTTAGTTACAATCATTTAAACAACTAAACCTCGCATTTCTTATATTATAATGAGAAGATAAACAGATAACAAAACAGATTTAACTCGCTTATCCATAGCCTCACATGCTATAAATCAACAGGTAATAGGTATAACGTTTTTTGATCACAGCTCGATCGCACAGGTATAACACTGTCCGCAAGCAATAATTAAACACCCAATTACATTCATCGCCTGCAGTAACTATAAACAGCAAAAATAATAAGAAGTAATATTAATTTGCATCGAAAATAGCTAGTCGTCGTACACGATCAAGGTTACAGAAATACAGATGCATCGCGAATCGAGTCGCAACGCGACCTTGCTGGATGTGTCCGCGCCGGTGCAGCGGAATGCACGCACGTATACATCGTGCATCGTGCATTTCCAAATTAGGCACGGCAAGATAAACTACAGCACCCTTAAAAAAGTTATAGGCAGAGGAGAAAAATGGGCGGAGAACGAGAGGAAATGGACCGGCCATGACATCTTTACCCTCGGGGAGTATACGAAGAGAAATACGAGTTCCGATTGTACGAGTGCCAATTATGTTTTCCGTCGTCGTCACCGTACAAAAAATCATAACGTACAAAGGTTGATCTCGTAAATCGTCACTCCAGCAAACATCGTCCAGAATAAAAGCACGTCGAATTTACCCACGATCTTAACTCGACACTTAGAAGATTAGCAGAGTGGCCCACAATGGCAGCCACTTCGCACCACAAGTTCCACGACACTTGCCTAATCGCAACCACGGCATTGTTCATTCTGATACCACGGTGAGATATGGCAACTCTCATTGAAGTTCTGTTAGCGCTTCGACTACCGATTAGCTTTGCTTTTAGTCAAGGCAAAAAATATCAATTAATAACGTTTTAATCATTTGAAAATATTTACAGACATCCAAAAGCATCTACATTGTACATATACAGTGTTCGTTTTCAAAGAAACTGAAATAGAAAGCCTTTTCAACCGAGCTTTACGTTACGTTTCACGCAAAACTTTATCAGCAACCTAATGTCGGTCACTAGCAAAAAGCGGTCCCGAACCGCACCCAACTAGCCGCAAGTCACGACCAAGACCGAGCCGACCAGAACTGACAAGCGGCTTGCTAAAAATCGCCACCAAATACCGCAATTTCAAAACCAGAACATTGAACAGAATGGGACGCAAACTCGTGAGCAAACACTATCGAATAGTTCATAGTCTAATTCATACTTTCCGTTGCTAAGAACAATGTGGTTCGTTCGTATATACGAGTAGGTATCACTGCAATGCGGCGAGTTGTCGAGATACGAGGAAGTCAGAGCCGCGCCCGCCCCAAGCTAGGCGGCTTTACAACAACACATTTAAACGAAATGACTTTAAATATTGATAGATATATGTAGTAGAAATTATGTACAATATACGGTGTAATCATGATTCAGAGGAAAAATATGGGAAAGCGGGACAGAGAAAGAAAGAGGACACATGCACGGACAACTTAAAGGAACGGACCGGACATATCTTCATCGCGCCTGTCATGGGCACTATCATCTCAGAGAGATGACTTTCGGATTATAATCGCCAATATTTGATAAGCGTAGTACGTTTTAATGCTTAAGAAATTTCTTAATTAATACGGACTAATCCCAGATAATAGTATTTAGTGGAAACGAACCAAGAAAGGTGATTTTAGGACTCAAAACCTATTAACATGTAACTCCCGATCTCAATACGTCTTAAGTAATTAGTCTTTTGTTACTTAGCCTTGCGCAACACGTTATATGTAATTAAAAACGTAGAAAATAACGTTGTCAATCTCAAGCGTAATGCGTAAATCGGCGTGACATTAGGCATGTGCTCCGATAAACGGCCAACAGAACAAAGAGAATTAGATATAGACATAAAAGCGAGTTTATTTTATAGTATTGAATTGAGCAAACAAATCGCGAGTCTAGTTTCCCAACTGTCGAGCTCAATCGGTAAATTGTGAAATTACAACATAAACGACTAAACGGCTCCAATATTGTATGGCTGTGGTCAGTATCGGATTTAATGCTTTGTTGAAAAGTGCTTAATGCCTATCTACAATTATATGATGTGCTAGAGTCTGATTGGATAGTATGCATTATTTAATAAGGAAGCTAGTTTTCACTGCAACTGAAACTAACAAATGCTTAAGTTATAAAAAAACAATATTATTTTGAATCAAAAGATCAATTTTAAACATTATAATACTTATATGATACAGACTAAAATAAGCACACAAACACATGAAACAATAACGTACACACAATAGTATCTAAGTACATGTACAGAAGTGAGGTCAAACGCAAATAAAAACACATTTAATTATAATTACTACTATAGTATAGGCATGTGACTTAGCCGCGGGGTTTAAAAGACAAAAGCTTGCTTTCGTTACCTTGACTGTACATGCATGCGCACACGCACACGCGATGATTCACTGCTTCTTGGATTCGAAGCAGTGACTAGGGGGATCACATCTCGATACCAAACGACATTCGTGAATGACGCGGTTCTATTAATATGTAGGAACCCAATGTTAATGGTAGCGAGAAGACGAATGGATGACTTAACTTAAACGAAGAACCTATATATAGCACAGAGTATAAAAATAGTAGTGGTAGTAGTACTACTACCGGTACCCATCTACTGGGGCTTTATATACTTTATGCGAAATTGTTCAAATATTTTTTTGCTATTTCACTGAAAACGTAACAAAATTTAACCGGAGGTCCAACCTCCCCCGCCCCCCCAATACCCCCCATCCGCCCATCTCAAAGGTCTGCAACGCACTTGTGACTCCTCTGGTGTTGCGGGTGTCTATGGGCGGCGTTAATCGCTTACTATCAGGTGATCCGTCTGCTCGTTTGTCACCTATCACATAAAAAAAAATAGGGTTCAGGGGTAAAACCTTGGGCAGTACGCCTTAAACAGCTTAAGTTTCATGTCTCTGGAGCAGCGCACGAATCTACGAGCCAACATGTTGCACTCTATGACCAATGCCCTACGTGCCCTCTCCGCGCACAGATCACACTATCGCGCACTTTTAGACAAATACGTTAACATTACAAAAATTTGCATACCAGATAGAACACCCAGACAAATTATCTGACGACACAGTAACGTGACCAAGATCGGTTACAGATTTGAACCGTAAATTCGAGTGACACACATATTTTGGCAAGCTTTTGCCTTACGTTTGACCAGAATAGAGAGTAGGCCCTGTCACACAACTTTATTCAGCTCCGTGCTAGCTAAATCGAGTACACGATCACCGAAAACAGGAAAATCTGAACGCAATGGTGAATGGTGATTCTTTACGCGCCACCAGTCGAAAATATATCTTTTTTTACGACACTTCTGAAAATTTTAATCATCATTTATCATCTTCGTCTTCTTATGACCTAATCTCTAGTAACAAGTTGTGAGCCAAATTTTAAGACTAACATAATATTCTATTTTTAAAATGTTCAGAAATAGAAATCACCTGAAATACGCGAGCGAATCAAGCGCGTTTCTTGATTTATTAGTACATCATTTAATTAAACAGGGAAGAAAAATAAGGAATTGACATACCTACGTTAAAATTTCGAGTTTTTACGCAAGCAAAAAAGGATACAAGATGTAATTAGGCAAATAATCATTTTTATCATATAGAGTTTGTTACTATTCGCGGAAACTGCGATGTATTTATTTTATATCTGGCGTATACAGAACGGTTAGCTGACCTAATGAAAAAAATACCATGTTGCAACTGGACCTCGCATCTAGGGTTGCTCATTCGTGCTCTAGTGGTGGGTGGGTGGGTTTATTATACCTACCATTCCAGAAAACATTTTTCATTTGTTTTTTCAGCCCTAACCTGATTCCCGCTACGAATAATATTTATAACAGTCTTTTATAAGCATGTCTTCTTTTTTTCTGGTTATTATTTTAAAGATAAAACTTTTTTTTTCAGTTATAATGGATTAACCAGGTCTCTTTTTTTTACCCGCAATTGATAAGCCCTTGGCATCATCTCACCTGATGGTAAGTGATGATGATGCCGAAGATGGAAGCGGGCTTAGCAAGATTCCCCAACGCAATAGGGAACTCGAGTACCAGAATTTCAAAAATCATTCCCCTATCCGCTTAGAGTGCAAGTCACGAAATGAGATTGGGAAATAAGTCTGACCGGTTTATTGTGTCAATGTTGCGATCGGGCTTGCCTTTCCGAAAGCGCATTCGCTGGTAACTGGCTGAAAGACATACATTTATTTACGGTGAGACAGCTCCGAGGAATTGTTCGGATTTATCCCTGCCGCCTCTTTTCGCCATCGTTCCACGCGACAACATTTTCATCCCCATCACTTAGATGGTTGGCAGTCCACAACTGTGTGTTTCATTAGAAACTTTCTGCCTCGCACAACCAAACTGTGGAATGAATTGTCGCCTGCGGTATTTCCGGACCGATACGACATTCAAACCTTCAAGAAAATAGCGTACTCCCATTTCAAAGGCCGGCAACGCACTTATGACTCTGATGTTCCAGGTGTCTATGAGCGGGCTTACCATCAGGTGATCCGTCTGCGCGTTTGCCACCTATGCCATAAAAAAAGCGAGTCAAGCAGGAAAGCAGATTTATTTTTAAGTACTTTGATTTCACTGAACAGATACAAGTGGTAAGGTAAACCATTCCTATGTGAGAACAAAACTAAGTTGTGGAAATACTACGACTGGTAAATACAAACAGCCACTCAGTAGGTCGACGACTGTCGTTAAACCTTCTAACTGCTTGCGGCTCAAAATACGAATCACGTACTAGTCAAATTGTGTGACCCATTTCCCAAGCATTTTAAGTGTTGCGTCATTCGGACTACCCCGTTATTGTATTGTATCATACAAATACTAAGTCGAAGTACTGTAAATACATTGCTTAAAAAAGTACACATTTAAAAAATAAATTTGTTTATGTCACTATCAATTTTGGAGAAACTAATAAAATATACCAAAAACAGGATATACCTAAAACAGAAAACAGTTACAACTTTGGAAACTGTCCAGATGTTTTCTAAAAACGTAAAGTCTATAACTGTACGACGGTGTCGTTTCACTTCTTCCTTTAAAATAATATTGCACGTGACAATGTTGGTGGGTCTGCTGCGTCTGCAGTTTGTCTTTCTGTCACATCACGTGACTTAAGGAAGCATGTCAACGCTGTTCCTGGTAGTTTTAAAGCAATACATTCTCTAATAAAATAACTCAATGCTGAAACTATTTCAAATAGGGCTTCAACTCATCAAATAAAACAACTTCGCGCTAAAGACGCAACCAATAAAAAAATAAGTTCACTCATAAAAAAATATATTTTTTGAAATGCTATGTGGTAATTGCCACTGGCAATGTAGGTAGTTTCAATTGTCTGTGACCAATTGTGATAATTTATCAAAAGGACGCCAACTCTTTTTGCAGAGCCCGGACATTAACCAGAACAATAGTATATAATCAATATTACACAAACAATTGTAATTGTAGTAAATTAAAACCAACACTATTAATTTGCATATTATTTTCCAGGATCTACAAGTGTATTTTCATTATATGATAGTTATAACCTTTAGAACACGATTGCAATTGCAACAGAAGATTACGGACAATACAAGGCTTTTTAAACAAAATTCAAAAAAGAGTTTATTTATATCTTAATCATGGAATTTGCTTTCTAAAAAAATGATACATGCACGTTGCAGAAAAACCAAGTGAGCGGAGGACCAGTCTCACCAAAGCACTGCACTTTTATAGAAGTATGAAAATATGACCCCAAATTAGGTACTGCATGTAGAGAAGCACTAATTAAATAATTTTCGAAAATAAACCTAGAATTTGTATAAAAGCTCTGTTCTAGCTAGGCTTGTATGATGTAGATGTGACGATGTTAATACGTGCGCTGACCGCCGGTGCCGGTGCGGCGTCGGCGCGGGCGCATCCGAAACGGTCAAGTTCACGGCTCGTCCACCGCACTGCATTCATTCGAATGGATTCCATTACGAAACGAGTTATTCAAAGTATTAGGACTTTGATGTTTACTTAGCTTTCCATATCGCTTTTGTGTACGTTTTAGTGTAAAAAGAATGTAGAGTCACAT
Organism: Coleophora deauratella; assembly: GCA_958295455.1. Classification (NCBI taxonomy): domain Eukaryota; kingdom Metazoa; phylum Arthropoda; class Insecta; order Lepidoptera; family Coleophoridae; genus Coleophora; species Coleophora deauratella. Next base: position 10,456,863 of record OY282402.1, read on the forward strand.
ATATGTACGTATAAAGAACCGATAAAAGTATCGTTGCTTGTACTATTAATGAAGTAGTATCTATACGAGTACACAATACATGATGTTAAAAAAGAGCGTTTGAAATTTTAAGGGGTTATTCAGAATCAAATAAGTATAGAATACAGGAAAAATAGTGGAAAAATCCAATATACAATTATTATTTTTCAGTTTCCCATATAAACTCTTGATTCATTATTCAGATTTAGTATAGGAAACTGAAAAATATTGTAGATCGGTTTTTTTAAATTTCAAGCGCACTTTTTTAACACCTGTATAAAAAAATATTTATGGAACTTCGTATTTATCTTATAAGCTAGGCTTTGGTCGGTAGAGCAACCTACATCTGATACAGATAGAATAGTATAATCAGCCACTATGAGTGGCGTTTGTGGAGAAAGCCTTTGATTCGATCGACACCTGGGCAGTTACACTCTCTCTAATGGTGCCAAATTCACTACTGTTACCATTGTATCAGTTAAGTTAGTCATTAAGTTATGAAGTGTTCCTCCTCCAAACGCCACGCCTATTGCACCCAATACGCGAGGCATAACAAGAAAAAAAAACTGTTCTTCACAATCTAATAAGACTTTTTTGTATAAAGCACCAAATATTTCGCATAACTGCGCTGCTATCTCATCTCTCGGAGAGTGGGTCATCCTCGCTAGCGAGCGGATATGTCGGTCGCAAGCGCAAGCGCTCGATCTGGGGTCAGCGGTCCGTGGAGCCGATGGACTGTCTTGAACTTGACCCCATCGTCGCCTTAGGCACAGATTCTCCGCGAGTTGTCATGATGTAGATAGTAAGACTTGAAACCAAAGCACAGTGTTTTTTTTTTCCTCAAAAAGTGACATCTTCGTTTTTTTCATTCATTCAATTTGGCTTTTTATAACAAATGCAAGAGTAAAACTCCCAGGAGTCCATTTTGTATAGTTTATTTTTAAAAAAATCACAAAGTTTTGTTGACCTTCATGTTAAAAATATGGAAATTAATTCATAGAAAAAAAACTATTCGCAATTAAGTATTATTTGTTTTGCGGGTATATAAAGATAGTCTAGACGCATATTATCCCCTTTTAATTTTATCAAAAATGTTGGAAAATTTCTCAAAAAAAAATATTTTCTGAATTTTCAAATGTATTTTTTTATATTTTTTCTAGGCCGAAGTAGAGGTTCTGTCTAGGACAGATATATTCCTCATACTTATTAGTATCTCCCACAAAATTAACACATTCTACTTCGGCGGAAGTTTGGTAAAATATATTTTTATGTACTAAGGTCAAAATTTTGGATTTAGGGTTGACACAATAAGGTCATTTCTTTTTTTCTTCCTTTATACACAATCAACTTTATTTTAAAGACTTTAATTCAAAACGTACTTGGATGTAGTAAACTAAGGAACTAAACGTCTTTTGCGCATCAACTTCGCCCAAATTGCGAAAAAGAAAATTGGTCTTACAGACATGACATTTAACTGATTAAATAGGTATGAAACGCCGGAATATTTTTGTTATTTCGCCAAAGTATTAAAACATATATAGTGCAATTTCATGAGTAGAAATAATCCACCTTATTTTGTTATATCAAAATTGTGAATCAAGAATTTATATGGGAAACTGAAAAAAAGCGGCCAAGTGCGAGTCGGACTCTCCCATGAAGGGTTCCGTAGCAGCAAGTAACATAACATAAAAGTTCTTGTAGTTCGTTGTAGGTAAATTGCGGTTTACGATATATGACGTATTCAAAAAAAATTCTTACTTGATCTCGTTCAAACCAATTTTCGGTGGAAGTTTGCATGGTAATGTACATCATAATTTTTTTTAGTTTTATCATTCTCTTATTTTAAAAGTTACAGGGGGGGGGACACACATTTTTCCCACTTTGGAAGTGTCTCTCGCGCAAACTATTCAGAAAAAAAATTAAATTAAATTTATTCTAAAAAAAATGATATTAGAAACCTCAATATCATTTTTGAAGACCTATCCATATCCTACTCACACGTATGGGTTTGATGAAAAAAAATTTTTTGAGTTTCAGTTCTAAGTATGGGGAACCCCCAAAATTTATTATTTTTTTTCTATTTTTGTGTGAAAATCTCAATGCGTTTCACAGAATAAGTACATCTACTCACCAAGTTTCAACAGTATAGTTCTTATAGTTTCGGAAAAAAGTGGCTGTGACATACGGACGGACAGACAGACAGACAGACAGACGGAAAGACAGACATGACGAATCCATAAGGGTTTCGTTTTTTGCCATTTGGCTACGGAACCCTAAAAATGTGGGTCGGATTATTTCATAGAATTCAGCAAAAATAGTTGAAAAATCCGATCTACAATGCTGATCAGCCTGTATAAGGATACAAGTAGGCACAATTCGTACATTTAACTCACACGGACGCCATATCGGGTCAGAGCAATTTCGAACCGCGAACACCCCCGGATTTCAACGGTGTTCGACAGTTCGGAACTACGGGATTTCAGAGGTTAAGAGACAGAAGTTAACTTCGTTTTCACAATTAAAGGAAGAAACAAGCATTCGATTTAGCTTTCAAAAAATAATACGATATTAATAGAAAGGTCAAATTAGTGACAACCTTAACACGTATATTTGAAAATCATTTTCTCTAAACTTCCGCCGAAGTAGAATGTAGTGATTTTGTGGGTGATACATATTAGTATTAGGAATATATCTGTCCTAGGCAGAACCTCTACTTCGGCCTAGAAAAAATAGAAAAAAATAAACCTAAAAATTCAGAAAAAAATTTTTTTTGAAGAAATTACAAACATTTTTTATTAAGTAAAAAGGGAATAATATGCGCCTAGACTATCTTTACATGCCCGCAAAACAATGAATACTTAATTGTAAATATATTTTTTTCTATGAATTAATTTCCGTATTTTTAACATGAAGGTCAACAAAACTTTGTGATTTTTTAAAAAATAAACTATACAAAATGGACTCCTGGGAGTTTTACTCTTGCATTTTTTATAAAAAGCCAAATTGAATGAATGAAAAAAACGAAGATGTCACTTTTTTGAGGCAAAAAAAACACTGTGCAAAGTAATTTCTAATTTCACATGTGAATAAATTGATTAAAATTTTAAAAAGTTTAAAAAAAAATACAAAAAAATACACTAATAATAATATTTTAAATACTTTTAAAAGTATCGAGAAATTTTGACACGGAATTTAAAAATAAACTTTGAAAGTAATCCGAAATATTCCAGTTAGTTCAATAATAGATTTTCGAGCGCTTAACACTAAACTTACACTAATCGAAATTAATGATATTATAGATATCGCTATAATATCGCTATAATAATAAACAAATTCCTGTCTCATTGTTTCGTATCCAGTCGGCTGCGAATGACCTCGAGCGTCAATCTTTCAAACTAAATGTATTGATCACAACATGCGACACAGCTATCTTTGGCCGTGAACGATTTTTCTCATGATACATGCCTGCCTGAGCATAAATTCGCATTGCAGACTTCATCAAATTCAACTTCAAAAACTTCGTCCTAGAAAACCCAAAATGTTTTTGGAACCCACTGATATAATACCAACTATTTAAGAATTTTTAGAAAACGTTTTTTTTTATTTCAATGACGAAACTTATGAAAACGCTTATAAATGATAAAGCTTTTAAAAAGCGACCTACTTTGAAAAAAATATTATTTTGATACATATTTGAATTATTGACATTTGCTTTCTGTTTCCGTGCTGCAACCGATTAAATCAAACCCATTATTATTCAATAACAATTGACCTTAAGCCTATTTTATTGGGTTTATGATTGAATTAATAGCATGCCAATATTAGATCGAATTGGTTTCGTACCAAATGAACCGCGCAATTATTGAAATGATTTTCTATACTACCAGTCATTTATTCAAACAAGTATTCCCTATAGTATATCCCTATAGTTGTAAAGTAATAATGCAAATCAGAATTCCATGTATGTATTTGTATGTATAATATTTTTTAATTATGAGATTTAGGTATTTTTTCTTGATTTTCTTGTCCCATGACACCTTTACGAGTTGCAAAAAACTATGCAAATGTATCCATCGAACTTTGTTGTGATAGGTTTTTTCAAGTGCGATACAGTAAATTTTAGTTTTTATTTATTATCAAACACAACTCACGATTCCAACGTCATAACACTACATTCAAATGAAAATAATAAATAACCTCTAATAAACACGTTATTTGGGAACTGACAATAATTTATAACATCTATAAATCAAACCATTTATTTCGATACTTATGATAACCCCTTTTCCGATTTTCGACAGATGTATTTGTATGTGTTCATGGTAGCTGTACTCAATACTTACTGCCTACGTGTATACCCTAACCATGCATCAGACAACGTGGTATTAGTCGCGTAACAGAACAAACTGGGGAAACAGCAGTCGAGCTCGGTGATTAGGTGTTGAAACCTGAGCAAAGCCCCTGATTATTGACTGCTTGGAAAAAAACTAGAATGCAACGAGAAAGGATACTGAAGCAATGTGAACAGTGGTTAAATGAAGGAAACTAAGCAACATATTTGAGGTATTTTAATTATCTGAAGTAGATGGATGTCCGCAACTCAGCAGTTATGATACCTAAATATAATTTAAAGCGCTATATTATATTAGACTGAGTCAAAAAAAGTTGCAAGAAGTTAAAATATAGCTACTCTATAAATACAAGTACTGCTCATTACTTCATCTGAACTCTGAAAGTCGATTTTCTTTTATTAGAAGTTATAAACGGTTGGTTTGGCGTTATTTTGCAACGTCGTCCAAAAATGGGAACCAATGCATGTATTACACGAGTTAAAAATAGCGGTGCTATATTTTTTTTTTAATTTCGAACTAATTTCACATACGCCGCGCACACGACACAATAATATAATCTCATTATCTCATTGACATATTATGATTTCTTTTCATTAGACAGCAGACGTTTGTAATTAGCTTTTCATGCGGAGGCCGCGGCCGCTGTGGGAAAAGGCAGGAAAGTGGAAAGTGGGGTTGTCATCTTCATTGTCAATGGTGCGGTGCATTGTTCGCCTGCACAGCATCCCATGAGAACAACACGCCAGAGACGTCGCACACGGTATATTATATTATAACTCTTAACTTGAATTATTCTTAAACATAAACTTGCCTTTGTTTTCATATTAGGTAATATATTATTTAATATCAGTTGAAGCATTATGATTGAACGATAGATACACACTCAGGCAATAAATGTAATTTCGCAGTTCATAAAACCCACGTTGTCTGATTAATAAGTAAATCAGACAACGTGGGTTTTATGAACTGCTATTTACGAACAAACTTTTTCGAATTTTCTTCAAAAGTGGATAAAATATTGTCTGGTCTGTTTGCCAATTAATAAATACTTTATAATTTGAGTATTTTCAGCAACTTTACATCTGTTGCGCCGACTATACTGCCCGTGCGCAAGTTCCCAAGTCTTATCTTTTGCACTATGATTAAAAATAAAAAGTGCTCTCATTATGCACAATACTGAAACAATGCTAACGAAAGTGTTTCCCTCGCCTTTACAGGTACAAACAAATCAGTATGTTGCCTTCTTACTTGCTGCGATCTATGATAAACGCTTTACGAAAACTATTTTAAATACTACTTATCTCCATAAAAGACTCATGATTTCACTTTAATAATGATATGATATGAACATAGATTGATATTTAGTTTTTACTAACTTTTATTACATTTTTCACAGTAATTAATGTCTGCGAGTGTACTTAGCCTTAAGCTGCTTTTCCACCGGGCGAGGCCAGGAGGGAAGAGAATTTTAAATTGTATGGGAAAAAATAAATTCTCTTCTCGCACATCTTCGGTGGAAATAGTCTGGATGGGCGAGATAATTTTAATTGTTTCTTATTTCCACCGGCGAGGCGAGGAGGGAAGAGAATTTTAAATTTTATAGGAAAAAGTAAATTCTCTTCTCGCACATCTTCGGTGGAAATAGACCGACGCGATTTCATTTTTTTTCATTCCTTGGGAGTCATGGGATATATTTTTTAATTCTATGTTTAGTAATTCTTCTTCCTTTCGATGGTAAAGTTATTTATGTAAAGCAATTACCAATATATATTTTTCTTTATTACAACGGCCTTATCTAAGAACTTAACTACACAAGCTTATACTAACGGAAACACTTCCGAACTGTCCATGTCATTAGGGCGTGATTGTAGAGTCAATCACACGACCATTGTCAACGAAACGGCCGAAGCAAGGGCAATCGTGAGCCGTCAGTCACCGTTTCCGTTTACAGTATTGTTGAGAGAGTGTTATAAAAGCTATGACAATACCTTCGACATAAGGCCTAACATGAAACTATTTCAAGTTCCCCCGATATTTGTTTTAGTTTCAAACAAAATCAATCAAAGTCGATCAACTGTCCAGCCAATTAAAATGGGAAGATATTTTTGCCAATGAATTATAGGTTACTAACTCACTAGGGAGAAGTTATTCAGTTTCATGAGTAGTAGCCCTATTTTAAATAGTTTCGACAAATTTTATTAGACCTTTATGCAGCAATGAAGCTTAAATTAAAAACTCACACGACCTGATTATATAATATTCTATAACGCTAAAAACAAAAAAGCAAAAGAAAAAAACAGGCGTCTATATTTAGCCTTTACAACATAAACAACGAAAATCGCCATACTTTACTACCAGATTACGCATTTAAAACGGGTCCGAATAACTTATGTTTTATAGTGTTATTATTTTTATGTACAATAACAAAGGAATTCAAAACTTGAAAATTCCATAGTAGAGAAGCAGTCCAAACATTTCGACTACAAATATTGCCAGTAGGTGTTACTTTACGATCAAAGCCTTCATAATGCGCGATTCTTAGACAATCGTAAAAATGTAATTGCCAAATTATGTCTTTACGAGTAGCTTCTATTATTTATTCCTTTATTTGAACCCACGCGGAGCCGTGCCGAACGAGATTTCCATCCAATTTTTGTTATATCCTATCGATAAGTTAATAAACAGGATGGGTGTGTGTAAAAGCTACTAAGATTGTTATTAGATATCTATGGTGACCCAGAATACGGCGTAAAACAAATATAAGCAAAGAGTTTACAAACGACGGTAAATCAAATCTCAAAGCAGACGAAGTCGCGATTGACCGCTAGTATAAATAAATAACATAGCCACCTCGACATTGGTGTCTGTCTGGATGGCTGTATTGCTCGAGCCAGCGAAAACAACAACGTTCGGTCACCGCTTCAGTAATAAATACATATCTCATGGACCTTTTTATCATAATATAATTATTTATTATGTCAAAGTGGCGCCGTGCTCAGTAATTTGAATTTCATCGTAGCTTATTTATTATGTTATGTTGACCATAACAAGAAACATCACGGAAGTATGAAACAGAGATCCATTCAACTCGAAAGATTATTTCAATATATGGGTCATTTCGGGATGAGATTATACATAACGAGGGAAGAATTACTTATCTTCCGTTCCTTAATTTTATCACAGAATACTTAATCTTATACGTATATTATAACCAACATTTTCCCAAACTTTCTGACTCCCACCTCCTACTCCCACGATTTTCTTGAATTTCCCGGACCACCTTGAATTTCACCCTATTCCTGATTTTACAGAAAGTGGAAACCCTAAATTTGACAACACTAGAGATCTAATGAACATCGAATCAATACTTTAATTCGATATAGTCATAATTTGACATTTACATATTTGTAATTCATAATAAAATAGCACAAGTCGAATAAAAAATCTCAAAATTCGAACAATAACTTAACTTGAGCAAAATATCATTAGAAAAACTGTACCTATCTATGGCACACAAACTTTTTGTTGTTCGAACGAATCTCGCTAGTCTGGTTTTGGCGTTACAAAGTCGAGGGGAATTCCACTGGCGCGAGCGCTCACGATTCTCACGGAATGCGGAGATGAGCGAGGGTTTTCGGCATATTTTGCCTTTCTAATTAGCATGGCGCCGCGACGCGACGCGATGCCATCGCCGCCTGCGCACGCAGCCCTCACAAGAGGCCAATAACAAGCTAGTACTAGGCCACAACTCTCGTCTGCTGTCCTTTAATTAAATTATACATCACTAGTTTTTACATTTTGTATATTATACCTGCATCTCTATTCCGATATCATGCCTGTCAATTCTTGTGTACCTTCGTACGCGTCCATATCCTTTTTAACACTATTCATTGTTCTGCCTCCCCCTCTTATCAAATATTATGCAGAACAGAACTTACTAACCAACTAAGAACACTTCGTTCAAGGAGGAATATGCAGACAAAACCATAACTACTTTTTGAAATCAAGTTAACGAAGCACTAGGAAAGACAGAGCCAAGAACCCAACCGTCCGTCCGTCTCTGTTCGCCCGACTCGCTTTTATTCGTAATTTTTACCCCGTTGTTTAAAAGATGCTAGCTCATTTGCTACAACGTTAATTTTACAATTTCACTATATATTGTCGACACATATTGTCGTTACTTCCTATACTCTAACTCGGGTCAACCTTGAACAAACAAAAGTTGGCGGATATAATACTTATATACGTACTTTGTGGTCGGCCACGCGGTGATGTGGCTCCTTCATGGTGTTTACAACTCTTATTTTGATTTGATGATCAATGTCATTATCAAATGCTAATAAGCGTTTAAATTAATGCAAATGGGTTAACCTTAACCTCAGTATCGCTTACGTAAATATATTTTAGATTTTATTACTCAATCTTAAAGCGCCCCCCGCGTATAAAAACATAAAGTGACACTTCAAGCTTTGATGAACTACAGTAACTGTATTTGTCACAAAATATGAGAAATATTTATAAACGCTTTTATCGCTAACTTAAATATAATGCAAAATCCCTTAGGTATCAATAATAATAAGATTCTAGTGGATTATTTGTACTTTGTAATGAGTTTAATACGATAAATACACCACAGACAAAAAAGAAGAATTAAGTATTTGTTGTAGCGCGTCATCATCCACATCACATTATGACTAAACTCAACAACTCTATATTCTATAACTCTCACAGCCGTTCAAAAACCCTAAGGGCGTCCGCTGCGTTAAGCGGGTGCACGGCGCGGGCGTCCGCTCCGGGTGCTGTTTCATGTCATTTCATAGAGCAGCGCTGCGTGAGGCGGGTCTCCCGTCGCACGCGGCGCGGGCGGCGAAGTACGCCCCGCGGGCGACGGGGTACGCTCTTATGTCCGTGCGAAGGAGCACACGAGCGGAGCTGTTTCAAGAAAATCAGTGAGCGCCGCTGCGTTATCCGTGTCACGGGCACCCGCGACGGGTTTTTGTCCGCGACGTAGCACGGCGCGGGTCCCCGCGGCGGACGCCCGCGCCGTGCACCCGCTTAACGCAGCGGACGCCCTAAGAGCCAAACACACCACAAACCACACGTGACCATAAACTTGAATTTGATAAACCGCTCGGGCCATCAGGTTACATATACTATGCTCCTCTCACGAAGATCGCAGCGCGACTTGTCAATACATCGGATTGTGTTGTTGTGTAGTCGATAGATCGTAAGTATTGGGCAGACCACGTAACGCCTGGGTATTTGTTGTGGAGTATCGAGAAAACCGGAGTCGACTGCGGTAGCACTAGACATGCTGACCTAATTCAACCTTTTGTTTTGAAGCCCAACGACATCATACCCAAGCATATCACGATCTGCCTAATTCTATAATCGACCAACGACATGTACCATTCCGGCTCCAATTAACTGCATTCACACACTTGTTGCATACACAATTACACATACGTCTTCTTAATACGAGTGCATGTCAGAATAAACTCGATACATCGTGATGTATGCTGTATATGTTACGAATATAATGTTCCGGATCGATCAGCGCATACTTTTTGGGTTTTCCATGTAATTTCAATTCCGGTTACGATACTTGTTTAAATGTTAAGTGTTGGTGACTCACCGCGGTGTTTAAACGTTATTGAACGTTTGTATTACTTAACATTAATATCAGAATTAGGTATCCCTTTGGGTGATAAATGTTGAGCATTACAAATTATAACAAAAATTTCTTATTATATGAGAAAAGTATATAAATCAAACCAAACCACATAACAAATCGTCTTCATTTTCCTTTCGTTAGACGCTTTTTGTTAGAAACATAAGTTTTGTGCTGGCCACACCGCCATTCTATAATCTACTGTGTAAAACGCGCACGTCACAATAAAAAGTCAAAAAATATAAAAATCTTTTCATTTCAATATTTGTGCTTTACAAATTGGTGCCGAAAATACAGTCTAATATTTCCATTACAAAACTGTGCTAATTTCAAGTTTTCAAGACAAAAAACTTTCAAAAATACAGTGACGTGTGAATATTGCAGACGTGTTCCATATTGTCTATGGGCGCACCGCGTGTCGCCACATGGCAAACTTATTGCGTCATATTTTACAAGTTTTACACTGAAGTTTTACAAAGGTTTTTACAAGTTTACAGCATATCATTTTACAAGTTTTCAGCATAATATTACACAAACTAAGTGAATTTGAGCAAAATGACCAAATCCAAAAGAAAATCATTGGATGGTGGAGCAGAGGATGAGTTCAAAAGGCTAAAAATTTCACTAGGACAGTGCAAGTCCACGCTCACCAGAAATGAGGCATTTTTCAGGGATTCCACAGACTTCACGTTGGAAGATTTAACTGTGAGAAAAAGGATAATCGATGAATGTTTTACGAAATTTCAAGCGACAATGGTCGAGCTAAAAATGTTGCAAGATGAGGATTGGGGCGACACGCAGGAATATGAGTTTGAGGATCGTTACACAGCTATTTGTACGCTTCTTGAGCGCCACAAGAAGAAGTTCTCTGATGGTTCCTCGAAGACGGCAGTTTTTTCAGGTGGTGAGACCTCAAGGGCGAAGCTCCCGCCACTTGACATTCCCACTTTCGATGGCAAGGACATTGGACAATACAGGCCATTTATGGAGATGTTCGAGGCTGTGGTTCACAAAGACCATAGTTTGACTGATGTTCAGCGAATGTGTTTCCTTAAAAAACATCTGAAGGGTGAGCCGCTGCAAATAATAGACAATTTACCTATAGTAGGGGAGTCCTATCAATCCGCTGTGTTATTGTTAAAAAAGCGGTATGATAATCCAGCTTTGCTTATACACAACCATGTCAGTGTTTTACTTGATTTGCCACCTATTCACAGGAGTAGTTCTCAGCAGATACGTGAGTTAGTAGTCAAAGCAAGGCAGCAAATAACCGCACTTAAAAACCTTAAGCAGCCCGTTGAACAATGGAATTCTATTCTTTCTTGTATTTTAATCCGAAAGCTTGATCCTCTTACAGCACGGTTGTTCAACACCGACCGAGACCTAACACTCATTCCCACTACAGAATCACTGCTAGAGTTTCTAGACAAAAGAGCAGCATCCCTGGAAGCCACAAGCAATAATAATGAGCGAGCTCCAGGTAAACATAACCTCAAAAGTAACTTTGCTTTCCTCTTCGGTTGCTCCACAGGTTTTAAATTCTGAAAGCTCAAAATGCATATTATGTTCCCAGCAACATAAGCTTTTTAAATGCTCTAAATTTAATGCAATGACCCCTAAAAAGAGGCTAGATTATGTCACTCAGAACAATCTATGTAAACTCTGCCTTACATTTCACTTAAAAAAATGCAGATATAATTTTAAATGTTCTGTATGCCAGTCTAAACACAATGCTCTTATTCACATTCCAGATTACAAACAAAATACTAACAAAATCCAAGATACTAACATTAGCAATAGCTACCAGGAGCAGGATGTTACACCAGAGGTAAATATGCACTTGCATCAGCCTTCTCTTACATCTGTCTTGCTACCCACTGCGAAGGTGCTTGTCTCCGGGGCAGACAACAACAAATATGTTGTCAGAGCTTTACTTGACTGCGGTAGCCAAGTATCTTTTTGCACAACCGCTTTATATGAAAAGCTGGGGCTTCCAAGTTTTGAACTAAATAAAAACATTCATGCTTTAGGTGGAATTTCCAATCAAACAACTAAAGGCATAAATCTTACAATACATTCCATGGTTCAAAATTACAATTTCAATGTTACATGCTCAATTATTGATAAAATTACAACAAATATTCCACAAAGACAAATAGATATGTCTAGATTTTCACTGCCTAAAAATATTGCTTTAGCTGACAGTGAGTTTTACATTTCAGGGGAAATCTCACTTCTTCTCTCCGCCGAAGTTGTCTTCAGAGTAATTCAAGACGGCAAGGTTGAGGGAGGCCCGGAGGATCCAGTCTTGCTGAACACCCGCCTTGGATACGTCGTCTCGGGAGACATTCCTTCTCATTCCAATGTGGCTGTCACTATGCATGCCCTTACAAGTCGCCAATTCGATGATCTAGATGCTTGTGTCAAGCAGTTCTGGGAAGCAGAAAAAATCCCTGAATTTTTCCCTGAGTCCCTCCCTGAGCATGAATATACAGAAAAGATTTTTCAGGAAAGTGTTACATTACAAAATAATACATTTGAAGTGAAACTTCCTTTAAAGATTGATTTACAAAGTATTGATCCATCCAATTCATATTATATTGCATTGCAAAGACTGTATAATTTGGAGAAAAGGTTTAAAAAGGACCCAGTCTATTTTGAATTATATAAACAATTTATTCAGGAATATATACAACTTGGCCATGCTAAGGCAATTGATTTAAATAATTGTGCTCTCTCAGAGCAACCATTATTTTTTCTGCGACATCATGCTGTTTTGCGGCTTGATAAACAAACAAATAAGTTGAGAGTAGTTTTTGATGGCAGTGCTAAGACAAAAGAGGGCCACTGCTTAAATGACTTGTTATGTAACGGGCCAGTAGTTCAAAAGTCACTATTTGACATTTTGTTAACATTTAGGACATTTAAATACACTTTGCAATGTGATATACGTCACATGTATCGCATGATTAAAATACATTCAGATCATAGGGTGTTACAAAACATTTTGTGGCGAGAAAATGATAAAATGCAGTGTTTACAGTTACAAACCGTAACCTATGGGTTAACGAGTTCTGCTTTTAAAGCCACAAGATGTCTTATAGAATTGGCCCAAAGGTATAAAAATGATTTTCCATTGGCTAGTGAGGCAATAATAAATAGTAGTTACATTGATGATGTACAGGGAGGTAGTCAGACTGTCCAGGGTTGTATTCAGTTAAAAAAGGAATTAATATCTATCATGGAGTTAGCCAGCTTTCAGCTTCACAAATGGGCATCAAATGACCCAAGTATTTTAGATGACTTACCTCAAGAAAAGTTAAATATGAGTCAAAGGGAGTTTAGTCAAGAAAAATCTGTTACAAAGACTTTAGGTTTGAACTTTGTACCCCGAGAAGACGTATTCAAGGTAAGTGGAAATGTAGTTGCGACTTCAAAATGTCCGACCAAGCGCAATGTTTTAAGCTCGGTCAGCAAGCTTTATGATCCAATGGGCTTTGCTGGACCTATTATAATGCAGGCTAAACTTATAATGCAGCAAATCTGGCTGCATGATTTGGAATGGGATGCCCCATTACCGCACAAACTTGCCAATGTATGGGAATGTTTTTACAAGGATTTAATTGAGATGCCTGATATTAGTGTGCCGCGTTACTTGCAGTTTGCAGATGCAGATGAAATACAGTTGGTAGGATTTTGTGATGCTTCCACTTCCGCCTATGGGTGTTGCATCTATGCAAAGGTGAAATTAAATGGCAGATATCAGACATACCTATTATGTTCTAAGTCAAGAGTTGCACCCATTCATTCAAAACTTACAATACCCAAGCTTGAGTTAAACGGTGCATTGCTTTTAGCTAAGCTCATGTTTCATGTGTCCACAGTTTTAAAGGTAAACAACCTAAACTTGTTTTGTGATTCCAAAATCGTTTTGGATTGGCTTGCATCTTCCCCAGTGAAGCTTCCAGCATATATAGGTAACAGGGTAAAGGAAATTACAAGGCTTACAAAAGAAATGCATTGGTATCATACCCCTGGTGTTTACAATCCAGCTGACATCTTGTCCAGAGGTTCTGACCCTCGTTCATTAAGTACAAATAATTTATGGCTTTATGGGCCAGATTACCTGATTGAGACTAACAATTACAGCTTTCACACTAAAGTAATAGAAATTCCATTATCTTGCATTGATGAAAGTAATACAGTTACACATGTAGTTGATAATAAAGATGCTTTAATGCCTTACTTTGTCAAATATTCCAATTTGTTTGTTATGATCCGCATAATGGCTTACATGCTAAGATTTATTAAAAAATGTAAAAAACAAACAGTATCAAATGGAAATCTTACAGTTGCAGAGATCAGAGAGGCATTGTTGCAGATTGTAAAAGGTGTTCAACATCATTATTTCAGTAATGAATTGCAATGCATTCAAAACAAAGAAGATTTAAAATCCCATTTTAAGACACTGCATCCTTTTGTCGATGGCAAGGGTTTGTTACGTGTTGGAGGCAGACTACACAATGCCAATCTTGACTTCTGCAAAAAATTTCCATTAATTTTGCCTAAAGGTTGTCATGTCACCAAACTTATAATTACAAATGAACATTTAATGATGTTACATGCAGGATTAAAGTTACTTTTAAGCAGTCTTTGCCAAAGATATTACATTGTTAATTCTGTTAGAGAAATCAAAAGTGTCATTCACAGATGTGTAACTTGTGCAAGGCACAAAGCAGAAACTGCTCAGCAGCTTATGGGTTCATTGCCCAAGCATCGTGTCAGTCCTCTTACAAGACCATTCGAAGTAGTTGGCCTAGACTATTGTGGTCCTTTCAGTATAAAGCAATCAACAAAAAGAAATAGTCTGATCACTAAAGGATATGCAGTTGTTCTGGTCTGCTTTGCCTGCAAGGCTGTTCATCTTGAAGTAGTGTCAGACATGACCAGTGATGCCTTTTTAGGTGCCATTAAAAGATTTGTAGCCCGCAGAGGCGTTCCATCAGACATATATTGCCACAACGCATCAACTTTCAAAGGAGCAAACAATAAATTAAAAGATCTTTATACTTTGCACAGTACTAAAGAATTTCAGGATCTAGTGTCAAATTATGCTTTACAGAAAAGTATTAAGTTTCATTTCATTCCAAAATACAGTCCCAACCATGGCGGTTTATGGGAAGCAGCTGTAAAGTCAGCAAAATTTCATCTAAAAAGAATTATTTCAATTAAAATATTCACCTATGAACAATTTACTACCATTCTATGTGAAATAGAAAGTATTTTAAATTCTAGGCCTCTCACTCCTTTCACTCAAGATAACTCTGACTTTTCAATACTAACCCCAGGTCATTTCATCATTGGTAGTCCTTTGTCAGCAATTCCACAAAATGATGTCACTGAGGTACCATCTAATAGGTTGCGTTACTGGAGGTGTAGTGAGCAAGTGCGACAGCATTTTTGGAAGGCTTGGAGTAATGATTATTTAATTACATTAAATAAACGAACAAAATGGTATAAAGAGATGCCTAATTTAAAGGAAGGTATGGTTGTTCTTTTAAGAAATATCAATACTCCTCCCCTTCATTGGCCCATGGGGCGTATAGTAAAGATTTATACTGGAAATGACAACAGGGTCCGCGTTGTAGATGTGCAGACTGCTGATAGGAAAGTGCATTCTCGTGCAGTTTCTAAATTAGTTATATTACCTATTGATACTGACTGATATGTAAGTTAGCTCTAAGTATGTATATACTTACTTAATCTGAGTTATAGTTACTATAAAAATGTAAAGTTTTTCTTTTAAGAAGTAACAATTCAAGTTTAAATATGTTATTGTATATGTTGTTATAGCAAAAACTATAATAGAATCTATAATTAAGTAGATATTTCATATATTTTTTTAAAGGCATACTGAGTGTGAACCTATATTTCTGTTAATTTTCAAAAATACCTTTTTGGATATTAGCTACTGAAATAGATAATAAGTAAAAGGCTGTTTTGTTTGTCATAAACTTTATTAGTCAAATTTGTGCTAGAATAACAAATAGTTTGTAAAAACTTAGAATTATATAATAATATAGCTTGATAGCCAGTGTTTCCAGGCTTTTTTAGTGTAGTTTTTGGGACCTTGTGCCCCCCCAGATTATGTTAGAAACATAAGTTTTGTGCTGGCCACACCGCCATTCTATAATCTACTGTGTAAAACGCGCACGTCACAATAAAAAGTCAAAAAATATAAAAATCTTTTCATTTCAATATTTGTGCTTTACACTTTTGTATTTTTCGTCAATTCGTTTCAGTATATTACGATGCGCTTCAATTTCCCCTTAAATGTAGAGCACTCGATAATGCCCGCAATAAACACTGATCACTTTCCTCCACATCAGGCCGATGGTGGTTTCAACTGTTTCCTTAAGTCGAGTCGATGGTCGCCACCATTACGCAACAGATGTCGACATGTTTTCGCTGCACGTGCACCTGCGCTTGTACGGCCGCAACTTCTCGTGCAGCGGACAGCGGATGTTCTTGCGATATCAAATACCCTTTCCCTTTGGTTACCGAAGCTTTTTCTAAATTAGGTCTGTAGCCGACACGTTCCCATCGCAGCCAATGGTTTGTCAAATGACACTAACGACTGAGCTGCAAATATGTAAGGTTTAACGATATCCAGTGAAACTATGCTTCTTCTTATCGTGTGGCACATTTAAACGTCCTATCCACAAGGTATAGACGGCGGTCGCCTATTGAAACTATTTAAACTGAGGTTTCTATATTCATGAAACTGAACACCTTTTCCTAATAAATACGTAGTCAACTCGCAAAAAATATTTTACTTCCTACACTGAGTTGCACGATCAGCTTGTTTTGTACACGTCTTTTCTGCTGTTATTTATCCCTTTTCTGTCAGAGGTCTGCTGAAAAAACTTCTTATAGAAATAGCTTTTTTATTTTTTACCTTAACAACGTCTGTATTTGCCTCTTTTTTGTGTACAGTAAAGTGTTCTGTGTATTCTTTGTGAGTAAAAGTTGTAGTACTGTGGTAAGCAAAACTGGCTCACCAGCATCCTCTGCATTATGCAGTTTGCATAACCACTGCTTGTCCTTATTTCTATGATTTATTTAATTCATCTAACTGGACATGGAGACCGCGGTTTCCCAAAGTAAAAGTGTACGTGAATGTACGAGATAACGCGACACTTCCGCTGCTAATTACATCTCTTTAATGTTCTAGGAACCCTCGGAATTGTATCTTTTCTTTTCTGAGAAGGCAACTTTATGATACTTTTAATGGTAATGGTTTTAATACTCCCGTTTAGCAGCATTTATAACTACTTACACGGATTAAAATAGCTGCGTCGGTATCATAACATTTATTTATAATTATAACAGGAAAAAATTGTAATAAAACTTTCTTTGTGACAACTCTACATACTTCACTTCACTACATCGTCAACAAAGCAACTGCAGTTAAATATATCTTCGCTTTATTCTCATATCACTATGCAACGGGTACTCCGACACTGTTGGAGTGTTGTAGTGTAAAATTCTTTTAGTCTGGACATTTCCATATCAATTACAATATGACTATAAACCGGTGTGATCAGTCGTCAAAAGCGTTGCGCCAAGACTGCAGTCTCGTCTGTAGTAGACGCTGAGGCCATTGATTGATTGATAACTACAAAATATTCACCACGGCATGCAAAGGTAGTGCTTAATATAATAGATAGTCATAAAAAGGCAAGGTTGTGTTCTTTAGAAAACAATAGTAACACATCGCAATGGACTTGCGCACTCTGTCGTCTCTAGGGCAGATGGCTGCAGATACCATATCAACATAAAGACATCATGAGGCCGATCATGATCACTTGCTATTTAGCACACCCCATCAACTCGAACATAAATGTCGCAACTCAACCGGTTTATGACAAGCGACTGATAAGAATTTATTTATGACAAACACAATTCAAGACTATAAATCATTATCTTAGACTATAAGTGTATAGAGTAAAGAGCGCAAACTGGTGAGCAGTGATGTCTAAACAAAATGCAAGTTGCTAAGGATGTTAACACATCGGGATGTGCTAAAAGAACTACAAAAACTAATTAGAGCAAGGCCCCTTGTGCAATTATTGCAACACGCCATGAGAAATGTTAAAATCTTATAGACACACAATAACTCAATTGAATTAAAGGTATCATAGTGCGAACTTAAATGATAAGATTACATACTTACAAAATAATAAAATTGAATAATTGGCTCAAATTTTTGGAGTCACTGAAGATCCATAACGTTGTCGAAAATTAAAACAATCTTACGAGATTATTTAGAAGAGTAGTTTCAATATCAAGGTTAAGATCAAATTAGTTATTAGATAGATCGGGATTATTGAACAATCTGTAACGTGTAACACTCCTATTTCCGTATCTATAATGCTATTTGGTCCTTTATACATGAAGGAGTGGTTGACTATTCCTACTGGTACATTATATTCAATTGTGTCTACTCAACATCTATTGTCAAAATAGAAACATAAGACCTGCAGGCGAATTTCGTGTTTGCGCAAAAATTAAAAATAAATAGAGCCGCTGTTCTGCACACCTAAGATATCCGCATACCATTTCACGGGATTTCCTAAATCGTACACCGCCTGTCGTGCCGGTCGCTTCGCCGTCCTCCTGGCGCCAAAATTTATCACTTTGGAAAGAATGCGACCATGAAAAAACTTACATTAACGTGGCAGGATTCTTTCATCTTAAAAAACTGTTTTGTGGGTTGCTTTATTTTAATTGAAGAGAAATAACAAATGGCAGGTAAGACCGTTATGAGTGAGATTAAATATTATTTGTACTGCTTAGAACCGTGCTAAATACAAGTCTATATGGGAGGCCTATGTTGATCATTTGCCGTCTTCTAGCTTTATAATACCTCCTAGTGGTGGGATCTTTGTACAAGGTAGAAAACAAATGATGATTTAAAACGAATCTTCTGATTAATATTTATGAATTCAACGCGTGAAACTGAAGGCCTTGAAAATGATGCGGTTAAATCATTTTGTAACTTTTGTTTATCTAAATCTCTTTTGTTCTACTGCTATAACAGGATAAACCAGCTATATTAAAAACATATCTATAAATCTCAGAATACAGAAATCTGTATTCTGAGCTATAAATACTGCAGCGATGCAAAAAAAAAACTGCTTTACCATTAATATAGCGCCCCGTAAGCCGAAATCATAAATATTATTGGCTTTTGTGAATTCATTTATAATTCATGCAAATATAGCGAACAAACAGGTAAAAACATTTGGAATAAACAATGAGTTATAGGAACTTCACATTTCTATGGCAGGCATGACAAAATTAAAGTATATGCCTGTGAAAAGGATGCGCAATATGTTTACTACCTATGCAAATAAACTACATAAACCTTTAACCATAAAAAATACACAAAACCTATTTTCATATTTTAAATCATATTATATAGGACAAATCGTCCCCACACCTGAAAATCCAGTAGCTTGGAACAGATGATGATTATCACATCCTTAAAAAATGATACAACATAAACATACTAAAATCAGTATCGATAGTCATTAAATAAGTCTGGGGTACAGTTACGAAAATTCCACAGTTAGAATGAAAACAAGATTTGTAAGTATTACGTTATACTTTTTTGTTTCCACCATTTAAATCGTTATATCACACAAGTATTGCTGGTATCGATAAAATATATCTTGATAAAAATGGTACAATAAGTAAGCTCTCAGAGGGTCACAATCACAAAGAAGATTATTACACAATTCATGAATTATATAGAATTACACAATTCTATGATTTAAAAAATAAGTCTTATGCCGAAGGGCATTTGCACCGTTTCTTTCCTACATAAAACGCTTAAGAAGGCCTTTCTAATTTCACGCTCTTACATTATTCGAACATACATACTGTAAAATAAAATAAAATAAAAATATAAATTACAAAATCATTAACCGTATTGTATTATGTATTATTATAATAATTATAATGTGTCGGTGCCCAATTTCTTCGTCAATACTACAGGATATTTATTTCACGGATCAATGTATTAAAAAATATATGTATACTTAGTTAAATGTTTTTTATTCGTTCAGATTAAGTCTCACCCTCCCTTCGAAATATGAACAACTCATTAAGATCTTAACTTGTCTTAAGCCTACAGCACACCATTTCGTTTTATTGAAACAAAAGTTTGCACAATATTTTCCATTGCACTACCGCATACCACCGTGACTAATTTACTTTAGAATTTCATATTAATGCTATTAGCTACAGCGGTAAGTTGTAAATGATAGTTTTAAAAAGCACGTTTCATAGCTAAGTAATGGTAGAAAAATATATATTAATTTTATTATTAATAGAAATAACGAATACAGGTATACTAGGCAGTAGTACGATATTTAGAAATCTACGTTTTACACCGACCTATCATACAGTATATTTTCTAACCTCAATTAATAAAATAATACTCACATCTCACCTCAGTTAATAAAATAATACCCATTAGTAACTAACTAAGACACTGCAGATAATAACAAATTCGATTCAATGTGCTTTATTGTAATAAAACGAATAACACATATAAAAGGAGGTATTTGAAATGCTTTAATCGTTTCAACAAAGTATCCGAAAGTCACGATTGGCCAAGTCACGATAAAAATATGGTAAACTTTAGTCACAAAGTGTCGCTATGTATCGTATGTGGGAGAATAAAGTATACCACCTTTTATACCTGGTTTATAATCAGTCACACTTCAATCATATTATTTCTTATTTTATGGCTAGTTGTAAAAAGTGACTAAATAATTTTGGGCGATGATACATTTAAGATACATATTTAAAAAAATATGGCCCATACTAAACTGAAAGGGCATGACTAGTGGTATTCTGCCGTCGAAACTCCAAACAAAACGAAGAAAGACGAGAGGCGCCAAACCGCATTCGCGAAGTCGCGTCAAGACAACGGGTTAATATAATAAAATTCATCAGAATTTCACCCGTTATGGCCTCCAAAATACCTTCACGTACCTTTGTTCCAAACCATGGAGGTAAACAAATAAACTCTTATGGTGTTGTTCCTTGGATACCTTCATATGGTAAACAAACTTTTAAAGGTCAAATTATTGTTTTATTCCTGTTTATTTCCTGTCACGGATTCATGTATTTTATTTAAAATCGAGGACATTTAAGCCATGTTTAGAAAAAAACAAATTGCTTTTATTTTTGTAAACTGATATTCTAGCCTTAACCTTTATAATCTACTCAACTCTACTTCTCGAATTCCAAGAAAGCTTTATCACAAAATCTTTAGGCCAATAAATAACTAAACACAAAATTGAAGTTGATTTCGAAAAAGGTACCGCATAAGCAGATCCGGGAGTCAATGAGGTATAAACATCATAATATTAAATAATGCTTAACGTGGAATGAGTGATCAAAGACCATAAATGCAAATGGCGGTGATCCCGTTCGCGACCGCGGCCACGGTGGAGGCTGCGCGTGCGCACTGCGCCGATGACCTTCCAAGGACGGCGTTGACGACAACATTATAAATTATATTTAAAATTTTATTTGAGGAATACTTATACATTTAATTTATAAAAAAATACAAATAAAATTGAACCCAAGTCACGCACTAACTGGTGGATGCACGCGATGGATGCAGACTTAACCTATAGCGTCACCATCCTACTGATGCTGGCTACGTACGGATCTCTTTCCATATTCTCCGGTTAGAAGAGCCAACTTTAATATTATAAGACAAAAACTATTAAAATTTTAGCAATAAGGAAGGAGCAATTTTATTATTCTTATGCATTTTTTCGCCTTGTACATGGTAGACACGCCCAAACAAACACGAATGGTAAGCCAAAGCGTAATTAATATCAAAATCATACTTTCGCTATTTTCTCTCGACGCGGCACCATTAGAAATTTTCAATGATAGTGAAAAGCTGATGGACGCACATCGATCAGCAAATTCAATTACGTCAACGACGCTATTAATCCACTGGAAGTCCACTGGCATGGCCATGGTAAAACTGGCAACCACTGCGAGATTGTGAGTGGAAGAAATAAAAATAATATCTAAATGACGGGTTGCAAACCATAGGGATACAAGTGATACTTAGATGAAATGAAGTAAAACTGTTCTTTGTAAATGGTTTTTAAGCTATTAACTTTACATTTATAATAAAACACAACCAATATTTAATCATCAGCATTTAATATTCTGGAAACAAAATTAAAAATAAATAAAAAGGAAAATATTGGAAAATAAATATTTTAATAAAAAGGTATTTAGAGAAGAAATAAAATAACAAAATCTCTTGTGTCTTGTGGCTAATTGATTTGTCACTTGTACCCCTATGGTATACAACTAGTCAAACATGGTATGAAAAGCTTCTGTATTGTTTCTTTTGTAATTATATGTATGTATATGAACATTTAATGACTGAAAGTTACTTTTCAAAACTAACAAAACTACGAGGGCATGATCTTCAACGTTTACATTACATGTGAAACATGTTTCATCAGATATCATAATTTTATTTTGTTAGATCATGATACAGTTCATATTTCATTCATTACGCATACCAATACGAGTTTCAAATTGAATTATTGATTACGCTACAATTACATACATTAAAAAAATAAAAGTCAAATCAATCAAGCAAACTGATCACCAGCCTCTTTGTAGAGGAGGGGTAGTTTTTGTAACTGAACAGGTGTTTTTGGAAATGTGTCGTATATTTAATGCTACGGGAATCTTGTCAAAAATCCCATTTAAAATATTTATATTGATATAACTTTGCAGTGCTGAGTGCTCCATACAATCTTGTATGTACGTAACATACAATAATATTAGTATGTAAATAAATAATCCGTGTTCTGTGCGCTATATTGAGCGTACCGTTAAGGCTACATCTGCCACGGGGACATTAGGAAACCCCCATATATTCCAATCATTACTAACAGGCAAACTAAGAAACCTCTGTAAAAGGTTATCTCATTTTACTTTAGGTATATGTATATATATTTCTAAAAGAATTTTCTATAACACAAGCAAGCAAACGAGAGTATTTTATGTTCCTTGGTCATGTAAATGGCCACCTTTATTTACGGAATACTCAGCCAACACGAAACGGTGATAATTTGGAACCTAAAACTAACGAAGTACCTCTTTGTCCCTTTTTGAAGTAAATTGCATTTCTTATTATAGTACCATACGTACGTAACACTCTTATATTATCTGCGGTAGGTAATTCGAGTGCATTTGTTTACATAGTGTCACACCAGACCCACGGGGCTAAGTCCGATAAATGACTTTTCATATTAAAAACCAATCAAACATTCTTTAAGACCTTACACAACCTATTTCAAATGACGTAGGCGCATTAACTACGAAGCGCGCGCGACAATTAAAAATCTTTTACATAGGTAAAGAAATAAATAAATAATAATATAGAGTTATATTGAAATCGCTTTTCAATTTATATTTGTTTGTCAAACAGATTAAGGACTGATTCGTAACCTGAAATGTATGTTTTAGTACTTTGACGTTAATTTTGCTTAAATGAATCCTATTTACACCAATTGCAATCCATCTAGAGGTTTCCGATAAAATCGCGAATATTATAAATTAAATGCGAAAGTGAGTTTGTTTGTTTGTTTGTCTTTCTTTCACTTTGCAACGGAGTAACGGATCGCCATGTTTTTTTTACAAGGAGTTGAAAGGGTGGAAGTGACATAGGCTACATTTTATTTTGTAAAAACACCGGATTTCCTCGGAAAAAACAACAATGCAACTTGACAAATGTATGTATTGCTATAACTGCCCATCCAACCAATGTCGTTGAAATGTAGAGCCTAAACAGAGGGAGGGGAACAACACAGTTCAACCGGAAAACTTATTTTCGTGCACTGCGCACTCTCAATGACAGTCATAAAAACTTTAACCTCGCGGGCAAAGCCGCGGGCAAAAGCTACCACTTACATAACGGCCAAACACAGCTTTTTTTTTTAATTTCCTCGAAGACAATCAGACATTCCTTAAATCCTTGCACGACCCATCTTTACTGACGTCAGTACCTACACCCACAGTAGCATCACCGTGTGCTGCGTGTGCTTGGCTGGCTACTGAGGCTGTGTGCGGGCGCGCATAGGCGCCGAGCACGCGCTCAGCTCTGAGTATTTACTCCGGCGCCCCTACCACTCGCCGCACTCATGCGCCGACAGAACCGCCGGCCACACGTGCTGCACCCGTCGACCGAACTACACCTTCGACACAAACAAACAAATATGTGCCTGTGATTATATGTGACAAAATACAAAAAAAAACTAAAGTGAATAAGTGACTGTCATCGTGTGATGTGCAATTGATATTGCAACTGTGCAGTTCAGAGCCGCAGCCTCAGCCGTTATCAATAAATGTAAGCTGTGTTTTTAATATAGATGCCTAGGCGCTAGGACTTAAAGTGCTAAGTGAATCAGAAAGAAACTACTTTCCGTGTAAAACAAATATGTCAACAATTTGTTTAGTATACATATAAAGGGTTAGTCGTCTATAATATGTTCTGTGCGGAACAGTCGTCTAATTTGCATGCTGTTTAATTGATAATTTTTCATGACAATGTGATCTAGCCAGTCCCCGACCCAGATCTCACGGGCCGCGGGCCGCGCAGTGCGCCGGCGCACCAACAATGAATCCAGAAACAATGCTACTTATATCGCGACAGTAACGTGACTCTCATACACCACAACCTTCGATAAAGCCTCAATGAAAAAACCACCTGTGTGAACATAAGGAATAAAAGTTTTCTCAGAATCACATATGGCAATCATATTTTATAAACACTATTTGCCTTCGCAAAACAAATACACTCACATCAACGAATACACATGAAATAATCGATGACTCTCGCAAGAGGATTGTTTGAGAACTGTCTTAAACTCCTACAAGGCAAAGTAAAAATACGCTCCTACACAAGTTTGATTCAGAAACTGAATCATTTGTAACAACTTAATACAAGCGTGGGATTTAATTAATGAAGCCTAAAGTCAGTCATATTCAAACTTACATTCTAATTTTCTCATAATGGTTAAATCCTGATGTCAAATTGCAAAGATGCATATGCGTGAGCACCAGACAGAAAACAATCTCTGGCTAATTGAATTGCCTCATAGATGTCTGAACATGTCAGCCATCAGTCACACAAAAGGCATAATAGACAAGCATTTTCATCTCATTGGAAATAATAATGAAAACAGATTAGGAAAACGCACCACACATCTCGAAATGACCATTTTAAATTCCCACCAACTTTAGACTTAATAATATTTTATCAGATGTTTGTCACTAATTAATTAATGAAAATTAGTTTTTTAAGATAGACTATAATTACAGGATGTGATCTCAAAACAAGTTATAAGTTTGCAAATTCCAAAATAGGTGACGTCAAATAACTTATAGATTCAAAACACATGATATCATTAGTGTCAACAGAGCTTGTGAAAAACAATCGGACTGTAAAATCCAAAGACGTCGACTAACGGGACAGGTCGCTATGTAGACGTTCGCGAAATTTTAATCGATTGGAGGCATCGGTGTTACGTGGCTTATGTAAATCGAATCAATCGACGAAAAACCGGCAACCGTTGCAGTTATGTCACGTACTGGTCAACTC
Organism: Coleophora deauratella; assembly: GCA_958295455.1. NCBI lineage: Eukaryota > Metazoa > Arthropoda > Insecta > Lepidoptera > Coleophoridae > Coleophora > Coleophora deauratella. The sequence goes on from OY282402.1 coordinate 10,482,628, forward strand.
CTAATTAGTTTGACAACAAATAAAAAACAAATGCGCGCTTATAATCATCATATATTATAGATAGAAGACGCAAGTTCTAAATTCGAATGAAATGAATGACCGATTAAACATGATTAGCTGAGTGATGTAACAGTGATAGGTTTCTGCCAATCGTGGCAGCTATCAATATAAATCAGTAGCAAATGAAAGCCTTCAAAACGAAAGTACTGCCGCAGCATGCACGTAACATTAACGTTGTATAAAATTTACAATTTCCTAATTCAAGACAATCTTAATCCTATTACAAAGTTCTTAAATATGGTAGCAGCGACGCAAATACTGTTTCCTGTTCGTAATCCGTGTGAAAACTATTCAAATAACAATTTAAAAAAAAACACGGACGTTGTTGTTTTATGTTTCTTTATATCCGTGTCCGTGAGTAAAACCAGTTGAATATTTGGAAATGAAATCAGTCGGTTAAAGTTGTGATCAACATCAATTTAAATAGAATAACGAATGTTCAATATGTTTTTATTAAAATATATATTTCATAAGCATTAAAATACTATTATTTGATAAGCATTTCTTTAGAAGAGTATAACATCTGGAATATAGCGTTTGTCTGTGTTACAACAAAAATATTCACGTCTGGTGTTGTTAGTTCACGAAACCATTGAATGCAACTTTATTATTAATAAAACAATATTTTGGTATACTATGCCAATGTCCTGCTGGCCTTGACTTTAAAGTCGAGACTTATGAATCAACGGAAAAGCTAAAAGCGTTCACGCATCATAATTACTCTGAATCTAAATCAGAATCTGTGCCTGTGACATCATTCCGGTTCCACATCAAATTGAACAAAAAATAAATACCTGTTATCACAAATCGGCAAAATTATAATAAACAGATCAACGATTCAAATCTAATGAAGGCGCGATGACAATATAAATCGATGATTACGTCATGCCGCGCGGACGTATCAACAAAAAAGCCGCATCCGGCTATCTAGACTCAACTTGGAAGTAGTTTGTAAAAAAAAAGGCTACTAAAATGAAACCGTGCAATAACTCGCTATATTTCGCGACGAAAGCAAGGTCTGTGAAAACCTATGTGAGGTGAAAACAATGTACAAAGACAATTTGTTTTAAGGTGTGTAGCAACAATTGTCGCTCGTGTGTCTCCTGAACAATAGAGGCGTTCTCAGCGGCTAGGTGCGCCCGCGCAGGCCGCGCGCATCGTCAGCAGAAGCGTGCCTGATCTCCATGACGAGATCGCGCCTCTAATTACCCCCTGCGTGGCAAAACCTCGCGTCGCGCTTACTCAGCGAGAAATATATGCAGACCTTGAAATTATAATTGCATTCAGCGATAAATCGAGATAGTTAAACGGCTGGAGTAATACTTCAAAGAAAAATTACAAAATTCGCTATAAAATATACGGCTTTCCTCGCACCAAGACCGCGCGAAGGACCCGCAATCTAAGAAGGTTGGTCATTATTCGCCACGCTCCGAAAAACATCAAAAGGTGGGTAACACCAAAGCAGCGGAAAAATTTTGAAACTATACCTATAGTACGTTGCACAAGACACGCTCATATTAAACAATATAGAACTAACTAATAGCCATTATCTATCTAAAATCAGTTAATTGTAGTTTACTTCATCGCTGTAGAAAGAACATATTATAACCGGCCAAGTATTCTGCTCCATCGAGCTACATACCTTGACGAGTCCGTATAATCAGCTCGGCTCATAAAGATGGAATTGCTTACCTACAACAAAACAAAAGAAAATGGTTAATCGTTGAAACGAATCGCAATCACAAAAACAATCAGCAATTTACGTCAAAAAGTTCACAATGTTAACAAGCGTCACGTACTTCATGTCAAATTTCTTCGGAAATTTCACAGGAAAACTAAAATTTTAGTGAGATGCTGTAACAGCAATTACTGGAATGACATGAGAACGTATAATCGGGCATTACATGGAAGATTACGGCGTGGATGTGATGGGACCACTGTGCTCTGTGAAATTACGAAACAAAGCGACTCGAAAGCGACTTGCTTAAGATGAGAGTTCTTTATTTACGATAACATCAGATTTTATGTACATACATAATCTTAATAAAAACAAAAGCCGCGCCAAATCTTGGGAATACTACTAAATAACAGAACACTTCCATTCCGATCAGACTATTTATGGGGTCGATCAACTCGTTCTGTCTGAGAAACATTTTGAATGCAACTTTAATGGACATGTTAAATAATGTACGTAACATGTCATTTTTGTATATTTGATGCGACTCTCGAGACCCTGTTACTGACGCGGAAGTGTTTGAAATGAATTTGTACAAAACTACTCACTCAGGCGTTCTATTAGAATTCGATATAGTATTTATTGCGTAGGAAGACAAAATCATGGAGACATAACCGAAAGAGCTATTCAATTTGTTTTATGAAATACAGTTTGGAAAAGCTTACACAATTCAAAATAATAATATGACAAATGAGTAACCTTGGATGCCCATAAAGGTGTGCCATTATAAATCATAAATATGCCAACAATAGAGTATACGACAGTGCACATGAAATAGTTTGAAATATTTCTCGACGAAACGGCCCCGAGAGCGGCGCGTGCGCGCCCCACGACCGTAGCCAGTCACGACTCCAAGAATCAGATCAATTTTTAACAGTCGACCTTAGAATACCAGTACACGACACAATGGAACTGTTGACATCAAAGTAGGCACTTGAAATGTCTATTAGAAAACAAAAGACGAAGCCTTAATTGCCACTTATTAAATTGAAAGATAAAAGAGTAAGTAGCAAATGGTAAATTTAAAAGGATAATAAACTAAATGACTCCCATAAAACAAACTCGGCACAACGAATATGCAAAAAATCGACAACAAACTTTTATACTTAAACTGTAAATAAAAAATGCAAAAATGTTTCAACAATATGTTTTTACAACGCGAGATAATCTAAATTAGACTTAACAAAAGCTTAATGATGTAAGAATTCCCACATTAAACGTCAAGGTTATATGCAGAGACCTTAAAGTGTTAACTTCATGCATAAGGATCTGGTTGCAGCCCAACGGTATGGAGATTATAATGGCATCTCGAACTAGATGACATAACGTGGCATGGCTATAGGTGACTCTACAACGAAACAGGTTGAGCACAAGATGGGCTTGCCTTGACCGAGCCTGTTTTACCTCTATAGACATAGCCGTGACACCATTTTGAATTCCTTATAGAATCTATAGCAAAATGGAAACAAATTATCTGCATCTATTTAAAAGGTATTTATTGTCGTTTTATTCGCTTGTTTGGTATACTTTGAAGATCGTTACAGTATAACTAGAAAAGAATATACAAGATCTTATTTTATTATTGTTAAATGTGGCCAAAAGGCTGACGGCCCACCTTATGGAAAGTGGAGTCTCATCAAAAGTACCCATTTAAAATGCGACTCCTAGTTATGAAAATAAACGACTGATATTTTGTAAATAACCACAAGAAACCTCTAGGTCTGTATCTATAGCTTTTTTATCATTTAAATAATTCTGCCAATGTCCTGTTAATTCAATAAAAAAGAAGGGACCAATTTATTAAGAGTTCTTTTATTTATTAACTTGTTCAATTTCAAGAGTAGAATGATCGCTTTGAATCATTTTTGTACCTTTATTAAAACTTATACGTGATTATTCATCTAAACAATTATCTTTGGTTCTTAGTTGTTCAAAATATTGCAATAGATAAAGATCGATTTATAAAAGTGTAAGTGAAACTGAAACAAAAGGAAAGATATATAAATGTCGCTACAAACAAAAGATTCGGAGATTGCAGAGGCAATGATGGAGTTATTTAGAATAAAGACATAGGTAATGAGGCCGTAGATCAATCAGAAGGCACGCGCGCGCCCGGTGCGTCTGCGCGTCGCTAGGGTTACTACTTTATTTTTTTTACCTTCTTTTGTCATACATCCAAATAGAACAAATAAAGCTCGAAATTTAAATATATAAATCCTTTGATATTATCAAAAAAGGTGACAAAATCTGAACCAATAATTCACATATAAATAAAATACGCAATTGCAGACTCAAAATAATTACATAAAAGAAGGACTTACAATTATTGTACCTCAATTAAATTTTATGTACACTAGCTTAGCTTAGTTTAAAAAAAAAACCAAGACTCACATCACAACCCACAGTTGTGTCATCTCACTAATATTATAAATAATTATTGTATAATAGATGCCAACTGCCAACCCTGAAGGTAGCGCTAATGATGCACCCGCCGCCATTATATTTATATCTAGTTAGTTGCGGTTTATATAGACAGTTATATTAAACTTGTTAAATCGCTGCTCATGCCAAACGTCTTTTAACATGAATTTAAGCATTTTAAATTTTTAACCAGTATTTTAATGGCAGGACCGTGGGCTTAATGGAACAAATTCCCGCCGCTCGGAACTTCCAATGCCAGTTACCGGCAATTTGCCACAGTTTCGCAATTTGAACAAACACAGCGACACCGTCTGGCCACTAACATAACTATAGACACGTGGACGCGGTAAGGTACTTGATACTTGCTCTCTTTATCGACCAATCTAGTATATCTCGTTTCGTTGCGAAATTTTCGTTTATGTCGAACGGATAATTGTACTGCATTCATTACGTGCCTACAACCAATCAAATCCATCGAGGTTATGTAGTCCCGTTTTCACTTTTATCTTTGACATGTTCACTGAATATGTAACTGTATTTCATTTGTTTTCAATTTGAAATATTCATCATCGACTGATCCCATAAATAAAAATAAAATAAATAAATAAAGAATAGTTTAACAGTTGGAGCTGGTTATGGCTTACAGTTTATTAATAGGCAGTTAAGGCTTTCCGTCGTTCCGCGAACTCAAGGATCTATGCAGGCAATTATATCAGCTTAGCTACTTACTTATGGTAACTACTAGGCCATAACGACTGACTTAATAAATAAAATGTGTGCTTCCGTCAATGCAAATATGTTACTAATACATACACGATAACAAATTATTTATCACAGACTTTCAGCACAAGTCGACATTAATTTTCTAGACTTTCAAATGAATCTCACACAAGCTCTTACATTCATGAGTTATTCAAAATTAGAAAGGCAGTGAAGTGAAACCTTGCACATAATATCCTGATGTTTGGACTGGTCACACAGACGTTAAACAAAGCGCGATGGAAAGTGAACTGACGTTCTGAATACAAATCGACAACAATGTATCACTGGTAGTTTCCCAACGCCGCGACGTTAAAGAAACTCAGCTCAAAGAAAGCTTCTTGCGCACACGTCGACGTCGCGCAGAAGAAACGAAACAATCAGACTTTAGAGGTGATCACACCGAGAGAGGCACTTGACAAACATTAATGCGCCAGATTTGCATGGAGCAATCAATATCTCGGAATCGTTTCGTATTTGCATACACAGGGTATGACTTATTATTCGATGACAAACGACAAATAATACATGCTACTCGTGACACTAGACAACCTTCCCAAAGAAACATACAATTACAGTTGTTTTTTTTTTTATTCTAGTTTTAATAACTGATTAGTTAATTTGCACACTTTGTATGAAAAATTAAAACTTTTTGCTGTCATTTTTAACCGACTTCAAAACAGGGAGGAGGTTCTCAATTCGTCGGAATCTTTTTTTTTAATGTATGTTTTTTTTTGTACGTTTTTACATTAAATAAAGAGTTTTCTATTTCTATGTTCACCGATTACTCGAAGACGCCTGAACCGATTTGGAAAATTCTTTTTTTGTTTAAAAGGGTATACTTCACAGGTGGTCCCATATATCGAAATCGATTCGATTCAGCGGATAAAGATACGTTGACCCGCATCGGTATGCAACTTTTAAAACTTGCTTGTTGTAAAGCGTTTTTCAATCTGTGCACCGAGGGCGTGCCACTCACGGCGCTGGCTCGCAAGGCTGCCGGTGACACTGGAGAACAAACCGCGGCTGCCTTACTTTGTTAATCACTCCACGTCTAGTAGTGACCGCAAAAAATCGGGCACCTTGCGACAAGGCCGTGTACATTCGTCTAACTCAAATTCCGTTGTTGTATTGAACACAACGTATTTCAGGGGTAGAAATTCATATTCCGTTGTTGCAGTGAATACAACGTATGTCAGGGGTAGGAATACGCGTGACACGATAAGAAAAAGTTATGCATGGAAAAACAAGTTGAAAAGCTTTATAATGAATTGAATCTTCTGGTAAACAAGTGTCGGTCATGCTCATGTGTTATTCATTTCTCGAACACAAAATCGGTTCAGTGTTAACTGGGACTTCTACTAATTTTATAATGCCAAAGAAAGAACTTATATTCTACGACTTCGCTCAAACCTCTTCTTCTTACAAATTGGTCAACCGATTCGCATTTTTTTTTATGTAAGTAGTCCAGAAATGTTTTGCTGTTTAAAAATAGTTGTAGAACAAAAGTTGTTTAGTATAATTTTATTAGAAGCTATTGGTTATTTATTTTAGTACACGGGTCCTATACATATTTTAAGTTGTATCCTAGAAGACCAAATAGTGGCAAAAAAATCAGTTCAAATAAAATCGAATTGTTTAATCGAAGGTCAATCCTCCGACGAAAGGCGGCGATTGAAGAAGAGTTGGTCCAAATGTCAAATCTGCATGCGATGTGCAGTGAACTTTACGGATCACGGTTTCATACAAACTCAATAGGATTGCTAAATGTTATGAACATTAACAAAAAGGCGGATCTGAACATGCATTCACCCATACAACATTCATGCAAAGAAAAGTTATATTAAAGGTCTTTAAAGGCCTTATGAAGAAATAAGATGAGGTTTTTGAGGCTAGGGCTTTATTTTCATAAGTATAGTTATAATAATAAATATAAAATTAATTAAACCAACTAACAGCCGCCTAAATTGTACAGTTATATTACATTATTTAAAATATTACTGATATGTATTATGTTTTGTGCAATAAAGTGATCCGTCTGCTCGTTTACCACCTATCACATAAAAAAGTATATTTCAATTTGGAAAATAAATAAATAAAAAACACAGTCCAAAATTTACTTAACAATCCGAGTACAATACTTATCTCTTACTATACAAAATTCCTGATTTTCAATTAAGATAAAAGTTTAAAAATGTATATCTTTATGTATTTGTTACAACTGTTACAAGTTTAAGATTAAAAAAAGGTTTAAAGGCCACAGTAACCTATAGGTGCAGCGGCCAGTGCTTTATGGCTAACAATCGGAACCAATTAAAATCGGCTCGCGGTTTTGCAACGCGCGTGCGCCGCCCTATGCCGGCTGGCTGCTTTATGATATCGTTTATAAGTTTAACTATGCTGATGTTAAAACTGTCAGACCTTGCTACCCTTAAACCGCGTATGATCTACTCGTATACACTTTTCGCAATTAAAGCAACGTCACGGCATTACATTTTCCGGGCTTTAAATATCATTAAACACTTCATGATTTCTTCAAGAACTCTATCTACCCTTTACCCATGGACGATATACCTATCTACGCGAAACAAAAATGGCACTCCTTGTGTATTCACACTTCATGTAAAAAAAACATTATGTATCAAATGCAATGGCCAGTATTAAATTCAGATCGTGTAGCAAGGGCGCTGAACCATTACGTGTCAAATGCAATGGCCAGTATGCAGTATTGAATTCAGATCGTATCGCAAGGGTGCTGGGTGCTTGGTGGCAAGATTGAGAACCTCGGGCGAGGCTTATCGAAGGCGAAATCGAACTAGTTAGGCGACTGCGCCTTTCACAACGGCACGCCCGCGCCCGTCGGCACCGGACGCGGGCGCAGGCCCTACGTCCATTAGTTACACTTACAGTGTGTTGTTCAACATGTCAATACCGTAAAAAGGGTGAAATTACTCATTAATCTTTACTTGTCATCCTGAGGAACTTATGTCATAGAAAAATGCACTTCCGTTGCAAAACTGGATGTTTAACAGGCTGATATTTTTCATGGAAGACCAATAAAGTGATACAGTTGTATTTGAAGTACATACATACAGTTTTCGTTCAATTTTATTAGTATCAGTATAGTCACCACTTTAGCGGAATATTTTAATAACAAATCAACATCCTGTGTGTGCTTCCTTTCGTTAACAGTTACAATTCGATTGCCTTGGGGCGCTTTCTCGCTCATAACAAGAGAATGTATTTTATAAGATCACGTTTCTCAACTCAACTTTTAAAGTCGTTTGCCACAATTACACGGAACATACATTGTCATTTGTCGCGTCTTCAAACAACTACGTACCTACTATTGTTGAAGGTTTGCGCAAAAAAGAAACGATTTTGCACACGCCGCCGCAGCCGTGATAATCGCAAAGAAGTTTCGTGACCACAACAAGACTGTTACATTACGTAGCTCGTGCCGATCGAAATTGTAAAAATTATACGATCATTGTTTCAAAACTCCAGATGATTTCTACTATCGTATATTGTTTAAGCTCGCCTAACGAGCTCGAGCATTTCTCTGAGCAAACGAGTCTTAGCTAGTTGTAACGATCGTCACACAATGAGTTACACTGGGGATTAGGCTACTCGTAATAAAGTACGCGGTTTAAGTAGAAGTATGACTATTCAATTTTTTCGTATCTAGGCTTCGCGGCCTTCCTGTCGCATTCATTACTCGCCATTCAATTTCCAATTATTCGCTTGATTCTCAATGCCGCGCCGGCGGGTCGGAGGTGGCGGCGCGGCGGTGCGACATGATAAAAGGCAGGCGGTGGCGCGCGCCGCACCAGTACCTGAATAGTTTTTGTCTCCGCAGTCCTTTCACTAACCCGCTAATGTGCGCGATCGGCTCGCGTTTCAGTTACAAATACAACCCCACTTAGATGAGTTTTTGTTTTAAAACTTTAATGATTTATGCTTTAATGGATTCAATACTAACAAACGATGTTTTCTAAACTTCCAGATGGTGAGAGGGGCGGCGTCAGCGCTCGTGGTAGCGCTGGCATGGGCGTGCTGCGCGCGCGCCAGTGTCCTGGTTCCCACCTACGTGCTGCCGCCCGCGTCGTTCGCGCGCGACCAGCGCAGCCTCGGCCCGCCGCCCGACAGCGCCGCCGCCGAGTCCCAGCGCACCATCAAGCGCCTCATCGGAGGACACCTCAAAATAAAACCCGAAAAAGAATTCGGCTCCCCGAAAAACTCGTTATCTTTCGACACCAAGACGGAGACCGGCAAGTACGCTGGCGTGCTCGCGGCCGAGCAGCCGGGCGGCGCCGTGGGCTGGAACCAGGGCATCTGGGACGACGGCATGCTCATGTCCAGCGCTGGGGAGGGAAAGGACGCGCCCAAAACTAAAGAGGAAGACGAAGACAAAAAAACACTGTCCGATCAAGTGGCCGAGGGCAAATACGGTCTCATACAGAACGAAATATTCCCCAAAGCACCTAAGCGACCTGGCATTATCAGCTACGAATCTAACTCGGAAACGAGATCAAAGGATAATATACAGAGTCTCGGAGGATTAAAGAAAGACGAAATATGGCTTGCCGAGGATCATTTGTTAGTGCTTAAGGGGGGTTCGTTCCCAGAGAGAACAAAAGAGAACGAAAGGAGACCGTGGCCCGCAATAGACGACTACGAGGCGCCCCGAAGGCAAGTAAAACTACCTCAGAAACCTAAAGTGCCTCCGCCCTTTCCGGTACGACTCTCCGACAACGGACCGCTCGTCTTCCTCACTCCGAACGGCAGTGTCCCTGCGCCCCTTTTCCCTGCCTTCTTTGAAGGAGCGGGCGAAGGCGCTCTACCACCTCCGCCATTCCCCTACGCGCCGGGAGCGCCCTACGCCCCGGGTGACCATCCGAGAAACTCTTCTACCGGGGGAGCGCCGATGTCAATTCCTCCGTTCCCATTCCTACCAGGGAATGCGAGCGAAGGATTCCCCTTCCCCCCAAACATGAACGGCTCTTTTCCAGAAGGCTTTCCACCGGGCGCAGCGTTTCTACCACCACCGAGCAACCAAACAGACCTATACGACGAAGACGACCCTTCGATTTACTATCCGCCGCCTTACAATTTTTCTTACCGCGCGGACTACAATAACAGCGTGCCAGCAGGACCTCTTGTACCTGGAATTATTCTGCCACCGCCACCAGATTTCTTCGCTCCACTAGAGGAGAAACCAACAACGGAATCAGTGAGAACTACAAGCAGACCGACATCTACTTACTCGAGACCAAAGACTACTACAAAACCTACGTCGACTGCTGGTTACCGCAAGTACAAAACGAGACCAACGACGACCGATACGACGGTAAATACCGAAGAACCGAGCACCATTACTACACCACAACAAGTAGAGATCATATCGACGCAAAAGCCGAGAAAACCCCAGCGGGTCGTACAAATACCGCAAAGAAACCCTGTGCGTATACAAAACTTGCCAGACGAAGCGATCACGAGGCCGAAATCACAGAAGCCTGTGTACAAGACGAGACAGAAAGTCACGTCAAAACCATTGTCGGTGTCTGTTTTATATGACTATCCAGAACAAGTTTACGAAAAAGTTCCTAAAACTACTGAGAAGCCGTACCTTGTTTACAGTGTACCTGAGAAGACACATGATGTGACCGCCAATGATGTAGTCACTTCAACACCTGTGCCGCTCAGAGCTTACTATTCTAACGTACAAAATGATGAAATTCCTACAACTAAATTACAACCTGTGTACAACAGAAATCCGAATGATAACTCGCTAGCGTCTTTCTATTTTTACGATGAACAGCCTAAGACATCAACGTCACCCTACTTTGACGGCAGGAACTATTACAAGGCTGTGCCTAGTCAGGCCCCGATACCGCAGCAGCCGAGCCCACAGACAGGGTTTGCTCCAGCCGTGGACGTCGCATATGGATCTATAGATCAGACCGACGCATTCTTCCTCTGGCCACAAAAACAAGGACCACATACTCTCACACAGGAGTACTTCAGCATACAGAAACCTAGGCCTTCTGTTTATGTACAAGGTACTCAACGTCCGGACCAGTTTTATAGACAAATAGCTGATATCCAGCAAACAATTGACCTGTTTACAACAAAACGACCGAAAGCGCACTCGCACAGACCGCACTCTCACAAACCAAAAGCGATCACATCACGACCTGTGTACCAGTTTAGTTACCAATCAAAACCTAGACCAGATCAGTTGACATTCAGAGCACCAAAATTGGACCCAGAGCCTTTCAGACCTATGGTGAGCTATAGCAAACCTTTCAACCTAGAAAACGAGTTCAATGCCATCACACCGGCATACCGTCAACAATATCTGATTGAAAACGTACAAGTGACGACCGAAACTCCCACTTCTACGAGGTACTATCCAAAAACAAAGACCAGGGAAGAAGATTACGATGACAGAACAATCAAAGACACCCGGCCCAATAAAAATAGGAATCACATTCCGATTCAGAGCGACAAGCCAGCGTCGGTAGTTCATCAGGTGAAATATCCTAGCACCACAACCAGTCCAATAAACCACGGATACTACACTAAACAAGACGAACGATATTTCGATGATATAACCAAGAACTCTTTCGATATCTTTGGGAAAAAGATAGAGGACACTCACGACGTTAATGGTTTGGCAGTGACACCTCCATTGGGTACTGTGAGAACACCGATCGATAACAATATAAACTTGCAATACGCTTACGAAGTTATCGAGCAGCAGAACCCAACCGCTAATCCTCCCTCGCTGGACAGAGACACGCTTGTGAACAACCGCCACCCGCGGCCTCCGATCAACCCAGATTCTGAACCCATCCCAGTTCAAAGCGCGGACCTAGTTCAACCGGAAAAGCCGCCATCGTTGCTAGACGACACATTAGTCAACGAGAGATTTCCACGGCCACCGATCAACCCTGACAGCGAGTTCATCCCAATACCGAACCCTGAGTACCGGCAGCTGCAGCAGTATAGGGTGCAGACGCAAGTGTCGAGGCCGTTCAATGGAGAACAGTACGATTTGAACAGGCCTTCGCTGGCGGGGGATACGGCGGTTAATTACAGGAGGCCGCTGCCGCCGGTCAATCCGGACGCCGAGTGGATACAGCCGGTTAACGCGGCGGGCGAGGGGAGGCCGGGCTCGTTCGTGTCCTATCGACTACCGGGCGAGGGCGCCCACGTCTACTTCCTGACGCCGCAAGCTGCGCAGGCAGCGCACGCGGCGCGGGACCGGTACCGCGCGCCCGGCTACGGACGGTGAAACCAAAGCTCTAGTCTGAACAGTTACGTCTAACGACGAGTGTAAATAGTAAGCGCAAATGTGATTTAAGTGTCCTAAGTAGTGTAAAGACTAGCGGGACGACCGCATTGCCATAATATTTAAAACTGTTTTAATAGTTTTGTACGAGCGACGAGATGGACGCTAAATGTAATTCTCTATTTATTGAATTCTAGTGGTTACGAGACTGTGGTGCATGTATAGTGATAGGTAATTAATTTATTTATATGTCAGTATTCTCAATGAACTCTTAGGAATGTTGTGATATGTTTGTAATGTGAAGTTGATATTGTTTTTGTGAAAAATACAATGGTAATTTATTTACGACCGAGAGTGATTTTATTTTGAAGACGACAATACCCACTGAAGCAGACTGCGTGCACGTTAATAGATAAGAAGACTAGTACAATACTAAACAACTCCACATACTTTAGTACAAAATACTGTGGTAGAAGTTAGTAATTAAATATACATATAAGTAGACAGCAGTCTTGTTTCGGTGGGTAATATCAAGCTTTTAGAATAAATGTCGTCATGTAGATAGAGCCGACAAACCAGGTCATACCGGGTCCGTTTAAATACTATTTTCATTACAAAAAAAATATTAAACTGGTTTACATTATTATTGATGGTCTCCTGATATCTCTATCGAATTAAGTTATATAGGCCCCATGAGACATCAAAATATTGTTCAATCATTGATGTCATGTACGAACCTATACTATTAATTATTACATAACAGTGTGTATTTTAATTTAAAACAAACAAATGACAAAATTATTGTAAATTTTGTAGACTTTTTATAAACAAAGATAAAATATTAAAAAAATTATAAATTTATTTAAATGTGTTTTCTTTTCAACTGCCTTTGTAGGCCGTAACTGCTCGTTTCATATTAAAATAGTAATACTTACTATTAAAAGTTGTCGTTATCAAAAACATCATCATGAATCAAAAACGAAATACTGTTCAAATATTTGAAATAGTAAGGTGCGCCGTCAGTTTTACAGCGTCATTGAGGAACACGTTCTGTGATTTTAATTAAATAAAATTAGACGAATCAACTATTTGTTGTACCTACAGGCCACCCACCCTCTAGACAAGTAATTATTTTTTCCTAAAAAATCTACTGTCAAGGTTAAAGGAACAAGAAGCGGGCGGCGGGAGTGACATCACTAATGCAAAAACAGAGACGTCACCCTATGAGACATTTTTAATGATTTCTTTCCGGCATAACACGGTTCAAGGATTTGCAAAATCTTGTATTTGTCTTATGATGACCCAATAGACATTGTTTTTTTTATAAAAAATCCAGTTACGTCGTGTGCCTCATACTTATTTTACTGTTTTATCTACAATACTAAGGTGCGTAAATCACTAAAAAGATGATTCAACCAATTTCAAAAGATGTCATGGAAAACAAAACAATTGCATAGTTCATAATTAATTTTAGATTCAGTCAACTCTCAATTACACAATTAACTAAAGTATTAAAAAAAACTGCGAAAACTGTGTCAAGTACACGCAATAGAAATAACCATAAATCCGTTCTATTTTTTCTGTTTAGACATTTCATTGAACATTTATTACCATCGGTTCTTGTACAAAGATACATTTGATTTGTTTACATTTCAATCTTCAATCTAATTGGATAAATTCGCCCAAAAGTGAAGACCATGAATATCTTTTATAAGTATTCGAACTATCACTATGGGTGGGTATTTGCCTTTGAAAATTATACAGATGTGTCTACATATCTGATACTTAGAATTGCGCCCTGTATAACTCATGCCGGATAATTTTTCACCTTGGCAAACGTCAAACACTCAATTTGGCAACATTCTTGTTATTTTATACCGGTGAAGTTTTAACTGCATCTTTGTTATTTTATACTGTGTGAAACTTTAACTGCAAAGATCAGAGTCTCGCCGCTTACTTTTCGCTGCGAGAGACAGAGTATTTGCTACATACTACACTTTTTTTTATATCAGCTGTTTAGTTTAGTAGTATTTTTTTATTTGTAATAGGGTAGATTAAATCATTTTTCTTTGTAATAGGGTATTTTACTCTATACAAGAAAAAATCTAAAACTGCTTATTTACTGTGGTATTTGTAATAAGTAATCGAATTAATATGATTTCTATATTATAAAATGAAAAAAAAACATTTTATTTTTGATTTACAAAAACCTAGTTTTTTAATCTGTTTTTCAAATATCTGAAACGACAGCCGCCATGCTGGTTGTCATGTGACGTCACCATAGTGGTAAACAATGAGATTTTGTTTGCGATATGTGTCAAAATTTTAGTACAGAGCTGTTTTGTTTACTCCTGAAATGACGTCACGACCTAAGCATCATGGCGGCTAGCGTTTTCGCGCACTAATTGGGAATGGTAATTTAAAATGTGTTTTTGAGGTATTTATAGGTTTCAAAAAAAAATTAAAAATATTTTTGACTTTTTCCCACCTAATGATCAAATCGAGCTACTATTCAAAAAATGGTGAAATACCCTATTGTATAACTGTACAGAAACTCAAAATTATGAAACACGCACTAGGCAGCCTAGGCTGCGCAGTCTCCCATATCACGGGGTCTCATTACATACAACGAAAACCTTAGTTCATTAAAATGTCAATAGATGGCACGATAAGTATCGATTTGTAATCGAAGTTCATGCAAAACGAAGAAAAAACCCATTAAGTTGCTAAAAATAAGTGTTTTGATTATTATAATAATCAAAAAAGTATGACAAGGCCGATAATGCTCTTTATTATCAATTACTACAAATTATCTACTTTACTCTTAACTAACTACTTTCGTCTTAACTTGTCAGAGTTGAGGAATGACACGTACTAGTTGAGTACCAGTTTATAGCGTGAATTGATAGATGGCGCTGATAGAATACGATTGAAAAACGTAATAGGTGGTTTAAGTTTTGTTTTTCATATTTTAAATTATGTATTTTGTATAGTAATATCACAGATAATATAATACTCGTAGGTTATGTGCAAAAAAAAAAAACAACAAAAGCAAATGAAGGTACAGGTAAGCAACCAGAATGTCTTCATTTATAGCCCGCGCCCTAGATGTCGCTAGTAGCGGCAGTTCTCAGTGAGTGAAAAAAATAGCCCGAAGAATAGCCCGAGTTACGGCAGTCGCATTTCGTTGTATGACATGAGGTATCTGTACGTTAGTATTATAAAATCTGTGCCCATATGACGCCATATGGGAGACTGCGCACTATGC
Source organism: Coleophora deauratella (assembly GCA_958295455.1). Lineage (NCBI taxonomy): Eukaryota > Metazoa > Arthropoda > Insecta > Lepidoptera > Coleophoridae > Coleophora > Coleophora deauratella. The sequence goes on from OY282402.1 coordinate 10,498,168, forward strand.
AGCCACGAATTCCTATTGTTCGACTGGCTACTTAGTACGCGGGGGGGTCTTATCGTGCGCATGTACTAGGTAGAAAAAAAATCCCGATTACCGGAGGGGGCCAAGTCCCGATTGGTGGAGGTTGTGGGGCTAGTGGCCAACCTCAGCCAGTGTCAGAAGTTTTCAAGTCGCTATAAGGCCTCTGACATGGCTTAACGATTGCTAGCGATAACAGCCGGCACCAACGGCTTAACGTGCCTTGCGAAGCACGGAAACGGTCGAGATAAATGCCACTAACAGTCAAACCCATTCAGGTTATGACCGTGTCTGTAGTCAGCATCTACTTAAATAAAAACTTTTTGAGTTTGAGTTTGTAGCAACGGAGCGGGTGTCTCACCTGTGTCGGGCTCGGCGGTCTGCGGCACGTCCTGCAGCGGCTGAGCGTACAGCCGCAGGTACACCTGGATCGCCACGCGCGCGCATCTGCCAACCAATACATTCTATTTGATTAATTGTATTTATACTACACTTACCTACACTCGGCTTTTAAGAAATCTATTTTAAACATCTTTCAATCGTATTTGTATTATGAAATATTGGTAATGTTCGGTATCATTTGAAAGGTAAGGAAACAGAGAATGCAAAAACAATAATTCATTCAATGTTTTTTATTGGAACTGAGAAAAATTTACAAAACAATAAAAATCCTTAAAAAACCCAAATGAAATCTGATTAATTTTTCAAAACAAAGTTGCTTAAAACTAACCTAAAACCTAGTGTTACCCCCCTAGCCCTAATGACGTCTTCCATGCGCTCCCTCATGGATCGCACCAACTTTAGGACCTCTTCTTGAGGGATTCTGTCCCATTCCTCAATAACGGCGTCTTGGAGCTCCTGAAGAGTCGCGGGAGCGGGATCACGGGATCTAACCTTGCGTTTCAGCTGGTCCCAGAGGTGCTCTATCGGGTTCAGATCTGGACTTCTCGCTGGCCACTGCATGACAGGGATCCCAACCTCTTGAAGGTAGCCCTGTACAATTCCAGCAGTGTGCGCGCGAGCGTTATCGTGCATTAATGTGAACCCGTCGCCAATAAATCCAGCATAGGGGACCACATGTTCTTCCAGGATCTCTGTGATGTACCGGTGAGCAGTCATCGACCCTTGCCCGCGAGCACCGCCGGTCCGAGAGACGCAAGAAAGTTCAGTTTTGCCGTCGGCAGATATGCCGCCCCAGAACATGCAGGAACCGCCCCCGTATTCTACCGTCTCTTGGATGCAGGCTTGGGCAAAACGTTCCCATTGTCTTCTGTATACTCTTTTGCGTCTATCGTTGCAGAAAAGGCACACTCTCGTTTCGTCTGAGAAGAGAACAGCTCTCCATTGGTCCAGGGTCCAATTGACGTGGGCGCGAGCAAATTGCAGGCGTGCTCGCCGATGCGCTGCGGTTAATTTTGGACCCGTGGCAGGTCTTCTAGCCACAATATTTCTCTCCTTTAGTCTTCTTCTAACTGTAGAGACACTCACGGCCCTTCTACGAACTGCTTGAAGCTGCTGTTGCAACTCAACAGCATTAGAGAACCGATTTCTCAAAGACTTCGATACGACGAATCGGTCATCTCTCGCAGAAGTGCAGCGATTTCTACCAGACCCACGCCTTCGGACAAAGCCACCGGTCTGCAGGAACCGCTGGTACACTCTTCGAACAGAAAAGCGACTCAAGTGCAATTGCCGAGCAACATCACACTGACGTAGTCCTGATTGCAGTAGTGCGATAACTTGGGCGGCTTCAGCAGCAGTAGTGTCCATCTTCAAGGACGTTTTTCTGATGAAAGATATTCTTCTGTGTCTTCTTCGACTGTTGGTAGCAAATTTATCCCCAGATAAGCTGTATCGACCCTTTTATACCCAAAAAACAAAACAATACAAACAAAATTTGAAGAGGAGAATCAGTTCCATTGTCATTCACAGTGACTTAAAGTGTCAAGCTTTTTCTTTAATCAAATGAAATGGATATTTTTTTAAAGAGTTTTTATAGGGCTCTCAAATGATACCAATATTGCTACGAATAACTGCTTGTCTTAAGGATTAAAGCACTGAAGCCTATTTTTACGGACGTGCGATTTTTTTGAAGCCGAGTGTAGAAAGCACCTTATTACTTTATCGAATTTGAGGCACAATGTAGGTCATTACTATCGTACAAATATGCGGGAAGAAAACGCGCTCAGCGGGAGGGAGAGGTGTATGAATATCCATTACTAACGTGCTTTTTTATTTATTTTGGGTAAGACTATGTCGGTGAACTAAATGTAAAATGCTAAAAAGTTTTTATCTCCAAGTTCGCAAAATGATACTGGCCACTACCACTAGCTTTTTCCAAACATTATTTTGAAAAAAGAACATGTGTTTTTTATTTTCCTCGTAAGTGTAGTATAAAGCACTATGCACAGACATGCACCCCGCCCCCCCCCCCCCCACCCCTATAGACTAACAATACAGGGCATCGGCCGCTCGCCGCAAGGTGGGCAGATAGCCAAGTTAAATTGAAATGTCATTTTTGTTCAATTTTCGTCTTTCAGTCTATTTCTGTCAATGGTCGAGGTAACATCGGACAAAATGTGTGTAAATTTATCGTAAAAATGCCAAGTTGCATCGTTGTCTGATGCGGAAACCGCACTGGACATCTCAATAAATCAAATGTGCGGGGTTTCATACCAGAAGTAAGCCATATATTGACTAATTTTTATTTAAATAACTTCGTTGCAAAACATATGGTAGTGATGTAACACTTCATCGACTTTTCGATAGATACAGCAAAAAGTTTAGCAACAAAAAATATCCGACTGCATATTTACATAGTTTTATCCAAAGTAGACATGAAATGTATTTGACTTATTTTTTCTTCTAATTAGTTTCAGTTTCCAAAGGAACCCAAATAAAAATCAAACGAGAATTAAGACTATGGAGCAGACACGACAGCAGGAAAATTGTCTCCTTACATTTCCGCCCAGCTTGGCTATAGATATGTTTTGGAAACTATGATTCGGTTTGATTTTTATTTTTAAAATATATATTTTTTGTTTTAATATGTATTTTTACTATAGATGGGTTTTTGCCCGGGCATTTTTGGGCATTTTGAATAAATGCCCAATAAACGTCCATTTGCGCCATACAAATTGGGCATTTATTGGGCATAAATGGACGTTTATCGGGCATTTACTCAAAACTGCCCGGGCAAAAACCCATCTATAATTTTTACTGTATTATATTTGTGAATTTGTATCAGTATTGTTTATGTATTAAGATTTAACAAGGAACAATATGCTTAATTTATTTTGTTATCCGATTTTAAAAATTATCGTAAGAATTTTCGATATTTGTGATCCTTTCTATTACCTCCATCACTAGATCTTTCAGTCGCATTTTGAGTTTTGTAATTTTCAAATACTCTATTGCTATTCGGCGATTTAAATCCTTAGACAGTTGACATCTTGCGGTGATTGGTCGTAATTCAAACATATGACATTCTTAGATTCAAAAATTCGAACAGTTATGAAGCTTCCCCCTCCCGCACCTCAGATTTTCCCCTCAACTTGGTCCACGCGGTTTCATATTGAAACTGACGTATTAGCGTTCTATAGAGGAGCGGAGCGACGATATAAAACTTCTTTGGCACTATGTATCTCTCGGAAGAAAGTGCGATTCCCAACTAGTGTATTAAAACCGTACTCAAACTACATCTCTCGTTTGTAATCGGTCACTTTTGCGCCTTGATGAACAATATACTATTTTATGCAAATGACTGTACGTTCATCAAGGGTTATAGGGTAGTTGACTGCATCAAAATCTTTATTTTCAGCAAGCAGTTATATAGGGGATGTAATTAAAACAGACGTGGAACGCTTTAATTGCACCTTTACTCAGGAAACTGACGAACTTTTGTTCTATGACTTTGCTGAAATTGGTATTTTTCAACAGTTAATACCATTCGTAAAACACTCTTCCGTAAATAAGTAAACTAGTATCTGATAAATCACTGATCTACGATTAAATATTTCTACAAAATTAAAAATAGAAATGCGGAATTTAAAAATCAATGAATACTCAGAATTCGAGATAAAATATAACATATTTCATGGTAGTTTTTGTTTCATAGATGGGAACAGTTTGTTTAGGGTTGAACGTTTTGTGTTTCATTTTACTTTTCGTGAATGTTTATGACAATTTTTTCAGAAGAATATGTACCAATAAACGGATCTACGCCTATTTCATTACATACTGTGCTGTATATTTTGACATCGGAAATACTGTTACAATTCCAAAAAAAATTCACAGGACAATGATAAAACACCAAACGCCTTTTTCAATAATAATTATCTATGTTTATCTAGTATTCTAATATGAGATATATCTATGTTTAGTTAGTGTTAGTAGTGTTTCTTATTATGCGAGACAATCTCACCTGAAATAGAACGGATGCGCCCGTAACACGTCTTCTAGCCTCAGAAGCCCCACGTACGATCGCAGCGTCATCTTGCGCATGCAGTATGAGTGGAAGTCGAACTGATCCTCCATTATCTCCGAGAAGTGCTGGAAAACAAATAAAATTACATAAATAAATATAATTGGACCAAGAAACTGAACTGAAGAGCTAATGGCTAATAATACCTCTTTTGGTTGCGATTTGAATAAAGTTGTTTTTGTACAAGCTTTGAGATAGAGGAGCAAAATATAGGGTGAGTTTAAATTAGTTCTTGATACGAAAGGCTATGCATGTGCTCATGAAAACAAACAACTTTCCCTAAGGAACCCATAGCCAAATCGCAAAAAAAATTTTGGTCTCTTCATACAAATCAATCAGCCGAGCGGCCAAATTAGTATGAAGAGTCAAAATTTTTTTTTTGCGATTTGACTATGGGTTATTTAGGGAAAGTTGTTTGTTATCATGAGCACATTCATAGCCTTTGGTATGAAGAACTAATTTAAAGTCACCCTGTATAAAAGGTAAATGTAAAGGTATTATTTTATTTTCTAAATAGCTTGGACTCAACTTGGCTTGGTAGTAGAGTCAATCCCAAACAATGACACAGTTCTAAACTTCATGCAAAACCCAATATGGTGAAAGCAGAGTTATTGCTTGTTTTCCTCAAGATTCCTCAATTAACCTTGCACCTATTTTATTCCTTATCATTTCATTCATTTTCAATAGCAAAACCTGATCTATAATAATTTAAATTTTTTACTTCAGTCAAAGTTCTGTAACCAGTGCCAGACAGACTCCATTTTGTGTACGGAGCACTAAAAAGATGGACATAAACGATTACCCTGTCGACTTCGTGCGCCTTCTTAAGGGCCTCGCCCCACTGCTGCAGGCGCTGGTAGGCCGCCGCAGCCTCCGTCTGGAACCACATGCACTGCATCTCGTTGAGGTTCTCCGTAGCCGCCACTCCTGGAATACATACACCATGGTTATTCTAACGTCATCATGTCAGCCGAAAGACGGTGGTTCTATTAGTGAAAAGTTACTTCAGTGTTCACAAAAAAAACTTTATTCATTTTGAACATGGAATAATACAAATTACCATATTTTTTATAGATGGATGGATCATCCATTATCATCATCAGCCAAAAGACATCCACTGCTAGATAAAAGCCTCCAAGGACTTCCACGGCGACCGGTCTTGCTTCCAGCAACTTCCCGCAACCTTTTAAAAACCTGCAAATATCTTAACCGTTTCCGTGCTTTTTTTTCAAGATATTTATTATAGGCGGCTTGAAAACTTCTGACACTGGGGTTGGCCACGAACCCCGAAAAACCTCCACCAATCCGGACTTGGCCCTCGCGTGTGGAGTACGGTAAGCGCGAACAATGCAGTAAGGTTACTAGTTACCACAGACTTGCACACCGCGCCTCCCCCAGCGCAGTATTAAACTTCTTTGGTAGTTGGTTACTTCGCACGTGAACTTGACGCACATCTCCTCGGCGCGCGTGCCTGAGGTGACCAGTTACCACAGACTTGCACCCCGCTCCCCCTCCGCCTCACCCCCTAGCAAGTTAGCGACGATATGCAATTTCCTTGGCGCTCACCTTCGCGCGTGAACTAAGCAAAATCTCATCGGCGCGCGCTTTCGAGGTTACCAGTTACCACAGACTCGCACCCCGCCTCCCTCCCAGCGACGATATGCAACTTCCTTGCTCTGAACGATATGCAACCTCTTCGGAGCTCACCTTCGCGCGTGAACTTGGCGCACACAAGATTATAACCAAACTGGAGAAAACACTCGGACAAACAATAAGACCGGACTGAAGACAATAAATATGACCTTGAATATGCTGTGTCTTTCTCGTCAGGTCTTGCTGTCTCATTTTAAGTACCCTAGTTAGAATGAAACAGCAAGACCTGTCGAGAAAGAGACAGAGACGTTATAGGTCATATTTTTTTTCTTCACTTGTTTGTGCTGTTTCCTCCAGTTTCGTTAAAAGCTTCTTGGCGCACAACTCCTCGGTGCGCGCGCTCAAGGATACCAGTTACCATAGACTCGCACTCCGCTCCCCCCCACCCCCTAGCGACGATATACAACCTCCTTGACGCTCACCTTCGCGCGTGAACTTGGCGCACATCTCCTCGGCGCGCGCCACGTGGCCGGCGCGTAGCATATAGCGCGCGCACTTGCTGTTCACGTAGCGGTCGGCCGTGTCCATCGCTTGAGCTTCCTCGAGCCACTGGTACGCGGATACTGGATCGCCCGCGTGCTGAGAAAGAGACGGTGGAAGGTTAGTTTTAAGGTAACATAAATATACTTACTTTATTGCACAAGAAACATAACAAAATAACAATAAGAAATACACTAAAGAAACATCAATATCATTTTTAACCCCCGCAGCGAAATTGAAATCCAAGATGGCGGATTCAAAATGGCGGCTGCAAAGAAGTTGAGCCGATTTGTCTAAAACTTGGTTTAAGGGGATTAGTCTCGCCGTTGACAAATATGAGGTTCGGTTTTTCGATTCCGTAATTTTTCAAGGTGGTCACCACATTTATTATTTTATGTGGAATTTTGTAGGCTCTGCGCTCGTGTTTTATGCATAATATATTATAGATATCAGATACGACTGCTTGGAGCCGTTTCTATTTGTATCATCGTTAAAAGTTTACTACGAGCTGCATGCAGCTACCTTACGCACTGTTTGATTATCAAAACATCACACAATACAAGCACATTTCCACAAAAATCTTCAGACACTAACCTTGTATATGCGGCCTTTGACTATAAACAGTTCTATCAACGTCGGCGTGTGCTCGATCGCCGCATCGATGTAGTGCAAGGCTTTTTCCGTTTCGTTCTTATAGTCGAAGTGTTGGGCCGCATAGTAGTAGGCCCAGAGCAGGGCACTAGCTGGTTGTTTCACCTCGTCAGCCGCCGGGCTGAACGTTCCTGACTTAGTTAGGTTCTCCATGTACTGTAGAATTAGTTTCTCTATGGTGTCAGCTTTGCTTTGGTCCGAATATAACGACCTGGAAATGACAAACAATATGGATTAACAATCAAAGAAATCGCAGTTTTTCAGATCTGATTAAATGTAACACAAATGACAACTACTGAATATGCTCATTACATACAGCAGGCCCAGAACGAGTTCGGATCAAGTCGAAATACACAACTAGAACAACTGAAATTCACTTCACAGTGATAGACCCTCTTAAAATCTGTACTTTCAGTCCAAAAATACAATACACACAGAGCCTATGCTTAGTGCAGAACGATGCGGTTTCACCACTGCTATATAGGTTTGATCCTAGTGTGGGGTGATACAGTTCGTCTCCCGTATCTCTATGTTTACTTGCCTGGATATGTCATATCTATATTTTTCTTAATTTGTTGTCTGAGAATCTACTAATAATTTTTGTTTGCAAATAAATTTATTTACTTACTTACTCGGGTACAGTCAAAAACACGATACAATATAATAGAGACGTGTCTGTACATGGTCATGGAGGCTGCGATCGCATCTCGCGAGGCTACGACATACCTGAGGTCCACGAACAGCGGCGGGATGCCCTTATGCAGGCCATGCCGCAGGTACTGGTCGACAAGGCGCTCGAACACGGCCGGGGCGCGCGCCTCTGTCAACTGTAGCCGCCGCGGCGCGATCGCCCGCGGGAACTCCTTCCTGCAAACGTCAATAAATGATTGACAACGCTTAACAGGTTAAAACAACCGATTTTAATTGTAATATTGTAAATGACTATAAGTTTGCTAACTCAAAAAGCGCTGAATCAATCTCGATAAAATTTAAATGGGACCACCTCTGAAGTATGACCTACCAAACGATAAAAGAATCATCAAAATCAATTCATAATAGGCGGAGTAATTGCGTAACAAGCTCCAAAAAAAAACATAACTTTCAAAATTCTCAATTCCACTAATTGAGAATTTTGAAAGAATTCTTTTAAGTCTGTTAATAAAATGATATCTGGGAGAAATCACACACGATCATCTGGCCCCAAACTAGGATTCCCTGTATTATGGGAAGCAGAGACTGATATACATACACATATACCTATAAATAAATATGTACATACATACAGAGATATAATACACCCAGACACAGCAAACGAATCTGCTCATCACAGAAATGTTTGCCCTGGGTGGGGATCAAACACAGCCACCAAGTCAGTCACGTTTGTACTCCATACTGTATTTGCTAACTACTCAAATCAATAAGGATTTTGTCCAAAGACATTGCAGTAAGCACCTTATTCACTGATTTAAGAAAGTTGCACAAAAATACATTAAGAGAACAAGAAAAAAATTAAATAAAATACAGGGATGTTAAAAAAAGTTTCTTTGCAAAAATTTGTATGGGATACTGAAAAAAAATGTTGATCGGATTTTTTCAATAATTTTCCTGTACATAATTATAAGTACTTGATTTTGAGTGACCCCTTTAAATTTCAAACACACTTTTCTTAACTCCCCTTTTCATAAAACAATAGAGATACATTACTGAACAAACTATAAAAATATTTGAAAATGATAAATTAAAACTCAAAAAAATATATATATCTAGTGGCACAGACTCCTCCAGTGACAGACATTCTTATTCCTAACAAGTCAATGAACACACATACAGATGATAAAAAAGTAAATTACTCACTTATACACATCAAAAAAGGCCACTTTTTCATCAGCATCCTTTAGCTGCTTTGCTTCCATAAGTTTTTGGTAATACATAACATTCTCAGGGTTACGTTTCAACAAATCTTCATACACACCCTCTGCTTCTTTGTACCTGAAAATTGCAAGAGTTGCTATTTATCAGACAACAAAAATTAAAACCCTAATGTTGACAGTAACCTACCTGTTGTTCTTACGACTAAGGACATAAAATAAACAACTATTGTGTGACTGCGGAACAATGGTCCATCCATAATGTAACTTGGATTTGATTATTAACACATTTGATACCATACTGACCTTTTTAACTTCAAATAATATTCGCCTGAAGTCTCCTTGACTGACAATTTATCCGATATTTGACTTTGGAACTTTTGTAAATGCTGCAGAGCCCTCTCATACTGTCCTGACTCCGCTAGAACCATATTCTGATACAACAACAGTTCAGAATGTTCATAATCATATGGTCCCTTCATTTGATTGGTCCGGAAGGCATCTAAAATACTATTAGCCATTTCGTAGTCCCCTAAAAGATGGTAGCTCATAGCGAAACCAATCCACGAAGCTCTTTGGGTAGGCCTCAACATGAACAACTGATAACGAGTATCCTGAAATAAATGAAAACATAAAAATGTGGTTTTTTTTTTCAGTTCAAAATTAAGTTGAAAATATGCTTGTTGTTGTGGATTGGCAAACAATAGCTAAACTGTTAAAGATACACACTTTTTGAAGACACGAAAATGAATTGGTAGTGTAGCGATAACCACTCCTGACTTCTACAGCAAGAGTCAATCGTTCATTTCCCACCCAGTGCAAACATTAAAGTGATAAGAGATTTGTTTGCTGTCTGGATTTTTAATGTGTGTGTAATGTAACATGTATTAGTATCTGGTTCTCAAAACACAGGGATTCCTTGTTAGGACCTGATGTCCCGGAATAATTTGTGATTAAATAATTACAATTCTTTTTAATTAGCAATTTTTTTCATTTTTGTTACCGTCAATTGGTGAGCCCTTGGCATCATCTCACCTGATGGTAAGTGATGATGATGCCGAAGATGAAAGCGGGCTTACCAAGATTCCCCAACGCAATGGGAAACTGGCTATCTTATCTTCAAGCTAGAACACATCAATGTAATTAACATTGATGTTTGGTGGCAAGACTTAGATAAGGTGGTGGTAGCTAGCCAGGCGGTCTCAGAAAATGCCCTACCACCAACCAAACCGAGTCCTACTAAGTTGGACCCCGCTGGGAATCTAACCCGTAACCTCTTCATGTGAAGCGAGCGGACATGCCACTAGGCTACACTATCACTCATAAATATGATAAAAACCATTAAAAATTTCAATAATTGTAATTATAATTGACAATTATTTCAAACAATAATTGTAACTGTTAACCTGTAATTCTTTCATCACTAATTATATGTTTATGCCGGGTTCGAAGTGATATTTATCACTGATGATTATCTTGATAAATAAACCTTGATAATTATCTTGATAAATATACCTTGATAATTATCTTGATAATAATAAAAATCATAAAACAATACAATAAACTTAATCCTAAAGTTATTATGTATGTTGCTTTACTTGTATCCAAAAGTGTTTGCCACTTCTGCATATTATAAACACGTAAAATTTAAAAAAATCTTTAAAAATGGTCACAAAAATTGTGTTCAACACTCACAATACTTAGTACAATTTGTATCTGTGTTCAATATTATTACTATTATAATGTAATGACATAATAATCTGTAAGTCAAAAAATAAAGTTATGAATCGGCACAGATAATTATCAAATAATTGTCCGATAATTATCATGATAATTATCAAAGAAAATAATTATCTTAAAAATTACAAACCCTGTATTTATGGTTTATCAGTAGCTGAACCACTGATGTGAGTGAAAAAATAATTTGGTTTTTCAACCAAGGTTTCACTATTGTATATACAGAACTTACAATTTAAACTCATTAAAATATTTGAACGGTTTACAAACTTTTATCCAACTCATTATAACTTACTTTATATCCTTCCAAGTCTCGCATTTGAATTTGAAGCAAAGATAGATCTCTGAGAATCTGTATATTCTCTTTTTCCCACTTGAGAGCATTACGGTAACATTTGATGGCCTCATCATACTTTTTGTCAGAACGCTGCAGGAGACCATATACGTGCCAGCAAACTGGAGACTTCAGGTCGTTACGGAGACCTCTACGTACATATTCGTATGCCTCTTCTTTGCGCCCCAGGCAGTTAAGGGTCAACCCTTTCATCGCCAATGTTTCTGATGAAAAATTATATTTTTAACACAGAATTACGTAAATAAGGATGTACTGAAATGAGCAATCAAGAGCTTTTCAAAATAAAAATTTTAGACTGCATACTGTTATTTTAAAATAACTTTATTACTCACCTCCATGTTCTGCAAATTTAGGATTCGAAAGAATTTGTTTTGCAAATTTTAACCCATTCTTGTACTGTTTATGTTCGTAGCAGCGCTAAAATATAAAGCAAAATGAATTAACCTCTTTGCTTACTGAACAGTAGGGCCTACGAACTACCCAAGAAGAAATAACAACGAACTAAAGACAGAGAATACTGAACGGGTATGTTAAATTGTATTAAACGTAAAGAAAAGCATATCGCATCTTTCAGGAGATTGAAGCAGGATGCTGTAGTAATTCGATTCGACCACAAATCAGAAAAATGACAAGCAACCGAAAATCAAAATGTATGTTTACCACTGCACTTACCAAAATTCGTTTGAAAAGGGCGTTTTCTTTGGGCGGCAGAGGATTACTTGGTGCCATTTTGTTCCAAAATACAAGGCTATTTTTATTTTATTTCACTACAAAATTGAATTATTGCTAAAAAACCTCGTGGCTGTAAACCTATGAAGTCGATGAAGGATTGAGATTTAAGAATTATTGTCTATGGTTCGTTCGAAATATGGTCACGTGACCCAAAAATGTTGCCAGCTGCTCGGACCCGTCAAGTTACTAAAGTTATTAATGGTACGTTTACATATTCGCGCGAGTGGCGAGCACGGATAGGCTAACAGCTAATGCAAGAAGCTTATAACCAAACTGGAGGAAACTCTCTAAGATCGGACTGAAGACAACAAAATTGGCCTTGAACGCTTCTCTCATCTCTCTTCAAGCTGTCGCTGGAACTGCTGTCTCATTCTAATTTAGAATCAAAGAAAGAGAGCTTATTGAATAAAAGAGATGGTTCAAATTTGTCTTCATTCCGATCTTATTGTTAGAGAGTATTTTTTCCAGTTTGGCTATAACACGGAAGAAAGGGCTATAAGCTGGTTATAAGCTTCTTGGGCTAATGTATTTTTAACCCCCGACGCAAAAAGAGGGGTGTTATAAGTTTAACGTGTCTGTGTATCTGTGTATCTGTGTATCTGTGTATCTGTCTGTGGTATCGTAGCTCCCAAACGGATGAACCGATTTTTGTTTTGTTTTTTTTGTGTCATAGATAATTTTATCCCGAGTGTTCTTAGCCATGTTTCATGAAAATCTGTTCAGCCATTTGAAGATCATCAGCTCTTTTCTAGTTGATGAGGGGATCTGACTAGCTTCCTTATGTCCGATCGATTCGAAATTTGGTACCGTGTTACTTCAACGATATTTAAAGAACATGGTAAGGCAAGCGTGAGCTGGTCAGCCGTTTGAAGATCATCAGTTCTTTAATAGTTGATGAGGGGATCTGACTACCTTCCATATGTCCTATCGATTCGAAATTTGGTACCGTGTTACTTCAATGATATTGAAAGTATATGGTAAGGTAAACACGACCTGATCAGCCGTTTGAAGATCATCAGCTCTTTAATAGTTGATGAGGGGATCTGACTACCTTCCATATGTCCTATCGATTCGAAATTTGGTACCATGTTACTTCAATGATATTGAAAGTTATGGTAAGGTAACCATGACCTGATCAGCCGTTTGAAGATCATCAGCTCTTTAATAGTTGGTGAGGGGATCTGACTACCTTCCATATGTCCTATCGTTACGAACTCAACTAACTAATCATTATTAATACCTTCCTAATATTTATACCTACTTTAAAAAGGACAAAATAAAAGTAAAATTAAAATTTTAAAAACCCCCCGACACAAAAAATAAACTCTAAAAACTAACAAATAATATTTTAAACCTATTATAATTATTATCGTCACATATATTATGTAAGTTCAAATATTTTTATTTTACAAGCGTCGTCGCGTCGGGGGACCGCTAAGTGAGAAAAACAGGTGTAGTCGCAGATTGCAACAAAATAATTTACTCCGAAAAAATCGCAAAATCGACACAACCGTCAACGACGTCTGCCCTCACGTGTATGTATGCCCGTTCGGGTCGCCGCACTTGGTGACGCCTCCCCCGCGCCGCATACCGCACACCGAGCTCGCCGCGCGCGGCATTACGTAGTGCGTAGACTATGCATGAAATTAAAGATCGCTCGTACCTAAATGTAATTCTTAATAATTAATTAGCTGTTGTTGAAAAAATACTTTATAAACTTTAGCGGTCCCCCGACGCGACGACGCTTGGAAAATAAAAATATTTGAACTTACATAATATATGTGACGATAATAATTATAATAGGTTTAAAATATTATTTGTTAGTTTTTAGAGTTTATTTTTTGTGTCGGGGGGTTTTTAAAATTTTAATTTTACTTTTATTATTATATGAAAGGGACAGAAGTAATTTTATTACGGACATTTTGGCGGGAACTCTTAGCAACAGTTTGTCAGTTTTCTTTTATTATCCGAAAAAATAGATATCGTGGTTTTTAATGCATAATATTGATAGTGTATTGTTCAATAAGGACCATTTAAGTGTTTAATATGTAGGATAATGAAATAAAAGTGTGTCGACTGTGTTTCGAGTGCTCTCAAGAAGTCCATGAAATCTTCATCAAAAGTGCTATCATTTTGTTGAAGAATAGAGAAAAAGTTAAAGACGACAGAAATTGATAAATGAGAACTCAAATGAAATAGAAAAATATTTAGAGAAGAGCAAACTACGTAAGAATAGGCTGTATGGCCAGAGAAGCCTTTGCCTTTTCCTTGCAAAAGCAGGAAAGAACCAAACAAAAAAAAAAAAACATTCTCTAGCTGGGATGTCAGTGGATGTCAGTTTAGGTCTAGTTCAATTTATTTGTTGTAAATTGTTAATGTTATTTAGGTATAACTAGTAGTAATAAATAAATCCTGAGTTGAAATGACTACAGTTTAACGTACAGTGTATTGATTTAAATTTTGATACATTAAGGACATTAAAAAAACCATGGGTATTGAAAACATGCGTCGTTGGCCAATGTACATCGTTTTTGCTGTGTGTATTTTACTCTCCCTTTCACTGTTCAACACTTGGTCTGTGGAGAATGATTTAAGAAACAAAGTTGAGGATATCGGTACGGAGCTCTCGGAGTGCTCCAAGCAGCTCCAGAAATGTTCCAAGCAACAAGCCTCCTGCATGGAACAATCTCTAAACTTGATTGAACAAAAAGATCTGTACGTCTCTAAGATACAGAACATCGAAAAAGAAAAAACTAAACTGAACGATGACCTCGTAGAATACAAAAGTAAGGTCAATAAGGCTGAAACTCAGGCCAACCACACATTATCAGAAGTTAAAATGTGTGAGACAGAGTTGCAATCACTGAAAAATCTGCAAGCTAGTAAACAAGGTACCTTAGAAATTTTAAGATTAGATAAGAATACACTGACGTCTCAGTTGAATGAGAAAAAAAAGAAGATTGAAGAGTTGGAGAAAGAGATTGAGAGACTGAAGGCTAAGTTGACTACAAAGAGTGCTGATTCTCTGGTGCCACAGAAGGTGACCCCAGCTGCGCAGCCACCGAAGCAGAGCCCCTCCCTTAGCATAGTCAATGGCCTCAATGAACCAGTGCTTGACAATGATGCTAAGGAAGAAATGGAGGACCCTAACTTACAAGCTGATAGCAATAATGATACTAATCCCGATGCAAATAATGATGGAAACAATGATGATGACTTTGACCAACAGTTGAAGTAGTTTTGGCTTATTTTTGAGCTCTACCTATGGTCACAATTTTTTTAAATATATTAACATTTATACATAAAAAACATGAATGAAGTTGCTTTTAAACAGCATTTAGATTTATTGTACAGACACTTGACAGCTATTTTTTAGGAAAGGAATATTAGCAAATTGAATTTGCATTCATCTCACAAATGAATCCAGCATTATACAGTGTCATGTTTGATTTAAAATGTCTGTACTCATTGAGTATATAGGTGGATCAAAACATTATGTGATTATAATGAACAACAAATTTGCTTCATGATACCGTACATTTTATACACAACAATTATAATTTAGGTACTTATTTTAAGATTGTATTGTTAGGAATGTGTACGCTTAAGTAAGAAAATCTTATTGAAATGTTTGTCAGGGAATACAGTGGCAAATTTTTACTGTGAGTGGTTTTTTTTTGTATGGT
The DNA here is from genome assembly GCA_958295455.1 of Coleophora deauratella. Classification (NCBI taxonomy): domain Eukaryota; kingdom Metazoa; phylum Arthropoda; class Insecta; order Lepidoptera; family Coleophoridae; genus Coleophora; species Coleophora deauratella. The sequence continues at coordinate 10,513,828 of OY282402.1, forward strand.
ACATATACAGGGTGTCCCAAAACTAATGCGACAAATTTTGGCCGGTGATAGCTTTGATCAAGACCTATCAAAATAATGAAACATATGTTCAGCAAAAGTTTATGGTTTTCGAGTTATACCAGATTTAAAAAAAAAATTGAAAATTACTACCTTGCAATGGGTCTTTTGAGTTTTTGTTATAAAAAACCACTTAATTTGTATTTTCTTTTGCACTCAAATATTGTTGATTAGTGTCTCTACCCGAGTCTACTATTTATTCTGCAAAAAAATTAAAGATGCCATCAGAAATGCATCATCAATTCAAGAAAAATCTTTAAACATAAGGCCGGCAACGCACTTGTGACTCCTCTGGTGTTGCGGGTGTCTATGGGCGGCGGTAATCGCTTACCATCAGGTGATCCGTCTGCTCGTTTGCCACCTCTGCCATAAAAAAAAAACATATCCGATAATGAAAATTGAAACATCGGCGACGTAAAAAAAAATATATTTAATGATTTTGTCTCATATGTTTTAAAAAATCCTTGTTTCATGCCCATTTTAGAAATGTATAATACTTGGATATTTTCCTTGCAATCATTGAGTTAAATGCTATTTTTGACCTCAAGGTGCTGATTTTAAAAAAATCTTTTATTAGAGGTTTTTTAAATATTTATTAGATTAATTTAAAATATAAAGGAGATCATGTGTGTGTTCTACAAGGTCACCTCAACGTGACTTACTACCTGAGATAAAAAATAGAAAAAACCGGCCAAGTGCGAGTTCGATTCACGCATGAAGGGTTCCGTACCATCGTACAAGAAACTAAAAATACGTCTCTTGAATGGTGACCCCCTTTAATTTTTAAATATTATTATATTTTTTCGCGACTATAGTAATACGAACTTTGTGAGCGTTTCAATCAAGCGTCTACCTCTTGCTATTATTAAAATCGACCTAAAACCACCCAAAAAACACGTTTCTAGTATGGGAACTACATTTAATTTATTTTTATCATTTTTTGTTATAGCGGCAACAGAAATACACACTCTGCAAAATTTCAATCGTCTACCTATTACGGTTCATTAGATACATCCCGCTGACAGACAGACAGGCGGGCGGACGGACGGACGGACAGCGGAGCCTTAGTACAATAATTGGGTCCCGTTGGCCTTAAAACTTTGAACCCTAAAAAAGAAACATTTTGCCGCCACTTTTCCGTCTTTTTTCCAAAACAACGTCTTCGTCTTATTTACTTCGGCCAGGCAGTCTGCCAAACAGTAGTTTGGGTCTATTCAAAATCTAATAGTACAGTTGTCTCCGATTAGGGTACTTTTGTGGCAGTGTCGCCGCTGCTCTGTCACTCTTGCGATTTAAATGAAATGTTCACAGAGTTTGTATTGCTATAGTCGCGAAAAATATAGTAAAATCAAATTATATTTTAAAATTAAAGGGGTCCCCATACAAGAGACGTGTTTTTTGAAGTTTCTTTTACGATGGTATGAAACCCTTCATGCGCGAGTCCGACTCGCACTTGGCCGGTTTATTTTTATATCAGGTAGAAAGTTTCGGTGACTTTGTAGAACACGCACATGATCTCCTTTCTATTTTAATCAATCTAATTATTTTTATTTGAAAAACCTCGAATATAAGATTTTTTTTAATCAGCACCTTGAGGTCAAAAATAGCAATTAACTCAATATTTGCAAGGAAAATTTCCAAGTATTATACATTTCTAAAATGGGCATGAAATTCGGGATTTTTTATAACATATTAGACAAAATTATTCAGTACATTTTTTTTACGTCGCCAATGTTTAAAGTTTCATTATCGGATATTTTTAAAGATTTTTCTTGAATTAATGAAAGAAAGATTAATTATTTCTGATGGCATCTTTAATTTTTTTGCAGAATAAATAGTAGATTCGGGTAGAGACACTAATCAACAATATTTGAGTTCAAAAGAAAATACAAATTAGGTGGTTTTTTATAACAAAAACTCAAAAGACCCACCGCAAGATAGTAATTTACTTTTTTTTTTAATCTGGTATAACTCGAAAACCAAACTTTTGCTGAACATATGTTTCGTTATTTTGATAGGTCTTGATCAAAGCTATCACCGGCAAAAATTTGTCGCATTAGTTTTGGGACACCCTGTATATTTTTGCAAAGGGAACTGGCGTGACATTAAAACCTTCCCCAATTTTGTATGCTTGCCGTTTGAAAGGTTTTGTTATGTTATTGATTATTGGTAAGCTGATTGTGCCTTCTTAGAGCAGAAATTTTTGTATGGCTATGGCCTTTTCCAGCAGAGAATATTAGACCTAATATTATTAAAATGAATTTCATACAGAATCTCACTACTAAATATTCTCTTAACAAAAATATGAATGGGATTTAGTTATAATATACCTTGTCAAACAAATCTTGTCACTATACTATATTTTAATTTTATGCGAGACTGAAAATTTATAATAATTTTCATAGCACAATAAATCAACTCAAACTTATGGACATTTATTTTTTAAATTTGGATGGGACCCATGATGCCGTTTTGTTCAATTATTATTATTTATTTCTCAACCAACTTTAGATCAATATTGTTAGTAACTTAAATTAGGACTAACAATCTAGTGTTAGTAATATACAGTGAACTGGTTCGTTATTAATTTATTTAGTCAAATTAAATTTATCCAGCATGACTCGACTATTGTCAACAACCATGAACCATGCAGCAGTGGTTCCCAATTGCACAGTCAAGTCTGCTTGCGAACATAGCCAGGATGGTGTTGGACGTTTACGCATGGATGCATAAAAACAATCAACGCGCGCCTCCGCAAACATCCCTAATGCGCTGCAGTATCGAGGCAGCCCCATCAGCACCCTGAATGCATTATTCTACTGGACACATAGGGCATTGACTGTGTTTGGGAATACTTCACCCACAGGCTGCTCGTGTAAAAAGATAGCGTGTCAATGGAATGGTGTATATTTTGCCTGAAATATACTCGGTTTGATGAATTCTGTTATAATTGAAACTCAGGTTATTCTAAACAAATTGTATTCGTCTTATTCATTTATAGCATAATCAAACAAAAATCTACCCATTATCATTACTTCACAAGTAACATATAACAAATAATATAAAACTTAAAAAGTAGAATATCACCTTATACAAGGTTTTTGATAATCTCATTGGCAGTCCATTCACTATACCAGATTACTGTCATGCAGTATCATCAGTTCATCAGCAAGGTGATGATTCATTAACTTGAAAATTGAACAAGTGAAAAAAAATGAAAATCGACCAGCAATTCCAATGGAATCCATGTTTTTTATGTGTTAACTCTGATGAGGAGAACCAAAAATATATTTTTGGCCTTAAAAGTTTATCATCTAAAAACTATGTTTAAGAAAGAAACTTAAGGATTGGCACCCCCTAAAACCGGGATTTCCGATTAAAAACGATAGCAAATGTTTATGCTTCTGAATAAAATTAGTACCAATTTTGTATATGTATAAACAAATAATTATTAGACAACAAGATGCAAAATTAAGAGAGAAAAGGCGGATAAAACTTACGAAAAGTACATTAAAAAATGCCCAAGAAATACATACATTATGCAGCAACTTTCCTTGCTTGTGTGATACTTCATTTCTCTGATTAGTGTTGGTACCAATTTTATTTATAACCAGAAATACTTTTTATTATGGGAACATCGAAATTAGAAAGAGGATACAACCCTTAAGGCTCTACAAAAAAACTAAGACTAAATTAAAAAATATAAAAACTAAATTAAAAAATACTTCGGTGGTCTTTAAAATTTTACAAGATAATGGAATACATGTAGAGATCTAATAACATAATATAATTGACAATAGTTATGCCATAACGATCCAACTGAATTAAAGTAGAGGACAATGTAATATATTATCTCTTGCTTACTTTAAATCAATTGGATCGTTATGGCATAACTAAGGCCAATTAAAACTTAACACTGGCAGTTATTTTACCATTTGAACATCTGTTATGATATGATATATGGGAAAAAGTTACTCAAATCTTTTACATATAACGGAAGCACTATTCTACTGCTAATAAAATATATCTGGGCTTTTCTCTATATCTAACTAGTTGCTTAATAATTACAAAAAATTCGGTTGCACAGCTCATGCAAATTCATAAACCTTCAAGGGTGAATGTCACATTGTAAACATACTCTAAGTTTGTAAACATACAAATTCTAATCATAATAATTTTAATATTGTAATGTAGAAAAATACATTATCTTTGTCATAATCACATAGTGACTATAAAAATAATTTTGTTATTTTAAAGATTTGTCCACAGTGGGACAAAATATTACGATATTTTAAAGAATACAACATAATTTTGCAGGTTTAGGTAAGTTACCTGAAGCGCTAGAGTTACTACCACTTCTAGGGTGAAACAAATAAAAGTTACCTATAATCTAAACTTTCTTTATACCCTCCTCCATGGCCACCTCCTCGAATGCTGATAAGAGATTCCTTCTACATTTGCTCTCGTCCGTGTAACGCAAAGCCCATACTATGTACTCCCCCACATTAAGTGGGTCTTCTGAGTAGCTGATCTGCACTTTACATTTCCTCTCCCAATTCATAGCATCTGTGCTCCGATTGTTTCTTGTCCTGGTGAACTCAATGTAGCCACTGCATTCTACTGCTCGTTTCAGCAGCTGAGCATTTAAATTTTCATGAGATTTGTTGGAATCTGTGCCGCTTGTTGATGGCAGGCAGTCCCCCTGGCCTACCTCCTTGTTGGAAGGTGTGACGGCTGAACACTGGCGCTTGTTGCGTTTCCCTAATATACCGTCACCTTTGTTATCAATATCTAAGGTGTCCTCACTATACAATCGTTTGATATTTTTATAGGTGTCATAATTTTGTTCCAATTCCATACATTCAGCATTTGTTTTCACCCTTTTTTTGTCAGGTGCTTCATTGTCATCTGGCTCACACCCATCTGCCCATTCAGGACTATTGCAGTTTGACCTCAGAAGTCGCCTTTTGACAGGACGTTCCGACTTAACGAGTTCAGGTGATTGAAGTGGACTAGCCAAATTACCAAGCTCTTTTCTGTAATAATAACAACTCTTTTAATGATACTCAAAGTTGACTTAATGATTTTTTTGTTAAAAGCATTTTTTGGCTTACTGGATTTGTAAGGGAAAAGGGACAAATTAAAATAACCAACTATAATTTATGTTATGTTTATTTTGAAAAAAAAGCAAAATTATTACTAAGGCACTTGTTAAATGCTAAATTATTTTAAGCATCTATAAAAACAAGCTAATTTAAACCATTTAAAATTACCAACCTTTGCAATCTTTCATCCTCTCTCGTATGGATCTTATCAATACTTTCTACTGTTGTAAAATCATGCCTTGAGCATTGCATATCAAACTTTAAGAATGCTGCTACTTTTTTTCTAGTTTTGATAGTTCTCCCAAACCATTCCAGGGTAGCATCATCAGACAAATAAAGCGTAAAGTTAGGTCTTTCATTATCTATCATGTGTTTGTACCATTGAATGAATGTGCGAGCCTGCTGGTGCTCTGAGAATTTATTTTTTGTATTGTTATTGTCTTCTAGAACTGTTTTAATATTGTGCATCCTTCGTTTTCTTGGAGGTGAAGGTATACTGGCCATTTTGTTCTGCAATTAAAAAAGATTAAGAGGTTAAATGCGGGTATTTATTTTTAAAAAGCCAATAATAATAACCCTTTCTGAACTATAAAAAATATATATTTTTTAATAAACTTTTGTACAAATTTAGTATCTCCGGAAAGAAGGCACAATACATCACTGACCCGCCCCCAACCCGTGCGACCTTTTGTACTGCGTAGCTAAAACAACGCACAAAAGATCGCTGTTGGTTCCGCCCGGTAAAACAAAATTCCATAACCACTAGAATTTTTAAAACAATAGCGTACGTTTGGTACAGTGCATTCTGAAAGGGTTAATTATAATAACAACTGGGACAAATCACACACAGTCATCTGTCCCCAAACTAGGATTACCTGTATTATGGGTTATATATACGTTTAAATACATACATATATACATATATAGATATAATACACCCAGACACACAGCAAACAAATCTGCTCATCACAGAAATGTTTGCCCTGGATGGGGATCGAACCCAAGACTCTCGGATCAGTAGTCAGGAGCGCTAACCACTGAGCCACCGAGTCTGTCTAATAAGACTTCAGTACTCATTGTTTTTAGAAAATAGGTAACCAGAAGGTAACTTACATTTTTCGGAGAGTACTTCAACAACCTGATGCGAACTGTTAGCTTGCTGTGCTAGTTGCAATCGCAGGGATTCTAACCGCCTTTTGCTTTCTTCAATGTAGGCCGTTATAGACAAGTTGATCTCCAGCAACTCCTTGTGCAAGGAAGTTATGTTTACACTTCTGGCGTAGATATTTTCTGAAAAAACGCGTACAATCACAACAAAATATTGAAATAAAACAAATGAAACGAATGACAACTTCATGGACATTTCCAATTTCGAAATGTAACCTACCAACACACTTCGTTGCCTCCAGTGCTAGATGCTCGCGGGTCAAATCTTCAGATATTAATGAATTCATTTTATTACAGCGTCGATTTGAGTTAACATTCGCTGATTTGTATAAATAATCAACTTATTTTTATTAGAAAACAGTGTCACATTGGCGTCATACACAAGTACCTGAACAGAACGAACCGAACGTCAATCAAGCAAGCTTTGGCAAGCTTACAGCCACAGCATAGACAATATAAACAAATGAATGAACTGTTTTATGACATCGATAGTATCAGTATTGCCAGTATACGATAAACGTCGCGTTTCGTCGCGTCTTGATTGAAAAACGCTCGTCTGCATTTGAAAAGAATGGTGCAGTGCGAATCATGGATTGCCAGTTACTAAAAAAGTACAAAATTAAAAGTTTATACCAGTGCCAGGTGAGTGCCAGTCACTTGAATTAAAATCAGCGAGTCGCAGGATTAATATTGTAAATATATTTTTACCAGATGTTGTCAATTCTCAGTATTGGAGGTTGGTTGCCCTGACTCTGTACCGAGCACACGTCTGTTGAGTTAATGTTACGATTATTAGCGTTTCCAGTGGCGTAGCGTGGGGGGGGCCGGGGGGGCCATGGCCCCGGGCGGCACATGGATAGAGGCGGCGGGCGGCACATGGATAGGGGCGGCGAGCGCCGTATTTTTTTTACCTAGTGTTATTTGGCTTCGATGAACTGTACTGAGATCACGCTCCTCAAGATATTAATAGAGAAGATTTCAAACTTGAGCGTGTACGTCTTCGTACTTTTGTAACAACAACAAATTTTGCTGCAACAGATCTAGACTTTAAAAAAGAGTTACATAATTATGTCTGGCTCACGGGGCTTACTATAAAATATATTATAAACTTGAAGAGGGTTTACCAAATATTTTCATAACGTTAAGAATATTTTTAACAACTACCATTAGCAATGCCACTTTTGAAAGAAGCTTCTCTGTACTGAAGTTAATACTGAAGTTAAAAATTACCTAAGGTCGAGCCACGTCCAGAGGGGCGGCAAATTAAGCGATCGAAATATAATAATATGATTAAAAAAAAAAACAAAGTTCATTCACAGGGTGTCTCAGAATGGGTGAATCAAATTGCTATGGTAGGTACCTTATCTAACGTTCCACCGCATAGGATAAAGTTAATTTAAGAAAACGACTTCGTTTTTCATAAATAATGTTTTTCCGAAAATAGGTAAAAAGTCCGACTTTTCTTAAATTTTCGCCTCTAAGTGTCACGTTTAGAGTGAATTTGTATTTTTTTTTTCAATTTATCTAACTCTAAATATTTAACCCAGCTAAAAGGTCATGAAAACAAACGTTATCGTATAAAGAATGAAACCCGTACAGCAAGTCAGCGACAGCGCATAGTTTACACAGGATATATTTTACACAGGACCGGAATTTGGGTCGTGCCACCCGTGCACAGACAGGGCGTCCAGCTTATGGGAGCACCAAGCACCCTGGTGGGTGGGGTACCTACTCTAAGATGGTGCTGGGCGCTCCAAGTTTTTTTATTTTTTAATTTATTTAAACATAGTATAAAACATATTGTGAACATGTACAAAAAAAACCCGAAAGGGTTTATGTTTCGTACAGAAGTCGAAGACTAACATAAATTCGAAAAACATACTTATTACTAATAAACAAAATACAATGTGTGGTATATGTATATACAGACAGGCTAGTAAAAGGGTTTCTGTTGGTTTAACCAGAGTTTTAACATAAATTTTCTTAGATATCTTAAAAATTTTCTCGCTCGCTTCGCTCGCACTTTTCTTTAATAAATTGCATATGTTCGTGACCGTTCGCCCACGGAAATACACATATTATTATGTATAATGCACTCGCATCACATCAAGAGGTTGTAAGTTCGATGTCCGGCGGGATTTAATTAGTATTACGGATTTCCAATTTAGCTATATTAGCAATCGAACGTGATATTCAAGTCGAAAGTATAAAAAAAAATGTTTAAAAAACACGAAGAGTACATTTTTTATTGATTACAGAATTTGGCTGCTTTATTCGACTTTTTTTACTAATGATGAAAATAGAAAGGGGCGGCAAATTTTCGATGGGCCCCGGGCGGCGAAAAGCCACGCTACGCTACTGAGCGTTTCAACGTTATTTTTGTGATGGAGAAATAGCTGTTATCCAGATTCTGAGATAAACAATAATAAGAAGAGGATTTAATAATAAGTGAAGGAAGACACCTCTGTTTTCCGAGTTCCAGCAGAAAAAGATTCAGATTCATATATTCACGTCAAAAATTCATAATATACATACATGTCAAGTCATTAATATAATATTTCAATAGTGATGTGATCGTCAAACAATGATTATAATAAAAAATACAATTTAAAATGTAAAAAACGACACTTAATGAATAATTGTAGAAATAAATAAATAAACAATATAAGAATAAGAATGTCAACAGGAAATCAAAGCATTTATGAACTTTATAAAATAAAAATTTAACTTTAAAATATTACAATTTTAATTTAAGAAATTCGTCAGTGGAATAAAATTCACTTTCCAACAAGAAGATTTCAAATTTTAACCGGCGCCTAAACGTATTGTCGTCATTTAGTTCCCGAACAGTGGCAGGTAGTCGTTCGTATATACTAGGATCTATGGCCTACAACGCGCGTGTTTCTCGCGGCTGGTGCAGTGCAGTGAGGCACGGATTCTAATCGCCCAGTGTGTCTTAGTTCGCGATTTCCGCCTCGAACCTGACATTGCGTTATGTTTCGTCTTTCGTCTTACATACAAAACTACATTAAATATATGTATATTGTGAGAAGACTGTCAATATTCCATGTTTTGCGAAGTGTGAGTGACACGTGTTACGTGGACCATCTTTAGTGCCCATCACCCTTAAAACCGTGACAATCAATAGACATTGGCGTTTCGCCATTATTTTATTGAAGATTTTCCCAAACATTCGCTTATTTCTTTTCACTTGTTTTACTTGACATTGGCAAAATCACTCTTTATGGTTGTGGAATGCCGAACAGAAAAGAAGAATATTCAGTATTGTACATGGCGTAGAGTTATGTACCCATTATGCCCACATAAGAATGAAGGCCGCAAATTATACGGAATATTCTTTGCGGCCTTCTTTCTTGTTTCCTGTACGTACGTGAAGTATACAATATACATACATAATGAAGAGCACGTGAAGTAGGGGCAAGCAAGAGTAGACTTTATCACTGTGTATTGAGAGTATCTTATTAATTTAACATATCAAATATTTAACATCTATGCAGAGTCAGGGGCGCCGACTTCATAAAAATATTGGAGGGGCTAGGGCAGAAAAATGTTCGTTTTCCTAATATTTTCTAACTAGCTTTCGCCCACGGCTTCGCCTACGTGGATATCTTTTTTTATGATTTTCGCTGAGGGACCGCAGCCACAAGCCAGCCACACCAGTATTTTCATAGAAAATGTCATTGGGGGGGCTCGGGCATCCCTAGGCCCTATGGAGTCGGCGCCAGTGTGCAGAGTGAAACTTTTATACGTAGTATAATAAAGAATACTTTATTCTATGTCTATGTAACTTGTAGGAGTGGTGTTGTCGGTTTGTGTAAAAAATCAAATAGCCTGAGCTTTTGTCGGCCTGAGTACAACTTTTTTAAAATAAATTGGCAACATTTCTTTACAACGTCAACCACCTTTCGGGTTGGGGGGAGGGGGTAAACCATAGACTATACATGGACTATACTAATTACGAATGAGTATTGGAGAGTGTCCAAGCGCGCTTCTGGGAGTGGTATGAGCCGAACCAATCTTCTGCGTTCTTGTGATCATTGACTTCGGCCATTGGTCTATCCTTTGTCAACCAATCATCGAAAAAGCCAGTGAGGACCCAATGTAAGTTCACTACAATTTTCAGCGAAAATACTTTGATACTTTGCGATTAGTTTTGCCGGTGGTGGAATAATGAAATTAATGCGAAAGTTTGTTAAATTCGATTTTTGTCATGGCTATGGAATTACCTGAAAAGCAGCCATTTTGGTTGCGTTGGCTTTGCTGGCCTCGTATTTCGTGACGTAAATATTGTAAATATCTACGACGTGCACGATTGCTGAGGATACTACAGCAGTTTCACACATGATTTGGATTACAGTCAAACCTAGAAAAAAAATGATAAATATCTAACTCTATTCAAATCTGGTTACAATATCTAGGTATACTTTCAGTTGTCGACTTGTCGCTCATAGGTACCTATATACCCACGTACCTACCTAGGTACCATAAGTCAAGCTGCAAAACCTTATCAGTGTAGTTAGATTGATAAGTCTTAGCGTTTATATTGCGACAAATAACTTATTCCTTTGCGAGTAGGTACGACATTATATTCCTGCATCTAAATCTATATATTTGTTAAAGAAAAGCACTACTTTTGTCTGTATTTCACACCATCATTCAGTTCTCTTTAGAGTCTTCTCAACTTCCCTACAGAACACCTAAAGCTACTCTGACTGAAACTATCTATATCAACCTTCTTAATTTGATGCATAGGTATTACAAAATATCCTCTTCTCATGCCACAGTTTTCTTAATTTATTTTATGATGTTTTCAATAAACTTCCCCCTTTTCTTCCCAGTTGTCTCCACATTTTCTGCTTTTTTTACCTATTCAAGGGCACATTGCATCCCTTATTCTGCTACAGCCTTTGATTCTGTCTGTTGACTGCTAGTCATCAGAGATACTTTTGATCAAATGTCAAATATGACTATTTGTTCTAAAAACGTATGAAACAGTGAACTATCTATGACATCATAATTCCATACTCAATATTATAAAATTATTTAAATAAAAAATTGCACATGTAATGAAATTCTAAGCTAGTAAGTTTTTGTACTGTTTAAGTATATTATTCATATTCAGTTAATGATGCAGTCAACGATCCTATTGTAGCTGTGTAGCGATTGGTAGTGTGGTAAGGTGTAGGGTCCTATGTTAAGTTCTATTATCTAATTCTTTATAAAAACTCATAAAAATTGAGGGTAACATTTTTCCAATTACATTATTTTGAACAATTCAAGTAACAAAATGTTTTTTTTTTTCAGTGATGTGAAATGGAGCATGCTCAGATCCAGGGCACGGAGGGGGCGCAGGTGGTGACCATCAATGGGCAGCAGATGCAGGTGCTGCAGATGAACAACCACATGCTACAGGGTGCGAACGGGCAGCAGATAGTCGTGCACGCTATACCAAGCACTGCGCCAACAATACAGGTTTCACATTTTTTTTCAGTTATTACTATTAAAATCAAATTTATTATTTTACCAATTAACACAATTTATGACATATATGAATTTACCGATCGCCAAACTAGTTCAAAAACTATGGTATAAGAAAGCGTTCCAAATTAGTTTCGTTAGAGTAATTTTCACTCTGACAGCAGGATAGCATATTATATTTTTTTGAAGTGTGAAAGGGACAAACTCTTGTCAGGTGAATCTTAACTTGGTTATGGAACGACTTCTTATTATAATTATGGAAGATTCTACTAATCAAACTTACCAACTTTTTCACTCTTTTGCTTTGTCATTTTTTGAACTGTCATAGACTCATGAGTTGATTTGGAAACTTTGTGTTGTAGTCAAAACCAATTTTAGAGCCAGGTATTTTATACAGTTTGAGACAAATTGGAAATTTAAAGTATGGAAGGCACTGTCTGAGAATAAGATCATTTGGGTCAAATTAGATCATTTTATTTGTGGAAGGGTCTGTCTGAAAACAAGATCGTTCATTGATGGAACATAAGGGACACTTTTACTCAACATCTGCATTTACAGGTTTAACAAAATGAGACTAGAAAATTCTAAAAATCATTTCCATGACACAGTCTTTTGAGTCACAGTAGTCATGGCCATGTAATAAAGACTGTTGATTAGTGTGGTTTAGATGTTATGTGCCATTTACCTATTTTGATAAAAACCCACAATTAAAAAAATATTCTCACTCTTACATGCATTCAGATTGGAGCACCACAGATCCAGGTAGTAGTATCAGAACACTTTGTTATATTTTTGTACCAAATTGTTTGTTAAGAGCCTGCTGCTGACAGATTTTTTGAAACTGCAATGAGAAAACCACTAAAATGAGTTTGTGAATCAAGGGGGCTGGTCTCTTAAAATGAAATTGACCACTTTAGGAAATGGCAATGTTCTAAGATTCATAACCACTGATCGGAGTAGGTAGATTGATTTGGGGTCAATGACCGCAAAGGTATATGTTAATATAGACATGCCGCTCGGATTTAGAGAGTTTAACATTTTTAAGCGAACAAAAACGAATATTCATTCTGTTCTTCTACATATAAATAAATTGCTTCCTTCAGAACCAATTAATTGAACCAGATTTACTCGAATAATATTCAACTCAATCCAGAAATACCGGAACTTTCCGGAAAAAAGGATTGTCCATGTTATAAAATCACGATGCAAGTAGCAAAACTCAATCTACTTACTCCGATCACTGTTAGTAACTGATGATAATAAATTATTTTATTATGAATGTGTCAGCTAGGTTTTATTTTAGACATAAGTAATAATTACAAATGCATTAGTAACGAAATGTAATCTTGCAGTAGAAATTTAATGTAAATGTAATCTATAAAAATTGCAGGTGGCCACACCAAATGGACAACAACTGCAACAGCTTCAGGTTCTGCCAATTTCTAGTCTCCAAGGTAAAGATTATACATCCATTTAAAAATTTACACTATTATTTCTAATACTAATAAACATTGTTGAGATTATTATTTCATAATTACGTTAGGAAAAATGTAGATTAATAAAACACCAACATTTATGAATGCTTGCACATGCTCAGTTCATGTTCAGACAAGTTGTAATTAACCATAGGCATAGTTGGTGTAACTGCAACAGAGATAGGAGAAAACATGTAGATATAATATAAACATAAAACATTTCCAGAATTATATGAAGTATAATTTATTTGTTTGTTGAATAAATGATATCTCTTACCAGGCAACAATCTCCAACCGATGCAGTTGGTACAGACAGCTGATGGGCAGACGTTCATCTACCAGCCAGCAGCCAGTGCTCCTCAACCCACTATAGACCAGCACCAGATTATACACCAGCCTGCAGGTAAAATTAAAATTTTAGAATATTATATAATTTTTATTTTATTTTTACTCTCATAATTAAAAGAGTCATTTATTGTTCGCTATTTTTAGACATTATTTTCATGGTTCTGATGATTCATTATTTTCAATTTTCCATCAAGTTCACCTGGTAGGCTGCCTTATGTCCACCAAAAATGTCTTGGCATCATTTTTCAATCCAATCCATGAATGGTTTGACAGTTTTCTGTGTATTTCTTGTTTCAGTGATTAATCTGAACGGCAATTTAGTTCAAGTGGCCGGTGTCGGAAATGCAGTACAGCAGCAGCAGATGGTGAACCAACCCAACATTGTGATGGTAAAGAAACCATGTATCCCTTACTTCCACAAAGCCTACCTAGAACCTACCTGAGTATTTTTACGACAATCTGCGTAAAGATAATTTTCAGCTATCCTGCTTTTTCAGCATAGATTCTATAATTGTGAAAAGTAGCATTATGAAAATTAAGATATAACATTACAAGAAATAATGAAACAGTTGCCTTGTTGTATCTCATACTTGATATACAGCTAAAAGGGTAACTGTAATTTGCTCCCTACCTATAACGCCTCCTATGACTAAAGACTATTTTTCTTTGTTTTATGCATATTGAATTGAATTAAAAGTAAACAAATTTAAAAACCATAATCTCAAATGAAGACCACAACATTTTTTAGCCTTTTATTGTACCTTCAGACTCACGATTCTGCCAGTGTCTACGAACGAAGACCAAAACTTACAAAATGATCTGTTATAACCTGTCAGATGGTGAACAATTCCGGCGGCGGTGGCGGGTCAACATCTGTGGCGACGGCCGCTGCGGAGACAGCCTGCACTGGCGACGAGGAGCCGCTACTGTACGTGAACGCGCGTCAGTACAAGCGCATCCTCAAGCGACGCGCCGCGCGAGCCAAGCTACACGAGCAGGGCAAGATTCCCAAGGAGCGCCCCGTGAGTATCCACTGTACCCTACCTCATGACATGAGTCAATGCAATGACTGCTAGCTAGCTACACGTTTGTTAATAGTACATATTGTCCCCGCTACTGGGACATGGTTCTCTTCTAATGCCTAAGGAAGGTTAGATCTTACTCCATACATGGGCTACTGATACAAAAAATTCCGATGTAACAAAAGTATTTAGATTTTTTTTTGTTTTATGTATCTTTTATTACAAGGTTGTTGTACAACTGATAATCTATATTATTTTCAGGGTTCCGTAGCCAAATGGCAAAAAACGGAACCCTTATAGATTCGTCATGTCTGTCTGTCTGTCTGTCCGTCCGTATGTCACAGCCACTTTTTTCCGAAACTATAAGAACTATACTGTTGAAACTTGGTAAGTAGATGTATTCTGTGAACCGCATTAAGATTTTCACACAAAAATAAATAAAAAAACAATAAATTTTGGGGGTTCCCCATACTTAGAACTGAAACTCAAAATTTTTTTTTTTTTATCAAACCCATACGTGTGGGGTATCTATGGATAGGTCTTCAAAAATGATATTGAGGTTTCTAATATCATTTTTTTCTAAACTGAATAGTTTGCGCGAGAGACACTTCCAAAGTTGTAAAATGTGTGTCCCCACCCCGTAACTTCTAAAATAAGAGAATGATAAAACTAAAAAAAATATATGATGTACATTACCATGAAAACTTCCACCGAAAATTGGTTTGAACGAGATCTAGTAAGTAGTTTTTTTTTAATACGTCATAAATCTTAAACCGCAATTTACCTTTCATTCAAGTTATAATTGACCACGCTGAATACGTTAAAAACAACCGACTTCAATCGTAGCAACTCCAATTTTGCTATGTTTTTGTTGATTTTCTCAAAAACCGCTGAATCGATTTCGATAAAATTAATATGGGACCACCTGTGAAGTATACCCTTTCAAACAAAAAAAGAATTTTTGAAATCGGTTCAGGCGTCTTCGAGTAATCGGTGAACATACATAGAAAAAAAAAAAAAAAAAAAAAAAGATTCCGACGAATTGAGAACCTCCTCCTTTTTTTGAAGTCGGTTGAAAATGAACAACAAGAACTTTTATACTATGTTACTTGCTGCTACGGAACCCTTCATGGGCGAGTCCGACTCGCACTTGGCCGCTTTTTTTTAATATTAAAATCTCAATTTTGGTTATTTATTAGACTTAACTTAAGAATTTCAATATATCAGTTTTTGTGATGTGAGGTTTATTATATTAAATAAATAAATTAATTTATACGTCTAACAATAACCCAGAAATACCTGCATGAGTCGCGTCACCGGCACGCTATGAATCGCATCCGGGGCGACGGCGGCCGCTTCCACTCCGGTAGTCGGCGGGAGGCCAAGAGCGAGCCCACCGATCAGCTCAGCGCGGCGCTGGAAGACATCAAGCCCGACACCGTGTCCATCACCATCATACAGGTGAGACTACACCTTACACCGTACCCTCATCGTGAGGCCTGGTACAGCTTGACAGATGATGTGATTGGAGCACCTGAACTGTTGCTGCGGGTCTGACAAGATATTCCCCTCACACTACAATGAACGTTCGCGCTGTCTACCTATAATTCCTATTACGATATTATGATGTTTGTTTCTACACGTAAATTTGTGTGTGGAAAGGCATTGCTCTCAGCATCACCAGTGGTAACATACTCATATGTATGATTATAACAGCATTTTAATAATAGATTTCCTTCCACAGGAAGACGAAGCACAGGAGCACCAACAGAACCAGTGGAAGAGGCTGGCGCCACACCAACCCATGCAGTCCACGTAGCAATCACAGCAGGTGCGCGTCGAGTTCAGGGACATGTGAGTCATTGGGACTCTGTCAAGTGAAAGTGATGTGCACAGTCCGTCAGTTGGGACTCTTTGTGAAGTGAATAGTGAATGTGATGTGCGCAGTGCGTCAGTACTATACGATTAGGCCAGTTAACCCTGTGAGCGGCACAGTCGGCTAGGGCCAACAACCGGTTTCCGTGCCACAGGCGCCAAGATTTGAGATTTTCGTACATTTATGCTTCGGTGGAGCCACAATTTCTCAAAGAGTTACAAGGCGGTCAATGAGTTAAGGCAGCTATACCATGCGTGGCTGCACTCCTTGTGTAATAGGCCAGCATGTTATGCAGCCATTGGATGTGGGCGATTTTGCTCTGCTTCCATGCTCGATTGGCATAGCAGAAGGCTATAATTAAAACCCAGGGTAATTCGGACCAGTCGAAATCTGGGTCACTGATGAAATGTTTTAGGTCATGTCCTTATGCACTGCAAACCTATCAAGGTTTCGTCTCAGTTGTGTAGACCTAATAAGTACCTATCCAAGCTGGTACTCCCGAGATTTATGAACTGTTGGGTAGGACAGGATTAGTCCATTCAGTCCTGCTTCCATTTTTCATATTATTACTTGCCATCAGATGAGATTATTTATACGAGTATGTACTTTATTATTTACACTAAAATAATAAAGTACATACTCGTAAAAGTGCAGTTAATGATAGGTGTTTATGCCTAATATAATTTAACTTGTACATAATAAATCATCAGCTGTACTACAATATATGACTTGAGATCGGACCAATAATTGGGAATGTCAGCAGGGACTCAAAAATAAATTGATGACCAACTAGGAAATGGATCTGTTCTGCCCTCAGACTAAATAGTCTTTATAAAACTGCTGGCCGGATCTGGTGCCTGATAATTTGGATACATAGAATAGTATGCATATTCCTAGTTAACTTGATTGATTGATTGAGTTTAACTAAGCTAGGGTGGGTACTGTGAATGTGTTTATATTCCACAGAGTTTAGTAGACCTGAACATATCAAGAGGCAAATATAAGTTTCTGTTTTTAAAACGTAGACAGACATAGAGGGGCCGCATACACGGCGATTTCACAATCCAGGTTTCTCTGCTAGCGCGAGCGAGGCAACAAGACTCCGTCACGCCTTCGCGCCACTATTTTTTGTCGCGTAATGATGTCCTCTCTGCTTTGTAGTAAATACAGAAATATTGATGTTAATTGGGTAAATAATAATTGCAATAAAAACTAAGTTATTTGTATGATTGTTTTCTAATATGTATATTTTTAATATATTAAGTTTGTTTATTTAAAATTTATATGTGTGTGAAAGTTTAACTTGTTTCAGTCGGGATAATGTTACTGGTTGAGCAAAAAGTGTTAAAAGTGCGTGGGTTAGATGAGGGCGTAGACAAAACCTATTAGCGGGTGAAAACGTTTACTTGTCTATCTCCCTGACTCGGCATAAGAGCGAGATGGTCGCTTTCTCGCGTCGCATCGTGCGCGAGAAACCATGCTACCGGTGCACGGTGCAGAAAAATAATAAAACAATTTCTCTTCAAACCAGGCATTGTCATATTGCATATGTATTATTTGGTGTTTCAATTTGTTTCAAACTGCCTTTCACTGCATTGTAACAAAACGAAGTTATATGAAAATTGAATAAATTATCTTGGCTTGAATGACCAACAAAGGAAACCGTGAAAGAAGGAAAAATCATTTTTCATATCTAGTAAGTGGACGAATGCGAAAGGTCAGCAGCAGATGTAGATCTAGTTAGGAAGTACTCTTTAATGCATCAGTTTGCAGTTAAAACTGAATTCTTACAATTTGGCAACTTTTTTTTTTATATCATAGGTGGCAAACGAGCAGACAGAGTTGAGTTGACTTGAGTTGCTTATCTACTTGATGCTGGCTGCATGCACTCATTGGCTTTAGCCAGCTCAGTAAATTTGTACGCGGAGTTCTAATACGCGAATAACATAAAAATATAATTGAACTGAACATAAATGTAAGAGAACCCTTGACACTATTAAATTGTAAATAGAAATGCTTAGCAATGTAAAAACCAAAGGAAAATCTTTGGAAGACTGTATTTATTTTCCAATTGAACCATATTCGTATTGTAAATATTTTTTATCCTAATCTAGGTTTTTTATATTTAATGGACAAGTACAAATAAAAATTGCACATAAATGTGGATGTTTTTATTTAAACATGATGCTGTAAAAACACTACTGTAAAAAAACGAATACTGTACAAAAGTAATATAATGTAAAAAAATTACAAACATGATTTTCATCGAAAACATTCATTTCAGGTAGCTTTGTTCTTACACTAACTTAAATAATAATATATATTTTATAACGAGGTATACTAGATTTTTAGTGTACTAACTCCAGAACTCAGAGGTAAACGAAGATTTTCTGTTTTTATATTAGCGACGACCCAGCCTAATATCCTAATACTCAAATTATTGCTGACCACGATACGCGGTCTCACTTACATTACGACGCGACATAACTTACGTTTTTGTATAGTGTGTAAAACATTTAATATCAATCTAATTAGAAATTAGAAGTGGCCTGTATGTTTAGTGTATACAAAAAAGATAATTAATAGTTTGATCATTCATTGCATATCGCGCCTCAATTTTTTTTTTATGTGATAGGTGGAAAACGAGCAGACGGATCAATATTTAAATTTTGTATAACTAAGTGGGTTTGTGTGCAGACTCTCGAATGCGATTTATTTCGCTCTTAATGGCGGATATCAGCGGGATAGCTGGATCTTCCGGCGGCAAGCGACCCTCGGAAAGGATGATCGCGGGATTGACCACCGGCGCTGGTGGCAGTCGGGAAGAGACCAGTGACTGCAATAAGCAAAGAAAGAAGAAGAATAATTTTTAACAAATAACTATTGTCACAAGATGGAAAGGAGACAATTTTGTTGTACATTACTGCTTTGTCCTGGAAAAAAAGAAATCAAGAGCTCAATCACGCAGAGTGTTTCATAAAAGGGCAACTGCTGGTATATGTATATTATCTGCCAAAACAAGTGTCACTTACATGTGGAGGCGTGCTTCCCCAAGCCCGACTAGGCGGCGGCACACGACGATCAGCTGACTTTGGAAATGAAGTCCTTGGACGCATCTCCGGTTCTCCGACTTTGCTTCCTGGCCTCCTGGTAATTATTTTTATACGAATTTTACATTTATTGGTTGCTAGGATATTTGAAGACTGCTGCAAACTATTCTATATTCGACACACGAGCATCAAGTAGATAGGGCTTCTACTCATGAATACCTACATAAAAACTTTTATTCGTTCTATGCATTGCGCAATATTTTTGCCACCAGGTGAGATAATGTTAAAGGGCTTACCAATTGTGGCAAACAAACAAGGTTTACTTTCTTACAAGACTTACAGAAACCTGAACCCAAGAAAAGGGACTCTTAGGATTCAAGGCTGGAACCATCTCAGTCAAAGTACACTAAGTAACTGTATATCTTACCCAGGACCTGCAGAGCGACCTCTAACAGTATCCAAAGCTGTATATGGTGAACCAGGCAATCTTACATTGTCGTTACGAGCTTGCGTTATTTGGTCAGTGTCTGAAAAGTAAAAACTTTAAACAACTTTGGACCTAGAACGCTCCCCTGAGGAAACCCTTACACAAGCTTACAACAAGAATTTGTAAGTAAGCTGATCGATGTACTACATTTTGTTATTACTAACAATATGCAGGTTGATAGTATTGTTTGTTACGCAATACTATATTTTCATAAATAAGAAGCAAAGCACAACTGTAAGGTGCTCATGCTCAACAAACTCAAAAGCCTTATAAAAATCGCCCACCTTTGCCCGTTTTCTTATAATCTTCCTTCTCCGTGTCTACTATGTAAGTGTCATGTGAATTGCTACTCGAACCTGCGCTGCCGAACAATGTGAATGCGTCGTCTACCAGCTCATTGAACCTCTGTCTCATGCGTGACGGACCTGCGCTAGTTATACTCTCTTTGGGTACTGCGTTAATGGTTGTTGTCGATGGAGCGGGTGTGGATGGTTTTGAAGCTGAAATAAAAATGACAGAAAACAGAATCTATTTTAGCGTTGTCTTATGAAACTGTTTAGACGCTTAATACGCAAATTGTTCCGAATCTCACCATCTTTAATCCTCTGACAATGCAAATCCCAAACGAGAGGTCCTATAACGCCTGGATCCTTATCGATGCTGCCAAGCCTTACCAACTGCGAGGCCATTTGCCTCCGCGGCACAACATCCTTTGCCTTCTCCCTGGTGTGGGGGCGAGGGTCTTTGGGGCTCAACCCAGGAGAATCGAGGTCTAGATGCCGTACTGATACTGGCTCCAGAATACGGGATAGTGGTTCTACTAAGTTGCCTCTGAAAAAAAATTGAAATTACATACGTGTTAGTATTTTATATACTTACAAGTGAAATTGAAATCGCGGACCAAATTCTAACTGTAGCTTCTAGTTACATGACACTGAAAACCATCTCTAAGGAACCAATTCAATCTGAGCAAGAAAAAGCTCTTACCATACAAAATTGGCTTACTCAGCTCATAGATTAGTATGAAGAGTATCGGTTAGGACTGAATTGATTCCTTAGAGAAAGTCGTCTAGTTCCAAGGGCAGAAAACAGTTAAAATTAGGTATGCGATTTCAATTTCATTTCACCCTATAGGATTGCGAAAAGATATATTTGTTATGAATTCTAACTCACCTCGGGAAGGAGTTTACGGAAGGCATGGACAAATACGAAGTAGGTGTTGGCGGCGCCGAGGGTTGACCGCTGTCGGAACTGTCTAGACCGGCTGCTTCCAGGAGGCTGTCAGTAGTGCCCACTAGGGAAATGGAAATTAGATAATTTTTTTATGAGTAAAAAAAAAGGCTCCAACTTATAATAATAATCGCCGCAGGATGATGGAAACGTGTCGGTGGATTTCAAAATCAGCTAACTCCACTTGCAAATGATGGCAATGATGGCACAAGGATGGCAATCTTAAGGATGCGATCCCGTGAGTCGTTGAAGAATATAAGCTTTGACTTTTGCTAGTCAATTCATATACGAAACACAACCTCCACCTCATAACTGTATAATGAATGACATAAATCATACATAAAGTTCTTTTAAACGTTGAAGCTGGTTTCTTTTGGGCTCGACGTTTCTTCTCGCTTTGCTAACACTTCAAAGTTGAGTGAACAAGTTCCGCGTGGTTGGGACATGGTACTAGGAGGTAGAAAAAGATACGATAAAGTACTATAAAAAACACTAATATAAAAAAAATATTCAAGGTTTTGATGCAAAGAACCTCTTTTCTTCTGTGGCATTCTCAGAGCATGAGGTTTCTTTTGACGACGCCGTAACGCCGCTGCCATTTCGGATACACCTGAAGATGATGTCGAAGACCTGGAAAGGAAAATGTTAAAAATATTATTTCCAACAGAAACTATTATGGTCCATTATCAACAGGTGCACATAGCCAGGAATACGAATATTGTCTCACCGTAATCGTGCTTTAATTTAACATACCAAAGAAAATTATAATTATGTAAATCACATACCCAGAAGCACTTCCAGATCTATAAATCGGCAGTAAGGTGCTACTAGGTCTTGTTCTGCTCGGAGAAACGACGCTTATCAACTGGAAATATACAAAGAGAAACCATGTTTTTACTAATGTAAGTTTTTTCATACAATTTTATTTAATTGAAATATGGATCTTGTTAACACTACAAAAATGAGTTAATACAGTTCTGTAAGTATTTTTATTTTACGTTGAGTTTCTGTTGCCAACCAAAATGTGTTTTTTTAATATTTCAGTCAACAAAAAATAACCTTTCCATCCTTTTCTTCGTGAACTTGCTTCAGTTGGTTCTTTTCTGCTTCTCTCATTAATTCCTCTCTGTAGGCCCGCAGTGTTTCTGCCGACTTCATTGTCCTCCTTCTGTAATTATTAGGTATCACGATTCACGATCATTAATTATTTAACTCAATCGCAGGACTTATGAAGACTACCACTACTATAAGGTACAAGCTGTATGCATGCCTGCACGGGTAGCATGGGGCGTAGACAAAGCTGTTTGTCGCGCCAAATGCGAGAAAACAGCTCTGCTGTCTCTTTCATTAGCTCAGCGTTAGAACGGAACAAATGCTTTTAAAACTCGTTTCACGCGCGAGATATGTTGCCATGCTACCGGTGCTGGAAGAAGGAGGATATCACTATAGGTAAGTATTCATTATGGCTGATGAGAGCTTTTTTGAGCTAACGAAAGCTTTCTGAGTATAGGAACGGATTTTGTTTAGAAAAATGCTGAAGTGACGGAAAGGAACGTACGCTCAACTCTTGCGAACTCACCTGTGTGCAAGACAGAGCAAAATAATCAAAGCGAGCACCAGAAGAACCGCTATGGACGCCCCAACTGCGAGGGCCCAGAGCTCTGTTCCGTGGACTCCTGTTGTTGCATTGGCTTCTCCTTCAAGCCCTTCAGCGGCTTTCAGGTACGCTGCTGACAATATCAGGTGGTCTTGAAATTATGTGTCAACTTTTAGTTCTTAACATATTATCTTATATGAAACTTCTGTAATAACTTGGAAGGATCTATTATGGTATCAATCCGGTATTTGACTGCTAGTCATCCAAGTTACTTTTTGTCAAATGTCAAAAACGTTGTTTTAAAAATGTTTGAAGTTATGCATGATGACGTCATTATTCAATATACCAGTTTGCATATTAACTTTTTTTTAAATAAAAGTTGTCCATGTACTTATTGGAATTCAAAACGACTTTTGCAATTTCAGTTAAAGAATTAGTGAACAGTATTTTCCTATTTTTGATACACTCAACTTCCGAATTAACTTTATAATCTTTTAGCTTAAAGAATACTTCAACTTTGAGGTTTGATTGATAAATTACAACTTCCTTTGTTTTAATAATAATGCAATCTTAATTAAACAATTAAAATGTTAAAGCAAATATGATGTTAACGCTCATCGCCCCACGGCCGCCTCTGCGTGTGTTGCGCTTTATCCGTGTACCTACTTATTTTTGCGTTAATGATATCTCATTCATTTAATTCAATAAGTTTATGCGTAACAGTTTTGACTACGTTTTGACTCGTTTCGTTTCCGTTAACTGTGGCTTGTCTTCTACTCATGAAACTGAACAACTTTCCCCAAGGAAGACTTACAATCAGAGCAAAAATACCTAATTGGACTCTCCATGTAATGTTAGTTAAGCAACGTGATCAATTTCTACGAGTTCCTTGAGGAAAGTTGTACCATTTTAAGAGTAGAAGAAATACGGGTAATCAAGTATAAAATTGAAAAAATCCGATTTACATTTTTTTCAGTTTCCCATACTACCTCATTCTTGATTCACTATTCAGATTTATTATGGGACACTGAAAAAAAATTGTAGGTCGGATTTTTTCAATATTTTTCCTGTAATCTATACTTGATTCTGAGTAACCTCTTATACAGTAGTATTATATAAATTTTATGCGTTAGCTCCACCGACCAGAGCTTTGTTCTTTATGAGAAGAATAAGGTGTATGGGGGTAACAGTAACAGATAATGCTCACGCTCAGCTTTAGTGGTGACCACGGCGCCCAGCTCGCTCGCCACCTCAGCGTCCCTCACGAGCCGCATGTCCCGGGCAGCCACCGCCGCCGGCACCGCGCGCCCACCCACTAGAACCACGTACACTATTTGTACGCTTCCCGTCTCCGATGACTGCAATTATGAGTTGTCAGTTACAGTTAAATTATGACAGAGGTCTGGTCTTTAAAAAAAAATATTTGTAAATCACGCCAACAATGAGAAAAATATTATACGATATGTTTCGAAATGAATCTTAGGACGATCCAATAAATCATCAAGAAATCATCTTGATGAGACCTATACATGTAGGTCTACCGTCTCTTGATTGCATCCTTCACAATGTGTATCATACTCAACAATAGGTAGATTATGGCTGACCGTAGGATGCTGAATGCATTAAGATAAGATAAGATAAGATAAGATAACTTTATTTGCCAAGAAAACATATTACATTTCAGTTCTTATAAATATTATTAGTTGATGAATTCCACCTTATCAAAGGCATGCAAATGTTATTTGTTATGCTATTTTTTTACAGGCATCTAAAAATTCTTTTACGGAATAGAAACAGTTTTCATTTAACCATTCAGTCAAAACATTTTTGAATTTCTTTCCATTCAATAGTTTTAAATTGTCAGGTAAAGTATTATACAAAACTACACACATATTATACACGTTTTTATCATAGATATAGGTATGACAAGGAGGTAGATACAATAAGTTTTTGTACTGTAGCCTTTTTTGCCTCGGAAACACTTCTGTGCGTTTTGTAAAATAATTGGGATGTGTTTTTACAAAAATACAGACCTCTCTTATGTAAAGACACGGCAAAGGAAGCAAGTTTAATTTCTTAAAAAGAGGCTTGCAGCTATCTAAAAACCAGGCATTGCATATAACCCTAATACATTTTTTTTGCAATACAAATGCTCTATTAATATCAACCGAGTTACCCCACAACATTAAACCATAGCTAAGAACCGACGAAACATATCCGTGGTAAGCTGTTAGAGCAGCTTCCATAGACACAGTTTGTCGCAATCTTTTTAAAACGTAGACGAAACGATCTAATCGTAGGCAAATTTGATCAATATGTTTTTTCCAGTTTAGGTGAGTATCAATAATAAACCCTAGAAATTTAAAATTATCTACTTTATCTAGTTCTTTATCTTTATAATTTATGTTTAGCTGTAATGGATTAGAATTGTAGGATAAGAATTGCATTATTTTAGTTTTATCTATATTAATACTCAATTTATTATATTTTAACCAAGAAATAATGTCAGATAAAGAATTATTGATTGAATCTTCAAAATTATCTATATTGTCACATTTAAAAACTATGGTTGTGTCATCAGCAAATTGTATACAATCGTGAGTCACAGCACGTGGGAGATCATTTATGTATAGCAAAAATAGTAGGGGCCCCAAGATGCTTCCTTGCGGCACTCCAGAAGCAATTATCTTTATTTGGGATCTAAATTGTTTTTTGATAGTATTTCGACCAATTTGGGTAGCGACCGTTATTTCAGTGTATTGTCTTCTATGACTCAAGTAACTTTGTAGCCAATCTCTTGCTATTCCTCTTATACCATACGATTCTAATTTACGAAGAAGGATTTCATGGTCAACGAAATCAAACGCTTTACTCATGTCTAGAAATATTGAGACTACAGGAATTCTATTATTCAGACTCTCTGTTACCATTTTTATTAAGTTGAAACAGGCCATTGTTGTTGACATCCCCTTTCTGAATCCGAATTGTTCTTTTTGCAATATACAATGCTTCTGTAGAAAACTGTTTAACCTTTTAAACATTGCCTTTTCGAAAATCTTAGATATTATTGGAACAATCGTAATAGGCCTATAATTGTGAGGATCAGACTTATCACCTTTTTTCAATAGTGGTTTAATTATTGAAAGTTTTAGAATCTCTGGGAAACTACCTTGTTCAAAAGACATGTTAATTAAATGACTAAGAGGAAGAGAAATAGTAGAAGCGCACATCTTAATAACTTTTGTTGTAATGTCATCATACCCACTTGTGTTGCTATTGTTTAGGGACATTATAATATTATATATTTCACTTTCATCAACAGGTTTGAGATAAATTGAATTTAAATTATTATTCAATGTCAAAATATTCAAATTATTATTATCAATGTCGCTTTGTTTATGGTCAGTGCTCGTTAAATTTACAAAATAGTTATTAAATATGTCACAAATTTCATGAGGGTCATTATATGATTGATTATTGTAATTAACTAAATTTATATCATTCTTATGATTTGTAAAATCAGATGCAGTGTTTGATATGATATTCCACAAAGCCCTTGCATTATTTTTATTTCTATCTAAATATTTTTTGTTTTGCATCTTTTGAGCTGTATGTATACATCTTTTCAGAATATAATTATAGTTATTTAATTTGGCTTTATTTATTTTTTTATGTACACGAACAGTCCTGTTAAACTAAAAACCAGTCAAAAACGTGCAAAGAGGAGGTTTATATGAGAGGCTTACGGTAAGTTGTGAACGTCTGCGGCTGATAGGATGCATCACTATCATCAATTCATCATCAATCATTGATGGTGATGATCATACTTACTTCTGTGATGTTTTGAATGTGAACTTGCACCGGCGGTTGCTGTTCTGGTTTTATTATTTCCCTTTTGAATAACTGTGTCTCGTTACTCCCATCTTCGAGAGGTATATCGATTAACTCTTCTTTATCTTCTGTGTTATCTTCTGCTGTTGTTTCCCTCTTTTGCACGAGGACTGTAGGCGTGGCTAGTATCCAAGAGTTTACTTCATTTATTTTAGTTGGTGTTATTTCGAAATTCCTATCATTGCTATTTTTCATATCTACTGGAAATATAGGAAACATTTGTGATGACACATCAAATTTTGGCACCCTAGATGAATTTGATACCAGTCTTGTTATCGTAGTGGGTTCCACAAGAGAACTTTGTACATCAATATATTTTAAGGGAGTGTTGGAACTGTACGAACTGTATTGGTTGAAGTTATTTTCTTTGTTCACTATAAACGAATGAACATCATGTTTCTTTCTTGCTGTTGGAGCATCTAGAGATTTTATTATGCCAAGATGTCGTTCTTGTTGTCTGGAAAATAAAAGAAGACCACAGTTTTTTTTTGGACTCGATACAAATCTGCAAACATTTCTGTGATGAATAGATTTTTTTTGCTCTGTGTCTGGGTGTAATTATATGTATATAAACGTATATGTGTATGTATACCAGTCTCTGGTTCCCACAGTACAGGGAATTCTAGTTTGGGGCCAGATGACCGTGTGTGATTTGTCCCGAATATTATTATTATAAATCGATCACCTATTTGGCTAATTTTGTTTAAAAGTCACCTGTATAAAATCCAGTGTAAAAGTTTATGCGACCAATTTCCGGTTGGTGGTACGGCATTTTCTGAGCCCGCCTGGCTAGCTACCACCATTTTATCTAAGTCTTGCCGCCAAATATCAATGTAAACAGCATTGATGTGTTCCAGCATGAAGATAAAAAAGCCAGTTCCCCATTGCGTTGGGGAATCTTGGTAAGCCCGCTTCCATCTTCGGCATCATCATCACTTACCATCAGGTGAGATGATGCCAAGGGCTTACCAATTGAGGGTAAAAAAAACACAGCGTGGCTGTAAAATGTAATTTGCTTATTTCGAAAGGATAACTTGGCTGGAAAACTTATGAATTTTTGAAAACACTCCAACATCCACGCGACGCGTGTAAAGTCGCGGGCACCAACAGTGAATCATAAAGTAAACGACATATATGACTCACCTAAGAAAGGCCTTCTGATACAGCCTTGCCAACTTGACCTGCAAACTTTCCGGAGTGGAGCCCTGGATTACCGTCAGAAGCCAATAGCGGCGGTCCTCGGGAATCTCTGGCTCCAAGCTGCCCGGGACCCCTGCGTCTGCGCAGTTTGACACGCACTCACCGGTCGACTTGTCTGTCACCGCCTGTTAGCAAGTTAAGGATTAAACTGGCTAGATTCTTTCATTCTTTCTAGTTAAAATATTCTTTAGAGAGATGATGAATACTTCTTAGCGAATCAATTCTAAAGGCTTGTTTTTCTGAGAATCAGCTGATGAATTAAAGTTTAAAAGTATTCATACGGTATAGATAGAGACATTATTTGCAAGGGTAACCAGAACCAGACCATGAACGTAATATCACAGAAATAAAGAGCGCAAGACCGGTCGGCGTGGAAATCCTTTGTTCAGCAGTGGACATTTTTTGGCTGATGATGATGATGAAACAATAGTATACCTGAGGAGGATAAGTGTCCAAATACACGGTAGCCAGCACTGTAGTGGTCCGCACAAGTGGTGTGGAAGGTGTGAGTGGCTCCGGTGCTGGCGGGTCAGGTGGAGGGGGCGGCCCATCTCCAGACCCCGTCCAGAAAAAGTCTTCAAGCCGAGGAGTTGCCTCGTGGTTGTCCGGCGATACATATAGGTACACTGTAGTAAAGAAAAGTCATGATAATATAGGCACTCCTTAACACTCCATACAAGTCCACCAAAAGATGCACCTACTACGTTCTTCTTTTTCGAACATGTGGGAGCGAGCGAGATAACCGATAATACGTAACATACTAATACGATTGCTAATTCAAAATGAAACTTATTTTGGTCAGAAATGTCAACTGCGGGCCATTTAACAATAGCAGCTTTATATGTTTATACTGCAATTACCTAGCCATCATTAATATCTCGAACTTGTTAGAAAACCCCTCAGGTACGTACGTGCACATAATATACCATCGATCGGTACATACTCGTATTCTGAATGTCAATGACTCAGTCCAGTCTTTTTAACCAATTGAATCAACTAGACATTTCGTAATCCCGATCGATGATTACCGGGGTAGGATCGCGTGATACCCTAATATCGTCAGTTGCCGTTTTATTAGCCCTTCTGCCTTCCTGAAACTTCAGTCAGTCTTACTACGTTAACCCTGTGGTTTAAGTCAAAAGACATGCTTTCACGAAATATCATGAACATGATAGGATGAGAAATATTGCAATTGAATTGATTAGTGTTCAGGCTTGGTTCGGGCCGACACCAAAGAACCATTCAGGATACATTAATTATTTTAAAGACACAGACGATATAGTTTCACTACGTATTCTGCTAATAGATATCCATAATACATACGTATTTTTCTAAGAAACATTGTGTAAAAAAGAAAATATCGACTACTTATTGCCATGACAGTATATTTTTGTTGTGCATTTGCTTTGAAAATAAAGGTGCCCACACAATTATGCGGACTATGAGTCGAAAGTAACCATGTCAAGGCTTAACAGGCTTTGTTAACCTCTGTCAGTTTAACAATTACACCGCCGCCGTTTTACTTTGGGATATACTTTTATATTTTGTACCATCCCGTACTATGCACCGGGTTTTGTGAACAAAAATCTATTTCGCTATGTGAGTGAACGTAACTACAGCTCATAAGGAAGAAGACCGCAAAGTACCTATAGGGAGTTTCCGTGTACAATACTTTGCTACCTTCTTTCTAATGAGGGCAGAAAAGTTGTTCAGAATGCTCAGCCGTTTTTGTTTAGGTAATTTCATATTCATTTGCATCTAGACAGGTAGGTTCACACCTATTTTATTCTTTCTACTCAATCAGGAAGTTAAGATTAATAAGGTTAGAACACGAATTTATGAATATTTTTGACAATATATTCTAGTAGTCGTTTGTTATATTTACTTGAACACAATGTGACACAATTGAAAAACAGTTATCGTATCATTGTGCTCCTGCGAATATTTCAACCTACGAATTTTTGTATGGAGCACGTTGCATTAATGTACTTTGGGTGAAAATATAAAATATATCGGTTAAATAATTGAAAAATTAGAATTCACAAGAAATTCACAAATATTTGATAATCGTTGGGTAATAGTTACACATACACATACACAGAAAAAAAACTTCTATGTTTTCGATATAAGGAAAGTCGAAAATATCTTCGCCTAAGAAATAACCAAAATGTTTCAACTGATATTTCTTACTCGTATTGCTGGAAGACAATCGCACTATCGTTGCAAAAATGTTAAATCTAAAAAATCTAGATTTAATATTTTGTGACAAGAATTTTATGACTCGGTTGAAAACGCATATCTTGGATGGAGATAGACTGACTTCTCGCAAGATAGACTGACTTCTCGCAATAAGAACGACACCTTTACAATATTGTCTTGCAACAATACAAGACATTTAGTACTTGAGCTAAGAACTATAATACAAAATAATATTTTGTATTACAAAATAATATTTTGTATTATATGTCGCCTAATAAAGAAGATATTATCTTCAGCAAAGTCGTAGAAAAAAAATTGTTGAGTACGATGAGTAGAATCCCCAGTTAATGGGTCTTACGCCAATTTTGTTACACCCTGCATAGATGTTTAATAAATTATAGGATACGGAAAAAATATACATATGTATGTCTCTGGTTCCCATAATTCAGGGAATCCTAAGATGACCGTGTGTGATTTGTCCTGGATTATAACTTGAAATTAAATATAACAAGGAGATATATTGTATATATTTATATGTATTTAATGCAACCTCAAACATGAGGAAATATCAGAAATGACGACGGCGCGGCGCTGCGCTGCATGGCACCGATTTATTTATTGGCGCAGTCACGATAGGATTTGCATAAAGCGACAATTCCCAAATCGAGAATCGTTTGTGGCATCAAAGAATACCTTTGTAATAGTATATAATAATGTCATTCAACCGATTTCGGCGATGGCGACTTTTTTGGATCGGCTAATTATTGACCTTTGTAAAAGTGAGTTAACAAAGCGTATACAATATGGTACTTACAACGTAAGATGACGGTATAAATTAATTAATAGGTCAATACAATAGTCATACTTAAGACACGCGAACACAGATTGCGAGATTATAGTTTGAAATTGTTTATCTAAAGTGTTTTTCACCGAAAAAAAATATTTTCGATCCTATTTGTTAATAAAATAAAACGACAGTAGCGGACTAATAGAGACATGATGAGTGTTTTTTTTAACTTCTAAAGTTGGGTACGTAGATAACTCTTTGATTAACACTACAACTAATTAATGGAAATTACTGTTAGGTAATTCGAGACTTTTTACGTTGAAGATATTTCTGATTTAACTCAATCGGTTTGGTGTTTAATATGTTCCTACCATAAAAAAAAGTTTTTAAGGAGCTAGCTACCTACTTGCTGTAGTACCACGGACAACAAACGCTTACTTGCTAAGTAAAAATATTATTCAAATTCCTATTCAGCGTAAACTGCGCGGGCGCATGTGGAGTGGAGTCTACTTCCGGCGGAAGTGGCGGCAGCCAACCGTGAAGATGTGATCCGCGCGCCGGAGCCGGACCATTCTGAATTAGGGGCCGTTCCGATATCAGTAATTAATATTGACTTGATAAGTGTATGTCTGTCCCTATTACGTACGACTCGTACGTATAACTTTGTGTTCCGTTGTTTAACCAAGGAAAGATTTAGCTGAAAAATCAGTCTGATTGACGTTCGTACTTTACGAAATTTATAAGCCCTACAGTCACCTTTACACAAAAACAAAAATACAATAGCAATAGGCTATCCTTAATTCCTTACGAAAATAAGTATATTCTCACGAGTGTTCTGAAACACATTCCTATAGGTATTTCACATACTTCCTAAACGTCATTCACGACCGCGTATTCAAAGATTGTAGTGAAGTTACTGAAACTTTTAAATTATTTGCTCCTAATTTTGTATTTTGTTGGAGTACCACATCAATCAAGGATAGTGTTTGAAACCCTGTGTGTGGCTCATTATTATTAACACGTACCTATTTGAAGCCGCAAATTAATATATCTAAAAGTTACAGCAGACTTCCTACTCGATGCTCCCTACCTATACAAATATTTAAAAAGGATCAACCTGTAGCCAAGTACGACGCGAAGGACCACTGTTGGGTAGACGATGTTTTATGATGAATTATGTCTTAATTCGTGACAAACAATAATACTTACAGTAAGTAATAAATTAATATTATATGTATATCTTAGTACTTACTTCGACTGTCGTCATTTTCATAATCTTCACTGAAAATGGGCGAAACTAAACAGCACAACCAAGTAAATAATTTAATTTTAAGCATAGCGTTCGAAAATGCTCGTTTATTTATTCCTATGTATTAAATATTTTCTAATTTATTAAGTACGTATTTACAAAGGTACTGAAAACCCAGTTTATTTTACTTTTCATTGTGGTACGTTTCTATTCACTTATCCTTACTACTGTACGCTACTGCGTGTGCATCTAAAGTAGAGAAGTTCTACTTTTGAATTGGCTGGATTGTTTTGATGTTGCTAGGCAACAACTTTTTTATGCTACATTCACACATTTGGCGAACGTGTTTGTCAAATTCCCGAGCGAGAGAACGCTCCACATAGTCATTTTTTACCAAGCCTTTGCATAACGCTGTAATAGTCTGGCAAATGAAAGTGTAACCTGAGAAAGCGCGGTAAATTCAAAAAATCTTCATGTGGTATCACCAACCTATAGCAGGAAAAAAGTTATGGGTAAGTAATAGAATCTATAAACACAGAAGATATATCATTTAGAAGATATACAAACTAAACATATAATTTTCTTAAATATAACGAATGTCAGATATAATAAACTCTAGATATAATTTTAAAAAGAATAATTTCATAACGCTGTATACAATAAACATACAATATAACAATCATATGACATAAAACTCATTTAACCTACTATGGAAAACATATAACTTATATTACATATAAATTCAAAAGATATAACAATGGAGATGACGAAACTAAACGCCTGTTAAAATTTGAACTCTTTATAAAAAATATTTTGTATACTAAATTAATTGAATTTTCGTTGTCAAGCATAAAAGCACTAGATGCAAGCAAGCACGTAAGAAAGCATGCAAGCAAGCAAGCAAGCACGTAAGCAAGCATGCAAGCAAGCATGCAAGCATGCAAGCAAGCATGCAAGCATGCAAGCAAGCATGCAAGCAAGCAGTCGATCTGTGGTTATTTTATCAATCAAACCTAACACGGCGACTGTGAGGAGCCTCCACATTACAGTCTCCGACTCCGAACCTAAATCATCATCCGAGTCGGGGTGCTCCGAATTCCCGAACTCGCTTCGCTCGCTCCCGCATCTTATTTAGAATCCGTGAAAATTTTGTAAGTATTCTGAGTAGTAGAATTTCCCTAGGCAAAAAATCCAGTAGAAAATAAAACCCTGGTAATTTCTCTGCTCACCCGGAGCATTATATCTAAAGTTTATTATATCTTATGAGCATTATATATCGAGAATGTAATACAATAATAATGACATTTATCAAACGATTTTATATAATGTAATCATTAGAACTTTTAATTGTTATAGTAAAAAAAATTATATCATTTGTTGGTATATCTTATGATAATTATAGCATTTGAGCGTTATTGAAATGAAATTATATCTCCCATTCTTATATTACAATATATCTTTATTACAATATATTTATTCTAGCTGAAATTACAATTTACAATTCACTTTTTACAATTTCATTGACTCCTTGTACGTCTTGTTTATCTATAAACATAAAAAACAATCTACTTCATAAACTGATTTCGATAATCTGCAGTTTATTTCTGCACTGAAAAATCTGAAATTACCATAAAATCTATCATTTACGAATGGTCATTACAAATAATATCATCATATCATTTCTAACGCTCAACAATACAATAAATAATAAATATGAATATGCAGCCAACAAGTATCAATAATTGACAGTCATACTAACATTCAACAGTGGCAGCCTCTGACAGCTACTTTTTATTGCCATGTAAAAACTTTTAATGAAATTCCAGGTTACACTTTCATTGGCAGACTCTAGGTACTTATGTAAAAAAAAAAACATTATGGTTCATTCCAATCAAAAAAAAGCAAAACGTAAACAAACTTACTATGGAACTGACACATGTCAATGTCATCTGCATACTTCGTTTGTTTACCTTTTGCTTTTTTTTGATTGGAATGAAGTATACATTCAGGTGTTAAAAAAGTGCTTTTAAGATTTAAAGGGTTACTCAGAATCAAGTATAGAATACAGGAAATAATTTTTAAAAAATCCGCCGCAAATTTTTCAGATTCCCATACTAAATCTGAATAGTGAATCAAGAATTCGTATGGGAAAACTGAAAAAAAAGTTGTAGATCGAATTTTTTCAATATTTTTCCCGTATTCTATACTTGATTCTGAGTAACCCATTAAAATCTTCAACGCACTTTTTTAACAAACTGTATTTTTAGAATTCATTTTTCTTGTAATTATATTTTTTAGGTAACATTGACTCTTCATTGACTGCATCGTCTTTTCTTTACGCGTTGCTTTAAAGCGATTTCACTCCAAGCTTTGAGGAAGACTTCAAATGAATATATTGCTGAGCTAATGGTGTCGATTCGGTTTTCACGATTAGTTTAAGATTAAACTTAATTTAAATGCTGTGTCTTTTTCTATCTATATTGAAAAAACGGACAGGACGAAGGACAGGACGCTTAAATTAAGTTTAATCCTGTCAAATAAGTTTAATCGTAAACACCGAATCGACACTATTGGCAATCTACGATACATACGCACACATACTCGCTTCTCGCAACTTGTCGAACGAAACATTCGTACTGTATCTATGCATGCTTTTCGTGCGAACGCACTTTTACTTCGTTTTCGCCTCGTGTTCGTCTCGCCATTCGTGCGATTCGTGTGCGATTGTGTATGTGTATATGCGGCATGGCATCAGGTTTTGTCTTGAACGCTTTTTTTTTAATGTTCTTACGGCTCTGGATACAGAGTTCTTTTGAGCCAATCATCAACAACAAATGTCTTGAACGCTGATAATAAATGTTACCATATAATGTAAAATTTTTCTATTTAAGTAATCTTTCAATATCTTGCTGCGGGCACCACTTTTAAATTATACCACTTAAAACTAAGTTTTGCCCGCGGCTCCACCCGCACCCGCGTGGATGTGGCTTTATGACTGTCCCGGAGGGAGCGCAGTGCGCCAGCCGCAAGTGGCACATTATTTAAAATCTTAATTGAAACAAATTATTTAAACAAATTATTTTTTATGAAATAAATAAATAAGTATAAGGATACATGAACTTACTTTAGCTTGACTTCATCTTTAATAATCAATATCAATTGGTCTTCATGCGAGGAAATAAATAAACTTTGGTTTGATCGAATTGATCTTTTGGCAGATGGATGATATTGACAGGGTGGCGATTTAGTCACAAATCTGTCATTTCTTTCTCCAAGAAGCTTATAACCAAACTGGAAGAAACAGTTAGAACAAACAAGCGAAGACGAAAAATATGACCTTGAACATCCCTGTCTCTTTCTCGACGGGTCTTGCTGTCTCATTCTAACTAGGGTACTTAGAATGAGACAGCAAGACCTGACGAGAAAGACACAGCATATTCAAGGTCATATTTTCTGTCATCAGTCCGGTCTTAGAGAGTGTTTTCTCCAGTTTGGTTATAAGCTTCTTATTTCTTTCATACAATAGTGTTATTTTTCAAGATGGCGGCGTTAGTTCCAGCCTTTCACCACCTACCAATAGATCGTAGACAGACTGTACTTGCAAATCGGCTGTTCCAAAATGAAACACTGAATACGCATTTCTTGAGCATGAAGTTAGTAGCCTCATCATATAATTTAGATTTTGGGCACCAAAGGAAAAAAAAGTGCTATTGTCGTTTCAGAAATAATCTAGTTTTCCACGGAGGCTGCTAGCGTAACGCTACCCCAGCAGCCTCATCTCTAAAAATAGTGCCTCTCGCATCTAAAATTTTAAAATGAATGATTCAATAAAACCCAAGATTTAACGGTAAGTTGCTGCTGCTGTAAATACTGCTGTATTTCCGTAACTCAGCACTTTGATTATTTTAGAAATTTTCGGAAAAGAGTCTCCGAGTAGGATTCGGGTTTCGGGATTCCCGGGTTATTTTAATTTTTTTGCGTTGCCGGGAATTCCGAAATTTATAATTTTAATTTAAAAAATGACAAATTGTTGGTTTATGTAGCGAAAAGCGCTGATTTGTTTAAATCACATCGTATTTAGGTGTTAAAAAAATGCGTGTTTTAAAGGGTTACTCAAAATCAAGTATTTTCTTCTTCTAAGTCGTAACCCCAAGTAGTGGGAATTTGAGCATGCGGGTGCGGCAAGTATCTAATAGGCGCGCCGTGATTTCTAGCTCTTCCAGAATAGAGTCGTTACCTCTGAAGGCTGTCCACGGAATTCGCAGCATTTTCCGCCAGCACCACATCTCGAATGCGTCGATTCTCGACTTAATGGTAGATTTAATTGTCCATGTCTCGGAGCCGTAGAGAAAAATTGGGAACACGAGCACATAGACCAATCTGACTTTGGTGCGCTTGTTGATGTCACTGTCTCTCTAAACTTTTCCCAGTTTAGTCATGGCACTCTAAGCTATCTGAATAGGCCTTATGATATCCCTGTGGCAGTTTTCGTCGCCAGTGATGAGGGAGCCAAGATAAATGAGATCGTTGACGCGATCTTATCCTTGCAGGTCTGCAGATTTGTCAGAATTTGTTCACGGTCAACTGTCATCAATTTGGTCTTGGCTTTATTTATTCAAAATCAAGTATAGAATACAAGATTTTTTTTTTATAAAATCCGATTAATATTTTTTCCAGTTTCCCATACAAAATCGAATAGTTAATCAAAAGTTTTTTATGGAAAATTGAAAAAATGTTAGATCGGAAATTTACAATATTTTAAGGGGTGGCACAGAATCAAGTATAGAATACAGGAAAATATAAAATTAGTTCCAAACTCAACTCTTTATCAGTACTTATTCCAAAAAAAAATTGATTCACAATTTATCTCCGTAAGACAAATGAGAAGAGAAGAATGTAAGACAAATGTCTAAGTGTAAAGTAATAATTTCCTGACATTAAGGCCGCTACCAGGCTGTATGAAATGAACGTAGTAATTGGTAATCTGAGGGTCTGAATATTAAGCTGAGAATCAAGGTATATTCTCACACACAGTTTTTGTGTGGTAGAGCATCAATCGAGGTTCTTTGTGTTAGTTTTTGTACAAAAATAATTCCCGGGATCCCGGCCTCACATTCCCGGGATCGGAAACGTCCAAATTCCCGGGAATTCCCGTTTCCGGGATCCCGGGATCGAAACCCTAGGTAGGATTGTACGTGGTACATTCAAACGTAAGAAAGTGCTTTTTTTTAAACATATCTATGTCATAGTGGCATATTCAGTGTTTTATTTTGGAGCAGTCGTAGTCGAAGTAACAAACGTTGCAGAAAACCTTGTAAAAACCATCAGATATAGTACAAAACAAAGAGTCTGTTGTATGGCAACACCGCTATCACTGTCACCCGGCTGTCATCCTTCGGATTGATCCTCGGTATCCATTTCTACGTATGATCCAAGCTCCTAGAGAGTTTTTGAGTATACGAGGCTTTAGTGCCGTTTAAAAGATGTCCTATGATCATATTCCGCTCATTTGTGCCGCTACGGTTGGAGAAATATTCGATGGAGACGGTGGTACAGACAGGGAAATGCTTTTGACATCCTAACCTAAAAATTTTCGAAACCAGGCAGCGAAGGCCTCGTTTTCCTTGAAATAACTTTTGTGACGGAGAAAAAAATAAGATCCAACAAATGTCCGACGTAAAATTTGCAGTAGTTTTGATACAATTTGACTCAGATGGTGGTACAGAGGATTTCGTCGGGCCCACCTGAGATCAGGACAATGAGCCTGTGCAGACACAAACTGATTAGTGGAACACTGTCACAAATCGCAAACGATCATTTGTAACGCATTCGCAACATTTGTGACGCAACAGAAAAAAAAATATAAGCGATCGAAACTTTCGAGGCATTTCCCCGTCTGGCCCACCAATACACCTCAATATCTCCGCAAGTTTGGCGTTACAAACGTAGTGAGTTAGCTCCAGGTGAATGTTTTCTCCGTCACTAAAACATAGTAAACAACAAAAGCATTCTATGCATTAGATACAGAGATATCAATACCTCAATTTGTATGGAGATATTGACTAGGGTGTGTTAAGTTTCTCTTTTTGTAGGACAACTCACTTTATAGCAGATCATAAAAAAGAAGTAGATTTGATTAAAAATGTTTAATATACTAATATGTAACATTAAATAACTTTTAATAAATACTAAATAACTATTTTAGAATAAACATGATGTCAGAAACAGTTTATTATATTATATTGACAAAAATCTTAACCAAAATATAAACCATACAAGGATTGGGGAAATCCTATGCCTCAGTAAACATCAAACATAACATTTTTAAAATGAATAAACAAAACATTGATGTAAGTATCCTAGATTTTTGGCTTCTACTTCCTAATTTGCCATAGACATTCTAAAGGTATAGGAAATATCTTTGGTCAGGTTACAAAAAGGAAAGAAAAAGGAATTTGCAAAAAAATAAGGATATAGTTGGAAATAAAGATAAAGTAAATATGTAACAGTTATTTAACGATAACACCTTAAGGATATTTTTATTTTTGTACCCTTGGAAAAAACCTGCGCCTTTTTTTTCACCTTAGAATTTTTTTTTTACATATCTACCCGTACCCCTGCAGTGTGGACGATATGGTATAATATTAACATTATAACACTTTATTGCCCAGGTTTATTTGTCG
Organism: Coleophora deauratella; assembly: GCA_958295455.1. NCBI lineage: Eukaryota > Metazoa > Arthropoda > Insecta > Lepidoptera > Coleophoridae > Coleophora > Coleophora deauratella. The sequence goes on from OY282402.1 coordinate 10,552,750, forward strand.
AAACTTGGACGTAACTAAAAGTAAAAATTACATTTGAATTTTCAAGATCAGATTATTATATTATTTTGTAAGAGTTTCCTATTTTTCTATGAAAAAACAACCATATCAGTAGAACAGTAGTATAGTTTCATAATATTATGTGTTTCAAGTACCCATGTTTTTATACTGTTAACTAAGCTACAATACATACGTATATAAAACAATTGAAAAATAAATCTAATAAGTAAAGTTAGTATTTCGGGAAAAAGGACTGATAACACTTATTTCAATTACTGAACTCATTATATTAGAATACGATGTGAATTTAATTATAGCGTTTATTTGATTCAACTTTGATAGGAATACATAAATAATAAAAAAATACAATAACTGAAATTACTGTGAAAATAATGCTAAACTACAGAATAATTATACAGGGTGACTTTAAATTAGTTCTTGATACGACAGGCTATGCATGTACTCGTGATAACAAACAACTTTCACTAAGGAACCCATAGTCAAATCTCAAAAAAATTTTGGGAGTCTCCATACAAATCAAGCGACTGACCGGCTAAATTAGTATGAAGAGTCCAAAAATTTTTTTGCGATTTGACTATGGGTTTCTTAGGGAAAGTTGTTTGTTCTCATGAGCACATGCATACCCTTTCGTATCAAGAACAAATTTAAAGTCACCCTATATAGGGTCCTTATAATACCAGAAAAAAATTACCACGGGTTCTACTCATGAAACTGAACAACTTTCCCCATGGAAGCTAAACTCAATTCGCAAAAATTTTTTTTTGAATCCTCATACTAATTGATCAACTGAACCGCGAATTTTGTATGGGAAGTCCAAAATTTTTTTTGCAAATTGAGTATAGGTTCCTTGTGGAAAGTTGTTCAGTTTCATGAGTAGAAGCCAAGGTTAAATTTTTTTCTGGTATTTCAGAAGGACCCTATATAAAAAAATAGATGTAAGTTTTTTATTCGTCCACTGTTTCTGACATCATGTTTATTCTAAAATAGTTATTTAGTATTTATTAAAAGTTATTTAATGTTACATATTAGTATATTAAACATTTTTAATCAAATCTACTTCTTTTTTATGATCTGCTATAAAGTGAGTTGTCCTACAAAAAGAGAAACTTAACACACCCTAGTCAATATCTCCTTACAAATTGAGGTATTGATATCACTGTATCTAATGCATAGAATGCTTTTGTTGTTTACTATGTTTTAGTGACGGAGAAAACATTCACCTGGAGCTAACTCACTACGTTTGTAACGCCAAACTTGCGGAGATATTGAGGTGTATTGGTGGGCCAGACGGGGAAATGCCTCGAAAGTTTCGATCGCTTATATTTTTTTTTCTGTTGCGTCACAAATGTTGCGAATGCGTTACAAATGATCGTTTGCGATTTGTGACAGTGTTCCACTAATCAGTTTGTGTCTGCACAGGCTCATTGTCCTGATCTCAGGTGGGCCCGACGAAATCCTCTGTACCACCATCTGAGTCAAATTGTATCAAAACTACTGCAAATTTTACGTCGGACATTTGTTGGATCTTATTTTTTTCTCCGTCACAAAAGTTATTTCAAGGAAAACGAGGCCTTCGCTGCCTGGTTTCGAAAATTTTTAGGTTAGGATGTCAAAAGCATTTCCCTGTCTGTACCACCGTCTCCATCAAATATTTCTCCAACCGTAGCGGCACAAATGAGCTGAATATGATCATAGGACATCTTTTAAACGGCACTAAAGCCTCGTATACTCAAAAACTCTCTAGGAGCTTGGATCATACGTAGAAATGGATACGATCCTCGATTGATCCCATCTTGTCTCATTCAATCAGGATCTGTTCTAGAACAAGGTAATATTTACCTGACAAGAGTCTGTCCCTTTCCACTTAAAGAACTACAGTATTCTATCCTCATGTCTATCCTGCTGTCATGTTAGGGTAAAATATATTGTCACGAGTGTTCTGGAACGCAATCTCAATCATTCATTACTGCGTGGTTCGTTGCTTCATTCGTGTGGTTGAGCTCACTACCTACTGGCTGAGCTTCATGAACTTGGTCGTCGCTTCCGTTCGCCGTACGACGGACTTTTGCGACGTAAACGGGTGTGTGCGAAAGTATGAAGTGAAATCGTAACCAAGTGTGTGCAAAATATTTTTAGTGATAGTTTCTAAGTGTTAGTTAAGATTTCAAAATGTCTACGAACGGCTAGCCGAATTTGATATTTCGGTCCAATAAATAACTGTGCGCCAGACTGTGTACACGACACGTAACATTTTGTATGAACTGTTTCAAAATGGCTGTGTTTTGATGGACCCTTTGTCCGCTTTCGTGTGCTCCTTTCAGCATGATAGTGGGATCGTACTGTCACATATTTGACTTGGAGAGGTGAGGAATATACTGATAATAAGTTAGCATTATGTTGGGCGTAGAACTCTTGTGGAAAATTACTGGTACACGCGTCGGTACTGTGGCGGTTGGTTGCTTTCTACGCAAGCAAAACCAAACGTTGAGTGCAACTTGTGAGTTGCTGATATTGTTTTATGTTCACGCTACTGCTGGGTCGCGGCACGTATGCTCAGTGTGTGCTGGTATAATTTTAGCTTGGTGTTCTTTCCCTCCGTCCCGACCTGTCACGCGCGAGGTAAACATGACACTGCTTATTTTTAGCAGGGTCTTTTCACTAGTCTTATTGGAATCTTTTAAATAACATTACCTTGTGAAACACACATATTACCCTGTACACTTTGAGCTGTCTACTCACTGATAATGTTATCCATGTCTTTTCAATAATTGAAAACATATGGATAACATTATTACCCTATAATATTAGACAACATTTAAAACAACAATTTCTTCACTGTTATAATTTTCTACATAGTTTTGATTATGTTTTTATGTTTTTGTAATAGGTTTCTATCAGTTCACTTCAACTATTGACATAAATCTAGAACTAGCAACTCCGTCATCAGTTATCCATAAATTAATATCTACTAAAGCAATTAGCGATAACAATTATTATCAGACTTATCAAAAATCCATGCATATATGTATACTTCATTCCAATCAAAAAAAAGCAAAAGGTAAACAAACATAGTATGCAGATGACATTGACATGCGTCAGATCCATAGTAAGTTTGTTTACGTTTTGCTTTTTTTTGATTGGAATGAACCATAGTAACAATGATGTAAAGTATCTGCACACATAGGTTATCCAATCCAGTAGTTATCAAATACAAATACAACGATATTCTTATTCTTATATAGTCTTAAGTTCAACCTAACGTTTAGTGACATGGCTGGCTTCAAAACTTTCAACAGGGACCTAGGGCCGACGTACTAGATTCTATAGGAATTAGAATTTTTTAATTAGACTTAAAATATAAAAATGTCCCTGCACAAATAACACACCGTCGTCTGGTACCAAACTAGGATTTCCTGTATTATGATAGCAAATACTGATATGCAAGCATGTTTAAATACATATATGTATAGTTAAAATACACCTAGACAAAGAGCTAACAAACCTGGTCATCACAAAAATATTTGCTCTGTCTGGGAATCGAACCCTTGACCCATGGCTCAGCAGTTGGGATCGCTGCCCACTGACCCCCTATACCTATAATAAATAAATCCTGACATTTCATAAAAATTCTGTATATTTTAGTCACAAAATAATATAATAAATACTGCGAACATCATATATTTTGTAGAGATGACACGTGAAATAGTGAGGTTTCAAGACCAGTTGAATAAACATGTTATATCTTTGAAAAATTTTATATGAAAACTAAACATCAATTTGTTTATTGTTATGTCTAAGTCAACATTCCAACATTCCATTGCAGTGCAGAATAACTTTTTTTTTGTGACAATGCATCGTATAGTTGCAAGTCGTATACAAGTAGCCCTCTTAAGTCACCCCTACACAACATTCCAACCTGACAAATTACAAAACTCTTACAGATTGGAAGGCTTTTAGCCTCCTTAAAGACATGCTTTTTTAATTCTTGCCACACTTGTAAAAAAACTCAGGTACAATGAGTAGTCTATGCAATAAAGTATGTATACTGTCCAAATATATCACATTTCACTCTTATCTACTTAAGACCCAGTGTAGGCAGGCCTCCCAATCAGTAGACTGATGACCTGTTGAAGGTTGCGGGAAGCTGCTGGATGAGGGCAGCGCAGGACCGGTCGGTGTGGAAATCCTTGGAGGAGGCCATTGTCCAGCAGTGGACGTCTTTCGGCAGACGATGATGATTATCTACTAGATTACTGCATTTAAAATTGCAGTATTTACCTATTCATCCATAATTGTCTTAAACAGCTGTTTTTAAATTTGTATGTATGTATGTTACAAATTATTCCAGTGTTACTTTCATACTAATTTCTGCTATTCCACATGCTTTTGAAACATGCCACAATTCATATCTTGCAATGTTTTTTCAAATTTACAAGTAATAAATGATGGCATGCAACTTTTAGCAATTTCCAGTAATACTTAATCGACATAGATATATCTATTTAATTTGCCTATTTATCTATTTAAATTGACTTGCAAGCTGGAGCGGCGCCAGCGCAACAGCAAACAAAGTCTAGTTTTTGCTTTTACTAGCTTTTCCTTTTTTGTGTGAATGCTGCAACACGGTACCTGAAAATTGCAATCTGGTCTATTATATCTGTATATTTATTTCGACCAAAAACCGTCTTCAAAATTCATCTTTGTATGTATGTTTTTGTTGCAGTTGTGCTATAGTTTCATGGTGGTTTCATGTGACGTTTGATAATAAATGCACTGCGGGAATAAAAAAATGTGAAAGTTGATTGGCCGTGTTTACAAATTGTACTTTACTGTGCCTCATATCATAAGTAGTAGTTAGTTTTTAGTACTTAATTGTAAATAAGACTTAAATAATTCATTTTAATACACATATGAAGCATTAACATAGGCATTTAAAAGTTTCAAGTAGGTCACTCATGGTACACAATTTATCATACTGTAATAAGTTCTGTTTATTTATTTCCATTCCCAGAAGTATAGAGGTAATACTTTTCCCCATCCATCTCCATCAGACGTATCTTCAGATTTCCATTTGCAGATTCGCGGGCCTGTGAATGTTGGTGCGATTCCTCAATATCAGTCCGCTTTTATTGAACCTACATATTTACCCCTTTTCGTCATCGCAGACGTCTCGTCGCATTTGCGGCCCATATTCGATCGACGCCTACGATTTACGATATTTCGTTGATGGGTAATAATTATTCTACTGTAGTGCAACAAAAGAGGTGTAGGTATGTAGAATTTCTACATACCTAGACCTCTTTTGATGTGAGGCTTTTGTTGCACGAACACTGGGCGGCGAATGCAATTTTTCAAAAACACACTTCAACAAACTGACAGGCAATAACGCTGGAGGTCAATCGAGGCTGCGAATCTCAATGCAATCAGTTATTTTAAATTGTTTAAGTTTAAGAGCCGCAAGATAGATGGTTGTGCGTGTCTAAACATTTTTAAGGTGTATTATTAAAATGTTTATATCTTTAAATTCTTTAACGATACGTCGTATATTTGACTGGTCTCCAGCATAGCCGTCCAAGTTGTCTGACCAGGTCACCCACGCGATTGTTTGGTTTAGAAAGTTCAAAACAACTGCGTCGTAATGTGTGGATAGTTAGGTTACTTGGCCTGGGGTAGGAAAGAGAAATTAAACAATTCGTGCTATATTGACTGACATAGAGTTAAACCATAGTGTCCACTTTTCAAATTGACTCTTCTATAATTGTGAAAATTATCTTAAAACGGCGGACAATTTAAAAGATCTGACATTTTATTATCACCCACAGAGAAATAGACTATGATTTCTATTTATGGCTTATTTAGTCTCGTAATTTAATAGTTAAATTAGTTTCCAATTTCAGTGCACAGTGCATTGTTCTGTAACTCACAATAGGATTATAGGATGTCGGCATTTTCACTTCCGCTACGTTCGAATTCGACTCGGAACCATGGAACTCGGAAATTTGGGAATGTATTCCAACTAAGCACCTATTGTTTTTGCGATACATCTAGTGTAACCGTTTTATTTTATCTATTATATGTGAAATGTGAATGCTTTCTTTGCATCGTATTACTAAGACTAGTTTTATTGCGGGCTGGCCTTTGCATTTTAAGAAATCTATGCCTTTTCGCCGGAAACCTACACCTCGTAAAACTTGTAAGATTTCGACTTAGATTTATTAAAATAAGCAGCTTTGGAATACCCTCTTAAGCTATTCATTGCGTCGCGTCGCGTTACGTTAAGTCTAGACTTGTAAGTTAGGATAATATTCTATTACAGTTCCCTGGTCCTGGGTAAATTAATTCCACATTTAGTTACACAAAAAACTGTTTATTATTATGAAACATAGGACGCCTTTTTTATGTCGAATTTTAAAGTAACTTGTAGATCAAATTTACTTTTCTGGTTTTAGATTTCTTGTGGTTTTATCACCTTGTACGACCTATCATTGTCGCCGAATCTTAATGTTTTGTTATTCATAATATTCTGTTAGGACTCTCAGGCTCTCTTGTACTGACCCATTTTTCCTGCATTATTTCTTTCTTTCGTCAGTGTTGCGCCTTATTTAGATCTATAGTATCTACAAGTAAGCCTTACAAATACAAAGTACGTACAGTTTGCGAGATAAATAAAATATGACAACCTTAGGTTTAAGTCTACAACTTTTTGATATGTGATGGTTGAGTTCTTTCGGAAGATGTCCACCGTTCGTGTATTCCGGTGATGATAAATTCTGAACCTCATACATTGAACTGAACTAGATCATCAGACCATGCTAAACCAATAGCCGTCCAATACTAGACTTTCTGGCCCTCGGTCGCACGCAAGTTGAGAACTTTTCTTACCCATTGGCTATCTGTGGTTCTGTGAGCCACCCAACCCGTCCATTGCCACTTTAGCTCGTTTGTTCTGTGAGTTATCTCGGTGACTTCAGTTCTAGAGATCTCATTTTGGATACTGTCCTTATTTACCTATACATAATTGGTCACGATGTAAAAATAATCAGAACTTCATGTTTACTTCATATTGTTATGAATTATAATGAATGTGGGTTGTATCTAGGTTGTTAACGAAGCTAAGCCCCTTTGTGGTTTTACAATTGCACAGTGTTGGTGTAGCTTGGTTTGGTGCTGTCAATCACATTATGTTACAGCTTCAGTTCTCAAATACAATGTATGTGTATGTTTGTTTATATCTATTTTATTACCTTCATAATTTTCTTAACTATTGTACAGAGCTACTTGAGGATACTCGTAGGGCTAGTTGATTCTTAAACCTTTAGAGTAGTTAGTCGATACATATCTACTCTCGAAACATGAAGTAGTGTTACCGCTGAATTTCACGAAACTGAGACGAGCCCGCGAGTAATGGCTCCTTTTAGCAAAATGAAAACTCGATTTTTATGATGCTTTCTTCGTAATTGCGTCGCGGCGCGGCGTGCCGGACATATTAAAATTAGACGGTTTTGCGTAGTTAATTCTCGATAAAAGCCTTGTTTCTTGAGCTTTTACTAGACATGTTTTTGTGTAAGCTTCGCTTTTGTCAGATCGATTGGGTTTACATCAGGGTTCGTAAATATCCGATATTTATAATAAATATCAAAATATCAGATATTTTTGATATATATCCGATATTTTCGATATCTTTGATATTTTTGATATTTATCAAAATTACATACTAATTTCAATTTCTTACTTTAATACATGATTTTCGAAATAGCTGAATTTAAAATGTAGGTATATGTTTGATAATTTGAAGATTTTTATTAAAATAACATTCAAATTTTATACTCTGATATGTTTTTTCGAAATAACTGAATCTAAAATGTATATTTTATTTTTGCAAATTTGAAGATAGTTAATTAAACTAAACTCATTTATTTATTATTGTGATAATCATATCTTTATTCTTTGCATTTGGCACATTCATTCGTAAGAAGCAGCTCTTAGAAGCTTGGAAAATATAAATATCAATATTGATATATATCAAGCATAAATATCAATTGATATATATCATGATATATATCCGATATATATAAATTGATATATATCATGCGAACCCTGGTTTACATAGCTACATCATACCTTCACCATTATGATCTAGTCCAATATCAGTGCTGTTAATGGCTAAATAGCAAATTACAACACATATATTTTCCTTTCAGGGAATGCATGTCATGTACCCGGAGCAGCCGGTGCAATATCGCAGCAGTCAGCCAGAGAGTCACCACCTTGATCCGGCCCTGTCGCCGGCCCGCCACCAGCCTGCTAAGAAGCGTCGCGCACTGAGCCCGCACCACCACCAGACCCTCGACAGCGGCTACAAGGTGGGTGGGTACTGATGGCCAGAGAGTGGAACAGCTAGCACCTGGTCTTATAATATTCTTAACCTATATTACTTAGTTCTCAGGTTTTCGTGATATTACAATAATAACTACCACCACATCTTATTATATAATATGTATATGTATATATAACCTATATTCAGTTCTCAGATTTTCGTGATATTACAATATAATAAAAACGGCGATTTGTAACTTCTACAGCTTATAACAGTTGAACAAAAATCTTAGTAATATTGAGAAACAAAACTAGCTACTAGAACTCGGGCTCGTTTCCTGAAACTGTTCACTATTTGAAGCTCAGTGTGTAGCTGATTATCCATTATGATACGAGGACAATTAATATACTAGCTGGTTACGCAATGTATATCGAAGTTTTATGTAACTAGCCCTATGGCTAACAAACATGATGTCTGTAGAGTAGGAGGAGGAATGAGAAACGCAAAAGCAATTACTACGTTGCAAAAATAAATATTTTTTACGTTCGAAATTGACGTCAATGTAAAATTTATGGAATTATTTCTTATCGTTTTCATTTATGCAACTAGACTGTTGACATTCACTTATAGTAAGTCGACAGCAAAACGACGACGTACAAAAAGAAAACAAGATTTACGTTCCTTTATTCAGTGTGTGTCTCATATCGCTGCATTAATTATAAAGACGTAATTTTATCAAACATTGTGTTGACGTTATAGTTGTTTTGTGCGATAAACTCGCTCTTCTCAGGTTTATGTCACCATAGATTAGAGTTGTTTTCAGCTGGCCACCCCACGTGACGGCCAACGGATTGCCTAATGAATATTTAACTGAAGCAACACTGTCGCTCCGAATAACAACTGTGTAATGCCCACTAGAGTGTGCACTAGCATTTACATTGCTATTTATAACGTTTAGTATAAGAAAGTTTACAAAAATAAATCGATGCCTCCCTTTGTGGATAGTAGTACAGTTTATATTTAATTTGTTTACGAGCTATCACTAGTCCTACAGAAATATCTGCGTCACACCAGCTAGGTAACAAATATTTTTTTTGGTAAGAGAAGTGTTGATTTCTCACAAGCCGTAAATATAGCGCAGATTAAACCGACTCAAACTGGTGTTGATGTTAAAAAAGCGGCCAAGTGCGAGTCGGACTCGCCCATGAAGGGTTCCGTAGCAGCAAGTAACATAATATAAAAGTTTTTGTAGTTCGTTGTAACTTGAATGAAAGGTAAATTGCGGTTTACGATTTATGACGTATTAAAAAAAAACTACTTCTATTCTATTTTTCTATTTGGCATTCCACATCTCATTCCGAGCGTGATTTTGCCAATGTCTTGTGAAAAATGGGAGAATCTTCAATAAAAAAATGGCGAAACGCCAATGTCAAGTGAAAGTGACGACTCTAAGGGTGATGGGCACTTAAAGACGCTCCACGTGGTGGTTTGCTGCTGGAACTCGGAAAACGGAGCTGTCTCCTGAGTTAATCCTCTTCTTATTATCGCTTATCTCAAATCGGGATCACAGCTATTTCTCCATCACAAAAATAACGTTGAAACTATTCTAAAACGGTAATAATTGTAAAATTAACTTAACAGACGTGTGCTCGGTACAAGTCCCGGCAACCAACCCAAAAAAACTACTTACTAGATATCGTTCAAACCAATTTTCGGTGGAAGTTTGCATGGTAATGTACATCATATATTTTTTTTAGTTTTATCATTCTCTTATTTTAGAAGTTACGGGGGGGGGACACACATTTTACAACTTTGGAAGTGTCTCTCGCGCAAACTATTCAGTTTAGAAGAAAATGATATTAGAAACCTCAATATCATTTTTGAAGACCTATCCATAGATACCCCACACGTATGGGTTTGATGAAAAAAAAATTTTTGAGTTTCAGTTCTAAGTATGGGGAGCCCCCAAAATTTATTGTTTTTTTTCTATTTTTGTGTGAAAATCTTAATGCGGTTTACAAAATACATCTACTTACCAAGTTTCAACAGTATAGTTCTTGTAGTTTCGGAAAAAAAGTGGCTGTGACATACGGACAGACAGACAGACAGACAGACAGACAGACAGACATGACGAATCCATAAGGGTTCCGTTTTTTGCCATTTGGCTACGGAAAAATGATTGTTTGTTTGAATGTTATTGGTTGCACGTCAGCTGTTTGGAATCAGCCTTCGATTCGTTATGAAAGGTCTCCCATGTGAAGCAAGCCATGAGCTTAATCAGCCACCTGTATCAACATAGAGGTTTACTTAGACTTATAATTTTTTTGCGCAGTGATTATCAAAATCACCGTCAAGCAAGACAAACTGCAGTAAATGAATGGATATAATGTAATAATTTATATAATCATCGTTTATAAATCGAAATAGTAGAAGAGCCTACAATGAGCAAGAAAGTAATGTATGCCATTTTCTTCACGGAGAAAAATATTTGCATCATATTCTGCATGAGCTCAAACATTTTATCCATAACTATTTAATTAATTGACACAACACTGACACTGAATATCAAGTCAGAAATGATATATCGTATAATACAATAAAAACAAATATCGACTTGTCATTTAAAACATCCTTGATTGAGGTGAGCAACAATACGTATCCGCTCCGTCGTCGCGTCGTCGCGAGATTGTCGATGGTATGAACCGTTACCAGCATCTGGGGCACTTTTGAAAGTATCGCGCTGGTGCTGCGCAAAGCCACCGAAATCGGATTGCATTAAAGTCCTTCATTGTTGCACTTTGTTGATAAAACAGTTTCTTTTTTACTTTTGAAACGTTGTCGTCGTCTTGATATTGATATTTTTTCCTACTGACACCGATCTATCTCAGATTTCAAAAAGTCTTACTGTACTGGCAGAGGAAACCTAATTCATTTATACATATCGTTAACAATTCCTAACACCCCCACTGCTGGGGTCTGGGGGCACGGTCCTCTTCCCATAGCTTGAAAATTTCAGGCCATACTCCACACACCATATGAGGGCCAAGTCCTTTATGGAGCTAGCCTCAGATTACATGTGTATAGATAAAGTTATAAATGTACTAGGTACACAAAATGACGATTTAAAAGAATGTCTACAGCGTCTACTTTTAACCGTTTGGCTTCTAAAAAACCGGCCAAGTGCGAGTCGGACTCGCGCACCGAGGGTTCCGTATAAATTCATAATCACACATTTCTTGAACTCTGTATCAAATTCTCAGGCCTGCAATCCCTTGAACCTGTAAAAAAATCATACTTCTATGCCAACGCAATCAAGAGATACGGCCGTTTATGTCGCATATTTTGAAATTCGCATGGGAAAAAAAACCTATAGGGTAGTTCCCGTATACCTACGATAGAATCATGAAATTTGGCAGGAAGTAATGATTATAGTCTTAAAAAAATTGTGATGTAACTAAAAATTTTTGGTTTTCACTTTGGACTTTTCCCTTTACTTGTGCTATAAGACATTGCTTTCTGCCAAGTGGAGGAACCTCGTATTAGGTAGATAAAAGAATGACGTTCGAAAAGTGAACACTGCTACCTACTTCGAATAAAAAAATATTTTCATTTCATTTCAAACATTACCATTACGCACTCAAATTTTTAATAAAAAAAAAAAAAAAAAAAATTACCTCTACGAATAAACACAAATTACTACAGATGTTCTAAAAACAACCGCGTCTTCTTAAAACAATTATTTCTAGAAGCTATAAATCGATTTCAGTTTAGTATTTCCAAAATGTTAAGTACATGGTTCGAACATAAATGATATACCTAATCCGATTAAAGATTTATTTTAAAGTCAGCCGGTTAGTTTTATAAAAAAATCATAGACTACGTTTTTTACGAACTTCAGGTCAGGACCCTTTTAAGCGAAAATTACGTACGTTTAAAGTTTACAGGGCCGTTAAAAAGGAGTCAGTCTCCATTTAGTCATTGGCGACATATTTGAATCACAGTCTTTTTATTAGTAGTAAAAAAAGATGTCGAAAGAAAATTTGGGTTGCACTGCGAATAAATTACATATTCCCTGATTTTATTTTATTTATAAGTAATTTCACGATTTCGCTAAGGTTTTATGGCAAAAGAAAGTTAGTTTCTATTTGGTTCAGCCACTAGAACTCGGCATATTATCGCATGCCAAACATGTCGATAAAATGTGTTTAAGCACGTCACAAAAGTACCGTTCAACTTTAAAAAGAACTTTAAAAATTATGAACGATTCTCATAAGCGTTTGCAGTTGACATTACACCTATTCGCACGTAGCGCTATGCTTCCTCATTTATTATGCGGACTGCGAAGGAGTGGAACTCATTGCCTGCCTGCGTCTGTGTTTCACGATTACTACAATCTGGGGTTCTTCAAGACGAGAGTGAATAAGCATTATATGAGCTTGCGGGTACCATTCTAGACTACATCGTCATGTTCGATCAGATCAGATGAGATAAGTACATCTCATTTGATTACTAGTCTCATAATATTATTAGTTCTCTTGCGGATAAGAACCCATGACCCTTAGACCAGTAGTCATCAGCGCTAACGACTGAGTTACCGAGTCAGTCATTTCATCACACTACTTAAACTAGGTTTTCATCTCATGAAACTGAACAAACCCCAAGAAAAGAAACCCACAGTGTTAACGTTAAGCCCGTCGTCATCACTAGCCTTATTCGTCTACGGTACCAGTATATCTTATCTTTTAATTAAGGTATCTTGACGCTAAGATAGTTTCGAAATTTCCATAACTAACTAATCTACAGAAAACAAAATCGAATCATTACCAATCGTAGCTTGATATTGTTTTTTGTTAGGTTCGGTTAGGATAAACGAGACGGGCCGATTCACGTTTTCAAACACGATCTGTTACAGCGAAAAGTAAACGCACACTTGTATAGCTGTAGCCATCGAACGCTTGCGCAAGTATCGCGGCACGTGGTCTCTGCTGCCGCGTGAGCGCCTCACGTGACGTCACGGGCGGGCACGGGATTTGCGAATCCGTTGCTGAAATACTCTACTGGATAGAAATGTAAAAGAATCAGCGCAGCTAAGTCACGTTTAACGAAATAAGTTTTGCTACTACGTTTTGCTTGAACGCTCTGATTGTCTAGAAAAAAAAAAGTTATTTGCACTTGCAGATTGCAAAAAGTTAGGCTAAATATCTTGCTGAAGAAAAAACTTTTGATGAAGTGTAGACAGCAGGGAGAAAAAGTAAGTACATGCTAGCTATGCTATGCAAATTAAGGCAATTGGCTCTGTACATGCTTGCTACGCTATGCTGTGCAAAGGTAAATCTTTGCTGAAGAACTAACTTAAATAAAAAAACAGCGGCCTGAATTAAAATTGTGTGCGTGATCAGTAAAATAATTAAAACTCATACCTACTCTGGATTTTTAAATTGGACGTCAGGACTTCGGAAGGTCGGCATATTATCGCTCGGCAGGTGGTGTGACGCAACACATATTGTTTGTTTACCGTGGATTTCGCGAGCGCGAGCGGTCTGCGGTTGGTAGCATGGTAGCGCTCTCACGTTCGCTCGCATCGCACGACGACGACGACGTTGCCAAGTCGTGCCTCGGCTCTGCCAAATTCGGCTTCATGATGGCCGGTCGTCGGACCTGAATTGACAAGACCACTTTTTTCGCCGAAATCAACACCGAATCATGTTTTTTAACTGACGACGGCAAGAAATGCACGTACTTTGCACGTCACAGTTCCCTTTTCTTGGGCAAATAGTTGAGGATTTGATGCGGCATACGATACCATATTTTCAATTCAATTGCTATAATAATCAGATTTTTCTTCTCTATAATCCAATAGATGTCTGGTCTGATTTACAAAATAATATTTATTTCACCTGCTGTAGTGAATATAGCGGCGGCGGTGCGGTGAGGTGACCCTTTTATTATATGCAGGATCCTTTGAGTCCAATGCAGAGCATAAGTAAGTGTTGTTTTTCGGAGATAGTGAATTCTTTTAGAATGCATTAAAAGAAAATTTAAACAAAAAATATATATTTCGCAGTATACTAAAACAAACTGACAATAAATTCGAGAAACAGCATAACGAATCAACTTTTGGGTCGTGATTATTTTCACAAAGCGACTCGCAACGGACTGCGACGACAACGGCGCCTTTGCTTACCGAGATTTCTTAAGAAACGTGACAATTACTTTTTTCGGATCGCCGCACAGAGAAATGTTTCTTGTGAACACAAGATTTCTCTGGAAAAAAGTTGAAGGACAGGGTTCCCGGATATCGTGAGAATTCGTTTCCTACTAGATGCTACAACTTACAACAACAACAAGAAACAACAATACAACTTACTACCTTCGAGGTTTTAGTTTATAACATAGATAAAAACAAGATAGAGTGGACATAGTATAGGTATCTCTACTTCAAGAGAAGCTTCACTTTTGTGCTTTGAATTAAACGCAAGCAAATAACCACGTCGCGTTTAAAGATATCAGTTATTGCAGAATCAAGACAATCCACAGCTCACGTTTCCAATTCCCAGAGCGTAAAAGAACACAAGCTATTGTTTTGTACCAGTCTTTACTAGTTAACAGGAGAACCAATCAAATCAGTACGTGTTATGCCTTGACATCGTTTTTGGGGAATCAAAGTATCGCGCTTCGTGATGTTCAGAATGCTGAATTTGGTTTGTGAAATAATGATTTCGTGATGTGATGCGCGAATTGGCAGCCGGCTATCTGCAGGTCCAGGTCAGTGGCCCCGTCCCCCGTCCCCCGTCCCCCTGCTCGTCGGTTAGTTACGTAATGCGCTGTTGCCACACCGGAGACAACATTGCCAAAGTCAGAGCTCCTTAAAACTCATTTGCTCCTGGTACTCTACTAAATTGCTACATCGTCATATCGAACCAATTTATCTTTAAATTCTCATATTTTTATTCCAGCTATTTTATTTATTTCCATACATTTATTATGAAGAACTATTACTGACACCACTGCACAGATACTACCGTTCGTTTATGTCAGTAGACAACGTTTAAAACATTCGAAGTGTGTTAAACGAAAATTGAATAGAATGGGACCATTCAGTATCATGCAAGTCGCATCAATTACCTAGTCAGTGTCACAAACTTTCACCTCTGAGCTTTGTATTGTACACTGTACGTGTATCCTCCAAATCAGAGCTCGCGAAACGTTGACTTTCACAGTTGTTTTTAAGTGCCTCCTTGAGCATCTTGAACAAAGAGCAACTAAAGTTATCGCTCTTAAATTAGCTTCTTCACATCATGCTTATGACACTTCCCGAAACGATGAGTTTAAGTGTTCCAAGTGGTAGAAACTGTGTAAACTAAACTTCTGTTTTAGTAGAAAATAAACTATATTTTTTTATTCTTCTTTATTATTTTGCTCTCGTAACCAGTGTTTCTCTAGGTCTAGAGTGGCCTAAACTCGTTTATAGTGGCTAGTCGATATACTTACGTTCTCATTGACCAAGCGAGTCGATCGCGCACTTACACGGCACGCCCTACCTCAGTACCGATACGCGTTGTTTTCTGACTCTGAGAGCCGATTAACACACTACTAGTATCGCTAATTAAAGTTACTAGATTTATGGGAAAATCGTGATTTGAGAATCGCATCTAAAGACTGTCTACTGTTAATTACTGTCGCACTGAGCAATTGTCTCTCTTCACTGGGATGTGGGTTTAAATAAAATGAATTATCTAGGTTAGCTTAACTGGATACTGAGACGTTAGTTCCCATGAAAGCATTTTAAGTTGCTAGTTTTATAAACAAGTACTCGTATAAAAAATCTAGATTACCTCTAACGAGCACGCGCATCTTATCTGGCAACATGTTTTTATGGACCACGAGATAAATGCATTAAGAGATTTCTTGTATATATTATAGTCGAGTCGTGCATCTGAAAAGGCTGCATTTTAGAATGAACAAAAAAGAATGGCCTCAAAAAAGTTTGCTTTTTCCTTTGCTTTTCCATCTCACTGAACTGTATAATAACCAATACTAAGCAACCGCCCCTATCTCTTATGAGAGTACGGTTAAATTCAGTCACACGATATGTAACAAATTGGTGTAGGACCGGTTCACTGGGACTTCTACTCATCAATCTGATCTGAACAACTTTTGTTCTACGACTTTTCTCAAATCGCAGTAAGTTTTTGGACTTTACTTACAAATTGATCACCTGTTTGCCGATTTTTTATAAAGAGTCCAAAATTTTTTTTGATATTTGAGAAAAGTCATAGAGCAAAACCTACCTACGCTTATTTTGTTATACATGCGTATAATGCAAACAAAAATAAACAGTAAAGGGTATAATTTTCTCCACTTATCGACTGTGGCCGTGGGTGTAATCGTAGGTAGAACTGCTGACGAATCCGCTCATGACTGAGATACGCCGCGCTAGCAGCTTCGCCTACTGACTCCTAAACCAGTTTGGTTCCGACTACATATAACAAGTAGGAGGCGACGTCAATGGTTTGAGGAGATGAAATGGTTCATCCCTATAGAACTTTGAATAAATAAAAACAAATATTGATGTTTTAAATTAATTTCAAATGTCTCACAAGTATTTTAAGTGTTATACGTATGGCAGGGGTGGAAACTAGTATAGTCAGTAAAAGTCAGTTTTTTGGCTTTGGTCAGTAAAAGTCAGTTTTTTCAGAAAATGGTCAGTAAACTCAGTATTTCCCAGAAAATGGTTAGTAGTCAGTATTTCCCAGCCATTTTAAGATTTTTCCGCCATAAAAACTCTATTAGCCTGCAAAAAACAAGAATGGTACCTAATACTAAATCAGTTATTTCTAAAGTACATACATCTAAAAAATAATATGTACTTTTTTTTGAACATCCAAGTATATGTAAACCACGGAAACTTTCCACTGTTCAAAAATCTGGTCAGTTTTTTTTATCCACAATTGGTAAGCCCTTGGCATCATCTCACCTGATGGAAAGTGATGATGATGCCGAAGATGGAAGCGGGCTTACCAAGATGCCCCAACGCAGTGGGGAACTGGCTATTTTTGTCAGTTACAAACACATAAAAATCTTTGTAATCATCCAGGGGGTACCTACAATCTCAATTAGTAGTGGTCAGTAAAAGGTCAGTAATTTCGAGTTCAGACGTCAGTAAAATCAGGATTTTTAGCCAAGCATACCGTTTCCTCCCCTGGTATGGAAATCAATGGTTAGTACGAGTTAGGAAAGTTACTATAGGGATTGTCCGCCTTTTGTAAATAGGGTTTGCTCCAAGTTATGACAAAGTGTGTCACTATCGGTTTGCCTACAATTATCATTTGTTTGTCACATCGTGATCATGTTATGTATGAGTTGGTAGATAGAGTAAATAAGGTCTCACTAAGATTAAAAATATAGGTAGAGCCGATAGCAAGTCTATCGAATACGTATCCGACACTGCTGATTCTGATTAAATGAACAAAATTGCCTGAGAAAATCAAAGTTTGTCTAAGTATTGTGCACTGATGGCCCCACTATGTCCTACGAATCCCAATTTGTCTAATAGCCCCACTGTGTCCTACGAATCCCACTTTGTCTGATAGAAGACGGTCGGTCCACGTTCGTTGATTTAGGGACTCGGCAGGATGTTTGCTTACCTCACAGGGATACACAAACTCTCTGTGAGATAATTTGTAAACATCTCAACAGCATCTCGACTATATTTGGTTTGACGTCTCGGGGTGTGAAACTACAACTAACTAAAATTATGAGACTAAGCATAGTGAAGAGCATTTCCAAATAAAAAATGAAATGAAATTATATTTATTTGAAAACTGCTTTCATACTCATCCAATAACCTCTTTTTCCTACGTGGTATATCAAGTAGAAATGAACTCGTAACTAATCCGTGTCATAGTGTAGCAGAGTCAATTGCCATGTCGCACACACTAGCTATTGTCAGTTTGGACCGCGCCATCCATTTGTATGCCCTGGGTTGACTAACTCTGTTACCTATTGTGTCTACTCGTACGTGTATGTAGACAGATCAGTACCTTGTATTGTATCTGTGTCTCTTTTTACGTTATGTATGGTACAGTTTATACATGGGACGTTTGACAGACGAGAGAAAGCGGCCTGGTTGTCAAAGCATCGAATTTGTTGCCAAAAGACTTGGTGGAAATTCAGTAAGTCAACTGGAAAGTATGTCTTACTTTTAATACTTAAATCTTGATGTAAGCACAATCGTTTTGTATATTTATTTAAGTTATTGTTACCATCAACGCCACAAAAATAAATAAAACTAGATGCATCCTATTTTCTGTGAGATATCATGAAAAAATATCAGTTTCAGTCACGTGCACGGCTTGTTTACCATAGACAAATTGCCAGATTGGTGTCATAAATAAAAATATATATGAAACATTTCATAGTCATACACACAGAAACATACATACAACAGAAGCACACTTATTATACAGGTGTAACAAAATTGGTGTAGGACCCGTTAACTGGGGATTCTACTCATCGTACTGAACAACTTTTGTTCTACAACTTTGCTCAAATCCCAAAAATTATGTTGGACTCTCCATACAAAAATGGCAAAAAATGACAAAACAGATGATCAATTTGTATGGAGAGTCCAAAATTTTTTTTTGTGATTTGAGCAAAGCCGTAGAACAAATGTTGTTCAGTACGATGAGTTGAATCCCCAGTTAACGGGTCCTACACCAATTTAGTTACACCCTGTATACGTTAATAGTAGTCCCCACTGCTGGGGTTCGGGTCCCTTTCTCTGGAAGGTAGGCCATAGTCTATACACGGGGCCAAATCCGGATTGCAAGTGCACTATCCCAGTGTCAGAAGTTTTCAAGTAGCCTATAACGCCTTGGCTTAATGACTTGTGATACTAGGCTAGTGATAACAACCGGCATCAAGGCTTGTGCCTTGCAAAGCACGGAAGTAGGGACTAGTAAATAAATACATATTTCCTTAATGATCTTTGTTTTCACAAGACGTCGGTGCTCAAGTGGACGGCTAGGTAAGTGCCACATCGCCAGTCAGATCACATATTGTTATCTACGGTGACTAACGCTTAGTGACGCGGGCGAGGCCGCGCCGCCGCAGCATTGGCGAGTGCAATGCTCCCTAGAACAGAGCACCACGCAAATGTCTCTATTTGTTCCGACAAGGCAAACCGTTCAGCTGGTACACGTTATGTGCACGCATATAATTACCCTGAAAAATAAACCTTTTTGTGAATAAACAGCTGCTAAAGACAAAGGAACGGCATGTTTTTTACCATTAAAATAGGACCTTTTCTACATTTAGTCCAAATTTGCTCGTAGTTGTTCACCAGATCACTATTTCAGTTCCTTAACTTTAAATAAATAAAACGAAACACAAGGTACATTGGATGAAGATTAAATTAGGATGGATAGATATCGACGGGGAAGTGCTAACAACTCCTAACTTACAAAGTTTAAAAAACTTAGAATATATTTCCAGACAAAATTAATCAAGTTGTGATGGACCTTAATATAGGAGATATTTCCTCGGTGCCTAGCTACATCAATTTTGCGAATTTCAACTTAATTCATATACCAGTAGACGCGCAAATTCATTCTCTATCGAACTGCAGTCATAAGTCGTTTTCGTAAAAATGTAAGTTAGGAGTTGTTAGCATTTCCCCGTCGATATGCACAGCCTAACGTGAAGTGTGGTGTACTTTAGAAGGTGTATAGGATCACAAAGAAAATACTTTTTGAAAATGGAGTCAAACTGTTTATTTTATCGCGATGCGAGCAACCAACAATTTTCAATAATGACATCCGAGGAACAATGACATTTTGCGTTGTCTCGGGAAATATACGGAACAAACATCTTTTTCATTTACGTGGTTTTTGTCTGCTCTCGTTCGGTATAGTCTAATTGCTATTATCCGACTGCTCTGCATCGATGCTCACTTAAATTATCGCAACGCAACACAAGTATTTCTTCTTTATTCGGTTTTCCTGTATTGTCCTCTAGTGTAATAACATCCTGAACATTATAATTGTGCGAAACGATTCATGTGTCATGTGAATTGTGTATGTATGTATGTATGTATGTGTTCGTAAAACTACACATATTGTCTACCGTGTGATAACGCTATTGGTATGTATTAAGAAAATGAATAGCAATAGCGAGAGGTATTTGCGAAATAGTTTACCTCACTCTTTTAATAAGTTTTGCGTTCTAGCTACATGATGTCTATTTACTTATACGTATGTGAGGTATGTTTTAGGTTTTAGTGTAAAATATCGTCGGCATTTTCAACCGACTTCAAAAAAAGGAGGAGGTTCTCAATTCGTCGGAATCTTTTTTTTTTTTTTATGTATGTTCACCGATTACTCGAAGACGCCTGAACCGATTTCGAAAATTCTTTTTTTGTTTGAAAGGGTATACTTCACAGGTGGTCCCATATAAATTTTATCGAAATCGATTCAGCGGTTTTTGAGAAAATCAACAAAACATAGCAAAATTTGAGTTGTTGCGATTGAAGTCGGTTGTTTTTAACGTATTCAGCGTGGTCAATTATCTTCAGTCGTATCTAAACACTTCTGTACTTTATTCTGAATGTTGTTTATTTTGGTATTGTACATACAACACAAACGGTTTGCAAATCCATCTACTACGTTTATTATTGATTTCCTCGTATCGTTTGCAGTCTCAACGAAACAAATTTTTGATTACATAAGTAAAAAACCGGCCAAGTGCGCGTCGGACTCGCGCACCGAGGGTTCCGTATAAATTCATAATCACACATGTCTTGAACTCTATATTTTTTTATATATTTGAGTTGATTGAATGAAAGGTAATTTGCGGTTTACAATTTATGACGTATTAAAAAAAACTACTTACTAGATCTCATTCAAACCAATTTTCGGTGGAAGTTTGCCTGGTAATTTACATCATACATTTTTTCTAGTTTTATCATTCTCTTATTTTAGAAGTTACAGGGGGGACACACACACATTTTACCACTTTGGAAGTGGCTCTCGCGCAAACTATTCGGTTTAGAAAAAATATATATTAGAAACCTCAATATCATTTTTGAAGACCTACCCATAGATACACGTATAGGTTTGATGAAAAAAAAATTTAGTTTCACTTCTAAGCATGGGGAACCCCCAAATTTTTTTTTTCTATTTTTGTGTGAAAATCTTAATGCGGTTCACAGAATACATCTACTTACCAAGTTTCAAGAGTATAGTTCTTATAGTTTCGGGGTTCACAGAATACATCTACTTACCAAGTTTCAAGAGTATAAGTTCTTATAGTTTCGGAAAAAAGTGGCTGTGACATACGGACGGACAGACAGACAGACAGACATGACGAATCCATAAGGGTTCCGTTTTTTGCCATTTGGCTACGGAACCCTAAAAATCATAGAATTAATCCTGTTGATTATAACTGCTTATTTGTTTTAGTAAAAATGTCGAACTTGCGTTGGTATGGCTATACTTTTTTACAAACATTTTGACTAGCACAAGATTTCTAATCACTTGTTAGCCCAATTAATATTGGTAAGTCAAATATTTCAATATAACGTCGGCTTAAGTATACTCATCAATAATTTATCATCGATTGAAATTCTTTTTCTCTGTTTCAGGTAAACAAAACAGTGGAACGATCCGTATCATAACAGGCGGGAATCGAGGTCAGTAAACAAGACGTGGAAAATTACCAACGCCATTGGCTTTTAGGAAAATTGGACTCTGAAGCTGTTTTATTCGAAAGACGATGGCTATGGGCGTGTGGGTGTCGTGGTTGGTGCTAATATTTACGGGGAATGTCCTTGATTTATAGCACCAATTAAGCGAAAAAGGAGATTTGGTCGCCCATCAAGTGTGTATGTCACTGGACGGAGTCGGGTGTAACTTTTTTATAGAAACTAGAGTAGGAGGAAGACTCGTAGGCCAAAGATAGGTGTTTGTTTCTCAAAGTTAGGACAATAGTTTTGAATATTTGTGGTATTACTTAATTACGTAGAAAATTCACCATACAGCAGAGTAGTACTTGTTGATGTCTTTTTTATAGCTAAGGCATTTCATTTGATCTTTGCTAATCAATACTATCAAAAGTGAAAATTGAAAATAAAAAAATTCTGCGATATTTTTAGGTTGCTATCTCTACTTTCGAGATAAGTAGGTATCCAAACCATTAAGACTTTAAAATCGTGAATCAATTCGCTTTTTAAATTATCCTTTTTTAAGTAAAGTAGAGCTACCCTTTAGGTAGATGAGTTATAAATCTTTTGCTTATGATCCCAAGGGACACAAAGCAAATTTAGAGTTCAAACCTCTCATCTTTTTTAATTTTGCAATAAGTCTGGATATTCATGAGAAAATTTGAATCCAGAGCCATACTAGCACTATCCGCGTTTCATTTTAATCATTAATTGACTGCCTGTTTACAGCTTCTGTACTGTACTGTAGAAAAGAGGCAAAATTAGTTCAGTTATGTAAGCTCGTACAGTTTATGACTCAAATAGCAGGCCTCTCGTACATAAATAATATGATATATGCATGTTGGGAACTTACGTACCTATAGTTTGTTTTTAATATTAGTCAGAAAAGCTTTGTAAACACATGAAATGCCAACGAAAGTACCTGAAGCAAAAGACGCCACAGACTGTTGATAGAGCTAGTAACAAGTTTACAAATTCTCTTACCTAAAAAGAAAGTGAAATGCCGATGGAGTTTACTTTTAGATAAAATTGTATTAATGTAACATTAAAATAAAATATTTATCGTACGAATACTTTCCAATTGTAAAAAAACGAATTTTTTCATCAAAATAGAATTATAACATGAAACTTTTGGATGTTTGGGCGTCTTGAACTGCGTGCCAAAATTATCTCTCTTCCACATACACTCCGCTATTCCGCTACGGACACTCCGCTTAGTATTTCTTTATTTTCATAATGACAAAAAAATAACTGCATTTATAGTTTAAAGTTTCGCACTTGGCACTTATTCCCATATTTATTTTAATATTGTCGTAAACATGAAAGAATTACCTTTTCTTATTAAAACCATGCCTTTAGATATTTTACTTTAAAACAATATACGCAGTTAAACTACTAAAATCAATAAAATATCAGATACCTTCACACTGTTCTTAGTTTTAAATAAAAGTCTTTAATATCTTCTTACTTAACTTTAATGCCTTTACAAGACTTAACAGAACATTTATATAAATGTTATAACTTAACCAAAGTAAACAAGGACACGTCACAAAACTACGCCACAGTATATACAGTACTGTTAAGGGTTGAACCATATCTGGCCGCTCGGAATTTCATTTTCCCGTAGCGCCTTTTCATCATCATTTCCTTTTCTGTCTCTTAAAAACATCGTTCGCTAGAGCGAGAAAAGATATGGCCAGATATGGTTCAACCCTACTACAATGTATGGGCTCTCTCTGCCCCCTCTTACGCGTGTACAAACGACATATTTATGTAGTAAGTAATTTTAATAACGCGTCATCTGTATGGAGTGTCAGGGGTGTGACTACGCAGTAGCAGATTGATATTTCTGCCTAAATGTACAAAGTTAACGACGACGACGTGCTCGGTGCTCGCTCTTTCGCTGGAATTCACGTTCATGCCGGGCCCTAGGGTGGGAGGTTGGAGGCGGGCGACCCCGCGGCGGGGCTTGGACCCCTAAAAATAGATGCTTCAGCCCAGAAGGCACGCTCAATGAAGCTCCTTTGTGGAGGCAACGCCGGCACCGGGGAGAAAAGTAATTATAGCTTTAGCCCAGCTTTCCCCTTTCGCGTGCGCCGAGTTGAGCAGCGGCAAGATCGGGGCTGTCACTTTTAACTGTTAACTTTACCAAGTAGAGCGTTACTTACTCGTACTTTTTAAAATACTGATTAATTAATCCTGCTATCATTTTAAATAATTTGAAATGTTTGAAAGAAATCCTTTTTGTGCGCAGTCGTGTTGTTCTACCCCTAGCGCACTGTATGGGTACCTATAAATGAAGGCTCGTCGCCGCCGGGACCTGAATGGGCTACCGGTACAATAGAGGGGGCAGGAGGGGGGCTCAGGGTCCGCGGAGTGGTATGCACGCACCCGCATCGTGTCCTACCCTCACCCGCATAATAAGACCCCTTCGACATTGCGCTTTTGCCGAATTTTGATTGTTTATCAACATGAAATAAACCCACTACATAGATTTCCTCTCATTATACAATAGTTATAGAATGCTTATATACCATAACAAAGTTTCTTGCTTCGTTGGGTTTAATGGGGGTTAACGTTCATATTTAATTTAATAACACTTAATGTACATAAATATATTGTAACGTAATGTATAATTTTTTTTCTTATCCAACCAAATGGCGGTGCCCAACAGGTCCCATAATGATCTATTTTTTAAATTTTTACATCTATGTACATACATAATAATGGACTGAATTAAACTATTGAATGGAAACTTAATCTGGATATTTTGTAAACGTCCCGAAATTGACAAGTTTCTCGATTAAGATGGAAACGACATTCGTGATTAACTGTGACAGATAATAATATCTGTAGCGACGCTTGTTTGCTGTCGGCGATGTCTTTATCGACCGACAGATTATTGAATGTTAACTAGCTAACTAATAATACAGAAGGAATGTACAATGTACTGTACATACATGACAAAAATAGTGTTCCCGTTTACTTAACGTCTGCTTTGCAAAAACGTGCTCACTGATTGTAGTTGAGTATTCTCAAGCGACAATTAACCGTGTCTGTAGCGGTTTCACTGAGACCGTACTGCTTAACCGAGCTCGGCACTAGGTGATCGGGTGATCGTATCTATGTATATGATATGATTGAGTTTCTCCTAATTAACATGAGAGCAATTATTAAAACGTGTTTTTTTCTCAATTGTGACATTATTTATATTATAACGCATATCATTGCATGATAGTTAATAAATTTATAGATTTTTGATCAAGTTTTTATTTGCCTTTTTAGGCACAAGGCATATTATTGCATGATAGTTAATAAATTAATAAATTTTTGATCAAGTTTTTATTTGCCTTTTTAGGCACAAGGCCTAGTTCAATACAATATACAATGAAACTTTAACATGAAAAAATTAGATAATTTTATTAAAATACGATCAACGCAAACAAGAGTGGTCATTTTTAATTAATACTTGAATCAAGTGATTATAAATGACTCGATGAAGGCATTGAGGTAAAGGTGAAACTGCGCGCGAGTCGGCCTCGAGGAGGCGACGCAGACGGCTGCGCGAGCGCGGGCGACGACGCCGGCGATGGTCGGTTGGCCAACATTTCGTGTTTCCGTTACCAACGCGGTCGCTTTGAACTAAAACGTAAAAGATCTTGGTTTGGAGGACGGCCAACTGCGGATTGCCTTATGCCGTATTTATTTATTCTATACTTTGAAATTAAACAATATTTTCGATGAATATGTATATAAAATATAGGTATATGAAGGTGGTATAAGTAAGATAATGGATAAGTATCGCGTCATTTCACGAGAAGGAATGTAAGTACATTATCGGCCGATAAAAATTGATTGATTGATAGCTGAAAAGTGAAATACACTGAAGTGGCAATGGGCCGGACATATTATGTCGAAGAACTGACAATCGCTGCACAAAGAGAGTTCTACAGTGGAGACCGTAGGTGGAGCATCGATATAGGATGAGGTGTAGCGATGATTGCGCAGGGTTGTTGGTAAGCGTGTGGCCGAAGATAGGTATAAGTGACGTGTCTTTGGGGAGGCCTATCTCCAACAGTGGACTAATACAGGCTGATGATGATGATGAAATACAAGTACCTATGTCTTGTTTACCAGGGATGTACTATTTTTAACTAACTATTTTTTGAGCCGTGTACACTTATTCGTTATTTCTTCCTTCCGGCCACACTCTTGATGTATGTAACAACCCATTACGTCCCTACTGCAGGGGCACGGGTCTCTTCCCATTACTCGGAAAGGTTAGGCCATACTCCACACACGGGGGCCAAGTCCGGATTAGTGGAGGTTGTGGGGCTAGTGGCCAACCCCAGTGTCAGAAGTTTTCAAGCCGCCTATAAGGCCTCCGACATGGCTTAACGATTGCCATCTAGCGACTGCAGCCGATTGTATATAAAAGCACTCTTGATGATTGTATCTAAAAGTCTCACTCGGTGGCATAGTGGTTAGCGCTCCTGACTTATAATCCGAGAGTCCTAGATTCGATTCCCACCCAGGGCAAATATTTAACTTTGTTTAACTCTCTTTGTAAATACGGAGTTGGAAACACTTGAGAGGTAACTTAAACAGACTGTACATACTTACATATGTTTGGGTACCTTCAGTATAAACAAATAGCTCTATCATCATATCGGGCCGATACGGTTGGATAATACATACACTCCGCTGACTGATAAATGATAACGATTTGTTGTGTCAGGGCGTTGTTACCACAAAATATATAGACACAGAAGGTCCGCTCAATACAACCCACTAAAATCGTAAGCATATACATGCTTATAGAAGTATACGGTCGTTCGAGGCAAGGTCACGATCGCACAGTATCGTGAGCTTGCCTAGAACGACCGTATACGTCTATAAGAATGTATATGCTTAGGATTTTAGTGAGCGTACTGAGCGGACCTTCTGTACTGTCCATTTTGTGTTGTTACTAAAGTTATCTGTTCACTGTGCTTGTGTTATTAGTTGAACTTACAATTATTCTCAACCCACCATTAAAATATAGATGTTGTATAAAACTTTGAAATGCAACCATATTTAGAGTTCTGTAGTCCCTACGAGGAGGGTCGTACATTATATTTTTTTTTCTATTTAAATATTCATTTCGATCACAGCAATACATCTGTTTTATTATAACGTTTTACATTGTTGTAGGTAAAATTAAGATCATAATTTTAAAATAAAATTTATACAAAGATAGTGACGATAAAGTAGTAGGTACTGATTGATTTAACGGTGCAGGAAAACATCGTGAAAAAACCTGTACCTACTTAGATCTGATTACGAGATGTGTACAAAGGTCGCGTGGCACACGTCTGTAAGTGTATCTACCATAAAATAGCATACTAGACTAGCATATAGCATAATAGACTGCGCTGCGGATGATGCTAAGAGTTAATACCAGGCACATTCCGTGTAGTGTAGTCTCTAGACCTAGGGGATCGCGTGGTTAATTGTGCAACACGTTGAGATATAAAAAAGCTACTTGTGCTGGTTAGTTTTTCGGTTGACTAATCAATCGATTTGTACAATTGTGATTCTGTTTTGATGGAAGCATGTTTTTAATCAATTACTGTACCATCAGTTCACCTTTGTTTCTACAAACAAGCTTAGTCTATTCAGTATTTACAACATTGTTTCTGTGTAGATATTGCAATTCTGCTCTATTTGTCAGTTCAATCGAATACGTTATCATAGATCACCCGAGTCGATTCTGATTCTTATGGATCTAGGTTGGCACAAGCAAAAGCATGAGACTTGGCGACAGACGTTTCCAGACGTTCTTTAAATTTCATAATATTTTAATTTTACGTTACTTCTTGCCAACCAATCCACTCTAGGAAAAATAAGTAAATAAATAACAAACCAATTAATAAAACAATTTGTGCTAACTACAGCACTATTTGGAACGAAATCTTAGTATTGCTAATTACATGAACTTTGCGCTTTAGAAGAATCTATACAGATATTTCTATGTTTACTTGATGTTGTGATTACGAGAAAATGTATTTTCAAGGAGGTTCTATGCTTGTATTGCCGTAGTGAAACAAAATTTTATTGGAATGTGGGCATGTGTGCGACTGTGCGTGTTCAATGTGATGGTGTGGTATCGACACGCCCCGCGCCGTCGTCGTCGCCCTGAAGGGAGGCAGGGAGATATGGACGGTCTCCCGGGGGGCTGAGGGGGCTGGGTGGCTGCGGGGGCCGTGACCGACCTTGGCCGTGACTCCTGCCCGGGAGCCCGCAGCCCGGGACGCGAGCCTCGGGACTTCGCACAACCTAAATTGAATTTCGCCTCCCTATTTTCGTAATTCCTATCAATAAAGACTCACTGAGTGTTTATTTAACAACTTTTATAATATTACATTATTGAATCAGAGATTAAATGTATTTTATTATAAATAAGAGTGTATATATGAAGTCCACCTTGCATCAGCTTCCTATAAGATTGCGTGTGCGTGATGTATGCGTCGCACTCATACCATAACCATAACCACCCATAACTGCAACGCATATTATTATGTAAGTGAACTGGGTCTACCATCATTTTCAATATAACGATTAACCAACGAATCTGACTGGTTAATTGGCGTCTAGGTACTGTCCAACTTTAGTAACATCAGTTATGTAGGTTCAGCATGAAATACTGTCAAAACGTTTTACGATCCCTCGCGGGAACCATTAGCCTATGGGTAAAACCAGTGCCTAATTTATGTAAATTTTGTCCAAAGCAGTTTAAGCGTAAAAGTGCTAGAAACAAATATACAAACTTGCGCGTTTACAATATTAGTGAGATTCATATTTCGGTCGGTATATTGTGGCTACATGTTACACTTCATCAAGCGTTTCAGTAATCTCGTACATGTGACGTGCGCGGGTGTCGAAAATATGATTACGCTTGTAGTTATTGGATTGGGGCCTGTAATATACAGTAATCCTCCATCCTGAGCTGCGCTGTGTTGTTGTATGTGCGTGACGTATATTATGTCTGTGCGAATATGTGTGTGATGTGTTCCCAGTGGTGCACGCTGCACCTTTCCCAGAAAGGCGATGTAGTTTTACAGGTGTTAAAGGCTTAGTTTCAGTCAATTAGTTTAAGTAAGTTAAAGGTGATTAATTTCGACTTCAGGCGTTAGTAAAATCTGAATTTTTTTACCATGAATACAGTTTCCAGCCCTGCATTTTCATTTTAATACATAATATATTGTGCTGCTCAGGTTACTTTATTGCCCTGTTCCTCGCTTTAACGTGCTGAAAATTCATTTAGCCATATGAAAGAAAAAAACTTAGCGATCTGGGACTAGGATTAGGACCTAGGACATGTAATTTTAGGGGGCGGGGGGATATTAATTACATATATTATATATTATCTCTTACGTCAAAAGTACCGATATTGTATATTCATCGGTTGTGGTTATGCTTTCATTGTTTCTCATTGCGTCACACCTGAATCAGTTTTCTTCTTAACTATATTTTATTACACGCAAAAAGCTTCTTCTATTAAAGCAATAAATACGTTTGTAAACAGCTTAAGAAAACTACGCAATACGAGCAATTTTTTCCTCAAATGACATTTAATATTTTTCGGTGATAGAAGCCCCGCAAGCGTTGTCTGGTAAACTTTATGGCTGATTTTCACGACATGGAAGTCAGCAAGATTGGAGTAGAATTCGATTCAAGCTTGTAAAATTTCTGCATTTCTCGATGAAATAGCTTCGGACAAGGTATGCCTATTATAAGCATCAAATTTCTGTTCAACAGTTTACAGATCACACGGCGTCAACAGAAATAGATGAAGCTTCAGAGGCCAGCCGGAGTGCGTGTGGCCACTAATAATAGCTTATCGTGTACTCAACACACCACTAGGTTGCTACTATAGACGCGCACGTGGAAAAATGTTTTTATTTTGTGCTAAAACTTGGGTACACATGGGTGGGTCTTGTCAATATGAGTAATATACATAAATGAGCTTAGTTTTAAAGTATGTTACTCTAACTGATATTTCTCCTAATTTTAAACGTTACTTCAAACGATACTGACATAATTATTGAAGAGAAACATTATTTGAACATATACAACATTGCTCAGTAATGAGCTAACCAATTTAATAATTCGACTGCTTAACATGACTGTATTACATGACGTTCGGACAGACAGGAGCGACCGACTCAAGTCAAGAGCGAATTACCTTTCTGCGAATGTATTGTATATCACTGAGAAATGTATGTACTGGGCAATCTCAAACATGTACCACAGTGTTATCGGTGGTATTATAAACTTAAGGCCAATCTTACGCCTACTTCGACTTCTAGAATCGTAAGTATATATACAAACGAGCACTCGAAAAACAGGCAGCCGGACAGATACACCGGTTAAAAGTCATAAATTACCTCATATTGATCTTTGCTATACCTCCATTGAGAGTGGAAAATGGAATGTCTACTGTACCCTGTACCTTCGGAATCGGAAATGGGTTTTACAACCGTTGGATCCGCAGGATATCGAAGTTCTGCAGACAGGAAGAGCGAGCGTCGTCGCTCGTTGCGTTGCGCGACTGTTTACAAATTGGAAATATAGAGTCGATACACCTTTTATGGTTATCCTACATCGAAACAGAAAACCATAAATACCTAACGTCATTATGAGACGGTCAAGTTAATCAACCTAGCTAATGTGCGATAACTAATATTGGTTAGCCCTCATCGGAATAAAACATTCCATACAAATCGATCGTGAGATTGACCGTTTTTGTATGGAGAGTTCTAGTTTTTTCCCCTTTATTTAAAAGTGGTAGAACAAAAGTTGACACATTTAAGCGCAACACACACAGGCGACCGTGGGTCGGTAGCGTTCCGAAGGTGGACCTGCGGTTTTGGTGTGAAGGGTTTCATAGTAATCCGAACATTACAAAAAATACCGCTCCCGGAACGCTTTCGCGCCATCTGTGTCTGTGTTGAGCTTTACTTAATTAATAGCCTGGATGTTATTGTGTGACAATCAAAATTGCATTACTTATTCGCGCGTCAGCTCTAGCATTTCCTAGGAATGATATATGTAAGGTGTTTTTAATTGCTATGAAGTGTGGTATATCAAAGTAAAGGTAATCTTTATATGTTTTCCAATAGAAAATTGGCACCCCGACCGTGCGTTCGGCTGGTTATGTGTGAAATTAGGGGTCAGAGTGGATTATTGAGGGCGGACGGACGGAGTAGGAATAGTCCCGAACAAGAAAAAAGTTTCAAAAAAACAGTCGATGCAGAACGCGAGTTTTCGGTGCGGTGATAATAGGCATGTTGAAGTAATCTAACCAGACATCCTGGCGCTAGCTTCCTTCCGCTCGGGGGATGCAGCATGCAGCAGAAGTAAAACACTGTTTATACTTATTGTCCATTACTAACATTTCCGGCTGGACGTTACGGACCGAGTTATATTTTTGCCATTTATATTTTAGCCACTATACAGTGGCTAGTCCTCTCGCTTCACATCAGGACGTCACGGATCCAATTCCCGGCGGAGTCCAACTTTGTAGGACTCAGTTTGGTTGGTGGTAGGGCATTTTGTGAGCCTGCCTGGCTAGCTACGATCATCTTATATAAGTCTTACCGCTTGCCGCCTAACATCAATGTTAATAGCATTGATGTATTCTGGCATGGAGATAAAAATAGCCGTCCCCAGTGGCGTTGGGGAATCTTGGTAAGTCCGCTTCCGTCTTCGGTATTATCGTCACTTATCACCAGATGAGATGATGCCAATTGTGGTTTAAAAAATTTATAGGTACATATAGGTATATGATGTATATATTTATTAATTAAGTCAGTGCATAATGCAGTTTGCACTTTTTCATGGCCTTTTTATAATATACCCGATGGTCTTGGGTAGGTTACGCGATATGAAAGTATGTACTTGTTTCTTTGAGTGTGACCTAGTACAAATGTGGTTAGTATAGAACGTACACGGTACGCAGTAGAGGTCACTGTCAGTCGAGTATAGGCGGAAACAATCCGTTACGGAGACTGTTACTTCGTTTCCTTCTAATAAGAGACAGACAAGACAATACCTACAGTAAATTTTATCGAAATAAAATCTCGGAACAAATTTTACCACCATTTTTCATACATTTGTACTGTTGTTATTGAATTGAAACTTCATAGTAGAATGGTCGCAGGTATGTTTCAAATCGTGTGTTCTAGTTTTCAGTACAAGCTCAGAACGTTATTCGGTAACCCAGTCTATAGGGTGCCTGCGGCGAGGCGCCGGCCGTCCTCGTAGAATTCGATTTGAGAAATCATTAACACCTATATTGCCCCCATTAATATTTGAATTTAAGAAACATTCATGTGTCCTTTTCTCGTATATTTTATCAAAATCGGTTCAGTGGTTTAGCTGTGTAAACGTGACAGAGGGAAAGTTACTTTCTAATTTAAATATTAGTAAGGATAAATATGGCTCTTAGAACATCTATCACACTTTACCTATTTTAAGTACAAAATGTGTCTGTAGAATGTGTGCCCACTCCGAACGCCTCACCGTGTACATTAATAACAATACATTAATATCCATCTGACAGGCCTATAAATTGTACTGCTACTGTATGTAGGGAAAATTAAGAATTATTGCCTTAGCCTTTCTCTTTATTGATTAGACGATCAATGTTAATACAAAATAAAAACGAACATAAGCCACGTAAGGTGCCAGTAGCAGATCTTTTCAGAATAGGAAAGATTAATTTAAGTTAGACCAAGGATAGCGCTTAAAGGTCGTTCGGATAAATAACAGTGCCACCATAAAGCTCTTATTTTTAATTTTGATTATTTTCTTGATTAATGAGTCTCCAAAAATTCAACTTCAAAAATACAGCAGGCGCATAATAACAGCATTGTTATGTTCCGTTAAGTTCCGGGCATGAAGATAAGAACAGCCAGTTCCCAATTGCGTTGGGGAATCTTGGTAAGCCCGCTTCCATCTTCGGCATCATCATCACTTACTACCAGGTGAGATGATGCCAAGAAAAAATATATTAAAAAACCTGAATATAATTTTTGAAGACCTATCCATAGATACCCCACACGTATAGGTTTAATGAAAAAAAAAATTTGAGTTTCAGTTCTAAGTATGGGGAACCCCCAAAATTTATTGTTTTTTTTTTCTATTTTTGTGTGAAAATCTTAATGCGGTTCACAGAATACATCTACTTACCAAGTTTCAACAGTATAGGTCTAATAGTTTCGGAAAAAAGTGGCTGTGACATACGGACGGACAGACAGACAGACAGACATGACGAATCCATAAGGGTTCCATTTTTTGCCATTTGGCTACGGAGCCCTAAAAAGGCAATATAAGAAAATTATTTCAAATCTGATCCTTTGTTGAGAACAAATAATTTATACTATAATATGTGATAGACTGATCTTCGACCGGTATTGGTTCCTACTTTTATATCTCTTTCTCTATATTTGTTTATTCTCCATAATTATGTATCAGACCAGATTACCCAACATTATTCTGTTTGCTCAACGACCTGTCATAACAATAAAATTCCGCTGCCAATAAAACGCGATTTTGATTGTCTCGAATAAATTGCAATTGACGTATTCCGTGCCATGCCCATCTTAGTAGCTTTTGCAACATGTCCCAGTATTCCTGATCACGTTCCCCATTATCAGAACCACTGTTTTATACCAGCCCACTAAGGCGGCTCAGTCATCGTGTAGAACCGGTTGCTTAGGGTGCGTTTCCGCTCAGGCGGAGCGAAGACGTGCCCAATTGACCAATCAATTGACCAAAAAATATTGCTCGAAATGAAGTGGAGCGGAGATTTTGAGAAATCTGATTGGTCACTTTTGCACGTCTCTGCTTCGCCCCGCTCTAGTGGAAACGCACCCTTACAGCCAGTCTCGCTCTCCACCACTGCTACGAGACCTCAACCGAAGCAGCGGTGTCAACAACGGTAGGGTCTGGTAACACTGGTATTCACCACCACTGTTGTGCCTCACTGTCACATTATTCTCCTCGGGCCTAAGGGTCTGCTAGCACTGGTAGTATAATCTGGACACATGACAGTCTGCTGCGCGCAGACACGCAGTTGCGTGAGGGTGCTCTTTATTAAATAAAAGAAGACCAGTGACTTAAAAATATAACGAATGACCAAACTAGTTTTAGAATAGCAGTTGTTTCTGCCGACTTCGAAGTCCTAAGAAACGGTTTCAGGAATTCTTAGATACTTTAATGCGAAATCTCAATACTTCTAATATTAATACCTAGGTAATACCTAATTACCTAGGTACGTTATTGATACTTTGGCACCTTCTTATGTCACAATGCCATTTAATGTCAATGCCAAGCGGTAATTGATTGCTGTGTAAAATATTCAGAAGCTATCCAATCTGTCTGAGCCACATTTCTTTCAAAAGAATCCTTATCAAAATATCATTTTAGAAATTAATAAGACCATCAAAGTCAAAGGGCTTCATAATTTTAATTAAATTAATCTTACATCTTACTAGCCAATTTAACTCATGAAATTTTTTCTCTTTAAGTAACCAATACCTACTCAGTTCTTAAAGAAAAGGCCTTTTCCACATGATCAGCTGATTGCCTTTTCGATCATCAAGTAAGATACAAATCAGTGTATAAAAGAGAGCCGATAAGATAGTCGTATTTTCCATTTTGCAAGAACATTCATATCTCAATTTACCAAACACGCTCGCTAATTGGGATGGGCTTTGTTACTCAGTTCACAGTGATATGATAACAATTGCTCTTTATTAAAATAAGATCTAGATAAGTAGAGAACAAATCGTAAATACCGAGTAAGTAAATAGGAATACTTGCTCGTGAGAGCTAAACGAAGCTTGAGGGAAGAGATGCCAGGATTTTATTTCAAAATAATCGTCAAGGTATTTTCAGATAGATTGACCAAAAAATTACCAACTGAAATCTTGTTTATACTGTTCTCGCGTGAAAATTAGGTGTTTATTTTTGGACTTTTACTGCTAAGTAACGTACTGGTTAACGAGTTAATCTAATTGCGACGTATATTTGGGCACTGGGCGACCTTCAAGCGAACGTAGAACCGCGGCCGCGTAAGCAACAATGGCTGTAAAGGTGAACCAATTTACTCTTATCATGCTGCTAAATTACGAGTACACTTTAAAGGGTTTTTTCTAAAAATAATTTATTTACTTGTCACCGACAACTCATAAATTGTTTGTAGCTTTTAGCTGATGAAAATTATTCAAAGGTAGCTAATATGGTTGGTTTTTCACATACGTTTTGTTGGCTTAGCCGCATGGAATCTATATGGCGTGTGGTCAATATGAACAGTGATGCGCAGGGACCTTGACGTTGGTGTTCTGATGTGACGGGTTCACGGCCAGAACAGGGCGTGACACACCTCTGTTTTACAGACACCATTAGACATTTTGTGGTTCGTCTAGTTTAGTCAAGTACTGTATTGTATATGCAAGCAGCCAAAGAAGTAGTCATTAGACACAGAAATACGCCACACCTGAATTCTTCATTAAAGTTACAGCAATGTTGATCAATATTTTTAATATACGAGGTTATTTTTGAACGGTGGATATGAACATAACCAACATTATTTTTTGTTTTTTTTTTAAATTTCTCTCCATACAAACCGTCCAAAAAAAGGTCATTTGCCATTCAAAAATCACCTTGTATTTAATACTTCCCACTATATCGTATTCTATACATATTTCTTACGTTTCATTTTGCGTGTGAAGTTTAACATTGAACATTTAAACTGTATGTTCATAGGCCACTAGGTAAGTCCTGCAAAACAGCAATATTTTAAACTGTGGGTAGATGAATATAATCTTATTACAAAGTAACAGTTATCATATGACGGTTGATACACAGTATTTCAATATTCACTCATTGTCGATTGCACAGTATTTTTTAATTTTATAAAAATGTCTGGGTGGTCTAAGGACGATATACGTGTTATTATTCGATACAACTACGCGCGCGGTCTCTCGATCGATGAGTGTATGGAAGAAATGAATTCTGTACTTAAACAGAACTCATCGTACAACGATTTTTCGGTGGTATCGGGAATTCAGTCGGGGTAATTTTGGTGTAGAAGACGCGCCAAGATCAGGACGTCCCACAGACGTTTGCACCGAAGATAATGTTAAGAAAGTGGAAAAATTTATAAAAGAAGACCGTCGAATAACTTACAGTCAGATAGAAGAGATCCTGCAGATTAGTGCACCAAGCATTCATAAAATTCTGCACGATATAATCGTAGTAAAAAAAGATTGTACGCTTTGGGTGCCCCATGATTTAACAGAAAAACAGAAGGAATGCAGAGTAAATTGGTGCAAAAAAATATTAAAAGAGTACAAAAATGGAACTTCTAACTACGTAAATAAAATAATATCGTCACAGGTGATGAAACCTGGCTATATTATTTTGATGTGCCCTCCAAAAACAAGAACAAAATTTGGGTGTTTGAAAATGAGACTTCTCCAATTCAAGTTAGTAATCTCGGTCAGTGAAGAAGAAAATGATTGCTGTATTTTTCACAAGACGAGGAATTTTAGCTAGAGTAGTTTTGGAAAGTCAGCGAACAGTTACAGCTTCTTGGTATACAAAAGAGTGTTTGCCTCAAGTGATTCAAAAACTCAAAGAGCTCCGTCCAAAATCAAGACTCGATAATTGGCATATTCACCAATCCTGCACACAGGTCGCACGAAACTGTTTTGCCACAAAAGGAGGTTTGCCACGGACACAGACTTGTTAGCTGCTTGGGTTGGGACCAGGCTTGCTCCGATCTCCCAGACGAAAAATGGAAGGACATTTTTGATGATTGGTTCGTGCGAATGAATAAGTGTATAAGCTGTAGCGGTAGTTATTTTGAAAGATTATAATATAATAAAGCTGGAAGCTTATTATTTTTAGTTTTTATGTACTAAAAAGTGTAAATAAATAAATAAAGCTGTAATGCAAAATTTTTCTAGTGTGCTTTGTATGTATTGTCTAATTATGATCGAGCATTGGTCGTGTGTAATGATTTTATTCCGGATCGAAATATTGAACAGCCCTCTGACGTTCGATATCGCACTGAAAACTTTGCATAAACCTTGATGGACAGACGCTAGGAATATGGTTTCTTTTTGTAGGAAATATACACGACCAAAAATATAGCCTGGTCATCTGCTCGTAATACTGAACAACATTCAGGAGTTTATGGTCAATAAAATAAACCGAAACTTCCGAAATTTACAGCATTTGATCTAAGATTGAAGTTAGATCTAATGAAGAAACCTTAATTACTACATAATGCGTCGTGCGTCGTCGGTAACAAGGAAATTTGTCTTAGTTATACAGGAAGTCTGTGGTCCTGGCGCCGCCGCCGCCTCCGCCGTTGCAAGATTAAGTTGCTTCTACCTAGTAAGCTTGCGACAGAGGAAATGGCGGTATCTTACAGCACACTTTTAATAAATTGACATCAATTCACATTTTAAATCATATCTGGATGGTTTCGTTTCGATGACGGAAAAGACTAATGAATAGGTCAGTCAAGCCATGTTGAGTATAATTTGGCATGAAATGTTTTATAACCGATAAACATCTTCATCTTTATGACATATGAATTTATTTATTATTATTATTTCATAACACATTCATTAAACCACATCGGTACGTAAATTAACGTAAGTTTGGATATTCTCATTGATACATTAGCGTAACTACCGTGGCAGTAGACCATACAACTGATACATGGTACCTATACAAATTACAAACAGGGAACTTAAATGATATGAATGAAAAAAAAAAAATTATAGTAGATGTCAAAAGAAGCTGTGAGAAATCCCGCTAAATACGTGTTTTTTTCTTAGGATTTGAAAGTGTTTTTGAGAAACTTTCTTCTAGAACAGCATATTCGCAAAACATTTATTTTTGCGAATATTTTGATTTTGAGATAACCGAAAAAAAATCAGAAGTTTTTCAAATATCTATTTTAATAAAGAAAAACATTATTTTATGCACGTTTCCAATAAACCAATATATAGGGTGACTTTAAATTAGTTCTTGATACGGAAGGCTATGTATGTACTCATGATAACAAACAACTTTCCCTAAGGAACCTATAGTCAAATCGCAAAAAAATTTGGACTAACAAATCTGTCAACTGACCGGCCAAATTAGTATGAAGAGTCCAAATTTTTTTTTTGCGACTTGACTATAGGTTCATCAGGGAAAGTTGTTTGTTATCATGAGCACATGCATAGCCTTTCGTATCAAGAACTAATTTAAACTCACCCTATATAGTATAGGGTGACTCAAGAAAACAAACAACTTTCCCTAAGGAACCCATAGCCAAATCGCAAAAAAAATTTTGGTCTCTTCATACAAAAATACAAATCATCAGCCGAGCGGCCAAATTAGTATGAAGAGTCAAACATTTTTTTCGCGATTTGACTATGGGTTATTTAGGGAAAGTTGTTTGTTATCATGAGCACATTCATAGCCTTTGGTATCAAGAACTAATTTAAAGTCATCCTGTATATGATTTTTTTTAGTTCAATATTCTTCGTTAGTATTAATTTCAGTCGGCTATACCTATATTGCTTAATCGAATTATGGTTAGTGCGTAGTTTACTTAAGTGGTCTTGTTAGGAATAACATATGCGACGCCTTAACTAGACATCCATTAATATAATAGCAATCATGGTCTGCATATGCAATTATGCACTCACTTTTACTGAAACAGCAATAAATCAAATATAATAAGTACTTGCCTATAGATGTACCAAGATGTACTTAAAGCATACATTTAT
Organism: Coleophora deauratella; assembly: GCA_958295455.1. NCBI lineage: Eukaryota > Metazoa > Arthropoda > Insecta > Lepidoptera > Coleophoridae > Coleophora > Coleophora deauratella. The sequence goes on from OY282402.1 coordinate 10,591,649, forward strand.
AAGCTTCCTTATATTTTTCATTGCATTCCAACTCATTATATGTAAAAGGCACTTAGTGTTCCCTTTTTACAAAATAATTATCTTGCCTTTACTGGCTTTATTTACACCTGTCTGATGTAGCTTCAAATAAAAATCTAAATAAGCTTCTTGCAGAATTTTGAAACTTAACGTCTGCACCCGAATGTTTCTCTAATCAGCAATTTTCTTCTACTACATGTATTTCTGACAGTATTTATTTTTCCTTAGAAAACAACTCCATTTCTAAATTCTTTTTCGTTTCCTGCTCAGCCGCATCGGAGCTCAGCCGTTGTCTTTGTTATCAGTTTTGAGTGTAATGATAATGGAGTGGGGCTTACCTCCTTCGTTACTTCGGAATACCCATCGAATGTTATTAAGAAATTGAATTTTTCTTTCGTTCGTCTTTATTTCTCCATCTTTTTATTGCTAAATTGTGTGAATTTTGTAACTGGGAAGTACAATTGAAATAAAAATATTTTTTAATTTGTTTCAGGTAATTGTGGACTACCAACTTCGTTTTGAAAAAGGACATATTTTATGAGAGGTAATTTTTGTTGTTACAGATGTTTTATTTCGTAAGTTAACACTATCTGTGAGACTTTCACTAATTTTTCCGTTTTGTAACTTTACGCTTGGTCTACTGTAATGAACTTGGTCTTCTTTCAAACTGATCATAAAATTTTCTGACGAACGAAGTGTTAAAAAGTATTTATACTGTTGTATTTCTTACCTGTTCTGAAAACACATTTAGTTATTACTACAAATATTACGACTGTGTTTCAAAAGCAAGTACATTTAAACACAAGCTTTTTGGATGCAAGTCTTCAAAAATCAAAATGCAAGCACAACCCACAAGCAATTTTCTTGTGTTTATAACCGTATGGCTACTGTTTATGATTTGCTAAGTGCAGTATATCAATAACGAACTATTAACATTTTTGTTTAATGCAGTACACGTAGCAGTTAAAAGATATGTATTTTTAGGGTTCCGTAGCCAAATGGCAAAAAACGGAGCCCTTCCATAAGGGTCGAATCCATATTCGTCATGTCTGTCTGTCTGTCTGTCTGTCTGTCTGTCTGTATGTCTGTCTGTCTGTCTGTCTGTCTGTCTGTCCGCCTGTCCGTATGTCACAGCCACTTTTTCCGAAACTATAAGAACTATACTGTTGAAACTTGGTAAGTAGATGTATTCTGTGAACCGCATTAAGATTTTAACACAAAAATAGAAAAAAAACAATACATTTTCCCCATACTTAGAACTGAAGCTCAAAATTTTTTTTCATCAAACCTATACGTGTGGGGTATCTATGGATAGGTCTTCAAAAATGATATTGAGGTTTCTAATATAATTTTTTTCTAAACCGAATAGTTTGCGCGAGAGACACTTCCAAAGTGGTAAAATGTGTGTCCACCCCACGTAACTTCTAAAATAAGAGAATGATAAAACTAGAAAAATGTGATGTACATTACCTTCAAACTTCCACCGAAAATTGGTTTGAACGAGATCTAGTAAGTAGTTTTTTTTAATACGTCATAATTCGTAAACCGCAAATTACCTTTCATTCAATCAACTCAAATATAAAAAATATAGAGTTTAAGACATGTATGATTATGAATTTATACGGAACCCTCGGTGCGCGAAGGTTTCTTATACGGAACCCTCGGTCCGACTCGCACTTGGCCGGTTTTTTTTGTTAATTAAAAACCAATAACCACTGAAGGTATTTTTTAAAGATTTTTAACCATAAAATTAACTCTAATTTCACTCTTTTTGTTTGTACACTCTAAAATTTTTCTGAATTTTTTTTATGTGCTCGCACTAAGTTGAAAGTTAAGCAATCATAGTTTTAATGAAAACTCTTGCGGTTTCATCAGAGTTTTAGAGGAAAAGTCGTCAAGTTTCATGAGTAGAAGGAGTATTGCTACAACTCCAATTACCATGTGCCACGCCAAGTATACAGCATGTTAAAAAAGTGCGTTTGAGGTTTTTAGAGGTAAATATTTTTATTTCAGTTTCTCATACAAATTCTTGATTCACTATTCAGAATTAGTATGGGAAGATGAAAAAAAAATTTGGTCGGATTTTTTCAATATTTTTCCTATATTCTATTTTGATTCTGAGTAACCCCTTAAAATTTCAAACGCGCTTTTTTTAACATCCTTTATACATCGTTGCGTTTGCGAGTCGTTTGCCCAACTATGGCTGACGGAGGTCACTAATTAATCTAAATTGATATACGCGACGCGACAAGTGCTTGTAGTTGTGGTCGAGTGGTCGGTTACCGAAATTGAAAACCTCAAATATGTAGATTCATGACATGAATTTGAATTTGGTCTTCATCCTTTCCTATACATTGACTATAAAAAAAAACCTTTCAAAAACTACGTACATATATCCTCCGCTAGTTTTATTAAACATGTCCTACTTTAAGATAATCGTATCTAAACCGGTGTACCCATAAAGCGGCAACATTACCACAAAAAGACTAGGCGGGTGGTTGGATGGTAAAAAAAAATACATAGAATAGCATTTGACTCAGTATCGCATGAATTACTATTATTAAAACTAGAACAAAATGGCATTCGAGGCCGTGCACTAAATTGGATACAAACTTTCCTAGTCAATAGAACTCAGTGTGTCGAAGTTAGCAAATTAGATAAATGTAGGACTTACCAAAAATATAGATCCCAATGCAAAAATGTTAACTTGGGAGTACCACAAGGAAGCGTTCTTGGACCTCTTTTATTTATTATTTACATAAATGACATTCTTGAATTGACAAAATACAAAACTATTTTATTTGCCGATGACCTATCAATAATAATAACATCAGATAAAAACAATACAATTAAGGGACATGAAACGGACATAAATAATACAATTGACATAATTATGAAATGGCTTGCGAAAAATAATTTACAGCTTAATATAAGCAAATCAAATTTCATAAATTTTAATAACCTTAATAACTTACTTCATATAAATTGTGACGGGCAAACTTTTAAAAAAGCATCAAGTGTAAAGTTTCTCGGTATCATTATTGATCAACTGCTTGACTGGAAGGAACATGTTGAAACAGTCTGGAATAAACTTAGTAGTCTATCTTACGCTCTACACAGGCTTGTTAAGACCACATCAAAAGACATAGCAATAATTGTGTACTATGCTCATGTGGAGTCGATCTTAAGGTATGGTTTAATAATATGGGGAAATGGCACAGATATGAACAATGCATTTGTAGCCCAAAAAAGATGTATTCGAGCGATATGTGGAGCGGTGCCTACTGACAGTTGTAGACAGCTGTTTAAATCTTTAGGACTGTTAACACTCCCATGCCTCTATATATATGAAATATCTAAATTTGTAAGAGAAAACCCTGTTTATTTTAAAGATGCAAAATCTATGTTTCCCAAAAACACGAGACTAAAAGACTAGTTTTCGATGTAGTTCCAAAAACCACAAGATATCTGAAGAATGTTAAATCTATGTGCATCAGCATCTACAACAAATTGCCGAGTGAAATAAAAGAACTACCTTTCACCAAATTCCTTAAAAGCTTAAAACTCTGGCTTATCGACAGAACATTCTACACAGTCAAAGAATTTATGGAATATAAACACCCATAGAATTCAATATATATATATATATAATAAATTATTATTGTTATACATAGGTATTAAAATCTTATGCTATATATTTTTTCTTGTGTGTGTGTTTATATGTTTGTAATTGGTTTTTAATATCTTAGAATTTAATTATTGTAATTTTTAATTACTTTGACATTTAAAATTATAATTTTGTTTTTTTCTTATTTACCTATATAATGTTTTAATGCTGTAATTGACTTAAGAAATTGAATTTTAATAAGGCAAAATCACTAATAACTATGTATATCTAATAAAATATTGCATGCTATGATAATATATGGCTAAATGTGTGAGACTTTAAAAATGTAACAACTGAGATGTACCACATTTATAGCAATAAATAATCTTGAATCTTGAATGACTACTTAAGGTGTACCTTCTGAGATAACGAGTTCGTAAATGTCGTTCCTTCGTATTTAAGTTTTGATTTTTAGGTAGTGGTATTAAAGGTTTTTTGAGTTAGCAATAAATATTGTAATGATCATTTTGAAGTTTTATCTTAGTATCCACTATCCATCCATGTTTCTCAGATAGTCCTTAAATACGTATACAGTACTGTTTAATCTAATGACTTTTGAACCGAGATATTGAATGAAAATAATAGCCACTTGAAAATAGAAATGTAACTCATACTTATGTATGTTTTTATTATTTAGTGCCAGCGACTTCGTTTGCGGGGAAGTTGAAGTGCCCACAAAATGTATTGGTTCTCTTGTCTGCTTATCTGAAACCTGCTGATTAACTAAAGTTACATTACTAGAGAGGGGTTTCATCTATATTGTAATCGGGCCTATGATTAGATTACTTTAAATAGTTATTGTTTTCAAGAAATATTCCATGTACAGGCCTGACTCTTGATTATAAGTGTCGTTAACCCATATTGCACCCACTGCAGGGGCACGGGTCGAATTAAGTGTTTAGAAGAAAAAAAAGCGCAGATTGAAATACATACATATACGAGGTCATCGTGAACTTGACATTTTCGCCAACCACGAAACACATCAACTCTTATCGCTTTGTACTCGGAAATACGTTCGAAAAACAAATTTAACAACTGTGAAAATAAATTTCTTACGAACTGTATCCGCTGGTATCGGTATTTTTTTCCATCCATCGTTTTTAATTAACCTGATCATTCTGTGATGCGATTATTTAGCTCAGTCTTTTCATTATGAATGTAAAGGGATCTATATCCTCAATCTTTGAACCACATTAATGTTTCTGTTCGATCCCGATCTTTAGTTTGAAAGAGATAAATATGTATAACATACAATGACCTCGTGTAAAAATATTCAAAACTCGAATTTATGATTTGTTTATTTAAGTGCACCCAATATTGTGTATCGTCGAAGAAAATATGTATAAATAAAATGCAAAAACAAATTGTAATATTTTACATTTCTGTATAAATTGTCGCCGCAACGTAATATTCCGTACATTTCAACAATTTGATTACACGGTTCAACCGCAACACTTTTCCCTGAGATTTCCCTGTTTAGGGTTGGCAGTCCAGTTTTAAATAAATATTACGACCGATGACCTGGTGAAGGTTGCGGGAAACGGCTGGATGCGGGCAGCGCGGGACCGGTCAGTGTGGAAATCCTTGAGGGAGGCCTTTGGCCAGCAGTGAACGTCTTTCGGCTGATGATGATGATGAAATATTACGAATTGAAAAGTTTCAAGATAGCTATTTAATTGAAGATGGGGATATTTTTACCCTTATTTATTTATTTTATTTTATTTTATTTTATTATTTATTTTATAACGACACTCGATTAATAACAACCAGTCGCCTTTTCTGACAGTGTGTCACAGGGTTAAAGAAAATTACCGTAAGAGAACCTTAAGAAAGAATCCGAATATACAATATTAGAATATTAGTGATGAAGCTACTCAGTGTGAGATTTTCCCTCTTAAGTTAGCATATACAGACAACCCTAGCTTACTCTGAATATTAAATCGTAATGAAATCCGATGGGGTAGCTCTCATCCCACGCGTCTCGTATCGTATGAAATTAGATTGTTAATACGTTTCACCCAGCGGCGAATAGGACTGCAATATACAGGAACGTATGTACTGCAAAAATAATTTGTTTGCTATTCAATTACGAGTATGAGTCCTAGAGGGAATTTGTTTTAACATTATGATAGAAGCCCCGGATAAATCGTTTTGTAAAAAAAAACTTACAGTCTGTATAATGAATGAATTGCGAGTAAAATGCACGTCGAAGAAAATGTACAAAGTGAGAATCTGAGAAACTTCAACGATACCAAAAGAAGGTCATAAACGTTAATTTGTATTACTCGTAAAATTCGCATTATTTAAATTTGCTAGAGAGTCGGGTTATCTCCAAACTATATTCGTAATAACGAGATTATGTATCCGTCTGTGTAGAAACATAGCGTTACAGTGCGCCTAACTTTGCCAGTAAGCTCAAGATAGGGTGACAAAGCCTCTGTACTCATTTTACAGTACAAAGGATACAAAATTACAGAAATGAAATGAAATGAATGAAATAATATTTTATTCGAAGTAGGTATCTCTGTACACTTTTCGAACGTCTTATTTTCTCTACCTAATACGAAGTTCCTACCACTCGGAACTCGTATACCCAACGTTTCGGGAAGTGTTTGCGGAGAGAGAAGAAACGTCGGGCCCTAAAGAAACTCCCTCCAACACATTTTTTTTAAATAATATTCTTGTATGCTATTACATAATTCAGGTAAACAACAAAGATATAGTTAGCTTTGTTGCATACTATTACAAACGAATGTGAAAGGATCAACAAAAACATACAAGTACAATGTGCAAATTGAGCCAATTGAGTTAGTCTATCTTCTGTCAGTTCGATACCTTTACCGATTTGACGAGATTTCACCGAATATTATGACATAAACGAATTCGATGTTACTAACTAAATAGCAAGAATAAGCCGGACAAGAGAGTCGGACTTGTGCATTAAAGATTCCGTTATTATATTAGTCATGGTGGAAGCTAATAATTACAATGATTCTTTGATATGTTTAATGACTACCTATAACGGTAAAGATACGACTTTGTGACATAATTCCAGACAGAAAAGTTGTCAAATACTTGGGTTATTAGATTTCTAGATTGATATGCGGTTTTTCGGTGTAGATCGTCCTTAACTCATATACATGGTGCTTATAACTTTCACCTTGCGTTCATGGTCTATCTATATGAACTTCTTGTTCGGACACTAAACTAGACCTAGCACAGTGTCCTTAGCTTCCGCGGTATTTCCGCAATAGTTGGTACGGCGGATGGCTTTAAGCGCAACACACACAGGCGGCCGCAGGTTGGTGCGAAAGCCTTCTCACCAAAACCGGGCGGGCGCCGCGCGGTTTTGGTGTGAAGGGTTTCATAGTAATCCGAACATTATAAAAAATACCGCTCCCGGAACGCTTTCGCACCCCCACGGCCGCCTCTGTGTGTGTTGCGCTTTTTGCCGTAACTCAATCTGAGCAGGTCGATGCGTGATAAAATAATATCGACCGTACGAGGCGAGCCTCGTAACGCTTTTTATTTTAAGTTCAAATCAATTAGGTTACCAACCAAATTTTTGATTTTTACATGTTTTTATTACCCGTTTTAACATAAACGAATGTTTGTTCCCGAGTAATTTTGCGCGTTTCGGAGCTAAAAAGGATACATGATCTTTTTTACATCAAACTTGTTAATTTTTGTGATTCTGTTTCAGTATGTTGTTTCATTTATATTATATATCGTATTTTAATGTTAAATCCATTTAGCCTTGCAATAATTTGAATGGAATATGGTGATTTAAGCGACCCATCGGATAACGGCTAACCCCCCACTGCACTGCGGTCGCGTCAACTTAGTCACGTTTCGCTTCACGCTGAGCACGAGCTTAGCTTCTACCGCGTTGTTCCTATATTACTGACATTAAGTTCTAAAGTATTTGAAAGTACAATCAGAGTTTAACTGCAATGCTTTTCGCAATTTTCGTAGTTGTGATAAAAAGTGTGCAAAGCCTTGTAGGTAGTTGATGTGAACGGAAGAAAACAACTAATGTATTTATTAACTAACAAATAAAGTTTTATCCACATCAGAAAAAAAATGGCATAACTTTTGACGTTGGGCCTGACGTTTGCCCTGGCCCTATAATCTTCACCAATCTGGACTTGGAGCCCGCGTGTGGAACTGTGGAGTATAACCAGATGTCCAATACCACCACCATCGATATGCCAAGACATGTAACGTAAAATCCCAAGACGTGTGTGGATTACAAACTTTTCTAAGCTACCTACATAGAAAACTGTGTACGAGTATACTTTGTATCATCTGTATAGTATCTGAGAATCACGTTTCCTTTTATACCGATTAGTTAAGCCACGGATTCTATAGCACTACAATATACGCGATTAAGTACAAGCGATACCCCAATCACAGCTTTCTTTTAGTGTGTGGCGTCTTTCATAAGAATTCTGCCAATGAAGAACCACTTCATTTAGAAATAAAAATAATGTGCTGATTGCACAGTGTGGTGAGGTGACAGCGGCACAAACAAACAATCGCAAGAGAACCCTATAGGAACGTATTGATTCGGAGTATTATTCAGCTCGGCCGTACCCATGTCAGATGGTTTGGTTATGGAAATAATCACCATTGTAATGTCCGCCACAGTTGATTTGATGACATCGTCGGTCTCTAATTACCACATAGAACCAGAGTACCGGTCAAGATCATTCAAACAAACTTAAACTCGACGGAGTTGCGTAATGCCGCGCTGTCATGGAGTTCCAGTGATCACTATGCGGCCCCACAATCAGACAAGTTCTTTTTGTGTCATAATATTGCATTGTTGTCATCCGATCTTCATACATGTGCATAATCTGAATCTGAATCTAATTTCAGCTCAATCGGATACTGAAAAGTGGGTCAAAGTTAAATAAAACCTTGTATCGATGAGCCGTGGTTGTCAGGTAATTGATGATCAAACGAACTTCTGGAAGTGAAGTTCGATCAAAATTATATTAGTTGCTTCATTCGAAGATATAAGATTAACCAGGTAGTTCTATATATCCTACAAGGCTTATTCGCACGTTTAAAGTAAATCGATTGAATTGAATCGATTCCTATTTTTTTTTTTTGTCTGTGGTAGGCGCCTACCCCGCCATATTGGCCTTTCGAGTTGTCATTTCTTTAGAGATTATGTGAATAATTTGAGGGTGGTGCGGGAGTCTTATATCTTCGAATGAAGCAACTAATATAATTTTGATCGAACTTCACTTCCAGAAGTTCGTTTGATCATCAATTATATGACGTTGCTTCATTCTTCAGATATAAGATTAACCAGGTAGATGTTTAGAGATACACTGAAATATGTTAAAAAGGGAAACAAATTATTATTGGGCAAAAAAATATTTATTAAGGTTTTAACAAAAAATTGGCAATGTTTCAACCAAATCAAAATAAAATTAAACAAATTTTAAACTGCGAACGTTGTGAAGATTAGACTATAATACATTAAGTACAGAGCGAGCAAATATTCCATCATCGTCGACCGGGCGATTGTAAAACCTAGCAAAGGTCGTGGATGAACTAGACCAACCGGCAGTCTTCTTTATTGTATCAATATCAATCCCTGCGGAAGCTGCGGCTGACGTGGATGCATGTCTTGTGCTGTGAGCGCTGAATTTGCTCACATCGATGCCGCTTTCTGCCATAGTTTGTTTTATCCATCTACTGATAGTTTGGGGGGTTGCTTTTTTATGAGGTCTCTTAAAAGTGAGCAAAAGGTTTTCACAATCTTCCGGTCGAATTGGCTCGGTAATGAACAAATAATCATCAAGTGTTTTAGCCGGGCATATTTTTACGTCTTCTAAATAATAAGGCAAATGGAGCAGTGGCTGTTCACGTCCAGCTGCTGAAGTTTTAATTAAGTCTGTGATATGAATTCTGTAACCTGAAGGGGATCCCAGGATATTTGATATTTTAATCAGCGATAACGTTTGTACGCGACTACCCGTACACAAAGCCAGTAGAATTGATAGTTTTTTAGTCAATTTTTTGAGGCCCAGACTTCTGTTAGGATACCAGCCTGAAATGAAATCCAAGACTGTCTGAGGATTCCAAGTGCTGCAATATTTAGGTTTTGGGGGTTTTTGCCTATAAATACCTTTCATCAGTCTCTTGATTTGTTCATCTGTTCCTACGCTATTCCCTAAGAGTAGCGATAAGGCAGATCGGTGGCTGTTAAGTGAACCGTACGAAGCGCCTTTATTAAAAAGTTCTACCAAAAAGGTAATTACTGTAGATACGTTTGAGCTAAACATATCTAACTTATTATCGGAGCAAAATTGCCACCATAACTTAAAAGAAACTGCATACTGATTCATTGTTTCTTTAGCTATAGATCCTAACATCAGGTCGATCGCTATTGGGGGTGTATTTCGTCTTTCGAATGCCATCCTGAGAGTGTCGCGGCCCCCAGGGTAAGACAGTGGTGTAACGGGTGATGAGATCTGAAACGAGATTGCAAAAGGTCCCTTTTAGGCTTGAAGAACAATATCTCCGAGGTAAGCATGCTTCTAAGAAGAGGGAACCACGGTTGGCCTGGCCAGTAGGGAAAAACCAGAATCCCAGATGCGTTGTCGTTAAGCATTTTCCTTAAGCACTTAAGTATTAATGAAAAGGGAGGAAATGCATAGAAGAAATATGCATTCCAATTGACTGTAAAAGCGTCGACCGCTTGGGCGTCTGGGTCTGGCTTCCATGAGATGTAACGGGGGCATTTGGCATTGGTACGGGAGGCGAATAGATCTATATCCGGATGTCCCAGCAAACGGACTATCGTTTGAAAAGCCCAATCTGATAGTTCCCACTCAGTGTCGATATTAATTTTTCGAGATTCTGCATCTGCTTCGAAATTATCATGCGTGTTAATATATGAAGCGAAGAGAAAGATATCTCGCCTCTCACACCACTGCCAAATCTCTCTCGTTAAATCATTGAGGTGAGGGAACTGAACCCCACCCATGCGGTTAATGTAGCTTATCGCCGTTGTGTTGTCTACACGAAGTAATATTGAGCAGTTAGAAAGATTTTTTGCAAAGCATTTTAAGCCCATAAAAATAGCTAAAAGCTCCAGGTAATTAATGTGATACGAAAGTTCCCCATCTGTCCACATTCCATTAGTCCGCTTTTTACCACAAACGGCACCCCATCCGGTCCTAGATGCGTCCGTATATATTTCTAATAGAAACTTATCATCTGGTCTCATAGAATGTTTTGTGGATAACACAACACGTTTCCACCAAAGTAAATCCGGCAAAATTGTACTATCCAATTTAATTTTTACTTCATAGTCATCGTGAGCCTGAAGGGCTAAAAATTTCTGCCGTTCTAATTTCTTCGTGTAAACCCATCCATACTTAACGGCTGGACAGGCCGCTGTGAGTACACCGATTAATTGTGAAAATTCTCTAATTGTGCATTTGGGCAGTTTAAGAAATTTTCCTATTAACGCCATAATATTACTTCGTTTGTCTGGCGGTAAGCTTAATGTCATCTCCTGTGTGTTGTAAATGAATCCTAGGAATTTGCAAGTTTGTTGTGGTTCCACTTTACTTTTTTCTCGATTCACCACAAACCCCAGGCATTCAAGTAACTTTAATGTCTCGGCTACGTTCTGTTGGCATTCTGTGTATGTATCGCCTATACATAAGATATCATCCAAATAAATAACGGACTTATATCCTTTACACCGTAAATGATTGATAACCTCTTTCATCAATTTTGTGAAAACTCTAGGCGCTACCGATAGTCCATAGGGCAAGGCGTTAAACTCATAAACAGTTTGTTCAAACTGAAAACGTAAATATTTACGATGTGTTTTGGAAATAGGGACCAAAAGGTAGGCTTCTTTTAAGTCAATTGTTGCTAGGAAGCCGTTTCGAGGTATGAGTTTAGCCGCTGTCCTATGGTCTTCCATTTTGAAGTGTGTTTTGTGAATAAATTTATTTAACGCCTTTAGGTTAAGAATGAACCTTTTACCCCCATTCGCTTTCGGAGCCAAAAAGATATTTGAAACAAAATCATTTTTAGAACGTTCGCACGGCGATACGGCTCCTAAATCTAACAACTTTTGTATGGCTAAAGACATATCAATTTTTTCCTCTACAGAAAATGTGTAGTGTGGGGTAAAAGTTTGCTCAACTTTATGGTCAAAGGGAATAATGTACCCTTCCCGAATCCACTTCAAAACGGTAGGATTGTCAGTAATTTCGAGCCAACACTCATAAAAATTAGAAATCCTTCCGGCATGTACCTGTACTATTGTTGAGTTGGGGCACGTTTGGACAGGCTCGATGGCTTCGTTTGAGAAGCTGGTGGCGCCCTGCGTCCCGCTGGGGCTGTCTTCCGTGGCCCTCCCCTCCCCCCTCTGTTCGACGAGGAGTAACGAGGAGGGCCCATCCAGTTTGACTGATAGCGCGGTTGTTGACGGCTAGTCGATGGAGTAGGCGTCGAAATAGATGTTATTTTATTATTAATTGTGACCTTTTTTATTTGTAACCCCTGCTTCTCAATGACTTTGGAAGCTTTAATTTTGTCTGACAGCTTAGTACCAAAAAGCATCTCATCTCGATCAACGTCTTGTACTACGTTAAGGAACGATTTGTCTAAACCGGGTGTTATGAATTTTTTTCTAGCCTCGGTTTCAACATAGTGGAGATCGCACAATAATCGACAGCTTTCACTTATACACTTTACAGCTTCAAGCCGGTCCTTGTCGTTATCAAGAAGGAGCTCTAGGCCCTTATTAAGAGCGGTTATTCCGGCGCCTAATTGTTGTTGGACACTTTCGACGCGTTTGTCCCGCAAACGAGCAGAGTCAGATACTGCAGCCGATATTTCCGGATTCAATTTGGGAGCGAACAATAAAATGCAATTTTCTGGTACGACATGTTGTTTCACTAACTTATCTTTTGCCTCCTTTTCTAACCCCTTTCGCAAAATGGGTAGCCATAGTTGGGCCAATTTTTCGTGAATTTTTGGGCCAAATTTGGGCGTGTCCTGGACCGCCTCTCCGAGGGCGTGCAGAATATCTGAATTTAATTCCGAAGTCTGACCGGCCTCATGGGAATCCGGTTGGCCGGTCTCGTGAAAATCCGGTTGGCCGGTTTCGAGATGGTCAGTGTGGCCAGTATCATTGCCGATAGAATCCAGGTTATCTTGCTGGTTCTGCTCATTGTCTATAGAGAAAAAATTAAGCATTTTTAATTGGAGGTCAAGAAAAAAATAAATTTTATTGAAATAAACTAGCCAACTAAATGTGGGTAGTTGTGAAAAAATATATATTTTTATACTGTAATGCTCAAAGAAACGTTCGACCAAGTGTTAACCCACGGTTAATCTCATGGTGAATTTGTTGATAAGTGAACTGCTCTTGTGAGGACCCACGGTCCACCTCTGAGCGTTAGCACTTTTTAAAGATAAGGTAGGTCAAATATTATATCATACACCTTCGTGTTAACCCACGGTTAACCTCCAGGTAAATAGCTACCATTGTGTTGACCCGCGGACAACCTCTTGGTGCAGTTAGTTACTAAGGCAGATATGTGTTTCGAAAAATAAATTCGTTGTTACTTACCAGAATGAATCTCCGAATCCGACGAATCGGAATTAATTATACGATTGCGTCTCCGTTGTTCTCTTAATTCTAATCTTCTGATTTTTTGATTATAACGTTCGATCTTCTCGCTTCTTTTCCTCTTAGGCATATTTTTCCTTTTATCGAAAATCTGGTTAAGGCACGTGCGTACTCAGCCTCGCACGATAAAAGAATGACAACTCGAAAGGCCAATATGGCGGGGTAGGCGCCTACCACAGACAAAAAAAAAAAATAGGAATCGATTCAATTCAATCGATTTACTTTAAACGTGCGAATAAGCCTTGTAGGATATATAGAACTACCTGGTTAATCTTATATCTGAAGAATGAAGCAACGTCATATAATTCAAGTAAATGCCTGTACTTATAGTTACGTGTAGTAAGTTTAGGTAGATACGATAAAATAGATTAGTGCTTGAATCAGCAGGACCTTTGCAAGCTATACAACTAACGGAAAGGTATTTTTTTAACTGAGACATACCTAACAACAGTAGCGAATAGGGAAACTAAATATCAGGAAATGAATTACCATTTATATTGGGGTTTTTAATATGACTGCTGTAAACTATCTTCCTGTTAAGGTATTTTTCATACATGTGCACTTTTATATACCTATTATTTTATGTCGTATTAAATAAGTATTTGTATAAATGTGATTTAAAATGGCAGTCAGTTGCTGTTTAATAGGTTTAGACTATTAGCGATAGAACTATTCCATTACATCCATCATTTTGTTGTAAAATGGTACTTAGTCTTGTGTCTTAAGTCCTTAAAAAACCTCAATAGTGTAGGCCGAGGTCAGGGCAAGCGGTTCGGCCGATAAAGTGTGGCTTTCTCGTTGATAAAAACGCGCCTGGCCCCGATGCGCCGGCGCAGCCACAGACATACCGACAGAAACCAGACAGCACCACAAGTGAGCATAGGTCATAGTGTTCATTGGTAACATTTTTAAAGATAGATACTTAATTTGGTGGTATCTCCGCCCACGTAAGGCAAACCTAGATGGTCCTTCCTAACATATGCGTAGACTCCCTTCACCATCCCCTTAGTTGCTTTACGTAAAGTAAAAAAAACCATGACGAAAACTCTCCAGATATCCGTAACGAAGTAACTAAAGGTTTCTTTTTTTTATTTGTATACCATTATGCTCTTGACCAATAAAGAAGCGATCGTGGCTCAGTGCGTCATGCATAGTCGCTTCGATCACGCAGGCTAACTGACTACAGACACACTCGTAACCTGGATGAGTTCGACTGTTAGTGGCATTTATCTCGACCTTTTCCGTGCTTCGCAAGGCACCTTAAGCCGTTGTTGCCGGCTGTTATCTCTAGATGGAAGTCGTTAAGTCATATCGGAAGTATGTATTATAAGCGGCTTGAAAACTTCTGATATTGTGGTTGGCACTAGCCCCACAACCTCCATCAATCCGGACTTGGCCCGCCGTATGTGAAGTATAGCTTAAGCTTCTCGAGGTATGTCCACGGACCCGTGCCCCTGCAGTGGGAACGATATGGATTGTTATCGACGCTCTTGACCAAATGATACTATAACCAAAATAAACTGAGCTTATCTGTAACCCGCCGCCACCGCAGCCGTGTGATAAGTAACCGTTACCGAGACTTATTGTTTCCATTTTTATGTCACTAGCAGTACCTACGAGGCTTTGCATGCTTCCCATTCCCGTGCATATAATACTAAATATAATTGTACCGGCGCTATGTCCGCAACAATAATAATAATAATAATAATGTTTATTGAATAAAAAAATGTACAAATTAAACATAAATTGCTAGAGATTTACAAAAATACAAAAGGTATTATGTGCCTGAACTAGGATAAACCTGTGCTTCAGGCAAAAGGTGCAGACAAAGTTTCTTATGGACTAAAAATATCATAATAAACTACAAATATACTTATTATTAGTGAACAGTTTATAATATAACGTTTCTAAACCAAAAATAAATAATTTATTTAATTACCAACAGCATATTTTCAGTATCTTCATAGCTCAAGCTTTGTAAAAAATTCTTCACAATAGTTTTACAGTTATACAAGTTATGGTCATATGTACTTATTGTTTTATTAATTCTGTTGTATAGGAAAGGTGCAAGAAATGCAAAAAATCTATTTGTAAACACATGTTTTGATGTTAAGGTTGCAAGAGTAGGGCAAACTATGTCTTTTCGCCTCTTACTATTAATAACGTCAGGTCTATAAGTTAGTGCTTTGTGTTGTTTTAGTACTGTGTTCAGTATAAAAAGCTGCCGAACAGTCAACACTTTGCAGGAGTCATAGAGTAAGCTTGTAGGAAATAGGAATGGGCGGAAAGTGGACACTTTTAGGATGGCTCTTTGCGCTCGCTCGAGGGTGAGCATTAAGGTTTTCGGCGCCCCTCCCCAAGAAGTGATACAGTATGTGATTATTGATTCACACAAGGTCATATATACTAGTCTAATAAGTTTTGGATCGGCGATGTAGCGTAGTTTTTTGAAGACAAATATTAATTTACGCACTCTATTAACTAATGTAGAAATTTGTTGTTGAAAGGACAGGGTTGTATCAATAATAATACCTAAGTATTTAATGCTACTTGTTTTCATTATATTAGGACAGTTGCACGTGATGTTTGGAGGGCTGTTGCAGTAATGTGCAATGATGTTAGGATAACTAATGGTTTGACTTGGGTTACGCATGCAGAACTTAATATATTTAGTTTTATCTGCATTTAGGGTTAGCAAATTATGTTGAAGCCAATTATTTATAATATTAAAACTTTTCTGTGCATATTCGTAGACTTGCTCGCTCGTGCTAGCTGAAAATAGTAGCGCGGTGTCATCTGCGTATGATATTATCCTACCGTGTTCCAGCTTCAGGCTACAAAGATCATTGATGTAAATCAGGAAAAGTGTAGGGCCCAGGATACTTCCTTGAGGAACGCCAAATTGTGAGTTTTTCTCATCAGTGCTAGTGACATTATCTATTTTCACACACTGTGAACGATCATTTAAATAGTCAGAGAAGAGTTTTAGCTGCAGGTCTCTGATACCTAGGGCCTCTAGTTTGTGCAGAAGTATGGGAATAGATACCGTATCAAAAGCTTTAGCTAAATCTAGGAAAATACCTATAGTTTGATTGCCCTTACCAAGTTCTTGGGTTACAAAATCTGTCAGATGATGTACCGCATCTGCTGTTGATAAATTATTTCTAAACCCAAATTGCATTGGTGATAATAATTTATATTTCTCTAGGTATTCAACGAGTCTGTTGTTGATCAACTTTTCTAGGATTTTAGATATTGACGGGAGAATCGAGATTGGCCTGTAATTAGTAACTAAATCTTTCCTTCCAGATTTGTATATTGGAATAATTACCGCTTTTTTGAGACATTTGGGAAAAATACCTTCATTAAAACATACTTGAAAAATATACGTAACGGGAGGAACCAGAATATGTTTAAATTTCTTTAAAATGTAATTTGGAATGTTATCCCAACCAACTGCACAATCGTCTTTTAGTCCTAGTATAATCCGTTCCACTTCACTTTCGTCTATATCCAGTAAAACGAAAGACGACATACTTGAGCAGGTGGTAGGCGTAACTGAATTATCTGATTGGCTATAGTTTTGTTTCAATATCTTTTCTGCTAGACTCTTCCCTACATTAACAAAAAAGTTATTTACTTTGTTGGCTGATAAAAGTGGCAATGAGTGCGTTTGAAGTAAACTCGAATGTGATTCCTGCTGTTTTGTCGTAAAAGTAACCTTTTTAATGTGTTTCCAAATCAGTTTGCTATTTTTTCCAGCTTTTTGTATTTCTTTTTTGTCATATTCAATTTTTAATTTCCTTAGGAGATTATTGCAAAAATTCCTATACCTTTTGTAAGACGTTTGTAATATACTATTAGAAGGGTTAGATTTAGCTCTCATATGCAATTTGTCTCTGTGCCTAATACACCGAATGAGTCCTGGTGTAATCCAAGGTTTGATGGTAATTTTTTTCCGAGAGAGTTTTATTTCTATTGTGTTATTTATTATCGCTTGTTGTACATTTTTTATTACGTATAACATGGAAATGTTAACGTCAGTTGTATTGTACACGGGAGAGAAGTCTATGTTGACACAATGACAAGGTTTGAGATCAAATTGGTGACATTTTGTTGTGACGTGGCTAGAGATAGGTTTTTGCTCGGGCATTTTTGGGCGTTTTGAGTAAATGCCCAGTAAACGTCCATGTACGCCCAATAAATGCCTAATTTATATGGCGTAAATGGACGTTTATTGGGCATTTACTCAAAAAGCCCAAAAATGCCGGGGCAAAAACCCATCTCTAGACGTGATTTCGTGACCATGTCAACAACGCGTGTCAGTACTGGTGATGTGGACGTTATTTGTCACTCGAAATAAAATTGATGACATACAACTTCGGTGGTGTCCATCCCGAGAGCTTTCTCAGACGGCTCCCCCAAAATGGCCGAGCATTGGTAGTCACGGGAATATGTACAAGCTAGTGTGGACGGTGCACTGTGTATTGTCACGAATAAATGAAACAATCACGAACCAAACCAACTGAAGTCGGTCTTTTCAAAAGAAGTCCGCGTGATCCTAGACGTCCACACTTGCGTTTTTGTACCTCGTACTTGCCACAGCTTCGGTCACAGCTAACGTCACGGGGTATTGATGGATAGCATTCCCTCCTCCCCATGGACTGCACTAGGTAAATCCAACTCACTACTCGCTTCAAAGTGAATATAGGCACTGGGTCACGGTATTTTGTTACGACTGGGTGGCGTCACGTCCACATTATCGTAGCAAGTCCTGTGTAAATGTTACGCCCTTCGGTCTGTCGAAATGTCATTAATGTGGACCCACCTTAAAATGCTTTGCTCCCGTGGTTCTTCTCGTTACTACGCATCTATTGCTTTCTTGGCTCTTCTAGCAGCTTGTTATGTGTTTTAGAATATTTATGAACGCGTGTGTTTTTCGCTGTAAGTGAGTAGAACTATAACTTCCATTAACATATAATTTAGTTGAAGGTAAAGTGATTGTATTCGAAACGGCGCAAATGTTTTTATTTTGGACCAAATTACGTTCAATTCGTTTGTTTTTTGCGTTCACATGTTGTTTATTCGCAGTGAAATAACGGTCTAAATTTACACGAGTTTCAAGCTAAGTTAAAATTAGTTTTATGGAGATTTAATGGCATCAGTCTCATGAGGAAAGTGTATAATCAGGGAACAAATCAGGCAATGAAATTGCATCACTTGACGTTAATGTCTTCGTTCACATTTTAAAATTTAAATTAACCCTTTTGTAAACTATCTACTATTTTAAAAACTACGACTTTTAAATGGTGATCTCCTTACAACTTTGCTTAAACCCCGATTTTTTGGCCTTTTATACAAATCGATCTACTTGTAAAGTTTGTATGGAAGGTGCATTTTTGTGAAGTAGTAGAACAAAAGTTGTTCAGTATCATGAGTAGAGTTACCAATTAAGATATCCGCAGATACCAGTCACTGTATAAAGCGTGATGTTAAACGATATAAAATAGTTGACGTTTTGGGTTGCGACATGAAGTTGGATTGCTAAGATGTTTGTTTTAAAAAATTTAATATCTCATCTCATCTCATCTCACTAATATTATAAATGCGAAAGTATGGATGTTTGTTTGTTTATTTGTTTGTTTGTTCTGCTTTCACGTTGTTACTACTGAACGGATTTGGGTGAAATTTGGTAGGTAGATAGATATAGTACTCGGCTAACACACAGGATACTATTTATCCCGGAAAACTGAAGGGCTCCCGGAGGAATGCTTAAAACTCAAAATGTCCACCTTAACATTTTCATTCTTTCTGGATTCAATTCTAAAGTCCAAGCAGACGAAGTCGCGGGCGGAATTTTTAATTAAATATGTACTTCTTCGCGTAGGTAAGATAAAGAACAGGGAAACAGCTCCATAAGCATTCTAACACACTTTAATAAAAACGAAATATGTGCCTAGGAGCATCGAAATAATATAGGAGCTGTCCTAGGGAAATAATGTATTACGCCTGTGAGAAACACGACCGTCACTTGTAATAAATATTATCCAACTACCTACTAAACCCTTTTTTGATTTAGAGCTTTTGTAAGTAATGTACATGTTTAAAATATGGAGTGATTAATTATAACTTATACGTTAAACTTGGTTAAGTGGGACCTGGAGAAGTGACAAGCCTCCATAGCTGGGACTCATGCTGAGGTCCCGACACTTGCACTGAACTACCTCTGTTAGTGGGACAAAACAAACCTCTATATCTGGGATTAGTTATTTCGATTTTATCGCCATAATTACCTCTATAATTGAGACAGCGAGTGTATTTTACCTCTTTTAGTGAGACTAAACTTTAAAGAATGCCTTTACTAAATTGTTTCTTTGAACTTCATAGGTAGTAACTTCTGTAACTGGATAACATCAATTTATTAGAATAGAATAGAATAGAATAAATCTTTATTACCTCTCTAACTGGGACTTTCTTGTGTGTTTTATTTAATAATCTCACCTCTATAACTGAAATAACCTCTGTTTTCACGTGTATTAATGGAACCCTCTGTAAATGAGACAGATATTTATTTATACCTGGATATCTGAGACACTGGGTAAGTGGGATACCTCTTTGAGACAAATTTGCAGGTCCCTTGATGTCCCAGTTATCTAGTTTTCACTGTAATAACAACTTATTTATTTAAACCGAATAGATGATGTACGTGGAACCTATTTATTTATAAACTTTACCATTTCTATTTTACCATCTTTTCAGGTAAGAACCAGAGCATGGAAGACAGCCACATGTTTGATTCGCACGAGTAAGTCGTGAAGCAGTATCATATAAATATAAGTAATGCATTTTTACACACCATGTGTACAGGGTGACAGGCACGTACCTAAAAACCTCTCGTTTCTACTCATGAAACTGTAGAACTTCTGTTCTACAACTTTGCTGAAATGTCATAAAACATTTTGGACCTTTCGTAAAATTTTCACAAACTGAACGATTTGCATGAAAACTCTATTTTCTTTTTGCTTTTTAACAAACATAAACAAAAGTTATATAGTTTCAGCGGTAGAATAATCAGTAAAGAGGTTTGTAAGTATCCTGTATCCTTTATTATTAAGTTTAAGAAACTGTAGTTTCAAAAATAAGAAAGTTCTTGCAAATTATTGTGTAGTATACAACACGATGACGTCATAGTCGGGCTTTCCTCGGGGCTGATTCATCGCGGGGGCGCGGGCTATTACGTCTATGACTATGTATGTATATGAAAGTCTATAGTCAAGTATGAAACATTAGTTTATTTTTGTAATCATATGAATGCTTAGCAGAGCAGTAATGTGACTAATGAATCCTTGATGACATTTTTAGTAGAAATATTTATTTTATCACTATCAAGGGGTGCCGGTAGGCGGGCCATACTTAACAATGAAATTGCGCAATCTTTATGAATTTGCGCACAGATTGCGCAGTAGGGGTCCTAGGGGTAGGGGTAGTATTGAAATATTGTTGAAAATTGTGAAATGATTGAGCGAGATTAGAATTATTTGTGCAATATTTAGTAACTGCGCCGTGTCGCAAATTTCGCAATGTCGCTTCTAAATTTTTATTGATTGATTATTTTATTTCATGTTCTTCTCTACCTGGCCTTCTAATGAGTCGCCTAGTGGTCGGTCACAAACAAATTAGTCCAAATAAATGCTTGCCGATAATTGTGGGCAAATCGGTCCAACTGATTCAACCCCGCAGACTTGCTGGTGATTCCTCGTCTTAATATAGAGCTCACCCATCCATTTTTGGAACTCTGCCCTTACGTTGTAAGTCAGACGTAAGCGTGAGTAACGTGAGTAAAGACTTATGTCATTTGTGCGCCTGCATTTACACTACAGTAATAATCTGCAGTAAGTGTCTGGTTGCAATAGTATACACCGAAAACACTCGTGCTTTTCCTTTTCTCTATTTACGAGTAATTCTTGTGTTTCTTATAGGTAGGCTTTTTTGTCTAGAGAAGAAACAAAAAGTTAGAGAATGGCATCTTTTTTTCAAATAGTAATAGACCGATAGATTTACATTTAGGAGCTTTGAGGCCATAAGTTTACTTAATTATTTTGTACTAGCTGGTGCCCGCGACTTCGTACGCGTTAGTGTTGGGGTTTTCACAATAGTTCATATGTTTTGCTAAATTATTCCTTAGAAATAAGAAAATAACAAAATTAAGCAAACAATAAAACGAATGAAAGAAAAAGAAAAAAGACAAAGAAAAAAGAAAAGAAAAAAGATAAAGAAAAAAGAAAAAATAAGAAGATAAAGAGAAAGAAAAAGAAAATGTAATTGCATAGAATTTATGTTCATAACTAATACTACTGGGGCATGGATCTTCTTATAGCTAGGGAAGGTAAGGTCATTCTCCACACACAGGGTCCAAGTTTGGATAGTGATAAGATGTGAGGCTAATGGCCAACTCCAGCTTAAGAAGTTTTTCAGCCGCCTATAACATCCTGTATACCAACCACTTGATAAATATTGTCCTACACTTAAATAGTTGGGTACGAAATAAAAATACCATTTACAAACGCAGTTTGCTTTGCTTATTTCAGCTTCACTACGTTATACGTATATTTTCGGTATTCTACAGCTATCTAACCTACACCGTAAAACTCTATAGACATATCTCATCTAAAAAGAGGATCCCGTCAGTTCTCTCGGGACAGCCCTTGACAATTCCGGGTCAAGAATGTTAACTGAATATACCTTTGATTCGCCTAATCTAAGAGTGAAGGTTTCAGCTTAATGCTTAGATACAGTTTCTAGCTTTTTCCTCGGGATCCCTTTGAATTTCCAGGACCAATAGTACGAATGATACGAAAGTACCGTAATCGACACGCCTTTTCAAAAAGTTAAGGTTTAATATCTTTATAAATTGAGAGATACGGTGTTGTCGTTTTCCTTTGGGAACCCTTCATGAAACCGAGATGAAAAATTGGGATGTTTAGTAGTAATGATAAAGTATCATTATGCCAAATTACAATAAAATCAGCTTCGTAGTTTTTTGAGTAATAAGGCTTTTAAGAATTAAAGTTTTCATGCATTCCTCCGGGAACCCTTGAACTTCTCGGAATAAAAAGTATTTAATATGTTACTCCGGCTTACGTAGTATAATCGTACAAAGTTTTGTCAAAATCGGCCCAGCCTTTTTTGCGTGATGCGCGGACAGACAGACAGACAGACAGACAAACAAAAATTCCAAATTAAATTGTTTTGGTCTCTATATTAACGACTTAGCAGCCGGCACCAACGGCTTCGCAAGGCACGTTAGCGAAGCACGGAAACGGTCGAGATAAATGCCACTAACAGTCAAACTCATCCAGGTTATAACCGTGTCTGTAGTCGGTTAACTTGCGTGATCGATGCGACCACGCAAGCCACACTGAGCCGCGACCGCCTCCATATAATTTTTACACAAACAATAAAATACCTACGTATACCAGTTTGCTATATATTTCTTTGCAGGCGCGCGGCGAATTTATCATTAAGTATAGTTTTTTTAACTATCCCACGGGAACTCTTTAATTTTCCGGGATGAAAAGTATCTAAGATATTGACCGGAGATATAAGGTACCACCTTGCAAAATTTCATTTAAATCGGTCCAGCAGTTCCGGAGATTAGCCCGTACAAACAGACAAACAGACAGAGAAACAAAAAAATTGAAAAAAAGCGGGATTTGTTCTATTGCTCTTCTTACATCCCCCTGACTCTGTTTTTAGCATTTTTTTTCTATATACAGAAATTCGACCTCTACAGTTTTATTATATGTATAGATATTATGATTGAGAACTACTGTCTTAACTTTGAGCAACATAAGAAATCCGTTTAGTACATTGCAAATACATACAAACATACTTAAGGACTCAAAACTGAAGCATTTTTTTAAAGTAGCTTCCTAAGTTTGTTGTTTTGGCGTAGTTATTGCTTGCGTGACGCAACCACACGCAACGCAATAATTAACTCCAATAATGACATAAACTAGGGTACCTTACACGTGAACGCAAAACCGACTGATTCATTCGTGTTAATGGTCTTAATTCCACCAAGGTCAACTTTACTACTCACAAAAATTAATCCAATCTTTGCACCTAACTACTTATGCTGTAATCATATGCGGATAATTTAAACAATCATCTTTTGAGGGTTTGCCGATTAGTATATTAAATATCTCCAGAGTAATACAGAAAATACGTATAAAACGTGATTTAAAACTTATGTATTTTTGTAGAACAAGGAACGAAGCCAAATATATAACTCGAAGTCACTACACTACCTCGTTTTGAAAGTATTGAAGCGATCAATCAAATGTTGCACTTTGAAATTTAAAAAATAAATGAAAGCAATCCAGATTAATTGCGACACCTTCCAAAGTTATTTATGTCTTATGTTTGCTATTGAATGCAGACACAAGTTCTATAGCAGAGGATATTATAATTTATAATGCAACGGAATAAACGCAAGTCGATATTATATAGATTTTATAGATTTCAAGACATTAAAACAGTAAAAGTAAAAACGCGATTAAAAATATTGGTTTTTCATGTGTCAAATTCACTACAACTAAGGAGTTACAGTCATTTTTTACATTCGTCCCTATTTCCATGTATTTAATAATGAAAAACGTAAATTTCGCATGTATATTATTAAATTATATTTCTTTGTTCAAATATTTAAAGAATGATGGCGAGATGCCATGTATTTTGGGACCCAGTCTTTTCATCAACGTGCTTTAATGATACATGGTATTTCTGTAATATTGGATTACAAATAACAAAAAAGTAAATTGTGTGTTTATTACACAAGTTGGGAGAACTTTGAAATAGCGATATTTTAAACTGACCATTTAACATTTTTTTAGGTTATGCCTGGGAGACCGAGCTTAACTTATGACCTCTATATTACTCTTTGACAAATAGTGCCCCCACCGTCAACGTTGGTTCCAGCCAACTAAAATGTATGAAAATCTCAAATCTTAACCATGGCTTACTGTATCATTATTAGCTTATTATTAGCTTTAAAAATCCCCCAAAACAATGGCAGCTTCTTAAGTCTGGCAACACTGATTCCTGAGCCGCGTTCCGAGAGTGCACTCTGACAGCAACCGTTTTGTATCTTCTCTTTCACACTTACGAGATTTATATTATGCTGTCCTGTTGTCAGAGTGAACAGTGGCTGTCATAGTCTGTTGTACCGTTGCGTTTTTTTGGTACATTGCTGCGTTTTTATTCGAATTAGTGTGAAATCAAGCCTTTTTTAAACTATTGATTCCCTGCTTCTGCTGGAGTATTTTTTTTTAAATTTACATACTCATATATTTAAATATGTAATGGAAATAATTTCGTAACTGAATGGGTCGTCTTTGATTGTTTTTATTTGGTGGGTCCCAGTTCGCCATACTTCTTTTGATAACTGTTTTTTTCAAGTTTTTTTTGTTTAATGGGTGGTATTAAATTTAAGATCAACGCTAGTGGCAGCTAGTGCGATACGTAGAAACTATGCTGGAAAAAATTGCCCATTTTCGAGTTGTAGATAAACAGTGTTCGGTTTACGTTCTATTTTACACCCATTAAACAACAGTTTTCTTATTTCTTGAAAATCAGGGCATGGTAGAATGGTATTAGGTGCTTATTTATGAGACTAAAGTAAACATCTTTCTAAGCAACCTATATTTCGCAGCAAAGTACTTCACAGTACCGTTTTCGCTGTAAAATTTTTCGCTCCTGTGTTTTTCGCGGTGATGTAATCAAGCCAAATCTAAGTCCAGGCCTGCGTGTCCTTTTCAGTGACTAGGCGAGACTGTGCCCTGCATCTGACGTGACGGCTTAGGAGCTAGTAGGTTACAGGTAGCAACTCTGTTCGCGACACCCTGACAGCCTGTTGGAAACTGTAACGCTGTAACAACTGTTCTTAATAATTCAGTATTATTTGAATTTGTCCTGTTAGCGACGGTACGGCTGCTAGTGATGTAGTTTTATTTTGTTTTATAACTGCCAACGTCATAACATAAAGCACAAAGCTATAATTAAAACCAAATAATACAAAGTAATTGGATTGAACATAGCTTATAAATAGAGACAGTTCTGAGATTAGGTTCCTTGCTCGTCATTAGTTACAGTCTCCACCAATCCGGACATAGTCCCCGCGTGAAGTATAGTTCAACATGGCCTAACGCCTAACCTTCTCTCTCAAGACATGTGAAGTCCCGTTGCTATGGTTTACCTCAAAAGTGCATATAGGTTATGTATGATTGTTTATTTCGGTCAGTCTATACTTTTGGTTTTTCTTTAATAATAATATTGTTATATTCATGTTACGGAATTATTTTAAGGTTACATATTATTTCATGCTAATGTAGAAATATGTAAAGAATTTTGTTGTTTTGTCTGATTTGTCCTATTCATGCGTTGTTCGCTATTTGAATCACCTTGCTTGCTCTACTAATGTAAATTTGCGTTGTCTTATTTAACCAAAGAATTATAATATTTTATAGTATCCATAGGTGAGATACAAGATTTAATTTGCACACGATGACGACGATGTTTAACCTCATGTGGTGGGTATATTTTTTATTTAGTTATTTCGTGTTTTTTCGTGTACCTATCTATTTATACACATACAAATACAAATAGTTTATTTCAAAAAATAAGAGTGGGTACATTTTTACAATACGATACAAGATAAACACATACATTACATCTTTTTGCTCTTATGTTCGTTGAATTGTTCTGCGGATCACACCCATGCTAAGTTTAAAAACTTGTGTTATGGGTGTTCACCACATCCCAAACTAAGGACACCATTTACAATCATTTAAGGGTAGGTCTTATGTTGTGTGTTCTGTTACTTATTTATTTAATTTTGATTTATATACATTAATTTACTATATTTACTATATTATATTAACATTTTATAGCATAGTTTGAGTTTTTTTTATTTTGTTAATTATTAGTATTTGTTAATTATATTAACATTTATCTCTGGAGAGAGGTGATCTGAGAATGATCTGTAAATCAAAACTTAACCAAGCGAATAAAAAAACTGATGTCAATCTAAAGATTAATACAAATCTAACGACACCTCGTACTTCAAAAGTCATCAAGCCGTTTTGGATACAGGCGGTAACAATTGCAGAATGATGATGAACAGTGAAAGGGAAATATGTATATAGATATTTATACCAAAAAAATGTTCTCCGTTTGGACAGTCGAATATAAAGGGAACATGTAAGTCGAACATGGAGTCCAGAGTTTAACGCAATCATAAAAAGTTGTGTTTTGTCATAAAGTTAGCCTGACATAACTTCCATACTTTTGATTTCTCAAATGTATCTTCTGTTCTCATTATGAGGTATGTAGTTATAAATAGCCTGGAGGACCTTAGGTAACATGTAATGTAAACAAACCTTAACACGGTTGCCTCTATATATTTATTATTAAAGAAGTCTAGACAGAAGTGTGCGGCGAGCACCGTAGAGCGCTAGCTACTCACAAGGTGTTTGACCGACCATCCTTGACACGGTTCAGTTATTTATTTTTTATTTGAACTATACATATTTCTATATATTTTATCTGCGATTTCGTTTGGGTGGAAATATATTCCAATGTTCTTCTTTTGCGATTTTATTTTTTTTGGTGTACCTACGCTTTTCACTCTTTTTCACGTGTCTTGAAAGAATTATTTGTAATTATCATTATCGCATTTATATTGGTATAGTAGTATAAATATTATATTTATACATTTATAATACTATAATAATTCCCGTCCCGTAATTAATTTGGACTTTAAAACAATTCCATGACGTGAGACGTTCTCATGAAACAATTGCTCTTTTCTGAGAGGTTTTCAATGACTGCGATTTGAAGATAAGGGAAATAGCAGCGAGGCCTGGGCAAGCTCCATTTGAACAAGATGTGAGGGCTATATGAATATCCAAAATTCAAAGAAGGAAACAAGTGCAATTTTATGAAACTATGGCGATAATCCTAAAAGACGAAATTTTAGGTAAACGTCGGTGAAAATGCCCATAGTACGATAACGCTTCTGTTCAACTATCCTATTTCATAGGGTATAGTTTACGTAGTCCCGTGCGATTACTTCCTTTTTTAAGGAAGCTGGACCTCAATGAAAACCCTTTATAAATTGTCGCCATCAGAATTGTCTTTGGTGCAACATTAGTCTATGCTTGAGTAGTTCTGGATGTGTGTCCTTTCGCTACGTCTCCTTTTTTAGGGTTCCGTAGCCAAATGGCAAAAAACGGAACCCTTATGGATTCGTCATGTCAGTCTGTCCGTCTGTCCGTCCGTATGTCACAGCCACTTTTTTCCGAAACTATAAGAGCTATACTGTTGAAACTTGGTAAGTAGATGTATTCTGTGAACCGCATTAAGATTTTCACACAAAAATAGAAAAAAAAGGTACCCCCACACGTATAGGTTTGATGAAAAAAATAAATTGAGTTTCGGTTCTAAGTATGGGGAACCCCCAAAATTTATTGTTAGGGTTCCGTAGCCAAACGGCAAAAAACGGAACCCCTATGGATTCGTCATGTCTGTCTGTCTGTCCGTCTGTATGTCACAGCCACTTTTTTCCGAAACTATAAGAACTATACTGTTGAAACTTGGTAAGTAAATTATTTTTTTCATCAAACCTATACGTGTGGGGTATACCGCATTAAGATTTTCATACAAAAATAGAAAAAAACAATAAATTTTGGGGGTTCCCCATACTTACAACTGAAACTCAAAAATTTTTTTTTTCATCAAACCCATACGTGTGGGTTTGATCTATGGATAGGTCTTCAAAAATGATATTGAGGTTTCTAATATAACGTTTTTCTAAACCGAATAGTTTGCGCGAGAGACACTTTCAAAGTAGTAAAATGTGTCCCCCCCCCTGTAACTTCTAAAATAAGAGAATGATAAAACTAGAAAAAATATATGATTACATTACCATGCAAACTTCCACCGAAAATTGGTATGAACGAGATCTAGTAAGTAGTTTTTTTTAATACGTCATAAATCGTAAACCGCAAATTACCTTTCATTCAATCAACTCAAATATAAAAAATATAGAGTTCAAGACATGTGTGATTATGAATTTATACGGAACCCTCGGTGCGCGAGTCCGACTCGCACTTGGCCGGTTTTTCTGTCTTGTGCTTGAATAGCAGCGTACGGCAGCGCAGTCGTTTTATGTGTGAAATGAACCATATCTTCCAGATTTCTTTAGCGGTTCAGTCCTCTCGGTAGAGTACTTCATATGCGTCAATACTAGCTGTCCACAGTGCACATCGCTGTGGGCAGATTCCAAGACGCAACAAAATAACTGCATGTCAAAAATAGGTGATATAATCTATCGCCACTTTGACTTTCAGGACATGTATGACGTATGTGTATCATACATAACATAAGATTATAGGAATTGATAAAAAAATACCTCCAATATTTTATGATGTGTTTTATGTCGAATAGGCAATACTAAAACATCCACATTTATATTTACACATACATATTTGTATTTTTTAAAATTATTATACATATATTTTATCATAAAAAAGGGGTTGTGTCATACGTGCATTTCATTTTGAACAAAAAAAATAGTTTCAAGATAAATGACTGACTCGGTGGCTCAATGGTTAGCGATACTGACCTCTGATCCGAGAGTCGTGGGTTCGATCCCCACACAGGGCAAACTTTTCTGTGATGAGCAGAATTGTTTGCTCTGAGTCTGGGTGTATAATATCTATTTATGTATGTATTTAAATGTATATGTGTATGTATATCAGTCTCTGGTTCCCAAGATACAGGGAATCCTAGTTTGGGGCCAGATGACCGTGGTGATTTGTCCCGGATATTATTATTATTATGAGCCTATTCAATTATGAATTACAAAACACTTAAAAATGTTAAGTTCTGACCAAAACAACAATTTAAGAACAAGTAACGAAGCCAAAAGTTACTATTTTTCACAATTCTTTCCGAAGCTAAAGAAACATTTCATTTTCCCCGTGAAAGGTCAAAGGAAACGTGGTTACGCAACGTGCCAGGTGTTTCTGGGCTTCTCGATGTCGATCCATAATGCAGGCGATCGATGGCAGTTAATCGAGCCATGCTATGGCGTCTTTAGACTCTGCGATACAAAGGTGCATTGCATATACATAATCATCATACATTTTTGGACTTTCAATATGAATCGTTCCGCTGAACGGCCAAAAGAGTCCAATTTTTTGCGAATCTTGATTGTAATCAACTTATTTTTAGTTAGCACTCTACTCTAGCCCATCTTTAAGTTGGTAGGTTGCTTTTTACATGTTGTTGGTCTTCCTTGAATTCGAGTAAGTTTACTGAAGCATGGATAAAAGGGTGTAAATATGAAATTTTCTTTGACAATTTGTTTCGAGCAGATACAATTTTTATTTTCTATGGTTTCCATTTAAAATTCGAATCCAGACAATTTTCTGGAAAACCTATGACGGTTGTGTTTCGGCCTTTTTAAAATTGGCACTAAAATATCTGGTTGCAATTCGTCTTTACTCTTCCCCCTCAAGCTGGACAGAACAGGCCTGAAATAGGACGATACGTACAACAGGCCGTTGAAGAATTTAGAGTTATGTCTTCCTCGACTTCACTATATGTAACTTAATTGTTAAAGATTTTTTAAATAAATAATACCTAAGCTTAAAATATTTTCATCATGCAAATGAAATAAAATCATATAATTATACTGCATTTTTTGCTTGGGCATCATGTTTTCGTCTATTGTATTGTTGAAAAAGCCGTAGGATATCTAAGGGAAAGTCTTCGTGCATTTAGTAGAACATGATTAATTTAGAGCATAATGAAGAATAAAGGGTGGAGTACCTGCACCTCAGTTTAATGCCTTGTTATTACAGATATACCTTAACCACGCGCAAGTAATTATACCAAGAAATAATTTGGGCTAATGCAAATATTTTATTAATAGCTGACTTGTGAGAGGATGAAGATCGGCAAATATTATTCTTAACTATTATTATACCTATTTAATGGGTAAGTCGTTGTTTGTATCACTGACGGCCATCATTATTAGCCTTCTAACGAACTACTCAAGTGTCTATTGTCAATACAATACCGTATAATGACGTCTTATCGCAGGTTGACGACCCTCTGTTGTTAGTGGTTACGTATCTTATTATAAGCACTTATTTCTTATTCTTTACTTCAAAGATAGGGAGGGATCTAGGCTGGATATGTTGTAATAATACTCGATATAGGTACTATTATAGTTAATCTGAACAGGGGTGCTATTCCGTAAGCTCTCGCTAACCTCTCGCAAGCTCTATTTTAAATTTGGAAGCGATTGGAGTTGTCGAATTTAAAATTTCGAATGCTGAAATCGCTTATGAGAGCGGTTTGCGATAGAATGAATAATTTGATAGAGTAGGTAGTTCATTGTTTATAAAAACACCAAAAAGAAAAGTTGCAAGTTTAAAACACTTCCATAGAGAGTGTAATGCGTGCATTCTGAAATGTTCGACCGCGAGCCGCGAGGGATTTTTTTTGTACCATTACTCGACAACGCTGAATTCGTTAAAAACAACCGACTTAAATCGTAACAACTACAATTTTGCTGTTTTTGTTGTGTTTGTTGATTTTTTCAAAAAGCACTGAACCAATTTAATAAAATTTATATGGGACCACCTCTGAATATTACCTACCAAACAAAAAAGAATAATCAAAATCGATTCATAATTGGCGGTGTAAACGCGTAACATACATACAAAAAAAACATACAGTCGAATTGAGAACCTCCTCATTTTATGAAGTCGGTTAAAGACGGATTGGAGCAAGTATATGTGTTTCACCTAAGAGGTGGGTATGTGGCTGAACTGATTTTTAAAGTTTCCCAATATGGAAATCTGTCGATTGGGCAGTGGTTCTTAGCAAGGTTTGATAAAAATTGGTCCAGGATTTTTTTAAGTTCAAGATGATGAGACCTTAACCTCCTCCGTCGTTTAGTGGCTAGTCCGCTAGCTTTACTCAGGAGGTCGCGGGTTCGATTTCCGGCGGGATCCAAATTTATAGGGCTCGGTTTGGTTGGTGGCAGGGCATTTCAGGGCAATCCTTGACGCTAAATAATTATTGTCTACTTATTTACAAAATACCGTTCCATATTTTTTTCCACGTGTGACCACATTTCTTATAGGTCCCCGTTGTTACTTGCAGAGCAAGTGCTGGACAGGCGTAGGGCCGGGCTGCTGTGCCGCGGCCGCCGTGCCGAGTCGCGCGTGCGATGCGGAGCGGTCCCCGCCGCCTGCGCCGCCACCCGCTGCACCTGTGCTTTGTGCCCGTCCCTGCTGTCGCGACGCCACGTAAGTTAACCGTTAACCGCATTTGGAGCAGTTTTTCGAAGGGCGTCCTTTATACGGTAACAACAGTAAACTAACCTAAATGTCTGCTATACTCATGCTGAATTCCTCTTGTAACATGTAACATAAACAAAATGGTATCATTCATTGGTGCTGATTCAAAAGCGAGATCGTCCCAACACAACACACGTCTTCCCAACTGCTCCGCTAGTGCTTTGTTTCGACCTAATCCTAAGTTCTAAACTTACTCTTTAAATCATCATCTTATACAATGTATATGGAAGATATGAAAGAAAAGGTCAAATATCAACAAAGTAACGTAAGAGTAAGGCACAAAAGACGTGCTCTTCAAAAAATATTACCAAAGTTGAGTAAAAGTCACGAAAGGAAGGAAAAGTTCGCCTTTTGTTTCAGAAATAACTGCGGGGCTGTAAATAAAAGTCCCAGCGGTGTGCTTACTGTTGTACTGGGCGCTAGGAATACTGAAAGTATTTTGCTTAATATACCTATAAGTATAAATTAAGCAAAACAACCAGTTTATCTGGTCAGTTTATCTGCTCGTGAAAAAGGATAGTGGCCAATAGAACCGTTCCTTTGTTTGAAAAAATAAAAAATAAAACGGTTTGTGAATTAGTTGTTGCTAACAATCCATAGAGTCCTCACTGCTAGGGCTCAGATATCCTCTCGGGACGGGAAGGTTAGGCTATGCTCTGCAACAATGTTTGAAATATGCTCTAACACACGGTTGCCAAGTCCAAATTGGGAATGTTTCAGAGTTGTAGTGAACCTCAGAACGAGACCTTTTCAAAAGTTTTCAGCCGCCTATAAGGCAACTGATATAGTTTGCCACTATCAGTAACACATTTCCAGGTCCAGGATCGAGGCTTGGTTCATTTTTCATTAATTTATAAGTGTTTATTTGTGACATGGTTATCTAATAATATCTGCGTTATTTGTTACGGTGCAGTACCTTTCTGAGAAGAGAAAAAAGAACAGCATTCTTCCTAATTAGTAAGCAAAGTATATTAATACAATTTAACCTCATTTTAATGCTAATGACAGAACAATAGCACCGGTATCTGAATAGCGAGCGTCGTCAACATTTAAATTGAAATCACAAACAAACAAATACGTTCGCGTTTGTAGGTGCAGTGTACCGACGCGACGCGACACACGTCTCTTTGCTATTTATTATTTTCCTGTAGACGAGCTGTTTTTATGCTTAATGGGCCCGACTATTTGAATGGGGAATTTTTGGAACGTCGAGCGTGGTGCGTGCGACCCTCGCTACCTGCCCCCACCACCGATTTCGGCCACCCCTGTGCGTTCTCAGTTCCCACCCGGACCCAACCAGCCAGTGCCACCCCTGACAATGCGCGTACGCACAACTCTACGCATTTTGCGTTTAAATTCAAGTAGCGGCGTTTTGAAAATAGAATTTGTAAAAATTGGCTTATGACATAAATATTGTTTTTCTTTTGTACAGTGTATTATAGTGTGTGTATGTGATAAGTGAGCAGTGAGAGCGAAATGGATTTGTCTGTAACTAGGCTTAAATACGAATTGGATGATGACTTCGATGACGAATTCGATGACCTTTTCGATGTGTAAGTTTTGAAAGGCTACTTGTTACTTATTTTTTCATGTCACTATAGTATTACTCTTAGCATTAAGCCTGTTTAAGAATCCGTTAGGTTTGATATATGTACATTATAAAAACACCACGCTTTCGTGTAATAACAGTGCTAAATTAGCTGATAGAGAATACTAATTAACATGATAAAGTTACCAGTACAAGATACGATACGAGTATATCCACCATTCCCACACATTCACTTTTACACATTAGTGAAACTTCGTGTCTCTTCATGTTACAATAATAATAGCGCAGGTGGGGAGGAGAGCCCGCACCGGCACCGCAGGCAATCGGAATGTTTTTTTTTTTAAAGGGCGAGGAAGCAAGCATTTCGCCTTTAAGTTTGGCGAATATCCGTTTTAATTCCTAGCTTACAAAAATAGTTATTTTGGTTCGAGAAAATGGTGCAGGTAGATTTTGAGGATTAAATTAAGTTTTGAAATGCTACAAAATAGATTTTGCAGAGAAACCATCAGAGAATAAGTATCTACATATTTAGTTCATGTAGCCAACGATCAAGTGGGCTTTTTAAAGTAAATTGAATAAAATAAAACCGGCCAAGTGCAAATCAAACTCGCGCACCGACGGTTCCGTATAAATTCGTAATCAATCTGTGTCCAAATATGCGGCCGTATCTCTTAATTGCGTTGGCATAGAAGTTCAATTTTTGCACAGCTTCAAGGGATTGTAGGCCTGAGTATTTGATATAAATTTCAACTTGATACGTCTACACGTTCATGAGAAAAAGGGTCTTGACAGACAAACAGACAGACAGACGGACAGACGCACGGACAACGAAGTGATCCTATAAGACTATAAGGGTTCCTTTTTTCCTTTTGAGGTACGGAACCCTAAAGACAGCAATCTCGTAATTTGAGTTATTATAAGGCGTGAGGTATATAATAAATTATTTAATAAATTATGATTAACGCTTTAAATAAAATATGTTTTACGTATATGTTATTTTTAAAATAATTGACCACGCTGAATACGTTAAAAACAACCGACTTCAATCGTAGCGACTCCAATTTTGCTATGTTTTTGTTGATTTTCTCAAAAACCGCTGAATCGATTTCGATAAAATTAATATGGGACCACCTGTGAAGTATACCCTTTCAAACAAAAAAAGAATTTTTGAAATCGGTTCAGGCGTCTTCGAGTAATCGGTGAACATACATAGAAAAAAAAAAAAGATTCCGACGAATTGAGAACCTCCTCCTTTTTTTGAAGTCGGTTGAAAAGTTTCAGAAAAATTTGAAGACGTTTTGTGCTGCATTTGATCATGTACTTGGGTTACTTTAAGTCTATTATTCGTGCTGATATCTTACTGTACTTATCACTATATTGTTGTTCCAGTGTTGGAGATAGCGAGCACCGGCGCCCTGTGGGAAGCGTCGCGGTCGCGGTCGGTGTCGGCGAGAGCAGCGCGGGCGCCGGCGCGCACCGCCACAAGACGGCGCCGCAGGCCGCTACGACGACGGCCCACAGCAAGCCGCTGGCGGCGGGCGGGGCCAACCTCCCGCCCCAGCCGCAAGGTAACAAACGTAATGTCAACCAATTGTTGTTACCTCCTTTTTGACACGAGATTAGGTACATATGACATGCACCTACTACACGGACAAACTCAGCAGATTCAAATGAGACTACAAATAGCATACATATGTAAAAACCAAATGGCAGACCACTCAAGTCTTTTGAGAATGAATAGCAGCAGACCATTATGTGCTTACGTTTATCAAGAAAATCTCAAGAGTTTACATGCCTCTGATGATGTTTGGTGCACAAAGAGTGAAAATGCATTTTGTTGCCGCCATGTTAATGTGAATGCCACTGCGAAAGAATGGTTGGTTTGTTAATAATCACAGATATAAGATTTCTTTACATTTCGAATCATTTGAATCTGTGGGGACTTTACACACATTTCACGACATGCTAGTTTCAAACAATACAGATAGCATCAGAAACACTTCTATTCCACTTCACAAGAGGGCGTTGTGCCAGTAGAATTATATTTGTCAGTGGTACATTGCCTCCGCTAGTAATGCAGGCTTATCATCACTTAAAGTGCGAATAGACGACTCGCCAACGACAGCGCTCTGCTGTTGTCAGTGCGTTCGAGCCTGATTCTGCATAGTATACGTTATACTATGCAGAATCAGACTCAAGCGCACTACTCACTATACCTGACCTACTGTTGTTAGGTTTACCATGGTGGCTCTGCTCGCGTTAGCGTGCATCGTCTATCCGCAATTTCACACCTTTTGGCTAAAAAGAGAAAAGAGAATTGAATAAAAAGTGTAATGCATCTGAATACTGTCATAAAACTCAGTCCACCTTCATTCTCTTTTTTGCCAAGATGTCTATATCATTGGAGACATGTGGAATAATCAATTGTACAGTACTTGAATTTTTTTTTTTTCTCAAAAAGACGAAATACTTATATGTTTTTGCAGTACCGTAGCCTCGTATCCTGACCTCCGTTTTATAAAGACATTTTTTTCTTGAATTTTCGATTCAAATATATTCCACACGGCTCCAAGGTTAAATAATGTCAGAACGATCGGCCTGCGGTTTACGAGGGATTGTATGAAACTTCAATGAGCCGGACGGGAGGTAACAATGCATTCGAATGGGTGTTGTGACTACCGCTCCTTTAGTTCGAACTTTGATCCACCTCCCTCTTTTCTACTGCACCGTATACCACTTCATATATAACTTCTTCACTTCTTCGTATAACCACGTTGACGACAAACTTTACGGATCTTTTTGATCACGTGCCCTTAAATATGAATGAATAAAAACAATTTATGGCACAATATGAAACTGAAATTAATTTAATTCATTTTAATGATTGCAATTCAGTATGAATACAGATTTTTGATCATGTTTCATTTCACTTTTAACACTATATTTACTCATGTCGTGGAAAAGCAACCTCATACTTATCCTTTTCCCTCAATTTATACTTCATTTCTGTTTAAACTCACATCGTCACTCAATTCTCTCATCGTCTTGTGTGTATCGGTATCAAACAGTGCACGTCTACAAATTACTGAAATTGCCATATTAATAATTTGATCGATGAATATGTAGATTGGATAGCGCAGTGGTTATACATATTTTATATAAGCAGCTTTATATTCCGATGCCTGAGCACGATTTTAGCGTTCAAAGTTAATACTCTCCATTTTCATTTCACAATATAGCATGGATAAAAAATGGTATAGGACCCGTAATTTACAGCTTGTTCAATATAATGAGTACAACTTATGTATGTTCTAAGACTTTCCTGATATATCAAATACGCGTTTTTGAACTCCCTTTACAAGGTTGACAAATCAGCTGATGCTATGGGGCCTACACCTGTCTTGCTACACCCTGTAAGGATAGCTATCAAATCCTCACTTTGATTATACTTTTATAAATCTTACCTCTTTTAATTTGCCTTGAATTTGGTAGTTGAAGATCTAAATGACATTCACCATTAACATATGGATACCAATGGCATGTGTAGCTAATATGTCGGTTACGAATCTGTGTACATGCGGCTGCGATGCGGCGCGACGCGACACGACACGACACGACGCGGACACGACAGGCTCTGGCTGTGGGGGCGATGGCGACTACCAGCTGGTCCAACACGAGGTGCTCTACTCGTCCTCTAATCGGTGAGTTGGCAATCGTCGGGTGGTACCTACACGCCTTGTAATCGTAGTGACAGGGCGACAATCCACTAAGCGGTCATATAAGAAAATGTATACAGTGGTTATTAATATTTTCAATAGTTATGGTGTATAGTTCATTCCAATAAAAAAAGCAAAAGGTAAACATACTTGCTATGGAACGGACACATGTCAACGTCAGATGCATACTGTGTTTGTTTACCTTTTGCTTTTTTTTTATTGGAATGAACTATAGATTGTATAATATCACTAAGACATTTCACTTTATCTATGCTAAAAAAGTATTGTATATAATTAATTAAAAGAAAATAGCAGCTTACTGCAAGAACGCAGAAAAAACTTTAGGGCTTTTAATACCTTTAAAGGTGCTTTGTTTTTTATAGTAATGAAACTATTAATAAAACAGATACTTATAATAGTGGAAATTAAGCAAAAATAGATCAAAATTCGTCTTTAGAAGTCTTCAGACATAGATACTGTACAATAATCATGGGAACTTCATTTTGATCTAAGTAGTTTAGTGACAAGTTTGTAGAGACTTCTAATTTAATATTGTGAGTAGTGATATTCAAAATCACTGATTAAATTCTTGCTGTAAATTCTAGCCCTTAACAGATCTGCAGTATAATTACATAAATAAGAAACACGACGTTGCTTCCAGGTACGAGGTGTTGGAGTTCCTCGGACGGGGGACCTTCGGGCAGGTGGTGAAGTGCTGGAAGAAGGGCACCAACGAGATAGTTGCCATCAAGATCCTCAAGAACCACCCCAGCTATGCTCGTCAGGGCCAGATTGAGGTATGCATTACTTCTTTCTTTGAATGATTAGGAACATGATTTTAACTGTGCTCCTAAAAGTGTCCATAATATTTTTCAACTCATATAATAAAATTAATTAATACACCGGTATTAAATAATAGTATCCAGTGTGGGTAGTTAAAATTGTGGAGGTTTTGGTTCTATTCAATATTTTTATTGACAATCTCATTTTAGGTCGTTTATCTAAATGGATTGTCTTATTTCTCCAACTTTGGTTCGTTGACTAGACTAAACTGGACGTGGTTATTATATCTTAGATTTAAAACTTATTCGTCGCAATATCACACTTTCATGATATCGGTATCATTCTTGTAACGTGTTGTCGACATTGTCTCTGTAATTCCAAACATATCGTCGACTGCCGGAATAAATATTGGCATGAGATTCTCGGAAACTGTATGCTATTACGGCTTGTTGTTAACGAACTATCTTGTCTGCCATGCCACCATACAGCGCCTTCCAAGAAGCTCTCCAGTTGCGCGATCCATTATGGAGAGTTTGGCACTAAGCCAGCCGAGTCTTGTTTTGTTTACTCAACTAAGTGCAGGGTAGCACCCCATCGCTATGCTCGCTCTTTGAACATTGACGGACCATTTTAAACTTTTTTTTGTTCTAAGTAGGTAATCTAATTTGCTTCTTTTTTTATATTCAAAAACTTGGATGTTCAAAAGTAATCAGTATTCCATTTGATTTCATATTTATGTTGTAATTTTTTTTCATAAACTGTGAAGGAAATAAAAAAATGTAGATTTCCAGAGGTCATTTGTAACAGTCTGTGACAAAAGCAGACTAATTTATTTTACGTCGCTTCTTGTGCCAGCGCAGCGGGTGTGGAATAAATCTTAACGTTAGGTATTTGGCATTCACAATTTCACTTTATAATCTGCAGTAGTCATTTTGTTAGTTATTTTTTTTATTGTAACTACGTAAAATGTAGCATATGGTCACTAACGAAAGTAGACCGATTCATCTTTTAGAGTTCTTAGACTATTTAAAAGGTCGAGGTTTGTCTGTGTTAGAATGTTTAATTTAAAATTAATCCCTATTTTTTATTTAAAAATGCTCGTATATCTTTCAAGGACCGAATATAGCACTTAATTGAAGCCATTTCTCTAAGGGTAACTCAGCTATATGAGTAATCACCCTGTATGTATATGGATAGTTTGAAGTCAGATGGTCATATAAGGTTGATTGGTACAAATGTATTTCTGCGAGGTATAATACCATCTCAGTCTGAAATATTTATATATGAATTCCTCTATTTTCTTCACGAATTGAGGGTGGCTTGGAGGAGTTAGTTTTATGTGTAGAAGCCACAGTTCAAACATATTCAGTTGATTTTGTTAGACCTAATACGGTATACCTCTAGGTTACAACAAATGTGTAGCGTTTATTGTAACCGTGTCGTGTATTGTACGTTGCAGGTGTCCATCCTATCGCGGCTGTCGCAGGAGTCCGCGGACGAGTTCAACTTCGTCCGGGCGTACGAGTGCTTCCAGCACCGCTCGCACACGTGCCTCGTGTTCGAGATGCTGGAACAGAACCTGTACGACTTCCTCAAACAGAATAAGTTCTCGCCGCTCCCGCTCAAGTATATCAGGCCTATACTGCAGCAGGTGTTGACGGCGCTACTCAAACTCAAGGTGAGTCTTTTTTTATCCCTAATTGGTAAGCCCTAGGCATCATCTCACCTGGTGGTATGCAATGATGATTATGTGTCGCGTTCGAAATAAATTATTCGTTTTTATGTAATTGAAAATTTGTGCCTTCTAGCATTAAGATTTTAAAGTGTTGAGTATTTGTTACTTGAACGAGGCAACCAAACTGTTTTCTGTTTGTTCCCTGGTGGTCAGGAATGGAAGTAGTATTCCAGGATACATGACCGCGAGGTTGTGAATATTATTCGTAGACTTTACTTACAGGTTTACTTACATATTCATTTTTCTAAAACATACGCGGAAATATTATCGCGAGGTAAATCTACGTACAAACCGAATCTCAACCTCCTGATTATCCTGTTTCCTTGTATTTTTCAATTAAATTAAATTTCTTTTCCAGCAACTGGGTCTGATCCACGCCGACCTCAAGCCAGAGAACATAATGCTGGTGGAACCGGCGCGTCAGCCGTACCGCGTCAAGGTCATCGACTTCGGCAGCGCTTCCCACGTCAGCAAGGCTGTCTGCAACACCTACCTGCAGAGCCGGTACTACAGGTGGGTGCCGTGTTTTGGAAAGTTCTAAAAGAGTGTTCTGCGCCTGATTCATTTTATCCTTCACACAAAATAAGAAAACTCTATGTAAAACTCTATAGGAATCGAACCCACTACTTTCGCCCAGGAGCGCTAACCACTGAGCCACCGAGTCAGTCAAAATATTTTCTCCAAATCAGTATATTTTTAATTTATATTTGCAGAGCGCCAGAGATAATCCTCGGATTAGCGTTCTGCGAAGCGATCGATATGTGGTCGCTGGGCTGCGTGGTCGCCGAGCTGTTCCTGGGCTGGCCGCTGTACCCCGGCTCCTCGGAGTACGACCAGATCCGCTACATCTCGCAAACGCAGGGGCTGCCCACCGAGCATATGCTCAACAGGTACGCACTACATCATCAGCCGAAAGACATCCACTGCTGGACAAAGGCCTCTCCCAAGGATTTCCACGCCGACCGGTCCTGCGCTCCCCGTGTCCAGCGAGCTCCCGCGACCTGCTACATCACTTGTAGTTTAATACAGAACGACTACTTAATAGAAGCCACTTAAAACGGCTTTATGCTTCCAAACGGTTTCAGCCTATTTAGCTACGAGAGTCCCGTGAAATCTATAGGTTAATAAACGAATCATTTGATGCACTTTTGCATCGTTCCAGACTTCAAATTTCAGTGCGTTTTATTACATCTCATGGCTGAACTCATCTGATAGATAGTGACGATGTAGTTGTGTGTTAACTCAGTTTTTTTTACATTGCAGTGCGTCGAAAACGGCCAAGTTCTTCTACCGTGACGTGGACAGTACGTATCCGTTCTGGCGGCTGAAGACACCGGAGGAGCATGAGTTGGAGACCGGCATTAAGAGCAAGGAGGCGCGCAAATATATCTTCAACTGCCTCGACGACATTGGACAAGTGAGTAAAGAGAGAGACAGTCGTTTTCTGTTTTAAGGTCGCGGTCGCCACAAATAGACAGATCTATAGATACGGTCGTTAGCTGTTATAAGTCATAAGATAATATAGGGTAAAGGTTGCTTATATAGCTCCGAAATAGCGGTTTCAAGTCGCCTTTAAGGCCTCTGATATGTCTGCCTACTAGTAATACCAACCGGCACCAACGGCTTAACGTGTCTTGCGAAGTACAGAAATGGTCGAGATACATATCACTAACAGCAGACCCATCCAGTTTATGACAGTATCTTAGTCAGGTAACCTGCATGATCGACGCAACCTGCACTGACCCTGAACTGCTTCACTATGCATCTCATTTACGTTACAGGTAAATGTACCAACGGATCTTGAGGGCGGCCAACTGTTGGCCGAGAAAGCGGACAGAAGGGAATTCATTGACTTATTGAAACGGATGCTTACCATGGACCAAGTAAGTTTTTTAAATACGTATACTAAGAAAATACTCTTCGTCTTAAAACACTGAATCCGCGACTTACTGTACAAGCCAACGGCTTCAGACCCAGTAGAAACTGTCAATATTTATTATAATATTTTTAGAGATTTTCGTTTGTTTGTACTGCATGGACGCGTTAGTTTTTGACATGTTCCAACTGAACCTTGAATTAAAGAACTTTTACTGGACAAACAAGGATGATGATGCTTTACTATAGAAAAATATAAATAATAATCATACTTACCGAAAAACGAAGAAAGCAGTCAAACGCTCCCAAATAATGAATTAAAAAAAAAACGGTTTTCATAATTTAAGAGAAACCTACCCTGTGCTGTAAGAGTGTGACGCATTTGCCAAGTTCGAGGCTATTTTATTATAATTGTTCGTCATTACATCTTATACATATATAAGGTTAACATTTTTACCTATACGTGTTTATACATTCCAGGAGCGACGCATAACCCCCGGCGAGGCGCTAAACCACGCGTTCGTGACGCTCGCTCACCTAGTCGACTACGCTCACTGCAACAACGTGAAAGCCTCCGTGCAGATGATGGAGGTTTGCCGACGTTCTGGTGGTGTGGGCGGTGTGGGCGGCGTGGGCGGCGTGACTGGGGTGCCAGACTATGTTAGCGGCGTGGTGCCGCCGCCCGCCGCCCACCACCTCGCCCTCACCATCAACCAGCAGCGGCTGAGGGCGGCGCCCTACGATAACTTGGTAAGTGTTCTCGATAATGAAGGTGTCTTGCTGATGGCTAAATGTTATAGTTATACTGAACTTATTAGTGTACTCAAGGGATGACAGATGAAGTAATTAACGACACATCATGTTACTGTTACTGTTTCTATTTCTATGTCTGTTGAGTGCCGAATTACAGAAACGGAGATCAGTTAACAGAGACCTTGTAAGGACAGGCCCATCAGCACTGAAAGTGGGGTTTAGCTAATTAGAAGCTAATTTGGGGGTTCTTTGGTTGAGCACAAATGGATCCCATAGTTTTAAATTGCAACGTCAGTCTCGTAGGTACCATCCATCTACCATTAAAATAGGGGATTTTGAAGCGCTATGTTCTGTTAGTTTTTTTTTGTTAATGTTAGTGCTTCTTAAAACAGTACAAAACCGATGTGATTTTAAAGGAACCACTTAATCATGTGGCCCACTAGTCTGACGTAAAATTGTAAACTATCTATCACACACGCGATTTAGCAGT
The DNA here is from genome assembly GCA_958295455.1 of Coleophora deauratella. Lineage (NCBI taxonomy): Eukaryota > Metazoa > Arthropoda > Insecta > Lepidoptera > Coleophoridae > Coleophora > Coleophora deauratella. The sequence continues at coordinate 10,634,351 of OY282402.1, forward strand.
CTCTCGGGGTAACATTTCACACACGGCAGCCAAATCCGGATTGGTTATCTGGCGCCTACGAGGACTTCCAGTATCTTTAGTCACCGTAGAATGTGTACAAGCGTGGCACCTGTATTTCCGCAGTACCAGCTGTACCAGGGCGGCCGCGTGGCGGTGGGCGGCGGCCGGCAGTACGCCACGCGAGCCGCAGAGCCGTTCCCTCATCAGTTCGTCTCCTCCATCTTGTGCCAGCCCGCCTATCAGGTGAGTCACGTGAGCGATTATCATAATACACTAGCACCAATAACAAAAAATGGTTTTTTCTTTCTATCTATCACTAGAATCCAATTCAAAGAGTCACTTACAGGTAAGTTTGTCACAGTCATACACTGCGATTTTATTTGAGTGAAATCTATGGTTTTTGCATTTTTATATTCTTGTATTTATAATAATTGTCGTAATGTTTTTATCAAAAACAGTTTTTTTAGGGCGGATGTGACACATCCAGGCTATTCATCAGTAAACTTTTTATTTTAACTATAATCAAATGTAAGACAACCGCCATTTATTCAAGATGCGATAGACATTTGTCCTAGGAACTCCGTGTAATTAGAAGCCAACATTAGAAGTTGTTTTCCAGTAGGCGAATCTCCACAGAAGCGATTACTGTCAGGGAAAAGTTTCTTGTAATATTTCGATTATTAGGTATCATTGTTATTGTCCATCTTTACCAGAGTTATGCGTGCGCGTCTCAGAGTGCGCGCGGCAAACGAATGAATAATTGAAAACACTTTATTGCACAACATAAACAGGAAAATATTACATAAACAATATACATGAAAAAAAAGTTATACAGGTAAGCGATCTTATCGCTAAAGAACAAACAAACATCTGAGGCATCTTTGAACAAAGTAAAAAGCCGCATGGCTCAGCCGCGGCCGCTTGCGTTTGCTTAGGGCGAGCCACGTTAACACATTCCGAGCTGCTCTACGTAGCAAATGACTCGCAAAGCTTCTAGGTCTGTGAAAATCCGTCTGTTCAACTTTAGAACAAAGAACTCATTAGGCTTCAACATTTAAACGTGTTATTTTTGTAGGTGCAGCAGCTAGCAGCAGCGGCGGCGGCGGCGGCGCACCACCAACATGGTGTGGGCGTGGGCGTGGGCGACGTTGGCGTGGGCGTGGGCGAGTGGCGCGCGCCACTTATTGTAGAGCCAGCGCCGCTCGAGCCGTCCGCGCCCGCCCCCGCGCCCGCGCAAGCCTGGGACAATCCTCATCATCATCACCATCACGCTGTCAAGAGGTACCTGTCTGTCTGATAAACTGGCGTCACACTGTCCGTGGCGGCGCGGACTAACCTGTAAATCAGACCATACACGCTCCGGTGTACCTGACCTGACTGAGTGAACCTGTGCAGATATTTATACCTACCTACACAGGCGACCGGAGCAAAATCGATCTGGTACTGGCCGATCTGAGCTTGCCCCACACATGCTAAGTCATCAGGTCAACCTGTACATGGTGCCATCTTTGTCATAGTTCGATGTGTACCGCTTAATGACAGTAACTGATATCAACGGTTTGTCTGGCGGACCACCGAAACGGCCGAAAACAGTTCCACATATAGTCAAACAAAATATTTCCAAGTTAATGATCGTTTTTAATTTTAATTAAGGCAGGGTTTCCTCAATGACGGCTGAAAATACATCCTAGTCATATTTCACATTATAAATGAGTTAAACTGTATAGGTAGCCATGTCTATTATTGGAACCTATTCCATTAATAAAAGTGGCTTCAGATCAATAAATTGTTATGTACCTATATGAGTGCGCTTAACGGTGGCATTGTCAACAGATCCACCAAGCAGCAAGCGGGCGCGGCGACACAGTATCCGCCGCACGGCCAAACGCAGCAATACAGGTGCTTACTTGTTAACAGACCACTACTAGCTAGGACTAGAATGCACCTGTCAACACGCCAACTGTGGCTAACCTTGCTTGAGATATCGTGTAAAGATTCCGAATATAGTTGTCTCTCTTCACTCTAGTGGCTGAGAGACAGAGATATCGAATGAAAATTTATTCGCATAAAACATGGTTATACATAGATGTTAAATATTGCTGTAGGTCCCTCACGTTTTACCAAATCTGGCATGCAAATATTAATAAATTAAATTAAAATACTAATTAAATCACATTAAAATATACATAGCATTACAATTCACATATGTCACAATTAAATTAAATCGAGTAAACATTCCAAGTATAGCTTTGTCTCTTTCACTTACTCTTACTATATGATAGGATGATGTTTAGTCATTTGGCTCGTTTTTTCGTTTGGATGGTCGACGCGGCAAATCAAAATTTTTCTCGCCATTGTGTTATCGTTTTGAAGTCTACTTAGACGTGTTGGTTTTATCGAAGACAAAAAACAACAAATCAACATTGATCAATTTTGCCCAAGAAACTCATAGTCAGTTCGCGAAAAATAATTTTGACTTTTCTAACAAGTCGATCTGCTGACCAGTAAAGGCAAAATTTTTTTTGCGAATTGAGTATGGGTCCTTAGGGAGTTTTTCATTTCGATTGGAAGATTAAATAGTTTCACTTGTTTTTTAGACCTTATGTATATTGTATGGCCCTGGTTGTCAAGCAAACTGACTGACACATGTAATACTGTCGCAGCATGGGCAGCGGTGGGAAGAAGGAGCCGCCGCAGCTGTCGCCGGTGAAGAAGCGCGTGAAAGAGGGCACGCCGCCCTCGCGCCACCGCCACCACGACCACACGTGAGTATGCTGCCTGTCAGCAACTGTGACCAGCCATTACATTCAGTTAACCGACCTAAAAAAATGAGGTTCTCAGTTTGACCCGTATGTATGTATGTAGGTATGTAACATCTATGTAACATACCGTATGTTTGTCCGCGATTATCTCGCGTTTGGCTGAACCGATTTTAATGCGGTTTTCAGAAAAGTATTTGTTACATTTAGGAGAAGGTTTTAGTATTTTAACCGACTTCAAAAAAAGGAGGTTCTCAGTTTGACCCGTATGTTATGCGATTGAAGTCGGTTTTTAACGCTTCCAGTGTTGTCGATTATTTATTAATTTCATTTTAGACTTTTTGTGTCCTAAATAATGCAATTCCACCTTAGCCCTCAAGGATCGATAAGGCACTGATATGATAACTCTTGTATCTGAGGTTACAGATGCTCAATGGCATACTTTCCAACTACCGCATTTACAGCTGGTGGGCCGACAACCTTTTTCCACCTAACACAATAAAATAAATAAATAATTAAAAATAATCTTTGTCCAGCAGGAACCGGGGCGCGGGGCCAGGCGCGGGGCCGGGCGTGTGGGACGGCGGCAACGGCGGCGGCGGCGCCCACACGATCACCATACGCGACACGCCCTCGCCGGCTGTCTCCGTCATCACCATCTCCGACTCCGAGGACGACGGTGAGCACGTAGTCAAAATAAGCAGCATAGCATAGCAGCCGACATCAATGGCTTGCCTTGTGAAGCACGATAACGGTCGACATAATAGCCACTAACAGTCAAACCAGATTGTTGTCAGTTACCTTGCGTGATCGATGCGACCATGCAAGCCGCGCTAAGCCACGACAGCGACCTAACTTCGATAATAGATTCTTAATAGATTCTTGTTCTTAGCGTGTGGCTTAAATTAACCGTGCTATCTGCAAGGTATAGACGGCACGGCAGTTGCCGGAAGTTGCACTTAGAATCACCCGATAACGGATTGAGAATGATTTATAGAATCACCCGATAATATTATAGATTGAGAGTGATTTACATATAGAGTAACCCTATAAAAGATTAAGAGTGATTTAAAGAAGTGTATAATATTTGTCAGCCCCCGGTCCCGAGTGCGCGGCGACGGCGCAGGGCGGCGGCGGCGGCAACGCCGGCCACTCCACCGTGATATGCAGCGCTCGCTCCCCGCGCGACGTGAAGCGGGAGCCTCACCAGCCGCATCAGACGCATCAGACGCATCAGACGCATCAGACGCATCAGACGCATCAGACACATCAGACGCATCAGACACATCAGACCTGCCATCATCACCAGGTAAAGACATATTTATTATGAATTTTTTACAGTATATGATGTACGCTAATACACATTCAATAAGGCTTACCTACTTGCGCAGTGGACAGAATTTTAATTACACGGGAAATTGATGTACCTATCAAGTAAGTCATTTTTTCCCGCCATTGCACGTTACTAAAATATCTGCCGCTATTGGTTGGTTGATTTCGCGCCTGGTTCAACAAACTCGTCAGTTGTCAGAAAGGTTTCACCGTGCATTGATTGTTTCGGGTGTTTCCGTCGATAGTCTCTTCTTGTCTGCGCGAACGAAGATTACCGACGCGCCTTATTTTTTGTGTACTACGGGAAACAATTACAAGTAGATATATTCTAATCGGGTATTTTTCACTTAGTCAAGTACGTTAGAATTTTTCAATTACTTTAATCTATCTATAATTTAACGTGACACCTTTCCTGAAGCAGCAAAGCCAGCCAAACCAGCCGGCGGTGCAGAGCTCACGCGCGCCGGCGCCGGTGACGTCACAGGCCACGCCGCAGAGCCAGAAGAAGCGCATCCTGGCGCTGGCGCAGCAAGACGCGGCCCGCCACGAGCCCCCGCCCGCCCCGCAGCAGGCCCCGCCCCAGCCGGCCCCGCCCACGCAGCCCGCCGACACGCACCAGCACTATGTGAGTCACACACAAGCACACACACATTATAGAGTACGTGATCTGTATTGACTACATCAACAATTAATTATGAAATATTTTTCACAAACTAGCCTTACTAGTTTGGAATTTCATTACATGTGCAACTTTTTATTTATAATTTTGTAATGAATATTGAAACGAAAACGACTATACGAAATGCGACGTCATAGTTCGCTATTTTAGAAATGTTTTAAACAAATTGTCGTAGGTGTTTGAAATTTGAAAAAAGTAAAGTTTATTTAATTCTAAAAAAAAACTGTATTACAGTCAGTGGATATTAAATGGTGACATTTGGTATATATCGGCGGTATGTTGGTTGCAGAGCGGCGCGCCGGCACGGCAGGCGAGCGAGTACCAGTGCAGCCAATACGCGCCGCCGCAGGGCAAGCGGGATAGCGTGAGTCTCACATGACATTTTACCTTCATTTGGGAACTGTGCGAAAGAGACAGCTTTATTGGAAACAATAACAAAACAATATATTTACTCGTCTGAATGTGTCTCATATCATATACATACAATGTTCGAGGATCTTATCGTATCTTATTGTGTCACTTATACAGTAATAAAAGTCTTACCTAATACGTCACGTCGCCACTTCCGCAGTTTTAGGAACTGCGAAATAGACAGCTGTATTAGAAACTCGATAAATATATTTACTCGACTCGATCTATCTCTTATGCACCGTCCGAGGATCTTATTGTGTCTTTTATAGGGCATTTAGCGGAACTGCAATTATTTCTGAACCTCAAAATTCTGGATCAATGATTCTGTGTATATAAGCTATGTGTGTATGTTGGTTATTGCAGAGCGGCGCGGGCGCTGGCGCGTGCCGCGAGTACCTGGCGGCGCCGCCCGCGCATGCGCACGCCGCCTGGCACCACCATCCGCATGCGCACTACAAGTGAGTGACACCTCCCCCCCTCGCAGGGAACCCATCACCACCCCTATAGACTCCGCATACAAGGCAGCCGACGGTCACCGAGCATAAGGGCAGCCGGCCCACTCGGAAACTACACAACATTTTATGATGTTTTATTATGTTAGGGTCTACTCCCATACCTCGGGAACGTTAGGCCATACCCCACACACGGGGGCTAAGTCCGGTTTGGTGGAGGTTGTGGGGTTAGTGGTCAACCCTGGTGTCAGAAGAAGTTTTAAAGCCGCCTATAAGGCCTTCGACATAGCTTAACGACTGCAATCTAGTGATAGCAGCCGGCACCAACGACTTAACGTTCCTTGCAAAGCAAGGAAACGGTCGAGATAAATGCCACTAACAGTCAAACCCATCCAGGTTATGACTGTGCCTGTAATCATAGCTAGTATTAACCGTTAATGTATTTTAATTATGTCGAATTTCATAAGTGGCTTTATAAATTGAAATATCACAAAATTGTATACAATTATGATAAGCTGTGAAATTTGCTAAAAATAATAAAATAAAATAAAATCAGTTAACTTGCGTGATCATTTGATTTCATTTCATTTATTCATCGACGCGACCGCGCACTGCTACTGTTTTTTATTTTATTATTATCAAGTTGCAATGGTAATTATTACTTCATCACCCCTGATAGAACTCTACCCTTTAATCTAACATGACTTTTGGCGTTCCCAGGACCGGCGGCGGCGGCGGCGGCGGCGGCGTGCTCTCGCCGGCCGGCGGCGTGTCCCCGGGGTACCTGCCCCCGCCGCTCTATGTGCCCACCTACCACTATCACACGTAAGTTTACCGATTAAACTGCAATCTGTTTATTGTAGTTGGACTCATCATATTATTGTATAAATATTTGCATAACTTAGTGTCGGATTTGTATCAGCTCAACTGTGGTCCGGTATAGCATATAATTTTACTAGTTATCCCGGCCCCGTATACATGTATGTGATCTCGTTTTACCTATCACCAGCAAACGACGTCTTACGACTGATATGATGCTTTTGTAAAATCGCGAACAATGGGGAAGAAAACTGACAAAGCTCGCCGATAGAGGCGCTGATATCGCTTGACTCATACTAACTGTCAAAACATATAGAAAAAATTGTTTACGTGAACTAAACATAAGATTATTGAAAAAATGCCGCGTTGTGTGGCGATTGGTTGCAATAATAATGGAAATCATTAATTTCGTAAAGATTCTTGGATGAAGAAGACCTGGGAAAACTAACGTTTTCAATCATGTATTTTTGAGCTTCGCCTTTCATTAAGGAACAGTCCAAGTCGAATAAATTTTCCATTTAACATTTTTACAGAAAAAATACTATTTTATTACACCTCGATAATAAAAAACGCGGAACAAATTGAAAGTTGTTATGAGTCAAGCGTCCGAAGCGCCATCTGCAAATAGCTTTGCGTTTTCTTCCCCATAGCCCTGATATATGAAGTAAAAATGGGAATAGGTTTTAAAGTCCTTTGAAGCAATCGGTGTCTTAGGCTTTAAAGCAAATCGGTGTATTTTAAGTTCTAGTTCTTTTTTGTTTGGTTGAGCATGATAAATGATTAAGCATGTTGAATGCCAGTAGGCATTTACACAGTTATTACAATAACATTTGGAACTTTGTTATTGGGTTGTATTTGTTATTCGTGTCAACTTCTGTGTAAATTATGTCGTAATCATAAATCTTGTTGCTTCCAGGTCCGGCGTGGCGGGAGTGGCGGGAGTGGCGGGCGTGGGCGGCGTGGGCGGCCCCCCGCCGGCGCACCACGGCAGCGCGCGGCTGCCCCCCGCCTACCTGCAACCCTACTCGCCCACCTACCTGGTGCCGGCGCACCCGCACCCGCACGCTCCGCACCCGCACCCGCATCCGCACCCGCATCCGCACCCGCACCCGCAACACCTGTGGTACACCACCGACTGAGCACAGAGCCGCGCCCGCCATCCTCGCCTCGTAGTCTGACTGAGCGACGAGTTGTTATGACGAGGCTACTTGAGCGTCCCTACGTGTGCTGCTGGATACGAGCATAGTCCGACTGAGCGGCGGGTTGATACAGCGAGTTTAAACTCGCCTGCTTGCGGGTGACGGATCCCCGCCCGTCGACTTAGAGGATTTGAGTATCTCTTCGTGTGCTGCTGGGTACTGGCGTAGTCTGACATGATTGCAGAGCGACGAGTGATCCTTCCGTATGGATAGTTCTATGCCACAGCTGAAAAGAAGGCTATAGTCTCACTCTCTTAACAGTGATGACGATAACTACCTCTCGGGTACTGGATTACAAGCTTTCTGGCTTCATTGTCGACAGCATTTCAGTCTGTATTCGACCTAATTTGTGTGTCGATGTATCTTTCAAGCGAAGATTTAAGGAGTGGTGTGCGCAGCGAAGAATTTGGAAGACTCACTAATTTGGTATAGTGACTGTGGTGCATGAAACAAATATCATGTAATGGCGGCAGTAAACTCCGCGGGTGATTTCGATATGTAAAGGCATACGTGTCTGTTTGATACTTTGACTTCCCTCGGCGTCCCTTACCGGCTTGACGCTTCCACTTACAAATGACGTTATCGCCAGTAAGGGCGTTTGAGAAATTCGATAATTAAAGGAACCTATCGATCGATTCTTTCACACTATATTTTTTAATCAAAACTATGACTAGTGTGTTTAAGTTTAATATTAAATGTTCCTTGATGTATTTGATTTATTGTTATAAGTAACCGATGGTAATTCGGTGTTTATCTATTTAAAAAGACGAATTTTGTAATAACACTTGTCCATTTGAGACGATTCTTAATTATTTACGAAACGATCTACCGAGCGTAGTCGCTTTGTGAGTTCTGAATGTTTGCTTGAAACACTAATGTATTAAAATAAAATTAAATGTGTTGTATGCACTTACTGAACTTAAAGGAGTTAAGTAACGGTAACCGCGTCTTAGAGGAGACTAATATATTGATTGTATCATATTAAGTTAAGCTATTCGCATTATTATTATTTTTTTGTAACATTTTACTGTCGATATGACAAAGTTTTAATTTAAATCGTTTGTATTATATGGATTGTAAATTTCGTAATTTTAATTTTGATTATGATTTTATCGCGCTTAAGCGAGTAGGCTGCATTTACTAATGATTTATACCTAGTAGTGTAGGGTTTGTACCAAATTATATGGGATTATGTGTTCGTACCGAGTTACAGCAGTGACACACAGCGTATTGTACTCGTGTGTACAAGACGTTTAGTGGTTAAGTCGTCGTGATTTCGTCAATTATTACAGTCCCCATCGTTTGTATGTAGAAATGTAACGGTTTACTTTACGTATTGAGAGTTATAATAATACTTTATATTATGTTACGTTCCATATCACGTAGCTTAGTGGTATTTTTAATGAATCAAAACAAACATTTATGCTATGTTTAATCTATGTAATTTTCATATTAACGGGAGTTTTTATTTTAGTGTAGGAATATTATGTGTAGGCGGTGACGGACTACCTGTGTAGGCGTAGGTAGATTGAACCATTTATTAAACTAAATAATAAATATATAAAAAAAGAATTTTATAAACATTTAGTACACACTATTAATTAACGGGTGTAATGTGCATGTATATTCACTTTTTTACATAGAACAAAATTGATTACATTTAAATTCTTTATGATTATTACGAACTAAATAATGCAATTATACGACTTCGGGGGTTTTAGTTTAATCGCGTAAGTGTTTAGGTGTTTAGTGACGCTACTATATAACTGTTTTGCTGAGTGCCTCGGCACGGGCGGTGTTACTATTTTTAGTACCTAATTCATTTTATAACCGTAGTTATATAACTTCGCGTGTTTTATGTTAGTTCCACTTTTGCTGTGACGCGCCCGCTGTTTAAGTATTAACAAAGTCACATCGTACAACTTTGGTAGTCATTTTAAAATGTAGTATTCGATGTACTATTTATGTGGTAACTAAGCTGCGGCGGTGGGAGCCGATTTGGTTCATAGTTTTTGCTTCATAGTCGTATTTATAACTTTAGTTGTTTAAGTGTTTATCATACCCTCGGTAATAACGTTTTTAATCTTTTTTCTGTCAACTATAATCAGAGTGTACCACCGCTCTACATCTAAATCTATTCGGTGATGTTTTTATTAATATTCTTATCTAAACCATTTTATGACAAGACTAGGTAATTTTTATTTACTTTATGTTACTGGATTAGCTTTTCTGCTTGATAATAGTGTTTATGTTGGTTCTGTGCGGACGGTACTCGTGAAGGCGAAGGCTCGCACTGTTTTATTTAGTAGTAGGTACTTATTTTGTGCGCAGTGTTAGCGCGTTGCACTCAGTTTACCGACATTAAGATATCATTTACTGTTACTTAGTAATTTGCTATTTTGGAACTCATTAATTTATTATTTAATTCATCAGTTAATGTGATTGTCGTTTCTAATGGCTACTAACGAGAAGTTACATTCTTATTTTTATTTAAATTTGAGATGTATTGCTACACATAATATATGATTTGGAGTAAGCTAGTCACGTTAGAACCACCCTTGCAATGCATGTTGTTGAGGATGCACGGAACTCGCAGAATGCATTACAGTGACATTTTATTACAAACAAATAATTTCGATCGATGGCACGCGCTAAAGAATGTGCGTTTAAAAGCATCTGCTATTTTTTTGTGTATTATTTTGTATTTAAATTAAATTGCTGAGTTCACACGATCAATATTATTGAGAGTGTTGATGGCATTGATTATTTATGTATTTTTCATAATAGTCTATGTATATTGATCGTGTGAACCCAGCCAATTCTAAATGCAACCTTTTCTAGTACTCACCTACAAATAGGGGCCTCATGAGATATTGCCGCTCATACGAGATTGTCCCGCGGACTTAGCCAATGATCTCTCTTTAAGTGTAGCCTGTGGCTTGCGTCTCGATGTAATGAGAATGAGTACGTACATTTATGGCCAAAAGCCACGTGATAGCCTGCAATGGTGTTTTTCTTGTGTTTTTGTGCACCGATCGAATCAGATCATTATAGCTTTATATTCATTAATTTTTCGGAGCTTTGGGATATACATATTCATAGCGTATTTTTATATCTGATGGAATGTTAACGAAATATTATTCTAAATAATATAATAATATTATTAATATAAACTTGGAGTTAGTAGAAATTTTGCCTAATTATTATTATTATATAATATTGGACTTAATGTTTGTATATTATGGGGCATAGGTATAGTTTCGGTCGTACAATAATGGGATAACATTTGTGTGAGCAACAGGGATGCAACAAGATTCTGTGATTGTTACTCAAATATTTAGGAGAACTCTTGTAAATTTTGGGTTGTTGCAATAAAATTTTAATATAATGTAAAAAAAAAAACATTTTGCAAAGTACTCCAATGAAATTATGCCCCGAGTAGCGTGTATGCACATGTAGTGTAGCAGAAGTGGCTAGTTTCACCACGCCGATGCTTTGTTCTTTTGAGTAATGTACAAAATAATCCAAATGTATCCTACCTATCACGTTTATTTCCATTTTCTTCGATTGTTTTCCGTTTGTTTCTTTCTCTGTGATTTTTACATTTTCTTTTTTAGATTGATACTTTTGGTGAAACTACTTACGTTAGCCATTTTATAATGTTTTGATTTGTAATACATTTATTGAAGTTAGTACCTGCCGGTACAAGGCGAGAGCTAGCCCTACATAGTGGGTACATTATGTTTTAATCTAGAGTTAACACAATTAACATTGTTTTAAATTCGATTATGTGGTAATCAGGGGATAGCACTGATGTTGCTTAATTTTCTTCATTTTAATAATCAAATAGTTATTATAGAGAGCAAATTGTAAATAAAACATCCAGATGTCCCTTTTTATGTTTGCTTTTATTTTTTTATCCCTAGCCGAATTTCAGTTTTCCTTTGGTTTGTATTTTTTTTTTTTTTTTTGCGGCTGCCAGAGCGGCAATTGGATATATTCCTTTCGTATAACTATACTTACTTTTATACTGGATACCGTTGACAGGTATTTTTGTGCATTCTGCCCTCATAACAAAGAAGGCCGCCAAGTAAACGGAAATTCCATATACTTAGCGGCTTTTCTTACTCAAGTAACTTGTTAACTGTTGTGACAAGCGCGCGGGTCACTCTCCCCGTGGCCGGCCATAGAGGGCGCGGCGCCGCCAACTGCTGTCTCGACAATAACCCAGTGTCAGACAATAAACATTCTGTTCGATTAGTTTCCGATTACGTTATGTACCTATGTGATAAAGAAATAGATAGAAAAACAAAATTTAAGATAATTTCTTCATAATTTTTTTAAGCTTCTCTCTCCCAGCATAATGAATTATGAACTTCTGAACCAACACACGCATCGATGTCATTTATAACTGTAAAAGCCCCAACCTACGGTAAAAGCCCAAATTGATGGGTGCGTCACTGAATCATAGTAGATGTTTTCCAACGCCGCGCATAAATCGTTATGGTAGGACTGGACTAGTGGCACTAGACTATGAAGGGCAATCTCCAACCCCAACTATTACAAGAAAAATATAAGAAAAATTAAGCGATCACAGAATAATTTTGGGCTTTTACCAACTTATGTTGGTAAACAATATCGTAACTATCGATACTTACAAGATGTGACAAAATAGGTGTAGGGTAGTAGGACCCGTTAACTGGTGTTTACACTCATCATAAGAACTTGGTTTACAACTTAAACATATTAGTACTCCATACAAATTGATCACCTGGTTGGGAAATTTTGTATGTAAAATTAAATAAATTGCTATTTCAGCAAAGTTGTAGAACAAAATTTGTTTGATTAGTAGATACTCCAGTTAACGATCCTATAATATATGTATTACTATTTATTTTGCTATACACCTGTATAATAAAAGGCTAACCATTGCTTTTAATAAATACTTACCACCTGAAGTCGAAATTAAGATTTATTAGGATCATAGTTCATTGAGCAAAAAACAAAAATTTAAGGGAAAATGAGAAAAGAAAGTTTGAAAAGGTTTCATATTTTCAATGTATCGAGTTGACCGTAATTTTATTCACTTGTGTAGGATTATTCTACGATTTGCAAATTATTGCCTAATTGGTATCTAATGTAATGCAATTTGACGTTTTTGCGATTTGCACAGTGTCGAAGTAGTTAAAAAGTTTAATTTTTATTAAATAAATTTAAAGGTAACTTTTAATTTCAAATAGCGATCTCCACTTCAGACGATGCGTCTGCCCATGGCGACCCGAGATCGACTGGGATCAAGCTAACTTTGATGATTTTAATTAATAATACAGTACTCTTTTATACAATATAAAAAATGGTAAAAAACAAGTCTGATTTCACACGTTTGTTATTTAATTGATGTTTAGTGTTTAATAATAAGATTTAGATAATGTAAAGATGGATGGTATACTCAACTTACAGTAGGTCAGATTTGCACTCATCACTCACGAGACGACAAATCTTTGAAATTTTATTCGTCTGCGTCAAATCTGTCCTCTTAAAAGACTATAAATAGTGCTCTGTTAGGCTCATTATATGTAGAAGTAATGTTAATTCGGGTTCTATATCTACCTTTATTGGTATAATATGTGTGATAATAACAATAAGCTAGCTTTTCGTATAGATGAAGTACAATGACTAAATAATAGGTCAATGATGTTTGAAATTATTTTTACACTCTCTATTTTATACTTACTATGAATGTGATTTTGTCAGTAGTTTTAGATTGATTACGCAGTCCAGTTGTCGGTTTCTAAAGCTTACACACTTACTTTGAAAAAGTTTTGAGCCCAAGTCTCGTTAGAGCTAAAGTCAAGCAGTTTGATAAATAGGTACCTAGGCATTTTTTATCTTTTCGCGTTTTGTGGTGTTGTTTAATGGCATAGCTTTAATTATGGTCTGCACTTTATAAACTATAAGGTACAGACTTATAATATTGAATAGCTATTCCCTTATAATACAGTATGTACTGTGACTGACTGGGTTGCTGACGAAAGACAACTAAAGCGTACAGAAACTTGGAAATTGGAACATAAGTAAGTTCTATAGACACAAGTCCGAGCCCTAAGAAGGGTTTCTCAAATATCAATCCTTACGTGGGTGAAACGGGGTGTATGGGTGAAAAATTGTATTTCCAGGTTCGGGCTATTTACACCAGAAGTAGGTACATAGGCGCACCAAGCCACGGACGCTTCACTTATAGTAATAAATCAATCATTTGAAATTCTTTCCGTCACTTCTTTTAGTTTCACCAGGTTCCACCTACCTTACTTAACGATGCTGTTTCCCGCCACATAGGTGACTACTAATTTAATGCATCGCATATTTTGCCGTCCAAAATGAAAAGAAATATGCAATACGGCGGCTGGACTGTTTTTATTAAATAGGGTTTATTCCACAATTCTACGGTAAGCCACTCGAGCCGAGTGCGTTGCGTCGTATGTATGTGTAGGGTGGGCTAGCTGCGTTTCAGAGTCAGTGACAGGTCGCGAATTTTCATATAATGGATGGGTTATTTAAACATATGTATTATGCCTGCAGGCTGTAGACAAAATACCCAGGCAAAAGCCCATCTCCCTCCAGCCACGCAAGTCTGCGCGGCTCAGTGGCATAATTTTGAAATTTACAAGTCATGTTGGCAGACAAGTAGGCCCTAACATAGACGCGACTATGACTCTTTAAGATAATCGAAACACCGAAGATTTTATAATATGTATAATAATAAACTATACTTAATATCTATGTGTGTTAAGTCACTAACTACATGTTGCTGACTGTACTATAATAAATATTATTAGATAGGTACTAAGGGTAAGTATGTACACCTACATATGTTATATGACAATATTTGTGTCGTACATATATTGATTTCGAAGAAAAATCTGGGACTTTTTAAAGGTTAAACTTTCAACCGTTGCGTTGCATTGCATTAAAAGTGGGTAGAATGTCAAAAGAGGTAGGTCAGTTAGCCCTTTCAATAAGATCGGTGACAATGGGATAGTGTAAAAAATAAATATTTTGTCTAGATTGGACGCAATCTTCTATAAGGCAATGTACGTTCAGACTTAGCCATCTACTTAACTAATGTAGTAAAAACTTATTCAATTGCTCACCAACGACGATAGACTCATGTTTTTCGATGGAATACAAAAAGAAGACAGGGTTACTCGAAATATAATAAATTCGAGGGATAATTATTGATAATAAATTGTCTATATTCTGTATAGTTTCAAATGAAAATTAGTATATTTTAGGTACAATTGAAATTATTTGAAATTCAGTCGATTTCCGTACTGCGATTTTGAGCCCCCTGCGGTAACCTATGGTTCATTCCAATCAAAAAAAAGCAAAAGGTAAACAAACATAGTATGCACACGTTTTGACTGACTCGGTGGCTAAGTGGTTAGCGATCCTGACCTCTGATCCGAGAGTCGTGGGTTCGATCCCCACACAGGGCAAACTTTTCTGTGATGAGCAGAATTGTTTGCTCTGAGTCTGGGTGTATTATATCTATATACATATGTATGTATTTAAAAGTATATGTGTATGTATATCAGTCTCTGGCTCCCAAGATACAGGGAATCCTAGTTTGGGGCCAGATGACCGTGTGTGATTTGTCCCAGATATTATTATTATTATATTATTATGCAGATGACATTGACATGTGTCAGTTCCATAGTAAGTTTTGCTTTTTTTTGATTGGAATGAAGTATAAGTACTTTGATACACCCTGAGCTAAATCACACAGCCCCATAATATAATAATTTTGTACATACTCACCCTTATTACTTTTAAAAACTTATCAACAACTGATTCTTGTATAAGCATTTCCAAGTTATAATCTTTAGAGCTTATAGGTGGTGTAGAAAGTAGCAATTGTAGTGATTTTTGGATGTTGCAAGTTGTCCAGTCAGTTCACACTCGGTATGGTTTTTATGGCACGTATGAAAATTTGGTTTAGTTGAGATACTTGAAGGTCAGTCTGCAGCATCCAAACTTGATATCGGGGATGTCTAAAATGTAGTCGGCTTTTTAACCAAGTATCGATCTAAGTATTTAACTTTTTATCAAAGAAACGCTGTGGATGTAGAGTATATGCATAGAGATAGTTATTTCTACAATTTATCATTGAGAGTTGCATGCTGGTGACCGAAGAACACTCATTTTTGACCTGACTTAACAGAGGTTCAGTGATTACCAGATGCTAGCTACAAATATTGTACCTATATCTTAGAGGCGTAATTTTCTATGTAACTACTCAAGTAGATCTGTCTCATAAAAATGTGATTTTATTGTCCAAATTATAATATAGGTATACTGTAACTTATTTATTCGTAGAGTTACTAACATTTGCTGTCTTCTATATGTAATATTTACTCAATATGAATTCACAATAATACTTTTTTAAGTACCTAACGAATATTCTAATAGAGAATTAGAGCGAACGTCCCTTTCCAGTGTTGTTTGTATTGTATTGTAGTAATGTCTAGCTCCAAATGTCTAGCTAGCTAACTAAAGTAGCGATTACATTTTCCTGAATTTAGGAAGCCTAATTTAGATGTGCGTTAGGAGGCGTGTGTACTTCTGCGATTCGAATGATTGTTTTCTAGAATACATGTACCTACAGACAGACCCTACAGTGTAGCTTTTATAAAATATAGTGTAGGTACCTCTTTATATTCGCAGAAATTTTGAAAAATAGGTACTACACCCGCCATCGTGAAGAAAATCATATATTCTAGAAAAAAACAATCACAGAGGCACACCCGCCGTCCTGACACACATCTAATCAGGCTTACTAAGTTCAGGATAGTGTAATCGATACTTAACCGCAACACGTTATATATGAAACCCAGACTGCAAGAGGGGTTCCCCCTCTATCTTAATTAAATTTAAATGAACCAATCTCATATAAAGTGAAGCGGAGCGGAACACAACTGCTAAATTCATCTCTTAAGTCCACATTAACTAGGTATGTATAACTTTTTTTTTGTAACTAGGGAACTTTGCCTCAGATACTTACTATTTGTTAAATAAGTAGTTATGGTACGACCAAAATAGCGAAATTATATCATACAGTTCACAATTATGGTAGACATAATTATGCAACGTGTGTAGAACGTACGGAAAATAATGCTACATTTAGGTACTGGGGAAATTTAAAGTACAAATTTATCATTACATCCCTGAAAAGTTAACTGCTTTTAAGCTCTTTCTTTATAAGTATACTTAGTATTATATAAGAGAAAGAAGTTGCACTTCATCCTCTATACCTGGATATTCTAAACAATCTGTTCTAACAAATTAAAAACGGATAACTTTTTAATTATTTAAAAGCACTGTAATCCATTGTAACAATTAATATAGTGGGGCAAGTTAAGGTCGAATTTCGGGTTAATGTGAACGCAACGTACAAAAGCACCTTTTAACAACCAACTCCTCCGGCGGCCATCTTGGATTTTATAACAGCCATTTTATATTATCAATGTTTGCTTCTAAATCACTTATTGCTACTTATCTAGAACGTAGGTACATATTATTAGGGGTTAGAGAATAGAACTACACAAACAAATCAGACAAATCTATGTACCAGTTACCTTATATTCACCATTATTTTTCAAAATAACCGATCGATTTATTTCAAATTTCAACATACATTTTTCTTATAAGTAACTATTATAGACACCAAATATGGCAAAATCCAGATGGAGATTCCAAATATGCGAAGATAGTTCTACGTTCTCCAAATCAGTGTTTGAAAGAAATTAACAATTTCTGTAGCAAGACTTGGGGCTACTCTGATAACTTCAAGTGTGTCATGCTACGCATGCTTGGCAATGCATGGCAAATTGGCAATCCATGACACACTGTCGTGCCCTACCTCCAACTTCTTGCACTCGGGAGGATCTTTTTAAAGCCAACCAATGGGCTATTCATATAGTTACGTTGCGGGCTAAGTTGCAGTAAGTCACACCAAACCCACTGAGACGAATAGAACATCAGTACCTAGTCGTATAGAGCTGACAACCTTTTTGCACTTTGAAAACGTCAGTTTAATCCTTTATTTTTTTAAATAAGATTAGGTATTACTGCAAGGTGGTAGTTGCCATTTTTCAAAAATTAAATAATGAAGTTGTTTAAAAAAGACCCTGTAGATAGGTAGATTCAAGGACTAACCCCACGTAAGTAAATAATTTAAGAGCGCCCTGTATGTTGAAAACTGATTGTATAAGTTACTTAAACATTGAGTATATATATTTTTTAAATACTCTATTATAACCGGCGGCGGTGTCAGCCGATATTGCCCTCATGAGAGAGGCCGCAAAGTATACGGGAACTCCATATACTCTGCGGCCTTTTCCTTATGAGGGTAAGGGTACCACAATGATTTATTCAAAACTTTGAATAGTTTTATTCTATAAAATTAAGTTTGTGTACATGACTCCAATCTTATCTACGTCTGCTACTTAAAATACGACTTTGTTAGCCGCCTGCGGCAAAACCAAAAGAAGGGTTATGACTTACGTATGTAAACTTGTTCCCTTATATTTTACGCAATATAGGCAGGACGCTCTTAAAATATTGAATAGACTCGTGTTAGATATAAAACGGTGACATGATCACACCCTTTCGAATTAAAGTGTAATTTTATAACAATTGATGTGCCTAAGTGTTAAACTCTATAATTATTAATGTATATAAACTATATAATTATTGAATAGTTATTTGTACTTATTATCTAAAGTTGATGGTATAAGATCAAGTTCAAAATTAGTCACTATACAAATGTTTTTAAATATAATGCTTGCGGATTGCCCGATGACCATGACACTATTTTTTTTCCAAATGTAAGTACTAACATTCAAATAATTCGTATAAAGTAATGCACTGATTTCATAAATTCATATGTCCAGATTTTAAAATGTAATGGTTGAGGATTTCAAATACTCACTTGTTTTATAAAACCAAATCTATGTCCAATTAAATACTAGGGGTTTATTCTATAATAGCACGCTAATATGAATTTACACGCATTTAACCTGAAGTCTCCTTACTTAAATGTAATATATTTATAAATAGAATTTATTACGTCGTATGGTGTACTAAAAGTCGGCAAATAATGTGTAATGTAACGACTGTTACTCATCTATTCATCGCAGCGCTTGAGAGGGCGGGTGTGTCGGGTGTGTCGGGTAGTGTGTAGACTTTATTGTGATATCAGTAAACATTTTCATACGAGCATCCAACCTCTTGTTTCATTTCTGTATTTATCGTATATCCTTATAGAAACTACTCAGCAATATATATATATAAATACAGGTTGTTAAAAAAAGTGCATTTGAAATTTTAAGGGGTTACTCAGAAATGCTTACTTGATTCTCTTGATTGATTTTTTCAATATTTTCCTTTATTCTATACTTCCTTCTCCCGCCCTAGCAGACTGTGGCGCAAAGGTTAGGATAATATAATATCTATAAAAACACACGTGTTCACTAGCCTTACTATTTCCATGAATCCAGCACGAACATCAATGTCTCCTTGACATTTACAAAAATTGTCCCGCACGCGACTCCTCCGTGGTCTAGTGGTCAGTATGCTCGTTTCACATCAAGAGGTGCCGTACGATTCCCAGCGGGGTCCAACTTGTAATATGTATTTGGTTGGTGGTAGGGCATTTTCGGACCCCCCCGCCTTGGGCGCTTGGCTAGCTTAGCTACCACCATCTTATTTTAGTCATGCCGCCCGCGCCCCCGCGCCGGTAAGCCCGCTTCCATCTTCTTCAGCATCATCACTTACCACCAGGTGAGATGATGCTAAGGGCTAAACAAACGTATACAGCATGTTAAAAAAACGTGTTTGAGACTTTAGAGGTTACTCAGAATCAAGTATAGAACAAGAAAAATATTGAAACAATACGCTCTTCAAATTTTGTATGAAAAAGTGAAAGAAGTTGTAGATCGGATTATTTCAATATTTTTCCTGTATTCTATACTTCATTTTGAGTAACCTTTTAAAATCTCAACGAACTTTTTAACACCCTGTACAAAAAAGACAGCCCGTGAGAACACGTAGTCGTCTTCCACCGGCCACAGTTTTTTAATAATTATAAATAATAATAATAAATTTACAACGTATTTGTTAAGGTTTGAAATCAAGGCTTTTTCGACAAATAAAACACCATGTACGAAGTAAGCTTTTTTTACTAAATTTAAGTTTTTACGCACTAAAAAGTAATAATATTGAACTCATATACTATAAAACATGAAATAGATATTGTTGGGTGAATATTTACAATTGTAGGTATTGCTAATATGCAAATCAGAACGTATACAAAATGGTTACTTGGTTCTTGGCAGCTATCTAGAGGCAGCCAATAAGTTTTTCAAACAAGAGTTTATGAGATATATTTACAAGTTTTCGTTTTTAGGCTTTCCGACAAGTAAGTTAGTCATATTAAAAATCGTCGAGTGAAACAGCGTTTAATAAAATATATCCGTTCTCTGGGGTTCTACTTAACAGACTCAGACAAGTTTTGTTCTATGACTTAGCTGAAAAAAAAAAAAAAAAAAAAAACTTCTCATTCAAATCTCTAAGCTGATTTACAACTTTGTATGGGAAGTTTTTTTTTAAACTAAGTCATAGAATAAGAGTTGTATGATAAGTTTTTCACTATGATTAGTAGTAACCTCTCGGTAACGGGACCTATCTATTTAATCACACTGTATAAAACTGTTTTTTTCGACGATCAATGTAGAGTCCTCGCCACTAAATGATGATTGTGAGACTCTAGATGAAAATTAATGGGATCATTTTTAATCTTCGGAAAATCTTGTTGGATGGAATTTGAATTCCGATATTACATGTTTGGCACGAACTTATTTATATTGCATTTGCAGCCTCAAATATAAATTAAGCAAACGAAATACATACAGGTTGTGTAAACAGGTGCTAGGTAAAACGGAACAGATATTTTTATCAGATTTTTTACACATGAAACTAAACAAGTATTGTTTTACAACTTTACCGGAATCACAATAAATGTTTGGACATCTCATACAACTGATCTGCTGACTGGCCTATTTTTTTATTTTGGGCAAAAAATTATACAATTTCAACGACTTTGTAGGACTAAAGTTATATGCTTGTATAGTTTCAAGAGTAGAAATTCCACTTAGATAAATCAGTTATTTTTACCTAACACCTGTATGTGAGCGATAAGTATCTAATTATTTTTGTGTATCCCTTACAAAAATTCAGGTGTGAAATGGTTCTAGTTGCTATGACAAAAGTTTAGGCATCTTATTTAAGTATTAGAATCGCAGATGCGTTTAAGAAATGACCCAGACTTACTAAATACACTTGTGTACGTTATTTACAGTGCAACGGAGATCTGTTCACATTGTGTCTGGCAGTCGAGTCGTTAACAATTATCAGTCAAAATTACGAAAATACCCTACTGATAGGTATTTTGTTACACACACCACCACAGTTTACATTGAGGCTACTCCGTATCAAACGAGCATACACACATGGTATCTAAGCACTCCCTAAAAATGTAAAACATTTAAATGTGCATCATAATTTAGTTTTACTTTCTAAAGTAAAGTGCTTCAACAGGTAACCGCTGTCTAGTTTTGGGGTAGCACGATCAAATTCTAGACTGCCAGTTCCAAGTTCGAGATGACATATACAAGTTATCCTATCTGATGTTAAAACTACCAGTATAAGGCTTCGTTTTTTATGGAGTAATCCAGCTATACTGGGAGTGTTACCTACCAATATCATAGATGCGTTTAACATGATGCAAAGAAATAGTTCATGCGATTTAAAACTCACACCCAATGACTAATAAAATACCTGTGTGATGTTGCTTAGTATTGGTTTTAGTACGGAGTAACCTATTGTAAACAGTGCAATTAACATACAATTCCTATCTATATATTTAAAACAGTTTGATGTATTAAATGATTTCTCAATCGCTAACAGACGCTCGCTAGGGATACGGTTTCATATATTTTTCTATATTTAAGTTTGTAGTTACACACATAGGCTGACAGTCATCCTCTGTAACTAAAGCTATTTTACAATTATATTAAATATGACATTGCATATAGTAAAATTATGTTCTGAGATCATATTTAATACATCACAGGTGTTAAAGAGAAAATTAAAATAAATCGTAAGCAGCTCGAAGTCTAACGTCTCCGTGTATAAAATGAATAATAAATACTTAGTATATTTTTCATTTTCTTTTCGGTTGTGTAAAGTATACAAACACTTTATTTTTAGAGCGTCATGTTTTTTAAAGTTGGTACATAACATCTGATTAAACATCGAAACAACAAAATTATAATTTAAAAAATTCAGCGTGGTCTTACAAACAGAGAACATCAACAGTGCGCATCGATAGTTATCTTATTTAAGATTTTGAAATTCTATTTTGGAATCGAAACGGCGAATACAGAACTGTAGTTCATTCCAATGAAAAAAGCAAAAGGTAAACAAATATAGTATGCATCTGACATTGACATGTGTCAGTTCCATAGTAAGTTTGTTTACCTTTTGCTTTTTTTTATTGGAATGACATGGAAGAACATATTCATATTATGGACTGACTGGAGACAAAAAAAGAGTAGAGTCGTCGAGTGCAATCTGTTCTAAAGACCACAATAACACACAATTTGTATAATCAAGCAAGAGCAACGTCAAAATATCTTATAAACATATCATAAAGTATACGAACGCCTACCAGTGTAGTTACAATACAAAAGTTGCCTTCAATGGCATTTGTAAATAGTGTCCTATAAATTTCTGTCAAATTTTTAAATTCATTTTCACATTTCATTGAAGTCAGACAATCGAGAAACAGAGCACTAAAGAAATAGTTACACAAACAATGTTTTATTGCTAGGCATACAGTTAATTCAAACAGAATTTGTCGCGAAACGAGGACAGCAAATAACCAACCCGATCGAGTTAGTACATAATGTCTTTTAGAAAACGTTCATTTTAAAATTAAGCTGCGACCCTCCGACCTAATCCGAAATTTTAATTTGTACTTTTAATGAAGGACCGCAGCAAGTATTATAAAGCGCCGAATCTAGGAACAACGATATGCAATATCCACTTGCTCGTTATTCGCGCTCTAACAACTATACCTAATGTTTTAGAATTCCAATATTATATTATTTAAAAAAACAATAATCATAAATATAATCCGTTAAAATGCAACAACAAACAAATATACTAATTTGCAACAGAAGTACCGATTAAATCTTGTCAAAACACAAATACTCAAAGTGCCTAATTATCACATCTAATGCTTAAATGTCACAAAAATAGCGGCTGCTTAGTGGTAGCGTGTTGGTAAAATGTCCCAACTAATCAGGATTTATTTACACTGATTACATTATTTGCACAACTGATTACCAGGTGTAAATCTTAAATGCCGTACCGTGGGGTGACGCTTAGTGCAACACCAGGCAAAAACCGTCAACCAACTATCCCAAGGGACATGCATTTATTTACTGTGATCGATAGAATTTACAAAACTACTTTCATTAGGAGGTATCAGAGTACTTTGAGTATTTGTATTTTGTTTGTTACAAAAAAATTACACAATATATTGCCCGTTCTCTCTACTTGCTCGCCTACACTATGACATTTTCTTTGCGGTAAGTGAAGGTTGCTTCGAAAATGAATATATTGCACATATCTCGCTATTTAGTGTACAAAGATACGACAGCTAAACATTTTCGAGTTTTAACAAGACGGGTAAGCAAAGCAAGCACATAAACGTAGTGAAAATGCGTCAAAAATGCTCCGACACTGTCAGTGGGAAATCTGATTTCCACACATGCCTTAGCACTTTCAAGGCATTAAAGTTGTGACTTGCGGATCAAGTGCCAAAAAGGATTACGAACGCTACACTCCATTACATGACAAAGTCTTCGATTGTGTACCACATTAAATCCTACGACTAAAACTAGTTTAACTTAATTTATTTGTCAAAGAGATCATAATAAACTTATAATTAATTGTCACATTATTCATTAACTTGGGAGAAAAGTTGAGTTGGAAATTCAAACGAGTTCTATTGCATACCCGATTGCCGGGCATTGAGCAAAATGTGGAAAAAAGTGTTTTGTGATGTTTCGCGTGACATAATCTGGACAAAAGGAGAATATATTAATTATAATATTTTACGCTTACCAATAATAATGTTTGAAACTATCTTACAAATTACTTAACATTATTATAATTGTTCTCCGCAACGCTATCGATATAGCGCTGTCGCCGAAATAAATTAAGAGATAAAAATATTTGCACAATAGCCTGCACGCACCATTTCAAAATTGAACATTTACATTATTTTGTGGTTTTACAAACATGATTGTCGAGGAGAGTCCATCGGTAGGAACGTGTAGCTGCCGAGGAGTGGTGTGGTCGCGGCGCGGCGTTCAAGCTGGTGTTGTTGGCTCGGGGTGCTGCTGCCAGGGGGCGCCTAGCTGGGGCGCCTAGCTGGGGCGCTTGTAATGCGGCTGCAGGCGCGCCACCTTGGGCGGCCGGATGTGCGCGCCGTGCCCGCACTCCAGCTTGTGCGCGTGCGCCGGCGACTTCTTGCCGGCGTTCGACAGCCGCTTGCGGGGCTTCAGGAAATCTGGAAAGGTGAAAAATTAACCATGATAAGGTATAGTTTCTGCCCATGGTAGTTGAGAGATAGGACGCTTATGTACCTATGTAAGGCCCAGTGAAATGGATTGTTATTTCTTAACTTGTGTAAGTTGTTGTATGTAACCCAAAGTTGTATGATCCTGCCAAGACATTTGTAGAGGCAATCACACGTGTCGCTATGACATGTCGCTATGTCGTTCGTTTGACATGAAAGCGGAGTACAGTCAAAGTTTTTAATCCGTAATTAGAAAGTTTATCATTATAGGTCGTAACCACAGATGGTAAAAGTAGTAGAGCGTAACTTACGATCGCGATAAAACAGCGATCAATGAAAGAGATCTTTACAATAGTATAAGTTTTGAATATCATGAGTTTTTGGTGCTGCGCGGATTACAATGCTTCTTGCGTGAACAACGACGCGCAGTAAAAACTATCGAAGGCGTGGCCGTCGAATATGCACATATTTAAGTTTACGACCCCGAACTGCAAGATTCGTTAAGGTGCCGGGTGGATTTAAAAACTTAAAAATTACGACGGTTGACATTTTTACGACTCTATCCATAACGATAGGGTTGTAAAATAGTAGTCGTGACGTTCTTAACAGTACGTCGGAGGAAACTTCGGCCCAAATCCCATAGCCTCGGCATGGTGGCGGCTTTGTGATTGTGACCATTTGGGACTGAAAAAATATCGTCGCCATAACAATAAAAAGTTTATGGCGTTTTTACTACTGTTTAATCTGTATTATAATTGGATAGTTCGTGAGTTATTGGTGAGAATGGTAGGCTAGGGTATCGGTGGTAACTCTTGTAACTGTTATTCTTTTGCCAATCGAGCCGGATATTCGGTTAAATTATGTACTTTAAAAATGTTCCCGCATCTTTTTTGTTATATAAGTAAAAAGGAAGAAACATCGGCATCACATTATAAAGTTGTATAGAACATCAAACAGAAAATCGAAAAACTAAAATTATATTAATCAAATGAAGCAAAGAACCTAAATAGCAGGAGGTGTAAGAATCGAGTTGCGGTTTTTTTCAGCGTAGACATTTCACGCCAGTGTGACCATTTGTGGCAGATTTCTGCCATTGGGCAGATTTTTAACACTGACAGAATAAGCTGACGATTTAAAAAAGTAGCAGAATATGGTCACACTGTTCCACGCTAGGAATACTATAGATAGCAACAAGGAAGGTAAAATAGATTCGCCGAAGTGACCATTTGATGCCACAACAATAATGTAGCCTCCTAATCCTACATTTCCCCTTATAGCTCAGAATCTACTTCCGTTCCGTTCCAGTAGCACACTGACCAGAAGTTCTTCTGCAAGGGATAGCTCAGAATCTACTTTAATTTAAATCCTTAAAAATAAATAATTTCGAATACCTACGTTAAACTAAATAAATGAAGGAGACTATTTCGAATTGGAAATATGTATTTGATACCAACTCTCTAATTAAGATAATATCATCAGTCAAATTGTCAAAGATTAGTTAAACATAATTGATTAGCTTAAATGCATACAAGTTACGTAATATTTAACTACACAGTAAGCGTTAAACTACATAGTGATCGTTAAACTACATACATGTTTATGGAAATTTCCCTCTTATCAACGTCAAGGGCAATCAAATCGCGTTCAGTGCGATGAGTCGAGACCATTTCGTGATAAATAAATTGTCTGAACAGTTCAAGCAAAAAGTCGCGTCATTTTGAGCCGAGAACTATGTCAGTGACGTCACTTCGCCTCAAGGTCGACTAGTGGACTAAAACCAGAGCGGTCTCCCGCCAAAACTGCACGTGGGCACCTGAAAGCGTGGCTGGAAGGACACATTGAGATGTATAAGAGTTTAGAGCAAGACCTTAAACATTACTGAACGTAAAAAAGAGACATTCCGTCTACGTATATTTGTACAATTTGTAATTTTAACCAACTTTATAAGCAAATGGTTATATCTGTTTACAGTCTCCGCAACGTCCTAACCAAGGCAGGCACGTAAAACACGCTGCGAGACGTGCAAAGGTGTGGCTTGGTAACCCAATTCCCGCGTAAATTTCAATGAAGCATTCCCGCCATTTTCTTGAAGACACTATCAACATACGAATTTTGCCGTTTATCATTGATGTCCTGAGGTTTATAATGCTATGTTTGTGTGTTCGTAGCGTAACGTGGCGTGGTTAGCGTAAACATGCGGGTGTATGTGTAAACAAAATGGCCTTGGTCGGCGGAGTGCGTGTGCGCAGAGCGCAGGCACAAAATAGACACAGAAGGTCCGCTCAATACAAACCACTAAAATCGTAAGCATATACATGCTTATAGAAATATACGGTCATTCGAGGCAAGGTCACGATCGCACAGTACGTGATCTTTCCTACAACGACCGTATACGTCTATAAGCATGTATATGCTTAGGATTTTAGTGAGCGTATTGAGCGGACCTTCTGTATCTATGTGTTTTGTGGCGCAGGGCCGCGGCTTCTGTGAAAAACAACTTTATATAGGTACCATACCATGAACCATATCGATGTTGTTATCATATTTTAGGCTCATATCACGAGTTGACTACAATTTGAGTAACGTTATAAGTTTCTTAAAAATTATTACAGAAGAGATACTGGCATGAAATGTACTTCATAATAAATTTGGGTTTCGTGGTAAAGTGAGCACGAATTCATCAGTTGGTCGCCGCCGGAGAGCCGCAGTTATTTTTACCGACCTAAATATCTGCGCGGGCGGCCCAGCCACGGCAATTTGCTTGTTTACCGTGCAGTAGCAGTAGCGCGGTCTGCATCATCATTCGCTTTAAATTTGCGCTCCCACCAACAAATTCACCAACCTCATTTAAATCTCTTCATCCACTTCTTATTTCACGTAACAACTAAACTTGTTTGAAAATGGTCGTGTGCTATCTATCACTCTATCACGAATTGAAAATGATGCATACCTATTTTATGAATCAAAACAAGTAGTGAGGTTTTATTTAAGGCGAATTAGCGATGGTCTTGAACTGAAAGAACGTCGGAAATAACTAAGCAATATGCAGACAATGCAATGCAAGCATATAGATACTTTGACAATCATAATTATACCAATCGTATCTACATTTCTTTTAAAGTAACTGTTGTAAATGACTCTAATCTTGTCTCTAGACAACATGATGTGCATTTAAAGTCTGATGGCAGCGAACAAAAAACTGGGAATGGCATCTTAAAGGATCACCTAGAGGCAGGATTTAAGCGTCAAATTAGATTTTTTCTATGTCACGCTTCCTCGATTACAGCGCGAACAAAGTTCTAGTGGCACGAAGCGTCACTTTTGGGGATGTTTGTCCCGTCACTGCAGGCGTTTGATCTTGCCGCTTGCGCAGGAGTGCAGGAAACAGCCGCGCGCTACGTGAATAGATAATCACGATGCGTGTCATCGCTGGAATACGGCAATTAAACAATGCAATGTTTACTGCTTTTTAAAGCGTGTAGGATGATGCAAGTTTATTATTCACGATTCCTGTAAATTAGATATATCTTTTGTTATGACGCCCCCTAGCTTAGTGGTGCCATGATTTGCGCAAGGTTGCCGGCATCGGCAACAGATGGATGCATTTGTCCGAAAATAAGTGGCGTGCCTTGTATGAAGCCTTTGTCCAACAGTGAACTGATACTGGCCGATGAGTGATGATAAATACATAGGCTGACAATGACTAATATTTTGTAGCTTAACGTTGATAATTGACCACGCTGAATACGTTTAAAACAACCGACTTCAATCGCAACAACTCCAATTTTGCTATGTTTTTGTTAATTTTCTCAAAAACCGCTGAATCGATTTCGATAAAATTTATATGGGACCACCTGTGAAGTATACTCTTTCAAACAAAAAAAGAATTTTCGAAATCGGTTCAGGCGTCTTCGAGTAATCGGTGAACATACATAAAAAATATATATATATATAAAAAAAAAGATTCCGACGAATTGAGAACCTCCTCCTTTTTTTGAAGTCGGTTGAAAAGTGATCAATGATCAAAATGATCATGGAATTCTTGGTGGTGGTTTGTTCAAAGGCTGTGGGAAGACGCAAGGGAGCCGCGTGTCACGATCCAGGATACTGGGAACTGTTGCCCTCGTGACTGGGGTCCATCAATACCCGAGCCAAATGGGATACGAGTTAAGAGTCTTTTTGTTCGAGAATTTACCACAAAATTACAGGGGCACGAACTGATGGCTTTCATTTGAGCTGTTCTACTTACTTTCTGAGCGGAGAAAGGAGGAACATACAACGGTCATTACTCTAACAGTAAATTTCGTTTCGCTTTGGATAAGAAAGGCCAATCAAAGACGATGCCTGTGCCTGATTACCTTCCTGCGGGAACTCTTGTCTTTTGTGGTTTTTAACCAACTAAAATTTTATAGCGACATACATCTTTCGGATACATGTTTGAGATCTGCTTGAGTAGTTCGGCAAAAACCGGTAATATCTGAAGAACTACTTTTGTAAATCTTTACGGAATCTTGGATATATTATTGCAAAGATAGTGTAAGATAGGTTTCGAAGTCAGAAGGGGCGAAATTTGATGTTAAAGTTGATTTACAATATACCACTTGAAATGTATCATACTGCTCAATTTCAGAAATACGAATCTCAAGATCATTAAAGAAAAACATTCCAAAACCGGCTCAAAGGATAATGAGGACATTTTTTTAAAAGGGACTTCTCTATGACGTATGCGTTTTAAGACAAGTCGAAACTTGATCGTGCGCGTCTCTCCATAGCTATATTCTTCTAACTAAAGTCCGCGTATACGCTGATGTTGTGGACTATACCAGCGAGTCGAGTATCCGTCGCGTCGCGTGGGCGCGCCGCCGGGACCGATCCAAACAGGTTGCCTCGCTCGCCCTAGCGCACGCTAAGTTTTTTTACTATTTGCTTCATCCTCCTCACTGAGCCAGGGCTGATATTCATAGCTACTGGCAGTTAAATTTAAAATAGACTGAACTGGCTCGTGATTGGGTGTTACTCGAACTGGTTTAATTGAACACAAGTAACAATCTGGGTCGAGTGAAAGGCGGTGTCAAAATCGTTACGGATATGCATTCATTGCTCTGTGAATTGAGCGTTGTAGGCGAAGCCAACATAAACTAGGTAGGTGATATAAAACTCTTATGATCTATAGCGAAGAGAATACATAGTATTGATGAATATTAAGCACCATTTGAATAAACGTTTATAAATCTGGACCTAAAACTCAACCCTAGGGAGCACCTAGTACAACTGGATGGACGTAGAAGATAAAAAACGCAGCAAAAAGTAATCCCGCCGCATGCTACATCTACCGGTACGTATATGTTGGTTGTTTGGGCTCGCGGCTACTGGTTTTGAGTCGAGAACGCCTAAACAAATAAGTGACATGCAGGTAGCCGGTATTGTATCCGCCTCTTAACATTTGTTAAATACTATCAGATATCGTTTATGTCGCAACATATTATTCACTTTTTTCTTCTTTGGTAAGTGTTATATTTAAAACATTTAAGAAGGCAATGTAGCCGGCCATCAATAATGTATTCTTTTTTACCGAAGTTCACACATGATATGAAAACAAAAACAAAATATGGTGTTGATTGCTATTTGACTTACGCTAGTCAGTGAATTCACCTAGGTGAATGACAACATTATTGCAGTTCTTATTGTAAACTAAACAAAAAAACCTGGTAAGTACACACTGGCTATTTACAAAAAACCCAAGAATTGCCATTTACGAAAAATTCTGTAAACTTGTGTGTGGGAAGGCTGTACATACAAAATTTCGAGTCTAGACTCTGTACAAATGTTACTATGCAATTAATAATAAAGATGTTAATCTAGCAACAGGATGTAGCAAATAGGAAAATTAAATGTTGCATTTCAAATTGACCTGCCGCTTTAGGTCTTCAACACATTTGATAGCTAAAAATGTTTCACATACAAATTAACCTTAAAAGGTATTCATGTGAACTGCGCCATAAGTTTACGGTGAAACAAGCAAAGGCGGCTAGTTATTTAGAACTTGATCTAAGTAAGGGAATGATTGACGGCTTCACCGATAGGAATCGATAGTGTGAGTACATAAATTATACTTCGACGTCGAGTCCTATGTATATTTTAACTACCAATATCAATGTCAAGTTTATTATCAAATAAAGTACACTGAAAGCAAATATTATTATGATACTACTGACTGATAAAGGTCCTGACCTAAGTGCGATCGATAACGATGGCGTTTGTATCCTTATACGTTTAAACATCAATTTTACAAACATCGACGAATGTGTGCAGCATTTACTTAATAACCAGGTCAAACGTCGGGCTTTTAGAAATGTGTCTGTTTGTAGAAGACTACTCCTATGCGGAAAGTTATGTGAAAGTGAGTGAAATGGCAGGTATCGTCGCGTGGCTGCTGGCGTTCATTGGAGCAAACGAGCGATGTATTTTACTCTTTGTTTGTTTCACTTCATTCCGTATTCATTATTCAGCTTTCAACTACGTATTGCTTTCTTAGCGAATGAGAATGATACAGTCACCGTTTTATTTTGGTAATACACTGATCAGAAGCTTTGCATTAAGGAAATCATGATACAACCTACGTCACGATCGTACCCGTCAGCGGTGCCGAGCATACGACATGTCTCTGAGGTAATGAGTGGTGTGCAAATTCTGATTCGTTTGGGACTTGGCATAAAGGTGACGATGAGCAAACAGTAAGGGGTTGGACGTTGGTGCAACTATACTCGTTATGCGACTATTTACTTAACATGCATTAACAGCACTTAACATTGTCTAATCCAGGTACAAATCAATTCTAGACACGAAATGGGAATCGCGGAATTAGACAACGAGACATAAAGTAGCAGTACGCCTACACATTTTTACAATTCATGTTTAGGCGTGTTTGTACTGTACAAACACACTAAATCACCATAACAATGTTTATTCTGGGTAGAAATCGAATTCACACTCGATCCAAGTCACGAAAATACCACAAGACTAGACTCAAAAGTCACGAGATTTATCATAAATGTTGTATGTATGCAACTGCACGACGAAGTTGGATGCAGCGGCCTCCGGATTTAACAAATAATGTTTGATCGTATTCCTTTCCAACATTTCTTCAAGAGTTAAAAAAAATCATCTTCTATACAAACTTTGTTTTTTAAAATTAGCAATATTAAATTTTTATAGAAAGCAAAATGTACACTTAGTTGAATCGTTTTGCTCACTATGTATAATATTTCAACAGAAACGGCTTGTTCCTATCTCATTTACAATAGAGTTATAGTTTTGTATGGGAGATGACATTTTGAAGAGCTTTTAAATGTTTTCAAGCGATAAAATTCAATGGGAGTTGCAACTTCAATGGGCAGTTAAGATAATAAACCTGTGCATAGACGCACTGCTTGGTGCTTGCACCTCTAAAACCAGTATAGTGTGTCCTGGATGGATCCTGCGAGCTCTATCCCGGGAAAACAGGGAGCGGCGGCGGCGGTCATTTACCCCGAGAACATTGACTCGATATCTGGACTAGGAGCAAAGCAGGTGTAGTTAGGTAACACATTACGAGACCGCCACCGCTCCCGGCTTGGCTTGGCTGCCTAGTAGCTAACCTGCAATTACTGCGTTCAAACGCAATTATTAAACTCGCACAACCACTGCTATCACAGTAACTGAGAAAAGTATATTTATTATTTTTTCAAAAACTGTGAGGTGAAAGGCCTGTTTGTGAAGTGTTGCTTCATGTTTTATTCAATTTATGACGGACATACAGCAGCATTATAGTTAAGTGAATCTAATGATGAAACGAATGATAGCTGCTAAGTAGGTATGTTGAAATACATTAGAATGAATGTTAAATTAAAAGGATGCAAATCCCTATGAAATACTATTGTTTACCTAATGGATTTGACAGCCGTCATCGTCTGTCTTATTGTTAATCTATGTGCAGCTGCAATCAATAATCATATCAAGATTCACTTGACGTCTTTTAAGGTTACGTTTATAATTAAATTATGATTTTTACCGTCGTTGGTATTGAAGTTAAGCGGCACTTAATACCAGAGGTATTACGGTAGCTAGGATGTGCATCATAAGGGACCCTAATGAATGTTTTATATCATGAATAAAGCTCTGAGGCGGGCGGCGAGATCAAAAGATGCTTATGGTACAGGCGAGCCGACAAAGCGCCGACATTATCAGCCACTTGAACTACCCATGTGCACAACACTCATTTACAGACCACAACCCACTACCAAGTACCGACAAAACCTCGTCATTCAATCCGGGAAACAGGTATATCTCGCAAACCATATGTGAATGCAACTGAGGAGTCAAACTACAAACTGCTTTCTGTGCTGTTGAAATCGAAACAAGTGATAAAAAACTGAAGGCGGCGGTAATATTGAGATGCGCATGGTCACTTTCACTGCGGAGATATTTTAAGATATTTTATCCTGCTGCGTTACGCGGGAGCACCAACCGCATCCTCAGTTTATGTCAACCCATAAAATAAATCAGAGTGCCGATGCCACAGTGGACTCGACTCGCTTCTCATACAGAACCACTTAAGCTTAGGAGCTGCATTCACAGAGAAAACATGCGATATAAACCAGCAATAATTATCAAAAAACGCTTTGGATATTTTAAATAACGCGAATTCTCAGGTTAAATATATCGTGAGATGGGGATCAGTCTGACGGACATGCAACGCTGCCGTTGCGTTCCCATGATCGTTAATATTCAAATTTGGAAAACGGGAGCCGAAACTATATAAAAATTCGGGAACAATGGGATCGATACGGCATCCATAAAAGCAGGTATCGTAACGGACAGAACGGTAGCTAAATGTCTTAAGAACAAAAACTCCTTTGTAATCGAAACATTGTTCTGATATGTCCACTATTGTTACTGACAATAGAAAACTAGATATGGACCACTTTGAGAATATAAAGCTTAACATAAAACATCGGTTTCTGAAGAGTAAACAGCATGAGATGACCTAAGGTCGCTCTGAGATGTGCGACCTCTCCCGGCGGCGCGGCGGCGGTATTGTGCGAGAGAAAGGACGGGATTACCGCGAGGGGTGATGCTGCTAAGTATTACACGAACAATGCACACAATACACCTTGTGTGTTTACCCATGAATATGTGGAATAATGCACAATGACCGGTGCTATGCTAATAAAGCGACAACAGGTTATTTCTCAAGATAATTCTACGTGTATAACGAATTCGCGTCTCATGTTAAATCGTGCATACTCGTATTTAGGGGTCCCTAAAAATTGCTGGAGCTGTTATCCAGTTTTCTAAATTGTCTATTTAGACGTTTCTGCTAACTGTTATAGTGGGCTTTGTTAGGTAAATTGTCGTAATTAATATTCGTCGTCGTATAGCGGGTCGCGTCGCTGCGTATTGTGGAACAGGGCAGGTCGCAATGACACACAGAGAATAACTTTGCAGACATTGTTCACAATAAACAATAGTTCATGTGACCATCTTACTAAATAATTGTTAGCTTCTACATGCCACTTGCCATATTTTGCTGTCATGCAGTGCACTTTGTTGGTTTATTTTTCTCACCAAGTTGTTTCTGGTGTCAAATTTCGCTGCCCACCATTTGGTGGTGACATTTGGTAGATGCGCTACTTATTTGGGCAATTTTGTTCGGTGTAGTGGCTTAGAATTCCGTACCGTGGAGGGCCATCTGGTTGCGATGCAATGACGTGGATTAGCAACAACCGGGCCAAATTACAAGCCTCGTGCTAGAACATGCTAGTAGTCGACTGAGCTTTGACTCAGAGCAATGCTATTTTAGTATAGACTAGAGAATTCAGCTTATCTTAAGTGCTTGCAAGCTTTAAAGCGATAAGCGATAACACTTCATGGCTTTCAAACCTAAGTATGAACATATGTCACCAAAACTTTAAGATTAGATTCTTAAAATAGTTACTAAAATTCCTTTTTAGGAGCAAATTGCTTTTTAGGAGGCAGTGCACAATCATTGGCTGGTATGTTTTTTGGGAGAAGTCGGTGGTCTAGCAGTCAAAAAAAGCCGTGGCGGTGATTATAATCGTTTTAGGGGCGCGCGCGCAGGCGCACGGACCACCCAACTGGCCTAGTGATCTAAATTGTATATGTAACCCGTTCCTTAAAAAATGCCTCAAACAAAACACCGACGAATTGTTTACAGCAGTGTTTTAAGGTCGGTAATTATACTAAACGGTATGAGTCTACAAAACAGGTCGCTTGTTACTTGATTCAAAATTTGATTGATTTAAAATCGTAGGGCTTGCGGGACATATGTAATGTGTAACGGAAAAATACAATTTTAAATCCAAAAATCTTAATTTCTCATAGCAATAATATATTGTGCTATAAAATCATTTTACGACATAATTATACAACGTCGCTTTACGAGGTGCCCGTTAATTTCAGCGGTCAATCCAACAATTTGAAACGTGTGAAAGTGGCTATTGAAAGCCCACCGGGTGATAAAAGATGTTCGAAAAGGAGTTGGTGACCGGTCGGGCCTTGGTCGGTCGTAAACGCAATTGGTCAAGCCGCGCGTTGATGCGCCAACTTGCTCGCTGTTATGAAGAACGCATGAATATAATATGGGTCAGTTCGGTCTTGGGAAAGGAAATGAAACCGTACTTAGCATATTAATGATGTGATGCTACAATAGCTTATTGAAATAGTAGCCTTACTGACACTAAAGGATGTCATAGTAGAACATGTTTTAAACACAAATCTTAAAAGAAAAAAGCATATTTTAACAGCAGAAAACTGGTACAAAACCTGTCCCCAAACTAGGACTCACCGTATTATGGGAATAGGCGAATGATAAACATACACATAGATTTTGCACGCCCTGAAAATACAGAAAATCAATCTATGCCACACTAAAGTTTGCTTTGGATGGGAATACTTAGTATCCACAACTGTAGGCCTAGTAGGTAACTAGCTAATCACAACGATTCACTTAAAGATATCTAAAATAATTCAGAAAATGTGATATTTTTGTGTTTTCTTTTAATTAACTTTGCTTTTCTCCGCGTCATACAAGAACGATGCTGGAGTGCTAAAAAGTTAAAAATGTCTATCACCTCTATGTGTAATATCTATATAATATTATTATGATGTGTACAACAAAGGTGTACAGTTCGAAGCGAACAGCAGTGTGTGTGTGTGTGTAACAGTAGATAATATTATGTACTCGCAAGCACGTGGCGTGCAACGTAAGTGTGTTTAGAAGAGCTAACGGTCCGCAGTGTCGTTTGTGTTTGTAAGAATGCATAAGAAACTCAGTGTGCGGGAGGAATAATTAATTATCGGTAGGTACGGAAAAGGAGAAATTATAAATTAAGTTTAAGAATTTATCTTAATTCGGGTTTAAAAGGTTTCACGGTATACGAATTTTTGTTTTTATTATGATTGCAGCACGTCTTTTGTCTAATCACCTAATTCATAACAAATTTTAAAATGAATGTATAAAATTGGATTAGATCGTGAGAAAATAATATCTTGGACCAGTTTTGCTAGATCGCTTGCTGTATCTATGCAAATTGCATGTTGCATTGCACCTTGCAGAAAGAAAATAAATTCAATTTATTGTTGCATAAAAACGGCATGTGAATCTGTGAATGTGTTTTTGATACGAGTATTTTCTATGTTTTCAATCTAATAATGTTACGTAGACTAATTTTAGGGATCCGGAAGAAATAATCAACTGTTATGTTACCATTTTGATGGAAAGTTTTCTGCATAATTTTTCATGGAGATAATAATAAGTAACTAAATGTCATCAGTGCAGCAAGTGATAAAGAAACTAGCTGATAAGCGGGGTAAAAATAAAATGTGCAGTAGTTGAGCGTATCTCTTGTAGATATGCAAAGTTAAGAAAAATGAGTTTTTACGTTATGATATTATTAAGAGAAAGTTAAAATAATTACTGTCAATATATTTTATAGACTAATTAATAAGACACGTCCAAACGGGCGCGGATCCAGGATTTCGTTCAGGGGGGGGGGGGCACATTTTTTGTGTACCCTTATTTATGAAGCGGACGGTGATATTAACCATTAATATCAAAATTTTTTTTGAATAGTCAAGAAATGCCTCTATTTATTTGCATTTTATAGAGGTTTTAGTACTTCGGTCAGGCTTCAGGGGGGGGGGGGGGGAATTGCAACCATTGCCCTGTATCCGCGCCTTATTTGAATATGTATGCTAATTCGATGGGAGGTATGCTTTTAGCTAATTGCAGATCCAATCTTTGAATATTGTGTTTTTTTTTTAATACTCTAGAGCTTTTAATTTAGGTTACTGGCGTTATTCGTACACATTATTAAAATTATTTAAAATACATGACGTACATAATTTTTATAATATTCTCTATTTTTTTTTGAACTGTCAATAAGATTATTCTTATTATATGATAATATAAACCAATTTTTTGTGTATACTGTTTGAAATAATAACCATATTTTCTTTTCTTTCAAAAAGTAACGAATAAGAGTATGAACAATGGATTCTAACATTCAAAGAACAAAAGACCAGGTAATGCATGTAGCAGTTTAAAATAATAATGAAAGACAAAAGCAGTGTGTGTTCTCACACTAAATTATAATTATTCGTATCCCAAATAACTGGTTCCATAGTGGAATAACTTAAGCCCAGTGCACAAAGTCACAACAGCAGTGCATAAGTGTGAAAGGAATCATTCCGGTCGGCTTGAGGTGCACAGGTCGCTGCAATTACTGCTAAATGTTTATAATTGTTTCACATTTGCATAAGATATACGATAAAGGGTTTAGTAACGAACCTGAGAGTCCGTTATATGTAGTATATTTCGATAGGAATAATATGAAGTAATGCCCTTAAAAATCTTAAAATCAATGTCCATTTAAAATGCATTCTTTAAAAAAGTTTAGATTTTAACAAACAGCCCAAAAGACAGAAACCTTTTTTGAAATACAAATCGTAACAACGAAAAAGTACGGTACTATGTGAACATATGAATGCTACTTGTATGGTGTATGAGTGTGGGCAATAAAACTTAGGTGTCGTTGGTACCGAAGTACGTTTTATTTTATGGCTCGTCCAAGGTTGTGTTGTGTGATTACGATAACGGTTGCCATGCTGTGCTACCGCTGCCCAGCCGCGCAGGAATCGGCAAATAAAACTGAGTGACACACTAGCACGGATAAACAAACAAATAACTTGTTCTTTTGAATACTGTGTAGCAGAAAACAGTTATTTACCTCAAAATAAAAAAAAAACTAAGTTGCACTTTTTAGGGTTAAGTAAACAAATACGTCGATCAGATCAGGACTAAGGGCGGCGCACCAGAGCGGCGCGCCCTTCGTTCCCACACTATTAAATCTCCGAAAATCCAGCGTTCGCTTGAGCATGGGAACCGCCTCATTAATTAGAATAGCCAAAATAATGAACACAAATTACTGTGGTGTGCTCTCTTTCTATGGGAAATGATTTCGCTTTTATTGGTGGTGGTGATTGAAGTTTGAGATATCAAGTTGTGGGGCAGGAAATCACAGTTTTACGCACATTTATATTCACAGTGGGAGCGAGCGTGCGAAGCATTTATGATGTGACAGATAGTGAGGAATATGATATAAATAAATAAATTCTGTGGCATCCATACAATAGACTATTTAGGTTGAGGCTTGATAACGTCATTTAACACACAATCGCAGGCGCATTGCTAGACAAAAAAATAACGTGACGAGAATTTAAATGACTGAAGAAATTCTACGAGAAGTCTTGGGAAAATATCACCTATTCATGGTTTTTGTTCAAGTGAGTTGAGAACAATTACTGGTCGTAAATTGTTAACTTTTTTCTTTAAATAAACTGGAAGCTTCGTAGAAATATAATTTTGAACTGACACAAATATTTTTATTCTGATAATGAACTGTTATGTGTATTTGTATTGTAGTCAATAAAGAGTATTTGATTTGATTTGAACTGCCTACATTGCAATTAGGTATTCAGTACTGCTTAATACTACGCCAGAAATGCAATTTCCAATTTCAAAATAATTTAAAAAAATATGTTAAAAAAATAATTATGTATTGTACTTAATTTTAAAACTTAAGTCTCATTAAAAAAAATAGGATATAGGTTTTTGTTATCTATACGCAAATAATATCAACAACGGAGAGCGGTAAGACATTCAAACGCAAACAATGCTTTTTGCCGTGCTTGTTTAACTGCGCAGGCGCAGCACAGTCCGCCATTGTTCACATGTGCGCGTGCACAATGCGCAGACAGCGCGACTGCAACAACGAGTCTGTTCAGTGCTTGCTACTGATAAGTAGATAACTTGTGCGTGCGTGCGACTATTATGCAATTTTTTTGCATGCGAATGAACTTAGAAGTTGAATGTCTTCAGAAAGACCTTCTTGAAACGATAAGAAAAATGAAGGTTTGGAACTTGGAATACGAAAATTAAAGAGGACAGGACGTCGCAATACATGTAGATAAGAGCTAGGACAAAAACGGTTGTCTGGAAGAGATTGCTTATAGCAATAAGACCGCCTACCTGTACAGTTCCATAATTATGTACTAGTTATAATTATTTGTAGTTTTTATGTACTAAAAAGTGTAAATAAATAAATAAATAAATAAATAAAAAAGCGATATACAGGGTGTTAAAAAAAGTGCGTTTGAAAGGAGAATGCCACGGAAGTATGAAACGCTCGTACCATACTGCGTCTTGAAAAAACCTTCTGAATTGGATAGGGGATAACATATTTAATTATTATACGAAAAATTACTATCATAGCTACTGTAACTCCAGAGTGTTTTCACTTTCATTTTATGTTTTGAGGTTATTTTTAAGTACTTTATCTACGCTCAGGCGTACACGAAATTCTTAGTTTTAACCAATCAATTGATAGCTAGTTTTAGTTAATTATGGTATGGTTCAGTGATGCTGACGAGTAATATAAAGGAGCAC
The DNA here is from genome assembly GCA_958295455.1 of Coleophora deauratella. NCBI lineage: Eukaryota > Metazoa > Arthropoda > Insecta > Lepidoptera > Coleophoridae > Coleophora > Coleophora deauratella. The sequence continues at coordinate 10,673,717 of OY282402.1, forward strand.
CACAAACCGAACGCGGCACTGTATGTATATTGTAATGATGAAGTGCAGTCGACGAATAAAACGAAGTGCTTTAATATAGAAGAACGCTCACGCAAAAGCATCACTCACGCCTCGCACTCGTGCATGCAATTCCTAACGCATGCTTGGGCCTCCAAACGAACGCCTCAAGCACACACGTAGGCGCCTGTATCCAGCAGTGGACAGAGCAGGGCTAGCAAATTTCAGTAGAAGACTTAAGCCCAGCCAAACCACCTGGCCCGCCTACTACAGGGAGTTGTTGGCGTGTACATTTTCGGCATATATTGGAGGCGCAACACGTCATCATATATACCGACCACAAACCACTACTGTACGCGTTCTCACAACGTCGCTAAAAGTTGCCTCCCGCACAGCTGAACCAACTGACGATCATCTCGACGTCGAGTCGATTTCGGTTCTTCTCTCAAATTGGAACCGACGCTAATTCCAGGCACGAATATTACCATCGCGTGCAACGTGTCGACGGGGCGGCCGCTGCCGAACCTGCCGGCGGCGCTGCTGCGCGCCGCGCACGCGCGCCTGCACGCGCTGAGCGACCCCGGCGGCCGCGCCTCCGCGCACTTCGTCGCTGACCGTTACGTGCGCTCCGGCGTGGCGCGCGACTGTCAAACCTGGGCTGTCACTGCCTCCACTGCCAGCGACGCAAGGTGACCGCACCGCTCGGTGAATTTTCCCTCCCATCTGGGAGATTCAGCCATGTCCACCTCGAAATCATCAGCCCCCTGCTGCACTCTGAGGGCTACACCTATTGTCTCCCGGCAATAAACCGGTTCTCGAGATGGCCCGGTTCATCCATCACCGCCGAGGATGTTGGCGATACCTTCGTACGCGGCTGGATCGCGCGATTCGTCGTGCCCATCACGGTCACCGTCGATCAAGGCCGCCAGTTTGAGTCAGCGCTATTCAACTGATTCCTCGACCTAGGCGCTACCAAATGCGTACGAACTACCAGCTACCACCCGCAAGCGAATGGCATGGTGGAGCGTTTCGACCGCCATCTGAAGGCTGCACCCATGTGCCATCGAGAAACCTGCCACAAAGCCCAACCTCTTGTGCTTCTTGGTATCAGATTGGCTCTCAAGGAGGACCTCAAATGCTCTGCTGCAGACCTCCTGTATGCTTACAGGGGAGCTCCTGGTACCTAGCGCTTTCACACAAAATGTCCAGGTCCTACGTATGCCCCACCAACAGCTCACTCTGCACCAAATCCTCCCACCGTCACACGATCAGGTCAGGGTTAGATTTAAGGATATTTTCGATTTGTGACCTAGTTTTAATATATTTTTTTAAATTATTATTTCGTGTTCTCTAGTTTATAGTGTCTTGTATTTTATTCTATCATACAGCTACACTGTATTCCTTTCCGTGAGGGTGGGGAGGAGGGGGGATGTGGCGGCATACACTATTTGTATGATAAAAATGTCAGATTTGCGACAAAAGCTGTCCTGTCAATGTCATCCACCTACCAAAAGATCGTAGTCAGACTGTAATTTGTGATTAACACTGCTTGAAACTTGACAAAACAATGAAACTATACTATACTAGGTATACTTTTTTAAATATCGTAAAGTGCAGCGGCGTAACATGACGTAACGGGGCGTGTGTGCGATGCCGATTTGCAACATACTGTGTGGCATATGTGGATTTAAAAAAATGCCGCTCCGCAACGTGACTATGGCCCTACGTTACGTCCAAACAAAAATTCTTGTACGTCTGGCAACCCTGGGACGCACCAATGTGATCAAGAATCAAATCTATAAAACATCGTCTGATAGTCAATCTTACCAGGAGTTGAAGAAGAGGGCGCGGGTATAGGAAAATGGTGGTGTAATGCGAAGACATCTCTTAGATTAAGAAGAAGAAATATGTGGATGAAGCATAAAAATCTCGATACAACCATAATGTAGTTTCGGAACACATTTTATGAATCCAGGGCCGCGTTCCGAGGGTGCACTTAACAGCAACCGCTTTGTACCCTCTCTTTCACACTTAGGCAATTTATATTATGCTATCCTGTTGTCAGAGTGAACGTTTGCTGTCAGAGTGTACAAAATGTAGGGGATATATCAAATTACAATCTTTTTTCATACATTTCTTTCCTGCAGTTCGAATAGGTCTAGAAAAAATTAAGTGTGCTTAATAAATTTAATTACGATTTTTGACAAATGTCTGGTTAAGACGCAACATGGTACGAAATCGGGCAATCTCCTTTAAGGGGTTACTCAGAATCAAGTACAGAACCCAGGAAAAATATTGAAAAAATCCGCTCTTCAATTATTTTTTTCAGATTCTCATACTAAATCTAAATAGTGAATCGAGAATTTGTATGAAAAACTGCAAAAAAAAATTGAAGAGCGAATTTTTTCAATATTTTTCCTGGATTCTATACTTGATTCTGAGTAACCCCTTAAAATTTCAAACGCACTTTTTTTAACACCCTGTACAGGTGGCTCTCTTATTTCATTCTTTCAAATAAAATGATATCTCTATAGTACCTTTGCATCTGTGTAAATACGAACGAGCGAGAAGCTTAAGTGATTTATCACTAGTTTCAATATTTGCTTAGATGAATCGTAAAATTGATGTCAAGCTTGAAAACATGTACTTCATATCTTAATCCCTGATAAAATGTAAAAAAGGAAAGAAGAATACTGATCGTTGTTATTAAAATTATCTTTTTAAGTTTGTTTTCGATTTCATTGTTGTGACAGATAAATTATCTTACGAAACTGGAAAATACAACGAGCTAACGAAAAAAGAGTAGGTTTAGATCCAATTTTGTATAGTCTTTGTGATATCAGTAATCAGTAACAGCGTCGTAGAATAACAGTCGTTCATTATGATGTGTAAAAACACCAGTTAACGGATCCCATACATGTATGGTTCATTCCAATCAAAAAAAAGCAAAACGTAAACAAACTTACTATGGAACTGACACATGTCAATGTCATCTGCATACTTCGTTTGTTTACCTTTTGCTTTTTTTTGATTGGAATGAAGTATATATTTTTATAGCCGATACATAGCAAAGTAGGTAGGTATTAATAAAGTGATTGATAAAACTATATATAGCCATATAGCCGAGCAAAACATTGTTAATTGTTTACTTCGTATATTGTAAAACCATTTGTATGTGTCGTATATCATTTTAATGAGGTTTTGATAAGTCGTCAATGTCAACGGTTCAGTTACGGTACTGTGTTTTTTTACTTTGTAATCTGTAATCACAGTCATAGTTTTCAGAGATAAATAAAACTATAAGGTATTTGAAGGTGTGGAGAGACAAATAATTATATTTTATGATACTATCACATATGCATAATCAACTTGGTGATGTATGTGGCTAAGTTGTCGAATTAGCCGTTTTACGGGCTAGGTAATTTGTAAACTACTCTGTTAAAAAAAACAACTGTGAGTGAATTAAACCTTTTTGCGGTGGCACCAGACAACCAAAACTAGCCCCATTACGAAGGACACATATCGACATTGTCAAAATGACATATTCGCTGTAATTGTGCCACCCGGAACCGTCCAATGCACCAACCCAGACATAATTTGCACTTCTCCGAACGGTATCTGTAGCGGGCTGCATAGGTATTTACCGGGAGTAACTGCAGCTTTTGTCGGCACGAGGTCAACTTTTAAAATATGCAGTTTATCCCTTAGATACAGCGATTGTTCTCACTATGCAGATTAAGATTCCCGTTCACAATCACTATTAATAACTTTCGTTTAAATAAATTCGGTACTAATTTTATTAATTGATTTTACCGTATCAAAAATAAATTTTGAAATATTGTTCACTACTTAAATATTTTTTTTTGTTGAAATCGTAGAAAATTTCCCTCGATTGGATTTTCATCACACGTGCATTTTTTAAATTGCCTGCGTATCGATTTCATTGAAAACACTGTAACTGAAAAATGTTTTCCCTACCAATAATCCTCGTTGGGAATCAAAGTTTACAGAGCAGTATCTGGGTTTGTATGGAATCTGTATATGTTTGTATGACACTAGCACGACCAGCGGCACGGCGCGGCGGTGTTTACTTTCATCCCGTATATTTATTTATTATTTATTAACGATTACGTCGTCGCGTTATTTTACATGCGCATGAATCGCCGGAAGACCTACAGCAACGTTAACGAATAGACTATAAAACGGGTGCTGTACGTTTTTATGAGGCAGTAGGCACAGTAAGATATGTAAAGATTCGATCTGCTATCTACCTTTCATTACCAATAAATAGGTAAGCGTTGAGAAAAGATTGACATAAAGTTCTCTGAAATAAAGATTTTCTTTCTTGACAAACTGTGGTTTTACATTACAACACCATAGCACCATAGGTTGTTTCATCTGTAACAATTCGGACGACGACAATGTTTTAATAGAAAGGCAAGGCAGCTGAGTCACCGCAATTGTCGCGCCTAGCCCTTTCCCCGAACGTTCATCATACATATCATACCGTCCATTATAACTTCAATTAAATCTCATTACCATAACCTAGACCCCTCAGACGATATGTCACCACTATCCAACTCGCTTTGAACAAGTTACTCGACACAATGGGAACGTTTGACCCTTAGAATGGGAAGAAAGTGTATGTGTGTTTTGAGCAATAAACAGTACGTTTTATGCGATTGTGAATCTCCTTTCTTGCATTTTTTTCTAAATTTGAATTTGAAAAGGTGAATGGATATTGTCCGTTGGACGAGCTCGTGTTAGCAGAATGCAGGTCGGTGCGTATTGCATGTGCATTGTGCATGCTGATTAGATGTTGCAAGAGTGCATGGGAACAAGGGTGCATTGGAACTTTAGCATACGAGCTTTAGACACTGAAACCTAATTTAAAGTGTTCTGTTATTATTATTCTGTTATTGAAGGTAAACTGTTGACATACAAGCATTTTCAAAGATTTATTGATTGTGATTGTACAATAATATTCAGACGTGTCGACACAGTGGGAGCGCGCATTGGCGGCACCGTTCATGTTTGAATCCCGACACTGCTAATCTTATGCGTGCGCAGCTTAAGATTCCTGTTGGATTGTTCTCTCTTTATTGGGAATGAAAGGTCCCTAAGATATTTATAAAGAGCCATATTTAATCATTATATTGCATGGAAGATTGCATAATGGAATATTTCGTAAATTCTTTTTTGGGAAGGAGAAGCATTTCATGAAAGAATAAGTGGAACGAAAGCAGCGAAGTCATTAAAAAACGCGACCTGAATAATGTGGCCCTTGATGTCCCACATGCATGTGCCGTAACCACTTGTCAAACCTAACCAAAACATAACAAAGAATAGACACACGCCCACACTAGGGCAGACAAACAATATACAAAAAGGACGAGATTCTACAATAATAATAGAATAATTTGTTTTCTGAGCGTACGCGCAGTCTGTCTCGCTTGTGAAAGTAGCGCAGTCTCGCTCGCGCGGTCGTTGACCGCTCATCTCCGAAGCGACTGCATCTAAAGCGATGCAGCTTAGCCCAGATAGACACAGAGACGCATTACATATTCTGACCAATTAAATAGTAATTTAACTAACACAATATAAAAAAAGAACAGATAAGATGTAAGCTTTGTTTATTAAAAACTGCTGTTTTAATACATGTATATGTATTTATTCTAATTAAAGTATGAATATAGAAGATTTCATACATATTAGTACAAGGCCATTCTTATACTTAATTCTTATCAGAATATTTAGAATTGGACTTAAAATGAGAGTAGAAACAGTTCATTTTGCAATGTAGTTTACGTGCGTGGCCTAAATAAGCGTTGATAAGAAGAAAAAACACAAAACGCAAATAGATAGATAAAATATTGTGTCACAACTCAACTACTACGCAGTAGTGTATCAACGGAAATATAATGGCTTCTGTGATATTGGTTTAAAATTAAACTGTATGGTATACTGGATAAAATACAAAATAAGTTTTCTCAACACTACACCTCTAAGGCTGAACCACATGGAACCAAAACCGCAGAATATGATAAAGACAGTAAACAAAAAAGACCAATGCAACCACATGCATTTCTGTCTAACTGAACCACTGATACTAACGCACGCTCAAAATGACCGTTGGATTTGAATTTCCTCTCATCAAAACAAAAAAAACACGAATAGAACCGTAGTAGTTTATTTATAGCGTAGTACAAAATTCTCCAATAAGAAGAAGGCTGTATTTTTTCAACCAAGCCTGGCTCCATCTCGAAAAAGCCAAAACAGTTTTTTGTTCAGTCCCAAAATCCATTTTACGAGCGCTCGTCTCGAATAGTAAATAAGTGAGACGGATTTATGTGTTAGTTATGTATCCCGTCTCTTTCTCTCTCTTAATATGGAACCTGACACTTCAGGAGACGTTAATAGTCCTTCGCAAGGGTTCTAGGAACTTGTTACATGTAAGCCCCCATTCTCATACTTATACAACTTATGTACTATGCTCATGCACACGTAATTGTATCACTCGTTTCAAGAACTCGTGTAATTTGAACAGACTAACTTTATAATTGGACCTACAATTGTATCAATTTATTCCATTCGAGTCTCCAGATAAAAATACATATAATTGCATAGCCCGTTTTTGGATGAAACTGAACTTTGTCGATCATACTGATAGGCATCTTAATTTGTATATTTAATTGCATTACAAAACATTAAGCAATCTATCGATATTTGAGATGGCCGATTAATTATTGCATGCATTCAGAAGACATATAAATAAATAATAAGTATTAACTGAAGATTTAAGAAGATACTTGCAGTCTAAAGAAGAAATAAAAACATTCAATAACTTTTGTGATCTCGAGTTTTATGATTGCCTTTAGTTTGTCCTGTCTGGTGCTTAGGACGCTGATAATCGGTTCAAAGGTTGTGTTCCGAGTCAAGTGGGTTACTATTTTACGCGTCAGCCTTGAAAACATTATTTTTTGTTCCACTAACCTCCTTAGATAGCAGGTTTTGACTGATATACTGTAAACTGTATTTATATTACTTTTTATATGTCCTTTGTAATTCATAGATAAGAAAAACTAAAAACTTCTGTAAAACCTGAGCAAATCCTAAGTTTAACGACTAGATATCTAAATATTGTTAAATTTTTCAAACTATAACTAGAAACACGTGTTGCAAACAAACAGAGATTTTTGATGGAAAAAAGAATGAACCCTGCTCCGATATTTTTTTTACCTTTCTAAGTGGGTTGTGTTGTGGTCCACAACTTGTGGACTAATGCACTTGACCCAAAAAAAGCTTCTAATAAGAACACAAGGTAGTTTTAAATAGGCCCGTCACGATCTGAAGTTTCACACGCATCGTGTGTTTTATTTAACCCAACGTCCAGGAGAACACGTAGAAAACAAGGTAACTATAATCTGTGAGAACAACACGGATAAGTATGAAAATTGGATGTGCTAACTTTGGGATACTTAAGTAGCTGGTAGCCGTTTAGAAAAAGACGTTGGCGATCAAACTAAACCTTTTTTGGGCGATTTGTTTGTCGAGAAAAATAAACAAGATTTGAAACTGCATTAAATCTTTCACTTCCAAATATGTTCCAAATCATGTTTATTTAGTCATTTACGTGGTTCAGTTTAAAAGAATACTAATGAAATGCAACCAAAGAAAAATAACTAAAGCAGCAACGAAATGCATAAAATTGCTAAGGGATTAGTGTGAGTATAAAAACCCTATTTTACTGCCTTATAGCAAGAAGAAGATTTATTTAAATCGGTAGAATTATAACGTCGAAGATTTATGTGGAGCATTTACGCATGTCTGAGGATGACAAGCGAGCTGTGACATTTGTGGACATCCTCCACGATTTATTTGCTGGGACTCGTTATAAGAAATTTATTTTTTGTACTCACGTAAGTGTATCTGGTGACTTTAATTGCGCCCATTTTTATAATACGTTGTATGGTCTTACCTGAAAAGAAAAAACAAAGAATAAGTAAGTTAAAATTCTCCAATTAAAACCATTCAACATTCAAATATAGTTTATACATTGTATTTTTTAAAATCTTGGTCCCTATATCGAAATTAGAATACAAATTATGAAATCTCAATTCTATTTTGTATTTCTTATTCAATCGACGTTCTCAGCAATTATCCTCTAGGACAAAATGGCTGCTTATTATAATAATAGCTGGTCCGTCGAGATCTAGTCGTTTTCTAATTCGAGGTGGAGCGAGCAGTCGTAGCCGGTTTGCGCCCGCGCACCTTGATGCATCTAGCAAATAGCAATTCTAAATTCAAATGACTGATGGCGTTACATTAACATAGTCCAAGAAATTGTATAGCTATGTTAGATCATAAATATTACAATAATGGTTGGAAGAAATTACTTTTAAATTGCAACACAATCTAAACTGCTCTGTGCTCTCAGGCTTTTTCAGGAACGTGGAACTGCTAGAAATAAAACACTGATATGTTTTTGATGACTCCGTATTGCAGATTGTTGATCCTACCACGGAGATTGCAATGTAGCGACTTTCTTGGCGAAAAAAAAAAACAGTTCAATAACCTCAATAGAGTTAGTCCTCGGTCTAGTGTTTGCGTCTCTTTCTTTTTTAACGGCGATGAGTGCGACGAATTCGGTTTGTTTGTAAACTATGCAGCGGTCGTCCAGTTTATAGGTATGTTTATGTATCAGAAATTAGTTGTAGTTCATCATGAGTATTTTATGTTTATTCAGAAGCATTCTGACAATGATTCGTAATAAATTGTTTCCTTTTAATACACCTACTGGGAAAGCACACTCTTAATAATAATAAGCATAATAAAAATTTGCCCATAGGGGAAAAATGAATGACATTACCATTTTTATTTTTGTAACTCTTCAGCATTAAAGTAGCAAAGATACAGTTAATGATTCTATCCAAGTTAAACCAAGTTCAAGCACCTCACTCCTACGCAATTTCATGGTTTCGTGGTAGTTTCTATACTTATGGTGTTCTAAATTGCTGTTACCAAGTTTCCGGTTTATGTCGGCGAAGGTGGTCGCACACACTACGAGTACTAACTACTGAGCATTGGAGAGCTTTCAAAGACGACATTAAAATGTGTCTCATTTTCAAAGAGATAAAAAAACACGACTTCATCATCACCAAATGCTAAGCGATGATGATACGGTTGGTTGAAGCAGATTTTTCAAGAATCATCAAATCAATGGGGAACTGAACTGAACACATCAATGCCATTAATGTTTCGCAGCAAGACTCTGATGGTTTGCAGTTGGCTAGCCAAACGCAGTAAAACGAAAATGGCAGTAGAATTTGCACTCTGATGTGATCCAAGCTGAATCAATAGCACAGTAGCACAATATCGATACTGTAATCTTACGGAAAGCCTCTGCACGCTGACTGCTGATTGTTCTTAATAAGTTCGCGGGGGAAACTCTCAATAGGGCGACGCAATGGATGCCTATTGACTAAAACCGTGATGCCATGAAACGATGGAGGCTTGATTTGCGCAAATATACATATTGATAAAAATAGAAGAATTCTCGAAGTTTATGTCAAAAATTAATAACTTTAACGAAGTACTAAGATGACATAACTATAAGCGTACGCGCATCAATTTGAATTCGGAACCATTCGGGTTCGCGAATGGCGTGGCCAATTGTGGCGTTTCGTTTATTCGTGTTTTATCATAGGCACCGTTAATGTGCTACCGCGGTCGTAGACATAAGGCTGACTGCATACTAGAGTAGAGTAATCCACCTGATCCGATAATTTGGTTTCATAAATCTTAATGGCAGGACCATTAAACGTGAACAAAGCTGCCAATTCACAGTTTTAGAATATTGTCATAGCAGATTTAGTTAGTTCAAACTTTAACGAAACTAAGGCAGTCAAACTGTATTTGGAAATTGATTTAATGGAATTTAAACCAAATTGTGCTGCCTACTAAGTGGGAGAAGGTTGGTTGCAACAGTAAAAATGACTCGCTTCCAAGCACCAAAAACCCCTGTTTAAAAGAAACATTCACATACACTGACTTTACAAATAGGAATCATTGTTCTCATTGAAGTTTAGAAAGTACAAGATAATTGCTAAATTGCCTGTTTTGCCGACGCGGCGGCGCGGGAGAAAGCTGCACAGCACAATCGATCACTACTCTCTGACTTAGTGATTTTTCTTATTGTCACACCCAATGCTCTCTGTCTGAACAGAGCTGTATGGTTTCTGTAAAAATATTGGATGTTCAGTTCTATATGTCGGATATGAGTTTTTGTTTTTGTCAAAATAGTTCTATTTCTAGGACCGCATTGAACTACCTTTTATTTATGACTCTCAGCTCTAAGGGAAAATAGTTTGTCAGTTAGACAGATCTTTGTGCAGTTCAGAAACAAAGCAATTCCGATTTCGGCCTTTACAGATATCCAACTGTTCACGGCGTGTTGTTGTGTACTGTACGAGTGTAGCTGTGAGTTGTGGAACCGCGGTGCGTTCAATAACATTGTGGCGTGTCAGTTCGACGACCCTTGCTTGCGCAGGCGCCGCCGCCGGCCGCCGCGGCCCGCACGCTGCAGATATTGCGGAAAGCGTTCCGTTGCAAATCTACCGCACCAAATTTTAAGACAAATAATACATTTGTTGGAAATACTATGTAGGTATCTTTTTTTAAATAGGAGTATAAAACATTGTGAATGTGAATCGATTGAAATCATTAACTGAATTAGTTGACGAAAGAAAAAAGTTTAATTACCTATTAAAAAAAGTAACTAAGTCAATTATAAAAAATCTGTTAATAATAAGGTTGCCTGGAAGAAATTGCTACCTAGCAATAAGGCCGCCTATTGTATCTCTTTTCCATTTGTAACCACACTTTTGTATAAGTATGTATTTATTACAATAAAGTATATTGAATTGAATTGAATAATAAAAGCTTTTCTTAATTTTATCTTAGCGACATGGCTTGTACAACAACGGCTGTAGTTTGGTTATAAAATAAAATGATTAAACCAAAACGGTAAAACATTAAGTTCATGTCTATGCGGTGTGCAGTTACTTGGAATGTGACCGGTAACCTTATAGGGCCCCATGATAGGGCCTTTGAGGCGAATAACGGCACTGTCGCGAGACCAACCAACAATCTAGTTTCGCAAGCTACAGTGGACTTACTCTCGTACTGCTAGTGTCGGATAGGATTAGATAGACTGATGTGTCAAAGCATATTGACAGATATAAAACTACCGAGATAAACCTTGCGAGTGTTAAGATACTTCTAAAGCGAGGCAAGGTTAGTGTTTGGAGTCAACTAGGATCGAAAATTGTATCGTCTTTGAAGAATGCTTCTGGTCAAATCTATGAATGATCCGTCAATCAAATATAACGCTTTCCCGAGTACGATTCTACTTCAACGTGATTATCATAAATATTCAAGTTTCACGCATAACACATTCGTTCACACACAATTAGCTTCATTATTCAACACTATTCATATGGAATGGTTGCATCAAAATACAAACAAATCTAAAATTCAGATGGTAACTTTATATCACTAATTCTTATCTCAAGAATGGAATGAAATATTAATTTTTACTCGGACAATACAATATTTTTATTGTCGTGGCTTTCCTTTCAAATGGCCAAGGGCCGTTGTGTTAGTTAGACGGATAAGTTCTTTAGGACTTTTTTCTGAGTGGGAGTTTTGAAAAGAGTTCGTTCTCTTTTGAAAGTCACGTCTCGAGACACGCTTTGTGCGTCGGTAGCAATCAATCAAGGAAGTCTGTAACATTATCATGATTCGGAACGCGACGGACAGGTCGCAGTGTTGACTGTTGACTTACCCTTTGAAGAACGTCTTGGAGTTATTTACTTTTCTTGTTTACTCTTTCGTTTTCATACTCCGTATGTAAAATTTTTGAATTCCTTCCCCTGACGCATCATTTACGAGCTGTTAGCGCGTTTAGTTAGTTTTTTTAAAAGCGGTATGGTGTTGTTTGAAATTTCGAAATGCTTAAATAGCAGACATGTACATTGTTAAGTCGGCAATAAAACGTGTTCTGAATATAGAAATTCAGTACAGTTTGGATGGAAGATACTACAGCGTACGTGGAAAGTGCCTAATCTCATAATTTGCCTAATGTGCAAAATATGCATTTTAATTTATCTTTGCAATGGGAATGAGTTTTCTAGAGCACAAGTCAGCGTTCTACTTTTAGTATGTACGTATTACGTACGTGAGAACTCCGAGGTGAACCAACACGTCTCAAAATCACAAATAACAGCTTATACTGGTATCTCGCATTGCATTACTATTTATTCAGTTGTACTCTCACAACTCAATAATTATTGCATATTATCATATCAATTTGAAATTAACATAAATTCCCATTCATCGAGATCTATCCATCACTCTGAGGGCACGAATACGAATGCTTGATGGATGTGCTCTCGCGCATCTTCGGCGGAACATTTGTAACACATGAATTGTCAAGAAGAAAGACACGTTATATTGAGACGAGAGAATGGTAACAATCAAACTGTAACAGAGGTAAAGTTCACACGTGTTCTTTGCCGTTGGTGTCAACAAAAGGGGTCTTTCTGACCCCAGCACTTCTGTCGCATCCTGACCCCACGTTACAAAGTTAAAGTTCACTTCGAATCGTAATAATGGTTTTAATTAAATACGTTTTTTTTGTGCGTTGGTGTCTTTCTTTTAAGATCCAAATTTGGTTCATTAATAAGGCCCTTATGAATTAACAGAACTATACAGGAGTTCTAGATATAATGAGTTGAGCAATGGTCAATTCAATTCGCGGATTTTTTTTTTACTTTCCAGAAAACAAAGTTAATTCACAATAATTTAGCACGAGCTGAATATGTATGTATGAATTTTAAAACAGACAGCAACAATATTTTTGACAAAGGTAAGTAATAATATCTATGCAAATCTACAAACCTTAAACAAAACGGTTTATAGCAGTATATTAAGATGGTGATAGATAAACCAACCAAAGCTCGCCTATCTACTATCAAATGCACCAAAAAGGACTTACAATAACAATTGAAAAAATAAAGTACATTAAAATGTAAGACGAATCGAGACGCCTAATCCGACCACGTTTCGAGTACTCCGATTGTTGGACTGTCTTTTTCTCACAATCACTTGGAATAACTAATGTGTTGATGTCCCTTTAGATTCAAAATGGACTTGGTCATTTGTAAATCTGAATAATCGAGTCATACATCACACGTTTCCACGCCCTTCCCCTGTTGGTCGACAACAAAGTCTTGACGAAAGATTATTAACATAATGATGAATATAATTACGTATTTGAATCGTGAAGAAATAACAGTTAATTAAATTAACAGTTACTGTAACTCCCAGGCTCAGAGGTCGCGTCGTTTCGTTTGTAACTGTTACGTTATCGCAAGCTCAAGGTGTTCCAAGGACTGTGTTATCGGGGAAATGTTTACTATTTCACATAACTGTTCACTAGCACACTACGAGTACAATCTGTGTAAACTTGAATAGAGAGAAAGCGCGCCCTACTTGAGTGGGCTGGCTGGCTCATGGATTTCATGAGAACGCTTCGTGTAGTAAGGACAGAAGCAAACAAAGAGTATGATACTCTTCTAGAAGGAATTAAAATGGTTCTTGAGGAATCCGCAAAGATTGATAACATAACGCCCGTGGTTTGCATATATTACCAATGGGCGGCGGTAAGAACTGTTCATCAGGTCGCTATTTTCCACGTTTTATAATATCATAAGAAAACAACATGTAAGCAAGCAGAACTTGAAGACTTGTTAATGAAGGTGGTGACCACGGCACTTTCCCACGATAGTCGTTAGATGTGACTTCCGCATCGGTCAAAGAAGGCGCTGGCGCAACACATTATGAACTTTAAGACGTAATTTCAGTTGAAATAACTAAAACTTTTTTTTGTGGTGTGCATTACGAGCTAGTAAATGTCCGTTAAAAACCTTTATCGATGTTCCCTCACAGCTGCTTATCTGCTCAGGCGCACTATGCGGAACATTACGGTTTTTATTCAAATTTCGAATGAGCTGGATGGAACGTTATGGCAACGTTTACTCATTTTATAAAAAAATACTTTGTTCGTTAATTAAATTAAAAAGCAGAAACATGAAAGATCACTAGCAGAAACAATTAAAAATTTTAATCCTTGGAAGAAATTTTGATTCGTTATTTTTATCACGATATTTTTTCCAGCCAGCTGCTCTAAATTTAAAAAAACAAAAATAGAATCACTTGCGTTCAGAATTGAAATTGACGCGACCATTTTAAAACAATAACGGAACGCGCGTTCAAATAATTGAAAATAATGAAATCTAATTGAGGAGCGTGCGCTAGGGTTGATAAATTGATTGCCGTGAAATATATTTGTTATAGTTCTTACTGCTTACCCAACGGTTTCCATGTCAAAATAAATAAGTAAAAAAGCAAAACTGGAAAGCATAAGGTCACATTCACACGATGTGAAATGTGGTACTTAATAATTATTTATTGATCCGTTGTAAACTGGTAGCGAACGAGTGGGCGAAATAAAAAATCCCCCTTGCATTGTTTTAACAGAATCGGAACCGATATGGGAAAGGCGCCTATACACTTGGGGGTTCATTCTGAAATGCAGTCGATAACTGTTTTGATCCTTTCATTGTTGTATTAAGTTATCATAGGCAAATCGCACTTAATAATAAAATAAAATAAACATAGCTACAACCATTTTAAAGATATTATCGATCTTTCTATTGACTTTCTGTAATTCTAAAGAGAATGTTCTAGACAGATATGTTATACTAATGCTTTGCAAAGCTAAGCTAAGGCTTTGCTTGCGTGCATTTAAGGGTGTGTGGCGGCTCACAGGCCTGGAAATGAGTATACCATGGCCTATCCCACTTCACAGTCCATATCTATGCCAAACTTCATAAGACTCCATTGAGCCGTTTGGGCGTGACTGGAGGACAAACAGTTGGCTAACCGTAGACAAAGGATTATCGTATTTCCAATTTCGTCAATATTTCTGCGACAACACGACGATGGATGGATTCTATATCCCCTTCATTTATCGCACGTGTGCCGGTTCAATGGCCAGGCCATGGGAAACCGTTTACGAGGGTGATATACGGCGATAGTACCAATTATCTCCTGGACCCTATAGTCAGCACCATCGTAGCAAGCATTATCAGGAATGACGGTTATTAGGAAAACGCATACAATACAATACAGTGAGAACTTTTCTACTACTTTCTATCGTGTGAGAATTTGTTGTTTGGAGCCGCAGAAGTTTTGAACCAGAATTAGGTTTAGTTAACAGTTTGACAGATGAGCAAATCTGAATTGACGATATTTTACATATTTGCAATAATGAAAAGTTTACACACAACAGACATAGTACGAATTTGTGTGTGTGTTTTTACTATAGTGTTTACATTGTTCGCAAGGTACCTAACTGCACAGTTGACGTCATCTTCGCATCTTTATGTTATACTAACTAGAAATCCGAAGCGGCACTCGATTTCAATAGCTTACATAGTTACGTGCTTACAATGGACAGGACACTAAAAAAACTATTAAAAGTTATTTGAAAGTTAGTACCATACGTACCATTCAACTAGCGCTAACAGCCTTCTAAAAATTCTCAGTTGGTGCCATTAACAACCAACATTCAAGGTGTTAATGAGGATACTCTATAAAATGATCGATGTAACTTGTGTTTGTTTGTGTATTGCGATGTAAAAACGGCTGTTATGAAAACGCGATAAGCTCGCGATAATGCGATAATTCAGACGAAAGCAAGAGTTTTAAACGCCACTTTCGCTGGCTCGGATTTTACGGCCGACGGCCTCTCCCATGGAAAAAGCGCGTCCCGCGACTCGGCTCCCGTCTCCAACCCGTCAGTTTTTGTCCAACAGGAATGTTTAATGTACCTCAATTAATAAATAACCTTCGTTATGGCGAGCAGTCGCAATGTTTCACGTGATAAAGGTCAGCTATTGCGTGGGACAAGGTATTTTTGTTTCACTTATTCATCAAAGCAGAATTGCATATAATTACTGTTCTTTTTGCAACATTATTTTTAGATTGTATTGTATTTTTTGAATTGCACAGTATATTTGTATCGTACAGAATAATAATAAGCACAAACTGTTTGGTCCTAGACATTTTTCCCATGTTTTTTCATTAGCCGGTAACTTTTTATCTTGTCTGGACTCAGGATGTTCGTTAGGCGCATTGAACCATATCGCTCCAGGTTCGCGCGAGGTGAGACCGCAGCGCTGCGCCGTGAGAACCAACGTCTGACCATTAGTCTCGTGCCGGTGCTTCCAGCAATTACTCGCCGACAAGTGCAAGGATACCTGCACGTTACGATCTAGATAAGGACATCCTTGGGCTACGTGATTACGAGAACTGTCACCGCCACTATGCGGCTGCCTACCTAAGGTCGAAATACGTAGAGCATTGAGTTCGCTAAAAATACAGTGAATGCTTAAATTAACAACATGGCACGTTTTGGTAACAGATCTGTTTTGTAACAGATGATCATCCCCTAGCTAGAACACAAGGGGCAAAAATATCAAGTGGTTGGAACGCGGGGGTAGATGCGTTTGCGCAGCCACGCTAGCAGATGCGGCGCCGACCGTTACAGTCCCCCATCCCATATCTCGTTCGAATTTTAAACATTTTCAAATTTTGAACACGTGTGTTGACAACGTTTTTGTAATCACCCGCATCTTTCGCGTTTCGCGAACGCGGCGTGCACGTTAGATTTTTGATGAATTTTCAGTTTTTTCAAGGCGTTTTTACAATAACATTAGTGCAACGGTTTTAGAGCAAAAACGGAAATTTTAGTTTGAAACAGTAAGGACTAGCTTGTAAAACCAATTGAAATACATGGCTACAGTTCTTTGCATATACATTATAATAATAATTATAATAATTTTATAATTAAAATACTTTTGATAATTTTGAAAATACAGGTATAATTGGTTTGCACTTTACACTATAATTCAGTTCGCTCTATAATTTAGCAAATTGAAGGGTTACTCGATTAATTACCTACAAAAGTTTTACATGTTTTTGACGGCACGCAAACAGTAAATAACTATGATCGGAAATAAATTAAAAGGCGATATGACTGAATTACTATAGGTAGCAACTGCAGACAATCACCTACAATTACCGGCAGGAAATCAAAACAGTATGGGCCGAAATGACAGTTAAAAAATCAATATAGCCGTTGCAGTGTCCGCGAGGGTGCGGTCACAGGGGTTTAGTATACTTTGGCCACAGTCTGATTCAGTCAAACGAATAAAAATTATTATTATTTGTATGAAGGATTTTATAATAGCATATTTTTGCATTATTTGAAAAATAATATATTAAGTATTTTCATTACGAATTTGATAGGTATTTTATTTGTTATGGTATTTAATGATGTTTTTGTCTACGTTTCTTAAACTGGAGATTTAATTTATAAAAAAGGATCGTTTTTTTTCCATTTGAGGAGAGTACGATACAATTTTTTTAAACAGACTACGTTATCCGTTTATCAACCAAATCAAATTGTGTCAGCTTCAACAAGAAAACTTACTGAATTTAGTTCGACTAGCTGTCTTACACAATAAGGTAACCTTTACCAAGTGAACCAAAATATCCAATAATACCATGATGACCAAATGAAAGTATGACCAATCAATACTACTTCGGGTCGTTACGAAAGGGTGCGCGTGCGGTACGCGTGCGTCGCTGTCATGAATCATACAATAATGCGGATTTACCCTGCGCCCCGGCGGCGGGGTGATGCCTAATGTTATAATGCTGAACAGTAGGTAATTCAAATGATGGCGACCGTCACGACGGCTGGTCTCATTTATTATTTGTCGATCCGAGCCACCCTTAGGTGCATTACAATACAATACACAACTTTTCCAAAAATGGCTACTTCCCAATAAAACTAATTTAACGATATCCTGAGGACGTACTCACTATCCTTTGAAATACTTCAACAGTTAAGAAGTTAATTTAACCCTTAGCAAAAATAACCAGCTGCATCTGCATATAACGGAAACAGTCCTTGACCGCATACAAATCCAATGCACCCTTTCAAAATTGCAACAATTTCTAATATAATCTAATGCAATGCAATCTGAGAAACCCCGCAGCTCCGTCCACTTGGGAATCCCGTGTTTGGAGAAAAGGAGAAAACATGCGAGTTCAATGACACTAGAAGAGGTGTAATTATATGAATTCGGAGGGTAGCAAGAATTGGGTGACCCGGTTGTTCTGGACCCCCTACTTACTTAGTACGGTTGGTCAGTTTCAGACAATGCAATTGTGACCCTAACGTCTTTGAAGTGCTTAGAAAGCTCCTAAGAACGTTTAGAAATGTCCACATCTGCTGAAAAACGCGATATGAATTCTCAATGGGTGTCAGATTTCATATTAGTTTTGATTTTGAAGTTACTACATACCACATGAAACTTCATAATATTCATCTATACACGGTAACTGGTGACATTTATAAACTTAACGTCGTAAAATGACAAAGAAAATTAATTTCCTTTGATGTGTATTGAGCATAAAATTTGGATCAAGTACACAGTGATCAGTAAGGTGGAGTCTTGTATAGGAGCAAAAAAAATATTCAATTTTACAGACAATCCTATTCAATGGACAGGTTTGTGTATTGTTGTGTACGAAAGAAAAAAGTTTCATCACAAACGGAATAGAGCAGGTACCTAAAGACGGTTTTACAAACATGTTTGTTGAATAGATCAGCTGATTCGACAAAAAGTGCGACGCCGCCCACTGGTTTTACGTACCAAATGTTTTATTTATATCATCTTGAGAATAAACTTTTGATACGGTACGGTTCCATTCGTAAATGCAACTTGTGTAGTGTACAGAAAAAAATGTTTTATGACGCCAATGAGTGCATTAAGAAATCATTAGTTGGTTGTAATCTTTCATCGGGAAAATTATCATTAAAATTGATGATATCCAGAGACGAGACCATTGGAATAAACCAAGAAAAGAGTCATTACTTACTTATTTAATTTAAAAAAGAGATTGTAATAAAATGATAATGTCACTGTATGCTCGATCTAAAATTGAAAATCCTATGAAAGCAAAATATTATTATCGTTGTTACGTTTTTAATATTTACTTGCTCAATAATGGCTTGTAATATGAAATCTAACGGAACTATAAGTAGTTGTAAACTGTAAAACAAAATAAGCATGATACAGTTATCACATGGATCCCAGCTACGGAGCTAGCACACGTGTTGTCTAAAATGGGACAAATGTGGGAGGCATAATGTACTAGATAGATACAATAAAAATACTATAACAGTGCGTAGTGCGGTGCGTATACTACCGAGTACTTGCGCAGACGCATGGCGCGGCCAAAACAAACAATTCGAAATGTAGGTCAAGAAAATTATCTAGTAGTTGCTTAAGTTACTTGCGTTTCGACATACACCAAATAGTGCATTGTAATAACCAGACGCCGAAAAAAGAAAAAGAGGATTGTTTATTTCTGAATTACTTTATAAAAGCTTGTTTTTATACTTCCTGTTTGTTTTATAATTAAACAAACAATAACATTATTCAATCAAGAAAAAACATTAGAATCAGTTTAAAGTTTGGACCCCTCTAATTTTAAAAGGTGCAGCAAAAAACATCTATTAGAAATAAACTAAGAAACGCTTTGCCTAATTTTTAATTATGTAGTGATAAAGTTACTCAATAAAAAACTTCTTACAACCCTTTATGAAGTTGTTAACACCTTTGTGGATGCAAAAAAATGGCACATTGAGATCTTGTTATATGAATAATAAGGGGCGTACAACAGACCCTTGCCTTCTATTAACTTTGTTTGAATACCAAAATTAAGACGTAAAACAAACGCAACTATTTATTAAAAACAAAATCGATGGAACTTAAAAATACTTTAGTGTTGTGATTATGTAGTGTATAAAATACATCTAAACATCTCTGATAAGTTGATGAAAAATAAATCTTTTGTTTGAGCCTTTAAAGTTATCACTATCAGCAACGTAAAGTAGCTTGTGCTAAAGTATATAAAAGTTCACTGCTTTAATTACTTGGTGATAAACAGTTTATGTGTAGTCTCTTCAGACAAGGTGCCTGGTGTCATAGAGTGTCATATTCAGTGTGACGTTTCATATAAGCTCACATAGTATGCTTACAGACATGTAGGTGTGTTGTGTAGGTAACTTATCAGTATTGTTATGTAATTCATTAGAATTCCTAGTAGCAACATTTATATGTAGGTTTGTATTCATATGTAAACAATAGATTTATTTAAATTTTGCCTCCTTCTATGGACATTCATTTTAGGTCACTGTATTTGAGTGTAAATTAGTTCCAAATTACTCGTTAGAATGTTTTAGGACTTATTAAACTTAAATCTCATTAAATCCTTATGCAATAATTACATACTATAATATTTTTTATACTCTATTACTCAACATGTAGGAATATTCTTCTAAATAGTAAATACCCATACAAAGGGATTTTTTAGATATTTTTTCTCAGAGTTAACCCCATCCATTATTATGCCAGCAAGTACATTATACCATACATATTTTGATATTTGTCTATCAGAAAAAAAATAGTCAGTATTTATAGCAAAGAGTAATAACTGCTACTAGGCCTGTAAGTATGATTGAAAACATTTACATTATTTATTTATCATCAGCATTTCATGCAAACATTACACATGTATGAGGGATGCCTATCAGTCTAGAGTTTATACATATAATTATTGTAGCTACCTAGTAAGTATAATCAATACTTTTCTTGGAATTTTTATTGCATAGTAGAAAAAAATTGCCATTAACAGTTTCTCCTAGCTAGATAATGCTAATATGTATATCATTGTATATTTCTTTGTTAGGCTAGTTCTTTACAAGCTGTATCATACTCATAAAATATGGGTAGGTATTTTAAGCGGTCAAATTTTAGGTAAGTTGGTAAGATTACAGTCATTATCATTATTGGTTCACGGTCAGTATTGGTTGTTTAGGTAAACTTGTACAGTTTCACGAGTATAATTATTTAAGGTAATTTTGGAAAGATCCTTTTAAATAATTTTCTGTTATTAATGTTACAACAAAACAAATACAAGGATCTGACACAGAGCATATCATAATTCTTTAGCATATTATTTGATGTCAAAAATATAGGAAGGTATGTAATGATTGAAATCAATGGAGATATGGTCTGTGACCGCACTCCAAAGCAGCAAAAAAGAAATGTATTTGGCAATTTCTTATACACAAAAACTTATAAGAAACATTTGTTTGTCTGTTTGTTACATTAAAAAAGATAAAAACTAAAAAAGTATTTACATGTTGCACAAGATTCTGCAACAATCATAGGTCAGTGTGACCTTGTGTTGTTTACGATCGTCGTCATCCCAATGGAGGGAAACAGTCTGAATGGCATTTGTAGGTGATTTCGTCAAGGGCAAAACAATTAGGTCACAATTTTGGGATTTTTTCCAAAACACACCAGAGAGTGATTAAGTTCTCTCATACAAGGGCCGCTTATGGTCAGAGGGTATCCTTAGGATTTAGTATAAAATGGACACATTTTTGTCAAGTAAATATTGAATGGTTTTAAGAACAAGATGAAACATAACCTATAAATAATTACAAAATAAGAAAGTACTGACCTGTTATCCTTTTCTGTGTCTTGTTGGTGTCAGGACTGGCCATCTTGGAGACCGGAGCGGGCTGCGGTGCTGGCGGCTGCGGCGTGCTGACGGTCACCGGTGCGCGCCGCAGCGCCACTGGCACCGCCGACGCCGGCACCAGCTGCCACGCAAACCTCTGCGCACCCGGCAGTGGCTTTTCGTTCGCGAAATCGAAACCCCATCTCTGGCTGTCCAACTCCAGTTGCCTCGCCAGTTCTCGCTCCACGAATCTCCTATTTTCCTCCCGGTCCGTGGTGCACCCGAATAGGTTCCTCCTCACGCCGTCGAGGGCTGTGACTCCGCGCACCCGCAGCGCCCTGGCGTCCAGCACCGTGGCGGCCGTCGGCGCCCGCACTCCCAACGCAGACATGTCCAGCCCACCAAACACACGCACACACTTCTCAGATAACATCCGCGGCGCTACCTAGCGAACAACAATCCCAATTCAGTTGGTTGACCAGCTAGTCGGTGTGACAACACTAGACGAGAAATGGTTCATCACGCACTGATACTATAGTAAACAACTCGGATGTTTTTTACAATGTCAATGAAATTCGAAAACGATGCGGCGGAGTGACGTAGTAACATCCGCACACTTCGAACGCTGTCAGCGACTGCGCGTGCGTATCCGAGCGGGAGTTGTCAGAGTGACGCACGCGCGATACTGCGACAGTGGCGCTACTATCTGGCCGACAAGCCGACAAGCGTACGCGATTAGAACTATGAATTAGTTCCGCTTCTCGCCGCTACATGGAGTTAGGATCGCATAGCGAGTATTGTCGCGACCATCGATATGAGAGACAGTCGCGACCTAGCCATGTTGAGCGATAGTGACGCCGTCTTCATGACGTGGAGAACCGAAGAACTTAAGCCACAGAAGGTATGCTATGCATAATGTTGCCATAATTTTGAAAAATATCCCATGTCAAAAAAGTAATTACAGGATTTTTTGAAGTTTATTACCTACTGTTTCTTTTATATTTGTAACTATTAATCCGATTACAGGAGTAAACTTATTTTAAATTCAAAGTTTTGTTAAAAATCAAAGAGTACGTTCTCACGAAGTGTGACTCTGTTTATCTAAACCTAAACGCCCTGATTATTGCCCAAAAGATTTGTAAAGTCGTTTAGTAAGGCGTCGTCCATTAATCACGAGAGGCTCAAAAGGGGAGCGGGAGGCGGTTCAGAAAAAAATCACGAAATATCACGAGGGGAGGGGGGGGGGGGGGGTTGTACTGAGATACCACGTGTATTAATTTTTGCGTTGAACGTGTGATTTCTAGAGTAACTTCCAAACGTCGGACTGTTGTTGTTATGTTGTTTTTAACTCTTCCCTAGGTTCGAAACGGCTCCAGGCAGTCAGAAACAACCTGCAACCTTAATGTCTGTCTGGAAATTTTTATCACGGCGGCGCTTAATTTTCCAGAATTAAATTACATTATACCTGTATTTAAAGATAATATTTTGTACCAAAAAATACACGTGATTTTGGGTAGGGGGGGGTAGTCTTAAACCTCACCACGTATCACCAGGGGGAGGGGGGTCTAAAAAGTTGCTAAAAACATCACGTGATTAATGGACGGCCCCTAAGATGAAAATAGCAAATTCAGACTTATACAGGTGAAATTGAAATCGTGGAACAAATTTTAACTGTGGTTTCTGCTCATGGAACTGAACAACATACTCTTTAAGAAACCAATTCAATCGGAACAAAAAAAATTGGACTCTTCATACAAATCGATGACTTTGGTAGCCAACTTTCTATGGAAAGTCCAATTCTTTTTTGCTCTGTTTAAATTGATTTCTTAGAGTATGTTGTTCAGTTCCATGAGCAGAAACCACAGTTAAAATTTGTTCCACGATTTCAATTTCATATATGTATATCTAAATCCGTGTGTACAAGTTCCGCGTGGTAGGAACTTTGTACTAGGTAGAAAAAAAAGACGATTTAAAAGTATGCGTACAGCATCTACTTAAATAAAAAATATTTTGACTTTGACTTTGACGTGGGTCATATTTTTTAATAAACCATTTAAGCAAAATGTTTGACGTTTTAATATTTAGTTTAGTTAGTAGTAATAGTTTACCCTTGAAACCGTGCAACCGACATAAACAAGGTAGATAATATGGGCAGTAAGTGATTTACTTATCTATCCACATTGATATTACATATAATAATTTATTTACATTGTAAATATAAACTTTGTATAATTTTGGGAATCGTTTTGTTATGGCCACACTGATATTGTCCTTTGTTGTGAAATGAAAATGTCTACGTATCTAGTTACGAATGCTTACGTGTGCAGCAATCTGGTAGCAATATTATATCTATCTCACTTACACATAGCGTTCGACTATAAGTGCGAAAGAGAAGTAAATATAATGTTTTAGATGCCGTGCCGCCATTTTGGCGAACTCACACTCCGATCAGCCAGCAGAGCAGATTCGAGTTAGAAGTTTTTGAACCGAGTTAGGTAATTGTTTAGAGTTTAGAAAGCATTAATGTTTTTATGAGTAAATTAATTTGTTAGCATAAGAAAGTGTTGTTAGACGGATCCACGTGGTATAATTAGGAATTACATAGGAGTTGTTTTCGATTTAACAATTAATTTACGAACTGAAATTGTGAAAATAAGATATCTTTACTCGGTATAGCAAGTAAATATTACATTTATAAACAAAATTGGGATAAATATTAACTATTTTGTAGGAAATTGTAACTCACCGCTTGGTTTTTACGTAATATTTCCACGGAAAAATAATGAATTTACCGACGCAGAACACTACGAAGCCGTACTAATTTTCAAGATATGAGAACGACGCGGCGGCGAGAGCGCGGGCTCGTCGTTCATTGGTCAATAATGGCGGCCTCCTCTCTGATTGGTTAGAGGAATTTTAGGCGCGAAATTTCGGTTGGTCGAGACGCCGGATGGCGGGAAACACAGCGAGTTAGTTTCCGGAGTTTCGAGTGCGCATGCGGCGAGTTCGAAAGAAAATTCTTTATTTGCCGCGTTTAGTAATTAATTCATTTATTACGAATAAGTGTGAATAATTTTGTAATATATTGTTAACTGATATATAAAATATTTGTGATAACAAAAAATATATTAAGTACCTATGTTAGTTTTGAATAACTAAAATACTTATATTCTCCGAAGGAATTTTTGAAGAAATTCTGTCAAAATTAGACACTTTTCCTTTAATAAAAAACAGAAAAGCAAAAAGTATTTTTTTTGTCTCTAATCCTATAGTGTAGTGACATACTAACCTATTTCAGAGTTCAGAGCGGAAACGGAAATCAATGGCGATTAGAGTGTTTTACTATAAGTTTGCGTCATCGTCGGTATTGCAAATGTTTTGCACGTAGGTATTAATCTGACTGTCCCAGAAGAGGGTCATGTTTTCGATGTATCGTGTTATTTATCTTTTGCAGCCAAATTTTTTTATAGTTTTTTTTTATTGGAGTGCAGGATGTCTCTAAAGTTTACACTAGTTTTTAAAAGAAAAAGAATGATACTTTTATTTGTGTGTTATTCATTCAAGCTTATATATAAAATAGACAATTATTTTAAAAAAGTTTTAAGAGAAAATTAATATAAAAAATAAGGTATTAAAATAATTAACTATTCTCAATTCTATTCGTATTCACTGGACATGTTGAAATTAAATAATGCTTTGTAAATGCCTGTTGTCTGAATATTTTGAGAGCATCGCCGTGCAGAAGTCATGAGAACGGCAATTTCATAGATAAGCATATAATATATGTATGTGACTGTAAATCACATTTTATTCTTACTAAAGTAAGTTGTAACTTCTTTACTGTCTGTTAAATAAATGTATCTCTATCTCTATCTCTATCTCAAAGTAACTAAAACAATAAATAATCAGCCGTATCATTTGTTAATAAATTATAGGTAGGTGCGACTCCTGCGACAGATCGCGAGTCGTGAGTTTCCGCAGTCACTCGCGCTTTCGTTCGACGTATTTTGGCGGGGCGGGGTCGACGAAAAGTCTAACAAAAGCCTTACAGGCCGGACTTGCTAATATTTGGCCGGACACGACTGCAAAAAGTCGGACATGTCCGGCTAAAGCCGGACACCTGGCAACCCTATGAGCACTGTCTCTTTGTGTCTGTGTGTCATAGATAAGGATAAATAATAAAGGAGTCAGTCGTGGGTTTTGAAGGGATACTTTTTCTATGTATTTCTGTTACACTTCACTTCCGGAAAAACTAGTATTACTGAAGTATAATTTCATTTCTAAGTATACAATCATTAGATTGTTATCTGTAGTGCTTACTTAAAGCTTATTTGTTTCGTACATAATAAAGATGTTGAAATGGCATCGTGTTCGAATGCGCCATTAACATTATCCTAGGAATTAAAAGTTTTCATTGTTTTGCTATATAAATAGACTATTTATCTGATCTGATGTTGATGTTGTGGGATGTTTTCATATTTTCGTAACTAGCGTTATCATATAGAGGGTTCACGGGCGACTTGTATTAAGCGACATTTTTGGAAACACAGGTAACCTCTACTTAAAAAATGTATTTCTTCCAAAATACCTCACAAAAAATAACTTCTGAATAATATATTTAAAATATAAAGAATATCGAGAATCTATATAATACTAAGAAGTTAAGTTTTAATGATTATTTTTCTAAGAAATATTTTTTTAAATCAGTCTCCTGAACATTTCTAAAAATGTCGCTTAATACAAGTCTCTCGTGAACCCTCGATATGAAATGGCCTGAGTGAAAATAACTCGTATTTAGTGTAAAATTTTGAAAATTTCTTCATATAGTTTTCAGATTTTTTTTCAGTAAAGTAACTCGATACCTACTTACGATATAGGTATGCATGTACTTGAATTGATTTACAGGTTTAACAATTTATTTTAAAATCAGCTTTAATCAAGTTTTATAAAACATTACGTTTTATAATTAAGGACTGTCATTCATTAGTATATACGTTTTCTAAAGTAATAAAAATGTCAAATTTGTGTAAAAACTACTATGTACTGAACGACGACCATACGATAGTGCCACCAACTTATCTGTAGAATGAAGGATGGCGCCACTATCGAAAATTCCATACAAACTTGACAACAACAAAATTACGTTTCCGTACTTGGCGTCAGTAGTTCCGCTTTTTTCCGTTCTACAGAGAAGTTGGTTGCACTTTTAAACTTTTTAGAACTAAAATTCGTTTTTGACATTCGATAAAAAGTAACTCGCATGACTAGCAATCAGCTACCGGATTTCAGGACGTAACCTAGTAGATTTGTGAAGCAGCCAAAGCGTGATTGATTGAAACCACATTTGTGCTTAGGCGCATAACATCCTGGCGGCCGCAAAAACTAGCACCTGCGACCGCGCGGTTCACCTACATTTCCTTTTTTTTCTGTAAGAAGTTTGTTTACCTTCCGTTATTCGGTGTTGTCTTACACTGTTTATTTTTAGTTAAAAATGAATAGCGACAGTTTGTGATTTTAATGGGATTTTGTTAGTTTAACTGTCTTTCGAAATTTGCATCTTTAACCAAAGTTATGCAATTGTTTTTAGTATGAACAGATGCTATTAAATGCAATACAGTATTTATCATTAGCGAATTGGTTTCTCTGAACGACAATTCTTTGCTGGTTGGTGTGATTTATACATATGTATTATACACTGACGATGATCAAAGATAATAACATTTTTTTTAGTCAGAATCTGAAGCTATTTGACAAAAAAAAAACAATGTTATGTAACTAGTTTATGGTTTTCGGACTTTTCCCTTTACTTGTGCTATAAGACATTGCTTCTTGCCAAATGATTCTAGGTCAACGGCAAGTACCCTATAGGTTTTGATTCCCATGCGAGCGTCCAAATATGCGGCATAAACGGCCATATCTCTTGATTACGTTGGCATAGACGTTTGATTTGACGTTTGATTTTCACAGCTTCAAGGGATTGCAAGCTTGAGTATTTCATATAAATTTCAACTTGATACGTTTACGCGTTCCTAAGAAAAAGGGTATTGCCTTGACAGACAGACAGACAGACGGACAGACGGACGGACAACGAAATGATCCTATAAGAACTCCTTTTTTTCCTTTTGAGGTACGGAACCCTAAAAATATTTTTAAAGCTATCTCGTTAAACTCTTATTCATATAGGTTTTTAAATTCATTTAAGAAAAACAAAATAGTTTTATTAGTCGTTTTTATAAATAGTATTTTTATTTGTTTTTAGTTAGTTAAGGGCGAATGTTTTGGAGCTCACGCTCGAGGTATTTAATTAATTTTTATGAAACTACAGAAGATACTTACAAAAATAAGCTAAAAACCTCGAGCGCTAGTAAATTCCGTGACGTTCCACCTTAACCCCCAACGCAACTGAGAGGTGTTATTAGTTTGAAGCCTGTGCGTGTATTTTTATGTGACATCGTAGCTATTTCAATATTAATCAATTAAAACGTACTTTTTTCTTTAAATTTGAAATCAGGTTAGGTTGTGGTGGTCCTTTGCTATGTTTGCTAAAAACATTTTCAGTTATTTTTAAGTTATTCACACACATTATTTGTCCGTAGTGTAAGGTCGTCAGGTCCGTATGTGTACGGGCTCAGGACACGTGGTGTAAAAAAATCTTAATAAGATTTATCTATCTAAAGTATTTTGAATAGTTTTTTTTATTATTTCTTCTTTAATTTAAACTCCTGTTCCTGTCTTGCTCGAGCGAGTGCAAGTTTCTGAGACCCTTCTGACACAGACTGATTCATTCCATAGCCAATCATCGTGAAATTATGCGCGTGCGCGCCTAATCTCGGAATGATCACAATTTTTTTAGGGTTCCGAACCTCAAAAGGAAAAAAGGAACCCTTATAGGACCACTTCGTTGTCCGTCCGTCTGTCCGTCTGTTTATCTGTCAAGACCATTTTTCTCAGGAGCGCGTGGAGCTATCAAGTTGAAATTGCGAGTGTCCAAATATGCGGCATAAACGGCCGTATCTCTAGATTGGCATAGAAGTTTGATTTTTTCACAGCTTAAATAATAATATTAATAATCTTGAGAAAAAGGGTCTTGACAGACAGATAGACGGACAGACAGATAGGGATATAGATAGATAAAGGACACAGTATAAGGACATTATACAGTATGGACACTCCTTGTCGCTCTCTGAAGGCTACCACACCCCCCTCTGTATGACCGATGTGTGACCATTTGTCAAGGGGTTGACAAACCAAAGTACAGTTTATTAACCAAAGACATTTTTTTTTTTAGGAAAGCTCTAAAGGCTTCCATCTCAGGCTATACAACCTTGTCTGGTGTATACAGCCTTCACTTTATTTGTAAAAGTCTAGCTAACAATAAAGAACAATGAGGGCTAATTAAACCTCGATACAACATATCACGCACACATTTACATGTGTACAAACATGAATGTCTATGTAGCAAACAATGGCGCAAAAATTTGTATGAAGTGTCCGGGATGTGGATAAGGGATTTCAGGCCTGAGAATTTGATATAAAGTTCAACACCTGTGTGATTATGAATTTATACGTATACGGAACCCTCGGTGCGCGAGTCCGACTCGCACTTGGCCGGTTTTTTGTAGTTTATCTACTATCTCCTTAGACAGCACAAAAGCATTCCGTGACCGACTGTACCAACTGAGAGACAACGCCCATTATAAACTGGTACTGATCTGATATAAGCACAAAAGGAGAAGATATTTTAAAAGAGAAGGATTTAAGTTGCCTATTTCTCATATTATTAGAAAAGTAGAATACACAAATCATACATTCTTTTTTATTCAAATAATTGAGAATACTTTACACGTTACAAGCAACCGAATTTTGCTATTTTCAGTGATTCTCTTTTGTTATTGTTGATTTTCTACAAAAGTACAGTACAGCCGCAAAGTATACAGAAACTCCATATAAGTATATACTTTACGGCCTTCTTTCTTATGAGATTGTGCTATGTACTGATCGATTTAATTAAGAAATTGCGCTAAGCGCAGCACATATTTACGCTAGTACAAACGTCATACATAATACATATTTTTATGTATTAGTAGTAGTAGTTAATAATAACGCATCAGTTTATAGGAGTGTCCGGGTTGTGGCACCACTAACAAGGAGAGTGCCAAACTTGAGAATCACAGATTCCGCTGATTTTTATATATGTTGTAGGGTAGTATCCCCTCAATAACTAGGTAAAATGGTAAGACGCACTTCGCTTTGATTTTCGAGATAATGAATTTAAAGTCTCATTTTTTTTATTGTTAACAATAAAATAAAATAATAAAAATCCATTAAAATTGGAAAAATAAATTTAAACATATCAGATGTATAATAAATTTAATACTTTTAAATAACTTCACCATTTGAAATATTTATTGATTAAAATAGCAAATTATTAAATAAAAATAAATAAATTTGGAAAAAAAATAGTCTTTAAAATCATTTTTTCGAAAATGAAAGCGAATTGCATCTTACCATTTTACCTAGTTATTGAGGGGAGACTACCCTAAAACATATATAAAAATCAGCGGAATCTGTGATTAAATAAATAAATTTGAAAAAAAAAGTCTTTAAATTGATTTTCTCGAAAATGAAAGCGAAGTGCGTCTTACCATTTTACCTAGTTATTGAGGGGATACTACCCTACAACATATATAAAAATCAGCGGAATCTGTGATTCCCAAGTTTGGCACTCTCCTTGTAAGTACAGTCTGTTTCCTGGCAAAGCACAATAAGAAGACAAAACAATAAACTCATACGTCTCCCCAACTAGGACAAGCTTCGGTCTCGTGTTATGTGCACATTCCATACACGGGCGGCAAGTCCAGCTAGTAGAGGCAGCTAACTTGTAATTTTTGCTGATTATCGGTGGTTGTATATGGTGGCACAATTTGAGGCCATTGTGGTCGCGTAGCGTGGCGGCGGTGGTTGACAGGTGCCAATCTTGTACGTGCGCGGTGCGTTTGCGCATTGCAACTGAAAGATGGGCAGTCGGTACACATTGGTCGATTTTTGGAAGTTTGATTTATTATGAAATTAGGACGTGTTTTTTTGGTGTATTGTATTCAGTTCTACTAATAAATACTTTGTTTCAAATACATTTATTAAGGAAATTATGTAAAAACTATTTTTCAGTTTTATCTCGGCAGTCGCAGGATAAGTCGTTTTTTAGGGCCAAATATGCTGTTACTCTCCATCTACTTCGATAGTTAATAATCAGTAGCGTCTCCGCTGCTGGGATACGGAACTTTTCCATCATCTTGCGAAGGTAAGGCCTTACTTCACCCAAGGAGATCAAGTCCGGCGTCATGGACGTTTTGAAGCCAGTGTTTCCCAGAGTTTTCCAGCCGACATATGTAGGATCTTACTGTTTATCTATTTAGAAAACATAAAAACAGGTTTTTACTTCATTAAAGCTAATTAACTTTTGTTGTATTGGTACCTTTGTCCGAAAACGTAAAAGTAATCCACAGACCTGGTACCCAGTCTTGTGTTTGTCGAACGTGTGCCTGATCTTGTGGTAGGTTCGAAACTTTATATGAACTTTCAAACGCCTGAAAGTATCGAAGGAATATAAAAATATTTCAGGACCGGGCTAAAGGAAACCTATTACCAAAAATCCTCTATTACTGAACTACGCCGTCCATTTCTCTAAGACGATGTGTTACAGGGTTACCATATCTTTTGAACCTGAACAGGTAACCAGTAACAGTTTCCAGATAAACTTGTAACTATAGTACGTAAGGCTTACACTGGCCTTATTTTTATTCTACACTAGCTTCCGCCTGCGACTTCATCTGCGTGGACTTCAGAATTGGGTCCAGAGAGAAATACAATGTTAAGGCAGCGCCATTTCCGTTTTTAGCCATTCCTCCGGGAACCGTCGAGTTTTTCGGGATAAAAAGTATCCTATGTGTTATCCGAGTGCTTTAGCTATCTATCTACCAAATTTCATCCAAATCCGTTCAGTAGTTTCGGCGTGAAAGCTCAAAAAACAAACAAACTTCCATAAGTTCGCATTTATAATATTTTTTCTAAATAAAGCGTTAGGTATCTAGTCCACCAGTGTGATCGCGCCACGAGGAGCCCACGCGTGACACTGCTGCCGTGATTGCAGGAGGATGCTAGCCATTACCATTACGCAGCCCCTCATAACCCGTCGATCCTGCCAACTGCCCTTCTCTGGCACTCAACCATCACCCGTCGTGTAGGAGACCCTTGAACACGATCGAGCACTGTAACAGCGATGTATTTTAAAGTTGAATTTCAATATTTCAAAAGGTCGCTGTACATGTAACAATGTATTATAATAATAAATTAATTACTGGTTGGATAGTAGATAGTAGACAAGGTAATATTAAGTACTTACTTTGAAAAGGGCAAGCGTTGCATTGAAATCATATTCGCAAATTGCGAGTATGACTCTGGACTCTACATCGAAATATTGTGATTGTCCAAAGTTTTCATAAACTGGTTTAATTATATCTATTGTTCTCATTTTAGTCCGGAAGCTGCCCGCAGTGACATGTTTGTATCAAAAACATGAATACGGACAATAAAACGCGACATTTACATGATACGATAATAGGGAACTGTCGACAAAATGTCAAATTACGTATAAACGAAAATTATAGCTTGTTAGCATGTCACATTTTTAATTATTTTGAAAATTTGTACGGCTGAGTTGTAATTTGTTTTCGGTAACAAAGAATTAGTTTTGGTAAATTTTTGTTTCGTATTACAATTAAGTGTTAAAACTTAATTCGTTTGGTATTTATTTGCATGAGGATGTCTAACTTGATTAATATTTGAGTAAGATTAAAATAAAATAAAAATAGTATGGTCGGACGGACGAACGGAGTAAAATGCTTATTCTTATACTATTTGTTGTAATTAAATAAAACCAAGAAAAGATAGATTAATGCACTAAATCTCTTCCATCCAACCCTTAAATTAAAAATAGAATTGTACATTAATATTTACGAGTCAAACCTCACTGTGCATGTGTGCAAGAAATGCAACAATTTGACCCTAACCGGGACAAGGAACCAACCCCTTACTCGTGCTGCAAAGGAATTGAGCCTGAATGGTTGTCACACCTCAATGGGTTAATGGGCATTTGAAGGTATATTGTCCGGATTAGGAAGAATGACTGCAAGTGCACGAACCAAGGAGGGGTTACTTTACAACTCTATGTTTACTTGTTTTAGGATTGGCATAGAAAAGGCGTGGAATAGAAATTGGGTTCTAAATATGTTACTGAAAATCTTCAGAGATTATCGGGCTGGCCATGAAAACTAGATTAACCAGATTATAGGTTTCTATGAGAAGTAAAAAAAGACACCGTTCAGTAAAGTTGTAAAAAGGAAATTATTCAGTTTAATCAACAAAAATCTGTTTAGAAAATGTATAATTTTTTAACAATTTGGCCTTTTACAAGGAGACTAAACCTTATCCACAAGAATACAAAATAAAAATTACAAAATTTGCTTCATTTCATCTCTGTTCTAACTCGTCCCTCCTCACGAAATTCAAACTAATAGTAGAATATCCTCCCTAAGAATTTGGGAACGACCCTCAATTCTCAAGATTTTCAAAAGGACATTTGCACGTGTGTCCACACGTGGTCTGCTCAGGGCAATGACCTCACTAGGGGAAATCTTATAAACAATATGCTCTCATTAGTCTGTTCGATTGATTGTAAAATAGGGATGCATATTTATTTATTTGTGGCCAACGGATGGATTGGGATAGAATTGTCTTTTGTTTTTAGGCAGCTGCACTCTTCTGTTTACTAATGGTTTGATCGTTGGATGCAATTGAGGTGTAATAGACTCGAAATTTTCGGTTATGCTCAAAATACAGGGGTTTTATAAAACAAGCATTTTATATTGTGATACTCGTCGATCGTCTTTTACCAACGTTTTAGTCAGTATATAAATCCCAAACTTAATTTCGTGACAAGAATTGTAATAACATTTTCTCATCTGATATATAGTGCTTGGGACTAAAAACTGCATTCCTAGGTGCATTCCCAGGTCTAACTGAATCCAAGCCCTTAACCTAGTTAAGCTCTTTGTATCAGCCCTTTGCCTAGCTAGCCGTGTAGCCGTGCTCATAACTATTCATAGCTTAGCAAAGGTACCTCGAAAATACCAGTTCCTTTTTAAAGAAATCACTAAGAATGTGATTCTAAACACGTTTTCGGAGGGCTCTAGGAAAGTCAAAAGAGGTTCAACGCCCTTCAAATCCTGCCTGTTATTGTTTTTTATAGAGATCCACATGATGGACTGGGAATATGTACATACATACTTGTAAGATTTCTCAAACTGAGTGGGAAGATTTTGGGTATGCTTTGATAGGAATATTATTGAGATACCTACACACGAAACTGATCAATTTTCCTCAAAATTAAATACAGGGTGTTAAAAAAGTACGTTTTTAAATTTTAAAGGGGTTACTCAGAATCAAGTATAGTTATAGAATAGAGGAAAAATATTTTTTAAAATCCGATCTACAACTTTTTTCAGTTTCTTAAACAAGTTCCTGATTCACTATTCACACTTAGTATGGGAAACTGATAAAAGGTTGTAGATCGGATTGTTTCAATATTCTTCCTGTATTCTATACTTGATTCTGAGTAACCCCTTAAAATTTCAAAAACATCGTGTACAGTCGATGATACAAATGTATGGAGAGTTTAATTGAGTTTCCCTGGGGAGAGTTGTCAGCAATACCCACAATATATTTGGCGGTGATTTGACGTTTGCTAGCTTAAAAAATAACACTTTCTAAAAAAATAAAATATTTTATATGGCACTACTTTGTCACTACGGTTTTTTAAATGGTTAATACCAAACTTAATGACCATGGCTATCAGGTGAATAATTCTAAAGGTTTGAAAAGAAAATACAAACTTTCTGTGGGAAAAAGTGTTTCTGAGCAGTATTAATGGTACTTTAAATACCTACTCCACAGAAATAACAAATACACCAACCACAGACCAAGGTTCAGCACCATAAAATTTTGAATAGTCTACAGTCCTATAAAAGCCTTACAGAGTTTGGTGAAGGTGGTATTTTTATGGTCGACCATAAACAGTAGAAAATTTCTTCTAGTACCAGTATTTAATGAAAGTTTTTGGTGTAGTTTAAAGTAGATCGTTTTGACTTTAGCAAGAATCCTTTGTGACAGATATAGTTTAATTTTGCAAAACATTGGCAAAATTACTTATGTGGAATGCCAATGTATTCGACAATATTCAAAACTTTTTATTCACTGGAAATGACAGCAATAAAAGTAATGTGTATAGATGTAGCTAGAAATACTGCAGTATTTTGGTAGTGGGTCAATAGCTTCCCGAACGCTGCCCAGCCGAGTTGGATTCGACGATTGATTTCTTTCTCGAAGTTGGACCTACCTAGCTGATAGCTGGACTGTTTTTCCCAGGCTCCAAGGTCCCAGGTATCCATATTCGTCAACAACTTCGATAGTAGAGTCTAACGTACGAGTTATTGTTTCTTTGTAATTTGGTCAGGTTATTTCATTACGAACGTAAGCTTGGTTATTTTGTTCCTTCCTAATAAGTTGAGTGAGATAGGCACTTATAAAGAAAGTCATCGCGTTGATAAAAAACTAAGCCTGTCCAATCAACGTGAAAGCTGTAGCTGATCCGATTTTCCATTTAGGTATTGCCCTTGCCCAAGTCCAAACCTTAAACTTCATAATTTCCGTAAGTGTTCGTGCGGAACGGTAAAGAATTAGAAATTCGATTTATCCCGGGAAAGTAGCCGATGCAGCTGTGCCCATGCCCAGCAGGTGGAGTCACTTCTGTTTATCGTTTTTTAAGGGATGCCTTTACTGATTCGGTGGTTTGCTTGGGTATTTTCACGTGACCGAATCATAAAGGAGCAAATCCGTAGAACAACTACAGTCACCGAGACAGGTCATAAACTAAACTAACAGAAGTGGCAGGACATACTGCACGGACACGGTAGGCTCGTAGAACTACCACACATCTCACGGGGACGATTGGTTCTCGAGTAGCGACTGAAGGGCGAAAGACGAAATTACTGTTGGACGGCCCTCACCAGGTGGACTGATGATGTACTCAGGGAAGACACTGGAGACGCGTAGCTCAAAATCGTGCTAAGTGGAACTCTATGGGGGGGGGGGGGAGGAGAAGGTCTATATCAAACAGTGGACATCCTCCAGCTGATATGGTGCATGACTTTGATTTGTCTATGCATAAAAAAAGTACTCTGTTGTATTTTGCTTATATTCATTATACAAAGTTTGATTCAGCTATCCTAATTTCGTAGCTTTTATTTACTGTGTAATTCGTGAAAATATGGTGGAATTTTCATACTAAGTTGGCCGAAAAGCTGATCGATCGTTACAAAAAGTCACATTGTCACTTGCCATTAGATGAGGTAATGCCAAGGGCTTAGTTATGGAGAATAATAATAATAAAACTTACCTAAGTTAATTAAGCTTCTTAATTTCCCGTTTTCGATGTAAACATGACCGATAAGAGGTCACGCGGTGACCCCTGTGACCCTTGCAATAGTGTCAACAAACTATTATCAATACTCAATGCATTTGTTTGATATTATGTTTCTGCGGGATCTGTAATATAATTATCCTAGGTACCTAAACTAACGATCACTGAAATTAAAAAAGTTTACACCTTACCTAGATCCAGGTAAGATGTAAACTTTTTTAATTTCAGTGATTATAAGTCCGGTAAAACATTCTTGAAAAAAACATTCAAAATGTTTTTAATCATAATTTTTCATCGTATTAATGTTTTATTTATGTAGACAAAATAATGAAATATTCTGAAAAATATTTGTAAATTTTTCAATAATTTACATTTCTCGAGATAATGCTTTTTTTAACCGACTTCAAAAAAGGAGGAGGTTCTCAATTCGTCGGAATCTTTTTTTTTTATCTATGTTCACCGATTACTCGAAGACACCTGAACCGATTTGGAAAATTATTTTTTTGTTTAAAAGGGTATACTTCACAGGTGGTCGCATATAAATTTTATCGAAATCGATTCAGCGGTTTTTGAGAAAATCAACAAAAACATAGCAAAATTGGAGTTGTTGCGATTGAAGTCGGTTGTTTTTAACGTATTCAGCGTGGTCAATTATTTCTCGTAAAGACTGAATAAAGGTAAGCTATTTAAAATAACCTACCGTTGGCAGCTGGATAACTAATTTTAAAAAGTCGCTTACTCGACTATTGCTAATTCTTTACTTACCCTATACCCTATACAGCTTGATGTAAATCAAAAGTAGTAATTATAAAACACTTGCATTGTTTTAGGAATTGCCTATTTTGATTGACATAAAACAAGCATAAAAAAGTTTCCAACAAGTAGTTTAAAGTTTGGGACTGTAGGGACCGAACCCATCACCTCTGCTGTAAGTGAATAAACACTACGCCACGGAGGAGCGGTTAAAAACCGGACTTTTTACAACACACTACACTATAAATATTACCTACCGAGTAAACTATATACATTTCTTAGTATGTTCGTATCGTATTGTAGTGGTCCGACCGGCGTGACGGACAGCCGGACAGTCCTTTGTAGGTAAGTAAATAATACAATAGTATGACTATGTGATTTGAGGCATCAGGGAGATGGAACAGACATAATTAAATTATACACTACGCTATGAGGAGAGGTTGTTGCTTTTTAACCGACTATCCCCAAGAGAAAGGTAAAGTATTCAGGTGAATATGTTTGTGTCCGATTCATTCGTTTCAAGAGGTAATCTTTAGTAGCTAGTATGACTTTAGTCTATTAAGTAATAATTTCATTGAAAACTAGCGCGAATTCGTTAAAAAAGAACTCACTTGTTTCATTTTTACGCCAATGTTATAATGTCATTTCTGGGACACCCTGTATACGACCCACTGAAAATATTTAGGCGCGAAGCGATCGACTGCTAGTACATAACTAGCTGGGAGTTATTTAAGTAATTTTAGAAAAAAAAAAACATGTTTAGGAATAAACTTTTATTTGTGATAAACATGAATTTAAAAAAAGAGAAAAGTTAGAGACGTGAATAAAAAATAAAAATGTTTATGTCAATATAAGATTGTATGCCTATAGAATTGGTCGGACTTTTTGGCGGGAACTCACGGCAAGAGTTTGTAGGGTAACTTTGTAAATAATAGTTTAGGGTAGTTTAGGATTAATATTTAGATATAAGGTAGAGTAAGTTAAATACGTAGATATAGTTATAGTATATAGGTTAGCTTTAAGTATAAATATAGGTGACAGTTCAACAATAAAGACACTCGCAACTGAGAGCTCAACCAGCAACTACTCTTTTACTTGACTCCTCCACTGGACCTTCTAGTTGGGACGCACGTATCCCACAAGTTTGTCATTTTTGTTTTATTATCCTAAAAAATAGATATCGTGGTTTTTAATGCATAATATTGATAGTGTATTGTTCAATAAAGTGCCATTTAAGTGTCTAATATGTAGGATAATGAAATAAAAGTGTGTAGACTGTGTTTCGAGTGCTCTCAAGAAGTCCATGAAATCTTCAACAAAAGTGCTATCATTTTGTTGAAGAATAGAGAAAAAGTTAAAGACGACAGAAATTGATAAATGAGAACTCAAATGAAATAGAAAAATATTTAGAGAAGAGCAAACTACGTAAGAATAGGCTGTATGGCCAGAGAAGCCTTTGCCTTTTCCTTGCAAAAGCAGGAAAGAACCAAACAAACAAAAAAAAAGAATTGGTCGTTGTGTTTCCCAGATTGACATAGTCACAGTAGAAGGAATTACAATACTATGTAACATAGATCATAGGAAGCAGAAAGGATTATGGTCAGTTTCTACTTTTTCTCAGTTTCTCCCTATAAAAGACATCAACGAGACCTGCAAATGAATAGCTTGTACACAGTTTAATTCTAACGATACAGTTTGGCTACAGATTAAATAATAGTTGCGGTTTGAGGTCACATGATTACTACTCATCTATACTTTAGAATAATTTCTATTACCTATTCAGTATCGAATATATTCTCTAAAGTTTGGAAAGTTTACAAAATAAATCGGCATATATTATGTTTTTTTAATGTGATAGGTGGCAAACGAGCAGACCGATCACCTGATGGAGAGAGAGAGAGAAGAGAGAAGAAAGAAGAGAGAGTAAGAGTATGTAAGAGATTTTGGAGAAAAAGTAATGTAGTGTATGTGCTTTAATTCGTGTTATGTGTTAAAACTGACTGCTATAGAGAGCCCTAGTAAATAAACCGTATTGTTGTACGAATAGCCGACGCGCGACGATACAGAATACCCATTACTTTATTAATTAGTTTGTCGAGTACTACGACGACGCATCAACTTGACGCCGACGAAGCTTAAGCCCAAATAGTACTGTATCAAGTTTTTAAACTTTGTAAGTAGTATAGTTACATATGCAAGCTCTTTGGTAAGTACATCCGAATCAGCTGATCGCGGCTGGATCTGTCAGTGTTGGCGCGAACGCGGCGCGCGCTTCATGGGCGCATGCGCGGGTTTTGCCGCCCTTTTCGTTAGACGTGCGATTGAATAATACGCAGTGAACATCTGAATTCATTTCAGTTCTCTTATTGACACAAAGCATAGACAAAGGGATAAATTACGTATGGCATTTGGCTGCCTGAACCTGTTTCCAATTTTGGTAAGTGAAAATTATTACGTATACCATACTCAACATGTAAACCTTCCTATTTTAAGGTGCATGAATTTATTTACATATACATGTTGAAAGGAACAACGCACTCTTGAGTTTAAAGGTCATGAAGAAAATGTTTTCAGTAAGTTTAAGTATACTCAGGTTTTCCTTTAAACATATACAATTTTTCCCTTGTTTACTTAGTTTCTTGTACTCGGTAAGTAAGTAGTAGGTATGCGATGTGCATTATCTTCTTTAAGAAGTTTGCTACAACAGGTAAGTTTATTAAGAAGAAGTAATGAAGTCTATGACATAATAAAGATTTCAACTTAATAATACGGAGCGCACCGAGGAGGGTTCCGTACAAATTTGGGATTGAGGGACAAACCTAACTTTGCCGTCAGCTAACTGTTGTCCCCATGCATCGACATAGGTTGCGGTCAGTTTACCAACTGAAAATAAGTTTAATAGTTATAAAAAAATTTGGTGTCACTATAAATTTACGGTTTTCGGATTTTTCTTTTTACTTCTTACCAAATGATTCTAGGTCAACGGGAAGTACCCTATAGGTTTTGATTCTCTTGCGAGTGACAAAATATGCGGCATAAACGGCAGTATTTCTTGATTGCGTTGACTTAGAAGTTTGATTTTTTCACATCTCCAAGGAACTGCAGTCCTGAGTATTTCGTATTAATTTCAACTTCCTGAGAAAAAGGTTCTTAACAACAGAAAGACAGACAGACGGACAACGAAGTGAACCTATACGGCTTTATTTTTTCCTTTTGAGGTACGAAACCCTAAAAACAGGCAAAACTATATTCAATGTTCACGTTTCAAACGACAAGGTATAAATCTAAACTAACGCTAAGTATAAGTTTTGTTGGTAAAAAACGATATCATCTTGATTCATACATGTAGAACGTTTAGATTTTGGCGCGAATTTCAAATTTTCCGATGTTTTTCGAGATTTATGATTCCATGTGTCGTAATTTAGTATGTTTATTATGTAAGATTTTTTTGATTTTGTACTAACATAAAATACACGATATTATGACGAACATTTATTATATATTTATAGGGAATATGACTTGTTGCTTTGTCGTCATAATATCTAAATTAGCAACTGATATTAAATAAATTACATTTAAAATGTAGGAAATAATGCAAAATAATGACGCATAGATCTGTAAATCACGAAAAACCTCGAAAATTTTAAAAGCACGCCCCATACGGTCTTCCTTGATACATCTTTACGTCGAGAGAGAACTGCACCAGAAGCATTCAGTTCCCTTTTTATCCTACACTGCACCATAGAACAGATTATACAAAAGTCTAATAATATATACAACCTGTACTATTGAGTGTGTCATTTACTTTATTAGCTATTTCATTAAAAGTAATAATTTAAGTTTTAAGGTATACATGGCGTGAAAAGAATATTTGTGACTTTTACATATGATCTACCTTAGAATAAAAAAAAAAAAACATTATTGACATCCTTTACACTAAAAATAGGTTTCTATGCAAAATCCAATTTATTACTTAGACAGATGGAATTTCTCAGTACCTCTTCGCCTGGGTACTACTGAAAGGTGCTTTTTTATATCCTATAGAGGACATTTAAATCTAAAAGGACCAAATTTTAAGTATGATTTCTGCTCTTGAAACTGAACAACTTTCTCTAAGGAACCAATACCATCGCAAAAAAATTGGGTATTCCTCATAACAAATCGATGAGTTGTACTCAGCAGTAAGTTTTCTTTTCTCTAAGAAAAGGTTGTTATAGAGGGTTCATGTGACAAAGTTATGACTATAAACTACAGCCGAAACTTCGACCGCTGGGAGTTGACTGCATGAAAATTAAATTGCGAAATATTATTGACTAAATAGCTCTTTAATTGGAATTATTGTAAAACTTATTCACTTTAATTTTCATTGCATTTTCAATTTTTAATTTATAAAAATTACCCAATAAGTATGCCAACTACTATTTTGATCAATGACTTCATCGTACAAAATTTCAAACATTTTTAGAACAATATGCCGTTTTTGACATTTGATAAAAAGTAACTCAAATGACTAGCAGTCAACTACCGGATTAGTAGTCACGATTTTCTTTCCACATTTTCTATAGTTGGTTACGCAGTGCGTCCCATAATGAAGTTACGTGAGAATTTTGGATGCAAACAACAGAACTGTGACACAACATTCTATGCATCTGTTGAGATGAGGGGCGACGACCTCGATCGTCTTAACCGGCCCTGCGTGCGCGCAGCTAGTTCTAAGAAGCCCTTACTATGATGTTTAGTTGACAGAGTGAAGTGTCATGGGATTATGTTCAGTAAAGTTCAAAGGAAGTGTCAGTTGTTGACGGGGTAAAAAATATTTTATGGAGCGCATCATTTTTTGGGAACAATTTTCCGAACGTACAAGAATTTCTAGATATTTGTAAAGCAGAAGAAGCGCCACTCATTGCCAAGAGAATCTATGTTGGACAAAGACTGTAAAGTTTTTTGGCGTTGGGATAAATGATGACTTTATAATATCATCTTCCTGGTTTAACAGCCACAAAAAACAAAAAAACTTATCTACAAAACGGCATAGGTTCTTATTATTTGGTAAACAAGAACAAGTTTTTGGATTTAAGCCTAGTTTATTATCAAATTTTTAATTCATATTAGCTTCAACAGACGTTTCTTAGAATTAAAAACTTTGCACCAAAAATTACGACA
Organism: Coleophora deauratella; assembly: GCA_958295455.1. NCBI lineage: Eukaryota > Metazoa > Arthropoda > Insecta > Lepidoptera > Coleophoridae > Coleophora > Coleophora deauratella. The sequence goes on from OY282402.1 coordinate 10,715,898, forward strand.
GTCCTTTGCTGTTGCAACTTACACATCAAACAAACAAACTTTATCATTATAAGTTATACACAGATTTATGATGGATTTATGGATAGGTCAAAATCAATATCTATGCCTAGAATTACCTATTAAGTTTACGTAATAAGGTAGTAGGTAATTCTCTATGATATTTTTTACTACACTATTTTAATCTGTGTTTCGCAATATGGTAAATAAACAATACCTTAAATTTTTATTGGTTTTTAGTACGTTATGTGATAAAACATGTTCGATAAACATTTAAACGACTATAATTAAAAGGGAAAACGATGTAAATAATGTATCAGGAAATATGAATATCAATACTCATATTGGAGAGAAATCAAAGTTGTGCCCAGGAGCGAGAGTAAAATCTAAACAAGGACAAAATGGTTCTTGGGTGCATACCGAGGCAAGAACGGCTCTGCTTCTGCTTCTTCGATCTGAAGGTGGCTGCCATCATCGCCGTCGTCTGCTCCATGGTGATCGCTGTCTACGACATGACTGTGGTGCATCTACCTCTATGCCATGACCTCTTCAAAGGAGACGGGAAGATATTCAAAGTTCTCTTGTATCTTTCATACACTCGCATGATCGGCGGCTGCTTCATATTAGTTTCCGCCTTATTGTTTCTTATAGTAAACGTGTTAATGAAGAAATCGTTCGGATGTACATCAGACTGTTTCGCTTTGGTCATAGTTTTAACGCTTTTCATACGGTCTCTGTGCATAGCGTTGATTAGCGTCAGGATTATAAAGTTTAAACGTAACTGCGATATAACGGCAGTAGCCGTGGTGGACATTGGGATGTTTTTATTCTTAACCATCATAATATTCGATTTCGCTATCAGTGTAAATGGATACAACTTTGAGGTCAAAATGTTTGGCGATGAGGATGATGAAGAAAGTTGAAAACTAAAGTGTAAATTAAATGAAGAGATCAATCGAATAATAAAAATAGCTATGGCTACGCCCATTACAGTTTTAGTTTATTTTTTTCCGTATTAGTCGGGATAGCCGTAAGCCGATAAAACAATTGATATGGAAATGTACGTAAGATATAGTTATTAACTAAATACCTTTACCTTACCGTTGAGGCTAATTTTGAAAGCCGAATTTATAAGTTATCCCGCGGAAACTTCACAACGCTTAGGAATACATCTACTCAGCACCTGACTGTAGTTATCCTCGAAATAATACTTATTTTCCCCTCCCGAGTCAATAATACTATAGAACAGTTCTTCTGTAGGTTGCCTGTAACCTTGTAGGTACTAATATATCTAAAATATAAAGTACTACTGAACCAGAGGTACATTTATTATCAAAATATTCTCAAGATGAAGTAGTGCAGAAATAGTAAACTCTGGTAGTGAAAATATGCTATAAAATTCAGTGTAAGAACCGCACAGCTAGGTGATAGTGAAGCTTTCTGATTTTGTTCATTATTATTTATTTTACAGGGTGTTAAAAATGCGTTTGTTTTACGTTACTCAGAATAAAGTATGGAATACAAGAAAAATATTGAAAAAATCCGATCTATAATTTCATTTTTTAGTTTCCCATACTATTAAATCTGAATAGTGAATCAAGAATGTGTATGGGAAACTGAAAAAAAAGTTTATATTTTTTGTAGTTATATTTTTTCTGTATTCTATACTTGATTCTGAGTAACCCCTTAATTTTCAAACGCACTTTGCAACGCCCTGTACTATGAAAGCTGCGCTTCTGTCCGACTAGCCTTACTTACTTGACTACTATTTTGTCACAGTTTAGAAAAAAGGCAGATAAAATACTTTGTTTTTTCATGGTCATGTCTTTATCTATTATCTGTGTCTGCGTCTGAGTGTAAATTTACAACTTTAGCGTTTTTTTTAACAAAAGTGTCGCCAGCATTATCTTCCAACAGCATTGGTTTTGGTCAAAAGAAATAAAAATATCTATCCGTTATCTTGTTTTGAAGAAACCAAACATTTAAATTTATATTTGGAGTTTTCAATTCACGACACACTAAGATTTAAGTGGCTAAAATATCTCGTAAGCCTGGTTTAGCCCAACCCACGTGTAATATACAGTTTGATTTTTAAGTGCATTTGTCATACATAACATAAATCTCTACATATAAATAAATTATTTTTTTCATATAAATTGATTATCTGAATGGCTGACTTTGCATGGGAAACTCTATAATTTAAATTTCAGCAAAGTCGAAAAACAAAATTTCTTCAGTTTCATGACAGTAGACAGAGGACAGCATTGCTACGAGTATAGCCTTTTGATACATTCTGTGTGAGACGCAAAGACCACTCCATTCCATTACACTTAAAAATACTTTCATAAATCATTTAAACAATCGCTGATAATGAGTGCGTGGCTTACTCAGACCAAATAAGAAGTGGCTTATCAGTGCGACGGGCGGCGGCGGCGTGCGAAGGTCGATGCAGTGCGCCCGGGCATGCATTATTGTAAAATTGTTTACAGAACGACTCGACCTTGCTATTGTTGGTGTGAGGTTTGTGTGACGTCTTGCAATCCACTGCACCAATGCACAGTTTAATATACTACACAGGAGCACGTTGTTTAAACACGTAGTCGTAGGAATTAGTTGTTACTTTTCCAAGACAACTTCCGTAGAAATATTATAGGTACATGGTTTTAGAAGAAACACTTCATGTTCTATTATAACTAATTTATGTGCGTTTTTCAAGCCATTCTTACTCTGAGACTACCTATTAATTTATTTTGTAAACGTTTTGCAAATTTCCTTTGCGAATCTTGGGAAAAGTTGTTCAGTTTCATAAGAAAAGGGCCCAGTTAAAATATTGTCAATACCTCTTATGAGCATCTTGCAGAAGAATATTTTCGCTCAACTCTCATTTAATTTAATTTAATTAATGTAATTTCCGTACTTCAAACCTTCAAAAGTAAAATTTACCGGGACTTCTTTGATGATAAAGGCTAAAAGAAATTAGAATAGAATATTGAATGTAAACAAAACTTTTTAATCAGATTAATCTTTTTAATCAGTTTGGTGATAAGGACTCTTTGTTTTTTTTTATCTGCGCAAGACGTAATCAATGAGGTACGCATGCGTAATACTGCTTACTCTACCCGCCTAAAATGACGGCGCCCCTGATCAGCTGTTTTTATATTGTTCTCTCTTTCCATTTTTCAACGTTTATAATCAATGCTTCTCTATCTTTCATGAAGGGTGCAAAGTCTTTTATATTCCATCGATTTATATATTAGTTGTCTCGCTCACACCTGTTGTAGCTAACGTAGCTATATGAGAATGGCGTTGCATAGTTTCCTATGTTGACAGATATACAACAAACCCGGTTGCAATAATTTTGTGAATATTTACAAGAGTTTTAATAATTAAATTTTACTCCGTTTGTGATTTAAGTGAAATAAATTGGAGGTTACGTACGATTTATCGTGGTGAGGTAAGTCATTTTGTTTAGGTACCTCTGAATGATTACTATAATATATTTACCTGGGCATTTTCTCTGCTTCCTCTGCTGCTTTATTCAAGAAAAACAGCCGATATTGATTATTTATTGATGGAGCACAAATTATGCACATTCTTTATTATTTATGTTGCACATTTTGTATGATGCAGTATCATACACAACCCAATCAAATGCGTTGTTTACATAAAAATCGTGTGGTCTGAAACGCGTAGAAAACTGTTGTTATCGCTTTGTTCGTAACCGCTTTTATCGTGTTATTAAGGTTATTAATAATAACTTTTTAATATTGTTTACTTTTTAAGTTTGTGAAAACATTAAAGTTTCACCCTTTTACAAGACACATTTATTGGGTTTCATTGCAAGAATTATCGATACTATGCACATGACGTATCACACTATTTAATTATTCTTTATTTTTTACATAATATCTCGTTTCTAAACTTAAACCTTGTTTTCAGACGATTTTAAATTGTTCTAATTATAGGTACCTATATTATCTCTGTTTTGTCTGATTTTAAATTCCATATTCATCCCACGCATCTAATTTTCTTTAAGAAAATCAATTGAAATAACATTGGGAAAAGGAATGGAGTGAAAGAAAAAAATGATTTTTTATTTGGAACAATTTTTTTTCGAATACGGAATATTATATTATGCAACTTTTTACCGTACCTTGTTTTGTGCTCACAAATGACGACTATTATCTTTTCCTTTATAAGATTTTATCTTGTTAGCTTTTACACTTGAGGATACCGCCTAAGTTTGTTTGCTAGTTACGACAATGTCCGATTACAAAAGCTTGAACAAAAAAGATAGAAAAAAGCTTCTTCTAAGGAGCGTAAATAAAAAATATGTACCCACTAGATAGATAGTAGAGTTTTGAAACATCCTGTGTTATCTTGGTCCTGGGCCACACGCCGAACACTTATTGGGAACAATGTGGGTGTCACAAACATCTATACGGAAATCACCATTTTTAACCTACTTACTCTATGTCGTGAAAATAAATATAAAAAATATGAGCAAGAGACAGTGTAAACTTTTAGAAAGTATTTTAGTGTACTTTATACGGTGTTTCTATTTTAAAATGTGTCTGCAGATCCGCCGTTTCGAAAAGCACTTGTTGAGGGAGAAAAAACGTCAGGGTTAAAAGTAAATCCCTCCGTGAAATAAAAACTTTTTTAGTCTAAGATTCCTCCTATCTAGGGCAATTTTGTTTCTATCATCGACTAAAAAGACCTTATCGCAACTGCCTCTTCATTTTTTTATTTAGGAAAACTGGGTCTTTCATGTCTAACAAGGAGATCGGGTCACCGATTTGGCCGCAGCTCTGTGTTTTGAAAGAGACTTTATAGTGTAGTATATTTCTCAAGTCCTAACAACTTGGAAATACGGGAGAAATTCCTCTCGAAAGGGTCAGGTTTTATCACCTATATAAAAATCGATATAATTATCAATTATATTAATATAAATAAAAACTATGAATAAAGAAACATACAAGCTACATTTCGACACTACAATTTTTGGAGGCAGAAAGATTTTATGAGTGAGGCAGGTGCTTCCAAATAGGACAAGATCATTAACGAAATACACATATGCACCTGTTGGAGAAAGTTTTCTTTAATAAGTTATATTTATTTGTCTCACTTATAAGTAGCTTATGTATTACTTATGATTAAAACTTAGTTTTTTTTTTAGTTTGTTTTACTTGTTATCGTCTGTATATGTTCCTGGTTTCCTTAGTCTTATAAGAAACCTATATAAGGTTGTTCTGTCCATTTGTCCTTCACTTAGTTACTTTAATATTTTTGAACCGAATTTCATGAAATTTCGCATAAAGATAGGTCTCTGCCTAAGAGTGGGACAGTCAAGACCAATAAATAAAAATAAAATAAAAAAAGTACCTTAAAATACTTCTCAATATTTTTATTTCTAAAATGACTCTATATGTTCCATATTAAAGAGGCATCTAAGACACTCTTCATTCTCTAATTTAAATTTTTATTTCATTTTTTCAGATTATTGAGATTATCTGGTATACCAAGTATTAATAGATTATTTCTAAACGTGTCTGCAGCATTTGTATTATATAAAACATTCTCAAAATTATTTCGATTTCTCTTTTAAGCAAATAAACCTTTGTTTAGTTTGTGAAAATCGTAACCCCACACCAAATTATGACCAAAATCAATACGAACGCGTGCGCCGTTGAAAGATCGATATTGTCTTTAGTTCACCCCTCGACGCACATCTGTTGCACTCCTGCGCAGCGTCTATTTCTAGCTGGGGGTGAGGGTGTGTTTTGAGGGGAGATTTGCTCTATGGCGCTGAGTTTGTTTTCGAAATTTGATCGTGACGAATATAGGGAGTGTCAGCTTCCGCTTTCTCTTGGAAAAAGTTATTTACGATGTCTGAAAAAGGTCCGGAATTAAAAACACTTGATTTTAGGATTGGTGTGCTGGACGCGAAAGAAAAAACGAATTTTTCCCAGTCTTCCGAATCGTTCGGAATAACTATATTTGCATAGATTTACTAAATGAAAAAATGAGCCATCCCACCGATTCGGTCATGGTGACCACTTCGACTCTTATAATATTAAATGGAAAACTTAGTTTGATAAACAAATATATATCTTTTACGAACTCTTATTTAATTTGTATTACTTTCAAAATTTTATCGTATTTAATCGATGAGTAGGTTAGTTACATACATTATGTATGTATATGTATGAATGTAAGTTAAAAACATTCCTCGTCGTGCAACACGATCGTCTGCGTTCAAAGGTGCGCGTGCGCGTGCCCATCATTACGCTGAGCTGATCTTTGGCCACAGTATTATTTGGTCAATAACCAAGTGTTTTTTTTAAATGTGATAGGTGGCAAACGAGCAGACGGATCACCTGATGGTAAGCGATTACTGCCGCTCATAGACACCCGCAACACTAGAGGAGTCACAAGTGCGTTGCCGGCCTATAGAATTGACACAAGTCAATTCGCAAAATTAGCAAGCTGTTTTAAATAAATAAGGTAATACGGGAAATGTCACTTAGTGTGCCTATTCAGAATTACTCTTTATTATGTTTTTGTATTATTGTAGTCCATAGTTTTCTGGATCTAAGGTAATATAATTAAACAATGTAACTAAAAATTAAGATACGAACTGTATAATATTAACATCTTTTCTACTATCATCCTGGAACGTAGACGAATCTAACTATACTTAGGACTTCAAAATCCAGCAAGCCGTTTTGTATAGATACAGGAAGTAAAGAGGAACCGGCCATAAATACATACCAATAAGCAGACATTCGAAAAATTACCCTCCATCTGGACAGTCGGATAAAAAGCCGCAGAAAAAGGTAGAGAAAAATTCAGTACCTGCCTAAGTAATTTGAATGCTCTAATGTATTGAAATACATGGAGTACGGCCTAACCTTCCCGAGTTATGGAAAGAGACCCGTGCTCCTGCAGTGGGGACGTAATGGGTTGTTAATGGATGTATATATTTACCGACGACCTGCACGGGTAGCATGAGGGCGTAGACAAAGCTGTTTGTCGCGCCAAACGCAAGAAAAAAGATCAGTTGTCTCTTTCATTAGCTTAGCGTTAGAACGGAACAAATGCTTTTAAAACTCGCGTCGCGCGCGATATACGTCGTCATGCGGTGCTGGTGAAGGTTGCGGGAAGCCGCTGGATGCAAGCCGCACAGGACCAGTCGGTGTGGAAATCCTTGGGGAAGGCCTTTGTCCAGCAGTGGACGTCTTTCGGCTGATGATGATGATATTTTAGGTTACTGTGACTAAATCACACTGTAACCAACTCACCAAAATTGACGATATGAAGCTTCTTTGTCGCGCGGAATGCGCGTGCGCTTCATATAACTATAACGAGATCGGGAGCCGGCCCGTGTCGAAGGAAGATGGGCAATTTCCGTTCGTAATAAGAACTTTACTTAACATTCATTTTGCTGTATACTGACTCGCTTTAAACTCATGATCTTAGGTTATTTATACGTCTGAAGGTGGCGTATCTTTAATAATAACTTGAAGTTGTCTTTTGTTTGTCTATACGACAAACAAACATTGCAGGAACCATAGACCGTATAAAGATAGCTAATACTTTCCTGCAACTGCAAACCTCTTAATTAGTGAATAAATTCAGAAAATTTAACTTTTCTTCTTTATCTATCCAGAAATCACAATAAATGTACTTTTCATTCGATGAGCTTGTGAGCTAAGTTGTATGATTTTTTTAGTATCGTCGGGTAAAAAGACGCTGAAGCAGTCGCGTCGACCACGCATGTTAACAGTCATTGTCATAATCTGAATGTGTTTGTCAGTTGTTACACTGTCAGTGGCATTTATTTTAACCGTGTCCGTGCTTCGCAAGGCACGTTAAGCTGTTGGTCTCGGTTGCTACCACTAGAAGGCAGGCAGTTGTTAAGCCATGTCAGAGGCCTTTTAGGCGACTTAAAAACTTCTGATACTGTGGTTGGCTAGCCCCACAACCTCTACAAATCCGGACTTGAACCCCGTGTATGGAGAAGGCCTAACCTTCCCTGGTTATGAGAAGGGTATGGGAAGAGACCCGTGTCCCAGTGGTAGGGATGTTATGGATTGTTAACGATGTACTGTCACCGTCTGATAAGTATCTCAGATGTTTTTACATCACTGCAAGTTACGTTTTTGCTGCAATTAACAATAATTTCCTAGTAATGATTATGTTCGCCTCATGGCGAGACGTCATTGTGACCATGTTTTTAATATCGACGTCATCTTTGTGAAATCTCTTGACATGACGCGTTTGACACATTTTGGGAAGAGTAAGTTGTCTTGTCGCGACAAAAACTGTACCGAAACCTGCAATGTAAAAAGTCTGTCTTCTGAAACCGTTAATAACTTTATCGGACAGATTCTGGCAGATTATTTGTTTTTTTGCATAGATATCTCAATGTTTTTTGATTGTTTTTATAAGGTTGTAATGTAGTGTACTCATATAAGTAATCTTACGTCATAATATAATGTATGATAATACGTATATACTTTTAATACTTTTTGTAATGTCATCTCACGACCCCCTCTTGAACCGATTTGTGTGTCACATCCTGGATGACACGGTAGTGGGTTCGATTCCCGCCGCGCTTCAATACACACCGACAATGCGGGCAGGATGTTAAGAGTCGGTTACAAGTCGCGGTTGCTGTGTGAGGTTGGTTCAGTATATTTGCGATTTGACTTTACCGGTTTTCCTATTTGTTTGCATTAAAAAACTATCATCATCCAATAGTCTTGCAAATATATCGTACATTATTGACTTAAATCAGTTTTCACTATTTTTTACATTGAAATGGCCTGTATTACTTAACTGCAGTTGCCACTTTGCTAATATGTAGACATAAAAACCTTTTAATAGAAATTGTAGTTGTCGTATGTAAAAAGTTTTTTATACTAACAAAGGCAATTTACAAGAAGACTGTCAATCCCTAGATATGTATCTAGTGATGACCTTCGAAACTTTACTGTAGTATGAGTAAGTCTTGGATTTTAACATATTTTAATCACATTTTAACACTTAACTCACATTTTCGAGGTAAAATAAACAAATTTTTTCATAGCACTATCTAGTTTTAATATGACAATCTCTTGGAGTTCAATTTTCAGTATGAATGTTAGCACTCTGTAATGTGTAGTAGATCTTGGATTATAATTAAGTATGTACTACAATACCCTGCTCCCTTAACTGAGCACCCTGTGCCTCTCACACAATGACACGGCGATGACAAAACAGTATTGTGCCCGGCATCCTGCCGCCATTGCTATTGTTTTACATCGCCCACCCATGAACGAAGATTCACAGTTTAGGTTATTTTCAAATTAAGTATACATGTCTACCTAAATAGCAAAGATAGCGGAGAAAAGTCTAGTTTCATTGGTATCTTAAAAAGTTTTTCAAATTCTTGCCTTTTTTGAGATCTTGGTAAGTAAATACTGGTTGGTAATCCAAAATTGTTGTCCAAAGATACAGTTGGTAGAGCAACTCATCGCAGGTTTGATAAAATTGACCTCTAAACTTACGGTCTTTTGCCAGGTTTGGTCTGATTGTATTCTTAAAATAATATATTTGTGATAGATAAAAAAATGCAATAACATGTATTCCAAGTAGGTCTATAACTAGGCAAGTGCAGGGCGACCCGTGACCGCTCCCATCCTGAGTTCTGATTTCAGTCCAATTTTACGGATGATCGGACATACATCCCGTCATTGTCAGTCAGTGTCCCGAAAGCGAAATACGTGCCTGCCTACGTTACAATGATTCTATGTAGAAGTTTTAAAAGAGCTTATCACTTCATATGGATGTCAAATATTGTACCCGTCTTATACCCGTATAATCACGCAAATAAACCATGTTTCATTTCCTTTCATTTCATAAAAATCCGTGTAAATCATTATTGGAGGAGGCCTGCTGCTTTTTTCTTGTACATCAAACATTTTCATATTTTCAACCATTTTTGTGTATTTTCCCTTATTAATAGTAAATATCTACTTTAGACGGTTGCATGAGAGATTAAATTCACCCCAGTCGTGTCAACCATCCTGTGTTATGTGCTTTTGTAGGTACAATAAGTAGTTTAGTAACAAAATGCAATATTACTAGTTTAAAAGATATCTTCAAGTAATAGCTCTGAGTAATAGATAGAGGGTGTTTTCTCACGAGGGTGAATTACGTCGTCCTAGCCACAGTTTCCTGCAGATCTTTCCCCGGGGATTGTAGGAAACTCTATGCTCTTCTTGTTCATATTAAATCATTTATTTAAATAAATAAAAGAAGAAAAAAAAGTAAATGATAATAAAATAATAGAAGTTCTTCTATGACTTCGTTTCATGCGATAATCTTTGTTTTCAAGAAATATTTGCACGAAAATTGGTAATAAAGTCTATTTATAATTATATAGATAATGTCATTAAAATAATATTCCAAGATTACGAATATGGTTTTAATGTTCAGTGTGTTCTTAATTTTTTTTTTAAATATTTTATTCTTCTGTGAGCTGCTGATCACTAAATTCTAATGTATACTGTATTCTTGGATGACCCATGGATGACCTCTTTCTTCTGTGAGGCAATTTGTTACGCTGTGTCAATAACGCTGCTCTGACAGACAGACGGACAGACATGCGGGCTGGTAGATAGTTCTCGGCGTGTACTTCGATTAAGTAATAGCCTCAAATTGAACACCAATTTGGGTTTTGTGATACTTGTGCTGTTGAAGACAAAGTTTATTTAATTAAGCTCTGCGACGATTGATTGCTTTTCGATTTGGTTTGGTACGTGGGACTGATGGTTGATTAATTGGATAAATATGTTTAATTTAGAGATAGCATTATCAATTTATCATTCAGATAGATATGTATCTCATTATTTGTGTTTGTTTCCGATAGTCTGTATAATGCAGACAATTAACAGATAGCCTAGAAAGGATAGAATACAGATTGCTCGTAATATACGTATTATTGCATTGCGAATAAGCTGTTGGTTGTTACATCAAATGAGCAAAGTAGACAAAGTAAATAAAAAAAATTGTGACAGGCAAATAACAAATATTGCCTACCTATACAGTGTGTTAAAAACGTGCGTTTGATTAAGGGGTTACTCAGAATCAAGTATAGAATCCAGGATAAAATATACACAAATTCCAAACTCAATATTTTTACAGTTGTCCATACAAATTCTTGATTCACTGTTCAGATTTAGTAGGAAATGGAAAAAATATTGTAGATCGGATATTTTCAATATATTTCCTGTATTCTGTACATGGGCGTACCAGGACTAGGCTTACGGGCGGAATCCCTCGGGTTGAGGAACCCTTCTACATAAATATTGTATTTTTGTCTCTATGAGTTTAAACGGTCGTTCTCTATATGATAGAGCCAGTTGCAAACATACTGCAGTCTATAAATCTTGACGTCATCAAATAATGTGCAGAGCATATTAAATCGATATCGACTGCAGCTGAAAAATACCTATAGACGCCAAAGAAGTCAATGAAGAGCTACTGAAATCAGCTAAGGAAATAGCTGAAGCTTTAAAAGTAGATTTGCATCTTCCATGAACTGTACAAACTACTGACAATTTTTTTTTGGAGTTTGAGCAAAGTCGTAGAACAGAAGCTGTTCAGTACGATGAGTAGAATCCCCAGTTAACGGGACCTACACCAATTTTTTTATACCCTGTATAGCTTGCCCCCCCCTAGGTCAAAAGCTGGGTACGCTCATGATTCTGTACATACTTGGATCTGAGTAACCCCTTAAAATTTCAAAAGCACTTTTTTAACATCCTGTATAAAATGTTAAAAATCAGCTGAATGTGGGTATTTAAACTATTGGTTCTAACCATGAAACTGAACCTCTTTGTGAAGGTAGGTACACACATAGTCAATATTTTCATTCGCAATTCCATATTTAATTGAATTTTAAGTCTTTTGGTGACACAGCCAATTCAAAGCAAATAATCTTGCAAAGAATTTGAGACTTTCCTACTGCTTCTGTAAAAACATAATCGTGCACGCATTTTCTCTGAACAACAGATGTTAAATCTATGTTTAACCATTCGTCGTCGCTTCGACTGCGCAAACGCACCGCGCAAGTAAAGTATAAATCTGTTGTGGATGTGGAGCGATGCACTCCCCAGGATCACGTGGTGCCCCCACGATGCACTGAAACTGAAAAATGAATCATTGTAAGGGCATTTAGTACCCCGTGGCTTTTCGTGCCTTTCCTGATCACGTTATTGTTAAAACTGAAAATATTATTATTATTTTAAAAGAAATAAAATATAAAGCTAGCGATTTACTTCAAATTGAAGCGGAATCGTGCATTTAGTATCACTTCCTTATATTATCAAAATATACTCGGACCGTCACCATCACCATATTATTTTCATGCCAAAAATAATTATTGATTGGCCGACAGCAGGAATAGTATGATAAATTCAAAGTTCACCGTTCATTTTATGTTGTGAATTGAAATTTAATTTGTGCTATTAATTAATAGCAACAACAAAGTAATAAAAACATAGGTCATAACATATGAGCATATTCAAAGAATGAGGTTTCAAATTGCTATAAAAAATATAAAATTTCCATCTGAATTTCGTTTTACGAATTTTTTGACAAAAACGTGTATCGTCTTTAGGTACCAAAGGCCACAAGACCCTGAATAACAAGTTATTTCAGTTCACCCCCTCGATGCTTTTGATGTTAAGTTAATCGTTTTTGTCTGATTGAGCTTTATTTTTGCTTATTTGCCATACATTATTTTTTATTTTGAAGAAAAGATGATTCAAATTACATGAGTCATTTTGGGGGATGTTACTAAAACTATTCACCCAATCGGGTAAATTGCTCGGGCAATCGCCCATACGAATGTTAATGTTATTCAGATGTAAGTATATTTCTGTCTCATTATTATCACTTGTATCCAAAACGAGCTTGATGGATTTTGGAGTTCGAGAGAAGTATCGTTAGACTCGTCTTGATCCACAAATTGACACTAACATAGGAATAATACATTAATTAATATCACAGAAAAGCTGCTAATATTCCTATCTGTAGTATCTGTACACAGACGTTTTAATTTTTTTGTTACAACAACACTGATATACGTATTTCCTCTCAATAACGGTTTTTGAAATCAGGTACACTGATAAGTTTAGAATGAGAGATTCAAAAACGGATGATTTAAGGATTCATTAAGGAAACTTTTTCATTATGGGGAATAGAGAATAGAAGTCCCAACTGTATTAATATTAGGACTGAGTTCCAAACTGGACTCTTTGGAATAACAATAAGAAGAAAATTCTAATCAGCGAATGATTACCAGAAGCACCTACCTACTACCTGGCGGATGCGTCGATGCGTTCTAAATTTAAACGGGGGAGCCGCAACCATGCGCACGCGTCGTCGTCGCCGTCATCATACCGCACGAATGTAAAATGGCGGCTAAACGAACCGCTTCCTCTGAACGCTGACAAGTGCATCCGAAAAATGATATACCTATTAGTTTTGCGGTAGAAATATGACACTGAATAATATTTTATACTCTATGAAACTTAGAACATATATTTTCTAACGCCATAAACAAAATGGTAATGGTTCGCTAGTAAAATCAACTGCTCTTTTAAAAGATTAAAATAAAAACTAATTAATTAAAACTAAATTATGTATGTATGACTGTGCGCATTTGAAAATATCCCAAAAATATATAAATTGTAGCTGTTATAATCCATGTACATTATTTAATGTGCAAAATAGACAAGACAGTTCATGTTTTACTAACTTAGTGGTCTAAAAAACTTTATTGTGCCATAACTTTCTTCGTCGGGGCTACAAGAGTAAAAGTTTACGAGCCGTTGCGACTACATACCTAGTAATTATTGTTCCCAAGCCCTCTTTAGTGAAGCCTTGAGCACTTTTTCATGTAGTTTCACCCTTTCAAGATATGGGAATACAAAATACTAACATCAATAATATTTTGTAAGAGCCCGACTAATTTAATAAACAAATTAAAACTGGACTGTCTAAAATGCAGCCAAGTCAATTTGGGAATTCGTCTCTCTCGTTCGACACGGTACACATCAAAATCCATCCAGCCCTTTTTTAAGACGATAAAAATCAAATGGACATGCATAATAAATGTAAATATGATTCTTCGCTTGGGAAGTCGGGTAAAAATAATTTTAAAAACACGAAGAAATATTTCCGTCCCGTACCTATTTATTCTTTGGCAAAGTTTTTAAATACTTTTTACTGGACAAGCGTAGAAGCAGAGTAATGTTTTTAGTGAACAATAGAATATACGTACATTTTATATCCGTTTGATTGGCGGAACCGTGAAGCCCTAACAGCAAGATGGTTTTGGAATACGAGGGTTGGTCATTAGTTTCGTCTTAACTTAAACCTCCCATTTAAAATCGTATGTGTCGTGGCCAGAGCATAGGAATTGGTAATATACCGACAAAACATAGTCTACGGAGCTCCCTGGGGCTTCCTTATTCGACAACACTAGTAGCCTAATCTAGATTTCTTCGGAACTCTTTAACAATATGGCCAGTCATTTCATCATTTGACCAATTATTCTACGATCTGGCGACGACACATTGCACTGGTAGTCGATAAGCTTGTGAACCAAGTTTGTATGAAAAGTTCAAGAATTTTGTTTTTACAATTTCAGCGAAGCTGTAAAACAAAAGTGGTTCAGTTTCATGATTAGAGTCACAGGTTAAGATATCGTTATTGTATGTTTATGGTTTGTAGGTATGTACCAGTCACTCTGTGTAGTTTCAAGAAGATTGTTCTAAACAATGATAAATTTTGATAAGGTCATTGTTTAGATCAAGTATGCACGTATAAAATTGTATAATACCTTCTGGGTGAAGCTAGTCTGACTGAAGTACATAGATAACAGAGAAATTTCTCCTAGAGTTAACCACTAAATATTTGCCGAGAGCTAACCACATTACCGCACCCTGAAACCTACTTGTGAAAGTCGGATAGGATTCTTATAAGATATTTTATTAATTTTCATAAATTCCACTGACAAAGAATTTTTATTAATATTCGCATTGTATATAGGTAGTTAGTTTATCAGGTCAAGATTGCGTGAGTTGCTGTGCGTAAAGATGTTAGATACGAGTATGTGTGTGTAGCCCTTTTTACATCGTATTAGATCGGGAGCCAGCAAGGTGTACGGGCCTGAACATATAAGAACTCTGGAATCAGTCTAGCTCGAAAGAACTTTCTGTTATCAATCGTTTGGTTCAAGTCTTACAGTCCAGATCGGTCACTGAAGATTTTTATGACGTTCAGAAAAAATTAAAAAAGTCGTATTTGGGCCTAAACATATAAGACTCAAAATGAAATGTGGATATGAAAGTGAGTACATTGGACAACCCCATACTATTTTTTTTCGCTGAAATCGGTCACCGTCTCAAATCAGACGGGGGTCGAAAATCGTAAAAAATCTGTTTTGAGACTAAACACATAAGATGTCTGCAACCAAATTAAATCAATAGAATACACTTTACGATGTATAAAAAGTTCAGTCTTACAACGCGAATCGGTCACAGTTCCAAAATCAGACTACTTTTATAACCGAGGTATTTTCGCTGACGATGGGTGATAACTCGATAACCATTTAGGTTAGAGGTATAGTTACTTCGGCAAAACTGAAGTGCATAAAGTTTCCAACAAAAAAGGTTATATTCATTTTTATAGTGGGATTAATAGATAAAGAGTAAATTGTAAAACTGTTTCTCATTAACATCGTTTTCGTCTACTTCTCCATAATCTTCAAGATTACAGGTATAGCTACTACGGTAAAAATAAAATACATCAAATTTGCAACATAAAAGGTTATATTCACTTTTAAAGTATAATTAATAGATAAAGAGTAAATTGAAATATATATATATATATATATATATATATATATATATATATATATATATTTGAATTTTTCATTTACTTGTTTATAAATTAAAAATGAGATTAATTTCGACTTAATAAAATGCATAAAATTTTCCACAAAAAAGTTTATATTCATTGTAATTGTGGGATTAACAGATAAAGAGTAAATTGTAAAACTGTGTCTCATAAATAAGTTTTTGCCTATTTCTCCATAACCTTTAAGATTAGAGGCATAGCTACTACGATAAAAATTAAGTGCATAAAATTTGCAACAAAAAAGGTTATATTAATTTTCACTGTATAATGAATAGAAAAGAGTAAACTAGAAAAAATCTTTTTTACATTAGAAATTCTGATCTGTTTGTTGATAAATTAAAGATTAAAGATATTGTGACTTGTGAAAAATATATATATTGTGGCTAGTATGTTTCTCGGACGCAGTGCGGAAATAGCCTAATTGATGTTCAAATTCAGGCTTATGCGACCGCTCTTTACCTTCCGACAACGGCACAAATCTCGCGTGTGAGCAGATTTCATTAGAGTAATTGTTTTAAGTCGCACATATTTTAGAAGTTCGGTGTAAACGTTTACGTTAATTTACGTAAATCTTGATCTGTTTGACGACGTTGTAAATGGTTTATGAGTGAAAATTGGCAACGAAAGGCCTTTTAATATGAAATGTGGTAATATCCCAAAATGACCAGTCTTTTTAAAAATAAACAAAAAAAAATTGTATATTTCAAGGATTGTATTTAATGGTAAAAGATGAGGAGTCCCGGAGATAAACCCATCATAAATACAGTTTACAGGATTTCACATCACATCACATACACATTGAGTTATGGAGATTTGCTTTTAGAAAAAAGATGAAGACACATGGGGTACCCAACAAAGAAAGGGTATTACTTTAAAAAGCAAGTTATTATATTATGTCTTATGTATGACGGAACGAAAAATGTATTTTCGCTTGACCTATGAGGTGCACCAGATTGTCAGAGAGTAGAGTGAGAGGGCAATACTATGGTATTACTTATAGTTATACTTCTCACACAGGTATTGGCAAACGCGCTCGCTAAACCCATTATTATAATCAAATATGATATAATAACTCCTTTAATCCCTTAAAATTTTAAACGCACTTTTTTAACACCTGTGTAAATTACATTTGTTCTCCTTTAGCAATTCCTTTAAACTAAATACAAAATTTTTGAGTAATAATGTGTTATTAGTAGTAAATATTAGTATGCGCCTACTTTCAGGTATTTTTTGTTTATACAAAATATTCAGAGAAAACATCACGCGGGCAAATACCGCAGTGCGCGCACCCTCCTTTTGTCGCTGCCTCTATATAAGAAGTCCGTGGGATACCAGCGTAGATTTTATTGTTAAAATGATTGTCTATAATAAATGGAAACGTCAACCATGAGAATAGTTTTTTAGTCTATTCTTTATTTATTTATTTATTATCTTTAAAATAAAATAAAATAGCCTTTTATTACTGAAAAATACAGGCTTATCAAATTAATATAATGCTTGTAGAAAATTCAGTCCGCCCTTTTGGCGAAGGCCTTCTTCAGTCTCTTCCATTCTTCTCTCTATCTGTAATCTTTAATTTATAACGAAATAGATGAAAAATCCAAATATAAAATTTATTTTTCAATTTACTCTTTATCTATTAATTTTACAGTAAAAATGTACTTTATTTTTACCGTAGTAGCTATGCCTGTAATATTAAAGGTTATGGAGAAGTACACGAAAACGTTGTTTGTGAGTAACAGTTTTACAATTTACTCTTTATCTATTAATCCCACAGTAAAAATGAATATAACCTTTTTTGTTGGAAATTTTATACACTTCAATTTTGCTGAACTAATTATACCTCTAACCTAAATGGTTATCGAGTTATCGCCCATTGTCAACGAAAATACCTCGGCTATAAAAGTAGTCTGATTTTGGAACTGTGACCGACTCGTGTTGTAAGACTGAACTTTTTATACAGGGTAAAGTGTGTTCTATCGATTTACATTGGTTGCATACATCTTATGTGTTTAGTCCCAAAACCGATTTTTTACGATTTTTGACCCCTGTCTGATTTGGGAAGGTGACCGATATCAGCGAAAAAAAAATGTTATGGGGTTGTCCAATGTACTCACTTTCATATCCAAATTTCATTTTGAGTCTTATATGTTTAGGCCCAAATACGACTTTTTTAATTTTTTCTGAACGTCATAAAAAACTTCAGTGACCGATCTGGACTGTAAGACTTGAACCAAACGATTGATAACAGAAAGTTCTTTCGAGCTAGACTGATTCCAGAGTTCTTATACGTTCAGGCCCGTACACCTTGCTGGCTCCAGTACTATATGCTTTTGTGACTCCATTTATGAGGCAACTGTTTTCCTTATATTTTTCATCCGTCCAGTCCAGCAGTATGCATGTAGTTATTCACACAAACACACACACACACATACACACACACACACACACACACACACACACACACACACACGCACGCACATTACTTTGTATAATTTTATTTAAAATTTTGAGTCTGCCAATGTCATAGTCGGCCCATCTCTAATTTTGAAAGACTAGGTACTCGCTTTTTTGACAATCACGATTGCGGTTGTACCAATGGTAATTGAACAAATATTTTCACAGGTGCATACTAACGTAGATACAAGTTACAACTAACATGGCATGTCCGATAGAATCTCAACTGTCGGCGCCTTTGAGTCTTTAACGTAGTAAAGTCAATCTAAACTGTACAATAGGAGAACTTATCCCTCAGTTAGACGCTCTAATTAGCGAGTACACTCGACCGGTCCGTCCTAAACGAACTAATCTGGCATAACGGGACTTGTTTGAAAAGCTTGAAACTTGTGTAGTACTGAGTTATATACCTGCACAGTGGTCCCAGTTCCCAATAATTTGGAGTCGGCGCAACATGTCTTTTTCTTCCATTCAATGGCCTGCTCATTTGCTCTTTAATTTCTATATTTGTCATATTTATATTTTTCTCATTGTGGATTCACGTAAGCACTAAGCAGACCTTAAGCTAGTTCTTCCATAGCCAATTGAGCGAAAAAAATATCGACCTCGAAGTAGCGTCCAATGAAGTAGTGTCGCGTCAAAGTAATGTCCTGTCGGAACTTTGTCTTTCAAAGTAGTTGTCCGAAGTTTAGTCAGCCACTCAGTTACATATATTATAGGAAGGTACCTTACGTACATTTCCACTCTACACCTTGAGCTAAAACAAACTTGAGCAAACTTAAACATACATCTTATACAGAGTGTGTGACGCGTCAACTGTAGCTTTGACTTATGACTATGGTTAAATTTCAAAAACAATTTAGTTTTCTCATACGAAGTTGACCAATCAACTGATCGATTGGTATGGGAATTCAATTTTTTTTGTGCTGATTCAGCATAGTAGTTGTAGTACAAAAGTGGTTCAGTAGAAGTCTCAGTCAACGGTTCCTATACATATACACCTATTTTTTCTTACACTCTGTACGTTTTTAAAAAAATATATGTGTATGTATATCAGTCTCTGGTTCCCAAGATACAGGGAATCCTAGTTTGGGGCCAGATGACCGTGTGTGATTTGTCCCAGATATTATTATGTCCCAGATATTATTATATTATTACTCAAATTAAACAATGGTTCGTTTCCAAACGTATTCGAATATAACCAGCGATTGGCACGCGTATTAAAACAAGACCTAAAACGTTAGTGGCTATGCGAATGAATAATGCACTGAGCTGCGTGACCTAGATGTCTAGATGCAGGCAGCTCTAAGTTTAGCTCTAAACTCGACGTCTCTTGTAACTGTGTCCTAGTTTTTATGAATTTAGATGGTTAAGGTATCGTTATTAGAATATACATATATTAATTGCTATGACACAAGGGCATTTTTATAATGGGTTATTTTTGGATTTGATGTATTTATGAAATCGATAATTTCCGCTACAAAGGTCGTAACTCCAAAATGTATAGTTTTGGCAATAGCCAGAAAACTAAAAAAAATACATTAAAAATACTTTTAAAGGTCTTAATAATAAATAAAAGAACCATCAGAACCAAATTTCTGTAACTTAAAAAAAAAGAGGTTAATTCTTTTTTATTTTTTGTTTTTTGGCTATTGCTAAAACCATGCATTTTAGAGTTACGATACGACCTTTGTAGCGGAAACGATCGAAATGTATTTTTAATGCATATTGATGTGTTAATGATAGATATAACGAATGTGATATTTCGACTTGTCTTAGGCATTATATTATTTAAGTATTTTGATAATGAAAACAGGATTGTCAAATGAATTTACCTTATCTTAGTAAACAAGAATCTTCAAAAATACTCCGCAGTTATTTCCGTGCATGAATCTTCAACTATCTGTATCTGAATCTTAAACTGATTCCCTTACCCGCACATAACAATATATTTCCGATAATCGATTAGTATTTCAACACCACAGCTATCGATGAATCGGTCTCGGGTTCGATTCCGGCCAGTGTCAGTCATCGCCAGCGGTCATTTGCGGTTCGAAAACAAAACACATTGGCTATAAGCAACAGACAGACGTGTTTGGTAAACAGTTTGTTTGAACATTAAACAATTCAAAATGTTCAGTTGTGAAAATTGATAATATCCGCTTATTGTCTTGTTAGCGGCGAGGTTGCCTTTTGGCTGTCAAAACTATCAAATGTATCCTTACTTGTAGTTCGTAGCAAACTGTGTGAAAGTCACATGAGTATGATTAGTTTAAAACAAGTATAGGGAAGAGAACCGTGCTCTGGTAGTGGGGACACTAGGTAGGTGTCTTTAACGTATAGGTACTTTCAGAGACACAGTTCCACTATCGCAGCCAGGTATACCTCGTGGACTCTCATAACTAATGCGATGTCTTCTTCCGCAGATCGACCAAACGCATCACCATGCACCGGATTGCCCCCGACAACCCGGTGAGGCGGCGTCTCTTCAGCGACGATGGCGTCGACGAAGCGAGGGTCGACAACCTGGCCAACGTCCTCCAGGAATCCGCAACCAGAGACAAGATAGAAAAGATGAACAAATGGAACTTTGATTTTGAAAACGAGGTTCCGCTAGAAGGCGATTACGAGTGGTACAGATGCGATGAAGGAGCAGACAATAACTGGATTGGTGTTAAAGCCGACACCAAAATCGATGAAGAACATGGTAAGGAAGATGAAGGGTTGCTTTTGAAGATGGAGAATGAGATTACTCCAAAAACCAAGGACGATGAATTGGCTCCCTTGATTAGGAAGCGAAGGAAACAGGAGGCTAGTGCTAGCACTGATAAGGGGGTGAGAAGAAGAATTAGCTTTTAGTTACAATAACAATTATAAAGGGTGACTTTTATCCGTCGATAAGTGATAGATTCTTCTCATACAACTGAACAACTTTCTGTACGGAACCTATACAATGAGAAGAAAAAAAATACTTTTGACACAAACTTCGCTAATTGATAGATTAATTGTTGGCAATTGTATACCTAAATATCCTTGGGGAATGCTGTACAGTTTCTTGAGAAACTCCATTTGGCGCTTGTCATGGATTGAAAAGTGACCTACTATAGGGTCCTATAAAATAAATGAATAAAATATACTATACATAAATATAAACTGATTTACCAATGATATACAGGGTGTAACAGAAAGGTGTGATAATACTTCAAGGTGGGCTTTTACCCATCAAACTGAACAACTTTTGTTCTACAACTTTGTTGAAATCGCAAAGAAATTTTTGGACTTTTCATACAAACTTGGTTCGCCAGCTGACCGATTTATATGAAAAGTCCAAAAAAAAATTTGCGATTTGAACAAAGTTGTAGAACAAAAGTTGTTCAGTTCGATGAGTAGAAGCCCACCTTGAAGTTTTACTACACCTTTCTGTTACACCCTGTATAATTTAATTCTCATACAGACTGACTGCTATGTAGGTTAAACTTTTTCAGGTATTAGTTAGTAGCAGTAACTGGCTTCTATTAATGAATATTTATTCACAAAAAAATGTGGATATCGATCTGAGAGTGAAAACCTCATATAAGCGGAAAGGGTAATTTTTCAGGAGGAAGAAAAAACTTCGTAAAAAAATTGTTACTATACGACAATTTGTCACATTACGTGTGTATTCATTAACAGATGAGGTTTCAGATGCTTCTACAATTTATTTCTTAAATTCGTTAAAAGTTAAAAATATACTTACAAGAGATAAATTAGCAAAATTGGGTTTCCGAGGTTTTCACTTTTAGCCGACGATATATCCCATATTAGCAGACTGATTGCTGATTCATCAAATTTCGAGTTCTAGAGAAAGTTTGAGTTATATTTTTTTTTGTAAATTGAGTATGGGTTGCTTTGGAGGCTTTATTAACTTAAATTGTAGAAACCACTTTATTTTTAGCTATAATTACCTCTATGTATAAAATATCCTTATATTAAAGACTATTGTTTTGTAAAAATATTCAAGTTCATGATAAAATTAATCAACATATTTGTAGTAAGACCAGCGATAAATGATGACTGATATATTTATTATAATTTTGATATTTACCTCTGTTTTGAAACGCTTTGAATAGTGCCACATTTATATTTTTACAATTAATGTACCTAATTATGAGTTATAATTTAATTACCAAATATAATATAGGCTATGATCTTATTATTCATTTAATTTAAACAGTATATCCTTTAGATTTTAATTAATATTTTCTAGCTTTAGCGTAGTTCTTTTTATTTATTTAGAAAAGACTGTATAATTTGTATTTTTTTAATTTTAGATATCTTAGAAAAGTATTTATTTCATCATTAGAAACTATTTATATTGTAAATAATGTTACTTTACTATCCACTATTCACATCACAATTAAATGATCTGTTATATTAGTAGGTACATATAGTGAAAACATTTTCTATTTTTTTTTTTACTTACTTCGCTGACTCTGCGACTGACTCAAAATGTACGATAGGTAGACATTTTTTCTTGATCTCTTACAATTCACATTCTTAGGTTAAAATTCTTATTAATTTTAGAAAAAGGACGAATGTGATCACCGATTTGTAATATATCGTATATTAAAAATTCCTTTTATTTTTTCTAAAATAGTTAAAGTATTTTAAGTACTTGTACCTTACAAAAAAATGAATTAAAAATGAATTTTAAACATTTTTATTATAGACTACTGTATGTGTTTTTTTAATTTGTTACGTGTAATTTATACTGAAACAGCTATTATCCCAAAGTACTTTTAATTAAATATATCTCATCAATTATTTTTCACGAAATTAAATAATTTAATCCATCTGTGTACTGCAGTTTTTAACGAAACTTACAAATATTACAATTGTATAAAAGTATTTTGTCATAATTGTATTGCCATTAGTGACAAGTATTGTAAATTTTGTTTTATATTAAATTTACTGCATATTGATTTGATTGTGTCAATTCTATTTTTTCATCTCGGCTGAGAAAGCGTTTTTTACAGTAATTACTGGACGCGTTTTGTGACTTTTAATATTTTCCTTTAAATTGAAAATGGAATGGAAAACACAAGAAATACTATAAAAAAAAATTAAGAGCATTTTCATAAAGTAAAAATGTTTAGTACCAGAATTTATACAGGATTAAAAGATTGACAATGCCTGTATCGTGGTGGTTGGTTTAAGATTTCCTGGTTTTACATATTGTTGCCGCTAATACATACGATTAAAAACTTATGGATATCAGAACTCATACTTTAGTTTTGATGCAAATTGTAGCCTATATTAAAGCCACTAACCATGTCCATATAATAAAGTGAGGATCTGGACCCCTGTTTTCTCGTGGACCCACTATTCTGTCCCACTGGTGGTTCCACGAGGGAGACTTGTTTCTCATGGTCCCACTACATTGTATATTGTGAACTAAGTATATCTTAATTGGACAAAGCATGGTGAATAAATTTTCCTCATCATATACATACGTACAATCTCTTTGTACTGATAGTATGAGTTTTCTAACTATTCTGTGTCGTCGTGACACATAATAGATAAATTAATAAATGATAGTAGCATTGTTTTTTTTTCCATGAGATAAAAATACCCACCTGTTCAGTTAACTGAACTGTACAACTGTCCTATTGGGAACAAAGGAAAGATACCGGCTTTCAAAAGAGTACAAACCTCTTTGTACGCGCATCGTAACCGCACTAACTTCAAAGAGAAGGGAAAAGTGGATCAATTCATTCTATCACTTGCTACTAATTATGAATGTTTATTGCTGATTTCTGATTTAAAGTGTATTCGTGAAAGTGTGCACAGCGTTGCTGTACATTTTTTTGTGTGTTTGTATATTTTATTCTGATAAGTAGTTTAGAAGTTATGCGGGAACAGTTGAACATACATGTATATGCAGGTTAAAATCATAACCCTCCTTTTTGCTTCGCCGTAGTCGGGAAAAAATCCCTGACTTTTACTTTTTTTTTCGTTTATTTTCAGGCAACTTAGGGCCCTTAGATATATAGAAACTCATACAATAAATTAACTTAAATACTATAAATACATACAATTTAATTATTAAATAAAACATAACATTAGTTTGCACGAGCTGTCGGTAGTGCTGCATCGGTAGTAGTGGTCAGCAGGCTCCCTCGGAATTTGCGGAACACCACACCCTTCGGCCAAAACTCCTCCTTGGTGAAGAAGTCCAGCTGCTCTGACGGGACTCGCACCACAAACGACTGGAAGTTGACGCTGTGGCGCGATTCCAGCGGCATTACCCTCAAGGTATACTTTGACTTCACTTTGATGTACTTTGACTTCACCTCTGAGGAGGTGGTGGAGTAGTACAGCCGAGACACGTATGTACAACAGTGTAGTTGGCACTGCGGCGCGCAGCAGAAAGTTGGGCCCAGTCGGTGCCGTACCGCACTTGTTGTTGTTCGGACGAGTTCGTTTCTTCTTCTGGACAGTAATGAACCCGTCGTTGTCCACTCGGTTGGTAGCTGAAGGGCGTTCGGTATCCTTGTCTAGTTTCTTGTTGGAGACAGATCGCCGAGATGGACTTTACTAGTAGTTCATTAAGGCCATCTTTCCCCAAAATAACGTTTTTTTGAACAGTTTTGACGGAAAACTGTAGAAGTTTCAAGTCTGAAAAAAATTATACTTATTTTTGACTATATTTCCTAAGATCATACGCCATCCGAAACACGATTCAACAATTTCGGCTCGATAGAAAAAAAATACAAAAATGGGTCTACCATTACTTAAAACAGTTGCCTGTATATTAAAAGAATAAAATTGAAAATTATATGACAATATTGCTTTCGACGATATGAAGGAAACTACGCCATTAGTTTGAACACTTTCATTCAGAAAAAAAAACCAAAATAATAAAAAAAAAATTTTAATCGTGTGGCGCGTGCGGGTGGGACTTGCATTTAGTACTGCGCAGATGGATGCGCAGTAGCTCTGTGCTACCTGGCCTTAATTGATATTACAGGTAAACTTGAAAGTTTTCAGTGCATCAGCCTGGTTATATTTGATACTGCGTGTTCTAAAGTACCAGGAGAGCATGACCGAACAGAAGGTAGTGCCACATTACTATTTGACCCCCTAAGCAATGCGCGCCTATGGACCCCTTCTACTAGGCCACGGAAGAGGTGGGGGTTGGAGGGATTTCAGCCACGTCGCAGAAGATCAGTCAAGTCAGATCAACTATAAGTTTCATCCTATAAAAATATAATGCCACCTACTAGGTTTTCTAATAGAGGGGACCCATAGGCATGTAATTGATTAGGGCATCAACTAGTAATCCTGCACTGTCTACCTTCTGTTCGGTCATGCTCTGCTGGTACTTTAGAACACTACAGGACGTGCATGTCCTTGTGCTCCTACCAGTAGGAGAATGTAGTGCGTTAATTAAACGATCATTATGAATTTCATTTGTATGTTTTTAATTGTTAAGTATTAGTTGTAATTCAATATTGTTTTAATATTCAAAATACAGTTATATTAAAAATAAAATCCGTTATGATTTGTCCTTTAATGTCACATAACAAATTGATATTTTTTGCACCGAACGGAGTAGTGGGTCCACGAGAAACAAGTATCCCTCGTGGAACCACCAGTGGGACAAAATAGTGGGTCCACGAGAAAACAGCGATCTGGACTCGTCGGCAGGACTCCGAGCATGACGGGTCATGTCCGCCGTTTGCTCATCACATATGCACCCTACTCGAAGTCAAGGAAGTCGCGCTGTACCAGTTTGTTTGTGGGCAGGAGTGGTATATGCCTAATTTGTTTTGTAGATTGGACGGTGTTTACTTATTGGGTGAAATGGAAATGAAGATTTATGAGCTGGCCGGATATTGATCTAAAGATCTTTCTTAAGTACTAATGAAAAATTATATACAGGGTTTCACAGAATAGACGTAGGACCCGTTAACTACGGCTTACTTATTATCATACTAAAATCTTTGGTCTACTTTCCTGAAATCGCATAAAAACTTTTTATATAGGTAGGTATATGTGTATATAATTGGCTAATCAGCTTATCAATTGTAGTTATATGCTCCAGTAACAGCCAAATATTAGCTAGGTTTAAATTTTATAACATTCTTTATTTGCATACTTAGGCACAATATTTTTATAGTATTGCATACAGGCCCCCCTGCAAATAAAATCCGGTGATAGTTCATACAGTAGTCCCTCACTTATCTCTTTCGCTCCTTCGTTTTAGAAAGGGAAGATGTAGTAAATAAATAACTTAGTCGATTTGTATGGACTGTCCGGTACAAGGCAGTGGTAGTACCTGGATACTCCAATTAATTGTCGCGTCATAATTACCTACTAAAATATGACGTTTATACAGGGTGTAACAGAAAGGTGTGATAATGCTTTAAGGTGGGCTTTTACCCATCAAACTGAACAACTTTTGTTCTACAACTTTGTTGAAATCGCAAAGAAATTTTCGGACTTTTCATACAAACTTGGTTCGCTAGCTGATCGATTTGTATGAAAAGTCCAAAAAAAAATTTGCGATTTGAACAAAGTTGTTCAGTTCGATGAGTAGAAGCCCACCTTGAAGTTTTACCACACCTTTCTGTTACACCCTGTATACCCGTAAATGTGTGTGTTGCACGCCATCGCCACTGCTTGCGCTTAGCAACCATCAGCGATCAGCGTCACCGGAACGTACCCGTAAGGGGGTAAAGTCACCTTCAGAGAAGGGTAAGGAGTAAGGAGTGTCCATACTGTATTATAGTACTAATGTATTTACTGTGGTAGTAGTATCTTTTACAAGGTGATTCCCGTGGGAAACCGTGTCAAGATCGCGAGCGCGTGCAATGCAGACTAATCCGACCCGAGCGTCACGGACTATGCGCTGGAATCAGGATTCATCATTCCTGCGCGTTATAAATGGAATTTCTTCTTCTTTTCCACATACTAGAGTAAAGTATTTATACTTGATAATCAACAATTAAAATCTGTTCAAAATCCCTTTGAAGAAATGCCTTACTTCCAATAAAACACGAAGTCAATGGTAAATATGGATATTGTGTAATATCGTCCAGCTCCTAATTCTACGTAGTAATGACATTTTATATTAGAATTTAGACTTATTTTGAAAAATGTGCTGAAATCTGGTCTTTTGGTCTCGGCGTTTCTTCTCATTTCATTAACGCTTCCTGAAACGTTGAGTATACCAATTCCGAGTGGTAAACTTTGTACTAGGTAGACAAAATGATTTGAATAAAAATAATGTGTACAGTACAGCATCTAGTTAAATAAAAAATATATCGTTACCTATATTAGTGGATTAGTAGAAGCCACAAATAACGCAAAAGAAATTAATGAAATTATGATATGCAGGCATTCAGTACGGCTCCCGCCTGCAGTTGCAATTACCTAGCGCCTACGCCTCCGTGGACCAAGTAGTTAGGGCATACATAGCAGATAAACCGGTCTAAAGTTTCTCTTTGGGTATAAGAACCGTTCATACAAATATTAAAAGGTTACCTTCCTTAATTTCGAATTTTGAAAAGCCAATAGATACCTATTTCGACGTAGTACGTATTGTCACTGTAAGGAAGAAATGCGAACAAAAAATACGACGCAGAACTAATGTGTACGTTATGTTTCTTAAATCTACTAGTCGGAAATTAAAAATCGATTTTAAACAATCGTTATCAAAAGTGTCTAGTTTTCACGGCAATATACGTAATACGTATAGTAGTACCGTGTACAGCTTAAAAGCTTATACTTAGCTTTGAGTTTTCTAAGTCTGACCACAGAGATGTCGACGTATTTATTCTTTTTATTTGCAAAGTTAAGATAGTATATCTATGGTAAAGCGAGACTCGCTGTAGTCGTTAGAAACACAACTCACTTTCTTGCGTAACCAACGGTACGTGAATCCGCTTTCCTTTAATTCGTATTCGTTTAACAATACCTTTAAATCTGGAATTTCATGCATAGTAATGAAGAGGAAATCCTGCGTTTGCGCACCCTATCAAGTTAAAAGATTGTACCTATTGTATTGTATCTTTCTTACGAGGGTTCATGATTTTAAATGACTTAAAAATGAGGATTCAGTATAAGCTCTTTGGGGCATGTTGTTTAGTATAAGCCCTAATTAAGGATTTCGGGTGAGATTGTTCATCAATTTTCATTTTTATTCTTATTTTCAATACCAAGATTTTTGTATGAAATTTGGACTAGGGCAATATTTTTAATATCTCCATGGGAAAAACATTATAAGATACACCCGCATAACCCGTCAATATCTTTACTACTGATTATGGAGGTTTATTGCTAATTTGTACTGAGCAATGAAAATCCTATAAGATACGAGATAAGATGTATTTTTGGGACAGTAAACAATGCAATTTAATAAAAAAACTTTATAACGAGTCTTCTACAAAATTCGTTAAAGGGAAGTTTCCAACGAAATCGAACCTGATACTTCCGACTGGGATGCGCAGTTCCTTCCTACCGAGCATATGGGTGACATGTTCTGTCGTTGTAAGGTTTCTGAGACGCATTACAAGTAAAATATAACAAACTAGGAAATATACATCTGCTGGAATTCAGCAGTTGGTGCAGTTTCTCTTGGTAAAATTTCATAAAAAAAGTTCTCAATTCGTTCACATTATCCGTTCGTACAATTCGCAATTTTTACAAATACGCATGTTAGGTACACAGGGTGTAAGGGACAGGTTACCGAAAACTTTATAAGGGCTTGCTCAGTAGACGAAACTAAACAACTTTCCACAAGAAAGTTTTTCAGGAAACGAAAAAGAAATCGGCTTCTCCATACAAACTGTCCAATCACGTTTATAATTTTGTATGGAGAAGCCGTTTCCTGAAATAAATTCTTGTGGAAAGTTGTTCAGTTTCGTCTACTGAGCAAGCCCTTAAAGTTTTCGGAAATCTGTCCCTTACACCCTGTATAGTGATCTTAATAAAAGTTCACTTGGATGTTGCGAAATAACTTTAATGTAGAGACCCTGCAACCACTTAGCACTTAAGAAAACTAATTTATTTTATTTAATATCACGTAATAAAAAGAAATATCCAATTATCCAAGGAAGCTTGGAAGGAAGCAACAAAAATAGTAATAATTATCTGATTTTCCTTCTTTAATAAAATTGTTTGTTTGAAAGGCAGATATTTCCTTACCTTGCTTATATAAGTGAATCATAATAATAAATTATGCGATATACAGGGTGTAACAAAAATGTGTGGTGATACTGTCGGCTTCTACTCATTAACTGAAAAACATTTGCACTACAACTTTGTTGAAATCGCAAAACATTTTTGGACTTTTCATACAAACTTGGCTCGCCAGCTGGTCAATTTGTATAAAAAGTCCATTTTTTTACGATTTCAACAAAGTTGTAAAACAAAAGTTGTTCATTTTGATGAGTAGAAAGAAGCCTACCTTGAAGTATCCCCACACTTTTTTGTTACACCCTGTATAAATTGTGTATAATATTAGTACGTATTACATTATTTAAGTAAATAAATAAATAAAGATAGTAATAGCATACATATAGGTACAACAAATAACCTTTTAAACATAACATGTCACAGTAAAAGTAAACTATATCGTGGTCAATTTAGATCATTCGCATGTGGCAACGTCAAAACGGTAGCTTTAATTGAATTTTATTATTATTTTTATTTCTATTGCCTATCCGATTATTTTCGATCAGCTGCCCTGAGGGAGGAAGTTGGAACAATCTAAATGGAATAAACATTCATTTTTACGACCTTTTTCAGTAGTTGGTTAGTTAAACTCGACCAATTAATGTAATTGAATAAGTTCTACAGTGCTATGCTGCTATTTCGAAACCGAGATTATCTACCATTCATTATCATAAAATACACATATTAAAAATAGTTTGCAATCACTTTGAAAAGTTGAGGTTTTATTTAATGGCTTTTAAAGTTAAGCCTTAACTTAGGCAAAAATACGCATATATTTTTAAATAGATGTATAAAGAGTTCTTTTCTATTTTTATATTATAATGAAGTAATTGACTCTCATTCTTCTTTCTGCCTAAAAGCTATCAGTAGTACTGACCACTTTATCGAAACTGTTCGATAAAAAAACAATTTGAAAAATGCCACGAGGACTGAAGCAAGAATAATATTAACCCGAGACGAAGCAAGAATAATAACTTTGCATGATTAGATTAGATTAGATTCATTTATTTCACATTATCAATTTCAAATTACAATAATAGCTTATTAAAAATGTCAAAGTATAATGTGAATTGTGATCGTCAAAATAACTAAAATTTAAAATTTAAAAATACAAAGAGCATTAATTTAAAATTCAATGTCAATGTTAAAACATAATAATAATCACAAAATGGATAAATACAAAATAAAAAAATAAAAAATTAAAATGTCAACATTACACAATGGTAAAGATCAGGAATGCGTATAAGAAATTAAAATATTTTATTAATTTATATTCATTTACTGTATAAAATTCATTTTCCAACAAAAGAAGAAGAGGAAGAATACTCTACAAGGCAAATCGCAGATGGATTTTCCGCATCGAAACCTATGTCGTTGTCGTGGCCAGATCATAGCATTGATCACTTCATGATGTGGCCGATCATTTCATGAAATGGTCGTATTTCATAAAATGGAAAATATTCGCTGATCACATCATGATATGGTCTGGCCAGATCAATGCATACATCAACGTTTGACGATATACAGCTAAACGCACGGCTATTTCAAAATGGGTAATCATATTGTAAAACAGTTACAGTAGCCACCTTTAGAGACGCTGATATCTTTTTGTTTTTGTGATGCATCATGGTGGCGTACAATTAATAATAAAAAAAGGCTATTAATAATGCACCAATTGAAGATAAAATAGAAGTTCAATGTCGTTACGATACTAAACTACAATAATTTTTCGAAAGTCAATCAAAAAACGAGCACAACGTAAAAACCTTGAAGTTCGGAAAGTATTTGATAGGTTAGATATTAATCTTAAAGCTAAGTATTAAAAATGTATAATTTATCTGTTAAACAAGACTACTCAGATTTAAAGAAACCCTGTAACTTTACAAAGTATTTTTTAATTTTTATTAAACCTTTGATATCATGGAAACCCTACATTAATGATATGGCCAAACGTGGATGGACTTATCCTTAAACGTTGACGCTTAAACGATATGTTCAGTTTTAGCTGGCCATTTCATGAAATACGACCATTTCATAAAATGGTCGGCCACATCATGAAATGATCAATTCTATGATCTGGCCACGACATCGTCACCACCTTGCAGAGGTACTGGAGAATGGGCAACTTGGCTGACTGACCTCGTAGTGGCAGTATATGTAACAAAATAAGTCTAGAACCATTAATGTCTTTCTATGCATTTAACTGAAAGACTTTTTACTACGGCTTTGCTAAAATTGCAAAAATAAATTTTGAATTTTGCATCCAAAATTGGCGTAACAAGTAGGTAATCAATTTGTACCTAGGTAACCCTTTGTTTGAGAATTAAATAGGAGTTTTTTGGAGAAAGTATGATGACTAAGGTGACCTAGTTAAGCGTGCAGTTAACCTACGTATTGTTTAAGTGCACACTATTTCTACAGAATTATTTGATAGAGGTAGACCTATGAACTGGATGCGGTCAGGCAGGTCGATAGATTGTATTCGTTCAGACACTTTGACTATAATAAATAACCCTTATTTTCTGGGTTACAAAAAAGAAAAAAATATGACCCTTTAAGTTTAACGTACCACAGCATCCCTAACCATTAACATAATCGACTGAACCATATCGAATCGATTAACTGATCCACATTGAGTGTTGCCCTTCACTAATGAACTACTGGGGACAAATGACAAAGGTCGGCCGAAGGTACTCCGAGATTGATGGTGATGGATGGATGGTGGATGGACCGGTAATCCTGGCCTGACGTGATGATGTATGGAGATTCGTGGGAATAAAGTTTTGGAACTGATTCCATTTTTTTTTTTTATGTGATAGGTGGCAAACGAGCAGACGGATCACCTGATGGTAAGCGATTACCGTCGCCCATGGACACCCGCAACACCGGAGGAGTCACAAGTGCGTTGCCGACCTTTGAAATGGGATGGGGGATGAGGGAATGGGGAGGGGGAGGGGGGGTTGGGCCTCCGGTACCCTCACTCACTCGGCGAAACACAACAAACGTTGCTTCACGCCGCTTTTCTGTGAGGCCGTGGTATCACTCCGGTCGAGCCGGCCCATTCGTGTTGAAGCATGGCTCTCCCAGGTCTTAGTTAATTTTAATGAAATTATCGCGTACATATCACAAAACTTGTGGTAAATTGTACATGTTAATATGTATAATACATACATATTAGTTTTACTTATTACATGCAATAAAATATTTTTCAGTATTAGGTTTACAAAAGTACTTATACAAGTTAGGTACCTAATTATATCGATTTTCTGTGTAGGCATGGTATCAAGGTATCAAGGAACATTCAGATATCATTCGTAAACTGGGAAAGTTTATGGTCGTTTTGCCATTTTACCTATGTTCTATTAGTTCGAATTGGGAATAAGCCGAATTTTGGCTATTCCTTTTCAAAATTTTTGAAACTACTTTAAACTAACCTATATCCTATATCCAGAGCCAGATGTCTGAGAACGTGGCGCGAGGGTAATCTTTTTTTGTGACCCCATGGCAAATCTGTGGCTTTAAACTTATTATGATTTATGTGAAAGTGAAACTCGAAATGGGTACAGTTTTTGCTGTTCTTCAGTTTTTTCATTTGTTCTAAACACATTGAGACTTATTTATTTATAAATTAAAATATTTGAGACTATGGAGTGTTTTGCAGTTAGGTAGGTACCTGTGTTTAGAATGGCACCTGGTAATGTGTCTAAACTATCCTAATGCAAATTATAACATTAATTTGAACCAGGATAGTGAATATTTTTGTCGTTCCCATAAAAAGTGAACTGTTTGACCACTTATAGTATTTATTTATTGTTTTTACCTGTGATTGTGTTTTTATAAACCTATTCGGTACAAAATAAATTTAATTTTTCATATTCTAAATGAACTGAAGTAAAACAAATCTAATACGACTTACTTTCCTTACATCATTTTTGAGTCTTTCATTTCTTGATTGAATATTACTGATTTGATTACTCGTACGTACCCATCGATATATAATGCTCGTACCTCTTATAGGTACGTAGTAGGTCGGTCGTAGCTGGACAATGTCGTAGCAAACTCGTTACGACATCTAGTATCGAATAGCTGTACTAATAAAGTTAGGAGGTAAACTTTTCAATGTAGAGTTTATAATAACAGGAAAATGATTGATTGATTGATTGATATACTCTTTATTGTACATACACAAAAACAAATAAATAAAAACTACAATAAGTATAATATTAAAGTTATTTATGACGTTCCCTCTTGTCATAATTACAGTATCAACACCCTTCTAATCCTGACCACACAACACTCATATAAAGCACCCGATGGAGAACCTAAGGTATTTCAGCTTTTTCCATGGAATAACTACAAAGTTCCTACCACACGGGACTTGTAGGTAGGTACGTATGTGTCGGTACATTTCAAACTGTCTCAAGTCCACTTACAAATATGGCCGAAGTTATGCCAACTGACATAAAGTAAATTAGGGATAATGTAGGTACTTTATGTCACTGACATGAAGTACATTATCCTTAACTTATATCTAACTTGTAACTTCGGCCATATTTGTAAGGGGACTTGGGTCAGTTTTAAAATGTACCGATATACTTATATGCATCGTTTCGGCAAGTGTTAACTCTACGACTTACTCAATTACAAATGTTTTTAAAAATCCATTTTAAGCTCGCTGTATAAATCTATTTTAACTAACTAAATAATAATTTAGATTAACTACCAAAAACACCTACGACACTGAGACCCCAATCCAAAAATAGATATATGAAATTATTTTGAAATCAGCCGTTTTGTTCTTCGATAAATCCAGAGGCTGCATTTTTAACAACCCCATGCCAGTTTTAACACCTTAACAATTAATACAAATCACATTATTCAAGTGTAATCATACTTGCTACAATCACAAGAGTTTCCGCGCTCATACAATGTGCCCATACATTTGACTAGTGCTTCATACACAGCCAACCAACCCCGCGAGTCAGGGGTACAATACACCCGTATGATAGGAAGATGGCGCTCTGCGGTTAAATTCGTTACGGCGCGAGATTTTTACTCATTGAGCCAATTTTGTTTATAAAAAGCTTTAGACAAACAACACAGTATGTGGGTAGATTTGACCGTTACGTTTTGGGAATAATCGACAGATAGGTAAGATGTAGTTTTGATAAAGATAAAACAAAATGGCTATATGATAACAATAAATAATAAGTTGACATAAAAGTAAGTAAAAAAAGGTTTAAATTAAATAGTATTCTAAGTGTCAAAAAATGTTCCTCGACTCTGCACAAGCTACGACTATGGTGACGTAAATGATTATGTTTCAGTAATATTTAAATATTATTTGTCATAAACTCAGCATCATAAGCCTGTACTATACCTAGTCCATAGTCCACTGGTTGTAAATATAATATATAGGACTTCCCGAATATTATTTATACCTGATGTAAAACATTAAATATTCTTTGTTTTTGTGTAATATTTTAACGTTCAATATTCAGTTAAACGGTGCAGTAGTTTCGAGTTTCGAGACATAAAACTGAACAAATGCCTAGGAGCACATACTAATATCCATACAAAAAATAAATCCGATCAATTTTGTACGAGAAATTAATTAATTATAGGTCCTATTAAAAAGTTGTACTATAATATTTTATGAGTACAACATCCCGTTAACATTTCTGGGATACGTTTTCTTGCATTCTGTATACAAGGTATAATACATAATATGAAAATTAAAACAATGCATAGTTACGGCTGTGATTACGGCTGGAGGAGCAACTAAGATATTTTTTACATACGTGTATAGATCTCTGGGTGAAATAGGTGCATGCAGGGGTTAATACGTAATTTTGAATGGAAAATATTAGGTACTTCCAACGGATACGATGATAGGTTTTGTTTTAATTATGTATTCTCTAATCAGATAATTAATATAATAATTTCAAAATTTTCTATGCAGTTTCAAAATAAATCTATGCAGTTAATTTTACTATTTTAATAGATGTTTAAAATTCATTACTAGGAGAAGTTTATTTTTAAAATTTTGTATTATAATGTTGTTTCTACAAGTGTAACATATTGGTACTATTGGTAGGTATGTCACCATGATAAAAAATAATTCATTTTTTAAAATCAAATGTATGTATTTGAAATTAAGTACCTCTTATGTATCAAAATAAGTGTGTTTAAGCTACGTCATTAATATCAATCCGCAGATGCGTGTAGCGTGATATTGTAATAAAAAGTCACTTAGCCAGCTCCCATGCGCAGGCGCATAGTGGGCTCCCAGCTGCGTTAAAAAATTGTTATAATACGACTGTTGATTGGTGGTTGTAAAAAAGCTAGAAAACGTTTTAGATATTTAATGAACCATTGTACTCTGTATCGAAAGATCGTATATTGGTAATTTGTGTACTTATGCATTTTTTTTCTAAACGCGGCAAATTTTTCAACTTGTTAAATCAATTACTTTTTACTTTTCGTCGTCGACAAATTTATTTTTTTAACCGACTTCAAAAAAGGAGGAGGTTCACAATTCAACTGTATGTTTTTTTTTTCGTATGTTTGTTACGCGATTACTCCGCCAGTTATGGATTGATTTTGATGATTCTTTTTTTGTTTGGTAGGGAATACTTCAGAGGTGGTCCCATATAAATTTTATCAAAATTGTTTTAGTGCTTTTTGAAAAAAAAAAAAAAACAACAAAAACTAAAAAATCATTGCAGGTAGTTGTTACGATTGAAGTCGGTTTTTTAACGTGTACAGCGTTGTCAATTATTAATCATTTTGAATCTTACCTTGATGTACACTAGTGTTATTTATTTTGTTTTAAAAATATATTGAACACACTGATGACAGTATGAACTGTAAGTAATATGAATTGTATTTTATTAGAAATAGTAAACATTGTTGCTTTAGGTATTAGCGCATGTAAAGATGTATGTTTTCTGGAATAAATAAATTAGAAATTGGAATACTGAATAACTCTTAAGTTTTTCTCTTATTTTAGTCAAGGAGAAATTATTCTATAATGTTATTTTTATAATGTAAAATAAAATATTTTTTAACAGTAATTTCATCGAGGCGGACAGTGAATGGCAGATGCTACGGTGCGCGTGCGCGCCTTATTTGACGGTATGGGGTGGTATGGGTATGCGCGCGCGCACGCAGATAATATCAGAAGTGACCCATAGCGATGCGATGACAGTGGTCTGAGGTTGTCAAGTGAGGACTTGAGGAGGGGGTAATATAGGATGTTACAAAAAGGTAAAGCAATGGTCCGCGTCTAATAAATCAAACTGAACAAATCTCGTACTACGGGTTGGGCGAAATCTCAAAAAAACTTTACTTATAGGGCGGACAGTATCGGTATTGGAATGTAGGCATTACCGGTAATGCCTACATTCTAACACCGGTATTGCACGCCCTATTTACTTATTTGTATAGGAAGTCCAAAATTTCTTTGATAAGTCGTATTAGGTATTTAAATTGTAATACTTTAGGATGGCATCCAGTTTCCATACGAATCAAACTGTGTGTTCGTTTTAAATCCGTTATCGTAAATTACTTGACAGATTTCAGATGTTCACTTTTGAGGTAGAACTTGCAGGAAACATGATCAAACAATGATCGATCCTCGAAATACGATTAAGTCTTTCATGCAGTATTGCAGCTGATGGCTTTGAATGAGAGATCCCAAATATTTTCCACCACATTAGAAAATTTTGAAAATACGAATATGTTTTGGAAACCAATAAGAAATTATAATTAATAATAAATACGGTTAACTAACTTCCTTATGGGTAAAACGAGGCGCATAAGTACTTGCGTGCCTGTGAATAATGATCAAACATCACTTTGACGGACGCTATACTGTTAGCAAAACAAAACAGATTCATAAACAATGTTACGTAAAATATGCGCAAACGCAGGCATCCCTCTTTAGACAATGAAGGATCCTCTGATTGTTGATAAAACACGGAAGTCGAAGAATAATAGATGTATTTTAAATACCATCGATTTTTCTATTTTAAATCTACATAGAATAGACGATCGGTAGATTTTGGTGAATGAATTGTTTGATTTACTGGAAAGATTTCGTCACAAATTTTGGGAATTGTTTTTTATCCTAATATGTATTATAATAGAGAGCCTTTTAGGAAGAACATCGGAAGCGGCTACGTATTTTATTGCGGCAAATGGATTTTAGAAGTATACATATATAATTTAAGACTTATAGTACCGACTTCCAAGTTCAAATTTTAACCATTATAATTTGTAATCGTGTTATTATACTTGTGCCATAAAAATATAATAAGTATTTCCAAAAGTTATAGAAAATACCTGCAGTATTTACCTGCTTAAAAATGCAGAATGGTGCTTTCGATGTTTTTCCTGAAAAGGCGAGATATAATAAGAATTTTTGAGAGTTTACATATTTTATATCTGATAATATCTAAGTAGTATGAAAATATAATTGAACTTCAGGTGATCGATCATTAAACGAAATAACATTTGTACAGAATAATGTAACTATTGACTGCATACGGTGTGCCCTGTAAAGTTGGCCGACAAATAAAGTGCATTGTATGCAGATGTAGAATGCAGCGACAACGAGCGACGATGCTTAGAGCATACAGGGTGTTGCGTAAAATAGAACAGATAATTTAAGGGGGACTTGTAGTAATGATACTGAAAAACTTATGTATGACTGAAACATTAAAAAGTATAGTAATTTCAGAATCCAAGAATTGGTCCTGCCATTTTGACCCATTTTGACGTAGTATTTAATTGAATCAGTCGATATATTTATATGAAGAATCTTTTTTTTAAATTGGTTTTTGAAAATTAAGTTATAGAAAAAAGTTTCGACATTACATTACAGAAAGTGATAAAAAACAAGTTTCAATTTCATAAGTTTTAAATTGATCCTTTAAATTATGTTTTGTTTTACTTAACACCGTGTGTAATGTACATTTACTTTATTAGAATATGTTAAAATTTGGAATGATGCTTTAGTTTCAATGCATATTTTGTACCTATTATAGAATCAAGTCATTTTGAATACTCCGCATAATTTCGTGCTCTACCGATAGGAAATACCATGTTAGTGGAGGCGTGTTTAGTATATTAAGAGTTTGTTAAATTATTTAAATAAGGGTCGTGTGCATTTTTACAAAAAAAAAAATATAGGAAAAGTCGATCAGTTCACAGTTAATAATTCTTTTTTTAAATTAACAATGGCGGAGTGAACTTTGACAATAACTACACTACTTCAAATCAACATGGGATCCCTTTATGGGATAAGTCCGCCTTTGTACATGTTTTGTTACTTATGCTTATGTATTTTTGTCATATTCGTGCAATAAAGAGTTTACAAACAAACATGGCATTTTGTTAATAATTTAAGTATCAATAATGTGCATAAACTTTCAAAGTATTTTGGACTCGAAAAAAAATTTTTTTCCTTTATGGTATGTGATCTAAAAAAAAACTTTTTTTTTTCAATAATTTTGAAACAAGCATTTTTTTAACCTGTAAAAGTATCGATAGAATTCTCCCAACTTCTTGAATACTCTATATGCCAACCGGCACCGTCCCATAGTTTCATACAAGTGAATTATCGTAGTTGCAAATGCGGCAGTATGCGAACCGTCTTATTGCTGAAAAAAACTTTGACCTAACTTTTTATCGAAATCACGTCTGTCGAAAAAATAACTTGTCTGGTCGCAGTAAGTTATGTAATGTCGAATTTTTTTTTAAAGCCTAACATTTGTTTACAATAAATAAAATCAACAATATTGTCCAAAATTACCATAACTTTGTGACTATACAAATTGGGCAGATGCTCTTTATCTGATGCGCTGTATGGTGAAATAATTATAGGGGCAAGACGACCGGTATGGTAATTATTAATTAAATAAAATGGACTTTTAACGATCTCAATTAAATAAGAAGCGCATTCCTGTCCAGTTTCTAATCGCGAGTTGCCAGGCTTTCAAATATTTTTCCTTGTGTAATTTTATTAACGGATAATACATGCTTAACTATCTAGGTGCCTATATTCTATCCTTTTTCTCATATCAATGGCTATCCAGTGACAGGTCCAAGATCAATCCCACGAAAGTGTTCTTACATGATTTTCTAATCATTATGTTCACATGAGTATAGTGCAACATATAATAACAAGTGTAGGCTCTGATACAGCGTATTTTTTAAATCTCTGACAATAGTGGTGAATGGTAGTGGTAACTGCAGGTAAACGTAGACTCATGAAAATGTTCAACTTTTTCTTAGGAAACTTCTATACAATTTAAGCAAGAAACATTGCTTCTCATACTTGTAATAGGTACTTACTTCGCTGGCTCAGTGATCCGAAGTAGATTTTGGCCTCCGACATCAAAGATCGTCACTCTTTCCTATTTTGTGAAAAGTTTGACCAGGCTGTCACTTCCAGCTTTTAGGTCTTTGACCACTTTGTCTTTCCAGCGATATCTCGTAACGTTGTCCGAGATATGGATCTTTTGGCAGCTGGATCCTCTCCCATTCTTTCCACATGATTTCCCCGATAATGTATGGCTCAGACACTAGCTCATAGTTTGACAGGGTGTGGAGGCAAAGATTTAACGATGAACTAAAAGTACCTAGTGTCTGTAAATTTTATATCGAACGTAAAAAAAATCTTCAGTACTAGTCTAGGTTACCTGTGAAAAGTTGTTTAATTACGAGAGTAGAGTTTGTTATTTGCTTCTTTCTAGAAAATAAATACTCAGTCTGTAATTATGTATTATTGTTTTTGCTTTTTTTCTAATGGCGGCGCCACACTAGCCTGTAGCCCCATGTGACATGCGGCCGCGCAGCGCGTGCCACAATTTGGTAATTAATTCAGCACCGCCAGGTGGCATGGCAGATGGGTCATTTGGTCATTTACATACGTGTTGCCATCATCGCGATACTGATCAATGATCACCATCACATCGCATCGATACGATGTAATGCGGTTTTATACATGCGATGGTTTACCTGCTAACTGCTGTAACCGTATGGTTCGTTGTGGGGTTATGTGAGATGTACTGGAGCATTTTTATCCACAATGTGGAAGCTTTTGGCATTACCTCATCTGATGGTAAATGATAACGATGCCTAAAGATGGAAGCGGCGTACTTCTCCATGCACAGAACACATCAAGTGCGATATTAAAAAGATGTGAAAACACTGTACTCGTAAGTTCATATTACTTAAATGTATTATCATATTATTATGATTGAATAAGAACTCTTTATTGCACAACATGAACAAGAAAATATAAACAATATACATGAAAAAAATTATTGAATCTTCCCAAAACCGTTACAAATATTTTGATAAAAAGTATATACGATATTTTTTAAATATATTATAAAAAGTTCCTCTGAGCTTAAGGTTAAAGAAGGCGGTTCATCACTCCAGCCCACCATTGAGGGTCTATAATTATTAAGTTCAAGACGTAACCCGTAATTGTAATTAAGGGGTGCCTTTAAAACAGACAAATTGGGGCGAAGTGCGTGAAATATGATTTCGAAAGTTTTTTAGGGTTCATTCAAAAAGGGTGCTTATTTTTCTGATTTTAAAACCGTTCGTTAAAAAGTGGAGTGAGTTAAAGAAGTTTTTAATGTACAGAAAGTCGCTCTACTGTGATTCTAAATCAATTTATTCTATGCTAACTATTTTTAAATGAACAGGGTATCCCGGGTTTGGTATGTTATGTAAATGTTTGGTATAGTATGGTAAATGTTTTAAAACACAAGTATTTCCATTAGGGACGAGGAAACTACATTTAAGAGTCCTTTGTATCTTCAGTCGACACCTGGAAAGTACAGCTAATGATTTTTTAAACATCTTTTACACGGTTTGAAATCTACCCCATTAGTGAGTGTATCTGATCCTATCTAAGAAACGGTAAGGTAAGGGTTCATCCACACCCCCAACGTCGCCGGCCGGCTGAGCGCACACTGCCTTAGCCAGGTGGACGCATCCTTACCGGTGACTAACCATCTGGGCATAGAGTTATGAACTAAATGCTTGAAATGCCTACAAAATAACAATTGACTTTTTGTCCTTTCCTGAGTCACTTCATGATCTAGTCAATTCTACGATACCTATAGGTATATATTATTTCCGAGAGGGGTTGCATATTTCCTTGAGAGGTTGCATCGTTCGTCGAAGTATTTTGCTTGTCAAATCACTTGATCTCTATAAATACATACAACTTATAAATATTCAAAGTTTTAAATAAGAAGAATTAAATAACTTACTTAGATAACATTAACTATTCAAGGCATCTTCTGTACTTTGTGCAGCCATTAATTATGTACTTTTCAGTTGTTTTTTAATTTTTATTATTCAATTGTTTTCAGCCGCCTCTAAAAGTTTTGTAGCTCTGTATAAAGTGGCGTCTTCAATACGGCAAGACGTTGGGGGTTGACCAAAGCTAAATTGGCTTTTTTCCAATTTAAATTACACCTGGGTAGTGCCTTACCTTTCAAGGTGTTTTACTAACTGATCTTATTCTTATTATTTTTTCTGAAAAAAAAAACTGTTTTACTTAGTTACAGTGATTTGGAGTATTCCTGATTATTTTGAAACCCACTCACACATTACCACACGATAAAAACAAATAAGAACTACTGTGAACATAAAAATAAGAACTTCCATAGAGTGTCCAGTGCTGGGTTATGGTTTTTTCCTATTTCTCAGATTGGTTATAGGCTCCACACATACAGGGTCCAGTAGAGTAGAAAAAAACTCTCAGTCGCGTCATTCGTCTATTTTCGTCAAGTGAAATCTATTGAAATTTTAATTACATCATACCAGTTGGGACGGATACTTAGTTACTAATAACTTGAACAAATTCAGTGCGGTCACCGCCGCCGTCGCCGCCGCCGTGTCAAGAAGGATCCGCCGTGGCATCATGTCACGATGACCCTGCGCACGCGCCCCCACGCACTTCGAGCGTTAAATTTATACAAATTGGGGTAAGAGTGCGTTATTATGGTATGTCTTGGGTTCAAAGACCAGACATTTTATGATTCGCTTTAATTTA
This sequence comes from Coleophora deauratella, assembly GCA_958295455.1. Lineage (NCBI taxonomy): Eukaryota > Metazoa > Arthropoda > Insecta > Lepidoptera > Coleophoridae > Coleophora > Coleophora deauratella. The sequence continues at coordinate 10,758,634 of OY282402.1, forward strand.
AGTGCTCGAAATATAATTTTATAAGTACTTGGATTCGTTTTGCGTCTTTTTAAAAGAACTTTATCATCATAATATCAACGCAACGAGAAGACATCCACATATGCCTTCTCCACAGACTTCCACTTTAGCACGGTATTAAGCCACATGCATCCAGCATTTCTATAAGCCAGACTAGGTATTAGGTAATCAGTTGTTGCTGACCAACTAGCTGTTGCATCTCGAGAACTCTTGTTCCATGGGGATCATGTTGGATGCCTTGTCCATAACTTTTTTTAAACTTGAATAGTCTAATATGTATTTTTACTTAAGCATGTAGCGACCTCTGTTGTTGAGTAGCGTCATTAAACGTAAAATGCACAGTCAGCAGAGGCGGAAGAGTGTGTGTGTTCACAACACATTACGTCCCCACTGCAGGGGCACGGGTCTCTTCCCATAACTCAGGAAGGTTTAGGCCATACTCCACACACGGGGGCCAAGTCCGGAAAGCCGGAAGAATACGAGACTGATAATTACGAGTACCCGTACGGCCATCTACCGTTGAATAGTGAAACAAAAGTAATTTACACAGGCAAGGATATCTTTTTGAAACGAAAAAACGGTAGATGTGAATTATCTAGGCTATTTATTCCGGTGAATTATGACATTTTCTCTTCTACCACTTTTTTAAATTAACGACAAAAAATTAACTCTACTTATACTTAAATTGATCGTCGGATTGAACATTTTTATGTGGAGAGTAAAAAAAATCCTTTATTTATAAAATGATAAAACAAAAGTTTTCACATTTAAACCGAATAATAGCATGAATATAATTAGCCTTTAATAATTAACCTTTGTTTTACCTATGTATATGAGGGTTAGAAATAAGGTATTTGGCCTCTTAGTATCTATTAGCAGGAGGTTTACCGTCTTCCAAAGAATACTTATAGTGTCAGTACGGTGTTACTTTGTTGAAAAAAATGTCTGAAATCGATAAAAAGTAATAGATAGAATTTTTCAGTACGTAGGGTGTTCAATAAGTCTTGACGTATATGTAAACGATGAGAGTTAAGTGAAAAAATTCAGCTAACTCTGTAGCTCCTGATATGAATTACGATACGAAAGATTAAAAAACATTGACTTTTGTGGTGATTTACACTTTGTCTGTTGCCAAGCGTTTTCCAAATATAAGTAGGTTAGGTACGAGTATATTATAAGCTATTGATAATTGAATACACTGCTGGAACTGGGGAACCAGATGCGATGCGCCATGCGCGAGCGCACCATGCAAGCTGCATACAAACAATAGCCAATCAGAACCCGCTCGCGCCATCACTCATCCACGCATTCCAAATTCAAATCACCGGTCCTTTCTTATCGGGTCAATTAAGGTCTTCTTGTGTGCACGAGGCGCAAGAGCATAAAAAGCGATTTTCGCGCTTGTTTTGCATACAAATACGTGGTAAATGAGGTTTAATTTGACGATTGTTGCTACTAACTTGTTGTAAATTTACTTGTTGTTGCTGTTCATTCATTATGTTTCGTTGGCTCGTGTCATTTTATGTCAGAGAAAAGTTACGTAAGGTTGGTTGGTTTTGTTAAATTCTCAGTGGTCTAGCTTAGATCAAATGGTCATGACATGACCGTCATATTAACTAAAATATTATTTTAAAGAATACGTAAAGCATCTACTTATTAATAAATAAATAAAACATTTTAAAATTTGATGATTATTACAGACCAAGCATCAACCAAGTATAGTATCTATCCTCCTGATATCTACGCTCATTCGTTACTAGAATACTTGTTGGTTCTACCTCCCGTCTCTGTCATCCTGACTGCAACCGCCCTAGACTCCAAGTAGCTACTGGTGTCTCGGGTAGATTTTAGTTGCATAACGACAGTTGTTCCATAGTTGCTGCACCTCCACCTCCTTGGCTACCCGCGCTGTACCTGGTAGGCTACAAAGGGAATTTGAGTTAGCAGACCGATTATAACTCGGAGACCAAGCTGAGACCCGTTGCATGCCAGGTGCCGCCACGACGACGACGGGCGTGCCGCTAACGTAGGGTGCATCATCGTTGATCACCTTCTTTATCTGCTGATATCAAAGCCCTTGCGAAATAACTTCTAGCACCTTCTGGTCAGTGTGCTATCGGCACGAAGCGGAACGGACCTCCTTTTTCCTATACATTTAAAACCCTTAGCATATGGAGCGATATCAAACTAAAGAGTTCGGCAATAATAAAAGTTGAAGGGAACTCCCTGCAAGTGCTCCAAGGAACAATATACGTTACCGTTTCTTTGCCCTAATATATTTGCCAGGCGTTTAGAGATATTTATTGTATTTTTTTTGTTTGAAGCGGTCGTGGCTCAGTGCGGCTTGCGTGGTCGCATCGATCACGCAGGTTAACTGACTACAGACACGGTCATAACCTGGATGGGTTTGACTGTTAGTGGCATTTATCTCGACCGTTTCCGTGCTTCGCAAGGCACGTTAAGCCGTTGGTGCCGGCTGCTATCGCTAGCAGTCGTTAAGCTATGTCAGAGGCCTTATAGGCGGCTTGAAAACTTCTGACATTGGGGTTGGCCACTAGCCCCACAACCTCCACCAATCCGGACTTGGCCCCCGTGTGTGGAGTATGGCCTAAAACCTTCCCGAGTTATGGGAAGAGATCCGTGCCCCTGTAGTGGGGACGGACGTAATGGGTTGTTAACATTGTATTTTGTAAAATATACATACATACAGGATATATTTATGAAATAAGAAATTTTACTTATAGAAACTGGTTTAAAAATAACGAAATAATTATAAATTACGAACTTATTTTTTTACATATACATAGTTTTAGGGATTATAGCGGGAGAAGACATTCATCTTCTTTAACACATGTTTGACAAAAGAAAAACCGTAATATTATCCTATTTAATGCCATCGTTTTCGAAATTCATTAACTATCCATTCTTTTGCAACAAATCTGAATCCCGTGACGTGGTATGGCCGTGATTCATCGGCATCTCTGCCTTCAGCGTCTGATATATTGCAACGCCCTGACGCATTCCAGGCTCATTATTCAGCCGCCCTTTATGTTTAGGAATCCGTGTCAAGGCAGTGACTAACACAAGACTTTGGGAACCTTGGTTGATTCATGAATCTAAGCTGCTTCCTGGGAGGTAAAATAATAGTACCCTCTGGTGCTGACTGTTTGCTGACTATAGTGTCCTTCTAAAATATAATACCTGAAAAAAAATTTACCATGGCTTCTACTCATGAAACTGAACAATTTTCCTCAAGGAACTTATATTCAATTCGCAAAAAAGTTTTGGACTTCCTATAGAAAATTGGCCGTTGATACCAGGAATTCGTTGTACAGTTATTATGAGGACTCTCAAATTTTTTTTTGCGAATTTATTATAGGTTCCTTGGGGAAAGTTGTTCAGTTTCATGAGTAGAAGCTGGGGTTAATATTTTTCAGATATTTCATAAGGACCCTATATAATACGACAGACTTTGTATTTTTTCAATTTTACGATAGAATGAAGAAAGATTTTATAGGCTTGATGATCATACAGGCTCTTTACTTTGCTTAGTCTTTTACTAGCTGTAAAAAGCAGGGAAAAATTAACCAAAGAACTTTTATATTACTATACTTATAAGTCCATTCTAATTAATTTAAAAATGTTTAAGGAAATGTAGACAATGGAAAGGTTTATTGGATAGAGCGGCTTTGGTTAACATCCCTTTGTTTGAAAATTTTAATACTGTTTTTATTTTATTTTTTATTAAAAAATTTGTGTGCGTTTGACTACATCACACCTGATGGAAAGTGATGATGTAGTCGAGGATGGTACACGCAAGCTCAAATAATGCCTATTCATTCACTCTCGCCTTGAAGATCCCCAGATTGTAATGTAAACTTGTTTAAATACAAAAACCATTGAATATTATATTTAGGTAATTTATTTTATCAACATTAAACAACTTTTATCATAATAGAAGCGTAATTGTACACGTTATTCTGCATTTCATACAAAACTATAAATACATACTTATATTTTCCATGAGAAATTGATTTTGTATCGTTTCTAGGAAACGAATCTATAGGTACCTATATATGCTAGAATCTAAATTACATGGATTAAATAAGTACTAACTACAGCACTAAATGCTTATAAGAATTCTAGATGCGATTTCTTATCCAGACATACGTACACATATCTGCGCATACAGCGAAATCTCTCTATAATTCCTACAAATAATTTAACTTTCACATTTAAAAAGAATTTGTTAAAAATAGATAAATCTAGCTTAGTCTAACGGACGATTAAAATAGGAAGCATATTTCACTGTTGAATATTTGCATTCAATTTTTATTATAAGTTATTTTGTTTCAGTGGATAAGAAGAGGAAACTGAACAACTTTTTTCAAGGCACTTATGGTCGCTTCGCTAAGAAAGTTAACTCATATAAAGTTTGCGGGTACTTCATTTTAACAAAGCGATTTGTATGAGAAATCACTTTTTTTAACGATATAACCATAGGTAGGTGCCTCGTGGAAAATTCTTCATTGTCGTCTTCTTGCCCGACGTTCAGCAAATAATTCTGTATAGGTTCTCGATAATATTGTACGTACTATCTACATGGTGAATAAAACAATGCGGCCACTAAAACCAATACCTCTACGAAAAATCCCCAAAGGACATTTCTTCTTAAGGCACAGTATGTTCAATGAACAGAATTTTTGAAACGTTTTAACGCGTTTATTTATAATAATATGGTTTCCAAAAAATATGATTGGTAGTCTTGAGACCTTTCTGCAGGGACTAACTCGATTCGAAACACGATTAAGCATTTTTCGCTCGATAGAAAAAAATCGCAAACATACCTGTACTGCACTTTTTAATATTTATATATGGTTTTTTTAATCATCTACTTACATGGAAATTGTATCTCAAATTGCGTAATTTTATTTTCGATCTGATTTATCGATTACTTTTTTTTTAAATTAAAAGCAATCAAAAATAATAATTTGTACCGAAAAAAGTTTATGACTATAGTTTAAAAAATAGTTATTCTAACAAAAAACTAGTTATTATAGAATTTTTTGCGCCATGTACTAAGCGATTAGTAATATTTAAATAAATCTAGTTAAAACACAGATTGTAGTGTTTACCACTGCATAGTAAGCATTAATGATGCGATAGTCATGAATACTGGAAAACGGTACTGTTTACAATAAGGTTTGTTGTCATTATAATCGGATTGTAAGGTGAACATGAAATGTTGTACAAACAAATGTTGGACAAAGCGTTTTGTCGTCACAAATAGAACTAGACAATATCGTATGGATAACGAGATTCTAGTTACATGTACCAGACATTTTTTTCAGTGTGATAACAATGATACCCGCGATCTCGCTCATTCCCGGCCGCCTATTTTTTATACGATATTTTTCGTTGAACGTACGGCACCTTAAAAATCTTTTCGGATTTTTTTATACACATTTTCTTAGAACCTATAAGGGGAACCAGCACAAGACTGACATTGTTATATTCTTATATGTATATCATAAAATTAAAAAGTCGCCTTGTCTGTACATCAATCACACGAAACTACTGAACTGATAGGCTAGAACGTTTTGCGCCAGCACGGCACTATTTTTGCTTTTTTCATACAATTCTTCGCCTATAGTTTAAAATAAGTTACTGTGCTATACTTTACTCAAACTAAACTGAATTTAAATTTTAGTGAAATATATGGAGATCACAGACTAGATCTAAATTTATAATACATTAATAATGTAATCCACAGAACCCTAAATAAATAGATACATTTACAATATTTAGAATCCTGTGATTTAGTCAAATAGGTATTTCTATGATATGATTTAAAAATTTTACATACTCCAGCAAATGAATAAGTACAGAATATTAAAAAAAAAATGTACAGGATCCTTTAGATGAGGCTTCTTTTCGTTATCATTATACTGAACATTTTTGAACTCTGTATACAAACCGTTTGGCTGTTTGGTGAATGTTGTATGGAAGAATCAAAATTTTCTTTCATAATTGGCTGTTTTTAAAGGAAAGTAGTTAAGTGTGTATAATTTGGAGAAGCCCCAACTAAAGGGTCCTCGCCTATTTTGTTACATGTATTTTTTATACAAAATACAATGAAAGTGTTACTAAATATAAAACCCATCGTTTTACTAAAACATTTTAAAAGATACACCTCGAAGATATGTCGATACTGTTACTTTCAGGTATTCAGATATTATCAAGGAGCTTACAACTCAGTTTTATTTGCTCTGATATGTAACTTTCTGTCACTTCTCACTGACCATACATACTTGATATGTTGACAATAGTAACCATAAATGCATCTTAAACATCAGTAAATAGGGTTGATAATAACTAAAACAGTAAAATTAAAATTAAAAATCCGACTGTAAAATACATATATCCTGAATCCTGATACAATCAGGTGATCCGTCTGCTCGTTTGCCACCTATGACATAAAAAAGAAAAAAAATGAGGTCAAATCGTTTTATCCAGCCGTTATTGGCTAGAGGTTACAGACATAAACAGAAATCCATACATACATCAGTACATACCTTTCTTCTGCTAGGTAATAAGAATAATATGTGTAAGGACTAAGGTAAGCCTCTATATATTTTAGTGGTTCATGAAAAACGAAATAAGCTATGCTTTTAGGAACAGTATCATCTCAAATAATTTTTAACCGCCTCCGTGGCCCAGTGACAGCGCTCGTTTCACATCAAGAAGTCGATTCACGGCGACCCACAGGTTGAAAAACACTGAACTAGACCATTAGCTAAGAAATAAAATATTATTTCTTCTCTAATCAAATCACTTTACATTACTTAGTGGTTCGACCTTTATAATTTCCAAACGATATTTTGGGTAAAACTAATCTAACTGAATATTACTGAAATCGATTTGCACTAATTTAACTAATTTTCTTTGTCGCTTGATCCCGAGTCTGTGTGCTTCCTTAGAGTCCAGTAATCTGAAAATAAAGAGAAAATACATATTAAATATTATTCCACAACCAATAACACAAGTTTGGTCACACGACATGATAATAAAGCTTCCGAAAAAATAATTATGTCATGGAAGGAGAAGAAGATGAAGGTATAAGCCAAGAAACAATTTAACTGAACAAGTGGAGAATGGACACTGGTTTATCAGAAGGTAGTAAAGATATTGACTAAAGATATTTGACACAATTAAATTAAATATTTAGAAGAAACAATCAAAATAAAAAGATTCCTTATTTTCCGAGTAGATTTTTTACTGCCTCCAGGTACAATAAAATTGTTTTATCAAGCAAATAATTGCAGCCACCTACAGCGCACAATTAGTAACTTTAATTTTATATTTGTTGTATTTTTTTTTTACACAGGTATAAATCTGCCAATAGCAATCGCCTTCGCAGATAAAATATACTATTAATAGTGTGTATTTTTATTGGTGGATGTTTATAAGACCACCTTGAATTGTACAGAAATTATTACTCGAATGTTATAAATGTGAAAGTGATTTTTTCTCCTTCTTTTACGTTGCAACGGAGCATCTAATGACACAGGCTAATCCCAAAAATAATGCAACTTGCAAATAAAGCAATGCTATTTACTGCTATCATTACTCAACCGATTTCAGTGAAATTTGACAAAGAGCTAAGATATAGGATGTGGAAAAATATAATTATCTCGACTCTATGTAATACACTCCAGTATGATTCAGAAACTCCAAAAGAATTAATTTAGGTAAATATATATTTTTAAATAATTTATTATTCTAACATTTAACTACTGAGATAAGTTTAACGCGAAACAAAACTGGTTTCTCAGAGTTCAAGCCATGACTGTAGCTCAGTCGAGATCTTGGTTAAATAAAAAAGAGAAATAAAAAAACGTAAGACGGGAGTATTACATAGTATTTTATGGACCGCAGTCGGACCGGCTACCTGAGTTACGCCTGGTTTTACAATTTTACATCGCGGATTATACGAAATGCATTTTTTATGCGCCCCGAGGAGCGCAACAATGGAATCGATGCGGTTTAGTGGGCCGCGGTGCTTACTGGAGATGGCATATTGTTTAGTTCTGTCTCCGATGTTATTACTTGGAACAAAGGGGAAATAGTGGAAGGTAATTGGATGAGGCTAACCAATGTGGCAGTAACCCAATCAATGATAAAAAGAAATATAAACCTGACTAATCAAAATAAATCTAAGAGTCTAATTTTGCTAATTGTGGCAAAAATAAAATGGACAATCATACATAAAATAGGGTAATCAGGTAAAAATGTACTTCTTACTAAAAAATAATTAAATTAAACGTTAACTAGTCGTAACTATATTATGTATTTCAATATGACAGGAATAATGAGACCCAAAATGTGTTTTTGTAGATCACTGCGATTTAAGTAAGTTATCAAACGTAGCTGAGTTTCGCCAAAACATATCTGAAAGAGTAATTACGATCGATAGTACCCGGACGGGCAGGACAGCCCATTGAAAATAATTATTTTAAGTATAAAAGGAACAGGCTCTTGACAATTAAACTTTAAGTTAGGAATAGGCCCTTAGCACTTAGTCTTTATAGCAGAGAAGAAGGAATAATACTTTATAGCTGTTAAAAATTAGCAAGCAATATGCATACACACCAACGTAATTATAAACATGCGTACACACAGTACGCACACTATGAACTCGGAATCAACACTCTGGAGTAGATGGAGTACGACCGGAGGTTATTAACCCGGTGCCGGGTAACGGGAACATTATGTACATATAAGGCTGGTAGTACATGTTGTGTTGGTAAACACAGAATTGTAGCTTTTCTTTGAATCGAGAAAGCTTTCTCTGATATGACGGCTGTTCCTTTTAATTTGTATGTAAAGTCCAAATGATTGTTTAGGTCCAGTTGTTAGCAAGACATAGCGCCCTTACTTCTATTCCTTCTTCTGTGCTCTACTGCTGGGACACGGATCTCTTCCTATGCTTCGGAGAGATTGAGCGATAATCCACACACGAGTCCCAAGTCCGGATTGGTGGAGTTTGCGGGGCTATTAGTCAACTTCAGTATCAGAAGTTTCCGGGTCTATAAGGCCTCTATAGCATGGCTTAACGACTGCCTGCCAGTGATAGAGATCGGCACCAAGGGCCTAACTTACCTAACGAAATAAGGAAACGGCCAAGAGAAATTTCTCTTACTGTTCAACCCATCCAGATTAAGAACTGTAGTCAGTTAAGTATATGACGACGCGACCACTCAAGCCGAAATTTGCCACGACCACTTCATGCTGAGTCTCAAAGCTATACTTATTTGGTAATGTGGTTAATCCCATACCAAATTTCATTGGTCTCCACGGTATTGAGATCTTTTCAAGAATCTTTAAGAAGGATATTCTAGCCAAAATCCATCACCAAAATTGTATGATGACAGACTATTCGATTTCGTTCTGTCTCTCTTCCTCTTTAAGATTTTTAAAGGTTCGCTTCAGAAGACACTTCTTCCCATTAGAAAACAGTTTTGGACTTTGAAATGTTTGGTCAATTTTATAGGGGGAGTTCAAAAATTTTTTTGAGTGTACCTCCGATAAGTTCTTGAGTATGGTAAGGACAAGTTTTACAAAAAAGGGTCTAGTTCAATTTTGTTATATCCTGCATATGCATCAAAACATTATTGTATATGCGATACTGACTGAATCGTCTGTCATAGCGATAAGCCAATGATGATAGTAAGTTTAATGATGTATATGCATCACATGCTTTCTTTTCGTTTATTACCCGTAGCACAACTGCATGGCATAACCAGTGCCAAAGGAAATTTTTCTCACCCGTGGCACATCTTGTTTAGGACCTGGGCCGAGGCCAAGACTATATTTTTCCACTAGAAGCTGTTCTCAGCTTCGAATATTTATATCATCACTTACTCCCAGTACGAGTACAAGCTTTAACGACAGTCAAATGGTTTTACTACAATAGTTTCTCCTATTCCCTTTTGTTGATTGTGAATGGTTATCGGAAAGGTTACAGACTGGGGACCCACAGTTATCAAGGAATGGCTGGGCGTCGAACCTGCGCGAGCGTCGTCGTCGCCTTGCTGACGCATACGCACCCTTGTAGACTCGGGAAGCTTTTCACAATCACACCTTACATTTTACCTATTGTTTTGGGGGTAGTCAATCGGAAACTTACGTGAAGAAAAATATTTTTCTATTAAAAGTGTCAATAGTTTTAAAAAAGCGTATACAATAGTTTTAAAATCAATACACGCAACTTATATATTAACTAAAACTCCTCAGGCTCTGTACGTAACTGAGATTCGAACCGGTTACGGCAGAAAAATCGTTAAGAATACTGAACTTTTCTAAGTTTCGGAAGATCATGTGAGAAACCTGTCTATGACATATGTAATAGTTTTAGTTTGCGGTGTGGTAGCCCTACCCCCTTCACCTTTTTTTAAATTGTACTCGTTACATCTATAGTGCCTTAAATAAATTGTATAACATAAAATAGTAAAGTATTTCATTTGTGAGTGTTACGAACAAAATCTGATTTCTTCTTCTTGCCGTAGTTTTTGTTTAGAATATTAATTTGGACACAATGGGAATAAAATAAGTTTGAGACAGAGAGGGAAAGATAAATATGCAAAATTAATACTTCACAGTCAGAAGATATGTTTCTAATGTGAAATCAAATGTCAAGTGTTAAATTTCTGTAAGGTCTTTCCGTCTGCACGAAACAGAAGAAAAATCTTATAGGATAGGTTTTCTATAGCTAAATCCCATCACGTTTATTCAGTCCTTTCCAAGGTATTCTTAATTTTTTAAAACCCCCTGAACAACAAACTGATTCTTAGTTTTTTATCCACAATTGATAAGCCCTCGGCATCATCTCACCTGGTGGTAAATGACGGTGATGCCGAGGATGGGCGCGAGCTTAGAAGATTCTCCAATGCAATGGTGAACTGGCTATCTTATCCCCATGCCGTGTTGCACTTAACGTCATCTGCGGTCACGTGTAGGGCATTTTAGATTGGGTTATTCCTGTCTGTCCCCACGAGCCTGTCCCCGAATGGGGACAAACTGAACCTTTCGTTTAGTTTGTCCCCGATTTTTTTATCAATATAATTGTTACTTTTGTACTAAGGTTTAATTAAGACTTGATAAATAATTAAGAAGAGCTGTGATGATTCTAATAAATGTTCATGATAATTATTAATGGCAGTTTTAATATTATTTAGAATATTAATTCTTGATAATAAAAAAAAATCGGGGACAAATTCCTGTTTGTCCCCAAATAGGCATTTGGGGACAAACTAAACGAAAAGTTCAGTCTGCCCCCATTCGGGGACAGGTTCGTGGGCACAGACAGGAATAACCCTTTTAGATTTACACCTACAGACTTGTGTAACGCGACCGTCATATACATCTAGAAATCAGATGTGCAGGTTTCCTCACGATGTGTTCCTTCACCGTTAAAGCAGTCGGTATGAATATCCACGTTATTGTCATGATAACAAATGTTATTTGCTTTATTAAAAATATGCCATGAAATTGTATCGTACGTTGATGTCTTTTGTATGGCCGAAACACTTTAATTGATTTCTTGTATTTTTATTTATTTATTATTAACAATTAGTTAGCTCTTGACATTATCTCACCTGATATACTTCAAGGTGGGCTTCTACTCATCAAACTGAACAACTTTTGTTCTACAACTTTGTTGAAATCGCAAAAAAAATTATGAAAAGCCCAACATTCTTTTTTCTTTTTTGCGATTTCAACAGTTGTAGAACAAAAATTGATAATTACGCAATTTCTGTTGCTCGCGTTCTACCTTGATTCCTTGTTTTTTTTCCGAACCCCGGGTTGTCTGGAAGAAATCGCTTTTAGCGATAAGACCGCACAGATTGCACTACTTGTTTCTCTTTCTTTTTTGTTTTGTATGTGTTATGTGTATTTGTATTGTAGTCAATAAAGAGTATTTGATTTGATTTGATTTGAAAAGTTGTTCATTTTGATGGGTAAAAGCCAACCTTGAAGTATTATCACACCTTTCTGTTACACCCTGTATATTTGTCGTACAATATGGTCACGCCCTGCCCCTCTCTAAAGCCTACCTCCCCCCTGCGGGTAAGATCCGGTGACACTGACGTTTGTTTAGTCCAAGACTTTTTTGGTTTTCTAGTCATTACCACCCAAGGTCCTACCAATAGGACTATTTATTTTATTTAAAATGATCAAAATATGAGGGTTTTTGTGATGTAACAAAATGTTTCCTTTACTTGTGCTACAAGACATTGCTTCCTACCAAATTTCATGATTCTAGGTATACGGGAAGTACCCTATAGGTTTTGATTCCCATGCAAGTGTCCAAATATGCGGCATAAATGGCCGTATCTCTGGATTGCGTTGGCAAAGAAGTTTCATTTTTTCACAGCTTCAAGGGATTGCAGGCCTGAAAACTTGATATCGAGTGAATTTATACGGAAGCCTCGGTGCGCGAGTCCGACTCGCACTTGGCTGGTTTTTTGAAGTGTTCGGGGTATGCATTAGTAAAAAAAATGTAAGTCATTTTTAAATGTACATAATATGTATATATTATGTATTATTTGATGTATGTATTTGTGCTTTCTGCATACGGCTTCGCTCGCAAACAATTTTTTTACGGAAACCACTTGAGGAATCGGGATAAATATAAGTAGGCTATATCCTTCTCCATATTAAGCTTCATAATACAAAATACTTACATATAAAGTAAGAATATACGAAGCAATATGTTTATAAACGTTAATAAAGAAACGTCATTGTCATGAGCTGTATAATATTTTCAAGTCCACAGGTGGACAGTTCAAACATTTACACCGTACACCTGGGTTCACAATTCACATGGTATTTGAAAAAATCCGTTTTAAATTCAGTTGGTACCTCATCCGGAACCGAACCCACGACCGTGACGACTGAGGGCTCACCCTTTGGAACGCTGGCACTGTGCCCTATGGGAGAGAGAACGGCGGACATTGTTATAGAAGTGAGCTAACTTCACTCTGCTCTTTGTGAAATAATTCAAGTAATGTCGTTATGTTTGAAATCATTCGAAAAAGTTAAGATTAATCATTTAAGAGGAGAGCAATTTCATTCAATAATTTTCAGTGAAATTATACAGGGCAGTGTGGCAATATAGGGTCCTTATGAAATACTTGAAAAAAAGTTAACCATGGCTTCTACTCAAAAAAGAAAAGTTTTTCAATGTTATTGAAAAACTTTTCCAAATTGGAGTCTTCATTTAGTATGAAGACTCCAATTTGGAAAAGTTTTTCATCAATTGAACCGCCAATTTTGTATGGGATTTTTTTGCGAATTGAGTATAGGTTCCTTACGGAAAGTTGTTTAGTTTCATGCTATCCCTATATAGATGGGGGGAGGTTCTGCTTTTAATACTAATTAGCATTTATCATAGACAAATTAAATTAAAAACAAGTTGATCTACCCGAATGCATCATCAGCTTCATCGTAAAAATGTCTTTCCCCGTCGTTTTAGAAAAATGTATTACTTTAAGAAAAATACAGAGTATTAAAAAAGTGCGTTTGAAATTTTAAGGGGTTACTCAGAATCAAGTATAGAATCCAGGAAAAAAATTGAAAAAATCCGCTCTTCAAATTTTTTTTTCAGTTTTTCATACAAATTCTTGATTCACTATTCAGATTTAGTATGAGAATCTATAAAAAAATATTTGAAGAGCGGATTTTTTCAATATTTTCCTGAGTTCCGTACTTAATTCTGAGTAACCCGTTAAAATTTCAAACGCACTTTTTTAACACCCTGTATAAAGCCAGTATAGGTGATTAATAATACAATAGTAATAAAGCTTTGTTCGACTCAACAACTTCCTTTTATTATTCTCAGCAAGTTGGTAAAGGTATATTGCCATCATAAAAAAATGTAGATAATAAACTAAAGTAGTTAGGAATGATGTAACTAAATAAAACGCCTCCTACTCCAACATCACACCAATTTCTGTTATATCTCGCATAATAAACAGCACGAATCTACTATTTTCATGTATTTCTTTTCCCAAACCGTTTATAATTTCAATTTGCATTCCATAAGTCGAACACGCAAACAGTAAAGAGATTTTGTGAAATTACTAAAGGCGAAGTCACGCCATTTGTATGGATTCAACTTAGACATTAATATGGAAACCAGAAAAGAATGTTCGTTTGGTAGGGGGTTTCTGAGGTGGTCTAAGTTTCTCTTCGTTTCCTATAATTATTATTACATCGGGAACCCAAAATTGCTAATTTATCTCTTATGACTATATTTTGTAGCTTTTAACGAATTTAAGACAACAATTCGAAATGAATTGTAGAATCATCAAATTTGCTAATGAATACACACTTTAGTTTAGGGGAAAAAATAAATGTAGTAGTAACAACATTTACATGACAAGGCTTTTTCTTCCTCCTGAAAAATTGCCCTTTCCGCATATACGAGGTTTTAAGTCTCAGGCGACGATATGCTTTTGACATATGGGGAATTGTTTTACAAGAAGCTAATATTTAATTTACTGGTAAAAAAAATATGATGAAAAAATTGCAACCAAAATTAACTTGTCCATCTTAAAACTCCGGACCTCTAGCCCCTGGTCACTGAATTAAATTGATTGGTACTGGGTATCCGAATCCCATTATGATAATCAACTAAACAGAAGATGAACCCACTTCTGATTTTCTGATTTTTAAAAATGCTATAACATTCAAACCTTCAAGAAAAGAGCGTACTCCCAAATCAAAGGCCGGCAACGCACTTGTGACTCCTCTGGTGTTCGCTTACCATCAGGTGATCCGTCTGCTCGTTTGCCACCTCTGCCATAAAAAAAAAAAAAAAACTTGTTATGGTTAGATTCGTCCTTTGCAGGAGAGACGTTAAGGTACAAGTATGATAGGCCGTATCGAACACGAAGATCTAAGAACATATTGAGAACACGCAATCTTGTGACTCAGCACGCAAGCTTTACATTAGACTTTATATTTAAAAACGATATCGTGTATGAAAAAGGTGATTTTGTTGAAAATATTTTCAAATTAAATTAAATTATAATATTTTATTGTTTCATTAATAGAGATTCTTATTTAATTGTAATTGGCGTATATTATATCTATCTATTTTAATATCATATTGTTCGGGCCATGAAAACTGGCTTTAAATACTATGTTTTCTTAATAAATGTTTTCTCATTCATATCTGGACCATATTTTTCTCTTTTATGTGCTTTTTAAGTGGTTAATACAATATGCATTTATTGCAGTATCTAAAGGAGCATTCCACGAGAAACGGTAATATTTTTTTCGTACAAACATTGAAGTTTAAATACCTGAATTAGTATATATATTTTTATAATTAGAACATTTATTTTGTACCAATAGCTGATGAACTAATCAGTACCTAGTTATTACGCAGTACTTAGCCTTTCATTTGTTAAAACTTAAAAAAAAACTGTTTGCCCCGTATAAGTGTTTCTTCTTTAGGAGCATTGCTCCTAAGTAAAGCAGAAAAGACATTGAGGAACTATAAATTGTGACTTAAAATATATTACGACATCGCTAAAGATCCTTTAAAAACAATTTCAGACCATTCGTGACGTTTCTATGAAGACTGAAGTTGACACTTTGATGAATTGTTTCAAATCGTGGGAAAGAAGTTGTGCTTTGCGCTATGGATTCTCTTGTAATTTGTAACTCACTGTCTGTGCCTCATAATATATATTACAACACATCTTTCCTTTGTAATACAATATATCTGTCCGTTAAAAGAACCAGAAATATTTAACCACTACTTCTACTCTAGTGAAACTGAACTTTCCTCAAAGAACCTTTACTCAATTTGCAAACAATATTTTTGGACTTCCCATACAAAATATCCTGATCAATTAGTATGAGAAGTCCATTTTTTTTCCAAATTGGGTATAGGTTTCTTAAAGAAAGTTATTCCGTTTACAGATTCAGATGTGTAAGTCCGTCACAGCTTTTGTGATTGGTACATACAACATAATAATTCCTATGAGTCAGAGTAATCGATCACTTGACGAGACTTGAAATGTGGGTGTAGTTGTAGTTGTAGGTTCACTGGTCATTACATCATTATGTACTATGTATGACATCATCGCGGACAAATTCCTACCACCTGCCTATTGTAATAACTTGATTTTTGAAACAGAAGCAGTTCATTTTCCCTGAAGTCTACAGTATGGGTCTCTTCAAGAAGAGATTGAAAAGGTTTTTGAAGGTTCAGCAAAACATTGATATAGAACTCCTGGTGTTGCAAATGCCTAAAGGGGCGGTAATTACTTTCCATCAGGTGGACCGTCAGTCTTTTGCCAACCTTAACCTTAGAAAAAATTTAAAATAGTAATTAATTTAACTTTGTGAACGTCCTAATTATCGTGTCCCCATATATCCTAATCCTAACCAATCTCGACGCCTCAAACATCTCGATGTATTTGACGTAATTTGACAAACACTTTGACATGGAAAAGGACATAAGCTACCTTTAATTTCGATTCCTCGAGTGCTTCTTATGTAATAACCAATTTTTTTGCAATCGAAACCGAGGGAAGAAAACTTTAAAGTAGTTATAAAAGGAGCGAGTCACTACTTGTTTAATCTACTAGTTGATTAGTCATCTGATTGCTTTTTAAGAAATGTCCAAAAACGAAATCTGAATGCATTATCTATCTATCTATCTATCTATCTATCTTCTATAAATCGCACTCTTAATAAAACAACGACCGAATTCAAAATTTGGCAAAATGAGTTTTGATAAAAAAACCATACTAAAAGAGAGACACTCGTGTGTGCGGGGGGACGAATAAAGACGCAAATATTTTGTTACCTTATTGCTTAAGAAATAGAGGTATTTTTTTTACCGAGACTGTGCTCTTTTAGGTCGGTTTTTTTAACAAAACTCATTTTGCCAAAACTATGAATTCGGTCGTTGTGTTATTAAGAGTGCGAAATGTTTGAAATTGTGAACGATGACGTCATTGTTCAATATAGTAGTTTGTAAAGTTATTACGAAATTTTTATTATTTAAAAATTGTACACGTAATAAAAACCCGTGAGAGTTCGTTTTTTTACCGTTTCATCCATACAGAAGACATCAACGAGAGTTGCATCGCTCGTTGATGTCTTTTTTTGTAATTGGAAAGCACGAAACGAATCTTTGGGAACTATAAACTGAACATACTTTTATACAGGGTGTTAAAAAAGTCCATTTGAAATTTTAAGCGGCTACTCAGAATCAAATATAGAATATAGAAAAAAAAATTGAAAAAATTCGATCATTTTTTTTTTCAGTTTCCCATACACATTCTTGATTCACTATTTAGAAATAGTGATAAAAAAAAATTTTTGCCGCACCTTTTTTTGTAAAATATTTAGCTAAGATTTTTCGCCGACTGTACCGAACCAAAGGAAAGATTATTATTTATGTTGTTCTTTGATATTCTAACTTGGCGTCTGCCTTCTTGGAATCAGCAAATTGGCTTTTAATCGATTCTTCATCATAAGAGTTTACCCGACTATGACATTTTTGGCATCTACCAGCCCAGATACACCTTGTTATTTTTTTTCATAAGTTAGCTAGATATTTTACGCGACTACGGTAATTAGAGTTAAGAGTAATTCGGTATATAGTCAGGTTTACTTTAATAAACATGTTTTAATACTGTAATTCTATGAGTACAGACCTTGTTTATTTTTATCGTTTTTTTTACATCCTGTACAAAAACCATTGTAAAAACCATTGTACGTGTAAGTATCGTATGTAAACTCCTTTTTCGTTTTATATACTCGCTGGTATTGTTTTTAATCATTTGTTATCTCGTGAAAAAACTTAAATACCTGCATACCCTACACTATAATTTGCTCATCATCCCATATTCGCAACAATGTTGCCAGTAATTATAAGGGAGCTAAATCCTTGCTTTTTATCTCGTATGCTTTTATTCTTCATAGTCCGTCCATCTATACATCATCCATCATAAACATATAGCAAATAAGAACTTCGAATCACATAAGTGGATCCTCCTATTTCAGTGGTGTAAAGGTCGATAATCGGATAGATAAAATTAAATGAACTGCATAACAAAGTTTGTTGGTAGGAATTTTTGATGAAACAAAAAGGCTATGGTCTCGGTCGGTGATATGATGTAACGGGGCAGTGAACTCCTAAACGATGGGTTTTGATTTGACTGGTCATGACTTGTAGCGTCCAATCAGTGTATCGATAAAAACTATGGCGTGGAAGGAATATGAATCATGAGCTTTGGAAGTTCAAGTAGATAGAGACTTGATTGAGATGTTTGGGAACAATTTTAAAAGAAAGAGACAATTAATTAAATAAATTATCCGCCGACAAGCAGAAAATGGTATGGTAGATCTACTCATGAAACTAAGCAACTTTTCTCAAGAAATATATCCAATCATACCTAGCAGATTTTTTTAAAAGCTTTCCATGACAATATTGCAAATAAACTGTTCAGTTGGCCCCCGTGTGAGTTGTGTATAATGACCTAATTTTTCCGAGCTAACGGGAAGAGATCCGGTGACCCGAAAGTGGGAACGATATGTGTTGTTAACGACGGGAAGTCAATTTTTTATACTCGAGGATGAGAAAAAGTTGTTTAGTTTTATGAATTTCATCGATAGAAATGGTAATTTGACGCTTGTCGGCGAGAAAAGGGGACCCTGTACTCAGATTGTAACTATGTACCTACATGGGTGTAAGACCCGGCGGATGTGGTTTCTGCTAGGGATGCATCCGATACCGATACCGATATATCGGCGATACTTCGGGGTTGCCGATATATTGGTATCGGCGATATTTTTATTCCCGATACAACGATACTTTTAAAGAGTCCGAGGAAGATGAGCCTATGTCCAATTCTCTGTCCAAAGCTCTAATTCTCTCAAAGAAGAAGTCGAGTGGTACCTAAGTTCTTCACGGTCTCCTAATATATCAAGAGACGCAGATTAGCTTGGCACAATGACGTCTTGTACCTAAACTTGAAAAAAAAAATGGCGCAGAAGAGCTTTAGTTTCCAAATGAGTTTTGTCGTATCTGAGAGAATATTTTCCACCGAGGTATTATTCAAACAGACTTGCGAAATAGCCTGTCTCCATAACACTTGAGAATACTTTTTAAACAAAAATGTTATTAATGTTAATTTTTATTACTAACACTATTAACTACACTAATTATTAACTAACACTAATTTCAGTAACTAATAATCTCATTCTAAATCTGTCATTTTTCACATTAATTAAACAACTTGTGTTTTATGAGCAGATTTGATTGCTCTGTGTCTGGGTGGATTGTATCTATATATGTATGTATTTAAAGGTATATGTGTATGTATAATGTATATCAGTCTCTGGTTCCCATAATACCAGAATCCTGTTTGGGGCCAGATGACCGTGTGTGATTTGTCCCGAATATTTATTTATTTAACATTCATTTAAATTCACTAAGCGTATCGGTATCGGTATCGTATCGGCGAAAAGGCGTATCGATGCATCCCTAGTTTCTGCTCATCATACTGAACAACTTCTGATGTACAACTTTGATTAAATCGCAAAAAAATGTGGACACTCCATACAAAATTGGCTGGTCAATTGTATGAATCTAACATTTTGTTTGCGATTTCAGCAAAGCCGTAGAACAAAATATGTTCAGTAAGATGTGTAGAATTCCCAGTTAACGAGTCTTTGTCTGATGTGTCACACCCTGTATATATATTTTTGCATTTTCTTTACCCACGATTGATTTCAAATAATAATGACTGAACCGATTTTGATGCGGTTTTCCTTCTGGCTTTTAAATGTATGATGGAACGTATGAAATTAAATAAAGTCAACTTTCTCAAAGACTATTCTTTATCTATGTATTAATACATATATCTATGTATTAAGTGTTCCTTTGGCCCTACCTGTGTTTGAACAAGTTACCACGATAAGCCCTTTTTGACCCACATCTGATAGTGAACAAATATTACGTATTGTGAATGTGATGCACTTGTACAAATAGCTAAGGCAAACAAACGCGACCTCAAAAGGTTCCAAAGATACCTATGCCTAGGTATACAGGTACAGTATGAACGGTGAGTGAATATGAAATTGAATACGGCATTTTCTACTTAGTCAAATCAGCAAATTTTTATGATCTGGCAAAAAGATACTAAATATAAAAAAATTGTGACGTGACGTCATTTAGGTATGTTTAATGTTTTTGACAAATTAGGTACTTCGCGTTTTTCATAAATATTTAAATTAAAACTGGGTGAAAATGTCAAATGAGCAACATTTTCTATTTTCTTTGGAATTGATTATTTATTTTTATTCTAAAGATATAGGTACATACCTAGATAAATTTATAAATAGATGTACTCACCAGTCATTTGTAACTGTCTCCTAGACGCTGGTGTCCTCGGAGTGCGAGGAGTGCGCGCCGCGCGAGGCGTCCGGGGGGTTCGCGGCGTCCGCGGTGAGCTGCCGGCGCTGCCACCACTCCTCCTGGACCCGCAGGGCGACCCCAGCACCCGCAGCTCGGTGTTGTCCACGCAGGCTAGCGCCTCCACGCCCGTCCTCACAGGACTCTCCGAATTCTCCTTATCCTCCCTAAACTTCACTGGCGAATCCATCTTGGCCGCCTTGTAAGCGCATTCTGTCTCAATATCGAAGTTGAACCGTCTGATGAACCGCTTCCTCTCCCTGTTGTACTGCTCCACCATAAGCCGCTTCGTCTCGTCTCGGTCCGGTACGCCGAAGAGGCACTTGCAGCTTCCACGACGCCTCCTCGGGGTGTTGGCCGCGTTTCTTAAAGCCATTCCAGCGGACATGTCGAATTTCCTCTGTTTTGGCGTCTGTCCTCCGGCTGCCATACTATAAACAGGCGTCAGGTGAGCGCAGACTGGTTCGCGAGAAACATCTGACTAATAATCTCCTGAGAGAAAACAGCTGTTGTCCGCAGGTAGGGAGGCGAAAGGGATGATACGCGGGCCCTGTGCGAGAGCGGGGGCGGCGATAGCACCTGGCGGCTGTGGGTCCCGCCAATTCTAACCTAAAACTGCGCGGCGGCGGCGTGTTACGTGCGCGCGCGCTTCTTGCCGGTGCCCGACCACGACTGAGCGGAGCGTTTCCCGCGCATCGCATCCCCGCGTGCGCCGATTTTGGCAGTCACTTGGCGCGCAAACTCTGACAATGGACCCAAGGACGCTTTTTGTGTCTAGGGATACAGGTGGAGTCTTTGAAAAAGGGGAAGCTTTGTTAGTTCCCTTCATACTAGTATAGTTCCTTGCAGAATTCCTTTATAATTTTACTAGACTATTCTGAAGCCGGCCGGTATGAAAGCAGACGCGCATGCGTACCTATTTGTGTATTTTTAGATCAAGGTGACGTTATCTTTTGCTTACGTTTCCTGAATAATTGTTAAACATACCTATTTTGTGTTATGTACTACGAGTAATTATCAGCAAGTAGTATCCAGTTACGCATAAATACACATTATTATCGATATGTTATAGGTACTTAATAAAATAAATAGGTATATTATTACAATATTAATTGTATTTCTTAAACTAAAAGAAATACAATATTCTTTGTACTTGGGAATTCTCATTTGGGAATCAAGAAGAATTTAACATCACAGTACTTCAAAATTCTTCAAGCTAATACTTTTTTGCATATCAAAATAAAATAAAAATAACAGTATTACAATATGAAAACACAAAAATTAAAAAAGTAGTAAGCCGTTTGGGTGTACAAGCAGAAACCATGAAACTCACATTTATATTATACAGAATGTTAAAAAAGTGCATTTGAAATTTTAAGGGTTGTTTAACTGTTATATATTTTATATGCCTTAACAATATTTCACCGAACACTTCGACAGCAATCGATTAAAATAAAATAAATAGAAACTAAGCCTTCCTTTAAAATAGTTTTACTGTAACATGTTTCGCCCATACAAAAGACATCAACGAGTGCTACACGTCTATTTAATTTTCCATGTAAATAATAATAATATGTTTTCGATAAATGTTTAATTGGTTTTGTAAATGCCGTATGCATTCCTTTAAATCGTCTTTTTTTCTACCTAGTACAAAGTTACTATCACTGGGACGGAACTTGTACACTCAACGTTTCGGTAAGTGTTAGCGAAGTGAGCGTACTTACAAGCACACATACATAACTTACTTTACCCTCAGCTCCTGGTCTGTCAAGTAATAAAGGTCCCTTCGGTACTGAACTTTTAAAAAATAATTAACGTACGTAAAAGTAAAAACATTCCATACAACCTTATCCACGAAAGTAAATCACGATCTTTACGACGAAGCAGTGAGAGTGCAAATGCAATTTTAACGCATTTGCCATAAAAAAGTAACATTTAAGGCGAATGCAAATGGTCATTACTCGTATGATATGGAAATCGAGAAGCGAAAGAAAGATATTTGAACAATTTCACGTTAAATTTAATATATTTTTTTGGAGTTTCAGAAACACTTAGAGATTTTAAAACCCCATTAGGCCTGGAAATCATTGGGAGTTTGTTTTGCTTATACCAAATTACTGAGTTAGTTTATTGTGCCATACTTGCTTCACATCATAATCTCTGCAATAATGCAGATCAGTATTAGTTATATGGTAGTTTTATTATAATAATAATAATATCTGGGACAAATCACACACGGTCATCTGGCCCCAAACTAAGATTCCCTGTATCTTGGGAACCAGAGACTGATATACATACACATATACTTTTAAATACATACATATATAGATATAATACACCCAGACTCAGAGCAAACAATTCTGCTTATCACAGAAAAGTTTGCCCTGTGTGGGGATCGAACCCACGACTCTCAGATCAGAGGTCAAGATCGCTAACCACTTAGCCACCGAGTCAGTCTATTAAGATAATGGAGTTTTTAGCTTAACTTTAAATATACAAAAACTAGTGGAACACCCGCGGCATCGTCATCGCAAAGTTGCGCAACTTTAAACCGCCAATCAAATCTCTCGAAGAATCATTTCTTATTGTAAAACGTAACGAGTACATTCAAATATTTGTTTATTTTTGCATAAGAATAATTAGACTGTGAAACGCTCAGTACTAGCATTATCTATGGTTTATTCCAATCAAAAAAAAGCAAAACGTAAACAAACTTACTATGGATCTGACACATGTCAATGTCATCTGCATACTATGTTCGTTTACCTTTTGCTTTTTTTTGATTGGAATGAAGTATATTATAATGAAGTATACTCGCCTGTTCCCAATCATTTGGGGTCGGTGCAACGTGTCTTCTTCCCTTCATCTCTCCTGTCATTTCAGTGCTTACTAGTTTTATACTCATATCATCCTTCACCGAATCCAGCTGTCTTTTCTTTGGCCTTCCTCTTGCTACTGACCCGTCCACATTCATATTCAACACTCTTCTAGCACATGCCTTTCATCCGTCCACATAATATACCCATATCACTAGCAAGCAACTAATAGTAATCTATACGTAAAGTAAGTGTAAATGAGACACGTTTTTTAAGAGTAAGTACTATATATAAATCTTGAAAAAAAACCTACCCAATGCAGGTCAGTAGGGAGAACAATATGAAATTATTTGATTTGAAACCTCAATGCAAGTATAACTTCCGTTCGGAGGTTTGTTTGCAGTTGTAATTGAAACGGAATGGTCGATGCAATTAAATATGTATAAAAAAGAGGTATTTTGGCAGCAGTATGCGCCGAGGCATCGAATGCAGCGATTTGCATATTTTTTAATGCAGTTTAATCTGAATTTTCGACTCTTTCACAAAGTTTTTAGCATTAATTAACCCTTAATTACCTGTGTTCCTTATCATCTCTCTCTCTCTAATAAAGAAATCGAAAGCATGTAACAAAAAGAACAGATTCTAGTACCTAAAATCGAACAGCTTCATTGTCAATAACAAATCGTCAGATTTACAGAAATCGAAAAAAATAAGACTGATTTCTAGCTGATTAATTCAGCAGTGTTATATCAGACCATGGAACCACGGGACCCGGACCACGGTCATTTTATTACCCGTGGTTCCTTTCAGGGACTACAAAAAGGACAAATGTATGTCTTTCATCATCATCACAACGATGAAGAGAGCCCTTGATATTGCCCTTGATTCCGATGACGGACGTTGCATTAAATTAAACATGGCAGATACTTATATTTTATTTGCATAGTAGGGCCGAGTTCTTTGTGTGCTTTTTCCTTAATTATCACCAAAATATATATCCTTGACTGTTAGCAAATTTGATCCAGATTTTGCAAAAGTGGAGTAGTAGACATTTAACAATTATATTCCCATTCATACCGTCTGGGTTTCGAGGAGCAAAACAGACGGAAACGGCCCACAATGGCCACTTACCGCGCAGCGTTTCCGGTGTGTAGCGTGTGCAGAAAAATTTAGAACCAGAATAGGGGTAATAGATTTACAGGTTTTTGTTATATGAAGCTAACCCCCAACACAGAAAACTCAATCCTCCGACTATATAAGTACGTTTTAAAAATACCTAAAATACTATATAACAGATTTATTGTAATGATGAAAACACTAGTCGGAATTTATTTTCTTCTAATTTCCATTAAAATGGACCTGTATCTTACATATTTACGGGGTTGTCTGGAAGAGATCGCTTTAGCGATAAGACCGCCTTTGTACACATCGTCTAACGTTTTTATTTTGTAATGTTTTCCTTGTGTGCAATAAAGTGCACATACATGCATATCTACATTTATTAACAGTGCAGCTGAGTGACAAACACCTTACTTATTTCATTGCTTGTTAATGTCTTTCTAGATAGTTAAAAAAAAAGATTTATAGAGAAAACTCAGCTAAGATTAGCAACAAGATTTCTATGAAAACACTCCGATCCCTTCATTAGATTTTTAGGATCTTTTGATTTTCACACTAACATATACTCGTAAAAATAATTACATGACCGAAAAGACAACTCTTTTTTGAATTTGAAGTGTTAAAACATTAACACCAACGATATAATTGTCACCAAAAACTATAACAACAGAATATTGATAGAGTTTAATGGTTGTTTGTGCTTTTGCTTATGCTGACCTTACTCAGGTGCTTACCTGTACTCGGAAGTGCGGTATTGTCTCACGCCCCGCGCCAGTGCTGTGACACGAACATTTAAAAGCACTTTTTGCTGCCATTACCATTTCACTGATGTTACCGTTGCCATTATATATTTATAGTCCTTGTCAAATTTTGAAGATTTGTGCCGCAGCGAAGAGTAAGCAATACATAATGCGATAAAAGAAAAATAAGAGAGAAAAGTAAGTGGTAAATATAAAATTACCAACTGATGTAGCGGGAAGACGCTGGATGCGAGCAGCGCATCGGTGTGGAAATCCTTGGGAGGCCTTTGTCCAGCAGTGGACGTCTTTCGGCTGATGATGATAGGATAGTTCGCTAATATCAGTGCAATAAAAAGGGAGGTCAGTCCACACGAAGAGCACCTGATGAATTGTACCTATGCGAGGGTGCTATAGCTCCCCTCAACTATAGAAGAAGAAAACTAATACGACGTACCTCATCCAAACATAACACTCGCAGGTGTGGCGGTGGCGCGGCGCGGCGGCGGCGTACGCGCAGTCAGTCAGACTCTTGGGGATTAAATGTATGTATTGTGAAATACAGATGGTATCTAACACCTTGCGGGGTTTAAGAATCATGAATGTCATTGATTTTGTATATTAGAGAGACAGAGAAACGTATTTTTTTAAATCATTTTGGTCTATTTCGATATTTGGAATACATTTGCCTCCCTGTGAAATATAAGTGTGATTTGTCAAGTTAGTTTAAAATGAAGGATGATAAAGGTAAGGATATTATTAAAATTAGAAATTACGATAAGTATTTCAATATTTATATAATTATCTTATCCTAATTATTTTTATTTTTCTTTGAGATTTATTTTGTACACTTATTTAATTACAATTATTATTGGCAACAATTTATCTAAGACCGAGTGATGAGATGAGTACTCATAATTATTGTAATTGATATAATTATGCTTAGTGTAAAGTGTAAATAAGTTATGTATCTTAGTATCTGTATAAAAAAATGTGTTAACGCATAGGTAAGAAAAATATTTGAGTAAGTTAGTAAGTAAAACTTCATTTCTTTGCTAGCGACATCTATTGAAAAATATAGGCTGTTAAAAATTTAAATTTCACAATGGGTTTCTTAGGAAAAGTTCGGTTTCATCACAGTTACAGTTAAAATAATTTTTAATCACACTGTATGCAGAATGATTTTGTATTAACGACCAGTTGCAGTCCTATTTTGGTTTTATTATGGTTCTCCCATATCGATGGTTACTGATGTTGGGTTCTGGAAGAGTACTGGACGTTCAGCTCATTATCATTCAGTGTTGACAACTTCCTGTGCAACGCCAAATATGGAGGGAAAAAATTGCCATTGAACAATACAGGCAAAATACCAAAACGTTCAGTCTTTGAACCTTAAGGCGGATAACACATCACTCCGGTGTGCGGTTTTACTTGTCACTTTACATAGTAGAAAAACTGCCGCACCGCACACTGAAGCAGTGTTATCTAGCTAATTCTGCCCGCGACTTCGCTTGCCACTTGAGGAGTTGGGATTAAAGACAGCCTATGTCTTTCTCCAGGTCACAGGCTATGAGCGTGCCAAATTTCGTCATGATTGGTTCAGTTAAGAAAGTCGGGCCCCGGGAATCAAACCCGTGACTTACTGATTTGAAGCTTGCAGACTAGCCACTACGCCACGAAGGCGGTTTTGCATAGATACGTACCTGTTTTAATTTGATGGAGGTAGATATCTATCGTAATTACCGGTGTAATATGCATTTGTCGTGTAAGGCACAATTTCTGAGGTTATATAGTTTGCCCTCAGGCGACGGTAGCCATTTCTCATCAGGTGGGCCGTCAGCTTTTTGCAGCGAGGCTTTTTGCTACTTTGATGAAAGCTAGTTGTGAAAAAATTCACAGAATAAGAAAACATTTATTTTGAAAATTCATTTATTGTCAATATATTATTATGTGTAAGTATATAAACATTTTCGTGAAATAAATCCTTTTGATGTATCTTTTTTTATATAATTATGTATGTATAGGGTGACTTTAAATTAGTTCTTGATAAGAAAGACTATGCATGTGCTCATGAAACCAAACAACTTTCCCTAAAGAACCCATAGTCAAATTGCAAAAAAAACTTGGAGTCTCCATACAAATTGAGCAACTGACCAGCCAAATTAGAATAAAGAGTCTAAATTTATTTTGCGATTTGACTATGGGTTCCTTAGGAAAAGTTGTTTGTTATCATGAGCACATGCATAGCCTTACGTATCAAGAACTAATTTAAAGTCACCCTATATAGGTATAGGTGCTCTGAAAATATCTGTCAGCGCTCAAACTGGGGTCTATTAATGAATCTGAACAACGTTTACCCAATTCGCAAAAAAATTCGACTCTTAGAAATCCAATATTTTATATATTACACTGGCAAATATTTTATATATTACGCAAAGATATGGAAGTTATCTCCCCTCCTACATAGACATCCCTGCATAGATATCATATCTCCAATATTAATATTTTCCATAAATTCCATTGAAAGATTCATTATTAGCTATGATATTAACAAATGTGCGTACAGACAGAAGTAAACCTGACATTGATAAACCAATCACATCCGACCTCTATAATCCGAACAACCAAAATTTACCCCCGTTCAGATCCGTGGAGCGTTCGGATTATAGTATGTAGACATTTTGAAAGGCATTCCTGGCAATAAAACAAAGGTGTTTATTATTGAAACTATGTTTTAATCAGGCAAAACCTTAATACAACTAAATGATAATGCTATAATTCATATTTTTTTAAAGGATATCCAGTACTTTGACGACTAGTATTTAGCGACATTGAAAACGCTTTATCCCTTAATTTGTGCAAACGTGTAACGCAAGGCGGTCAAATACAATTCGCCACTTCAGATCTATAACTCAGTACTGAAATGCGCGTGAGCTCAGTACTCAAATGCGCGTGTGGTACAGCGACTTACTGAGAAACGGCGGATACGCGGGCATAGGGGGTCGTTCGGATTATAGAGGGGTTCATATTACGAGGGGTTCGGATTAAAGAGGCCCTGCTGTACTTCATGGCTGGTCGAACGCCAACTATATATGTATGGGAAATCAGATTTTCTATAAGTACGAGATTTATGTGGAAAGTTGTTCAGTTTCAAGAATTCAGTTTACTGATATTACTTCCGAAAAGACTTCATTCAAAGATTCTTTCTGATCGAGCTTTAAATAGACCAAGAGGAATAGATGAAAAGGGAATATACCAATAAAATAACTGCTTTACTTTATGTACAAAACAAATTACTCATGAATTTGAACAACTTTCCTCGAGAAATCCATAGTTAATTCCGATCAGCTGATATCGAGTTTTTAAAAAAATCTGCAATTGGTAAACCCTTGGCAACATCTCACCAGGTGGTAAGTGATGATACCGAAGATCGAAACGGGCTTTTTAGACAAGCTTAAATTTTTTTCGCATATTGACTATGGATTTCTTGTAGAAACTTGTTCAGTTTCATTTGTAGAAGCGATAATTAAAGCACCCTATCGTTATTCTATATAACGTTACAGATTACATGATAGTTACGTAAGTTTACTAAACAGCGCCAATCTGCAGTATCGGGAGCGCCAACTGGAATGCGTTTTGTATGTACGATGAACTGTTAGCCGCCTGCAGAAGAAGAAGTGTGTATTTAGACATAGACCATCTTTATTTTATTTAAAAGTAGGCAAGAGCTTAAGTTTTTAAGCTGAAGAGTTTCCGTGCTTCGCAAGGCACGTTAAGCCGTTCGTGCCGTCTGCTATCGTTAGATGACAGTCGTTAAGCCATGTCGGAGGCCTTATAGGTGGCTTGGAAACTTCCGACACTGGGGTTGTACACTAGCCCCACAACCTCCACCAATTCGGACTTGGTCCCCGTGTGTGCCATACTGGCCTAACCTTTCCGAGGTAAGGGAAGAGACCCGTGCCACTGCAGTGGGGACGATATGGGTTGTAAAGGAAGAGCTTAAGTCAACAGCCTTATTACACTAGTATGGTGGCCGTGAGCAGAGAAGATTTTGGGGTAATTCGTCATTACTTTCGTTGATGTCTAAATCACTTATTCAGTTTAAAATGTTGCACTCTGTCTCTACGATGTCTGTGTATTTCTAGCTTAGTATGGGGAAGGAATGTATCGCATGGTGAAGAAGGTCGATCCTGTATAAACGGGTTCGTTCAAGGGAGAAGAAGGTAAGGGGACTTCTTTTTCTGATCAATTGTAAGGGTTGGTTGGCTTGCCGCTATTCTGCAAATAAAGCCACCTGTATAGCCAGGTGCATTTAGAAAATGATCTACTAGAAACCAAACCGAATTACTAAATGAATTTATATACTCACCTCTAAAAATATGTTCGTTATGTACGTGTTGACCTGTTCCTTATTTTCACTGGCGATGGAGTTCAGTTTCTCAGTGAACAGATTCGCCAATTCGCTAATATGCTTACTTAGCACCACGGTCATTCTGTAAAAACGTGGATTATTTACTTAGTCACATTATTAAGAAATAATTTCAATGGTTTCCGTTGTCCGATTGCTGAATCGAAGTCATCAGAATAGGACCTTTACTCGGTAAAAGCAAATCCATTTCATTTGCATCGTTATTTAATCTGGAAATGAGGTATTTGATTAGTTTCCGGTTCCCACTGCTCGGTTTAGGGGCCAGATGACATTGTGTGATTTGATTTATCCCTGGATATTGCTTTAATTACTACCTCTAGCCCGCAGCTCCGCGCGTGTGGATATCGTTTAACTGTCCTTGATAGCGCGGAAAGTTTTTTTCCAGATCTCTGTTAAACATAATATAGTTTCAAAACGGATAAAAGAATCCCATGACACTTCTTATTGTCAACTATCTATCTGTCAAAAAAGAAACACACCGATCTGTTGTTGCGTTGCGACATAACAGGAGGCCAAAACAAATATATTTTCGCTTTCCTCGCCCTTAAATAAATTCTATGCAATAATAACTATCATAGTAAAAACAGAGGTAAAAACATGCATTTTTCGGGATAAAATAACCAGTTTTTTTGGTCAGCTCACCTGGTGGTCAGTGATGATAATGCCGAAGATGGAAAATGACTTAATACTATGTGTTAGTTAGTGGATTGCTTGTAGTGATGAAACAATTACAATTTATTGTGCCCATTATTGGCATTTTTACAATTAATTGTAATTGTCACGTTTAGAACAATTATTTTAACAATTAAGATTATCCCTTTCATCGCGACCGTTCCGCTAGAATCCTTACTATAGAATTTCGAGATTCTGATTATGCCTAAAAATAGTGCTTAAATAGTAATTTTTTAAAAGCTAAACGACATAAAACATACAGCTTTTAGGTTTTGACGGGTCATATTATGTCGTGTTTTAGGTCTCGCACTTTGATTTTTTGATACATAGTCTTTTAACAATCCAGGCACTTTTAATAAAACACCATCACTCGTTAATATGATTAAAGCCAATTTAAATAATTGTAATTGTGATTGTAATTGGCAATTATTTCAAGCAATAATTGTAAATTTTATTGTAATTGTAATTGTTTCATCACTAATTGCTTGATCTTAATATTGTACCTGCCCTACATAATTTCATTCTAATTAATTTCGGTTTTACAACAAACAAAGAAACACTAATAATATTAGAGAGATATTAACAACTCACTGCGTCAAAGCATCCGCCTCATCTGCAGTGGACCGCCTGCTCTTGACCAGAAGCATCTCGCCAGCCTTGTGGTACAGTTCGACGGACAGCGCCGTGGCTTGCGCTAGCCCGCTTACTGCACGCTTGTACACAGCCTTATCGACTGCTTCTGACTCCTCGGACAGATACTCCAGAATGTCTGTGTATTGTCTGTTTGAAAAAATGAAATAGACATGTTTATATATTGTGGAGGGTCTGGAAGGATTGAAGATTCATTAATTAATATATTTTCCCATTGACCGGAGCGGTGCATGCTCGCTTAAATGTTCGTGCGGATGGTGGTGTATCGGGAGCCGGGTCGTTCCCTTCCCTCAAATATGGTTGAGGGGAGCGATGGCTGACTCCCGCGTTATACTCATGATCGGGTGCTGTCCGTGTGAACTGGCCTGCTCTTGTCATTGGTGTTTGGTCACAATAATTACCTGTTTGCACATTGTACTTGAATGTTTTTGTTGATCCTTTCACATTCGTTTGTAATAGTATGCAACTAAGCTAACTATATCTTTGTTGTTTACCTGAATTATGTAATAGCATATAAGAATTTTATTTTAAAAAATGTGTTGGAGGGAGTTTCTTTAGGGCCCAACGTTTCTTCTCTCTCCGCAAACACTTCCTGAGTTCCGAGTTCCGAGTTCCGAGTTCCGAGTGGTAGGAATTTCGTATTGGGTAGAAAAAATATGACGTTCGAAAAGTGTACAGAGATACCTACTTCGAATAAATATTATTTCATTTCATTTCATTTATAATATACAAGTTGTAGTATATAAGGCGGGGCACATAGCTCGTAGAATGAATGGCCGTTGGAGCATTAAGTTTTCGAGTGGCGATCATGCACCGGAAGACTCAGTGTAGTCCTCCCACTCGGTGGACCGATGACCTGGTGAAGGTTGCGGGAAGTTATACAAGAGCATCAACTCGTATCACTCACTTGACTAAGGGCTGGAAGTGTAGTTTCAGACCCAGGTCTTGCGTAGCGGTCTGCAGGCGTTCATGGAAGGCTTCAGATTTGGACAGCCCAGACGACTCTTCGTCATCCTCCTCCTCCTCTTCAGGCATTTCACACAGCTCTGTCGGAAAAATTTAAATAGAATTAGCTTAAGCTGCGCTGAGACAGTCAAAGTCAGACTTGACGACTACTTGGACAGTATTTGAACTGTGGCAACACATCAAAGAGCACTTGAACGACGGCGAAGAGGTAGGCTATTTTGTCAAAGATACTTTCCTATAGTAGACTTTAAAGACTTCGACCGTGTCAACATGGCTTTAGCGTGGTGTTACATTTGTCAAGGTAACTGTCAATGTCAAACAATAATCTCTACTTTGATCTATCTGAAACAGGGTGACCATCTTAAAACTGGCGAATCTGCCCGACACTGGCAACAAAATCTGCCGAAATTTGCCAAACTTAGTGGAACCCCGATAAATTAAGTTAATAAGAAAATAAACCATATTACTGTTTCATTAACGTTCATAATCATATCGATACTTCTGGGCTCAAAGGGCGTATACGCTAAATAGAACTTAGGCGTATACGCCCTTTGAGCCCAGAAGTATCGATATGCTGTACCATGGGCGTACTTAAATAAAAAAAATATAAACTGGAATTCCTGTACTAACTAGCATGCAATGACTAAGGAAAACTATGATCTGAGCTGGCATGAGACAAAAGTTGCTAGCTCAGTAAGTAAAATTATTTTCTACCAAATAAGACATTAAAAAAGTACAGGACACAGAAAATTATAAGTTTTCTATTGGTATAGGATTTCCTTGAGGAGTTTTTGTCCAGCAATGGACGTCTTTTGGCTTTTGATGATATTGATGAAACACTAATAAGTGCGAACAACGCTGATACCTACCTGAGACTTGCTGTAAAGTCTCCTTGATGTCTTGCCGCTTGGCGGCGTCGGCGGCGCGCATGCGCTCCTCTATCCGCATGCTGACCTGCCGAGACAGCATCTCCAGTGCTTCCAGGTGAACTAGACCTGGAAGGAATAATTTTTTCTTCAAAACAAAATTACTTTTCATTTTTAAGATTTGAATTATAAAGAGGTGTCACATCGTTATATACGTAAAAAGGCAAAAAGCCTGGTTACAAGGTACAATATCGTTCCTCGCACGACTAACTCTCCTATCTCAAATTTTTGGTGAATTGATTTTGGACTTTGTATAATTGAAATAGGGTTGTTTTTAAAAACTTAAGAAAAATTAGATAGGAGAGTTAGTCGTGCGAGGGACGATATGTCATGACAATTATACATCCCTAGTTAATATACCTTGAGTATATTGCCAGCGTACCTTCAAAATCATCAAACAGATTCTCGTAGTGCACCTCCTTCGCTTCCCTCTTCTCTTCTCTAAGCCGATCCTCTTCCTCTGCCTTGACCTTGGCTTCCCTCAACACCTGCGACAGCACTGGTTTGTCTGCGGCGTCCAGACCTGGTGATGAAAACAAGTGTCACCATCATAACCATTGCTTTCATCCCACAGTCGCCCATTTTTGAAACTGAGTAACATTTAGTACCACTGATCTTCGCCCGTTTAGCAC
The DNA here is from genome assembly GCA_958295455.1 of Coleophora deauratella. Taxonomy (NCBI): domain Eukaryota; kingdom Metazoa; phylum Arthropoda; class Insecta; order Lepidoptera; family Coleophoridae; genus Coleophora; species Coleophora deauratella. Next base: position 10,792,106 of record OY282402.1, read on the forward strand.
GTGGTGCAGCAATACGTATACAGATGTCGCCACTCGCAAGCGATCTTGCGTAATACATCGCCCCCCCCCATAACTATAATAGGAAGCGTATATTCTGTGACAGAGTTTGGCGACCTAGAACTTCAAAACAATCTGTTCACAATACCAATAGATGGTACTGCACAATAGCAAGAATATGAAGATGATGGCATTTAATTTGGAAATCAAACAACATTTTAAAAACATTCGACTCACAAAAAAAGACAAATCTTTTACGCATAGATTTTGCGCAATTTTACCTAGCATGGCCCTTTTCTTCGCTAGACCTGGGTCGCCATCTTGTAAAACTTCCATGGTCTTCTTGCCTATAGTTTCTAGTGTGTCCAGGCCTCCAGCTATTACTTTTGTACCTGAAAATGCACTGTATTTCTATTAAATGAATTAAAACAATCATAAAGTATCAAATTATAAAAAATAAATAATAGCATAATAAACTATTTTTCTTTCTTTCAAATTTAAGAGTAGAGACACAGAGTTTTATAAGATTCTGGGCCCTGAGATAAAAAATATTACGAATTTGAAGTTTCCGTATTATTTTTTTAAATTACTAAAGAATTGACATAAATAATGTATTTTCATATGACAAAGCTCATTAAAAACTAATACAATGGTGTTTTAATTAAGATTTACTTCTCAACCATTGCAAATGATATACGTAGCGACATCTTTTGATCTCCGGGCTATATTAATTTTGAAATATATGGGACTGACCCTCGGTACCTTATAAAACTCTGTGGTAGAGATAATAAAGTCAGAATTTGCAAAGAGCTTTCCCTTGACCAAAATGTATGTTATAGAATTTAAGAGTATTTGTATATCTTTTGATTGTTATCATATCAGATAACTTGATTAGATTTCTATGACTAAAATTGAACTTCCGTTTTTTTTCAATTTTCCTTGTGAAAAATGATTTTATAAAACCAACTTTTCCACTTTCCTGTCCATTTTGCTCTAGTCTCTCTTTTGAAACTGAGTAACACATTAATGAAAAAATGAAAAGAAATATTCAATGACAAAATAGATTTCATAAAAAGAGATTATACTTAGGAAAGATCCCTGTCTCTTATGGTTTAATTTTTTTTTACCTGTCTGTACCTATTTCTGTTTATTTAGAATAATCTGATACAGTGAAAGGGATAAAAATCGCACACACACATACCAGTACTCTCAACAAACTTGGTAACTCCAGATAGTAGATTCCCAAACGGAAACGCCGCATCACCGCTCTCTCTTGTGTCTTCCTTTCCTGGTGAAGGTTCAGTACCAGGCTCGACCCTGACTTGGTCCGAGGACTTGGCTATTTCACTCTCTTTTCTCTTTCTAGCTAATTCCTCTGGATCCGGAGCACCAATACCAGTTTCTAGTACTGTGGAGATACCCTGGGGCATGTTTTACTATTATTAATTTCATTACGAAACAAGTAAAATTTGTTAAGCTTTAATACGTGCAAAAAATGTCATTCATATTTCAACTATATATGGTGAAAAAAACATTCCAATTTTTTATAATAACATACCTCGTGTGGTGCCAAAATAAGCAAAAACTATTTAGTATTTCTGCAACACAATACCTGTGAAACCTGGTTAGTGATGGTGGTAAAGCCCGCAGTAGCCGAACTGAGGAGTGAGTCCACCCCCCATCCCCACCCCCATCCACTTGACTGGGTATTTGTGGACGTAGCTGCCAACCTCTCTGTCACTTCCCGTAAGTCTTTGTCTGCATGAGCTTTAGGTTGTTGCTGCTCTTCCTTGTGATCCTGGAATGTTAAAGTTAACTTGACCATAAGCGATCTACTAAAACCAAACATTCTAAAATTGCAATGTTTCTTTTTGGTTTGTCATAGTTGGGTAAAAAACATATTACGTTTTTAAAAAATAGAATTTCAGCAGAAAAAAAAACTAAGTATTTCAACAATTTGCACAATATAAGACTTAAAATATTATAAACATAAAGAAAACATACAAGTAAAGCGTACATCTCTCGAAATATAAACCTTTTTGAACAACATTTACAAAAACCATGAGGGACTCTTTATTGTTTACTGATTTAAGAAAATTGCAGTATTTAATAGTATGGGAAGTTCAAAATTACTATTAGTTTCTTGGGAAATTCATTCTCTTTCCTAAAGCTCCAGCTGACATCTTTCAAAACATCCTCATCATCAACCGAAAGACGTCCACTGCTGGACAAAGCCCTCCCCCAAGGTTTTTCACACCGACCAGTCCTGTGCTGCTAGCATCGAGTGGCTTCTTACAACTTTCACCTACAAAAACACCCTATGGTAACAGATAGAGGAGAATCACCTCTTTATGTCAATTAATTAGATTACCTTTGCCTTCAGATAGATCTGTATTCTAACCAATATTTACATACATTTTGAATAGAAGCAGAGTTATCATTATCACCCCAATCATCAAAATCATCCCAACCAGTGTCTTTAGATTCTTCTGTATTAGTTGCAACTTTATTTAGAATATTTTTGCTATTTTTCTCTCCTTTAGAATCATCTTTCTTAGCTGTTGGCTTAACAATTGTTTTCTGTACAGGTTTTTCTATAGACTCATTATCTTCAATTTCAAAATCATCCCAGCCATCTGTTGTTTTTTCCTGAAATGAAAAACAAAAATATACAAAAAGATCTTTCCTAATTAATAATAAGAAAGATTAACTCAGATTATAAACATAATAAGCCTTCTGCCAGCGGTTTCGCTTTCAAAGAATTTCTGGTTATCCCGCAGAAACCACTTCAACTATTGGGATAAAAGATAGCCTATGACCTTTTCTATATGCATGCGAAATTTTATCAAGATTTAGTAGGTTGAGGTATGGTTGGGGTGCTCTTAAGAGGGCTGCTTTTGAACACCAACCAACATTTTACTGTGGCCAGTTCCGATACCCTCTGACCGGAGATTGATGAATAATCAAAATATTTCACCTCTTTTTCTACGGAGCTGTCCTTGAGTTTGGCTACACCTAAAGGCTTCTTAGGCTCAGGATCTAAATCCACGGGCTTATCATCACTGATATTTGAGGAGTTATGTCGCTGCTTCCTCTCTTTTTTGTCCACATTACTGTGCCCTTCATCGGCACTCTCAAACCCTTCACTATCACTTGTGGCCATTGCACAATATGGATTAAATTTTCCGATAAAAACTCTGGTCTTTTGCCTTTTTCCTTAACTTTTTTACATATTCTCTTTGCTTTTTTACGACGTGTTTGGTCGACTGTCACTGACATTGACATGACAGTCTGACGTTGACAATGACGACGTTGATGACAGTCTGGCTGAGTTCCGAATTGTGCAGTGCTTGCTATTAGTGTGCGTCTTAAAACCAAGTGTAGTATTAGAAAATTAATTATGTTGGATATTTATTGCGATAATAATTAAAACTTTGGTCTGCTATTTAAACCGGGTATAACAAAAGAAAAGGTAGAGGGGAGAAGAGGAAAAGGAAGACCAAGACAAGACGAATAGAACAGATAAAGGAGAAGGTTGCTGTATGGTCGTATCGGGAGGTTAAGACGATGGCAGAGGACAGGAACAGTTGGAGATTGCTCCACCGACAAGAGCATTGCTCTTAAATAGAAGAAGAATAACAAAAGAGGTGTACTCCAACCCCAACTGTTATTTCTACTCATAACTTTTTAGAGTTTTTAGACAAAGATTTTGTTAAAAAAATACAATACAAATTGGTTAGCTCTTTGACCGAAACCAAAGATTGACATACATACATGTATTGTTTAGACTGACTTGGTGGCTTAATGGTTAGTGCTCCTGACTACTGACTGATCCGAGAGTCGTGGGTTCGGTCCCCACCCAGGGCAAACATTTCTGTGATGAGCAGATTTGTTTGCTCTGTGTCTGGGTGTAATACAGGTTGTTAAAAAAGTGCGTTTGAGATTTTAAGGGGTTACTAAGAATCAAGTATAGTATACAGGAAAAATATTGAAAAAATCCGCTCTTCATTTTTTCAGATTCCCGTACTAAATCTAATCAGTGAATCAAGAATTTGTATGGAAAACTGAAAAAAGGTTATAGATCGGATTTTTTCAATAACCCCTTAAAATCTCAAACGCACCTTTCCCATAACCAGACTGGTTTCTATAATACAGGGAATCATAGTTTGGGGCCAGAGGACTGTATGTGATTTGTCCCGAGATATTAAATGAAATAATTTATTGTGTGCATTTACCTATTTATTAGATATTTATTATTAGATACAAACAAATTCCTTCTAAAATACCTGAAAAAAATATTATGTGGCTTCTACTCATGAAACTGAACAACTTTTCCCAAGGAACCTATACTCAATTTGCAAAAAAAAAATGTTTACTTACCATACAAAATTGGCGGTTCGGTTGATCAATTAGTACATATTAGGACTCCTTGGCGAATTAAACATAGTTTCCTTGGGGAAAGTTGTTCAGTTTCATGAGTAGAAGCCGTGGTTAACATTTTTTCAGGTATTTCATAAGGACCCTTAACCCGGACCCGTAACAAAATTGCTATACTTGGTGTAAATTGGTGGCTTACAAAAATGGCAAAACAGATGATCGATTTGTATGAGAAGTCCAAAATTGTTTTTTGATTTGAGCAAAGTCGTAGAACAAAAGTTGTTCAGTACGATGTGTAGAATCCCCAGTTAACGGGTCCTACACCAATTTTGTTATACCCTGTATAATACAGCTAAATCCAAATACAGACCAAACAAAGCTCATAACAGAAATGTTTGCTTAGGGTGAGAGAGAATCAAACCCACGACCCCTGGAACAGAACAGGTTACGCTAACCACTGACACCTACTTAGTTAAGATGCATAGCAAGCAACAGATTTTATAGACACAGCTGAATTGATTCTGAACTGATGAAGCCTCCTTGGTCTAGGGGCTAGTCCACTCGTTTTATATACAGGGTGTTTGGGAGATAGTGCAGAAAACTGAAAGGGGAGCTAGAGTAGGTCATTTAGAATAAATTTGACTTAATAAACTAGTAGCCTAAGTGTACCAGTTTTTTTTAAATCGTTAAATTAAATATTTTCATGATTTTATTCGGTTTTTGTACTAAACGATAAAGTTTAATGAGTTTTATGACAAAAGTTCAATATTTTTTTAATTATTTATAATTTATGAATTCTTTGTAATCAGCTAAATAACAATTCATTGTGGATATTCTTATTTCTAGTAGAAGTATCATCAAAGAAAGTGAAAAAAATTGATATCGTAAAAATTAAACTGAGAGTTTGGACACTTGCAAAAAAATGGAAAAAATACTACAGTCATTCAAATTATTTTAAAAACTTGTCTATTGTGTGTGCTTTCCAAAACAAAAATAATAATAACACTTATCCATAAAATACGGTAGTAATGATTTTTAAAAATAATAAACTCGGTTTCTTTAAAATTAAAGTAGAGCTTCTCTTTTTTAACTAAAAGCAGTCAAAGTGAAATAAAACAAAACAAATGGTGTTAAATTAGTTTATTTAGCTATTTTCAAAATGTGATCCACGATTTTGAATGCATTTGCGCGCTCTTTTTCGCATTTCTGTCACGCCCAGACGCATTTCTTGTCGAAGTATTTCTCCGGCGTGGGTTATTCTTTCCATTAAGTGCTCTTGGTTGATGATTTCCACGTCGTAGACAATTTCCTTCATACGCCCCCAAACGTAGAAATCCACAGGAGTCAAGTCTGGCGATCTGGCGGGCCAAAGCATGGGCCCATCTCAGCCTATCCAGCGATTGGGAAACGTTTGAGCCAGGATGTTCCCTGACTGTGCGTGCGTAGTGGGCTGGACAGCCATCATTTTGGAAAATCATTTCCCGCCTTGTGTCCAGCGTTACATCCTCCAAGAGTGGAGGTAAATCATTCAAGAGGAATGAGAGGTAATTTGCACCTGTTAAGGTATTCGGCAGGATGAAGGGCCCAATTACCTCTCATTCCTCCAGAATTCCGCCAGCTCCCATTGCGTTGGGGAATCTTGGTAAGCCCGCTTCCAACATTCGGCATCATCATCACCTACGATACAATGCGGTAAGATAATGCCAAGGGCTTACCTACTAATTGTGGATCAAAAAAATCCGGCAAGTGCGAGTCTGACTCTCGCAGAAGGTTCCGTACAAACAAACAATTGACTAATTATCTATCTTATTTTAAGACCACAGACTTATAGGGTTTTCTATAATCTAAAGAAAATGAACTATACTTTAAGGATTCTTAGTCTCGAAGATAAGGGAGGAGCGTTATTAAATAATTTTAAAACTATTTATCTTAAAACTACCCCTTTCATTTGATATTTTATTCATATAATATAGTTTGCAAAACATTTTAAAATTTTCGGATGCCCACTCGTAAAATTAATTTATTTAGGTTACACGTTCGTGTTTGGATTACAATAATCTATACAGGATGTTAAAAAAGTACGTTTGAAATTTTAATGTGTTCTTAAGATTCGAGTATAGAAGTATAGATTGATTTTTGATTTTGATACATACAGGAAAAATATTGAAAAAATCTGCTCTTCAAAATTCAAAACCCACTTCATTAACACCCTTTATCTGTAGTAACCACATTGTGTACACCTACCAAATTGGCTGTGTGTGACAGACGGACAAACAGGCAGTTCCTTTTTAGGGCTCCGTAGTCAACAAGGAACCCTTAGGTATAGTTTCGCCATGTCCGTCTATCTGTCTGTCCGCGGCTTAGCTCAAAGAATATTAGTACTAGAAAGCTGTTATTTGGCATAGATTTGCATATTAATCACGCCGACAAAGTGGTAAAATAAAATCTTGAAAATTAGTTTTTTAGGGTACTTCCTATACACGTGAAGTGGGGATGATTTTTTTTCTCGACTATCCCATGGCGTGGAGTGTCGTTGGATAGGTCTTTCAAAAATATTGTGGGTTTCCAAAAACAATTTTTCGGTTCAGGGATCCGTTTTTGAAATACATATTAAGCTTTAATGTGATTTTTTTTGTTAAAGTCATGTGCCCCCTGCCAGCTAAACGATTGTTTCTAGAAATTTGAAAAAATTCACGGCAGTAGTAGGTATACATATAGCGAAGTTAAAATGAAAACTATCACAACTAAGTAGGCTTCACAAGTTAACGAGTTATACCTAGTCAATTTTGTAAGACGGGAGGTTTTTCCCCTTGAAGCAGTGTCTGTCGAAGTATTGTAGCATACATTGCGCATGGCCCCACATGCACTTGACCGCTTTTTAGGGTTCCGTACCTCAAAAGGGAAAAAGGAACCCTTAGGTTAGGTTAGGTCTGCCCTTCACGCAGCCGGGCCGCCTTCGGGTGGCAGTCGCCGGTGGGGGACTGGAGGTAAAGGCTCTGCCGGTTTCCCAGACCCCTGCCATACGGCGAAGCGGAAACGCCGTTGGGTTTTAGCCGGTAGGAGTCCGGCATAACTCGGTTGCTGCCCCCGCAGTGACTGGGAATCCATGATGGATTTCCCAACGTTAAAAAAAAAAAAGGGCGGGCTGTTTTCCGCAACCAGGCGACCGTTGCGCCCATTTTGCGTGATAGGCCGGCATCACTGCCAGCCCAGCTCCTCCAAGAAGTCCAGTAGCGACCTGGGGTTGCTAACGACTTCCTGTAGTGACCTCGGGTCACCGAGGTGCGCGAACCTGTACGATGCTACCTCTCCGCATTCCAGCAGGATATGAGCAGCAGTTTCCTCAGCTCCCATGCATGCTCGGCACAGTGGGCTGTCTGTAACGCCCAAGGTGAACAAGTGTTTGTTGTAGGGTCCATGTCCAGTGATGGCAGCAACAAGCTTACGGAGCTGATTTCTCTCAAGTCTTAGAAGCTTTCTGGATAGGCCGGGATTTGTTGCTGGTAGAACCAACCTTGTCTGACGGCAGGTCTCTAGGTTCGACCAGTATTCGTTGTGTCTGTTCCTAGTTCGTTGACGGAGTACGGATCTCGGCCAGTTTGATGGAAGTGGGATTATGGGTTCTGGCCCTACCGCCGCTTGTTCCGACCCTCTCCTGGCTAGCTCGTCCGCCCCGTCATTGCCGCGTGAGTTGCTGTGACCCTTAATCCATTGTAGAGTGATGTCACTGTAGTGACATAGCTCTGACAACTTACGGTGACACTCCAGTATGAGCCCCGACGTAGTTGTGCTACTCTGCAGGGCTTGTAGTACTGCTCTGCTGTCGGAGAGGATACGAATCGGGTAGTCACGTACCTTCCTTGCAGCAATCTCATCCGCCGCCGTAATGATACCCATACATTCGGCTTGGAAGACCGTGGTGTGTTCTCCAAGGGGCTTGGCTACGGAGATGTTTAGGTCCTCGGAGAAGACGCCATATCCGGTACCAGAGCCTGTTTTGGAGCCGTTGGTGAAGATGCGAAGCTGCTTCAGGTTCTGACTCTCCCATGGGTCCTCGTAGAGTTGCATATTGTATTTTTTGTCAAATACGTATTGTTTTGGGATCCTGTCCTGTGTAGCCATGAACAGTGGCTCCTCAGTGGTAATTTCGTTTAGAAGCTCCGCGTGGGGAGTTCTATCCGTGCTCCAGAGTGAAAGTAGCCACAGGCGTGCGGTCGCAGTGGCTGCTTCTTGTTCAATAAAGAGATGCAGAGGGGGCAGGTCCATGATGGTTTCCAGGGCAGCAGTTGGAATTGTCCGCATGCACCCCGTCACCGCCATGCAAGCCATCCTTTGAAATCTTTGCAGTTTACTTACGACAGTTGTTTGTCTGGTTCTTGGCCACCAGACAACCGCACCGTAACATATCATCGGCCTTATTACCGCTGTGTAGAGCCATAGCATGATTTTCGGGGAGAGACCCCACTTTTTACCTACCATTCTACGGCACTGCCACAGAGCAATAGTTTTTCTATTTTGTTGTCTAAGTGGTTACTCCAGTTCAGTTTGTTGTCCAGTGTCACGCCCAAGTACTTAGCTTTAGTAGACAGTCAGTGTTGAAAAGCTTAGGTAGTTGGTAATTACCTAGGTTTCGTTTATTGGTGAATAGAACCAGTTCCGTTTTAGCTGGATTCACGGACAGTTCATATCCGCGGCACCAGCGCTCCACGATCCGGAGTGCAGACCGAGTCAGGTCGTAGACTATGTGGGCAAATTTACCTGACACGAGGATAGCCAGATCATCTGCGTATCCTATCGTATGGAAGTGGTTGTTGTTCAAGATAATAATCAGGTCATTTACCACAAGGTTCCATAGGAGAGGCGAGAGGACGCCTCCCTGCGGGCACCCTCTCGCGACAATGGCTCCGCCGTCTTCCTTGTTCGTTTGCTTAATTACCCTTTGTCGGAGCATGTTTTCGATCCAGTCCGTAATGGTTGCGTTGACTCCATGCTTTTGGAGTGTCGCTCTCATGCTACTAAAGTTTGTCTTGCCGAAAGCACCCTCTATGTCAATGAAGGTCCCCAGGCACATAGACTTACTTTGTATTGCTGTCTCAATTCTGCTGACTACAGCGTGCAGAGCTGATTCAGTTGATTTCCCCTGACTGTATGCATGTTGGTTTCGGTGCAGAGGGATGTTCTTCAGAGCATTCTCCCGCAGTTCCCTGTCACAGAGCCTCTCCAACGTCTTAAGTAAGAAGGAGGTGAGGCTGATGGGTCTGAAGGATTTAGCGTCCGTGTAGTCACTCTTACCTGGTTTAGGTATGAATATCACTTTCACCTCTCTCCAGGCATGTGGGACATACCTGTGGGATAGGCACGCCTTAAGGATCTTGGTCAGCGCTTCAATGATGTCGCCCCTCCCCCACTGCAGGAGTGCCGGAAAGACGCCATCGCAGCCCGCCGACTTGTATGGTTGAAAGCTGTTTAGAGCCCAGTTTACCCTTTTTACGGAGACTACCTTGTCTGCTACAAGCCAGTCTTCGTCATTCGCTTCTGTCGCATTGTCCGTCCAGCTGATCCCCGGGACTATGTTACAGCCAGGGAAGTGTGTTCGTAACAGGAGGTCTTGGATTTCATCCTGGTTGCTGGTAAGCGTTTCGTCAGGTTTTCGGAGTGATCCCAATTCTTGATTGGGTCCATTGGAGAGGACTTTCCTTACCCTGTTTGCCTGCGGACAAATTTCAATACCGTCGCAGAAGCGTCTCCATGACGCTGTGCTACGATATCGTATTCGCTTCTTTAATTTGGACTTCGCATCTCTGTAGTTGTCCCAGTCCAAATCACCGTTAGTATTCATAGCTCTATTAAATAGCCTCCTGACCTTTTTCCTGAGCCTCTCCAGTTCGGGTCCCCACCAGTTCACCTTTAGGCCGCTGGTCGTCGGTGGTATCGTCAGTGGACATGCTTCTTGGTAGGACTCTGTGATGCAGCCTGTCAGAAGCTCTACCTGTGTTTCTATTTGGTTAGCGCCCTTTATCCTTGCAGGGACCTCAAGTCCGAGAAAAGGAACCCTTATAGGATCACTTCGTTGTCCGGCCATCTGTCCGTCAACCGTGGGAGAGTCATGCTTCGGCACGAATGGGCTGGCTCGATCGGAGTGATACCATGTGTTTCACCCAGTGAGTGAGGGTACCGAACCCCTCCCGATTCCCCCATCCCCCATTCACCATCCCATTTCAAAGGTCGGCAACGCACTTGTGACTCCTCTGGTGTTTGGGTGTCTATGGGCAGGGACGGATTAAGACTACTTGATGCCCTTAGCAATCCACGCCTGTGGGGCCCCCCTATCCGTATGTCAACTAGAATTGGTCTTTAAACCTTTACCGCCTAAAAACATTAGTTTTTTTTGTAAAATAAGATGATGAGATGTAACGTACCTTAGAAGTGGAGTAGGTGCGACAACAATAAAAAGCGGCCAAGTGTGAGTCGGACTCGCCCATGAAGGGTTCCGTAGCAGCAAGTAACATAATAGAAAAGTTCTTGTAGTTCGTTGTAGATAAACTGCGGTTTACGATTTATGCCGTATTAAAAAAAACTACTTACTAGATCTCGTTCAAACCAATTTTCGGTGGAAGTTTGCATGGTAATTAACGTACGTCATATATTTTTTTTAGTTTTATCATTCTCTTATTTTAGAAGTTACAGGGGGGGGGGGGGCGACACATTTTACCACTTTGGAAGTGTCTCTCGCGCAAACTATTCAGTTTAGAAAGAAATGATATTAGAAACCTCAATATAATTTTTGAAGACCTATCCATAGATAGTATAGTTCTTATAGTTTCGGAAAAAGTGGCTGTGACATACGGACGGACAGACAAGACATGACGAATCCATTGTAACACCTTTTTTTGATTTTTTCGTAAATTTCTATTTTTTGCTTTTCAACCGACTCGTACCCTGAGCCGTAACAATTTTGTTGTTAAGAAAGTTAATTTAGAGTCTGTCCTTTTCGCACTTGAGGAGTTTCTTATAGGCTATCGTTTTGGTTAACTGATATGCTGATTTTTTCGACCAGTTTTGGAACGTCACCTCGTTGTTTTTTTTTTTAAATTCTCTTTGGAGAACTGACAGCTTTCACAGCGCGGTTGCGCCACCAAAAACGCACTCCGTGGAATAAGTGCTGGTGACGCTGTGGCCGGGTTGACTTTGGACATTGTTCCCATGTTCCCGACTGTTCCCCTTTTGGCCGCGTGGCGTCACCAGAACGTTTGGCGTGTTAATTAACTATTGACACCTTCCAGCCCCTCAAAAGGGGCTTTTCACCGGGGCGCATTCGTGACCAAGAGTTTATTTTCACCGGGAGTCAAGAGTGTTTCTACGGGGCGTATTCATCGCCAGGATTGTTACATCGGGGCGCATACGCCATCAAACGTGTTTTTTTTACGGGACGCATTCGTCACCACGAGTTTTTTTGCGGGATGCAACATTTTTTTTGAGGGACGCATTCGTCACCAAGAATTGTTTCATCTGAGGGACGCATTCGTCGCCAAGAGTTTTTTTTCGACAACAAGGTTTTTTTCGTGGCCAGGAGTGTTTAGTTTTCGGGAGGCAACTTTTATTTTTCCGGGAGGCAATCTCATCACTGGGAGGCAACTCAGATATTCAATTGTTTTTGTTTTTCTGCTTTGCTGGATGCATTATTAGGATGTGGAAACGGGCCGTGTTTCCATTTGACTACATCTGAGTATTTTGACTATTTTTTAAGACAATTTAGAGGCGTTCCCTCATTAAGGGCGACTCCTGACGTTTTTTATCCGACGATTCGGCTGAAGCGGTTTATAATAAGTGTTTAGAATAAGTGACCACCGGACCACCAACGTACCCACTTTTTGTTATTTTCTGTAGGAAATATATTTAATTAAATTAAAAGTTTGTTAAACTTTATTTCTTGTTTTTACTTTATTTATGAAGCCTCCCCTAGGGAATATAGGTTACACCATAAGGGTTCAGTTTTTTGCCATTTGGCTACGGAACGCTAAAAACCAAAGCATAATTTATTTATTTATTGAAATGCGCCTTGCGGCTTTTCCGGGCATTGAATTCACGCAAGATAGTATTAACGCCTAACGTTTTTAACATATCGGACTCTATGTATAATATCGATAAATAATGTGCCTTTCTTGTATCATCTTTGTCCTTTTTTCATTTTTTAATATTTTTTATTTTGAAAAAGAACGTTCCGCTGAGCAATTTGTAATCATAAATGATAAAAATATACGCAGGGCTGTTTCCACATTAGGGAAAGCTGATTCAATTTTATCATCATGTATTATTTTATACAATTGTGCGTGAGTTTGATGTAAACTTGTGCGAGCCGAATCACTGGGTCTGGAACTTATTTTACCTACTTATGACATATGAATGAAACTGTTGAATTTCTGTCATTAATTCGGTGTTAAGGCCTTCTGGATATGTGTTAACTAGATTTGTACTGTGCTGACTGTATTCTGCAGTTTGATCGGGACACATAATTTTATCGGCATCGGGTATTTTATTCAAGAATGAGAATTTGTCTGCTGTTTCTTTGCATATCTCTCCTCTTTTTCGCATCTCTGCATTTAATTTATCAATGATGCTATAATAACACGTTATTTTGAATTGTTCTCTTGTGGGCTGAAACTTACTTCAGGAGCTGAACCATCATTGGGCATTTTCTTTCTTCGTCTTTGACGGGTGTCTTTGTATTCCACATCTGGTAGCTTTTGCGCGGGCTTCTAAAGAATTAAAGTCGCACCGCAATTTTTCAAAAAAATCCACGAGTGACTTGTAGAGATTAGCGCAAGTCTCTAGAGTAACTTCTGGGTCTTGTAATACCTTGCTGACTTTTCGGAAGGTTTGCAAAATTTCGTCCCACATGACCAATATGAGTACGAACTCCAATTCTTGTAGTTTATTTGACAAATTAGCTCCTTCTCATCTGGTTTCTCCTTTTTGCATGTTATCCACAGAAATGACGTCTAATTCATCTATAACTTTATTATATGTCTGTAAAATAGCTGATGTCGCTTTAGCGTGTGCTTCCCATCTCGTTTCTGATAAAGATTTCAAAACACTTTCATTATCCAAATGTTCTTTTAATATGCGCCACCTTATGGTTGAACCAGAAAAAAATGTATAGATTTTGGTCTAATAAAAAAAAATTACAGCTGCTAGGCAACAATCCACGGCGCTTGAGAAAATGGGCTGCGCATGGGATATATTATATTGCAAACGGATTCGCCTCTAGAATCTTCTGCTGCATGCCATTGTAACGCCCAGACATATTTGAAGCATTGTCATAAGACTGGCCTCTGCATTTTGAAAAATCTAATCCAGAATCCACAATGGTGACGTGAGAGTGAGATGTGATGCTTCTTCTGGTGCCCCCCCAGACGTGATGCCCTAAGCAATTGCTTAATTTGATTAAGGGTTAATCCGTCACTGTCTATGGGCGGCGGCAATCGCTTACCATCAGGTGATCCGTCTGCTCGTTTGGCACCTATCACATAAAAAAATGGGAATCAAAACCTACTTATAGGGTACTTCCCGTATACAGCCTATAAATAGGTTTTAATTTTAAATATGCGGCATAAACAACGGCCGTATCTCTTAGTTGCTTACCAAATAAGTTAAACTGTGATTTGTATTGTCCGCATTTGAAAAAGCATTATTTATATATGTATAAATAAATTATACGCATCTATTGTGCGTATATTACAAGATGGTGCAAAACTGACTTTCGGTTCTCATTCTGATGTCAAAAGAACTAAAAAACACAAAGAGGTCGTGAGGTGGAACTTCCATGTCAAGGAATGTCACCAGTTGTATAGACTGCATTTTCAGTGCTGGGTGGTAGCCGGCAAGCCAGCCACAGGTGCTATCTATGAAAAAATGATAACTTGCAAGAAGATTTTTAAGAACACATTAAAATGGTGTCAAAATAATGTAGAAAAAATTAAGTTAGACGTTTTGGCAATTAGTCGTAAAGAAAAGAATTTTGTCTCATTTTGGAAAAGTACCAAAAAGTTAAATTCCAAGCAAAACTTAGATTTGTGTCAACAATCTCAGCTATGCCGATGATATGGTGCTTCTGAGCCCCTCGATAAAGGGACTCAGGGAGTTGGTTAAGGTCTGTGAGAACTATGCTAATTCTCACGGCCTCAAGTACAACTCTCTGAAAACAGAGATGATTATATTCAAGTCTGGAAGAGGTCCGGAGAATGTGCCTGTAGTAAAGTTGAACGGGTCAGTGGTTCGGGTTGTGCAGAAGTTTAAGTACCTAGGCCATATACTAACCCCAGATTTAAAGGACGACCAGGATATCGAGCGAGAGAGACGGTTCGATGCAACATGCTTGCGCGCAGATTTGGCAAGTGTAGCAACGAGGTTAAGTTAACATTATTCAATGCATACTGCCAGTGTTTCTACACTTGCCAACTCTGGGTAAATTTTACACGCAAAGCCTACAGTACCATGAGGGTGCAGTATAATGATGCATTCCGCATCCTCATGCGAAAGCCACGATACTGCAGTGCATCAAGTATGTTTGCCGAGGCGGGAGTGCCCGATTTCTTTGCGGTGATGAGGTCGCGGGTCGCTTCCTTTTGGGAGAGACTGCATGCTTCTAACAATAGCATTTTGAGAGCGGTAGATTCGGGTCTGGACAGTCCAATTTTTAAATTCTGGTTGTCCCTTCATCAGAATGAGAACCGAAAATAGTTTTATAGTAGGTTTTTTTTTTTTTTTTTGTATTTTTTACAGATTGAAGTTTGATTTTTACAGCTTCAAGGGTTTGTAGGCCTGAGGTCTCTTGCCATACATCGGGAAGGTTAGGCCGCCATACTCCACACACGGGGGCCAAGTCCGGATTAGTGTAGGTTGTGGGGCTAGTAGCTAACCCCAGTGTCAGAAGTTTAGGCCTCCGACATGGTTTAATGACTGCCATCTAGCGATAGCTGCCGGCACCAACGGCTTAACGTGCCTTGCGAAGCACGGAAACGGTCGAGATAAATGCCACTAACAGTCAAACCTATCCAGGTTATGACCGTGTCTGTAGTCAGTTAACCTGCGGGATCGACGCGACCACGCTAGCCGCACTGAGCCATGATCGCTTTGTATGTAGTAGGTAACCGCTTTTGATGTAAGGAACCTTAAAAATATAAAAAATACTTCTTAGGTACTTGTAGTCGACGATGGAAAAAATGTAGGTACCTATTTTTAAATAAGAAGGTTTCTAAAAAAACCTGATTCTGTTTTCCGCCGTTTTAATTATTATTTTAAATAGTAATCGTATAGTAGTATTCAAGAAAACCTTGGACGTCTGTTACACTCATATATTTTATTTATTTATTAATACATATATGTATATTAGTTTTCGTGCATTTATCAAGCGAAAGGTTTTGGCATACAAAAGATATCAACGAGTTGCTGCATTGCTCGTTGATGTCTCTTCTATGCAAGTAATACCGAAATGGAAAACCACCATCTTTACTTGACGTTGATCTTTTTTATTCATGACACCTATTCTATGTTACCATGTTACCAACCCATTTAGGGTTGGCATGTGTCCGGCTTTTTACCAAGTCCGGCCTGTCAGGCTTTTGTTAGGCTTTTCGTTAACCCCGCCGCCCCGCCAAAATACCTATGTCAAACGAAAGCGCAAGTGACTCACGCGGAAACTCAGGACTCGCGATATCTCGCAGGACTTAGGACCTACCTACCTATAATTTATTTACAAATGATAAGGCTGATTATTGATTGTTTTAGTTACTTCAATGTAAAGAAGTTACAAATTACTTTAGTAAGAACAAAATGTGATTCTTTTTTACGGTTCCGTAGTCAACAAGGAACCCTTATAGTTTCGCTATGTCCGTCTGTCTGTCTGTTTGTCGGCGGCTTAGCTCAGAGACTGTTAGTACTAGAGAGCTGTAATTTGGCACGAATATACATATTAATCACGCCGACAAAGTGGTAAAATAAAATCTTGAAAATTTTATTTTCAGGGTACCTCCCTTACACGTGAAGTGGGGATGATTTTTTTTTCTAGATCATCCATAGTGTGGGATGTCGTTGCATAGGTCTTTCAAATTATTGTGGGTTTGCGAAACTATTGCGAAAACCATTTTTCGGTTCAGGGATCTGTTTTCGTCCCCCTAAATTTTCAAGTCGTTTTAGTTACAGGCGGATACATTCGAAAAATCTTACCCTCTTTTTAGGTAGGTAGTGGGGTAAAAATTGTGATTGCGTTATTTGCGCTCCGGTACTTATGAACTGTGTACAAGTACCTAATACTTATCTATTTCACTACATACCTAAGTATCTAAACTACTAAAACACATTATTCGCTGCTTTGGAATGCGCGTTAGCAACATGCCTATCTGCACGAATGTATGCGACGGAATCGTAAATAGATTGAATGGGTACATACATACATACCTAAATACATACATAGGCAGTAGTAGGCACCAATCTACAGAGTTTTGCTTTTATCACATGTTGATTTTGCACCAGCAGCAGCGCGCTCGCGCCTCATCTCAGTCATCAGTTCGTCCAACGTTTGGTGTGAACGGTGTACTAGCCAGCTATAATAGTGTTTCGTTGAGCGTAATGTAATGTAAACATTTGGTCCTCAGGAATGCATTTAGCCAGTAGGTGCTGTGAATATTATCATGTGCGTTGATAACGTGGCGGCAGCGGGTGAGCCGCGCGGCCCGGCAGCGCAGGCGCTGTGTCAGTCAGCGAGACGGAGGCGAGTCGTGCGGTCGCCTGCTCCCCGCGCCCGCTGCCGCCGCCGGCCACGCGTAGACGTGCGCGCCCGCTCAGCGCGATCGCGTACGCGCCGCATTCCATCGTGGGGGCCCTTCGCCGCCATTGGCCGAGCCCGCGTGACGTCACTCCTCGTAATGAGGTATTCAACATGGCCGTGTAGCTAGTTCGCGAGTGTGCTTCGTTATTCGTTTGAATGGATTTAATTAGTGAAATATGCCAAGGAGACGAAACGGTGAGATACCCTTGCCCGACGGATGGGATTACGCGAGGGACTTTGACGGAAAACTGTATTTTATCGACCACAACAGCAGGAAAACGACGTGGATCGACCCGCGAGACAGGTAAGTTGTCCGAACAGAGTGTTACCTACCCCGCAGGAGCCCCATGTCAAAACTTTACATTCCAATCTGATTTCTTCAGTGTCTTTTAGAATTTTGTCGATCTAGATGGTTAGATTGATATTCTGTGAATAACTGATGATTCTGTTAAAGTTGCGAGTGCTAAAAACGGGCCCAAAATAAGATAATCCATTAAAAACAAACTGATCGCTCGCCGCGACACGGCTGCCATCTGTACGAAAATGCGCACAACTTGCTCGATTTCACACGACATTCCACAATTTAATGACAACAAATGAGCTAAACTTACATTATTGTTATAATTTTTCATCCTTTGGAATCCAGGTTGTGCTGCACAGAAAGGTGTCATATTTTCTCATTGAAAGACCAAAGATATTTGGCGAACGGCATTGGAATGCGAGTAAATGGGGCCATGTAACTGGTTCACAATACTAGACTAGACGTTGAACTAGTGCAGAAACAGAAATAATTTGATGGAACGTTTATGTGACAGATCAATTTTGAATGTGGCGTCGTAAGTTTTTCATCGGTGCAGTGGTGCTGCGGTCGTTTTGCGGTGCCATACAGCAAGGTGTGCATGTGCGTATGGCGATGCGTAGAGAGCGCTCGCTGTGGGAGATGGAATGCAATGCATACCTACTCGTAGGCAAGTTGCGCGGTGTGAATGACAGGCCGTAGAATGCGGCTCGAGCCTGCGGCGATGGTCGCGCCTTTCTAAAGCGGGCCCGCGCCCCGCGCCCCGCGCCGCGCCGCGCCGCCCCCTCAACATCATACCAGTCACCATCGCGTTAGTTGCAGGTGCTCTTCACATCCCTATTAAATACCGATCATGTCCTAGTCTTATCTATTTACCATGCTTAGCGACACCTGCATCCATTGTCTTTAAAAGTTAAAACCGCACACCTGCATTATACCTATCTCGACTAGAGATAAAAAGGTTGAAGTCACCTTGATGAAGTTTTAATAGAACCTCATCCGATCTATCATTCTGTTGCACTGTCGACGCGCTAGCGAGCTGTTCTGATGGAAAAGTTAATCTTATTTCCGCTACAGAGCCTACAGAACATGATTTAATTACTCCATTAAGACGAACCTTTATTAAATTGTTTCATAGGTACAGGTTTTACCTACCTCATAAGGATTACCTAAACATCTTCTAAGAAAAAAATGAACAACTGAGAATCGAATTACCTAACTTATTATAATATCATCGATGAACAGTAAAACATTTGTGCATAAAAACAAAATGAAAATCTGCAGAAAATTGGAATAAAATCCGAATACAGATTAAGTTACATCTAAGAAAGCACTCTCAAGAAATCCTGTCTTGGTACTGGTACGTTGACACCACAATAAAATGTGTTGCTGACTTGCTGGCAGTGCAACATAAAGAGGCGTTTTTATTGAATCTTTAAGTAAAACTGCATTCCAAAATCGACACGATATTGCACGAGATATCGGTGATATTAATAAAAGATATCAGAATTTCGAATACTGTTGGAGAAAATGAGATTAATAAACTTTACGATTTCCGTGATGACGATGAAACTAAAATCAGAACATTAGTTTAATTATGTATTTTAAATGTGTGTAACAAACAGTATAGCATCGAATTAATGCATGGGGGGGGCAAAAACACTAGACATATATGTAGAAGACTTTTGCAGATATATAGAAAGGATAAGAGGTAATATCGGATAAGATGCATGCAACATAAAGCAGGTAATTTATTTAGACGAATTACGTTGAGGTATCTGAAATTGTACGATAAACATTTGTAAAAGAAGATATAGAGAAAGAAGTACCAGAATCCCAAAATTAACATTGTCAAGACAAGAAAAACTGCTATTGTATATTATTAGAATAAGTATAATATTCTGGATAGACATAAGAGTTTGGAATCCACAAACAAGACTCAAATGCTAGATAGCTTTATAAGTTATGCTTGCTAGTCACGGCAACTGACTCGGCGCGATGACGCGTCGTCGTGAAAAAAAGAAGCACTTTGTTTAAAAGTGGACGCCAAAACACTCCTTTTTCACGTCACTGCCTGTGACCCAGAAGTGATAAACACCGCGGATGTCATGTCGACTCAATCATTCTACTTGTGCGAAACGCTCACACAATAAACGAGCCACTAAGCCAATTTATTAATGCTAAAAATAACCCGGACAAGTCTTCGGTGCATGCTTCGTTATTAACCTTATGGACGCGTGTGGAACTTAAACGTTCTAGTCCAGATGAAAAATGTGCCCCCACCTCAGTTGTGATGTTATGGTTATGAGTCTGTGTACATACCTCGGCTAGAAAATATAATTATTTACCCAACTCAAGAATGTGGTCGTCAATGTCTTTACCGGACTGGTTTTTATCTCTTAAGATCGTCGCTTATAGCGAAATATTCACCCTTGAGTAGACAGTTATTTTCACCTAGATAGAGATCTTTACGACACCGGCGGTTTGCTTGAGCTTAGGCAGCAGTTCATTTAAGATAATAAGTAGGGTCTCATATTATGCATCTGTAACGACCGACGTTGCGTGCGAATAAGCATTTTGCGGTTTTCGCAGATACTGCCGGGACAAGACAGTGTCTGAAGGCGGGTAAGATGTAAGGAGCAAAAACTTCGACAAAGCATTATAAATTGAAGAAAAACTCCTCTCATTGTCTTTGTACGCAAGGAAGCGGGGAACACAATGATAGCGTCGATTAACAAGCGAGTGGGAAGTTATGTACCTCTGTACGCTTGTGTTTATTACTTTAATTGTATCGGTTGAATGCAGTTTCACTGCGTCGGTACATTGTATCCCGCATACTTGAGTGTTGCGTTCTGTTGTTCGGTAATGCATAATTCTATGTTACACAGGTGAAATCCGCGTCGGCTCTGCCTACTTGCATACCTACCTTGGCTTCGTAAACAGTGGGAAATGCAAGAGCGATTGCAAAGGAATGTTTGAATTTCCATTTATGACGTGCCAATGCGTGGAATAATGCTAGTTTGATGATAATTCTCGGTGTAGGTATTAACACTTGGGTCAATAACAAGAAACAATGGAGTAATTACCGCTCACACATACTTAGCATTCTATGATTCTTTGGTGGTGGACTTGTTTCAGTGTCGATATACTTTGTTGCCGATTATTCATCACATCAACGTTGTGTAACCTGAGTATGTGTAAAGAATCTGTTGAGACTTCCCACGCGGCACGCGGCGCAAGCAAGCTCCTTGGTGCGTAACCGAGGGGCTGGTTGACCATTTTGTTTTTCGACTTACCAGTTGTCTCGAATTTGTGTAGGTGGTGTAAGCCCATAGAAAAAGTTATTTGTAGGTCTAAAAAATAAAACGAATACTTCAAATAATGCCAACGTTATTTCAGTTTTTCGATCCTGCGTATACAGGGTGTAACAGAAGTGTGTGACAATATTTCAAGGTTGGCTTTTACCCATCAAACTGAACAACTTTTGTTCTACAACTTTGTTGAAATCGCAAACATTTTTTTGGACTTTTCATACAAACTTGGTTCGCCAGCTGATCGATTTGTATGAAAATTCCAATAAAAAAATTTTGCGATTTCAACAAAGTTGTAGAACAAAAGTTGTTCAGTTTGATGGGTAAAATCCAACTTTGAAGAATTGTCACACACTTCTGTTACACCCTGTATAGATATTTTTGGTCTTTTAATTAAAGATTCCTAAAGTTATACACGGGACTTTAGGATATAAGCTCAACTTTTTAGACCGATATATTTCGGACACATCACTTTGTTCTGGTGAGTTTTAGCCAAAGGTTCATGAATACCTTTATATAGCTTTCCAATTTCTAACTTTCAGATCTTGATGAAGGGCGTAAACTGTTAACGAATGTATAACAATTTGCAGCGTAAAGCGCAAAAGCATGTCAAATAACATACAACGCTGTTTACTTTACGCATTCCTTTCAGATAAAGATGTCCTTGGCGATTTTATACGCTCCGAGTAGTAGAGTACAGATACAATCCGGCATAGGCGCGTCGACCTACGCTATTACGAATACAATCCGTACATTCATTCCGATTTCTATGCTTAGCCACCTTGTTGTCACCAAATATACTATAGAAAAGACATTACGGTTTCTGTAAATCATCTGTAAATCCAGCTCGATACTGAAAGTTGATAGGCGGTTCCATGACAGTGAGATGGACCTCCCCAACCAGAGGGTAAAATTCCTTAGACGACCAGTGTGGAACTACCAATGAGATATCGAAACTTCCGTACATGTAAATACTGACCGATTTTATCTTTTGGTCGTCAGAGTAATTAGTATGATCTATGGCAGTATGGCCAATCTAAGCAGATTTCACATTTTTGTGAATTTTGATAAAGACAAGTTACACAATAAGAAAACTTTATTTATCATGTATAATTTTGTCAGTTTTCGATGAAAGATTTTTTCAATCTCATCACTGGATTTAATTTTGAAACAGGAGGTTTATTTCGATTCAAACTATCTGAATGGTCTGTAAATGCAAGTCCCAGTAGCCCAGTCCCTGAGTACAAGTTGAAAAGCTTACATAGTTAGCAGTCCTCGCAAAGTCTTTAGAAGTTAATACGTGCAAGTAAACTACTTTATCGTCCAGCACTAAATGACATGTGCTCAAAATCACGCATGCTTGAAAATTATCTCAACAAGTATGCGATAAGTACAGTACTGGTGGTGTTCTCTTTTCTAATCAAAATTAGCATTCCATTGTTATCTGTATGCCGTCACAACGCTGTTTACCCACTCGTAACCGTTCTTTTTCATTGTTGTGCGCTTGCGCATCTACATTTGTTTTGATGTTTTCAATAGTAACTAGTTAGGAAACAATGTACGTTATTGGAGTTTATAAAATCCTTATATGATATATATGGATGATATATGTCTTCAGATCATTGAAATTTGTACCGGTTTTAGGAGCCTCTGAATACTTCAATCTCTGTTTAATATAATATTTGGTTGGAGGCTGGGCTCGTGAATCGTGACAGTAGAGCGCCAACACTTAAAGTTGGTGGAATAAAATTACTAAGCCAGGAATTTGTGTTATTATATTATAGTATAGTAAAATTGTAAAAAGACGTGTTGCGCTGACCCCAAGTGATTAGGAACAGGGCAGGAAGATGATGATAATATAATAAAATTGACACCAAAGACACCAAATGGTTGGGAACAGGGCAGATAGATGATGACAATGGTATAGTAGAATTGGGTGAGGTGCAGTGAACGAAATTCATCCGCAATATGTACTTGACCTTTGCGTGGTTTTTTTCCCGAGTAAGTAACATTTTTCAGGTGCATTTAGGCATGTCCGTTATATTGTCATTGTTACTATCTACAGCTAAAACAACTTTATGGACGTAATCTCGTAGATAGGTAAAGTATTTTGTTTCTAATATACGATACGATACCTAATGCGAATTTAGGTAGCACGTACCAGCTCTTTGGTAGTTTTTAACGCAACAGTTGCTTGCTATGCAAGCTGCATCGACACCATCGAAGCGAAATGCCCAGTCTGCAATGGAGCAGACGGAATTTATCAGTGTTTGTCTGTCCATATACAGATTTGATGTATAGCTGATAGCCGTAGTTGGTCGTAAAACTTAATAACTGTTTGCCTGATTTGCATAACACTACGCATATTTAATTTTGATAAAACAGCAGTAGGCGCCTAGACGTCGCGTCGATTCTTAAAGAATGTTAATTTTATGTATAAACCCTGTAGGGTTATTTGTAAATTTGTTTAGGTTCGCAATAGAAACTTAGAAATTAGCAGAAGAGAGATGTAGAACCCTACACAGTAAGTGATTTCTTATCTACGTACAACTTAATCAACTCAGTTATTGTATCTATGATGACCTCTTTAGAAGTCGTTAAAATTTTGACCAAAATTGATGTTTTTTTTTTCTAATGAGCACAAATAAATTCCTTTAAATACTAATCGAATAAACATAAGGGCGTGGGCGAACAACATTTAATTTAAGTATATTTTATTTATACATATATTTTTATGGAATGTAGAGGTATTTTAATTGATATGATCAAGATCAAGAACACTATAGATCGGTGCCATATAGGTACGGTTTGTCATACAGAAGCGCTTCCGGTTAGAAGAAGCAGGGGATTTTTTAATTTCTTGACATCATCTCACCGGTGCCAGTGGTAAGCGATTATGATTTTAGTTTTTAGTCGCCGTCACTCAGTTCAAGTAAAGAAATATCAAGGTAGGCGTTCTTGTTTACACTGCAATTATTATGTCGATGCTGCAGGCGCATCCGCGACTGAAACGAGGCATAACTGTAACAACATACATTCTACTAAAAGCCAGAATAGTTGCTAAGCATCGGCATCGGATATTCGCGTATAAACTTCACCCCATTGGTCGCCTCGTCATTCACAAAACAATGGCCACTGGAATTTCGTACCGCAACAAACATTCGCGGAAACTTGGCGCCTCCCATTCATTTCAGTGCATTCATGTCTGCCCTGCAGACGATGTTTAACCACGCCTTCCGGTGTAGCCTCACACCTCACACAGCTATACCACTGCCTAAAACAATTTCAATAAATCCCAAATCAAGTAGGTGCTAATTACTTACTAAAGGGAAGGCCTGCGACATGTATAAAGGAGTTTCATTATAATGTGTGTTAACAACCCATTACTTCCCCACTGCAGGGGCACGGGTCACTTCCCATAACTCAGGAAGGTTTAGGCTGTACTTCAGACACGGTGGCCAAGTCCGGAATGTCCGGACAACAAGGTTGTGGGGCTAGTGGCCAACCCCAGCGTTAGAAGTTTTCAAGCCGCCTATAAGGTTCTGACATGGCTTAACGACTGCTATCGATAGCAGCCGACACCAACGGCTTAACGTGCCTTGCGAAGCACGGAAGGTCGAGATAAATGCCACTAACAGTCAAACCCATCCAGGTAATGACCGTGTCTGTAGTCAGTTAATCTGTGTGATCAATGCGACCACGCAAGCCGCAATGAGTCACGACCGCTTCATTATACATATACTTACATAAATACAATTTATTTCAGTCAAAATTACAAATAAATAACACGTCAATCTTAAATACTACAACTTAGGGACTAGAAAAGCCTGAGCCTTAGTCAAAAAGTCCGACCCGCAGCGCCCCTTGCAAAATAATATAACATAATATATAGGGTGAGTTAAAATTAGTTCTTGATACGAAAGGCTATGCATGTGCTCATGAAAACAAACAACTTTCCCTAAGGAACCCATAGCCAAATCGCAAAAAAAAATTTGGTCTCTTCATACAAATCGATCAGCTGAGCGGCCAAATTAGTATGAAGAGTAAAAAAATTTTTTTGCGATTTGATTATGGGTTATTTAGGGAAAGTTGTTTGTTATCATGAGCACATTCATAGCCTTTGGTATCAAGAACTAATTTTAACTCACCCTATATATTATGTTATATTATTTTGCAAGGGGCGCTGCGGGTCGGACTTTTTGACTAAGGCTCAGGCTTTTCTAGTCCCTAAGTTGTAGTATTTAAAGTCACCCTGTATAAATGATTGTTTCGGCATTTTTTTTTAATTAGGAAAAATAATACATAAAAAGCACAACTGCGAATAACTTTTCTAAGTATTACATCTCAGTCTACGTAAACACTCCTGAACTTAGTTTTTTTATGGTACATTTGCAGTAATATGATAAATTATGACTTTTGAGGAATAACAAATTAATTACATATTGTTTTCCATTACCTTTACAATTAAAGTCCAATAGCTGTAAACTAAACTCAGAGCGATATAAAAGTAGAAAAATCGCACGGACAAACGAAGCAAAATAGGTGAAAAAGTAGTCAGTCGGTAATAGTCAGTCAACTAGTCGGCAGTTTTAGGACCAATAGTCAGTAGATAAAATCTGTAATCGCGCAAGACTTGGCGGAGACACTGCCGTGCCCCCATCGGGCCAGCATAAATTTTAACGCGACTGTCGTCCTAGCGAAAGGTTACATTTTTTGCCTGACTACCCAAACGGAGTGCATTTTTAAAATGTACATAATTACTTTCTATGTACTTTTGTCCGTTTTATTTTTATCGCCTGTATGTAGCCAAAAAGGCTTAATTCATTATATCATTATGAAGTGCCGGGTGTTGGTAAATAAATAGTCTTGATGCTCAGATTGATATCGGACTGACTCGGTGGCTAAGTGGTTAGCGATCCTGACCTCTGATCTGAGAGTCGTGGGTTCGATCCCCACACAGGGCAAACTTTTCTGTGATGAGCAGAATTGTTTGCTCTGAGTCTGAGTGTATTATATCTATATATGTATGTATTTAAAAGTATATGTGTATGTATATCAGTCTCTGGTTCCCAAGATACAGGGAATCCTAGTTTGGAGCCAGATGACCGTGTGTGATTTGTCCCGGATATTATTATATAGAAATGACATTTTATACAGTCAATGATTAATAGGATTATAATTGTATTTACTATTTCACTGAAGTTCTTACAGTTACTTAGAGAGATACTGCTGGTGTCTCCTGTTTCTGTCTCATCGAGGTCAATCGACAAACAGCGCTGTGCTCGAGTAATCGAGTAACGTTTTGCCGTGTCGATATCATATCCACGCGCCTGCGCATGGTGTGACGAATTCAGCTGGCATGCGAAGTGATTCAGACCAGGTTTGAAAACCTACACAGTATAATGTTTTATCAAATTAGGGCCTTAAGATGGGTTAAATCTCAATAATAATAATAAATTGCTATATTGTACTTAATATAATACTTGAAATACAGTAATATAAAAGATATTTCATTCTTCTCCTATAGAGTGGCACAAAGTTAGTTTGTGTACGATTACGTGCTGTCACAACATCGACTGATATCTGTTGTTGCACTAAAATTAAGTTAATTGAATAAAATTATACAAATATTAACCTTGGATGTGTACAAAATATTCTGTGGACCCTAGTTTTGGGCTTACTGCAAAATTGTTTGAAAACAGAACATACATGTACCTATGTTAAAGAAAAAAAACCGCAAAATTGACGACATTTTATAACCTATAAGGACGATTTTATAAACTAATTTGAAAGAAGAGCAATAAAAAACATGTAAAAGTTTGTAACACATGTAAAACGATATCGGAAATTGGGTACTATAAGAAAATAGAATCGCTATAGTCACTTATCCAACTTACTAATGTCACAGCAAAATGTACGAATTTATTTATGATTAGACATTTTTTTTAAATTCTTAATTGGTAAGCCTTGGCATGATCTCAACTGATAGTAAGTGATGATGATACCGAAGATGGAAGCGGGCTTACCAAGATTCCCCAACGCAATGGAGAACTGGCTATCTTATCTTCATGCTGGAAGTGGCCGGAACACATCAACGCTATATTATGTCTTTCGTTTAAGTTTTGTCCCATATCAATCAATCGACTGATCTGAAATTATTTTTGTAAGTACAACGGCGGCGGGGCTCCGTCACTGAAGAGCTAACATTCATGTGCATGTTCAAATCAAATGTTGAGGTGCGGGGTTGAACACGAAAACGTGTTCAAAACACGTGTTTTGTAAGAATGATGGATTGGACGCGAAGCCAGAGGCCAAGTCGATTCAATACATTCTGATGTGTCTGCCCTGACTGTTGGAATGTCAAAACTGTACGCGTAGATTCCCAACGAAACTGACAACTGACGCTTAGTATGACGAACGAGAATGTAATAAAAGCAGGACTTTCTTATTTATTTAACCTGCCCGCGCCCCAGTGCCCCAGCTATAGGAAAACTATGGATTTTTTGTGGGATTTAAACTGTACAACCGTGACCTTGATGTGACGTGATGTATGAGACAAACAAAACAAACACTTTACAGTCGCTCTTGGAATGTCGTTTGACAGTGATCACTGATCAAATAAAGTGACGCTAGCACAAATATTGCGTATTTTTTTATTAATTAGAAGTAGCGTGTAATGTAATGTGTAGGCCATTATGGTTTATAATGTGATTGTGATTTAAAAATGATCGTCTCATTTATACATTGTTTTATCGATGATCGGTTATGTAGTGCGTGACGTAAAATAAGATAACGTTCAGTTTTTGCTCGCGTATTCTGTTAGATATAGCCATTAGCTTTGTATGGTTTTACCCGACTGCTCAAATGAAGGGTTTTTTACCCGTATACAATACGGGTGTTTACAGTGGTTATAATGACATTATGTCTAGCGCTTCAACTCATGATACTGATCAAATACCGGAAGACGCAGTATGGGCAGGCCTCCGACTCGGTGGACCGACGACCTGGTGAAGGTTGCGGGAAGCCGCTGGATGCGAGCCCCACAGGACCGGTCGGTGTGGAAATCCTGCGCCCAGCAGTGGGCGTCTTTCGGCTGATGATGACTGATCAAATACATCGGTTGCCTAAGAAACCCATCATAAAGGCAAATGTCAAAGATCAGGAAATTCCTGGAAAAGCCTGATTGTTGACAACTCCAGAGCAAAATCACGGGCAATAAACTCAACCGCTAAGCATCTTGTATACAGATACCAAAAATCAACTGTAGTATTAGTTGAAATCGCCACTGTATTGCCATGTCAAATCAGATTCAGCGCGGTCTGTAGCCGACCTGACGACCGATGTATCAGCGACTTGGAATGCGAGAGGAAATCACGTTGACCCCTAACGCTTCCTTTTTTGGGCATCAGAAAGTCTGTAATAATCCTGCGCACGGCTGTGACTTGAGGAATCCATTGTTTTACTTTGAATACGAAATGGGCAGTTAAAAAAAAGGCAGATAGTTTTTGTGACGTTAGTATCAAAAGAAGATTAATCTGTCAATTTTAATTTTGTTCTTTCAACAAGAGCCTATCGTAAAATGAGTGACTCAGTGGCTCGGTGGTTAGCTCTCCTAAGTACTGCTAGTCCGATTCTTACCCTGTGCAAACATTTCTGTGATGTGCAGCCTGAGTCAGGGTGTATGGCATCTATATATGTACATAATACATATTTATGTGTTGTATACAGTCGCCCGTTCCTTTTTTGGAATCCTAGTTTGGGACTGATTGCCATAAGCGATTAGTTTCTTGTATTTATCAAATCAAAACAATTTATTCGCAGTAGGTAGTAAACTGTAAACTTTTAGCAAGGGTTCTTTTTTGGTCTATCTAATACGAAGCTCCACTTATAACTTGTCTATACAAAATCCTCGAACTCATTGGGAAATGGGAAGTATTACGGAGAGAAGCAACTCCGTCCAACAAATTTTTAATTTTTGATAGGTACTGTGGTAATGAATGAGTGACACAATTCCTTTATGTACGGATATTTCTACCCATATAGGAACTTATAGGTATACAAGGGCAATGTACTCTCCGCAGTTTGTGTAATATTTTTTTAAATACTACAGTAATAATTGTCCGAGTGAAGCCCGGAGGAATGCGCATAAAACGGGCCATTGGGATTAAAATATTTCCCTGTAAGTATTTATAGAGCATTGGTAGGTGTTCGAGTCGGTTCGCGTCTGTCGGTTGGTCGATAATGTGTGAGACAGCGTGGCACCGACCGCGGCGAGACGGGGCACAGGCACATCCCGGATTTGGTCGGGATCACGCACCACTTGCAAACGAGGGTTATAAAAGCTGGCAGTTGTTTTTTTTTTAATAGCGCGCGGAACAAAAATTAGGAAGGCCTTCTGAAATACTCAGACTTTCTTCAGACGGGCCGCAGGTTTGTCATAATCCCGGATTTGGTCGGGATCACGCAGCACTTGCAAACGAGAGTTATAAAAGCTGGCAGATGTTTTTTTCAATAACGCGCGGAACGAAAATAAAGGGAGCCTTCTGAAATAACTACTCAGACCTTTTTTCAGACGGGCTGCAGGTTTGTCATAACCCCGTATTGGGTCGGGATCAAGCAGCACTTGCAAACGAGGGTTATAAAAGCTGGCAGTAGTTTTTTTTTAATAGCGCGCGGAAAGAAAATGAAATGGCCTTCTGAAATACTCTGAAAAAATTGTTGCTGTCAGACGTCATACGTATTTCATAAAGTATTGTGCTCGATGTTTCGTAATTCGACCATGTGTAAGCTTTTTACGAACTGACTGGTTTTGGTTGGTTTTATTTATACTCATAAAATTTAACTATTTTCCCCTTTATTCAAATCGAAAAAAAAAAAATTCACTTTTTGATCAACTACACAGAACGAAAATAGTTCTTCAATCAAAGAAACTTATTTCAGTCAAGAGATTTCCAGTTTCCTATATAAGGAAAAAATAAATTACTCGGATTAAGACATAAAATGTTTCAAAGTTTATCATTTAAACGAACCAACTAAATACTCGAAACAATAGCATGTGGACTCTTTTTTTAAAAAGTATATTACTCATTCCAAGAGCGTAATGATTTTAAATCACACAATTATCAATTAGGTGTAATTTGATACGTTTTTCGATTAAAATATATTATTTTTAGTTTCAACTTTTGTTGGTACTTAGATGGAGAAGCAGACGTTCTTGTATCAAGAGGTTTCGATTCTAAATTAGAAAAATGATATTAGTTGAATTGAAATTTAAGGCTTTTTCTAACATTACGATGATTTTCCGTCCAAATATTTATCTGCATGACACCAATAACTTTATTTCTTGGATTTAATATGTTTCTATTTCATGGTAAGATTGACTATTACTCTCTGATAATTATCTGTTATTTAAGCTAAGATCTTAAAATCTTTTGTATTAAAGTGAAAATTACTTGATATGAAAGATTCCTATATTTCCATTAAATTTTATAATTATTTAAAGAAAATTTTATTTTATACAGGGTGTTAATTTGGTCGCAGATTTCCGATCTAGGGATTAAATTATTCAAAAACTGAAGAACTGCAAAAAATACTTTTAACACAAACTTTGACGGCTAGTACAACTAGTTTATGTTAAAAGTATTTTTCGCGAAATTCTTCAGTTTTTTGAATAATTTAATCCCTAGATCGGAAGTCTGCTACCAAATTAACATCCTGTATAAAATAACATTTTCTCTAAATAACTATAAACTATAAAATTAGTGTGTTGATTTATTGTGCAGAGTGTTGAGTGAGAAGAAGAAGTTGTTCTATTTTTTGGATAATATCACTACTAAATAGGAAGTCTGTAACAAAATTAACACTCTGTCTTAAAATATACAATTATTTTTCACAACAATTATCGTGTTTATATGATCAGCACTTTCAACTTGGCAAATACAGAATCTTTCACTTATATTTTTTCTAGGACTCGATAATTTTATAGTTAAAAGTACTTAAAAAAGTTCCAGTTTTTTATTTATTTATCAAAAATAATGAAACTTATACCTATAAATATAACAAAGTAAGTATCTACGAAAGTATACAATTCAAAGACTACCAAATCCACAGCCAGCAGTTAGCTTAAAATTAAAAAGATAAATTGTTGTTCCGTCAACTGAGCTAAGTGACATAGGCAACTGGTTACAACAATTACATAGAGATACCAACTTTACTTCATCACTAATTTCGACGTGATATGTTTTTAAATGGTTATTATAGCCACAGATTCGTAACTGTAGCATGAAAATGATATCGACTTAAAATTTTTGGTTTTGATGAAAAAAAATATTACAGAAAAACTTTTAGAAAGATGGTTTCTCTACTTATTTTTCAACCTTATTATTGCCTTGTTCTGTTACAGTTCTCAGTAGGACATTGTAATACATAGAAATTAATTTTATGAGCTAAATCAAGATTCTAGATGTAACGCATATTTTCAACATTTTTATTTTCTTTTGACGCTCAGGACAATGCATTTCGATAGCTGCTTTGAGTTAAAGTAAATGTCCAAAATAAAATTACGATTAAGATTAAAACAAATATAAATATACGCTAACTTAATGAGGGAAGCGTGCAGACAACAGTGACTTAACAATAAAAATGACTGCCTACAGATTTAGGATTTATATAACATGAGCTGGCATAATGTCATAGCAAGTCGTAATACCGTAACTTGTGTACGATAAGGTACAAGTGTGACGTTGCTTTGGGTAATTTACATGAAAGACATGATAAATTTAAAAGAAGGTCGAATCCCTTTGCGGTGGCGCTCTCAAGCTCATATTTGCCAGATTTCTCCTTTTGTTTTTTGATGACATTGTCGATCTCCAGCGTTCTGAAAACGATTAATTTATTAGCCATAATATGATAAATTATCTAAATTCAATCAAATCGTAAAATAGAAGAGCATAGTATGTATGAATTTATAATAGATTTTTAAATATTCAGGTCAAAATTGCTTACAAGTTTTTGAACAATGAGTCCTTCTATAGATTCTGAACTTGAAAATTTTATTTTTCCTGACAGTCTTCTCTGGGGTGGAACTAAGTAGTCCAGTTGTACAGGGTAATTTGAAGAGTGATTTTTATCTGAAATCAACAAAATTAAATATAATAAAAAAATACCCTGAGACAAGGAGCCCTTGGCAATACCGTAAGTAGCACTGTCAAGGGCTTCCATGCTTCCTCATCTATATAATTATCTACCAAGTAGGTAGGTAGACGATATTAAAAAATAAAAACAAAACAAAAAGGACAAAAAGGAAATGACAAAAGTACGAAAAGACAAAAGAGAATCAAAAAGTTTAAAATATGTTAGATTCTTACCATGGTCTTCAATGTTTCCAATATTTGTAATGCATTTTCATTTGTAAGTTGACTTTGCTTCAACTTTAGGAGCATGACAAACGAGGTTTCCCAATATTTGTAAAAAAACAAAACCTGTTCTTTGTACAAAGATAAATCTGAAATAACATTATTAAACTTATATGGGTTTGATCATAGTTCAAAAGAAAATCAAAATTTAAAACTCTTCATACATTGGTCATCACAGGGTGCATGCAAACTGGGTAGGTATACTAACCCCTTCACTACAGTAGCAGTTTAAGAATATCCTGTATTCTGTACATTATGTAAGTATATTCAGATAAACTTTTTGTAACAACGCGTGTATAGTGTTTATTACCAACATAAATGAACTTTCACATTTTTATTCGTGAACTGTTGAAAGTTTTGAATTGGTATTTCAGCTTTTTTTTTCATTTAGTTACCACCTCTTCCCAAGGCTCGTTATTTGTATTCAGCCATAATACATATTCTGATGTATCTGAAATTACATAAGTTGCATTAATAAAGTCAAAGAGTTGATAGACGGTTTACATTGATCTGTGTTTAACTGTACTAATATAATTTAGTTGATTAAATTCTCACAAGTTAAGAGGTTTCATCACTTTTATCTTTTTTTTTGATAATTTAAAAGTCAAATATTGTGCAGCAGCTGATGGCTTATAATTATGATTGGCCGTCATACGCTATACAGCAGTCAGGTTTGACTACAGCCTGGCTTCATCCAGGGGGAGTGATGCACTAACAACTAGCTACATAACGATGGAACGGTTTCTTCGAAGTCAGCTCAGATGTATGACCAGGAATTTACTTGAGTATAAAACTGCAGTCCAGACACTGCAACACAGTCCGTGCAGTATGATGCTCTTGCTCCACATGGGTCTTATTGCGCTAGTACTGTATTCGTCCTGCTCGTTGTTCTGCCTTGATAGCATGGTTCTATCTCCGTTGGAGCAAGACAAATACACCATAAGCAGGACAATTTACGCGCTAGGACGCAGGTGGAGCAGAAGCATGACTGCACAACTTCCACTGCAAGTGGATGGACAGCTGTCTCAAAGCTCAGGAGGCCACATCCCCGCAGATTCGTATCTGCTGTCGTCAGCTTGGTTAGGGTGTAGAGTAAAAAGGGGGCCCAATGATGAAAATCAAAAATATTAAGCATACCAGTAACCAGCGGAGTAGGTAGCTTTTTAATCAGTAACTGGACTTACCGCGAAATCTTTCAATTACATCTTGGGGAGTATCCCACGACGCAAGCAGTGTATTTAGAAGCCTCATCCATTTTCTTCAGTGAGGGTTCTTCAATTCACAATTCACTTCAATCTATCAATTAATAAACTAATAACAAACTATTACATGACAAATCAAGTTTACCGCCTTGGACGGACGAAAAGCGCGGGATGCAGAGTTAAGGGTTGCCAGTTATTTTATCTTTATTTTACCCATTTTTTATTTTTACTTCAAAACTCTATTTTTTACCAGCATAGGGCTAGCCAAAAGGATGGGTTATTATACGTTATCTCATACCCTATGTACGTATGAATGAGGAAAAAATCGTTCATTGCCCGCGGCAGCTGATCTACTGAACAAATTTTGGCAAATGAGATGTCGAGATCGAAAGTGTCCTAGCTAGGCTTTAAACATACAGGATGTTTAAAAAGTGCATTTGAAATTTGGTAATAATTGTGACTCATGAAACTAAACAACTTTCCCCAAGGAACCTATACTCAGTTCGCAAAAAAATTTTGGACTTCTCATCTTTGCCCGATCTTCAACATCCTCTTCAGTGAGGTCATTTTCTCTCATGTCCGCTCTCTCAACGTCAAGCCGGCGCTTCCTGGGCCTTCCACGGGATCTAGGGCCATCAACGATAAGTTCAAGGCATCTTTTACCGACGTACTCTGGCGGTCTGCGGCTTACGTGACCAAACCATCGGAGACGACTTTCCTGCAATTTGTCCGCTACGTCTCGGACACTGAGGCTACCACGGATCTACCTTCAAGAAAAGAGCGTACTCCCAAATCAAAGGCCGGCAACGCACTTGTGACTCCTCTGGTGTTGCGGGTGTCTATGGGCGGCGGTAATCGCTTACCATCAGGTGATCCGTCTGCTCGTTTGCCACCTCTGCTATAAAAAAAAAAAAAAAAAAAAAAAACGGATGTGCTCGCAGATGCGATCGAGTCGCGTAACGCCACACATCCACCGCAGCATTTTCATCTCCGCGACGTGAAGCTGCTGGACATGTCTTCAAAGGACTGGCCACGTCTCGCTGCCATAGAGTAGTACGGGG
Source organism: Coleophora deauratella (assembly GCA_958295455.1). Classification (NCBI taxonomy): domain Eukaryota; kingdom Metazoa; phylum Arthropoda; class Insecta; order Lepidoptera; family Coleophoridae; genus Coleophora; species Coleophora deauratella. The sequence continues at coordinate 10,826,592 of OY282402.1, forward strand.
CGTATGATGCACTTGTACACGAGGCCCTTCAACTTCACCGGCATCCTGCGGTCGCAAATAACCCCGGTGACTTCCCGCCATTTCGCCCAAGCTGCGCTAATCCGGGCATGAAACTCATGGTCGATTAACCCAGACTCGTGCAGGACAGATCCAATGTATCTAAACTTGTCCGTCTTAACAACGGACTCTGCGCCTACCTTTATGGGTTCGGGTTTTTCACGTATATCATAAGGACCCTATATATCATCACTGTGAGTGAATTTCAGAATGGTGGAAGGTAAGCATCATAATGTAAAACCATGAACCCAAAATTTACTTAACTAAATCCTGATAAAAGCGAAGATGGCTTGATGAGTGGGACAGGTTTGACGATCAATGGAAGGAGGTGGCTCGGGTGGTGAAATCGAGTGGAGACCTTTGCTCAGCAGTGGAATAGTGTAGGCTAGTAAAAAAAATTATGAAAAATCATATGGACAGAGCTCGGCTCATTCTTGATATTATCCGGTAGATCTATTTGCACTTTTAACATTTTGCTCTTTTAACATATTTTTGAACACTTAATCATTTTGCGCTTTTAATTACTATTTAAAAACAGGCGCAGCGAAAATGTGTTTTTATATGTAGTTAAAATTTTTACCTCTGTCAATATTCAGGTATTGTTTAATAAATAAAAAAATTAACCTTTAATAATTTAGTTATTATGAGAATTAAAAGGAAAAATATATAATTAATTTACATTTGTTTAATCAAAAATCCCGAACAACGTGGAGGTAACGGGGCCAGTACAGAACACCTACTGCTGTCATCGACACAGAACTATCCAGACTGAACATCGCCTGTTGCGCTTTTTAAGAGACCAGACTCCTCGATGAAGGATCTTTACGACAGGCTTCTTACACATTTTTTTGTTTTTTTTTTTTATGTCATAGGTGGCAAACGTGCATGGGGATCACAAGCGATTATTCTGGAAGGCAAAGATCCCGCTGCCGTGCGTGAGCACAGAGTTGGCTTCGCTGTCAGAAACGACTTACTGAAGTCCATCGAACACCCTCGTGGCATATCGGAACATGTAATGGTGTTGGGTTTAAAAATCAGTTGCAGTTTTGTCACGACAATATCCGCCTATGCTCCACCACTTACATCAACCGATAAAACTAAAAAGCAGTTCTTTGACCAACTGGCCGACGTGATACCAGGCGTGAATTCCAGTGATCACCTGTTGATTTTGGCCGATTTCAATGCCCGATAACTCGGCAAGATAACTCAGCATAGCCTGAATATATTGGTGACCACGGCGTTGGCAAACTAAACGATAACGGCCAACGTGACGTTTACTGGAATTTCGCTCTAAACATCTGCTGTGCATAACCAATACCTACTTTAAAGGCAAATTATCGCGAAAAGGGACTTCCGCGAGATTCTACATACGTGATACTTTCACGGTGCCGATTGCGACACCGATCACTCTTTGGTCGTGACGAGTGTCAGTTTCACTCACAATAATATCCATTCGTACGAAACACCCGGCAGGAAGAAATTTAACTTTAATCATGCAGGTCCAAAAGTTTGAGGAAATGGTAAGAAGTGAAACAGCGCATCAGTTACAGAGGAGTGGTACAAAGTTAGAAAACTCCTAACAGACACGGCAGGTATGGCTTTCGGATACCAGGAGAACAGAATTCAGGACTGTTTTGCCGAAAACCTTGAGCAATTATGAATAACCTTTGCTCGACATAAAACGTAAAGCTGCATTGAATCACCGCATAAACCCCGGTCTCGATACGCAGCAAGAGCTTCGAGAGGCCAAAGCAGCTCTTCAGCGAAGCATACGTTACTATGCTAACGCGTATTGGACTGGGCTTTATCGTACGATACAGTCGTGTGCAGATACCGGGAATCTCAGAGTTTCTGCGGTTTGTATTCAAGCATAAAGCGGGCTATAGAGCCTATTTCCAAACAAACAGCCCCTCTAAAGGAAGTGGATGGCACGGTTATCAGTGACAACCGTCGCAAAATGGAACGCTGGATAGAACACTATACCAGTCTCTACTGTCGGAGGCTTTCGAAAGTATGCCCAAATTGGCTACCTATCGTTGAGGAACTATACCAGGCTGTTGAGCAGCTGAAACACGGCAAGAGTCCTGGCAGTGTTGGCACCCAAGCCGATATAGTAAATCTTAAGTGCTTATTGCCAATCTTGCACAATCTGCTGTGCAAGTGCTGGGAAACGGGGCAAGCAGAGAGGGCTTGTATACTGCCATTGAACGCATTGGGTGTCCACCGACCGTGAACATCTTTTCGTTGACAGCCTTTTGTTTGCTGACGATGCAGCCTTCACTGTGAGTATGGCGAGCGAGCTCCAGTGTATCATGGACAAATTTTCCCAAGCCGTTGCTTTGTTCTCCATGTCCATTAACGCCAAAAGACGGTAGTGCTTTTTCAAGGTTGTGAAAATCCGCAAGCTATTTTGCTGACAAGTCTTGTTACCTTGGATCGACCGTATCAAACAATCTCTCGCTCGATGTGGAGATCGACATTCGTATTGGCAAAGCAGCGACCACGTTTGGGTAGCTGAGTGCAAGAGTATGGGACAACAAACATCTTACAGTAAGACCAAGATGGGTGTTTATCAGCCTTGCATACTCAGCATACTCTTGTATACTCGATGCAGTTGCGCAAGCGCAAAGAAACGTTGGGAGACCGCTATTGCGCTTCAAGGACTGTGTGAAGCGTGACATGATAGCGTTTAATATTGATCACCAAGGCTGGGAAAATCTTGCTGAGGACAGAGATAAATGGCGCAAACGCGTGGACAACTTATGCGACGAAGCCTGTTTTGAGGTTTTGACCGACAAGAGAAATCGCAGACATCAAACCGCTGCTAATCCGTCGTTTTCCACTAACTTCCTCTACCATAGCTGTGGTAGACTATGCAGATCTCATATCGGGCTGTATAGTCGCCAAAAGCAGTACATCCGCAACACTGACTAAATCGTCTGCCATAGACGACCAAATATTAATTTAAATATTCGGAAAATCAAAGTTTTTAAATATTTTTTTCAGAATTAAGTCTTTTTTACAATTAAGGATAAAAAAGTATTCTAAATATTTACGAAGATTTGCAACCGTAAATGCTGAATTTACCAGGTACTCAGGGAGAGTTTTTATAATGGCAACACTTACATACTGGCAAGAAAGATTTGAATGTAATTGTTTCGTTTAAGAGTGTCTGTTTCTTGACCGGAAAACGAATACATGATACAGTTTTAATTTAAAATCTACACATAAATGTAATATTGAGACAAGAAAGTTTAAGTTCTTGATGCAATACACATAGCTATTTTTGGTTCTAGCGTCAAAAATCTGGAATGAAGTCAAACTCGATGATATTATAAAAATTATGTTTTCATCTGACAATGCCAGCATTCTTCAAGAAAGATTACTGTAGTTCTTAATTTATATAGATTGCGATAGTTTCATTCAAATTATAATTCTTGGATCAAGTGGGGATTACCAAGACTTTTCACTTTTACGCTAAAAATGAGTAACATTTTTATGTAAGCAATTCTTTTTTACTTCAATACTGTACATTTTGTACTAAAATTTTTTCAAAATCTATGAAAAAAATTATAATTCTTTAAGGATGTCTTAGTATCAATTTAAGTCAAGTAAATTATTTTCGATTAAGATATTTATAATTTGATTTGAAAAACATGGTGCAAGACATATTTGCGTCTTAAAGTAAGATATCTTTTCTATCTGTGTATGTAGTTTACAACTTTGTATGGAATGTCTTTTACGTTTTGAGTAAAATAAGTTTCTTCGGGAAAGTGTTAAAGATAACGTAAGATAAATATACTTCATTGCACAGTGACGTAAGTAACGTAAGATAAATAACAGTGTTCAGTTACATGAATTAAAATCATAAAATATTTTTTTCTAGTTATTTTAGAAAGACTATGTTATGACAGAAACGGTATATTTATTCTAAAAACCCTTTGTTTCGGTTACACATTGGTCATGGACTTACATATTATCATTTCACTTAACACCACTAAAATAATATAAAAATAAATCAAAATAGTTGACAATTAGAGGTAACTTTGTGTTTTTTTTCCTAGAAAATTTTTGTAACAATATTATTTTGGCTATTGTCATCCTTTAGAAATATAACGTATTTACTTTGGTGTTTCTTTTTTTATCCGCTATTAGTACCTAAGCCCTTGGCATTATCTCACCTTGTGGTAAGTGACACCATTTCACACCTCGTCTTAAATCCACTTTCTGATAATCATATCTAAAAGTATATGTTTGTTCTTGTGCTTAGGATTTTGCTCTTAGATTTGGAGCAAAATTCAACATATTTTGCAAATTTTATAGCACCCTAAGGTTAATTATAGGTTCATTAACCGACTTCAAAAAAAGGAGAAGGTTCTCAATTCGTCGGAATCTTTTTTTGGTATGTATGTTCACCGATTTGGAAAATTCACGCCTGAACCGATTTGGAAAATTCTTCTTTTGTTTAAAAGGGTATACTTCACAGGTGGTCCCATATAAATTTTATCATAATCGATTCAGCGGTTTTTGAGAAAATCATCAAAAACATAGCAAAATTGGAGTTGTTGCGATTGAAGTCGGTTGTTTTTAACGTATTCAGCGTGGTCAATTATATTTCTTTATTGAAAATATCTTTAATGGAAAGAATAAAATAATTATGTTTAAATGAAATCTATTTATAATGAAAATTTTATGAAATGAAATTTTGTTAAGCAATCGAAAAATTAAAACATTCGATGTTTCCTTCCACAAAAGACTTTCTGGTATATTTTAGTTGTAATTTACGGGAATTTATGTATTAGTTACGTAAGATACGAGTCAATCAGTACTATGAAATTGGGCCATAAGTTTTAAATAAGCCTAAAAACGTGCAAATCTTAAGAGCAATCACCTCAAACAAAGTAGAATATACCGCTGGATCGGCCAGCCTAGGAATAAGATCCGCAGTTATCAGAGATCTTATTCCTAGGCTGGCCGATCCAGTCACTCGTATTGCTACAATAATACGTTGTGATAGCACAGCAACTGCGCAAGGGCAGTTCGATGGAGTGTAGTGAAACTAGTGAAGTCTAGGGACAGCAAACTACAGTTTCTATTTGCAGCCTCTGTCGGTACGTTACGTTGGCCTTTTGCTTGACTATGTCTATGAGTGTTCCTAACACTAACTTTGACGATTTTTTATTAAACTAGACTGAATCATAATAAGTTGTATAATAAGTAATTAAAAACTTAATTTCCATATCATATTTCATACATAAGTAAATAAAACATATAATTAAGACAAGAATCAACTGAAGCAAATGGTAGTGGCTCTGCTTATGCCACTCAAAGATTGTGTCTCTTGAGCGTGATTTTCAGCCACTGCCTCCACAGCGACAACAGCGGAGTAGTGGAGGGCTAATTAGAATTTCTATTATATATTATACACATAATAATAACCAACTATGTTCTGAGAATGCAATAATAGTACTATAACAAGTAGACGACTCTGTTGACGAAATGAAATCGAAGTACGGTCATCCTTGTTGTAAGTTTCTTTCTCAGATGTTTTTGATCTAACTAGTTTGTGCGTGCTCAAGATGACTATATCCGGCTGATCGATTTGTATGAAAATATTATTTTATTTGCCACAGTTTAACAACAGTTTGCCTTGTAGAGCCTACTTACTTATTCTAATGTCTTACATTACAAAAACTGTATGCAATTACCTGCTACAGTAAGTACACTGTAGGTTTTTCTGTTTTTGCAAGGTGACATGGCTAGGTAGGGATTCCGCCTGACAGAGTTCAAAGTATATGACAGATTCCCAAAACACGATTTTACCTTAGTCTTGATGGTTTCGGCGATAGAGGTCAGATTCCATGTTGTCATTTTCCAACTCAGATATTTTCCAACTGCTCCTGATTGTTTTATTGTATCGCAACGCAACATTGTAACTGAGGCTATCTCTTTTTGACCCGTGTTACTCGTCGACGTGTAAACGCATGCGGCGATGACCGTGTTTTGAAAGGGATGCCGCTTTAGGTAGCCGAGACTACCGCGGTAGCCATTACCCATACCCATTGAGCCTTTAGGAGCACTGGAATTTGCCACAGAACCAACAACCTATAAATCAAGACTCTCTTAAATGACTTGGCCCACTGGGTCATCTTTGCGGAAAGTCACCAGTCGCCTTTCTTGCATTATTTAACCCGTACAGGGTGATTTTAAATTAGTGAATTATGTAAGGGTTTGTTTTAATGAGTAGGTATACTTATGAAACTGAATAACTTTATCCAAGAAACCCATAGGTATTTCGTAAAGAAATGGTGGATCTCTCATACCAAACTGATCAGCTGGTTGGTCGAGTATATAAATCTTAAATTTTAATATGAACGCTCTTATATGGCCTTTGACCTTAAAGGCAAGAAAAAGTAAACAAACTACAGATATTTAACCACAACCACATTTCGTTTTAAAAAGCAGAATTTTCAGAAACAACCCATCACGCGATATTCGAAAACATCAATTTACGATGTTACTTTGTGTTTACAGAGTTGCCAATTAGTCCAAGAATCTGATTAAAACTGACTACCGTATAAACGGTGCATTAAGAGACATGAGAACCGTTAAGTGGGATGCGTGTGAGTATGTGGCGAGCGTGGCAATTTGGCGGATTTCGTCACTGTAGGAAATGCGATGGGGTCCACTTTTTACCGGTTTTGATGTGGCTGTACGTGAATCATGATCGAAACTTGTGGCAAGTGGAGCAGGCTGCCACCGGGCGCGGCGCCTACCTGCGCCCGCGCACAGCGTCGCAGCGCCGCCGGCGTCGCTAGCTCACCACTCATCATTAATTATTATCTTGATACTCTTGCCAGCATTATCGGGAACTGGTAAATTGTACCTTACCCTACCAGTATTCAAGTTATACAAGTTCTTGAGATGTGCTAGGATAATGTTTTTTCCTCCATTACCAAGGAAGCTTAGATATCTGAATATTCGAAATTTCAAAATAGTTAAGTGCCAGACAAAACATTTCAACAAATATTGTCACGCTTTGACTATCCTTTTTTGTCACATAGGTATTACAATAATATTATATTATTTTATGTTTTTTTCATTTATTTATTACGACCAAGTTTGGATTAATCACAATATATTGTTAGTTAATACTTAAAAAATATGTTAGTATCCTATCTACTATCAAATTCAATCTCTACATTAAGTAAAAACAGGCCTGGCTGGTTATAAGAATTATTTATTTATTATTTATTCACTTTTGCACCAAAAGTTTAATTTTGCTAAACGGATTAATTCTGTTTCTAGCGTAAAATATTTAAACTGATTCCATGAATTTTTTTGGAAAGCTGTTTATCTGAACTAGTCTGACTGAACTGAATTGTGTGAATAATGTCGGTGTGATAGGAATATGGTCAAGTTCTCAGTTGTGGTGGGCAAAGATTCGTCAAGACAGGGTTCATTAGAATTATCCCAATTTGTGCATCGATTGGTATCTGGTGATGGAGAAGTAAGGTCCTTCAGAACATTGTGTTTATGTGCCTGTTAAAGTTGTGTACTAAATGTTTTTTTTGTATTTTATAGTTTAGCTTAGATACCTTTTTAACTCAAATACATTTTTTAAAAGTTTTTAAACTATATTTTTTTCATCCATGTAATCTCGCATTTTGCATTCACGTTTTCAAAACAGTTGTAAAAATCAAATAAGTTGGTTGGGATTACTGACGAAAAATAAGCTTAGTCCAAACCATATGTTTACACATATACGATCAAAAAAATTGGACCTTCCCCATTATGATCGAAATTACCTGGTCGAAACGAAGGAAGTCTAACAATACTGGGTTGGGTATTATAATTTTGTTTTAATGATAATAATAGGAGCAGTCTATTCGTGGGAAAACTAGAGTAACTGATTTTTAAAGGCGATAAGCACTAGTTTTAAATTATTGAAGTTTTATTTTTTGAGATTACAAAATTAAAAATTGATATATTTTTTGGTATTTCAGAGCTTTAACTAAGTTTTTATTTTATACCTTACAGCAAGGAATTTTGGAGAATATCATTACACAATATTACACATATCGTTAACAACCGGCATATCGCTACTGGGATATACAGGGTGTAACAATACTTCAAGGTTGGCTTTTACCCATCAAACTGAACAACTTTTGTTCTACAACTTTGTTGAAATTTTTTGGACTTTTCATACAAACTTGGTTCGCCAGCTGATCGATTTGTATGAAAAGTCCAAAAAAAATTTTGCGATTTCAACAAAGTTGTAGAACAAAAGTTGTTCAGTTTGATGGGTAAAAGCCAACCTTGAAGTATTGTCACACACTTCTGTTACACCCTGTAGATCTTTTCCCATAACTCAGGGAGATTAAGTTATACTCCGAACACGGGGACCAATTCCGGACTAGTAGTCAACCCATGTCAGAAGTTTTCAAGCCCCCCATAAAGCCTCTAACATGGCTTAACGACTGCCACCTAGTGATAGCAACCAGCACCAACGGCTCAACATGCATAGTGAAGCACGGAAACGGTCAAAATAAACGTCCACTAACATTCAAACCCATCTAGGTTATAACCGTGTCTGTAGTCAGTTAAACTGCGCTACCTCGCAGGGTTCACTTTTCACTCATAGTTTATTTTTTTATTATTCGTATACTTTATTTCTTTTTTAGTTTCACTGTGCATTATTATCAGAACGATGTTTAATAGTAAAATAACCATTGTTGCAGATATACCAAGCCGCAGTCTTTCGCGGACTGCATCGGCAATGAGCTGCCTCTGGGATGGGAGGAAGCCTACGATCCTCAGATCGGCCCTTACTACATCAACCATGTCAACCGTGAGTCCACCATGTTTTGATCTTCCTTCTTTAGTAGCATATCACGCACGAGATATGAAGTATTCATCTTTTTAACGCCGAATCAGTAGAGACAACGAAGCGATTATGTCGCGTCGGCCGCGACAGTTTTGTTTACGCCTTATACTACCCGTGTTAAAAGCCTAGACTTGACGTGACGCCTCTCCTTCGCACACTACTTCAATGAATTCTTATAAGAAGTATATAGCTGTAAACCTCTTATGACTATACTCACAGAACTGACCAAATTTTGTTCCAAATAGGTATTAAAAATAATCAAGTATAATATACAGTGTATGCAATATGATATTGATTCCTAATTCAAATTCCCAACTAATGCAAGGGAGCTCGGAGCGCGGGCGCACTTGCACACATTTTCACACGTCCACGCACTTGCATTCTTATGCATTATTCATAAGCGCCTCCACGGAGCTTTTCCACCCTTTTTATCTATTTTTAAATCGATATTACGATAACACGGCTTATCGTTATTATCGGAGTTGATGAATCTGTGTACACTCTATAAAGATTCGTTAACTAACTGCAAAACAGCGTAGATTCAGATAATTTAAAGGAAAAGCTAGTTTAGTTACTGTAAGTTAGGTATCCTTTTACAAACTAGCGTGCCAGAATTATGTTCAGTCCCTAACCGATCCCACCAAACCAGACCTAGACCGTGTATGCCCTAGGTATGCAAATCAAGCAAGGCTCGTTATAGGCTGTCTGTGCCGTGTTTTACTCGTGTAGATGTTAAGATACTGTCCCAGCGAAGCCAACATAATCGTTACTTATGCCACGGACGCTATAACACTAATTAGAAAAGAAAATTATACGCCTGGAGATACTATTAATAACTTATTTGCTACGCGTTGAGATATGCGTATCCTAGGTAACCGATAGAGCTGGGTAAGAGGGTAGGTATAGTTTTTCGTGTGTGTGTGTTGTGTAAAGTTATCGTTAACTTAACGGTTTGTTGGATTTTGGTGTGTAAAGTCATCGTTCTTCTTCAAATTTTAGTTGTCAGTAGTTGTCAGATATGAGACGTAATTCTCTGTGCATTAGTCATTATACAGGGTGGAATAAAAATTGATGTAGGAATATAGACCCGTTAACTGAGGCTTCTTCTCACAATACTGAAATATTTTATCTAATAGATACCTAGGAAAAGATATGAAATCTTGTTGAATATGATCTTGTTTATATTCGGGTCATTTTTGAGATGAGATACTCGTACATACAAAGATGAGTTCATTGTCAATAGGGTTTTTATCAATGTCAAACAAAAACATCAAATTGTTCTCAAAGTGATTGAAATAGTAAACTATGACATCACAATTTAACGTAGTCGTTACCATATTCGTAACGATATTTTTACAAATAAAAAATTGCTTTTGTAATGAAATTTTAAGCTAGTAAGATTTTCATCTGTTTAGAAAAAAGGTTATAAATAAACTCTTTTAAAAAAATTGTTGATGCACTCAACTACCTACCCTATTTTAGAAGACTAAACAAAAATTTTTGGATTTCGTGCTCTTTGTAACGATGAGAGAGTTAAACAGTTAAGGGTTTTCGATTATTTTAGTAGCTACATCAATCGCAATATTGCTCTTTAAATTTTTGTAGTTTTAAGTTTAAACCTAAAAATATTTCATCCCCATCACTTAGATGGTTGGCAGTCCACAACTGTGCGTTTCACTAGAAACTTTTTGCCTCGCACAACCAAACTGTGGAATGAATTGTCACCTGCGGTATTTCCGGACCAATACGACATTCAAACCTTCAAGAAAAGAGCGTACTCCCATATTAAAGGCCGGCAACGCACTTGCGACTCCTCCGGTGTTGCGGGTGTCTATGGGCGGCGGTAATCGCTTACCATCAGGTGATCCGTCTGTTCGTTTGCCACCTCTGCCATAAAAAAAAAAACCTTAACTCAAAAATTATGACTGTGTGAGGTCTTCATATAACGTTTTCCATGTAAGTATCGGCTGGAATCACGTGCACAGTTTTAGCTGTTATGGTCAACACATACGCATGCGTCGCACGTAAGATCAAAACTATATTGATTTTATTATAGTTTTGAACAGCCGATACTCCTTGTGAGGTTCAAATCAAACGTGAAGCCGCCTCACGATTTCTGGTGTTCAGTGTTCACATTGTTATGCACTTCGCGTTAAAAATATTTCAACTACTACTGGTTTCCTGTTTTTACTCAGTTTAGTTTTGAAACAATTTTTAATTTTAGTCCAAGTTTAAGCGATAAATTCTGAAATAGGGTCTGATATGATAAGTTGTTATTAACTATTATTCCTTGTTGTTAGACCTTTAGCATCATATTTTTTATCATAATTAGTATTGTTAAATGATCATATCTTTCAAATGCACCACGTCTTAAAGATATCTATGGGAAGTTTTATATATTTTATACCTATAATTCATACAATATTTTCTGAAAAATGAAAATGAACAGATCTACTCCAATGAAACTATAACTTAGTTTTAAAAATCATTCTAATATATATATATTTTTTAAATTAACTTACTATAATTAAGTACGAATTATAAATGGCGTCACTTTTTTTGAAAGAAAAAGTATATCGTTAACGTGTTATCTGCTCCAGATGGAAGGCAAGGGTGTTTCGGGTGTGTGTATGTATGTATGTGTGTTTCTTTGGCTTAACCAGTAGCTAGTACATATGTTTAGAGTAGCTTATATTTAGCAATTATAATCCTTGCTTACTGCAAATAGGGAGCAAATAAATAACATGGACTAAAGAGTCGCATCACTCAGCGTGCGCGTGACGTACCTATAGCGAGTCAAAGTGCGCATGCGACGACGATCTTTCAATTAGAAACTCGTTCCTCAATTCGGGACGCAAGGACACGGGTTGTTACTATGTAGTGTTTACATCGAGGTAGACATAAAAAAAATGATAAAAATCAGGTACATGGGACACATTATTACACATGGTCATCAGGCGACTCCAAACAAGGACTGAAAGGACACACAACTTGGCTAAATACATGTAATATAATGTAGTTTAACATCCATGAAATGCGGAACCCCCGGTACTAAGTCTGTTTACGTAAAGCCTTTTAAAAATCATTGGCATCATTATCACTTACCATCAGGGGAGATCTTTGCCCGTGGGAGAGCCATGCTTCGGCACGAATTGGCCGGCTCGACCGGAGTGATACCACGGCCTCACAAAACCGGCGTGAAGCAACGCTTGCGTTATATTTCGCCGAGTGAGTGAGGGTACCGGAGACCCAACCTCCCCAATTCCCCCATCCCCCCATCCCATTTCAAAGGTCGACAACGCACTTGTGACTCATCTGGTGTTGCAGGTGTCAATGGGCGGCGGTAATCGCTTACCATCAGGTGATCCGTCTGCTTGTTTGCCACTTATCACATAAAAAAAGATAAAGCTAAAGGCTATAAAAAAAACAGTAAATCTCGATTCATAAAAATCTTCCTGTTACGACTTGCATGGATTTGACAGCTGTCATATAAAGCATTCAAACTGAAGCATTAAAATACTTAAACAACAAAAAAGTAGTAGACTCTACCTTGGCAGATAGAAGCCTTCCTTCACACTGCAGAAAATGCTAAGTGCAACTAGGCAGCCATCATCTGTCTCTTGATGGAGAATAACACTATAGGGTTTATTATAGGGTTTTATTAAAAGTACACAATTTAAACTACGATTTCTACTCAAGAAACTGAACAACTTTCCTCGTGAAATCCATAGTCATTTGTCAAGTCAAGCCACATTTAAACATGTGGATACATATTAACATCTAACATTAATAAATCATCTTTTACACAAGGCGAAAAAGTACCATCCTGAACACTATAACAGGATGTTCTAACTCATGAACTCAACTCATGAAAATTACTTTGTAAAGGGTGTTTTAAATAGTTTTGAAGTGGTATTTTTACCTGTACATCATAAAATAACTGTTGATGATGAGTTGATGACGTTTAGGGCAATGAATAACTTCTGTTTCTCGTTATCTGATGAAGAACTTCTGCTTCCAGAGGTGACGCAGCTGGAGGACCCTCGGCTAGAATGGCTGAGCATCCAGGAGGCCATGCTGCGGGACTACCTGCACACTGCGCAGGAGGCGCTGGAGGTGAGCCTAACCACAGATTAGATAATGGTACTACGCCACAATATACAAGGTCTAATAAAATGAACTGAAGCTATTAAAACTGAGGCTTCTACCCGTGAAACTGAACAACTTTTGTCAAGGAACATATAGTTAATTCTCAAAAAAAAATTATGGATTTCCCATACTAAGTTGGCCCATCAGGTGATCGACTGTTTAGAAAAGTCATAAAAAAATTGCGAACTGACTATGGGTACCTTGGGAAAAGTTCAGTTTCACGCTTAGAAGGCGGTTTAAATACATCGTTTTAGCTGATTTTGTTAGACCTGAAAGATATCGTGGCCAGATCATAAGAATTGGCTAGATCATAAAATGACTGGTCACATATAGAAGCCCTGACAAAACAGAATCAACTTACTATCTTAATTAGTAAACCCAACAATATTTTTTTCGGAGCTCCTGAACAATGTAGCCAATCACATCATAATCTGGTCAGTTCTACGATCTAACCACGACATATTTATGACCATAAGATACTGATGCCAAAATACATAACAACTGCATCAGCCTGATACTTGTATGAAAATGTCAAAAGTTTTTAGAAAGGAATTAAAAAGAGACCGTTGACGAAACAACACCCTGTATCCTGTATACAGATTTTATAAAGGCACTGGCACTATCTTAATTCTAGACGAATCAGTTTAGCTTAGAAAAACGACCAATCTCCCCGTTTTTTAATAGTGTTTAGTAATTTTTTGACTTTAAAAAACACTTACAATTTAAAGATAACTAAAATTAGAAAAATGCTCAGTGTCAACTGACTACCGCTACGCTAGTGGATGGGTAAGCTTGGCCTTAATTAAAACTCGATAAAATCGAATCGCCCGAGCCCTGACGGAGGCACTCGAAAGCGCATTAACAGATAGCGATGGAATGCAATGCTACTGATAGGCCAGATAAGAGATAAGTGGCAGAGACGCGACGTAATTGTAGAGGTTACGATCCGAGTATCCGAGCATTAACTACTAAATAGCTTTAGTTCTGTTTATTTTGGCTTGGTATTGTGGTATTTTAACTCAATTATCCAAGTGGATTGTAATGTATTTCAATTACATACAGGGTGCTTAAAAAAAGTGCGTTTGAAATTTTAAGGGGTACTCAGAAAAGTATAGAATTCAAGAAAAATATTGAAAAAATCCGCTCTACAACGCACTTCAAACGCACTTTTTTTAACAGCCTGTATATGTGATGTATGTTTGACCACTTTATTGTAACCGCCTGTTGTCAAAAAGGATTGATGGATTTTGAAAAGTAAAGTCACGTTAAATTCCAGATTGACATAGAATACGTATTATGCAGTTTTTTGTTTAATTTATTTAGTTTATAAAAAGCATTTAATAAATGAACAAATGAATGAAAACACTGTATTGCATAACATAAAACAGGAAAATATCTTTCTTTTTACTCAATTTATCGCAGGGAAATTAAAAAAACACACAGGTAGACGGCCTTATCGCTAAAGAGAGCTCTCTTCCAGACGACCTTTGGGTAGAGGAAAACATGTTAAAACATATTATGCGGGTGGTGCGCAGTAAAAAATATACTTAAAATAAATACTAAACTAAATTATGTAACAATATGAAATAAGTATAACGTGTGACTCCAGATTCTCACGATATGCAAATACATACATATACGGACGAACATGCAGTGCGTGACATGGTTAACATCGTCACGAATGGATACGTGGAAAAGGAGATCGGATTATGAATCAAAAACGTTGAATATGTATGATTCAGTGAGGACAATACTAAAATCACAAAGGTACTTAGGTTCCCTTCCTCGACCAAGGTAAGATTCACCTGATAATAGTCTGTCCCAGTCTCATTTAAAAGATTTACTCTCTCTTCTCTTTCTATTTCATACCATTTGACTGACTGGAAATTTATTATATTATTCAATTTTTCGTACCGGTCGTGGCTCAGAGTAGCTTGCGTGGTCTCGTCGATCACATACGGTAACTTTCTGCAAACCCGGTTACAACCTGGATGGGTTCGCCGTTTAATGGGGGCATTAATTACGGCCGGTTGCCAGAGGTTGTGGCAGAGGTTAAGCCATATCAGAAGCATTAGAGTAGACGTAGGCTTGTACTATTGGGTATTTTGTGACGTAGGCTTGAAAAAATCTGATACTGGGGTTGGCCACTAGAACCACAACTTTCACCAACAATGCGATCTAGCAATTGCATCTGGTATCATTGACTGCTTAGTGTGCCAAGCACGGAAATGGTCGAGATCAACATCACAGTCGCGATCCAGTTTATGACCGTGTTTTAAGTAAGTTAACCTGCGTGATCGGCGCAAACACGAATGTCATACGGGCACGATCGCTTCTTGCATGTAGTATGCACAATTTGATACAATACGTACATACGTTTGAAAGGATTCATTCATTAAGAAATCTGACCTTTCTCAACGAAGTCTTCTAGAAAAGCAGACATATATCTGTCTGCTTTTCTAGAAAGTTTACAAAACATTCATATTAAGTATACTGAAATATTTCCATACCTTACATCTGGTGCGGTCGTCAGAGATCTAACATTTTTGTTTACATGCACCTCTGCTATCGCCGAAGGCATTGACGTCAATACAGGTTATCAAAGATGAGATGACCCGTCTGCCTCTCCTTGAGAAGTGACTTCAGCTGCACTTGCGAAATTAACATAACATAGGTATTTTAAGTTCCTCTTATTGAAAAATACAGGTACCTACAAGGTACCTAACCTACGTAGTAAATCCATAATTAAGATTAGTTTATTATTCATCATTGAACTTTCGTGATTACGTCATAGTAAACAATTCCATACAACCTTAACATCTGGACCAGTAAGATTAAAAAAAAATATGTTGATACATTTATATAATAAATTAAATACTTCATTTAACAGTAACCGCGTTCCAGATAACGGTCTTACTGAGGACAGTAAAATAGCAAGGTTATAACAACGATTTTTTGTCAAAACTCGATTTTTTGTCATTGCTGTTGGGCACAACGACTTATTGAGACATCATATGACAACTCTCTATGTTGGAAATTTGTATTTGTATTTTAATTTGGATTTTGATTGCATAACATTTAATGGTCAATAATAGTAAGATAAATCCATACCACCATGATGAAGCAAGCCGGTTGTAAATGCACCAGCCGATACGTATATTTCAAAAATTCATTAGGATTCCGCCAAACGAATGTCGCAAAGAAACCGGTAGGTAGCCACCGGAAAAGTCTCGGATTCCATTATCATTACGTTCCGTTTTGACTGTTTACAGTTAAATTTTATGATCTTATTATTATTATAGTAGATTAGCCAGACGATAAAGCCAAAATATTTACGCAGCTTTCTGTAGCCCAGAATCATTATGGAGTAACTACATCCTTATCTATACATATAATAAAACTGTAGAGGTCGAATTTCTGTACATAGAAAAAAATGCTAAAAACCGAGTCAGGGGGATAGAGCAATAGAACAAATCCAGATTTTTTTAAATTTTTTTGTTTCTCTGTCTGTTTGTCTGTTTGTACGGGCTAATCTCCGAAACTGCTGGACCAATTTAAATGAAATTTTTCATGGTGGTACCTTATATCCCCGGTCAATATCTTAGATACTTTTCATCCCGGAAAATTAAAGAGTTCCCGCGGGATAGTTAAAAAACTATAGTAACTTATACAGCTTAGTACACAACAACTTATGCACCTAATTTAGTAAAATTTGGCATTTCTTTCTCTGTATTTTCTTTTTCCTTTTTCTTTTTCTTTTTCTTACATTAGTTTTATTGTTTACTTAATTTTGTTTTTTCTTATTTCTAAAGAATAATTTAGCAAAACATTTGAACTATTGTAAAAACCCCAACACTAACGCGTACGAAGTCGCGGGCACCAGCTAGTTTAAAAATAAAAATCAATTTCCATACTTTTCATGCAAAGAACATAACTCGTAAGTTTAATGTGTTATTTCATCATCAAAAAAATTCGAGATAAAATGCGTAATTTGAAGACATATTCTATATAAAAAAAACAATTATTTAAATAACAAATTTGATAAAATGATAATCGATGCAGTTAAAAAATAAAACATGCAGTTAAAAATAGGTACGTAGTTAGAACCCTAACATAACAAGCAAGAATACTGTATTTGCCTTTAATGAAAAATTTTGTTTTCTGTAAAAAATATTTAAAATCTGCAATATATTAACATCATGTCAGCAAAGAACTTTCACACCTTCGCTGAGGGAGCGGGTTGCATGTCAGTTGTAAACAGCTCTCCATACAAAAAAACCAAGTTCCAATTTAATTACTTTAGGGGTTGTTTCTAGTGGTTCTTCCTTTGCATTTTCTAAAATTTTAAGCTGTACCTGTGCGTTGTCTATCAATAATGTAGCTATTCTATAATCTATAGTTTATAATCCTACATAACAGCGCGTCGTTGAGTCTACAGAATTCTTGTAAAGTGATGTCACACCTTCACACTCGTTTTTTTATCCGTCGCAACACACTTATCAACTTAGCATAGACATAGAGTTAATTCAGTAAGAAATGAGTGTGTCGCACGTATCATGGCTATAGGATTTAACAAATTATATCATAAATTTTTGGATGGCTAAAGTAACGAATATTGGTCGGTTGCGTGATTACCTAAGTGGCTGTTGTCAAAAAATAATAGGCATATTGTAACTTTGTTCAAAATGTAAATAATATGTGAGAGTTCGCGTATCATCAAAGTGATGATGAGCGAGGTAGCAGATCGGGAAGTGGCTATAATTTTTTTAAGATTTAAGTAAAGGTATAAAATATAAAAACAAGTTCATAAAAAAAATGAAGCTGAGAGAATGTTTTACTGGCCATAACTTCCTTTCAGGTCATTTTAATTCAGTTGTTTTTATTTTACGTAGATTTATTGTATTCAGTAGCTTAAATAAAGTGAAATTTCGACCATATAAAAGACATCAACGAGTACTGCAAACCTCTTTATACCATTCAAATATTGAAAACCATGCGTTGAGAAACATTATGTTTTTAATACATTATGTTTAGATTTACCCTTCTTTCTTATGAGGGTATGAGTATTCATAACGGAAATTGCACAAGATGCAATCCAGTTGCACCTCACCAAGTTGGGGAGTTTAGTATGCGTACGCGTCATATGTAAATTTCGCCAAGTTATCTTCTGCATAATGTAATAGCTAGCCTATAATATGTTTTGTTGGTGGTATGGCGATACTATGACAACGTGGAGGCACGCGAACTATACCTATTTTGTAGCCAACTTTTAATATAATATAATAGCCGACGTAGTTATGCCATATCGATCCAACTGACATAAAGTAAGTTAGAGGTAACTTACTTTATGTCAGTTGGATGGATCGATATGGCATAACTACGTCCATATATTATAAGGGTGCTTTCATTATCGGATAAATTTTACCCTCGATCTTTAGAAAGAGACACCGATAAAGTTTAAAATGGAAAAAAATATCTTATTTCTGAACTCCTTGGTTAAATGAATAATTTTTGAGTATTTGATGTTTGATATTTTCTTTAAAAACCGTAATTTTGACTGCATTTCAGTTCTTCTTCTTCTCACCATGTGGTACAATTAGCCCGACCGAAAAACATAAAAACGATATCCATGCGGGTAAAGTCATAAGTGTATAAGTATTGTGCAGTGTGCACATAGCTTCATAAGTGTGCACATACTTGACTCAAGCACTCTTTATGGATGTGCACGTGGTGGATCAGTTTGCGCAAGCACAAGTGATGTCTGTCTGTATGTTTTGCAATATCTATCTACTTTTAAATTTCTGCGTAAATAGTGTTCGACAATACTTTTTTTTTTAATTTTAGAATAGAATATAAACTATTAATTTGGATTTATACAATATGTATTTATCAATAACATATTGTGTATACATAGATATATTTTAGTTACGGCCATGCACCGGATGTTAAATAAATATCTTTATTAGCTACATTTTGACGGCAGATTTTTGCTAATTTGCAAACGGAAAAAAATTAGGTTCCATTTTTCGTATTTCTGTTTCAATACTCGATTCTGGGGTCGACGTTTCTTGTGTTCATGTCAACGGACATACAGATGAGTGACAGCAATAAGGCTCCGATTTACCCTTTGGATTCGGAACCCCAGAATTAAATCGAGTGTGAAAGAGGATAGAGTTATGCCAAATCTTTTTGCTACTTAATTATCTTACAAATTAAAATTTTTACTCTTTTGCTTTAAATTCTACTAAATAATATTAGTAGAAAATCAGTTTGCTAGCTAGTAATTATACGAGCGGAAAGCGTCGATAATGTTTCGTGGAAGGTCCAGAAGGCTCCATCTCGCGTCCCTTCCCCGAAGCTCTGCGATGGCTGCGTGCGCATGATTGCGCCTGCACACGGCCAAAGATAATCCAGTTAGACAGAACAGATTGCTACCTTCATACTGAGCATCGTATCTCAAATATTGTTTTAAAACTAGATGGCGATATTAATTAATTGATCAAATATTAATTATTTTACAAAGTAGGTATCCAAGGTGCTAAACAGTGTTTGAAATTTTAAGGGGTTACCCAGAATGAAATATAGAATACAAATTAATTATTTTTTTCAGTTTCCCATACTAAATCTGAAAAGTGAATCGAGAATTTGTATGGAAAACTGAAAAAAAAAACCAGTCAAAGACCTTTTTATTAAGAGCAAGTTTTAATGTGGTGGAAATGTAATTATCATTAGGATTAGAGACTTACTGACAATTTAATACGAAGTTTCAAAGCTCATAATCAGATCACGTTACTGCCACGTTAAAGGGATTATCTGTCTTCTTGTACACGACCTTTGACACGGCGCAGGTGCGCATCCAATAGCCTTAACACAAAGAAAAAACAGACTCATCTTTGTTTTAGACCTTTTTTACATATTTTTTTAATTTATCTTAAACATAGTGTACATATTCCTTCAAGTAACTTCTGTATTTTTCACACATTAGTCGACGTGATAAGATAATGTAACTGAATCCTATTATTAGCTTAGGCACAATATAGTAAAGGATGAGAGGATTCGTATTATGCTACGTCAGTTCTTCGATCATCCGTGGTTTTGTCTTTGTTTACATAGTGATGTCACTGTACTAGTGTTATCAACGGTGATACCTCATTGTTTTCATTCGTTACACATTAAACATACATAATAAAAAAGTACTTTAAAAATTTTGTGGATGATTCTAGAATGATTGTGAGAAAAGGTTTGGTGTTTTATTTCTAATATTCTACAAAATACACTCATAAAAAAGAATAGGGTTTAGATTCGAAATTTTGACAATTGTGCCACGTGTTAAAAATATAGCTGTAATTATGGTGTTTTTATGTAACATTCATACCGCTGATAAACCTACATTATCCCGAGTAATATCTTATTAAAAAATTCCAGGAGTTATTTTAAACGAATTGAAAACACTTTTCTTCAGGAAAACATTCGCTGCACGTAAGTGTGAAAGTAAGTTTTTTATTTTATGTATGTAGCGTTATTTATTATGTAAGAAATGAATACTACGCATGCGTATATTTTACTTGCTTAACATACGTCACCAGTCACCACCGAGGAATTAAGACGTCACCGCATCGCTTTATGTGAACGTAAACATTATACAATACATAGTTAGATTCATTGTGATTACTTTTACTTACAATATTAAAACTAGTATTTATTAAGAACTAGCTTAATTAGTGATTTACGTTGCATGCAATGTAATCAATATAGGTAGGCTTCAAATAAATATTTCAAAAGTAATAATAATGAATCTATGTTCATTGTAAAATATTAAAGTGCTTTTAAAACCTACTTTAAAATAAATGGAAGTCTGAGCGATCGACAAACGGTCACGCGCAGGTCAAAACGGTGTAAGGCATTGTCGACACTGCACGTATTCCACGTGTAGCAAAAATGTTATTGACCAAAATTTTTTAAGCATATTATGTGGTTTTCCATATTCAACAATGATAAAGTGGCTTTTATTGATATAATGTAGTAAATTTTGCATTTTATTTATTTTGCTTTATTAAACTAACATCTTTACAGGTTGTGCTCATTAAATATTAAAATTTAATTTTGTTCATTACTTTTATGAGGACGTATTATTATGACAATAAGTTGCGTTCCAAAAAATATGTTAAAAATATTATTAAAAAACTGTAAAAGTAAATAAAAGTTCGTTAGAAAACCAGGTAATTTAATATATCCTTCGCGTCTGACGCGCTTGTGAAAAAAATGTTTAGTCTGTGCCAAAGGATTTTATTAGTACAACGCCATCTTTTAAGTTTTACGTGAACTAAATTGAAAGCGAAATTAAAACATCCTTTAATAACTTTGTATGGCAAACGTATAAAAATACTGTCTGTTTCTCAATGTGAACACATCTTTTTCCTCACATTCCGATCTGAAGAATCAGAATATCCATTGTTAGCTTTGGAATAAACTCACAAAGATAAATATGATTTTTATTGCTATTAACTTTCGAATTAATGGTTTTTATGTGGACATTGGTAAGATAACGAGGTATTAGAAGAGGCTTCTGTGGGTCGGTGACCAGGTATCGATTTAATCATATATATGTTGCGTAGTAGATAACCTATATCTATTTATCAAGTCTACTATATCGTTTGGTCTACGCGCGTTCATAAGATAAATAACGTTTATTATACACACAAATACAGGAAGTTAAAAAAAGTTAGCGGATTTTTTCAATATTTTTCCTGTATTCTCTGATTGATTTTGAGTAACCCCTAAAAATTTCAAACGCACTATATTAACACCCTGTATAACCACAACTGACACCAGGACAAGAAGTGTTTTTAAAGTATTGTAATAATTATTACACATCGCGCCTCAGTCTGCATCTGCACAGCTACTGGATGTATACGTATAATTACAGGCTGTTCGTGCTGTTGATGATAAATACAGGGTGCTACCTTTATGAGGAAATACAGGAGGTTCTCTTCAGAGCTAATTGCATGGGGAATGTATATGAGAACACGAAAATTACGAGTTTTTGAGCAAGCCACTGTTTTCTCCCAATTTCATGTCGTATATTTGGTATAGAAACTGGGACGATACAGTGTGGCTTTTAATGTGACTGGACACTCGAAATTTATTTTCAAAGTACAGGAGCCAATTGAAAAATGAATACCGAAAAAAAAAAACGAACACTGGTTTGAAATTCCATGCAAAAACCTTTATAACTGTTTACTTTTCGAATATTTTTTGAAAAGCTCAGAAATTATTAAGAAAATATATGGTGCTAAATAAAATTGACACCTATTCTACCCGTAGTCAAAGAGATGAAGTAAAACGCAATCAAGAAAAAATGTAGTTAAAAATGAGCGCATCACATAATCAAGAAATTTATTTAAAAATCGCGTCACGGCATAAAGTTTGACTTTTTTACAAAATACAAACTAAAAACGATGGCAAAAAGGGAATATACTGCAATCTTTCTTAATAACACTATATTGTACTTAAAATATTATAGGTACTTTTATTTTGAACTATTAAGAAAAATATATGGTGTTAAATAATTAACATTTGCTGTTTTATGTTTTTTACGGTTCGCTTAAATAAACAAAAGTGTTGACCCTTAAATAAATTTTTAATTTAGTCCAGAAAGCACAAAAGCTTCCCTGATTGTAAAGCATATAAGGGATTTTCTAATAATAGTAATCATTCTTAGACGATCACTTTTTTCACTACATTCAAAGTCCGTTGTGCAGTCATGTCATAAAATTATAAGGAGATAACATCAATTTTAAAATATCTATAAAATTGATGTTATCTCCTTATCGAATGAGTTCTAAACAGATCCTGCTCGGTTTGTAGGTAAATATGATCAAAAAAGAAATATGAAATTACTCATTCTTATGCGCTGTAGGACCTTTATTATTTTTTCTTTAACTTGTTTTAAATTAATTGAATTTCATAAACAATAGCTTAGCTTTTAAAACCAGTGCTATTTATTGAAACGTTTTTGAATATTTCCAAGAGTTAAAAGTTTTGTTACCCTTTTCTGCCTACAGCAACTACCAGAATTCTGACCTCAGTTACAAAGGCATTAATTTGGGTATGGCTTAAGGCTAAATTCGGAAGGCCGGGGCGTATTCAATGGCCAAAGATAAATTTACGCCGAAAATTTATAAACATATCGCCAGAGGCTTTAAATCTATAGCACCTGGAATGTCCGCATGTTACGTTCAAATCGTTTTAAAAGCGCACATTTTCCTTACGCTTTTTCACTACAATTTTTGTCCAGCTCCGTCCATTATATATACCTACTTATTTTAAATAATTATAAAATAAAAATTGATGAAAAATACGTCGAGTGGTCGCTGTTTTCCCAAAGGTATGTTCTATGTTAATTTTCACAAGAAGGAATTTAAAAAATGTCTAGAACTGACGTCATATTAAGCAGTGGTAGTTTTCATATAAAACTTATTACATATAACTTTCTGAGAGTTCGACGTTTAGAATTTAATTTTAATTATTTTATTCACATAAGTGCGCTAACGCATACAGTGACGGTCTGTCCTCCGGACTCTCTATACTTTAGTTTTGGTATACTTACAATCACTACACAAAAATATTAATTTTGTATACGCCAAAATGACTGCGTAACAGAGCTTGCGCTAAGCAACTGCCATCACCGGATCTTACCCCCAGGAGAGTTGATTTCACCATTAGAGAGGGGTAGGCAGGGAGGCACAAAAATCGGTGGGAAAATTCAGTTTTTAGCGTCTACCGCTGTAACTATAACGTTTGGAATTCTAGTTTTTTTGGGCAGATTGCTCTAATTTTGCTCTAAGAACTAGTCTTGTATTCATATTAGTTTCAAAGCTTTACGGCTTATTCACTTTTGTAAAGTGCTTACTGGGGTCAGGGACACGTGTCTATACTGTATGTACTAATGCGTATACTGTAAACTGTTGCAGCACATAATCACCGCAGCGCGTAGCGCGGGAGCTCGGCCCGACAAGTCCTTGTAAATCTCTTACAAAAATAAAATACTTCACCGGCTTATGCTCTGGCCCGACGACATTCCTTATTTTTTAATAATATTCGCTAGGGTTGTCCAACTGTATGAAATTTTCTTTTTGGAGTTCCTCCGTCTTGTCATTTCATGGCAGAACGTTGATATTATTAATAATAATAACTTATAGTAGATATATTTAGCCCTTCTAAAATACATATATAAAAAAACTCTTATGGACCTAAACTGTAATTTCGCACGAAAAATTGGACCTCTCATACACATTTCTCAGCTGATTGAAAAGTTGTTTAGTTTCGTGAGTAGAAATCAGTATGTTTTTTTTAAGTTCCTTCAGAAGGACTATTTAATTTTTGCTATCAAATCGAGAAATATAGTAGGTAGTTGGTCGTTTATAATAAAATAATGGTTTGTTTCTTTACTTTCGTTTAGCTCTTTCTTAGTAGATTATTTTACGCAACTTCTTTCTCGTTGTTTGCCTTCTATAGATTTTGTATTTTACTTATTCTTTGCCAAAGTACTTTTTTGTTGAATTAGGTTCTAATCCTTAGCTTACATTCTGCATACAATATCGAAGTGGTGTTTACTTAATTAGATTTATCTACATGCTTACGCGATTTTCGTCTTCTTCAAGCATCTCATTCCCAATCGTTATAAGCATTAGCATTGTTTTAGTAACAGACATCTCAAAACCAGCTTTTCAGTTGAGCTTATTCAAATAAATCCATTATACGTGGCGTAGTGCCTTCCCTAACGTGTACCGGGCGTGGAATGCGCCCGCGTCGCCGGATCACGCCACGTTTCAATCATAAACGGATGACACTAACCCAGCATCTGGCCTGTCAGGGGCCTGTCCCAATTTGAGTACCGAGTCCGATGCGTTTTGGTGACCCGAAGAAAAAGGCATTCATATAGAAATCACAATTGAGTCCTATAATATGTATATTTTAGTTGTTCCATTGATGAAATTGAATTACTTTCTTATTAGCTATTCGCCAATCGCAAGAAAACGTAGTACTGAAGCAGTGTATTGATTTATTTTTATCTTCTTTTGTCAACTTTGAGCTTAATAAATTTTGGAATAAGGTTCGTCTCAATAAACAGATTGACATTCTTCTATTTAGCGTTATCGCGGCTGGAGCCAGGGTCCGCTTTCCGACTCAATCTACTCCACCTCTTCAACATCCTCCTAAAATTAAGGACATATGTATTTTAAGCAGTCCAGGTTTAGAATATAAATAAGAATGGGAATAAATGGAATAAATGTTTAGGAATAGACAACCGTGAAAGAGTGACGTATTTCACGAAAGCCAATGCAGTAGCTTTACATGATTTCATGTATGAAGAATATAACAAAAAAAACCTGGACTGCTTTAAATACTATATGGTAGCTATGTATTTACCAGAATTAGTTCAAACCCACTACTGGAGTCACGTTCTTCTATTATTGCTTACATTTCAAGTGGTCAGTTCTGTGAATTTCAAAAGTCCTTGCATATTCAGCATTGGTATAGCACAAGGGACGCATGAAGCTGTAACCTGAGATTGTTTTCACGGCGACGCGTGCGCTGTGGGTGCACGCGCAAACGAACGACCAACGATCTCCGCGGTGGACCTTGAAGTACTCCATAATCCATAACTCATGTTACCTTTGCCCCATGTCACCTTTGCCCCATGTCCAAGGGGAATAGGGTAGTTGAGTGCTAGTCAACTGAATTACTTTTTATTAAATATCAAAAACGACAATTTGTTTAAAAAATGTTTGAAATAGCTAAATTACATTATGTAATGAGATTCCAAACTAGTATACTTTTCTGTGATTTCAATAAAAGAGAGGTACCGAATGAAAAATATTTCAGAATTTATTTTAAAGTAGTCAACTTCCGTATTGTTTGCGCTACTATACAATACAGATTAAATACGGTGTCATGCAAGTTATATTGGAAGGTTTCGTCATGAAACTTAAAAAATTGGAAATCGTAGTCGAGAAACTATGGTAAATATTTGTGACCCTAATATGTATTTTCCAAACAAAAAACGTATTTATATTTTTTATTGTCATGAGTAGACATTTCACTGTCGAGAGTTGAAGGGTTTAATAAAAGAGAGAACATATTTAAAGGCTGGAAGGAGGATCGCTGAAAATTTAAATCAAATACGTATATTTCAAATCATTATTTGAATGCATTTCACCTGATAGAAATTGAAGATGCACTATTATATAATGCCTATTCATCTTTCTTTGAATATTTCCTAGATATTAAACGAAAGTACTATCAGACACGTATTTGAATATTATGCAGTAACATTTGGACAACCTTTAAAGACATAACAATGTCCCAGCACAACCTTTCATTTAAGGTATTTTTGCCATGTAGAGGTAGGGAGAAATAAAGAAATTGTTGGGACCAGGTTCGAGATTTCATACGCGTTACCTGCGGTCACCGGTCGCGTTTTACGACCGATGTGTAACACAAAGCCTCGCGCGAACAATGCTTGGGCACGCGCCGGGGTCGCGGCCTCGTCGAGGACGAGAGCCCGGCCTTCTGCCCGACCTTTGCAAACGTCGCGTTGCTAGGCAATGTACGACGTGTGATGGACGGTTGCATTTGAGCTAGGTACCTAGAAGTTTTGCAAAATACTAGGATTAGGTGTGGTTTTGAAGTAGGATACTTCATCTTCGGCTTGTATAAGGTGCTAAATTTACAGTTTGTGTGGCACTTCTAGCGTCAGAATAAAATTTGGAATAAATAGGTACCTGTTAGGTTACCTAAATACAATACCATCCTCAGAATTTTGAATTCCGGAAGTTAGGTCTTCTCGCTGTGTTCTTGTGTTAAAAGGCTATGGTTAGACACAATTCTTCTTAAACAAATTTAATCTATCATCTTTGATTTGCTTTTTTTGAGATATAGGTATTACCTTCGTAATGCATGATTCATTGAAACTATGTTCTTAAATGGTAAACCTACGACGAGAAGATTAATTTGACTGCTATTGATTTAATTTTACAAACATTAATTAAAACCTTACTCAACTACTCTATGGTGCAAGCACGGCACGCGAGTTCCAAGAACCGAAGATTCCCACCGTCCTCACAAAGGAAAGAATCCCCTGTTTTTTTCCTATTTCTCACAAGGGTGTTGTTTTTTCAACGCATTCCACAGAGTGTTTACATTTTGAAGGGTGCAGGTAGATAGCACTGTCCCGGAGAATCCCACAGTTATATTAGTGTGCTCATAATAACAAAATGTGAGATTTTTTCAGCGCTTCTCCAAGTTCTCCAAAGCATAACTTATACGTAGATAGGTAGCGCATAAAGTTTTTACTATTTTTATTGAGTAAAAAAATGCTAATAGGTTTTATGTTTATAAATTTTAGAAATGCTAAGAGAATTTTTTCCTTAATTAATATAGTTTTATTGGTGAAGCATTAATTTATATATATCGCCGTACCTGTTAACATGCTACCTATTATGCTAATTAATCTTCATAATATACCTACTTCTTTAAAAAAAACACGGAATAAAGCTAAGTATCATAAGTTATGATACTTAGCTTTATTCCGTGTTTAACCCATCACCACAACAAAAACTGACTAGTCCAGAAATCATAAGCAGTTTTGACATTACCATTCCAATCTGATAGGTAAATTCACTAAAAAGAAAACCACGTCTCCTCAATAAAATAAGCACTTCATATCTGTATTCTTTTTATTCGAAAAGATAAAATGCTGCGGTTAACCGAAAATCATTATAAAAGCCAAAGGAGATTAGTTTCTTCGAACACAGAACTGTTTCGGGTAACATAAAAATAATAAAATACGACGAAATAAAGATCTTTGATACGATTAACGAGGATTTTAAAAGTTAACATCAATCTTTTAACAATTTTACTTTGCCAAGTTCTGAAAATGTAATGAAACGTTTGAGAGGACAGAAAAACAATTAGTTGGTCTAATTTTGAAATTCATATAAGGTACTCATGCTTGCATTATGTTAACCTAAACAATGTCCTTAGAAACTTTGCATTAGGATTTAGATTTAGACTACCGTTTCAGCCAAGCAAATTAGAAATATGTACTTACTTACAAACATAGGCACACGTGAAAAGCCTTCTCTCTTTTTTGGACAGTCGGGTAAAAATACAAAGTATAGGTTGGCATGTGTATGTTTATGTTGTGTATGTATTTTTAATGTTGTCTCAGTCTCAATAAAATAAAGATAATTTAAAATATTAATGTTCTCAACAAATATTATAAATTAAATTGATTATTGATTACGTTTACTGTCAACAGAGAAAAAAATATCGATATGAGCATTAACATAATACAGTATTTTTTTTGACTTACCTAATAAATATTTTTGCCATGTCTGTCACATCACAAGTCTGCGCGCGCATTCCACGCCCGTAACACCGGGAGCGGTCGGGCCCAATAATAAGAATATGAGCGTAAAAAACGAATAAGTCAAAGTAAGTTTCGTGCGCCCGCGCCGAGCCCCAGCCTCCTGTCATATATTCTTCTCTCCTCTTTTATTTTTTATTTTTATTCAACCTTTTTTATCTTTCCAACCTTTTCTTCGCATGAAGGATAATCGCGTGCGCTGCGCTCGAGTGTATGAAATAGGAATATTTGGAAGGAGTTCATGTATAATTAACAGTTACCACATAAAAAAATATAATTCTATCAATAATTTGTGTTAGTCAACATTAAAATTGAAGAAAAAATATCGAATTGAGGTAGTTTAGTTAGGGTGTGTCCGACAGTCGTGACGAACTCAAATAATAAAACAGAACTTTATACATTTTCATAAAATAAAATGCTTTGATAGACACCATTTAAAATATTGTTAAAGTTGTACAGACAGCCACTGATATCTGAACCTCTCCGTAATACACCATGAAGACACCATGTACCACGAATAGCTTTAGTACGGGTACAGATATCTCTGTGGGACAGTGTACAAAACAGTAGAGGTTTTTTAACAAAATCATATCTCTTAAAGATGTACTTATATTCGATCATTGAGATATGATATATGTAGGACCCCATTTTTTATATTTAAAAATGAATTAAATAAATACTTATAAAACAATTTTTGTGGCGGGGAGAGTCTTTCACTTTATCAAATTGATATGCCCGTTTTAAATGTATTGTGTAGAAGAGCAAATAGGTATACTTTAAGAATATTTAAGTTATTAACTTGCAGACTTGTAGTTTTCAAGTAGTTTGGTAGGTTCTACATGATTTTTATAATGTAGAAAATGAATATATTAATTTATTTTATAAGGTCTAAGTAAACTAGCTGGAACTATAGGGTGTTTTTAAATTAGTTCTTGATATTAAAGGGATTAAAATAATAGAAAAATGATAAAGTAAAAGTTGTCACAATTGACCTATTTATACCATGAATACATATATTTATATCCACCATAGCAATTTCAATTTCATAAAACAATAAGCTGAGAATCGAATGAGTTGAAGTACCTAATTCTTTTTTCGAGTTCCTTTCCTATACGCTTCGGATCGCCGGTCGTGCCTTGGGTACTAGTATTATGTTGTAATGGTAATCATTTCTGTAATATGGTAATACTGGACGGAGCTCGCTTCTACTAGCTGGAGATTGCTCTGCGTCTCAAGCGGGCCGGTGTGCTCACGCCCTTAGAATGTGTAGACCTGGCGCAGTTCCAAAAATATGTTTATTTTTTTAATAAATTAGTATGTAAAATTTATTTAATCCTTCATTTTTAAAAACATTAAATCGTATAAATACAGTAAATCGTTAATAGCAACTTCTAAAATGACGAAAAGATGTGATTCTCACACAAACATCATCCAAACATTTCTTTAGAATAAGGACCACATTAAGTACTGCACATAGCTTAATTATAAATCAAGATGTCGAAAAAGAAATACTAGGTTCTTGCCTATATTAAAACCCCCAAATTCCCTTTCCAGAGTGTTCAGGTCTATAGCACTTCGACTCGAAGACACGAAGGCGTGAGGCATCCCAGGAATTTTAATCGCATCGAGGCGGCCGCTGCCCGCAATATAAAAAAAAAACAACAAAAAAACACGTCTAAAGCAGGTTGAATTTCGGATATGGACAGCCCGACGGACATTATCTGGCGACCTTCGTGGCTTTGTTTCAGGGATTTGGGCCTTAGGGTCTATAGTTAATGGTAACATGTTTATAATTTTTAGTTTATGCTTGAATTTTAGGGTATTGGATCTTCTGAATTACGTAATTTTGTATTTTATTTTTATAATATGTAGTATGGTGATAGACTCTCTAAAGACAGTGGAAAATCAAGTTTCTGTTTTTAAGTTTCTTTACAATACTAAGTTTGTACATATACATTTATCAGATATATGTATGTATTTAAAGATATGGCATATATCTACTTAAGAACGGTAAGATACTGAAATCAATTGCAATTTTAGCTGAGGGTAATATTTTTCAGGTGTACTTACACATATAAGGGGGTATTGTATGTCCGTATCTCTGTTTCCTTCTGAAGCTGAAAAGCTTGGAGTTCGAGGTGTTGATGATCCTCAAATTGACATATTGTGTGCTGTTGGATATTAATATTATTAAATTAGTCGATTACCTAAAGAAAATCGGTACATAACCACCGAACCACATATTTAAAAGTAGAGAAAACTCGAATACTGGCCGTTTGCAGCTCTCAACCCAACAGATACGGCAACGAGAAGAAAAAGATGTAAAATTAGTTCCGTGAAGCCGCGGGTGCGAAGGAGACACTTGATGTGACCATCAGTGTGGTGCAAGGGAGACGGAAGACAAGGCTGAGTCGAAAACAACCGGTCCGTAGGGGCAGATGCGCCTGTTGAGAAAACCCCCGAGGCGAAACTACGGATTCCAACAATAACAGAATATTAAATTATTAAAAAACTTTAATTCTGGATTCTGGTTAAGAGTTTCACGGGTTGCGCTTTGGTACTGACGGAGATTGTCTTTTCTTAAAAAAATATATTAAACGAAGGCATGGTCTAAGGAAACTGTGTTTATAATTTATGGATATTGGACAGAAATTAATGATAAAGGAAAACTGTAACAACTTGAAGAGGTACATCATGAATTATTAAGGACCCTGAAACTATCTAAAAACAACCGCAGCGTCATATCTGCCTGTTATTTGTCTTTCTGTAGATGCTTTTTATCCGAATTAGGTGGGCAATATTCCTTTTTATTTACTCCTTACTACACATACTGGTAAAAAAAGAAACTGGCGTCCCGTACATATGGCCCGAGAAATATGCGGTTAGTTTGCAGAAAAAAATACAACTATTCCGCCTTGGAGACTGCGACTGCTCTGCGAGATAGCAGCTACCTCAGATAGCTGTATACACAGTTGCATTTAAAATGTGTAGAGCCATTGAAATTGAATTTATGCCGCATATAAAAATCTGTGGCATTTCATAGCAAGTTCAATGCGAGCGAGTTGGGTTAGCCGAGCGCAAGTAGTCTGGCCAGGTGAGATTGCAAATGCGTTTAAAAGAATTCCTGTACAAAAATGTGCGCGTCTACCTGCGCAGTCGGTCGGCTCCCCCGCTCTTCGGCCGTCATTATACGCGTAAATTGATTACATGGAAGATCAGAGAAAATCGCTGACTAACTGCCGATGACCACACCGCGCAGTCGTCGGTTGGCGCTGCGACGTGCGCCGACGACGCCCGACGTCGCGACGTCGTCGCTCGTCTAGTCTAAGTCCTGCGCTCCACAAGCTGCACCGCACATGTGACAAGCCCTGGCATTCCGCACACCCGTTGCTGATGCCGGCTTCTTCAGAGAAATTAACAACGATTACGACAGTGTTTATCTAGCTATTTTATTCCTACTAACATGCCTCAGCTTCAGACCAAATTACTTCAAAGACAGAATGGAATTTTGATTTATGGTCCTTCGTTATAAAATGGTATTTTAGAGGACAACGCACAAAAAGTTGTTAGCTCGTATGTAGGTACCTATGAATGATTTGCGTTCAGTATTTTAGACCCGCGAGATTGCTATGGAGCCGGTATTAGGTCGACACCTCAGGCACTCGCGGGCGCGTTTCGTCGAACTTATTACGACAGATGGGCGACCGGGAGGCGCGGGGCCCGGAGAGATCGACCTCCGAAATGCGCCCGAGATTGCATTCTTTCGGCGGCGCGGGCGCATTCCACTGTGCGCCATCCGAGCTACGCGAGACCGCGCCAGTCGACGCGCGCCCTTTTGGGGGTTAAGATGTGTCCGTTGCGGCGGGCGCTCACGATGTGGTCCCAGCCGCCGCCCCCCGAGCCCGCATCCGTGCCTTCGCCCGCTGCGACCACGTTCCGCGCGCGCACAGCATCCGCCGGCGCGCACAGCTTCTGCCGCGGCTGCCTCGGGCCCAGCAAGTTGGCGCGGATGGTGCGCGAGCCGCCCGAGTACGGCGTGCGCGTCGAGCCCACGTCCGCGCGGCCGCCGGGCCTGCGCGTGCGCGACGAGCCCCAGTACCAGAACCTGGAGGAGCTCCGCAAGCGGCCGGAGTACGCGAACCTCGACGAGATCAGCCGCGAGTTCGGTTATCGTTTATGTCCGGAAGGACAGAATTTGGAGGACGAGGCGATTTACGAGAATATACTCTCAGTGCGTCAGATTCGTTCCGCGGAAGTGCGTGTAGTGCCGGTGTCGGAGGTGGCGTACTACGAGGGCCAGGGGTACGTGGCGACGCAGGTGCTCAGCAGGAACGGCACATTCCCGCAGTGCCCACCTGGAACCTGGAGCCGGCTGCAGCACGCCTGCAGGATGACCGGCTCCCTTCGAGTCTTCACTGTAAATATAACTTCTCCCAACCACAAAATTTTATTAGGACCCACTTGATAAACCTGTTCAGTCAATGTTCAGTAAAGCGTGACGATCAAGTTTGACTAGAACGTTCAGTTCATAAAATCATTTTTTTAAATTATTATTTTTTCATTTAAGTATGTACATTGTACAACTGTACATAGATGCTTTACACATTCTTTCACATTGTCATTTATTTCTGTCTAGCCCAAAGCTTCTACCGGTTCAGAAATATTGAATTCGAAACTCTACAAAAAGAGATCAGGATATGGCTGATTCAAAATGATGATGTATGAACGTATAACGAATATGTAGCTTTGATGCAGACATTCCAAGCAAAAAGTTGTTGCCCCGTGTATGTAGGTATGTAATACTGTGTACTTATGTCGGCCGCAAAAAATATTACGGAATTCATCTCTAATGAGTTGTTAATTTTGGATTTGACTTGATGAATTTGGTGCTGTGCCGTGAAATATTGCGGGCCGACTCACCGCTTCTTTTTATTACAAAAGAGTTCTCAAAAAATGCTTGTGGGATCAACGATACCTCCAAAACGAGTTCTTGAGTGATGGTAGAATGTATACTTATACTCCAGTTAGAAATGTTATAATAATTGGGACATTAAGGTCTTGGATATAATGATAGTATTAGAGGAAATAATAATGATATTTTCTATCCGATATCTATTGTATTCTGTATAATAAAACTGTGAGGATATACTCGCATAAATGGGAATCTTAAACTGAACTTGGTGTATGTTTCTCTCACTTTTTTCTTTTTGATTTTTTTATACCCTCAATTGGTAAGCCCTTGGCATCATGGAATCGCATGTTTATGTTTCTATACAAATGAAATATTGTTTTTATTAAAAAATCTATAAGCCTTTGAAAAACGATATACGTTTCACTTTGTTTCTACTAGCTGTAAATCAATTTCAGTTTAGTTTGTCAAAAAAGTGGATACACGGTACCGATATAAGATATAGGTAAGTTATCCGGTTATAGGTATAAAACTAAAAAAAAAAACAGCCGCTTAGTTTAATGAAAATTCAAAGACTAGGGTTTCCCCTTAACTTTTTATACTTATTAAAAATAATTTTAAATACTCCATCATTTTTTGAAATAGGTACCTACTTAAATTTTTTTACTAAAACAGTGACTAACTTCCCATCTTTGAACAGAATAATGGATATAATACAATAAAAGCAACATTATACATATAAATACATACCTTGATTTTAGAACTAATCTCAGTTATGATTACTACTAAAATTAAATTACTAAAATTAAGGGCCGCTGATCCTATATTTACATGAAAATAAAATATTTTTTCTTATTTTTTAATCAAAATGGAATTTTTTAATAAACGATGTTAGGCAGTCAATGAAACAAGTAACTAACATTATAATTTGTTTGTAATAATCGTATCGTCAGAACCGATATATCGTAGATCTGCCTATTCTAATAAATAATAAAACGGTATGTTTTTTAAACCAGCTCTTTAGGGTTAAACCAGATATTGTTAAACCTTAATCTTTAATAAAAAAAGGAAAAGAATTTCCACAGTTAGTTAACCACAGCAAGGTCTGAATGTTTTAGTATTTTTGTACAGATCGACGAGAGAGTAATTTTAGTTGATAATAAGTTAGCTTAGGTCAGTTTCTGAGGTTTCATTCTCGATAAATAATTACAAAAAATGCATTTTAGGACCAGATAATCGTATAATTTATACCAATTTGCTCTCTTACTTAATTGTTGTAAACTAACGGCATCTCTCTCTTGTCCTCAGGCGAAGAAGGAGATGTACGATGTTAAGAAGCAGAGGCTGTGTCTAGCTCAGGATGAGTACAAGGCCCTCAACAATGCCCTGTCGACCCTCGCCACCTCCAGGACGAGTCGTGAGTACAGCTTTTGCCTCCTTTTTATGTGACATAACTACTACAATATAATGATATATAAATATAAGACAGAAACTAACACACGCGGTTACTTGAACAGCGATTAGATTTCAACGGGATGCAAAATAATAAACAGACATTGGTGTCGATTCGGTGTTTACTATTAAACTTTTTTGACAGGACTAAACTAAATTTAAGCGTCCTGTCATGTCTTTTCGATATAGAAAGCCAAAGACAGAACACTTAAATTAAGTTTAATCCTGTCAAATAAGGTTAATCGTGAAAACCGAATCGACACCATTTGTACACGTCTAGTACAGATATTACGAGCATAATATATTTTTTTTGCTTACTTCACTGTATTCCCTCTATCTATCCCTACAAAATTCGTACTACAACCTTTCGTTACACTCTGTTTATTCATATTAAAATAGCGTCTCATCTAAATGAATCCTTTGCGCGGGGCGGGGCAGATACCATCCGAGCCTTGCGCGAGCGCATCGTGACGGATTGGTGCTGCGATATCATCGGTGCTTTGCCCAAGCGTTTGTAAGCTGTGTAGTTACTGCTTAGGAACTCAGCCAGCAATATATGTTGTTTTTAAGCGACTTAAGAATGGAGCTTTTGTATTAGGCTTTTATAGGTATTATGTACGATGCGATCACAGACTCGCATCCCGCTCGAGCGACGACAAACGATAAAACTTCTTTGGACGCGATATTCTCGGAAACTACTGGAGTGAAACTATTTTGTAAAAAAGCTTCAAATCATATAGTCTGTGGTTTTTATTTGTTATATTTTCACTAGTGTTTCACGTGGAAGATTTCTACGAAGACTGCATCGCTCGTTGATGTCTTTTGTATGGACGAGACATTTTTCTTGATGATGTTTTTGAAATTATGAACAAAACTAAAAATTTTAAAAAGAATCACAAATATAATATAAATAGAAAACAAACGTTAAAGAAGCATCATAGAATAGTCAATACTGTGGAGTCCTCAAACAAAAAAAAAGTCTTGTTTGTTTGTTTGTTTGTAAACTCTTTATTGTGAAAGAACAAAATACAATACATAAAACAAGACCAAACATACAAGGGCGGACTTATCCCTTACGGGATCTCTTCCAGTCAACTTTAGACTTATAAAGAGGAATTACATTAAAATATTTAGGTGGAGCAAAAGCTACAAACACGACTTATAAATCTTAGTCTTTATTGTTGAAGTCGCAACGTTTTTACAATAAGTTGGTGTTTGTTTTGTTATTACAAGTTTTATTTTATTTTATTTTTATTACGACAAGTTACAGGTATAAAATGTACAGTTGTATGTACAGGTCTAAATTTCTACATCTATTAGATACTCTTTATAGTCATCATCAGACTCTAACTAAAAAGTATTTATTTCATTCGTCAGATGTCCATACCATAAAGAAGTTTAGTCTGTGCCATTTACGCGTTCGGTTCTCGCGGAGATCTGAACAAAAAAGATTGGAATCCACCCGACTCTATCTTTGCTTGTTAAAACCCTTGAAGGGTCATAATAATAAATTTGCTGGCGTCGCGAAGTCACCTGTTGATGTTTATTTCCAATTTATTACAATACAAACGGAAAGCCAACTAAAATAGGTACTGGTTATTATCGAGTCGCGTACCGTGCCTTCTTGAAATGCGCTGTCCTGATGCGGAGCTGGGCAGGGCAAATATTATAAATTTTAATAAGCAGTCCTTTAAGAACAGTGCTTGCAAACCTATCGCTATTTGATTTTTATGTTTCGATTATGATTTTTATGTAAGTACTAGCTATTATGACTGTCCTTGAGGGAGGGAGGAAGCATGGAAATAATTTTTCCAGATCTTTAAATTGTGTTTACTATGTTATTCCTGGGCATTTACTTTAGCTATATTTTTACGAGTATATGCCAAATCATAGTAACATCAGTTAATTCGTTTGCTTATGTAGTTTAAAAATGTGTTCGTCATGGGTGTTAATGTTAACCTTGGTACTATACTAAGTAATTATCTGTATTCGTTTAACTTTGTTAGGCATCATTGAAAATCAGCGCTCAAAGTAGACATTCTGTGGGTAGCAGAAGCTTGGCCTTTTTTTCTTCTATTCATATTGTTGTTATAAACGCAATAACGTTTTTTACTTACATATTTACACTTGTCTTTCTACCAGTGTGTTCATCAACGACCTCCATGACCACAACCTCGACGACGTCTCGTCACGACCCTGACCAACTGCGTTCGGAGGTGTCGCAGGCGCGCGGCAGGGTTGCCCAGCTGCGTAAGGAACTGCGCCAGGCGAGAGCAGAGGTTGCCAGCGCGAGGAGGGGAGTCGACACTCTTGCTGAGTAAGTATACATTTGTGTGAATCCAGGAAATATGTCCCTGATTCATAAAAGACCGAAGGAATCTTTAATGTTTTGGTGTGAAGGGTTTCATAGTAATCCGAATATTACAAAAAATACCGCTCCCGGAATGCTTTCGCACCACCCACTGCTCCATGATCTAAAGATGGGATATTATGTGCGAGGACAAATCTGTTTATCATAGAACACTATGTATTTTAGTGTTCTTGAGTGATCAATATTTAGTTTATAATCAATGTCAGTATTAACTGGATGTTTTCTTGTTCCAGAGTGGAGCAAAAACTAAGTTCGCAGCAGGGTTGTTACAATATCACCGAGGCTCAGGCCATTATGACCGAGCTAAAGAACATCCAGAAGTCCCTTACATCTGGAGAGAAAGAGCGAGCAACGCTTATGCAATCATTAGCAAAATTAAAGGACGATCTGACGAGATTGCAACTCGGTGAAGCATCACCAGAAATGTCCACACTAAGTCTTCCTCAAGAGAAACTAAGCACTGCCTCGCAAACAGATCTGTGCGCGGATTTGGTACCAATCGGCACGAGATTAGCAGAAATGGCGCGGGTTCGCCTACAGTACGACGAAGCTAGGAAACGGATACAGCAAATCCAGCAACAACTAGCTGATTTAGAGGACAAAGTGCAACCTGGTCAGGCAGAGTCTGATAAGGACCGACTACTGCTATTCCAGGAAAAGGAACAGCTGTTACGAGAGCTTAGAAGCATAACGCCCAGAACGAGGTCAAAACAGGAGATGACCGATATACAGTCAGAATGCAAAAGACTAGAACAAGACTTGAAAAACGCCTTTGAGATGTCAAACAAATGTATAGCGGATCGGTTAAGGCTACATGAAGAGAAGCAGCTACTCCTGCAGCAGCTAAAAGATGCTCTGACGTCGATGACGACACTGGAAGGGCAACTGAAGACTTTATCGGCTAGTACGTTATCTGTATCAAGTAGTTCCAGCCTTGGGTCCCTTTCCACAGCAAGCAGTAAAGGTTCCCTAAGTTCTGGCATCAGCTTTACAGACATCTACGGAGGGCCGCACATAGCAACGTCGTTTCAAGCGGATAAACCGATTGACATGGTCGATTTGCATAGAAGAGTGGAAAGGTGAGAATAAAAGTTTATATACACAGATACTTAATTTAAGATGTAAATATTCACCTTATTTAAGATGCAAATTGGGTGCTTTGGATAGTGCATTTGCAGGCAGCGAGTTGAGTTGTATGGTAATGGCAGTAGACACGTTGCGTTGTGATTCAACACTGTGATTTTCTAAACAGCGACTATGAAAAGGAGAAGGGTACTTCAAGTGTATTCTAGACAGAGTGAACATCGAATACCAGCTAGATATTTTAAATTAAACCAGTGACGTGCATCATATCTGTATGTTCTGGGGTTTTCCACCCTTTTGCATTATAATAATATATTTTGCCGTATACCTTGGGCACTGTAAAAAGACATATCGATCAAAACGTCCGATTTAGTTTTATTCGTAGCTTATTTTTTGTATTTTTCAATCATGGAGATTTTCGAATGATGGTTTTTTTTTTAATTTTACTGCCATATAAACAAATAAAATTATATTTTGTGTATAGCTGACAGCTAAACCTTCCAAATTCAATAGCTCCCAATACCGTATTACCCTAGTTATATTTTTCAGATGTCTAACCCAAGTTTCTCTCCTCAGACTACTCCGAGGCACCTCGTACACCGCAGACAGCATCACCCCCGGCCAGGCCAGCAGTTCTCCGTCACAACCTTCCTTGTCACCTCGTAGCAGCCTGTCTTCGGCCAGCCCCCCGCCTCCTCCACCTTCTTACAACCAGGTATGTTTAAATTACACGAAAATCCATTAAATATGTGTAGATATGTTAATAACATGTTTTTTTAAAGAGGACTATTAAAAATCATCGATTTTATTAACTGACTTGAAGTCCCTTGAAGAAACTTGTAGATTCTTTTTTTTACCTTCACTTGATAAGCTCTTGGCATCATCTCACCTGATGGTAAGTGATGATGATGCCGAAGATGGAAGCGGGCTTACCAAAATTCCCCAACGCAATGGGAAATAAGAATTAACGCAACAGATTTAAAAGTCACATATCTTCATACATATTTTGTTTGTTTTTCCTTATATTTTAATAAAAAGAGTGGTATCTTCTTCTTATAATGTAGTACAATTAGGACAATAAAACGCGACCTTTATACTCATGTAGTAGTCAGATGTATAGGATTCTTCAAGATCCTTTCCTTCACCGTTAAAGTAATCGGTATGAAAATGTACTTACGTTGGTTTCGAAAAACTCATTCGTACATTCACTAGGGTTTGAACCCGAGACCTCTGGTTAGGAGGTGGGAGTCACTACTGTGACGCCATCGACGACGTAACACGACGATAACATGGTTTACACACATATGCTGGTAATATACGTAACAAGAGTTTTCTATTGAGTGAGTCAAGACAAAACCGAAATTATTTATTCTTGTTTGCAGGTGGAGAAACAAAGGAGACAGCAGAAGGAGCTGGAGGAAAAACTAGCTGAAATGAGGATAGGAGTCGCTACTGGGTTGGGTGAAGTGCCTGGCCTTGCCACAAGTAAGTTAGTTTTCGTATTAAACAATCGCGTCTACGTTGTAAGTGTAAGAGTTACTGACATTCTTGGTTCACTGCCTCACCACTGCGGGCGTTGGGTAAAATAGATGAGAATGAGGGTTGTGTTAGGTCAAATTTCAAAGTTAGGCCATACTCCATACACGGGATAAAGTGCGAATTCGTTTTTGGGGCTAACCCAGTGTTAGAAGTTTTCAAACCACCTATAAGCTTAACGACTGCACTCTGGTGATACCTGCCGGCACGAACACCTTAACGTGCCTTGAGAAGCACGGAAATGGTCACGATAATTGCCATTAACAGTTTTGTTATAACAATATACATAGTTACTCATATTGCATAGAAATAACGGTCGATTTTGATGCCGTCCCTCTTGTCCACAGTTCCCGTACAGCTCCAAGGCCCAGGGCGGGGCTGCGAGCCTCTCTCCCCCATCTCGGAGACACCACCCCCACCATCGCCCACCACACCTACTTCTAGTGGTAAGATTTTTTGAAAAACAGTCCCAACATAGCTGGCAGCGGAAATTTAATCTGTACAGTGTACACCACAAATCGAATCTCAGTTACACATATTGTAGTTACAGAATTACTGCCATGCCATATAATACGAGTAGCGCAAATAGCATTACGAAGCTCTGATACGGTCGAGTAAAATCAAATCCATTGAAATTCTTATCGTTTTAGTAGTCACTTGAAATCGACGCACACTTCAACGGAAACAATGAGAACACACAGATACACACGATCAGGGCAATCACACGAAGTCCTTTGCGCATGTGCAAACGTAGTTTTAATTTTTTTGTATTGATGATTGTGCTTTGAAGTGTGGCATTCACTTGCTCCTTTAGGCGTTTCAATATTCTATGAAAAGAGGATGTATTCTAGATAGAGTGGAAGATATTCCTAATATTATTGTTTTGTTAAACCATTTGTCGTAAAATTATGTAGGTTCGAATATTTTCCATTGCGTAAATGAGGTTGTCGGTCGTGTACTTTATTTTAATGACAATGAAAGTAAAACATTTGTGATTTTGCTGTAGGTACCAACACGAGATCAGTATCGGCTGCAGCCAGCGACGAATCCGTGGCGGGTGACTCCGGAGTGTTCGAGGCAGCGCAGGGGGGAGATTCTTCCAGCGCAGGTATGTCTTACTATTACAGTCGAAAATTCAACTTTTTGCTTGGTACAAACACATAGTCGTGCAGTTAAGATTTTGGAAGAGGTCGTCTCGGATCTATAACCAAATTTCTTCTTCAAGTATTTTGTGCTTGTTTGTCAAAAGTAACACATCCCCTTAATACGTTAATTTTGAAGATAGCAAGTAAAGCCAGCCCGGAAATGTTTGCATTTGTACCCACTTCTATTGAATGACAGATATATTTAGGTTTCCATTATTTGTATTTCATAAGGAGGACTTCAGCAGGTTAAACGTATAAGAAATCAACTTACATTTAAACTTGATCCGGTATGTCCCCATACTTAAAATTAGCTCGACTTCGACCGCTAATACTTAGGTACTTGAAGGGATCTCAAAATATCTGGTACTACAGACGAGAAAGAAAAGAGTCGAGCGAGGCGAGCTCTAAAAATTTCAGTAGCTTCTGAAGGAAAACCTCATAACATTACTTTCACTATAAGCATAGCAGTGTAATGTGTCTGTATTGTTACAGTGAACAGTGCCCAAATTGAGTTAAAATTGCGGTACTGTCCCGAAGAGAATGCGCTGGAGATCGGAATACTCCGAGCCAGGAACCTGCACGCGCTATTTATCGACATCGGCACTGAAGTGTGAGTGAACCTTTACTCTTGTATACTGCATCCTCTATGTCTGCATTTCCGAAAAATGTAGGCTCTATCTGTACGATAGACTAAGGTGTATTTAAACTAAACGAAGGTTTTTATTTGCCATTATTCCTGGTTTGAAAAGTATCGCCTCCTCTTTTATAAGCAAAATCTGTATCTATACTTCGTTAACGCCGCCTTGTGAAGACGTGACATGAAGAAGAAAAATAGGGAAACCCTCATTAAAAGTCGGTCTTTTGTTAACAGCTGCGTCCGTGGTGCCCTAGTCGTCGGCGGCGGTGGGGTGTCATTCTCGAGTGCTGCGCTGGCGTGGCGCGGCGCAACCCTGGCGTGGCGGCACTGCGCGCGCGCGCGCGTCGCCGGCCTGCGTGCGCTGCGACACGCCACGCTACAAGTCAACCTCGCCACTGGCACGGAGTGCTTGGTGAGTCTATTTATTACAATACATAAATATCAAGGTGCAATATTGATTCGAGTGGCGACATGCGAAGACGTAGCGTGGGCAGGCTGAGAGGTGGACCGGCGACTCAAACTGGATTTCCTACATGATGAGGTTGATGAGGATAAGGTTTCAGAAATGACGAGATATGTAGAATTAAATTAACCGACATAGCTCACAGAATCGCTAAACTGAAGTGGCAGGGGGCGGGGGCACATAGCTCGTAGAACAAATATCCGTTGGGGCATTAAAGTTCTATAGTGGCGACCGCGCACCGGAAAACTTAGCGTTGGCAGGCCTCCCATTCGGTGCACCGATGAACTTGTGAAGGTCATGGGAAGCGGGCAGCACAAGACCGGTCGGCGTGAAAATCCTTGGGGGAAGACTTTGTTCAGAATTGGACGTCTTTTGGCTGATGACGATGATGAATACTTATTAGGATATGGGAACAAGAGGCTGATTCGATGACACACGTCTCTGGTCACGGCCTCTTCTCATACATCGGAAAGGAAATCTTTGAGAAGAATGATGATAACTAGCCAAATTTGAGTATTCGGCTGCACAGTCTTGAGTGCCATGTGAATAACACACAGGCGAGAGCGATTTTCACTGACTGGCTATCTTAACCCCCTTACTTAAGTCCTGTTTTACCTTTTATTTTGAAAAACAAACTTCTGTTGTTAACAGGGTTGCGCTCAAGTTAGCTTAGCTGACTTCGATCCCGATGCGACGTGTCAGAAGTGGTACAATGTGCTGAGCTTCAGAAGTATGAGACGGGACGAAAGCTCTGATGAGTCCACTGTTATCTCTTCACAAACTTCTACTTTAACTAGGAATAGAGGTGAGTGGCGAGCTAAATTTATCTTCATTTTAATTATTCACTGGCAACGTCTTTTCATGGTTTTTCTTACCTGATGATATGTTATTATGCGGACTTAGGTACTGTAATTTTCTTAGCTATTAAAAATGGCTAAAAGCTCATCAATTCGTATGAAAGTGCAAGTTTGCAAATTTTCGCTTTTAAGGAAATGAATGATAGATTCTTAGATGCCGTGGCCAAATTTCTTCACATGGGCAGTCAGTCATTTTATTTAAATAAAAATTAAAAACCGACTTAAAGCAGATTTCTGAACTACAATTTCATTGCATTTATTTCTCATTGTTACAGGCCCAGAAAGTATGCTTAGTGCGGAATGCAATTTAGGAGATACAGTAGATAATTCTGCCTCCGAGGACGAAGAATCCAGAGAACCACTTAATCAGGTTAGTTTTCTTCATAATGTTAGTTTTATTGACAACTTAACAAGGAATGTTCTCACAAACGATAGCAAAGTTCCTATGATTGTGCCTTTTATACAGTGGCTCTTTTGTAAAATATATTTTATATCTTGCGTGGCAATTGTGTGGTTTGTATATCTTTTGATAGATTTATTAACAACTGGTATGTAATTTCCCCACTTCTGGGGCACGGGTCTCTTCTTATTTCACGGGAAGATAAGGCCATACTCCACACATGGGAGCCAAGTAACACGTGTATAATATCTGTAATAAGTAACGTGTTATTTGATAATAAAACTATTATTTTCTGGCTTGGTGAAATGATTTGTACCTCTCGCTAAATGACAACTATTTGTCAACAGATAGTGGAGGAAGACTCGTTTGAGGACTACATTCCTGAGGAAGACATAGCTTTGGAAGAGGAAGAATTCCTCCATCCATCCACGGCCGAGAAAGAGACAAACACAGAGTGCAACTTCTGCCCG
This sequence comes from Coleophora deauratella, assembly GCA_958295455.1. Lineage (NCBI taxonomy): Eukaryota > Metazoa > Arthropoda > Insecta > Lepidoptera > Coleophoridae > Coleophora > Coleophora deauratella. The sequence continues at coordinate 10,870,441 of OY282402.1, forward strand.
GAGGGAGCGAGACAGCTACATAGAAGGTACGAGTTGTGACTTTTGTGTGGCTTTTTATATTAGTGATTTTGATAGGAACTTATTGTCAAGGGATTTTCTTTAAGTTGCTAGCTGTGACGTGAATGTATGTATGAATGTCTGTACCATCGTTACATTCCTGTCTTTTACCTATTATTTGCTCTTGTAAAAGAATGAATTATGACGATATATAATAATTATAAATCCTACGCACATACTATAAACTTCTTATTTGAATACTAGCGGGGCGGATGTAATCTGTCCGTTAACCCGTTTAAAAAATCCAGTTTTCCATACAATTAGTGGGTCTAATTACACCGAAGTTGAACCCTTTTGATAAAGGGTAATTTTTCGAAAATCCTTGTTTAGTTATACATATATGAGGGTTTTGGTGTAAATTGTACAAAAGCTGTACATGCGCCTATGGTGATGGTTGAACGTAACAAAATACTGAATCTTAGAAGCTTGACTAACTTGGTGAAGGTTTAGCGTTATTTCTTGCTTACTCCAGATACTTGAAGTGTCTGAGGAGGAAGGAGGCCGATGGGAGGCCGCAACCGGCCACGCTAGAGAAATGAACGTCCGTCCATGCAAATGCAATTTGTATATAGTTATAAATTTAAATAATAGGTACGTTTACATTGTGTCGGTCTGATGCTTGTTTTGCTTGATTTTTTGAGTGATTTTCTTTTTTTTTATTTACCTGCTTACTTTCTGTACAGTTCAGGGTGTAAAAATGGCGTACGTCTTACAAACTGGGACTTCTACTTATAAAACTGAACAGTTCCAAACTTTCCATACACAATTGTCCAAATTCTGATCAATTTGTATGAGGAGTCATAGATAAAGAGTTGTTCAGTATGATGTGTAGAATTCACAGATAACGAGCCCTACACCTATTTTGTCACACCTTAACCTATTTAAGCTTTAATTATAGAAAATTTGCAGTGAAATTGGCACGGGAAGACCTGAAGGCAATATTTTTAATTGTTAGACAATTTATTACTGCACTTTTAATATAACTATAATTTATATTTGCATGTAAAGCATGAGAGTGGCACAATGTAACCTTAACTATATTATCTAGACGATCGCTTATATCTAGAAGTTTTATTTCATGTTATAATGCGTCTTTTTGTTATAAACAGGAAAAGTCAACAAGCAAGCGCGAATCCAGAAGAGCCTTTAGCCACAATCAAACGATCTCAAACTTTCTCACCGCAACCGCAGAGCATCAGCAAAGGACAATACATATGCAGGTCAGTAACACAAAAGACAATACATATGCAAGTTAGCTGCGCAAAGTTCAATAGGAGTGCAGATCAGTAACGCAAAGTTCAATAAATATACAGGTCAGTAGCACGAGCTTCAATAAATGTGCAAATCAGTAGCACAAAGCTTAATAAACGTGCAGGTATTGTCCTTTTTGATACTGACTTGCATATGTATTTTTCTTTGTGCTAGTGACAAAGAAAAATACATATGCAAGTCAGTATCAAAAAGGACAATACATATGCAGGTCAGTAGCAAAAAGGATAATATACATGCAGGTCAGACGCACAAAACACTTTTCATGATAATTCAAATAAACAGTCACGCTGTGCATCCTCTCTCGTGTAACTTTTTACGGTTCCCACCCTCAGCATTGAGGGAACGACGGATTGGATTGGATTGGACATGCGGGATTTTCATTAGGTCAGTAGCAAAAGACAAGGTTTTTATGAAATTGTGTTTGTTGCAGACTTAACCGCTCGGAGTCGGACTCGTCGATGGCGCAGTACGCGCGGCGCGGCACCCTGCAGCCGCCGCCAACCATCGGCATCCCCTTCGACCGGACCGTGCGCGAGCGTCGGTCGCTGCGGTAACTTGACACTCCTTATATCTAGCAGTAACAATTAAAAATAAATTATATACTATCGTTCGCTAAATTTGTTTCGCAATAAAATTTCGAAAAACCTTATTAGTTTTTTTTTTCATTGCATCTTCAATTTTTTATCAACAAAAAGTAGCTCAATGATGCCGAAAAACTATGACGTCACACACTCTTAGAACAACATATCGTTTTTGACAGATGATAAAAAGTTATTCGAATGACTAGTAGTCGTCTACCCTAAGTTTCAATAAAAAAGTTATTTAATGAACATCATATTTTCATCATTTATTTTTGATTTAGTTAACACCCGGATTTTATGAATTGGTGGAAACTTTAATAGCATAGGTTGGCCTAATGTAAATTTAATTTATAGCTAATATTTGACTGTAAGTTTTCCAAATGAATATAAATAAAATAAAATAAATATAAGTCCTCGTTGGTTGTTCATCCTCGTGTAACATAACCATATGTGCGCAGTTGGGGCCGCATGGCGGGCGGCGCGCGGCGCGGCGCGGGGCGCACGCGCACGGCGCGCACGTCGCTGGACCTGGCGCTGGACCTGCGCGCGCAGCACGCGCGGCTGGACGACCTGGCGCACCAGATACACCACCTGGCAGCGCTCAACAAACGGTATGATTGATACTTTATCGCTCAACAACCGGCATGATTGTTACTCCATAGTTTTATACGCTAATCTTATCATGATTTTTCAAAGCAAAAATGGTTTGCAAACCCTGACTGATGATCTGTTGACTACGTTATTAGAAGTCGCGCTTAGCGATCGAATAATTAGTACCTACATTCAAAACAGTCGTTGCAAAAAAATTGCTAAAGAGTTAAGCGATTTCGCAGTGTCTTTTCAGTTTATTCTTTAAATAATAATAAATAATACCAATAGGTATCCTTGAAACTAAATACTTATTACGAGTTTCACAACTTTTGACCGGCCCATGTTTGACTCCTCTAAAACGCAGCACGCGCCAACTCATCTTCATAACTATTATTTCAAACAGGCTAGAAGAAGCGTACGCTCGCGGGGACCAAACAGTAGCTGCCTGGGTGGCCGAGGATGAGACCCTGCAAAGACTCCTGGCTTCGCCCGCGGAGGCCGGCGACCGCACCTCCCGTTTACTCACCAAGACCTGCCGCGAGATATACAAGCTCAGGAAGTCGAGGCAGGGGGGAAGGAAGCCGGACCTCGTCACTTTCAAGTGAGTTAAAACTTGAAACTGTGGAATTAGTGCAATTCTCAATTCCTTGTATTGGAGTCAGGCCAGTAGCCAATCAAAAAAACAAATGGACTTGGTCATTCTTCGTCATTCTTTCTGTTTTTTCCACTTCGAAATTTGATTCTGAAAAATTTTTACCTTGGTTTTCATTTTAATGTTTCTCTCTGTATATACTTCAGTACTTGTATATTTTTGAAGATAAAGTACCCTAACCTAATGATTTTCTTTTCTTTATAGAGAAAAAATGGCGTTCTTCACTCGTAGCAAAACTTCCATTCCTTTGCTACCCGGTGAAGAAGGCGATGATGGGTCTGATGAAGACTGGGAAGAGGTCCTCGAAGAACGCAGGACTCCCGATGGTAGGTCCTCCAAAACCTCCTGCGAGCTTCGGCTCACCAGAAGCGATGCAACTGAAAGCCAGAACGAGACAGACAGACGAGAACTGGTCTGTGAGAATGAGAAGGCGATTGTAGAGTGCAAAAACCCATGTTTGAATCCAGAATTCGATGTATCAGAGGAAAAGGTGGAAGAAAAGGCGACAGGTTCGCAACAGGAAGACAAGACTGAGGATGTGAGATATGAATTTGTTGTTGATAGAGTACTGGGTGTTCAGGTTTGACTGAATGATTGAATTTGAGAGTTTTGTTAAGGATTTGTAAAGAACGTGCTTATGAGCGACAGTGTGATTTAGATGGACCGTTTCAATTATGTCGCGAATTTTAATTTTTCCGAAGTTTTCGTGACTGACGGCTCATGTGTTATTATAATATTTATTATGTTAGATCAATGTTTATTAGGCTGGATCAATATTGCCGAAATCTTATTTTGTAACTACATATTTCAATATAATTTATTAATCCAAGGAATATGACCTTAAGTCGTCATACTATCCAAAAATAGTAAGTCGTATTACATAAATTACGTAAAACTGGGCAATAATTAATAATTTGAAAAATAAACCTTAGGCAATAAATAATTAGTAGGTAAAAACGAAACCGTAAACCCGTGGAAACGATCATGAAAAATCACGAAAATTTGAAATTCGCACTAAATTTAAAACGAATCTGCTAAGTAAGAACGACATATATTTTTCTGAATCTTTCAACGTGTCAGTGTTCAAAAACTATGAATTTTTGCTAGGGAAGCAAATATGGCACCACAAAAATGCAAATTATTTTATTTTACTGTGATTATAACTATTGAGATTTCTGGATTTGAAGACTGATGAGAAATATGTTGTTATCAGTTATATGGATTAATTACAATTGTGACTATTAGTGAATTATTTTAATAAAATTTATATTTATTATAAAATAATTAAAATTACTAATGTATGTATTTGTAACAGGACTCTAAGCGACGTAATTATGTGCAAATGGAGTGCCATAAAGAGTTGAATGTTTAAATCGTGAATCTTACATATTTGATACTACTTTTTTATTTTGTGCAAAGAGCGGAGTGCCTTAACCGAATGGTGCCACGCCTGCAACCGTGCCATAAGAGGGCACAGTCAGTAACAGAAAGATAGGTAGGTACAAAATATATAGTTGTATGAAAAGTCACAAAATAAAATGCCAAACATTGTTTTTTTCATTAAAAGTAAATGTAATCAATTAGAACATAGAAAACTGTGGAGTCGACACGCCTGTAAATAAATAATACGTAAATTACATAAGAGACGACCCACCGGAGCAACTTGTTCTATTTTATTTGTAAATAAAGTTTTTTTGAAGAGTAACCTTCCACCGACTATGTAAGGTTGAATGCTTTGTTACACAGGTTCAGTTTATATCGAAATTTACGCGAGAACATAAAAGTTCACAAGTCATTAATAGCATTTTCAGTAAGCGTTTTTTTTTTTCTTAAATAATGTCCATTCGCTTAAATACTTTACAGTCTATGCAGGGTGGCAGGATAAATACTTAATAGACGCATCAAAGAAGAATACTTAAAAAGTATAACAATATTAACCTCCTTTTACGCGTATCATTGGTGATAATGGAATGGACCAACATTTTCGTTCGAATTCTCATACAGAGCTGGCGAATCAGCTCATTGATTTGTATGAGAATACATCATCGTATCATCCAACCTGTCTACCCTATGTTTGAAATAAAAAAAAATCTTTTATTCGTACTGCTGCACTTTGGATTTTTTAACGTATTCACTCGAGATCTGATATCTGACTGTCCAAACGTTTTGAAAGTTTGCTTGTTCGTTAATAGGTCATTGTTCATGGTTCTTTTGTCTAATGGCCTGATTTTAGCTGTGTAATATATTTTGTAACGCATACATATGCATATAGGGTGTTTTCAAACGTATTGACGCTATTTAGACTGGGTCTTCTACTCATGAAACTGAACGGGTTTCCTCAAGAACCCAAAGTCAATTTTGCATCATCATCACTTACCATCAGGTGAGATAAAGCCAAGGGGTCATCAATTGTGGATAAAAAAAAAAATACTTTCTAACAAGTCGATCATGATCGGCCAACTTTATGGGAATTCTCAAAATTGTTCGCGAATTGACTATGAAATTCTTCAGTATTTTTTTCAGTTTCGTGATTAGATATGCTATAGTTTAAATAGTGCCAATACTTTTAAAACAATCCTATATATGTATTTAAGGATTTGTTGTAAATTTTGTATATTTTATTATTTACGTTCTTAGCATAATTAACCTTTTGTAAATATTCTGTAATACTTGATTTAGATTAGTAGGTATCTGTATGTATTCTGATATTTGACTATAGTTTTTAATATAATATTGATAATTATTATGTACCTACCTAGTATATGTTAGTCTGAGAATCCGAAATCGCTAATTAAGTAAAAAAAAACTCAGAACGCCTTTTGTCAGTGAAAAAGTATACACAATAGTACTGCCGTGCTTACGATAAGGGCAGTAAGTCTGTGAAACACACTTTCGACTTTTTGACAGATTTTTGCATTTTCCGAATTGTTTCCTTCGATTATTTTAAATAGAATTTTTGAAATGTGTAGCTCAGATTCTGTATTTTTATACTATGTTATCATTTGTCTATCTTATTTATTTGTTCTTACACAATTAAATGACGAAATAGGTGAAGTTACTGCTCTTAAAAATATACTTACTGCTCTTATCGTAAGCACGGTAGAGTAAAAAGCCTAATCTTAGCCCTATAGTTTAATTTAAATACAATAATTAAATACTTTATTTAACTCAATTATTTAACTAGCATAACTGCTGGTGTAGTGCTGCCATTATTACGATTTTCCTTATTTTCGAAAATTCCAAATTTACAGTGGAAATTGGAATCTGGTCTGAAGGGGTTTTCCTTAGCAATTTTGGGTTCGGAGCCTAATATATATGAATATTACGAATAAATAAATAGCAATATTATTTGATGTTAAGTATTTTATAGCAAAATAGATTTTAGGACCTAGAATCTAATGTATACTGTTACATTTTTGTAAAAAATGTATATTTTATATAAACATTTACTTGCAGATTTATATACATAATTTTTCTAAGTGTTGAATAAAACAGGTAAATTTGGTTTGCCAAATAAATGTAAGAGCATTGTTTAATTCTTCCATAAAAAATGGGATTATTACCCATATACTTTTGTCATGATGCCAATAAAAAGGATAGCAGGTGTATCTATATTAAATAAAAGAATATAAATTAATATTTAAATAGTTTTATTTTGAAAATTAGTTCTTTAAAAACCCATAAAGTTGCAATTGCTGGGGCACCGGTCTCTACCCATAAATCGATAACGTTAGGTAAGGCCATCGGCCATTTATATATACTCTATGGACGGGGACTAAGTCCGGATCCGGAGAGAAACATAGCAGAATTTTAGATTACTATACTGGGCATTGTTTCAAATGTAATATGCTTAAGCTGTATTTATTTAAGCTTAAATAAGGCTTAAGCTGTAGTTCTTGTATATCTCACTCCATTCCCCGGACATTTCATATAAATTTCGCGCCAGTTTACTACATAGACATTTATGTTTGTACACATGTAAATGTGTGCGTGACGTACAGGGGTCGAATCGAGATTCAATAATTAGCCCTCATTGTCTTTATTGTTAGTTAGACTTATACAAATAAAGTGAAGGCTGTATACACCAGACAAGGCTGTATAGTCTTAGAAGCTAAAATACCTATGTACTCTTTCCTTAAAAAAATAAACTTGTCTTTGGTTATTATACTGTGCTTTGGTTTGCCAACCCCTTGACAAATAGTCACACAGGTAGGGGGTGTGAGGTAACATTCAGAGAGCGGCAGGGAGTGTCATACTGTATAATGTCCTTATACTGTGATCGCTCTCTTATAATAATAGGCACCCTTTTAAAATGGGTGTTTGTAATAAGTATAAGCCAAGTGAAATCACTATCAATAAAACATTCCAGGAGAGAATGAGTGTACAAGTTCCGAGTGGTAGGAACTTTGTACTAAGTAGAAAAATATGACGATTTAAAAGTATGTGTAAAGCATCTACTTAAATAAAAAAGATTTTTGATTTTGAGAATATCGAGGTAGCGGTAGAAGCAATGAAGTATTTTTGTCATGGCATAAAATATTGTCTTCTCTGTCTTGCACAAATAGTCTCAAAAAAAAACCTTCGGTAATCTAGCTATTTTATTATCCCTTTGACCGCCATGGCCGACAACGGTGTTTCGTGCCACACTCGTGTATTTGAGATTTTCATACATTTTCGTCGCACGATTTCTCGTAGCATAGCGTGGCGGAAATTCTAATAGATGTACCTAACTCTTTTCAATCTACAGTTCTCACTGACTTGATGCCATCCTAAAATCCTGGGGCTACGAAATAGAAGAAGAAGAAGCGAGGCGGTCAAAGGGTTATTTGTTATACACAATTACTTATATCCATTTTGTCTTCACGCATCATTTTATCGTTGTCACAGAAGTTTAAAAAATAAGGATTTTGATGAAACTTTGTACATAACCGCCTCCGTGATCTAGTGGCTAGTTTACTCTACTTGCTTCACATCAGGAAGGACTCGGTTTGGTTGGTGGCAGGGACGCAGAGTTGTACAATTGATTATTTCTTGAGATCAGTTCGGGACTTTTAAATAAATAATTATTACTTTTTACTTTACAGCAGTGTCTAAACAGCCTATAAGAGATATCGCAGAATTTCTACGTTCTTAGTATATCCATTCCATGTATGGAACAAAAATAATAGCGAACCATTGCAAATCAAACCTAATGTAGGTTCTTTACGTCTTATAGTTTAGAGCTCACGGACACGCGAACGGGATATGAAATTCTTAGTAAAAAATGTCGTGTTCAGGAATTCATTTTTTTACTCGTTTTGTTTTTTAAAAAAGGGGTGAAACTAATTTGGAATTTTAGGTGACGGCGGTACCTGTATTGAAAACGTGAGGGCTGATTAACGAATATTTATGCCTATTACTCGTTAAATGAGAATATTTAAGGGGATTCCACCCGGCAGGCGGCTGCTGCGTGATTCTTGTAATTTGCTTGTAACCGTCGTATTCAAATCAGTTTGCTATGACTGCTATTGCTAGTGAGGATGTTATCTTTCCTTGTAAATAAGTTATTTTATTTTATTCTTGCATTATTGTATGTATTCCATTTAATTCTAGTGCATATTAATATCGACCGCAGCGCTGCAAACCGCGGCGGCAGCAATGGCGGCACTATATGGGGTTAAGCGAAACTATAAAAAATAACAACCACCTATATATAACAGGTTCTGAAAGAGAAAAGAAGCCTACTGAGCACTGAAGAACAGAAGAGGAAACTTATGTTATCGCACCTGTAACCTGTTATAACATGACAGCTTTCTAATAACTACTTATAACAGAAGAAAATATGGAAGGAAGATGAGGAGAGGAAGGGTAAGGCGTAGAAGCGGTATGTAGAATCCTAAAATAAAGCCGTGATAGATATTTAAAAGGACTTTATATGTATGTATTGTATGTACCTGTGGTATATTTGATTAAACATAAACATGCTCAGAAATAATAACAACTCTGAACACGTTAAAACAATCGACGCCAATCGTAAGAACTCCAATTTTCCTTTGTTTTTTTTTTTTTTTATAAAGCGCTGAATCGATTTCGATAAAATTTATATGGGATCACCTGGAAAGTGTACTATTTTAAACAAAAAAATCATTTTCCAAATCGGATCAGGCTTCTTGGAGTAATCGGAGAAATAAAAAAAGATTCCGACGAATTGAGAACCTCCTCCTTTTTTGAAGTCGGTTAAAAAAAGGAAGTAATTGAGTCTACTACCTTTTTAATGGCGGTATACTCACTTTAATTCCCAAATAACGACTCCAGTCAATGGGTCACCCTGAGATGCCATCAATCTTGTTCGTACAAGAAATCTGGTTACATTTGGGGGAAAACCTTCGTCTTTAGTTAAGCTAAAGAAAACTTGTGGCCTAAGTTATAAGATGAAGCTGTTAATCTATTAGAAATAAATTTACTGAGAATAGGCACGTCAGTTTAAAATAACAATTGTCTGCTGTTGTAACTGTCATGACGGAAAAATATATTTATTTTTTCCTTCCTATCAGTCACTTTACTTTAGACACAAGTTTGTGCCATTCGTTCCTTCGTTTTCTTTCAGTTAAATATGCCATTGCCTATCAATTCAGCTATAGCTATTGGCATTAGCTCTGTTTATCATTGTGCTTCAATATGCATTTATCAGGTGATTTTTTACCACATCTCTACATATTTATACTCATATACCTATATAGGGTTCGCATTTTGAAGGACACTGATACATGATTATGTAATATATAATATTATGGTAGTACCATACTCGTAGACTTACAGGTCTGTTATGGTATTGTAGCTATTTAGCCTTTGGTTGGCGAACTCTGACCGTCATCATCATTTGACCATATCACATGACATAAATCATAGTAATGATGATAAATAAATACTATGTTTATCCGGGACAAATCACACACGATCATCTGGCCTCAAACTAGGATTTCCGGTATTAGAGAAACTAGAGCCTGATTATACTCTTACATATGTACATAAATAAGTTTTAATACCTACATATATTGATATAATACCCACTGGGTGGGTCCAGGACACAAAGAAAACAAACCTGCTCATCACACAAATGTTTGCTCTGGTTGGCGATCGAACCCACGATCCGATCAGTGGTCAGAACAGAAGCGCTATCCACTGAGCCACCGAGTCTGTCAAACTCTTAATGATGACGAACTCTGACCAGCAACTCGCTTCCACCTTTGACTTGGCCCTATCTATCTTTGCCTGTGCGTGACCAAGTTGACCGGGCAGGCGTTACGCGCGTTTCCAACGTGGCCGGAAATGGCCGGAGGAGGCGAGGGTCTGGGTGAGGGGGGAGCTTTGAATACTCGATGGTGTTGCCAGAAGGAACAGCAGAATATTAGATGTAAAAATCATCATTGGAGCTTATCAAATATGTGTGGTTTAAAACTTTCAACCCTGGTGCCGGGCGGTTACTTAAATTTTAATTTTTATTCATCTTCTTAATCACCACTGTTTGTGCGTCGCGTCGTTCCAAGCTTGTCTTTTAGGATCCTTTCAATAACCATAATATAATTACACTACATTTTTTTTTATATTAAAAGGCCAGTATTTTTTTTTTTCACTTACGAATGCTTTGTTGTGTTTTGAAAAGTGACAGTAATAGTTGCCTCTTTAGGAACGGTGTGCTCCTACTTTTCAGAGGTAAAGGGAGGTACCTCCACTAGGCGCGGTGGTATACCTGGGCTGGGGACCGCCAAAATTAAGTGGTCTACCTACTTATTTCGAAACTCAGTAAATTAGAAAAATCTTTATTACACTTGGCAACACGAACTCGGCGAAGGCTATGGTGCCGTGCTGCCGAGCTCGGGTATTATGGAAATTTCGTAACATTACCGTCGAATCGCCACGGTTTGATTGTTCGCAGATTAGCTAACAGCGCAGGAGTTCATTTATACAGAAGCATTGTTCTGTTCCATGGGCTGTTTAGAAGGAAAATGGATTGATTGGTGTTTCAGACGGATAATATCTTGAATAAAAATTTGAGTGGTATTAGATAACTAACGTTGGTTGATGTCAGGAAACTAAGTCGTTCCAGTATTCGTATCATTAGCGTAGTGCTTAGCGCTCCTGATTTCAACACCTAGAATGGTGGGTTCGATCACCGAACTGGGCTAACATTTGTTGTTATATTTATTTACTAGCTGGTACCGGCGACTTTGTACGCATGGAAGTTGGTGATTTCAAATTTTCATACTATTTTCTCCTGTCTAATTAAGCAATAATAATCCTGATAATTCCTTTCAAAATAAAATATACAGATTGTAAAAAAAAAAACATTTGAACAATCTTCAATTGATTCAAATCTGAATAGTGAATCAAGAATTTGTGTGTGGGAAACTGAAAAAATGTAGGTAGATCGGATTTTCTCAATATTTTTACCGATTCTAAGTAACACGCTTAAAATTTCAAACGTACTTTTTTAACATTCTGTATAAGTTACCCTTCAATTGATGGGATTGTAAGAAAATTGAAAAAAATATTCAAGAATATTCTTAGGGTGGGGAAGGTTTTCCAATTTAATGAGTAAGAGAGGCCCTCGTTTAAATAGTATTAGCGAATTATGTTATCATACTTCATTCCAATCAAAAAAAAGCAAAAGGTAAACAAACATAGTATGCAGATGACATTGACATGTGTCAGATCCATAGTAAGTTTGTTTACGTTTTGCTTTTTTTTGATTGGAATGAACCATACATAGTCTATTTTCAACAGAAACATGAAAATTATAAATTCCTTTTAATTTTTTTATATCTTCCGAGTCCCCAAAGTTTTGGAGTTTTCTTTGAAGTCGCTGTAGTTTTTTTTGTGTAAGTAAATAATTATAGTTATTTTTATTGTAATCTACGTATAGTTCTATGAAAGTCACTATGTTGATTAAATCTTAAAATTTATTACAACTAACTAAATAAAGGTGCCTACCTACTTGCATAGAATTTAATCATATTGAAGTTGAATATGAAAGTCATTCATTACTAATCGCTTTTCCTTTTAACTAAATAAATAGACGCGGGTTCTTTTATTACCATGCCAGGTGCCAGGTGGTTCAATAGGTGGAGTCGGACACCACTACACGTGGATACGGTTTATTTGGTAGCCTTTGAAAATATAAACGGGGTATCAAAAAACCTTGTTTCTATAATAACTAACAAAATAGAAATTTTTTGCACCCCCGACAGTAAAACTCGAAAACAATTGAAAATATTTTAATCAAAAACAGCTGAATACACTCTCGATCAAGTCACCTTTCAAGCAAAATCAAAACCAGTTCATCCGTTTAGGAGCTAGGATGTCACAGACATACACACTGATACACACGTTAATCTCATAACACCCCAGTTTTTTCTTCTTAGACTGTTGTACGTATGCAGTTTACGTTTTTTTTTATCCTTAATATGTAAGCCCTTGGCATCATCTCACCTGATGGTGACTTGTTCTTTTTTGTTCTTCGCTAACAGTCCGTATCACCCCCATTTCGGTCTCTTTGTTAAACCCGGGGAGAGCATACTGCAGACATAGGGACCAAGTCTGTACTGCTGGAGTCAGTGGGTTCGTGGCCAACCCCAGTATCATAAGATTCCAAGCCGCCTCTAAAGTGGTCGACTAGATAACGCAAGTCGCACTGGGCTATAACCGCTTCTTTGTGCCTCTAAAACCACATGTACAATGCAATCAGAGCACTCATTATATGCTCCGGCGATCAGTATGCGCGTCTATCTGCACACGAACCATAACACCGTAGCACATCCGGTGTCGAAATAATATTTATAGGGAGATTTAAATTTATTTTCTTATTATTTACAAAGACAGTCTGTGATAGTTATTTTAGTAGCTGTTTTATAATAGTACAATACTGAGGGTTGTATGAAAGGGATAGTGCAGTGTGCGCTTTAGAGCGCACTCATGCGCAGCAGTTTGTGTCACCGTGTGTACATTTACGTGTAAAAAGTTATTTTTCCAACAAAATTATCATCATTGAGATAATTGCATATTATTGTATTATTTTCTTTCTTCCCCATAGAGTATCTCCTGTCCAACTTTCCACACTAAGAAGGTGAAGACGCGGTTGCGCGTGAGTGTTTATAATGCCATTATCAATTTTGCGACACTATAGCAAGCGTTTATACTCGCGTTAGTGACATTAGCTACTAGCAGGCAACATTACCCCGGTTTTATTTGTACCTGATGAGTGTGACAGTGTGACACAGTCAAGTCTATTGTTACTGAAGAGAGAAAATAATTGTACATTCTATCTTTTCACTACTCTATGTCTCACAAAATATTTGGAAAAGACAAAGGTCTCTTCCCATATCTTGGTAAAGTTAGGCCATAATCCACACACAGTGGAAAAGTGGGAATTGGTCACCTATTATATACTTGGGTATACCGATATTTTATTTCAAATAACGGTTTATTTACAAGCGTATCTAATTAGCACGCCACTATCTTAAATCAGGTGATTAATTGCTAATATAGTCTTTCGCGCCAATGTTGTTGCAAAATTCTGCAGGTTGTCAATCACTCAAAATTCTATTATTGACACATTGTGAAAGGTTTGATTTATATATTTTTGTTTCTAACTAATTAGCAGCTGTTTAAAATAGAATGTGTAAAGCATGTACACTTTCAGACACATCTATCGGCCCAACTAGCATTTTAAGTTTTAATGGACTATCTATAGCTAAAAATAAATATTAAGTAAAAGCTTTTATGTAGTTTTGAAGCCGGCAATTAGCAATCTTTTTTGTATGCCATTAGTTCCAAATTCAAAATCAGGAATAGCCTAAAGCCTATGGTCTATAGCTAGGTTTTATCAGGCTATTAAAAACTTTAAATCCAAGGTGGACCGATAGATGTGTCCGGAAGTGTATTTAAATGAAAAACACTTAAGTTTCTAGTTCTACTTATATACAGGGTTTAAAAAGACGTCTCTCGAAAACTAAACTTTTTCAACCACCTAACTCAAATAAATTTTAAAACAACATGGAAAATACATGGAAATCGTTTCAACGACGTTTTTAACGGCGCTATTCATTAATCTGAAATTTGTTTTTGTAAAGCTAAATGAATGATAAAAGTAATATAAAAGTGATAAATACTACCAAAGACAGTAAATTATAACAAAATTTTAAGAGTGTTTGCTCAGTACGAATTGTTCAATATTGAACAAAGCTTGAATAAAGCACATGGCGGATTTAAGTATACCCACTGTATAAATTAAACTTGTATGAGCTGCAATGAAATGTAATTTATTGGTTTGCACACACGTCCACTTTTATAGCTTCATAAAATAAATACGCATAAATAAAATTTATTTATTTTGTAATATTATTATGTAGGTCTGTATTCTTTCCCCTCTTATCAACTCGGTATTTTAAAGGAGAGACGGCGGTTATACCACGCTCAGACCAAAATAAGTCTTTATTACCCAAGTGTAGGCATTTAGATTTATGTTAGGTGACTGGTACACAGAGCTGAAAACCTCTGAACTGCTGATACTACTATAAAATGTAACTTTTGTTGTAAAATGTTTCTAAAATCACAAAAAATATTTGGTAGACAAATTTGAGTTTCACAAAAAAAAAAAAACCAACAGGATTGAAATAGAATGAAATAGTTAGAATTTACAAAATATCGTTTGTTCAGTTCCACAAAGTCATTCTCGTACTTTTGAGAATTCTTGAAAAATAAATCTATTTTTATAGCGGTTTTTTGTATTAATTTGGTATGACCTCAATGTTCTCTCTACTGCAGTACAAAGTAATGCATGCAAAACATACAGTTTACTTATTTGGTTATAATTCTGGAAATACTGGTTATTTTTTTGTTTACTCCAAAATATTGGTTTACTATTTTTATCATAGTTTGGTGAGCACACAAGTTTATAAAATATTTTTTTTTTTTTTAGCTTATATCATAGGTATAACTGCTCTATGGATACGTTACGTAATTCTTAATTACAATTTAAAAAAAATACGCTGCACTCAGCACTCTGCCACCAAAAAGATTACCACTCGCTACCATAAACTCTACGATGTTTGCTATTGTTTTTGTTTGAACTGACAGGTGTGCAGGCGTTCGCTGTGTGTGACCAGGACAGCATGTTTCTATTATTTCAGTACATATTTAGGTAGCTTGTTTACTTATTAGTTAGTAACGGAAAAGTTTTAAACTACGTATTTAAGTATTAGTGAACGGAATCATGTGTATTTTTTTTAATGTATTGACTGCCTAAGCGGAAGATAATTTTATTTGTGTATGCGTCTATATGAATGTATGTAATGTATATCCATTTCATTGCATTGCAACCTCCAGTAGCCATTGATGACTTATGGAGATCTTTAGATTCGTCTTAGTTGCCAGATGATATGGGAACATTGCATTCGGGTTTTCATTTTTCAAAACTGGTTTTGTGTTATATAACTAAAACTATTGTTTGTACTCTTCTTTATTATATAAAACAACATGTTCAATGATTTATCGTTAATTATTTTAAAAGTCTTCAAAGTAGTACTCAGATCACAAAAGAGCAGCTTTTCGAAATGGTTGCTGGCCACCCATACAGACAGCTCTGTCTCTATATCGCGTCAGTCTAACTCGAGCTCACCTGCGCGGGAGTCGGTTTCGCGTCGATTCTCGACCAATCACGCGAACGCGTCAATTTTAAATTTCGAAAATTGTTTAAAAGGTTGTGTAACTGAATCGTTTTGTCAATTGGCAGTGTCTGATTATTTTTTTTGTGGTTAACCTACCGAGTTATTGGAATACTGTGAAAGATTGAGAGTCCTAAACGAAACAGTAACTAATATATTAGAATTTGTTTAAAGGTTTTGGAAGGGCTGACTACTAACAGTGATCTAAATTATTCCTATTGGATTATTTTGTTCCTTTTTTGAAGATAATTCTTTTGAATAAAGGTGAGTGATGTCAACTTATTACATCTCTTAATGCTAAAACTAACTATCTACCTATTCATTTGTATAAAGTGCATAAAAAAGAGCGATACTTTTAGGGTGATTCAGTATCGACACAAGTTAAAAAAACATCGCATTTTTTTAAAAGATTATATTTATACAACCAATTTTTAATCACTCCTTTTTCTGCCACAGGAACTTATATTGCATCCTGTATATCCAGAATGCTTTAAACTCTCTATATCCAGAATTAAGGTGCGCTTAAATTATATGGAGCGTTAGTCGTGATCTGCCTAAGGCTGTGTTCCTAATATTCTCATAGTGAAGTTTTTTATAACTAAAGATGATTCACTATGTTATTATATTAAATTCCAATATCTAGCAGAGTGAAACCTACTTTTCACAAGTTGTATATTTGAATGCTTATAAGTTATATAGAAGGTTTATACATAATTAACATGTCAGCAGGAAGACGTACACCGTTGAAAATATGCCTTCCCCATAGACATCCAGTGGCTTCCAGGAAGCCTGACTAGGTCATCAGTCCATCTGGTGGGAGACCGTGCAATACCATGTCTTCCGGCCTGCGGTCACCACTCAAGAACCTTTCATCCCCATCAGTTAATAGTTCTGCGAGCTACCCGGCCGCGGCCGTCCGATTGCATTGCCATTTCAATATGATTATTCTATGAACTACATGAGTGATTCTATTTCTTTATGAGATTTCCTCATCTCGGATTAGATCACATAAAGAAACCTAAAGGTCAAACTCAAACTCAAACTCAAAATGTTTTTTATTTAAGTAGATGCTTTACACATGCTTTTAAATCGTCAATATTTTTTTCTACCTAGTACAAAGTCCCTACCACGCGGGACTTGTACACTCAACGTTTCGGGAAGTGTTTGCGAAGCGAGAAGAAACGTCGAGCCCAAAAGAAGGTTGATTTACTTATGATGATACCCATGAGTCCGAAATGTATCACCACAAATGTGTGTCGAATAGTTGAAATGTTTCCTTTGTGGAACAAACAAAAGTTGTTCAGTTTGATGGGTAAAAGCCCACCTTGAAGTATTATCACACCTTTCTGTTACACCCTGTAGAAGATATTGCAAAACTAAGAAAAATAATTTCAAAATTTATCTAAAGAAAACTATGTAATGAAGATTATAATAGGATTTTCAGCAATTAGATGTTAGAAGTACTTGGTCAATATTAGGTACAACAACATTGACATAAGATCTTGTATAAAAAGTTGCAAATATTGTAAAAGAATTGAAGGGTTTTGATATTAAATTTTCTTTTCCTGTCTTCGTCGATTGACTGGAGCGATGCCTGCTCGCTTAAATGTTCGTACGGATGAATGAAAGTTGTCGGATCGTGCCCTTCCCTAAAATATAAGTACTACAATGTAGGTTTTATTGTAAACTAGCTTCCGCCCGCGACTTCGTCCGCGTGGACTTCAGAATTGTGTCCAGAAAGATAGCGCCATCTAGTGACGAAGTGGAAATTTTGAGTTTTTAAGGATAAAAAGTATCCCATGTGTTAGCCGAGTGCTTTATCTATCTACCTACCAAATTTCATCCAAATCCGTTCAGTAGTTTCGGCGTGAAAACGAAACAAACAATCAAACACACTGACAAACAAACAAACTGACAAACAAACAAACATCCATACTTTCGCATTTATAATATTAGTGAGATATTTTTAACCCGTTTGGTTACCTAACCAACATCTTATGCCACCAAATACAGTGTTTCCAGCTAAAGAAGACAGGAAACCCCCATTGTGTTGAGGAATTTTGGTGAACCGGCATCCATCTTCGGCATCACCATCACTTTTTATCATCATCATCCATCAGGTGAGATGATACACAGGGCGTATTAATTGTGGATAAAAAACTTACTACCTGGCGGCTGCCTTTTTCTTGCAATCGCTAACCCCAATCTCGAAGCGCGGACTAATTTGTATCGATGCAGTGCAGTTTAAATTGTAATTTATTGCCAATTTATTTATCCACATAAAAAGACACACCTTAAAGCATGATCTCTGGTTGATCCAATCAAATATAACGTTTATCGACTTGCATTAACGTATAAATTTCTTTGCGTTGGTAGCCTTTTTAGGGTTCCGTAGCCAAATGGCAAAAAACGGAACCCTTATGGATTCGTCATGTCTGTCTGTCTGTCTGTCCGTATGTCACAGCCACTTTTTTTCCGAAACTATAAGAACTATACTGTTGAAACTTGGTAAGTAGATGTATTCTGTGAACCGCATTAAGATTTTTACACAAAAATAGAAAAAAAACAATAAATTTTGGGGGCTCCCCATACTTAGAACTGAAACTCAAAAACATTTTTTTCATCAAACCCAGATATCTATGGATAGGTCTTCAAAAATGATATTGAGGTTTCTAATATCATTTTCTTCTAAACTGAATAGTTTGCGCGAGAGACACTTCCAAAGTGGTAAGATGTGTGTCCCCCCCCCGTAACTTCTAAAATAAGAGAATGATAAAACAAAAAAATATATATGATGTACATTACCATGCAAACTTCCACCGAAAATTGGTTTGAACGATATCTAGTAAGTAGTTTTTTTTAATACGTCATAAATCGTAAACCGCAATTTACCTTTCATTCAAGTTACAACGAACTACAAAAACTTTTATATTATGTTACTTGCTGCTACGGAACCCTTCATGGGCGAGTCCGACTCGCACTTGGCCGCTTTTTTTAAGATAGCTATTGATACAAATCCGTTAACTCATACTGTGAGGCTTTACTTATGATACAATACAAAACAACATTCATAAAGCAACATAGATGAAATTACAAAAAATGGTATTTTCTTAGAAATTGGTCAGCACGACTAACCAACGAAGCATGAAAAATCTGTTAAAAAAATTTGCAACTTATAAATATAGAACGAAATAATTTTTGAGGCCATCAATAATGAATCTGCATTTTCTTTATAAATTAACTCTCTTTTTTCACCACTGACTGATACAGATTTTTGTTTATAAATGTCAGTTGCAAAGTGTTTTAAACGCAGATATAAAAAAAATGTAGAACGCTTTAACTGGTATTTTAATCGTCAAACTGAACTATACTCATGGACAAAAAAATCGACTCAAAGTTTCATGCACGACTTTTAGAAAATTAACTCAATCTAGCAAAATAAAACTAAACCAAAAGTTCAAAAACTGTGTGTTTACTGTTTATGATTTTAGTTTGATGGTTTTTTGCTTTTAGTGTTTAGCAGATTTGTAGACTGACTTATTTTTTCAAAAGTCGAGCAACAAATCTTGAGTCGATTTTTTCGTCCATGTGTAGTTTTATACTACGAGTTTTGAATTGACTACGATTTGACTATCTATTCTGCAAAACTTGATCAGCTGTTAGTCGTATAATAAAATTGACCCTACACCTATTTTCTGGCATTCTATTATTATTATTATTATTGTCATTGTCATTGTCATCGTCATCGTCATCGTCATCGTTTTAATTTAAAATAAATAAACATTTTTCATTTTTCATTTTCATTTTCATTTTCATCGTCATCGTCATCGTCATCGTCATCGTCATCGTCATCGTCATCGTCATCGTCATCGTCATCGTCATCGTCATCGTCATCGTCATCGTCATCGTCATCGTCATCGTCATCGGCATCGTCATCGTCATCGTCATCGTCATCGTCATCGTCATCGTCATCGTCATCGTCATCGTCATCGTCATCGTCATCGTCATCGTCATCGTCATCGTCATCGTCATCGTCATCGCCATCGCCATCGTCATCGTCATCGTCATCGTCATCGTCATCGTCACCGTCATCGTCATCGTCATCGTCATCGTCATCGTCGTCATCGTCATCGTCATCGTCATCGTCATCGTCATCATCATCATCATCATCATCATCATCATTATCATTATCATCATCATCATCATCATCATCAACATCATCATCATCATTATTATTATTATCATTATCATTATCATTATCATTATTATGATCATTATCATTATTATTATAATTATCATCATCATCATCATCATCATCATCGCCATCATCATCATCATTATTATTATTATTATTATCATCATCATCATCATCATCATCTCTCTGGGATATCATAAGTCGAACCCGGTCCTTAAAGGCTTACGTTGGAATATACAGGTGTTAAAAAAGTGCGTTTGAAATTTCAAGGGGTTACTCTCAATCAAATATAGAATACAGGGAAAATATTGAAAAAGTCCGAACTCCAACGTTTTTTAAATTTTTCATACTAAATCTGAATAGCGAATCAAGAATTTGTTAGAAAAACTGAAAACAACAATTGTACATCGGATTTTTTCAATATTTTTCTTGTATTCTATACATAATTCTGAGTAACCCCTTAAAATTTCAAACGCACGTTTTTAACACCCTTATACGTCTTATTTTTAAGAATCCTTTAAAATATGTTTGAATTCGGACTGCCAGTACGTGACTTTCATGACCAGAATTTAAAATGTAGATTTTAGATATTACTTATTTAGAAGTCAAATCATCTCGAGTGTGTCATTGTTGAAAGAATGTATATATATGTGTATATTGCTTATTCTCTAAATGTTTAGTAGAATGCCAAATGTATGAGGATGTTGAAAAGAGAATAACCTAGAAAATCTTGTTTATTATCTAAAGACATTACAAAAAGTAATTGAACAATTACAACGCGAAATCACATTTAAAAGAAACTCTCTGTCACCGTTTGCACGGATTTGATAGCTGTTATACTAAAAATGTTAAGATTCAGTTGGCATAAATCATATCTAAAATAAAGTAACTGCCGTTAAAATAGATTTTTTGGAAATCTTTATTTCCACGAGAAACTCGCCCTGAGAGGTCTGCCTACTGGCTGGGGAGAAAATTAGCAACTGTAACTCTCGTTGATGTCTTTTGTATTGATACCGTTACTCAGGCAACGTAGTAACAATAGAGCTATGGTGCATTTCGAAGGTACAGACAGCCTCAAAGATATCTCGAAAGATTGAACTAATAGCTTTAGCAAAACGAGAACAATTGGGTTATAATATAAGGAAGGAACAAAATATTGACGATTTAAAAGCATGTGTAAAGCATCTACTTAAATAAAAAACATTTTGAGTTTTGAGTTTTTGAGTTTTGGAAACCATGGATGGAATACAGACAACAGACATCTATCAATTGGAAATTGCGATAGACGGTGTTTCAAAGCAAAGTACGAATTACGTTTTAAAACTTAGGGATTCAGATATCTCTGTGGGCTAGTGTACACTCTGACTGCAACCATTCCCTCTGAACACAGGATTAGATAGCGCAATGTAGATTGACTTGTAAGTTGACTGACTCGGTGGCTAAGTGGTTAGCGATCCTGACCTCTGATCCGAGAGTCGTGGGTTCGATCCCCACACAGGGCAAACTTTTCTGTGATGAACAGAATTGTTTGCTCTGAGTCTGGGTGTATTATATCTATATATGTATGTATTTAAAAGTATGTGTATGTATATCAGTCTCTGGTTCCTAAGATACAGGGAATCCTAGTTTGGGGCCAGATGACCGTGTGTGATTTGTCCCAGATAAAAAAAAAACACGTAAGTGCAAAAGGGAAGGTACAAAACGGTTGCTATCAGAGCGTAGCCATGGATCGCAGGCCTGTATACAGTTTTGGTTGCTAAATGGACCTTTTCGAGGGAGTTAGTTTTCATGAATATAAAAAAGAATCTTCAAATGTTTTATGCTTTTTTATACAAACCTGTAAAGTGTGAAATGTATTTTTTTTGAGGAAGGATTTTTCTATTTATTTTGTTTTTATCGCACAAAATTATTACCCCACCCATGTCAAAGTAGCATGCTAGCAAACCACAGTGTCACAGGTGTGAGCGTGCGCAGAATACCGATGCACAATCATTCAGTGCGCGGGCGCAAGTATTGCACAGTCACTATCACTTGGCGTTTGTAACGAAAGTGGGCTGCTCTATGTCACACATATTTCCTGTTATGTCTCAATGGCGTATTTACTTACTAACCGATCACTAAAAGGAAGGTTATGAAATTTACGTATGACATTTTTAAAGTTATTTTTGTGTACAAAACAGTTATAAAATACATGTTTAACAGAAAACAGTTTATTTACAAAATATTTTTTTAAAGTTCTTATTATTATTTCATTAATATAATGGATTGAAATTCACGAATTGCGTCTGAAAAGAGTTAAAGGGAATTTAATATAACTCTCCGCTTTTTTTCTGTAGTTGGTTTAACGATGAATTGTGTATGGGAAACTTAACACTTGTATGGTGTGGCATGTTTAATTCCATGGTTTCTTCACAACATTCGCCAGCGAGAATTTACACCCAATTTCACATTATAGCGCTGAATACTAACAGTAGAATCAAGTATAAATTACTGTTCAAGTGGTTGGCGCCAAAAAATGTGATTCTGTATGATACCTACGACTTTAGGTAGGCTGTTTGGTTTTTAGTTGCATATAAAATTGATTTTAGTTTTGATATAATTTTAGAAATATGAAAACTACTGTGTTCCCCATCTTAAAAATAACAACTGCTGCTTAAAATAACAACAAATGCTGTGCTTCTTCTTATCGTGTGGCACATTTTAACCGTTTTATCCACAAAGGTATGCTGTTACTTTTGTAATAATTATGATTCAATAAGTCATAATTTTTTTTTCTTTCAAAAAACTAACACTGTACAGCTGATAAAAACTAATAGCTGACCTACCTATTATTCGCGAAGCTCCTTTATACGGTAATACCAGTAACCTAACCTAAAATTATTTTCGGAGCTTCTCAACGATATGGCGAGTCATTTCATAATCTGGCTACGACATATCTAACATAGCTATATTATAGCACTGTATTATTCGCAGACAGTGATACTAAAGGCCGATTTACACTTATAAGTACAGTGGTGTGTCAAGTATAAGTACATTGCTTTCTCGCAACTTTTCGAAGAGTATAGTTGCGACTGTACTTATTGAAGTGTAAATCGGCCTTTAAGGTTCTGTGTAGATATTTCAATACACCTCCTTCGCGTCACTGTGTCGAGTCAAACGCCAAGGCTTTGCCCTTTCTTGGCCCCCAGTGCGCTATACACCTTATCACGATCGTGGCTAATGCGACTGCGCATAGAATTGTTCATTTACCTACCTACCTAGTGTCATTGCTCAAGTTTTTTTATTTTTCAAAATAAAACCATTAGAATTAGAAGTTACAGAATATCATTACAAGATAGATGTCTACATTTAATCTCAATAATATGAGTACACAGTATTATTGTATGGATATGTATGGTACGTGATTATTGTTCTTTTTTGTAAGAACTGGGTTTTCGCTTTAAAACAGAATAATTTTGGGATTCCGTCTGCCAGTCAAATACTATCAAAGGAACTGAAACCCAGAAAACAACAACGAAAAGTATTGAAAACGCGTAAGAAATATCTGAAAAAACAAAAATTGTTGACTGACATTGCTACCTGATCGTTTATGAAATATTGATGAGGTCGATATGTGTCAAGTGTCTGTGTTAGTAGGATCACGTTTCTGTCAATTTTTGTTTACATTTTTAACCATTATTTTTTAATAAAAATAATTTAGACAGATTACTATAAACTTCTATAGGAAGTAAACGCTCAGTGCAGAAGCAGACGGACGTGCTGCCAGTGCAGGGGTGCGAAAAAAACGACGTTTAGCCATTTACGACGGTACTGCTATTTCCTAGAAAAAGTAGTACTTCTTCCATACTAATGTTAAGAAAAACTTTGAAATAATTAACTACTACTTCATCATTACAAAGATCAAGAGGTTAGAACTTATGGTTGATACAAATATTACGTTTAAATGTTTGCGTCAATTCTTAATAATTAATACTTAAACAAATAAAACACACACACCCACGCAAATCTATAGAAAATAAATACCTTTTTGGAATAGCTTAAAATGTTAACTTTTCCATGCCCACTTATTGTAAGTACAGAATATCGTATGATAGGTACTGCAAGTCTCCGTGCCCCGCGCCCTTTCGCGTAGAAAGAACCAAGAAAGAACTTATAAAACGAAAGCTTTAACTTTCACCTCGACGAGACTCCGATGGAAGTTGACTCACTGCGCCTACACATTTACAATTTAGTGGTCCATTGTTTGTGGTTTATGCCTCGGCTATTTAGATAGTCTACTACAGAAGGAAATCCTAACTAATCCTATTCTGTCTATCCTATAGTGTCGTAATAATTTTCTTGTTTTTATAACGCGTAATGTTATTAAGCGTGCTGTCACACCCTTAACACTTTATACAAACGTGCTTTTGTTTACAAGATAAAAACTGACTTTTATACATGTTTATTCATTCATAAATGTCAGTTAAAGTAAGTATCTAAGGCTGTATCAAGATTTATTTAGCTAATAGCCGTTCTAGCTTGGCTTTTTGGAAGAGCCTACAGCCTATTGCCGCTGTGTTAGCACCTACAGCTTTATTAAGAGGTACAATAGATATGTACCCAAGAGATATCTGATAACAGCATAACCTGACTTTTTTCAGGCTTTATAGAGGGACAGGGAGTGTCCGTACTGCATGACAATACTAGATACTGTGGTGCTGTTCCCAATCCCAAGAGGCAGAGAGTGGTTGCCTTAGCATCACACGGGGTCACGTCTAGGACATTTAAAACAAATAGATTAACATAAAAAACATTTTATGAACTCTGGTATAGGTATTTATTTTTGTTAAATTGATTATTCTTTGTCTAATTCCACGCAGGAAATGCTAAACGCGTTTTCATGCAGTTTTGCGTAAATTCGTGTAATATACTCGTTCCCATAACGCCATATTCCTACAGAACACTTTACATTTGGAGGAAAAAAAACCCTTATTCCTCATCATCTACCCATTTAACCTGACCCGTCATTCCCGCGAGCGTGCGCCCGCGCAGCCGTGGTTCCGTTGACCCGTTACGTGACTCACCGCGTCGCGTCGCATTGTGTAATACCAGCCTTGAATGTTTGAACATACTGTACTTAGACCAAGACTACATTAGGTTACAGCCTATAGCTAAGCATGCTCTACGGAAACAAATAGTGGCGAATATAATCTTCAATTGATTAATGTTACAGTATCGCTTATACACGAAAAACGATGAGAACTTGTGTCTTGATAGCGAAAAAAAGGATTGCAGTACGCGCTTGCAGATCGTACGACGAAATTGTTCCGCCATTGTAAATATGATAATTTTATTCGGCATTGTTAGCTTTTTTCTCGCTCATCATAATTATCATCTAACTGCCCTATTACCAATCCAATCTAGGGTCGATGTGCCTTCTTCCTTTCATCGCGCCCACTGTCTGGCATCTCAGTGCTCATTCATTTAATTCTCATATCATCCCTCACTGGGCGGGAAATTGGAATGCAAGATTATAAAAAATAAATAAACTAAAATCCGAAATTTGGCGTCACCAATAAGCAAAAATAAAACATTTTTATTTTTTATAATAGTAAAGGTAATTAATCTTTGCCAGTGCATATACCACCTGAGTTACAACTAAAAAAGTTTTGATATACCCTAAAAAATCTAACGAAGATAACAGTGATTATCTCGAGAGAGGAAAAAAAAAAGTTTTATTTAAATATCTTCTATACAAAACAATTTCGGGATAAAAACAATGAAATGATGTAAATTATGAGGATTTTTCGTCTTCATATAAAATTCACTGTCAGTCGGTGTACTGCCTTGTAATATTAAGTATTTCGTGATACTGCTGAGTAGGGAGTCGTAACGTCGTGATAATACGTCACACAGCCGTCGTGAGAAAAGAGTTAAAAACTGATAAATAGTGTTGGTAATAAATTGTAGTATATGACAATGTTTTTGTTCTTAGAGGCTTGAGAAGGGTTTTGTTATAATTTTGATGTATAAATATAGACTCTTTGATAGTGATGCGCAATGGATGGGTTGCACAGTCAAATAGTTTGTATACTTACATGAGCCTGCCTGAACTCTAATCAACAGTTTTTTTTGTATGTGATAGGTGGCAAAGGAGCAGACGGATCACCTGATGGTAAGCTATTACCGCCGCCCACAGACACCCGCAACACCAGAGGAGTCACAAGTGCGTTGCCGACCTTTGAAATGGGATGGGGGATGGAGGGAATTGGGAAGGGGGGAGGTTTGGGCCTCCGGTACCCTCACTCACTGCGCGAAACACAACGCAAGCGTTGCTTCACGCCGGTTTTCTGTGAGGCCTTGATATCACTCCGGTCGAGCCGGTCCATTCGTGCTGAAGCATGGCTCTCCCACGGATAAAAGACCCTTTAGACCAGAGACCTAAAACCTCCACCAATCCGTTCTTGGTTCTTGTAAATGGATTATGGCTAAGCTTAGAGGTATGAGAAGAGACCCGTTCCCCAGCATTGGCTATACTCTTAATAGATTGTCTTGTTCCAAACCAAATTTTACGTTCTATCATTAACTTGACTATGTACTAAACAGTTTTTCGAAATATTTGTTTAGTGAATCCTACTGTTTCTACTGGCTTAAGCATTGACTTAACGGTTGTTTAAAAGCTTGTAAGAGTGTAAGCACTTACAGAATATATCTTTATCAACTTAAGTTTTATGTGGGTAGGCATTACAATATGTCGGAAAATATCTTTTTATTTTTATAAAGACTGAGATTTTACGTGATGATAATTGACCACGCTGAATACGTTAAAAACAACCGACGTCAATCGCAACAACTCCAATTTTGCTATGTTTTTGTTGATTTTCTCAAAAATCGCTGAATCGATTTCGATAAAATTTATATGGAACCACCTGTGAAGTATACCCTTTCAAACAAAAAAAGAATTTTTGAAATCGGTTCAGGCGTCTTCGAGTAATCGGTGAACATACATAAAAAAAAACCGACGAATTGAGAACCTCCTCCTTTTTTTGAAGTCGGTTAAAACATGAAATTAGTTTTTTAAAATAATCTAATTTTATGAAATTCCTATTATAAAAGATTTATGAATGTGTCTTCCTTTTAGAAAGTTCTTCAATTTCAAGAGTAAAAGACGCAGTTAACGAAGAATAAACGAATAAAGTCACCTATACTTCATTTTTTCTTACTTGTCTTATTTTTGAAAATATTATAGCGTACCTACTCATTAACCACTGAAATTTTATAGTGTTGAGAAACCTTGGTATGAAGTTCGTTGTATAAACTTTATAAAGAGCTTTTCCAACTTTATGAAATATCAATAATGATGAGTAGGTAGCTATAATATTTTCAAAAATAAGACAAGTAAGAAAAAATGAAGTGTAGAGATTAATGATTTCCGTGTGATTGAGTTCTGGGCCTAAATGATAAGCCTTTAGAGTCGATTCGCTATAAAGAAGAATGGGATACCTTATATTAAAGTAAGTATAAGCTTCCTGTAAACTTAACAAAATGAATATCCTACTTTTTAATTAAGCAATTACATTCACCACCTGGTGCCGAAACCTCAAAAAAACCGTTAAAAGATAACATTTTTTCGACCAATCGGCGCGGTGCGCAGGGCTTCACGCGTCGTTGCGCACCCGCTGCGCTGGCGTCACTTCCGCTGGTACTTCCGGTCGATATGGCGGTTCTGCTTTACCTAGATAGTGAACAATCTACTTTTAAACCTAGATTTACTCTATATACATATTTTGAAATTATAGAATTCTAGCTAAATATATTGAGAATGAACTGGTCGTTGCTCAGTGCGGCTTACGTGTTAGCGTCGATCACACAGGTTAACTGACAACAGACACGGTCATAATCTGGAACAGTTTTACTGTTAGTGGCATTTATCTTTTAAGTTGGTGTTTAAAATATTATTATAAAATACTAGACTATTTAAATGACAAAGATATTTGAAGATGTATACTGTAGCTTCCATTTTCCTTTGTTACGGCATTTTTCGAGACATTTGAGGCAATCCATCTGGTGTCTTAAGGGACGGCAGAATCGGACACTGATAACATTTCTAGCATTAAAAATACTCAGATAACCATAAATAGCATTCCATCGTATATAAAAAAAATGCGAATTCAATAGAGACCCTGAGAACGGCGAGTAAAGTGCGGGAAGCGTGACGTGAACTCCTGCGCAGGTGTTGTCCGTTACAAGTAGATCTAATAGGGAAACAAGTGAAGTAAAACACCCTAACGTTTTTTTAATGTTTACTATCCTTAGCAGCGATTAGAAAAACAAAAGAATACCTTGAAAATAACATAGGTATATATTTTTTACCTATCCTTATTTTTTATATTCATTGGTATTTTTTTTTACTCTGCGTGCGTAGGAACTACAAATTAATAATCAACAATTTAAGTTTACTATTTTTTTACCGTGTGTACAAAAAATTGTTACCTATTCTTAATATTTTAATAGACGATTATGCTAGCATTCTGTTTTTTAACTTTGCGTGTGTAAGAACAACAAAATCAAATCTTCGATCATCGTTTGTTCCATCCATCAGCGGCTCTAAAAGGAACGAATCTATAATTTTGGCCAGTCGCTTCTCTGACCCATCGATTGTATCGCACGCTGCTTATGGTCGAAAATATGCATACAATATGTAATTATACCATGTCGTTTAATTTCGGCAAAGGCACTGTATGGAGATTTCGGCAGTTAAATCTGGCGGCGAAGAGAGAGCGGCTATAAAATTAACTCTTTTAAAATATGAGATCTTGAAAAAGTATTTAACGTAAGAGGTGTTGGTCCGTTACTTTCCTCAAATCGGTGTGGATCAAGATGTTTTAAACGGAGATTACTTTTTTATTCACACACACTTCCGTAAATATAAATGTCCTTAAAGTGACCGGGAGTGATGCTGAGTCCAATGCCGTCTGTTCCTTGGGATGTCTCGGTTATCTCTGTTATATAAGGGGCTACTTTATTAGTGCCCGATATTTTAGTCAGTGCTCCTACTCCTGATTCTGATCAACTTTCCCCAAGGAACCCATAGTCAAATCGCAAAAATTTTTTTGGGCTCTTCATACTAATTTAGCCGCTCGGCTGATCGATTTGTATGAAGAGTCCAAAAATTTTTTTTCGATTTGACTATGGGTTTCTTGGGGAAAGTTGATCAGAATCAGGAGTAGGAGCACTGACTAAAATATCGGGCACTAATAAAGTAGCACCTTATATGATAACTGATAATAGAAGACCTAATTTATCTTAGCTATTACAACCCGTATGCCACTTGCAACAATGTTGCAATAAGCTGTTTTATTCTAACGGTTTGTTTGTATGCTGACGGTAAACTATGAAATATTGTGTGTTTAAGTGTGTGTATGTATGTGTGTTATATCAAATGTCCATTGAGTACAGCAAAAAGGATTTTTCGTAATAAATGTTTTTTGTGTTCCGCAGTCTCGTTAATGTCTTTTGTATGGACGAGATAGTTCACTTGATTTAACCGTATATTAATGATGCAGTCAAATTTTATAATTACTCGTATTACAATCGGGCTAGTCGCTCTGTAAATTACTGTCAAAAACTACCAATAAACCGTCGAAACAGACAGATGAACGTATGGTTAAGATTAGGTTATGCCTATGTCTGGGGCCTTTGTAAAAGGAGGCTCCGTCCAACGTGATCTTATTCCAGGTTACACAGTAGCACAAAAAGCGGCTAATCTTATAATTCAGTTATAATATTTGTTAATATGATCAAAACTAAAAATCATTAAAATTAAATTTAAATTAAATCAAAGTTGAAAAGACCTTCAAATGAAGCCGATGAAAAAAGTACATACTACATAATAAATATATTTTGCAATTATAATTTTTAATTTTATTTGAAAAAAGGGTACTCTTGAAATACTAACCTAACCTAACCTACCGAGGTTTAAACTGTAGTTTCGAATAAATTTCGCTAAAGAACAGACAAGTACCTATCAATTCGAAAAAAAAATGTAGACTTCATTCATACAAACTTGGCCGATAAGCTGATCGATTTGTTAAATTAGATTAGGCAAATTACCTGTGATGCCTTTAGCTTTAAAGTAAGTTGGTCAGAGTCATGTTTAGAAATCCCAGTTGGAGCCCTAGCTGATTTTTAAGAACACCTTACAAACACGTATATTTCAGTATCTAGAAAATTGTTTACTATGTGCTAGGATTCTCTTCGGGGTTAAGGTGTCAGAAACATAGGATATCTGATTACGAATATTTGAAGTTATCGAGCATACATTCTAGGATTTGCATCATTTATGCATATAAGTAAATTCTTGAATTAATTTAATTGAATTCTTGGGTGGAATAGATTTCTGAGGGTGCAGTGCATAAACGATGTTATGTTACTAAGTATGAATATGTAAAAAGGCCTAAATTACAAATCTGTTGCAACTTTGTACATGTTCGTTATAATACGTGTGTGTCCACACAGTAAAAACAATTTCTTTCATTCAAGAAAATATAGTTTCATATATGCACCATGAAACATTTTTTTCAGTGGAGAGTATGAGTTTCTTGAATCGGCCCTCAAGAATGTCATATTTTTATTGTGAGAGCCGAAACTTTCGTTATAAAAAATATTATTTCTGCGGTAAGAAATAAATCCAATACATCAGATTTTCTTGGCGCAAAATAATTTCCAATTCCTTTTTTTAGTGCATAATAAAAATCCTTTTCTTTCTTATTATGTGGCACAGTTTATCGAGCTATCCCACAAAGGGTATAAAAACAAATTAGCCTTGACAAAATCCCACTAGCTGAAAAAAGACATCTCTGTACATTTACGTACATTTCATGATTTTGACAAGTGATTTGCAGCTTAAGACATTAGTGGTCCTAGCGTTGTAACAGTTTGCTTATTGGTAATATTTTTTAAAATTAATATTACAGACTTTAAAAAATATAACAAATCGCACAGCATATCAAACTTCTGATCCTAAAAATATCGGAAAATCACTGATACTAAGTCGTAATACTGGAATGTTTTGTGTTATTTTGGATGCAACTCATGTTATTTTATGTTTAAAACGTTTCCGTCACAGAAGATGAGCGAACAACGAAATTACACGTGACGTAATTTCTCTGACGAACAGCGTATTGTGGTCACACACCGTGGCGTGGCCGTACTTACAACCATAGATTAGACAGGAGTTACGGACAGCCCTTATTATTATGTTATCTAACTAACCATACCTAATATCAGTTTGAGTGCAACACCAAAAAGATAAAAATAACCATACCAATTTTACAAAAAAATAAAAAACCTCATTGCATAATTAATTTTTTTCTATGTCATTTTCAGTTTGATAATTAAGACGAAATAACAACATCTCGCACACTAACAAAATCCATGAAGCCGTTTTGGCTACAGGCGGTAAAAAGTAATGGACATACATACACCCGAAAAACCAATAAAACGGACACACGTACACTTAGAGGCATCTTATATACATACATATAATAAAACTGTAGAGGTCGAATGTCTGTACATAGAAAAAAAAAATGCTAAAAACCGAGTCAGGGGGATGTAAGAAGAGAAATAGAACAATTCCAGACTTTTTTAAATTGTTGTTTCTCTGTCTGTTTGTCTGTTTGTACGGGCTAATCTCCGAAACTGTTGGACCGATTTAAATGATATTTTGCATGGTGGTACCTTATATCCCCGGTCAACATCTTAGATACTCTTCATCTCGGAAAATTAAAGAGTTTCCGTGAGATAGTTAAAAACTATACTAACTTATACAGTTTAGTACACAACAACTTATGCACCTAATTTAGTAAAATTTGGCATGCTGGTACCTTATATTGCCGGTCAAATAATGTGTATTATAAAATTTATAAATCCCATAAAAGTGACGGATTTCCGCGGGAAAGTAAAACATTACAAATGTATATGTGTATGTATATCAGTCTCTGGTTCCCATGGTACACGGGAATCCTAGTTTGGGGCCAGATGACCGTGTATGATTTGTCCCGGAAAAAACATACACCCTAAAACATTACCTTAATACCCTGTTGGGCAGTCGGGTAAAATGAGGAAAATTACTGATTAATCAGCTCAAAAACCAAAAAGGGAAAAACTCCTGTTCTTCACTTTTCCACGACTTTTGGTAGTAATTAATAGACATAATATTTTGCAGTTAATTATGCAGGGTGTAAAACCACTTCTCTCGGAAACTTAAACGAGGCTTCACGGGCTTACCAGTTGTGGTTAAAAAAGTCCTTCCTATTTTTATTTAAGTAGATGCTGTACTCATTTTTTTAAATTGTTATTGTTTTCTACCTTGTACCAAGTTAATATGGAACCTGTAAACTCAATTAAAAAAATGTAGATCAATAGAGTAGGCAAGTGATAAAAGGTTGTGTGAAAAGTCGAAAAATGATGTCTGTTCTGAAACATAGGAAACACATTTCCAATTGTTGAATAAAAAAAAAACAAAAAAATTCAAAAACATCTTTTTGTACACTGTTCTTTTCTATATCGCTCCATTCCCGTGTGAAATTTCGAAAACTCAAAAGTAGCGCAACAATCAGTAAGATTGATTTGTAAAAGTTTGCGGTTAAGAACAATCCAAATTGGTTTTCTCTCCAGCGGTGCAAGAAATCAGCGGCCGACCATCCGACCGACTGCAACTTGGCCTAAATTTATTATCTAATATACCTATCTCTAGCTGTAAAACTTATAAAAGTCGAAAAAACGACTTTATAATAGCGTTTATAATAGCGTGCATACATTCAGAAATACGGCAGACAGATCCATTGGAAATGCAGCATGGAACAACTAGATATCTAATAGAATATTGGATGGGTTGGAAGGTATGGATGAATATGTAAAATTAAAGAAGGAAGTTGGGGGTATGTATCGTTTATTTTATTACTTACTTAACGATGCAAAAAAAATCTTATAAGTCGTCATTCGTAAATTACATTAAAAGTTCAGACAGGGCCCCCTATATTTTTTAAAATTCTTCTAATGATGACCTGATGATTTCCTATAAACACATTTTTCGGACTCTGTATAAAAAAATGAAACCTTTTTTAAGATTTTGCCTATTTTTTAATTAAACCATTGAAAAATGCGGATGTTGTGTATAAAAAAAGCTTTAAGAGTAATAATTCGTATAGTATACGACTTCTTTTAAATAACTGTAAATACGAATGTATAATTCTAATACTTTGACAATTCAAGCCCAACCCTAATTAAATAAAATTAAATTAAATTAAGTAATGTCCTGTTGACTTACTTACCAGCTGCGAACCAGTTAAACGTGAATCGAGTATAACATAGAGCCTTAATCATGTGCAGTTCTTAAAAAGCTTACAATCTTTGATAAATTTTATTTGATTAAAGTTCCTTTTATCCGAAATCTATACCCGCTACCGGCACGGCACCTTAATTATCCAAAAAGCCTGCAACAATAGCACTTCAAGACTATTCAAAGGCAGGCCACTTTGTATGCTACAGACATTAGCGCACTTTGTAACAATAAGCTGCGCGCGAGTCTATCATAATGTGTCGGGTCGTTCACCTGGTGGGTTGGCGGTCGCTAACGACCCGTGCATAGGCACGCAGCTCTTTTGGTGTTTTGGGAAACTCAAACTGAATGTAGATGTACAATCTTCTTGGTAAGATGTACTCGAAATACCCTATTTTTGCCCGGCTGTGTGATAACAAATACCGGGTTATGTTTTTCTTTAAAATATTATCCCCTTCCCCATTTTTATATTATTATTAACCCTAAGCAAGATTTAAGTAAGGTCTGGTTGTTTGGGACTAAAAAAAGGTTAACTTGCTATAACGGTAAAAAATACTCTCACGAAAATGTTCTAGAAAGTTTTCCATCTCTACATTTTGTTATTGATTTTATTCAAGGATAATATTAAAGAGATGTCATCACACGTTACGTATATGTATATGTTATAGTTTGCGTATAGTAAGTTATTAAGATGATGACTACAACGTCTTCTACAACTGAAATTGATCATCTCCTGAAGCAAGATTCTTCTTGCGACGGCAATGGAACGACATTAATCCTGAATTGCTCGGTTTCAGAGGTATTTCCTCCCAAGGATCATCGAAGTGTGTAATTAAGTCCTTCATTGATTTTCTATTGGGCCTACAGAAAAGTATATATGTATTAGTAGTATCATATAGTATGCCGTACCTACAGTTTATCATACGATAAAATCAGGTGCCAGCTGCTTAGCACAAGTCACGCAATACACATTTACGCAAGTACACAACACATATAGCGTTAAACTGTCAATTAGGTACCTATAACACGACAATTTTTTGGAGTGTCCAAAGTGTGCCTAAGGGACTCGTCAAAAAGAGATTGAAAAGGTTTTAGAACGATCGACAAACAAGTGAAAGTGCATCTGGCGTTGAGAATGTCTTTAAGTGGCACAGCCAAATACTTACCAACAACTGCCTTCTGTCCTTTGTGATAGATACAGTTAAATTGTGCCAAGACGAAGAAGACTATTAGATAGGCCGTCAGCTTTTTGCCAAACAATTATCACTATTAATAATTACCTTAAGAATATAGTGATAATTGTGAAACACTTTAGTAGCCTAGCCTCACACTTTGTATGTATCATGCCATACAAAACATAACTGTTTCCAAGAGCTAGGACCACCGTGTTCTTTATTTCGAAACGCATGCAAACTTGCAGATACAAATTCAATAAATATACCTACTACGCGAAACCTTTGGTGCAATGCGAATTACAAACTGAATTATTCACTTGCCTTGCAGAAGTAGATACCTTTACAATATAGGGGTTTTTATAAGTTGTGTGTGGAGTATGGCCTAACCTTCCCGAGGTATGGGTAGAGACCCGTGCCCCTGTAGTGGGGACGATATGGGTTGTTAACATGTAAAGGATTCCAGATTACATAAGTATCTCGTATATTTCGATAATTACACGAGATTTAAAATAATATAAATTGGTCGCGTTTCGGCCCCAGATTCTAACAAGTTTTTTATGCCCAAGTGTATCTATGATGATTGATGATATAATGACAGATGTCTTATCAATACAACAGGAAAGGAAAATTTTAATTAATCAATATTATGCAATGTTTTTTGGAATTTTTTTAGGCATTTGCAACAACAATATTTTTCTGGATTTCACGTCCTTTTCTCATTTTATTATCTATCTTTACATCCACATCTCAGTTTACTTTAGTGTTTCTCTGTGCTGAAAAAGATAAAATTTAGACATAAACAAAACTAACCAATAGCTCTAACGAGATTACAGTGTATACGTAATTGACTCGGTAAATAACATAAATATATAATCGGGGTTATATACAGGATGTTGGACTATCGAGCCTATATATTACAAATAGCAAATGACTGTCTCTGACTACTGATCCGAGAGTCGTGGGTTTGATTCCCACATTTCTTGTGATGTGATGTGTCATCAAAGTGATGATCAAAGTTTGCTCTTTGTCTGGGTAAATTATTTATCTGTATGTGTGTATTTAAATATATCGATGTAAAACGGGGAATCCTAGTTTGGGTTCAGATGACCATGTGTGATTTGTCCAAATATTTATTTATTTTGAAATATGAATTTGGGCTACTCTGACCACTTCGCGCTCGGCGAATTATTATTACTTATTTATTTTATTATTATTATCTAATTACCCTGACTGCCCAAGTGGATGTCAATATTTTGCGGGTGTATAGTATGTCCTTTTCAATATTACCATGTGTAGTCTAAACAGCTTAACGCATGTTGGAGTAGTGTGGTGAGCTGCTGTTTTTTTTTTTTTTTTTTTTTATTTATACACACATTAAATACATCATCATTACAGGGAACCCAATTCGATAATGTACAAACACATGAAATTAAAAATCAAGTACATAAATGATACATAACTACTCTTTCAAATTCCACCAATGAACAATTGAATAAGTCGACTTTTTCCGTCACTGCGTTTATTAAAACTTTCGCTCTTGAAAGTGGCGAATACTTTAAAATATTTGTCCGTGCTGTCGGTAGCACCAACAATCTATTTCTTGGTTCCCGTCTCAGCCTGGTGTTAGGAACGAGCAGTCCCAACGATTGCAGTAAGGGCGGGTTACTTAAAATACCCCTAAGGATAAGAAATACGTACTTAGCTAGAGCCAAATCACGCCGCACCTCTAACCTATAGTAGCCAACCATTCCCAACACAAAGAGGGATGGATACATAAGCGGGTAGAATGGGTAGACCCCGTATTCCTTCAAGTATAGGTAGCGCGTGAACTTATTCTGAATTTTTTCTACCATTTGAGAGTACTTGGCCTCGTGAGGATTCCATATCACAGCGCCACTCTCCAACCTACTCCTGACTAGGCAGTTGTACAAAGTTCTAGCTGCTGCTGTTCCCTGGAAATCAGATGTTTCCCGCACCACAAACCCCAACATCCTAAAAGCCTTTGAACAGATCTCCATGATATGACTCCGGAACGTAAGGTCACTTGACACCACGATTCCAAGATCCCTCATGGATTTAACTCGTGGTATCTTTTCCCCTTCTATTTCATAATCGCAAGTCATCGGTGTCATGGCTCGAGTACAGGACATAACAGTACACTTCGATGTATTAAATAATAATTTATTTTTAATACTCCACTCTACGACCCTATTAATATCATCCTGCAACAATTTGCAATCAGCTTCGCTCTTCACCGCCATGCATAATTTGAGGTCATCAGCAAAAAGCAAACACGTTGAGGTTTGGACAACATCCGGAAGATCATTTATCATGATCAAAAACTCTAGAGGACCCAAGTTACTGCCCTGGCTTACACCAGTAAGTGTTAAATACGGATCCGAAGTGTAACCAGCATATTCCATAGTGCAACTATCTATAATCCGGTATACAGTCCCATACAAAATATCGAGAACCTCGTTGATTTGAGTCGATTCGTATAATGTGCTCCAGTCTGCCGCCGCTAATGAGCCATACAGCACATTTAAATCGGCTTTAGTAAAATTCCACCGTGGATATGGAGGCGCGAGTGGAATATCAGACTCAACTATTTCGGAAGAAGCATGCTCATGCAGATAACTTACGCGCAGGGGCGGATGCTGCGGATCTATTAAAGTCAATGACTCGCTTTCTCCAGTTACGGCAATATCTGTATCCGGTAAGGTGGTTAACACGAGATCTAGTATGCGATCATTAGACTAGACTTCATCCCCTAAAAGGCACAGGATATATAAATAAGTCATTATCATAATCATCATCATCATCAGCCTGTATTAGTCCACTGTTGGACATAGGCCTCCCCCAAGGTACGCCACTTATATCTATATTCGGCCATGCGTATCCAGCTGTTACCAGCAACCCTGCACAAATCTATCAATGAAAGTACTTGGGTTTTTTTAATTAAAGTTAAGTAACATAACACCCTGTATAAGTTGCAGTCAGCGACTGTAGAGCAGTATGCAGTGAATGGTTGCACCAGTCTAACTTCACGGCCGACCAAGCTTCACTCTCGATCTCGATACTCGATATTCTCGAACTAGTGAAAGATGGGATTCGTATTTATGAATTGACTTAACTAGAACCGGATAAGTTCGGGTATGACTCGCGTACCACCTTGTAACTACTCAGGCACCGAGACTTGTATGATCCCTCGGATATAATGAATGTTCTTTCCAACAATATTATCATGTATATCCAACTACTTAAGTGGAAGGAAGGTAATGTTTTTGTGTGTAGTACGTGGAAAAGGAAAATCTCACAAAATTTTTGTTTTGATAAAAAAAAAATTTTTGGGCACGAGTAGGGTTGTACCTTATTATAACTTTGGAACATAGTGTTATGTTCTGCTGAAAGTTTGTGTGATTGTATTTGTGGCTCCGCGCTCTAGCGCCATCGGATGTTTTAACCAAAGTTCTCGGGTTCAAATTCTACCCGATATACAGGTTGTAACAGTAGTGTGTGACAATACTTCAAGGTTGGCTTTTACCCATCAAACTGAACAACTTTTGTTCTACAACTTTGTTGAAATCGCAAATTTTTTTTTGGACTTTTCATACAAATCGATCAGCTGGCGAATCAAGTTTGTATGAAAAGTCCAAAAAATTTTTTGTGATTTCAACAAAGTTGTAGAACAAAAGTTGTTCAGTTTGATGGGTAAAAGCCAACCTTGAAGTATTGTCACACACTTCTGTTACACCCTGTATATCAATGAGTTTTTTGAAACTTACGTACATTTTCATATTGTCTTCTTAACGGTGAAGGAAAACATCTTGAGGGCCTACACCTCTTATTATTACTTGTATACGAAGGTAGCAATAACACGTCCTTAGGTATAAATCTAAATGCCCTACACGGACCGCAGCTCAGCTGATACTCAGTGCAACACAGGCGATCGCCGTCTATTCCTGGGAATAGCGGTTAAAATGTGCTACACGGTCGATAAGAGGAAGAAGAAGAATTTAGGAAATCTATGGGGGAGGCCCATGTAAACAATGGACTAACAGAATTAGCTGAAACTATTTAAACTGAGGCTTATAATCATGAAACTGAACATCTTTCCGAAAGACACCCACTGTGAATTCGCGACAAAAGAAAATTTGATTTTTCTAGCAAGTCGTTTCACCCTATCGGTCACTTTAGTATTGGATTTTTTACTCTATTAAAGAATATTTAAGTAATAAATTTTAATTAATTGGATGACAATGACATTACTATTATTATTTTAATTACTTTACTTCTTTGGACATACACTATTATTATATTATGTTATTAGATTTTTGTTTGACATGTGAACCTTATTAACTATAGTTTTATTATAATGTTAATTTATAATTGTTTTTATTAATATTGTGAAATAATTAAATTTAAATTTTTGCATGCCATGTCTGGTAGAACATAAGAACATTGTATTTTTTTTCCATCTTTTTACTATGTTCTTGCAATAAAAATTTTGAGTTTGAGTTTTGAGTTTGGAAAATGGAGGAAAATTTTGTTTTCGCGAATTGAGTAATTCGTTCCTGGCTAATGTTAAAGTAGATTTTTACGTATAATGACTATGAATATATAATTGTTCATCATTTTATACTTTATGGCATTTGTTGATAAATCTATGATTAAAAACAAGTAGTGTTAAACGTTTCATTGGTTTTTGTCAGTAGACCAGGTATATATGTGTACTCCTAGTCCTTTCTTGTAATACCTAAGGCTAGTCTAGGATCGACCGGTAAGTTAGGTCTTAACGTCTTGATCAAGTTAGACGGGATCGGTCCGTTACTGTGACTTATTTTTTAATTTAACCGGTGTTATCTCAAAAGTCCGCTTCGGTGGGAAAGACATAGCTCTACAGGTTATTAATAGTCTAAGTTTTTATTCGGTCTGTGGTTTTTAAAGCTTCATTAATTGACTTATACGTATACAAGGTGTTAACAAATTAACTGGGGCTTCTACTAGTGAAACTGAACAACTTTTCCCAACCAACCCATAGTCAATTCGCAATTTTTTTGTACTTTTCAAACAAGTTGGTCACCTGATCGGCCCATTTAGTATGGGAAGTCAACATTTTTTGGCGAATTGACTGTAAGTTCCTTTGGGAAAGTTGTTCAGTTTCATGAGTAGAAGCCCCAGTTTAAATAGTAACAGCAAATTTTTTAACACCTTAAATAAATTAACCGCGCTTCGCTTCGGCATAACCCTGTCACTAATAAAATGACGCCTTTTCCGCTGCAGACCTTTATCGTAATAGGTCGAACTATCGTTGTGTCATCGCGATTTAATTAGGCATAAAGCGAAGCACTTGTCCTGCGAGTTAGGTACCCTTCGCGAAAAAGATTATAAATACCTCTCACTACTACATAAAAATATGACGTTTGTTTTGTATATTCTCGTAAATGTATGTGTGGCTTGTATCAACAGTCTCTAGATTTCACCCGCAGGGAGGGTGAGGTCGCACTCAGAGAGGGGAATGAAGTGGCCATACTGTATATACAGGGTGTAACAGAAAGGTGTGATAATACTTCAAGGTTGGCTTTTACCCATCAAACTGAACAACTTTTATTCTACAACTTTGTTCAAATCGCAAATTTTTTTTTGGACTTTTCATACAAATCGATCAGCTGGCGAACCAAGTATGTATATTATCACACCTTTCTGTTACACCCTGTATACAGGATGTTAGAAAAGTGCGTTTGAAATTTTTTGAGGATACGAGTAATCAGGCTCAAGTATAGAAAATACAGGAAAAATATAGAAAAAAATCTGTTCTACAATTTTTTTCAGTTTTCATACAAACCCTTGATTTACTATTCATTGTCAGAACTAGTATGGGAAACAAAAAAAAATATTGATCGGATTTCAATATTTTTGAGTCTGAGTATCCCCTAAAAATTTCAAACGCACTTTTATAACATCAAAAAAATCAAAATCAAAAGGTTTTTTATTTAAGTAGATGTTTTGCACATACTTTTAAATCGTCTTTTTTTTTCTACCTAGTACAAAGTTCCTACCACGCGGAACTTGTACACTCAACGTTTCGGGAAGTGTTTCCGAAGCGAGAAGAAACGTCGAGCCCAAAAGAAACTCGCTTCAACACATTTTTTAAAATAATACTTAATTACTAATACAATGTATGTTATCAACAATACAGTTATCAGGAAGAGCAATACATTTCGAAATGTCTTTGTCATTCACATAATCTATTATCTTATAATAAGCTTTTGAGCACAGAATTTTTTTTACATACGTTTTGAATTTGTTTTCAGGCAGATTTGTTACATTGTCTGGTATTTTATTATAGAACCCTACACATTGTCCCACAAACACATATCGAGGGTTCACGGGCGACTTGTATTAAGCGACATTTTTAGAAATGTTCAGGAGACTGATTTAAAAAATATTTTTTAGAAAAATAATCATTAAAACTTAACTTCTTAGTATAATATAGATTCTCGATATTCTTAATATTTTAAATATTATTCAGAAGTTATTTTTTGTGAGGTATTTTGTAAGAAATATTTTTTTAAAGTAGAGGTTACCTGTGTTTCCAAAAATGTCGCTTATACAAGTCGCCCGTGAACCCTCGATATATACTGTGGCTTCGGTAAACGTAAGCGAATAGATTATTGTTAGATTATCGTGGTATGAAATGGAGAAAAGCGTTGCATGAAAGTGATTTAAAACCGTTTGCCCATCTGCTGACCAATAACGCAATCGGTCCGGAACGGTTACACTATCATACCACCATGATATTGCTTGCTATATTACTTTGTAACTGTTTTTGGAGACTGTGCAGTGTACAACCAATAAAATACCTACTTAATCAATTTATCGACTGTTTCTAGAGATGTACAGCATCTCCAAAAACAGTTACTTACTAAATAATACTGACTCAATCGGTGGCTAAGTGGTTAGCGATCCTGACCTCTGATCCAAGAGTCGTGGGTTCGATCCCCACACAGGGCAAACTCTGTGATGAACAGAATTGTTTGCTTTGAGTCTGGGTGTATAATATCTATATATGTATGTATTTAAATGTATATGTGTATGCATATCAGTCTCTGGTTCCCAAGATACAGTGAATCCTAGTTTGGGGCCAGATGACCGTGTGTGATTTGTCCCGGATATTATTATTATTAATGAAGCAAGCAATACCTATCGTGGTGGTATGATATATAGGATGACTTTAAATTAGTTCTTGATACGAAAGGGTATGAATGTGCTCATGATAACAAACAACTTTCCCTAAGAAACCCATAGTCAAATCGCAAAAAAATTTTGGACTCTTCATACTAATTTGGCCGGTCAGTTGCTCGATTTGTATGGAGACACCAAAATATTTTTTGCGATTTGACTATGGGTTTCTTAGGGAAAGTTGTTTGTTATCATGAGCACATGCATACCCTTTCGTATCAAGAACTAATTTAAAGTCACCCTGTATAGGGTTCTTATAAAATACGTGAAAAAAATTAACCATGAATTCTACTCATGAAACTGAACAACTTTCTCCAAGAATCCTATATTGAATTTCCAAAAAAATTTTTGTAGTTCTCATACAATTGATCAACTGAACCGCCAGTTATGTATGGGAAGTTTACATTTTTTTTTTGCGAATTGAGTATACCTAGGTTCCTTGGGGACAGTTCTTTAATTTCATGATTAACAAACAAAC
Source organism: Coleophora deauratella (assembly GCA_958295455.1). Taxonomy (NCBI): domain Eukaryota; kingdom Metazoa; phylum Arthropoda; class Insecta; order Lepidoptera; family Coleophoridae; genus Coleophora; species Coleophora deauratella. Next base: position 10,912,706 of record OY282402.1, read on the forward strand.
CACAGTAAATTTATTTTCGGGTATTTAAGAAGAACCCTATATATGAACGACAATTTTATAATGAAGATAAGAACTCATTAGCTATTATCAGTAATCAGTAACATGGATACATGACCTTGTCAACTGCACAGTGGTGCCCAACAGTGGTACCGTGGACAAATTACGCCAAACAAACGGACAGGCAGACAAACTATGGGAATAAGGCCTCCATTTATCATAGTCTACACAATGGGCTATTCAAGCCTGATATAACCACGTGAATATATTAAGCTTGCGGTACTAAAGTAACTCGATTTGTTTTCCAAAAGATAGTCCGCAAGAATTCGGTATTCAAAATAATTCTAGTACGAGAAATTATAAAATAGAATACCTACATGTGGTGTATTTAAGTATGTTTTTAAATGAAATGACATAAACTTTTTTAATTTACTTTTTTAAATTTATTTATTTATTGTTAATTTTTTTTTTATAATTTGTTAATTTTTTTGGCAACTTTCTCAAGAAACTCTTCTTTGAGAAACATTCGGCTACCAAAAACCACGAGGTATTGGAAGAGATCCGTGCTCCAGCTTTAAAGGCGATATTGCGTTGTTAACGTTTATACACCTGTAAGTCCTGTTACCCATAGTAACGCAATGCTGGCTCTTATTGGCCATTTCAGTAGAAATCCTCGCCCGGTGTGCATTACAATTCTTGACACAGTGTGCCGTGCGAATTTTAATTCCATTGGTAAGATTTGTTTCTTGAATTCTTAAACGAAATTCCATTCAAGAAAGGAATCGTTCATTTAGTTCATGCGTATCTTGGACACACCAATAAAAGACGCGTTCTAATCTGTTTCTTATTACGAGCTATTACGATGAAATATTACATAAAAATATCTATTATGCGTAAATGTGTGTGTTACGTAGTTTTCGCTAAGCAACTGTCACCGGATCTCACCCGCAAGGGGGTATCGACGCCATTATAGAGGGGCAGAGAGAGTCTATACTGTTTGTAGTACTAGTGAATGTAATTTGGTTCTGGTATGATAGATAATCTACAACGCTGAACACGTTAAAAAATCGACTTCAATCGTAACAACTTCAATTTTGCGATGTTTTTTGTTTTATTGGATTTTTTCAAAAAGCGCTGAGTCAATTTAGATAAAATTTATATGGGACCACCTCTGAAGTATTACCTACCAAACAAAAAAGAATTATCAAAATCGATTCATAACTGGCGGAGAAATCGCGTAACAAACCTATAAAAAAAACAACATACAGACGAATTGAGAACCTCCTCCTTTTTGAAGTCGGTTAAAAAATGGGCGATATGTCCAGTGGTGTAGTTAGGTAACCAAAGGCCCTGGTGCAAAAATGGGTCTGGTTTCCATATCTAATCTGATTAGGTTTTACCAAGTAAAAATACGTACATGTACGAAGTAGCTTTGCTTTTATGTGCCCTACAGTGCACGATAAAGAGCTGATGATATTTATATTCTGAAAGTAGTAGAAATTTTCTCAAGTTCAATTACAGTTTGCTGGTCTGCACCGCCTAGCCCTCGATAGCTACTCCACTGCATATGTCCCAAAGATGTGCAAGTATTTGTTTGGTTGCTATGTAAGATGTTAACTTTTTATGGCGCAACTCTAACACAGCTAATAGCGTAACTTTTGACTTGAATGATTTACGATAAGTGTAGTTTTTTGTCTTAGTCTTTTCAACAAACAATGTAATAATAATTACTAACTGCAAGAGTGCAATTGAAAGTATCTAGATCAAGATGTAGCGGTTTCACTTGTGATTTCTATGTGGATGCTCAATAAAAAAAATGATTTATTACTTCATTTGTTAAATAACTAATCACTGCGCCCCCTCAGCAAACAAAATTTTAAATGCTATGCATGTAAAATATACAGGGTGTCAAAAAGTGTAGAAGTGACAGTAAATCCCTTTAGGCGAGTTCCATGAAACAGAACTATTGTTTAACTTCAATTTTGATAAAAATACAAAAAAAGGTACTCAGTATTGATTTAAGTAGATATTACACTTATGCATTTTTTGAAATTTTCAGTTTTCTGTCCCAAAAAAAGGACTTCTAACAAATACCGTTTTCAACTCACCACTTCTGGTTTAAGTTTCCATCTATTTAGTTAAACACAATAACATCTTTACTCGTAAACGTAATTCCAAGTTGCATTGTCAAGTAAGAGTTAAACTTGACATGTTTTTATTACTTCTCTAGTTTTTGCTGCTACAATTTCACTTCACCACATTATGAGAGTTAAAGCAAATCTGACAGCTCTATAGCAGACGTCTGTGGATAGAGAAAGTTGTGAATAATTTTTCTGTTATTGTAATGTGATTATTTGCAAGTAAAACTATTTATTAGGCTGACTCGGAGGTTCAGTGGTTAGCACTCCTGAGTACTGATCTGAGGATCTTGGGTTCGAATCCAGCTTAGAACAATCATTTCTGTGATGTAAAGGTTTGTTTGATCTGTGTAGAGTTATTATTGTTAATAGCATTAATGTGTTTCGGCATGAAGATAAGATAGCCAGTTCCCATTGCGTTGGGAATCTTGGTAAGCCCGCTTCCATCTTCGGCATCATCATCACTTACCACCAGGCTAGATGATACCAACGGCTTATCAATTACTAGCTTCCGCCCGCGACTTCGTCCGCGTCCGCGTGGACTTCAGAATTGTGTCCAGAAAGAAATAAAATGTTAAGATAGCGCCATCTAGTGACGAAGTGGAAATTTTGAGTTTTTAAGCATTCCTACGAAACCCTCAAGTTTTCCGGGATATAAAGTATCCTATGTGTTAGCCGAGTGCTTTATCTATCTACCTACCAAATTTCATCCAAATCCGTTCAGTAGTTTCGGCGTGAAAGCGGAGCAAACAAACAAACAAACAAACTGACAAACAAACAAACATCCATACTTTCGCATTTATAATATTAGTGAGATGAGATGGATAAAAAAACCTTTTGTATTTATGGGTAAACGTATTTTAACGTAAATATATTTATGTGTTTTATTGTTATTGGTATTGCTTAGAAATACTCCAAATAAATTCTACATCGCCCTCGTTGGTTTTTTGTATGGCTGAGATATTGCACTTTTGGCAGCTATTGGCTATACTTATGATATACAGCATGACGCACTGAAAATTTTGTCGTATACTCTTTGTTAATGTGTTTGAGGATACTCATATTAAGTCCAGTTTCTTTCATTAGTACTTGGTACTATTCACGGTACCGTCATGTGCAGTATAGTAAGCAATGATAATGCCGCTAATGGTGCTAACTGACAGACTTTTGGTACTTTATACACCTTGGTGGGTTCTTGTTAGAATTTCGTACATCTATGCGATATATACAGAGTATTACAAAGTGAGTTTAGTAACTAGTGCTTTCGTTATTCATCATATAACATTATAACAAAGTCATAGAACAAGAGTTGTTTTGCACGATGAGTAGATAATCCAGTTAAGGCAAGCTACGCCTATTTTGTAACAGCATGTATATTGTATTTTTGAAGTTTTTTTTACGTACGTTTATTTTATTAGATGACTAGATTTTTACTGACGCAGTGGCTGTTATGTCTGTTGTGTTAGCGCTCCTAATGATCCGAAGGTCGTGGGTTCGACTCCCACTCAGGACATTTTGTGTAAAGATCAGATTTACAGGGAGTACAGGGCCCGGGTGATCGTTTGTGATTTGACCCTGAATATTAACTATTTATCCCTGTTTTTTTTTTTTTCTGCCTGGATATTTATACCAGCACACAAAGCGAGCTTGTAGCTATCTATACTAGCGGATACCACTGACATCACCGACAATAGCCGGAAACACGGTGTCGTGCTTGGCTGTAGAATGAGTGCGTGACAGCTTTGCGAAATCACCATCCAGATTGTAGGTAGCAAACAACACGAATTTTACAGTCTCGCAGAACCTTACAACTTGATCAAAATAATCTTGACAGGTTTTTAACCTTCATACTAAGAATGGTATCTCAAATACTATACTTTCTGTTTTTATGTTGTTATATTTGTTATATTTGTTTTATTTTATTTATCTCATGTAATTTCAAACACAATTACGATTGTTTATGAATAAATAAACTATGAACTAACATTGTCTTAAGACTAGGTAGCCCGAAGTAGTTACAATTCGATGAATACTAAAAGGCGTGAAATAATCAGTTTTTGGCTTGAAATTAAATTATTTTGCCTCAAAACTGAAATTAAAAAATTGAAATGCGTCTGTTTTTTAAGACAGAATTAAATTTTAGTTAAAATGTCATAATAAAATAATATGTTACAATACAATACTTGAAACAATAATATGTTACAATACAATACTTGAAACAGGGATGGGCGTTTATGACTGCGACACAGTCTATGTTTAATGCAGTTATTATCGTACGAATATAATTTGTTAAATACTTTTTAAATTCCAATAAAGTTTTTGTTTTTTTAACATACTGATAGTTTAATTTGGAGTTTATAGGTCGTTACTAGATGTCACTAATAAATAAAATTGTGAATACTATTCTCCCTATAAGTGGTCTTTGATTTGCTATTAACATCAAGTTCTGCGACAAGACAAGACAAGACAACAAGTCAAGTTGAGATAAGTTGTCAAGTTGTTGTCGATAAGTTGTGGTTCGAAGTGTTCGCTAACGAGAGGTGATCATAGGGTCAAAAAAGACGAGGAAGAGTGGCAAAAATAGAAATATATGTAAAAAAAACTAAAATCGTTTATTACCCAAAAATAAAGTTCACAATAACCCCATACTAGGCAACGTGCCTGTAGATTCACGTACTTTCCAAGGACTAAAGATTATTATGGACCACATCTTTCTAGCAGATAGGTAAGCTCCGATTAGAATCTTACTCAGCCTATTGTGTCTTACTTTTTTCTCTAGGAAATGTTTCGAAGGGACCTTTCTCAGCTTCACAGAGATAATCTTCATCACGTAACGCCTTCGTATTTTTTATTGTGTCGTGACATGCGACAGCGCGTATTTTATAAAAAAATATAAAAATGTGTTTTTTTTTCTATTTTTGAATTCAACGGGCTACTGGTAGTTAATACTACGAGCTTAATAGCTCTGGATCACTGTACCAAGTAAGTATAATTTATTTACTAAAGAAAAAATGCTTCGCATGAAGGCTAGGTAAATTAAAATGATTCTCTGATATAAATTAAAATGATTCTCTGATATTAAATTATTTTTGTAACATTTGGAATTTTTTTGGTTTCATTACCATTTAACTGTAGTGTCTACTCATAAAACTGAACAACTTTTCCTATCAGAACAAAGTGTGATCACATGAATTAACTAGTTTTGTATGAAGTATAATATTGTTTGCTCTGGATTTCTCGGGAATATTACTTACCCGGTTTCATGAGCAGTAGCACGTAGTACCTAGACACAATTAACGGGAACGAAATGAATAAAAAATAGTATCCTGCATAATATAAAGTTTAAATTACTAAGTGATCTCCCAAAATGCACTTTTGTTCACTAATTCTAACCTAACAGCAGCACCGCTAACCAGTGATACACACACGTGTAGGCAGGAGTCTCTCCAAAGACGACTTCACCTCACTTGCTGCTAAGATCCGGTGACAATTTCATAGCACAAGTTACGTAACACACATTTACGCATGTACAAACGTCAATTTTTTATAAAGTAGGTAGTAATCACGCGTCATCTGTATGAAATACCCGCGCTAGTTCAGACAGCCTCTTGCAGTAAGAGCCCTATTCACTAATTATCTGTGGTATGTCTACAAAAACTACTAAATCTATTGCTCAAGCCGTGCTCAGGCGCCCTTAAAGGACAGAATTGACAGCTAGTTAGTGGCATACCGATTGGTTGATTGGAGCGCGCGCGGGCGCATGTGCCAGCTTCTGTTGCGAAAGCTAGATAGCTATTGGCGATTAAGCTTACGCTCAATTTGCGTGTCAAATTTTAACTTCATGCACCGAATTATTGAGACTTATAATTTATAACATAATTATGTTTGTTCTTAGCTAGCTTATGCTGTAGAACAATGTGGACTAGGTAGTGAATAATATGTATATTTAACCTTTAAATGCCACAGACTTCACAGGCATCCTTAGCTAAATTGTTCTGATGTGCCATAAACGTGAAATGACGTATAATGATTTTAAAAATATATACTCTCATACATTTGTGTTAGTCATATGAATATTTTTAGTTTATTTGCACATAATGTTCTTAACGATCTACATTTTGAGTAAATTTTGTTTTGTTTGGATATTTTGGATGTAAGTTACATAACTTAAATCAGGCACGAGTCTCGTGATAGCTCACGAAGGTTAGGTCATATTCATTCCACACACGGAGGTCAAGTTTGTGAGGTTAGTGGCCAGATCCAGTCTCAAACAAGTGTGACATACAATTTAATAAAAAATATTTAAAAATGACATACAGGGCATGATCGCAAGACGAATAAGACGGTGGTCGGTTACTCTAACAATCAATGAGTGAAAGCAAAAATAGCAACAGAATAAAATTATTAACCTGCGAGACTCTTTCACAACTTAAAAACTTGGTAATTGGTCATCACTATAAAAGCCCATTTACACATGCCTCCTATCAATTTGCGATAAAATCGTTGGCCCGTATTTGTGGAAAGCTATTGTTTGGCCAACAATCGGAGTTGCGAAGCGAGTGGCACCGGGCTGCACCATAGCCCATCACAATAGGCGTCGTTCCGACTGGAAAGATGTAATGGCAGGAAATACTCCTATAGGCGTACAGCGTCAGATAGAAAGTAAAAATGTACTAAAGTTGATTTAAACCTCTTAAACTGGGATAACTTCTGGAATGTTCTGGAACATTTTTCATAACTGAAAATCTAACCCAGAGCTACTGTAGCGCATTGCGGCAAAGTTCGGTTTATGACCGGTGGTTCCTAGAAAACTATCGCGATTTAAAAAAATGTCGTGTTCGAAAAGGTAGCTTATAATGCTGCAATTTTTGTGCCTACCCATATTGTTGGTAGTTTATTGAAACAGCCCTGTTGTTTAGTGCATAAAGTCTGCACAGCGTTGTTATTTTTTATTGTACATGATAAAATTTAATTCGTTTATTCCCCGTTAGCTGTGGCTTCTAGTTATAAAGCTGGTCAATTTTTTTTAAAACCAGGGAATCCGTATAATCGGAGCAATAAAATCAGTTTGAGTTTAGGGAAAGGTTTTCAGTTTAATGTATTGAAAAAGTCACAGTTAAAGGGAACGTCACGACAAAATTTTCATTATGCATATACAAAACAGTACCTTTATTAACAACGAGTTAGAAATTGAGAAAATACTCCACGAATACACTAGAAGCAGTAAAGTGGTATTTTTATTCACAGAAAGGGGTAAAAGACATAGTAAAACGAATACTTTTAAAGTTACCATGCTGATGATTTAATATATATACAGGGTGTTAAAAAAGTGCGTTTGAAATTTTAAGGGGTTACTCAGAATCAAGTATAGAATACAGCAAAAATATTGAAAAAATCCGATCAGTTTTCCATACAAATTCTTGATTCACATAGGAAACTAAAAAACTGCACATCGATTTTATTCAATATTTTTCCTATATTCTATATTTGAGTCTGAGTAACCCCTTAAAAATCCATACGCACTTATTTTCACAACCTGTATTAACAGATGTTTGTTTTTTAAATGTCAAATTCATCTGCTAGGGGGTCCACCCCCTAGCAGATGAACCCCCTAGCTTTACGAATAACGTCAACGTTATTCGTAAAGTTTTTATTGAGTGTAAAAATAGCTGTAACTATTATATATCAAAATTGCTGATGAAAACTTTGGCTAAATATCCCAATTAGGGTTTGCAATCCGGATATCCGGATATCCGTTTTATCCGGATATCCGTCAATTTTACTATCCGGATTATTTGTAGTAAATTATCCGAATATCCGGATAATGTAAAACTTGTTTAGAAGGCGATTACAGGAGCATATTTTTTAATCGAATTACGTCTACTAACGCTCGTTCGGAGGTCTTGATTGAAAATACTTTAGAATTTTAGTAAAAAAAGATATTTAAATTATGTAGAGAAACATATATTGTTTACCTATAAATAAAACACTAATCAGTTTTGTGTAAACCAAGTACAAACTACACCAACGAAAAAAACGTACAAAGACAAACGTATCAGTGATTTTCTTCAGGACACATAGAAAACAATATAGACAAGCTCCCAATTTCGTCATTATTTTTATTTATTTCTTCTGAGCTATTAAAATAATTTAAGAAGTTCTTAGGACAATAAGCCTCTCTGTCAGCAATGTGACTACTTGTAAAAGTTGGAAACTCATAAAGACTCAAGAGCCAGATTGACCCGACACTGCACTGTACCGAAGCCGTGTTTCCTGGGCGTCAAATTGTACAAGGATTAAAATAGCTCTTAAACAGCTGAAGAACAACACTGCACCGGCAGATGATGGATCACGGCTGAGCTTTTGAAAGCAGGTGGAAAACCGATACTACAAGTTCTTTAGAAGTTGTTTAATTCTGTTATGCTTGAGGGATGAACGCTTACGGTATAGCACAAAATGTGGTGGTGAGTTTCTTTAATAAAATGCAATAAGAACCTACTGGCGAACTATAGTTCGCCAATTTATGATGGTTTTATAAAACCATCATATTTCTAGAGTCATGTCTACAGTCTGTTTTGTTTTTTTGCTATCCTAGTAAACATGAGTTAACGTTACTCTATTATTTTTTTATATGCATGCAACAGATGCATCCATTGAGCATTTGGTATGGTTAGGGCAAAGTCAAAGCCACCAGAGCATACATCTGGTCTCCCATGTAATGGGCAGATCAGTTGAAAATTGCGGTGGGAAGTCCCCTAAATAAATGTCCCAGGACAGTTGCGGTGCGACAGGAATGGCGACGTGTTTTCTGACGGGCTACTCAAGCTACGCAATGACAACGATGAACACACTGTCAAGAGTGAACCGATCAAGATAGAAGATCTGTTTTTATAAGCTGTCTTATAAAAAGGAAAAATTTCAATACTTGGTTCTGAGTAATCCCTTCAAACGCACTTTTTTAACAGCCTGTACACGCTGTGGTAGATAACATAATAGAAGACCTAAGAGTGTCAGTCGCTATGCTTGGCATTTTGACCTATGAAAAAATATTTGATTTGATCGAGGCCTGTGCCGTTTTGCAGTATTTCCGACGGTGCCAAAACATCACCACGTCATTCAGCCTCCAGGATCAGAATTAAAAACCTAAGCTGCAGCAAGGGGCGATGAAAGTAACATAGATGTTTCTCCGACAAACTGCTGCCCGTCTTCAAGCTTCTGGACTGGAGAGCAATCAGCGTTAACATTAATTTCCTTGTTTTAAATTTAATCGACCTTTTATATCGTCAGATACAGATATCGTTGTCATTCCTTAGTAGATCTAGGCATGATGCGTTGAATTATCTTGGTAAGACCGCTACGATCTTTCAGCATCATCATCAATTATCACCAGGTGATATAATTCCAAAGACTTACCAACTGTGGATTTAAAAAAGGGTTCGAAGGACTCAGTAGAGCGTTGTTTGATAAGCTACGCAATATCTTAACGTTCAAAATACCGCAGTTTATCAAAATTGAGATCTTGGACCAGTGTGTGTTGTCAGTGATACGAAACTAAGACATGCTATGGGCATCATCAGAGGGCTCAAAGCTCAAGGTCAAAATTTATCGATTTAAAATACTAGCCATATGAGAAAATTTACTGAATTATGTAGTGCTAGGAAACTCAGGTGTCTCTTGATGAAGACTTCTAGAACAGAACCCCATGTATGCGTCTCTAAGTCACGAATTTCGATACAAATAAATAAATTGAAATAAATAATTATTTTATTCGGTTTGGGCGGTGTTAGAAATAGTATAAGCTCGGTAGCAGTGTGTTTGTTCATTTCAATCATAGTTTTACATAAACACCCTATATAAAAATACATTTAACGAAGAAAACTTAAGTATTTTGAAAATTATCCGAATTATCCGTTTTATCCGGATATCCGGATATTTCAAAATTTATTATCCATTTTATCCGGATAGTAAATTTGAACGGATAATGCAAACCCTAATCCCAATGATTATTCAGTAATTAAAAACATAGTACGGAAAATATTCCCATAAAAAACTTTATTTTGACCAAGTTGTACCCATATATGGAGGGGCTTAACAAAGAAACATGATTTTCTTATAATCTTTGAATGCTACCTGAAAAACAGTAAAATAAAACGATTGACCCAGATAAAAAAAGCCCAAATTTACGTATAAATGCATAATTTGCGGTCTTGCTCTCATTTAACTCTAAGCTCTTATTCTCATCATAGAGTTCAAACGTTCAGGGCTCAGGGTTCATGTAAAAAACGCCGCAAAACCACAAACAGTGACATACAGGATGCATTTTTTTAAACGTTATTTTTCATATGAATTAGTAGACTGTTTTATTATTAATAGTAATATTCTGTGAAATATACACAAGGCCCTCTAATGCTATACTAGCATACTTTTTCAAGAATCAACTTTTTTTTTTGAAAACAGTTATTATTGCTTATTATTGAGGTGTTCTTGAAAGCGCACAGAGCTTCGATCAGGCGGCTCAATCAATCATTCTGTTCACTACATAATTAATACCTTCAGGCGGTTTGGTATCACCACCCCACAGCAATTTGTCTGTTTTCCTTTGAACAGAGCGCCCTTATCAGACCATCATGGAAATAGGGGTACGGACTATGGAATAATCAATATTTTTCCCACCCGGTGGTGGTACGCATGCGTGGGTTGGGGCGTGGTGGTATGTCCCAGAGGCAGGGAGAACTGGCTACTTGGCATTTTGGTGCGGAGAACCGTGGGGACAGCCCGGAAGATGGAGCAAGTTTGGTCTCCCAGACCACCCTGTAAGTAACTTTTTGTAAATTATTTATTACTCAAAGGTGGTACATTAGGTCTTTGCATGGGTAGACCAAGGCGATTACTGTGATGCTGGTGTGGTTTTAGATGGGATTTCCAAGGAACTGGGAGTACTAAGCCTACATAGCAGCCTCAGATATTATCTGTAATCCTTACCTACTTTCCAGAGAGGTCTTCTTGTGATCCTTAAATCTTTTAGATGTCTTTTTGTAGTAGATATGATTTGAACAGGTTAGATGCCTAAGGGGTATTATAATTTTTTTAATTTAATTTAAAGAATTATGCATGTTACTTATTTTTAATTAACACTAGCCTTGAAACCACTTATATAAATCATAATTAAAGTGTATTCAAATAATATAATAGTTTAGTAATTTAATTTTAAATATTTCCATGATTTCACAGGAATCAGCGACCAGTAATGAAATGATGAAATAGTGGTAAGAAAATTCGAAAAAATTCAAAAGCTTTTTTCTTTTTATTTAAAGCTGCGTATACCATTGAGTACCATTTTTTTAAATTATGGAATGGCTGTAAATATGTACCTGTTTAACTTGGCACTTTATCAGATAAGTAAGTCTGAGACTTTATTTAATTTAATTTATAATTAGTGAACACAAGAGACAAATAAACACGCTTTTCATGAATCACACGCTTTTATTTTATTTAACGCGGATAGCACACTGCTCCGGAATCCGCTTCGGTGTGCAGTTTTACGTCATAATTTCCACAGTGAAAAAACCGCCGCACCGCACACCGGAGCGGATTACGGAGCAGTGTGTTATCCGCCTTAACCTCACCAAAACCTAAAGCATGTCCGTACTATAAACAGTTATAGAAATATATAATATTTTTTTTATCGTTACGTTACAATTTTAAAAAAAATTACGTACCCAGACAATTGACATTTACACAAACCTCACTAAATACATGTATTTGAACAATATACAATATGAGGAAGTGTGCTCTATATTTGAAGCCAACGGTTTTGTTTCCGAGTGTCTGTGACGAACCTATGACCTATGACGAAGCATGAAAATGTCCCAGAAGTGTTCTGTGCTTCTGGAAGGACCAGGGTTGGTCGAACCACAGCTGCGCGTATAAAGCACGAAAAAGGTGCTACGTAGAAACGACTATACGAAGTTATGACGTCATAGTTCGCTATTTCAAATATTTTTAGAACAAATTGTCGATAAAAAGTAACTTAGATGACTACCAGTCAACATCACTAATAGAAGTCTAGAAACGGAAACAGGAGTCCTATAAAATTCAAAATACCACCTTTGGCCGAAAACGGTTGACCAATTTGGAATGTAAAGTATCGTTCGATTTGTCTCTATTTCCAGATTAACAAATATATTTTTAACAGCATAGTTGATATTTTAAAGTGGTGAACTAGTGGTAAGTTATAACCTATATTGTTAGGTCATTCATATCTTAAAAGTCAGGTCTGAGTTAGACGAGTTGTCTATCAATCTTATTAAGGGATTCACTTTTTGTTGACGTTTTGACGTGTGATTACTAAACCAGTCAAGTGCGACTCAAGTTCGCGCACAGGAAGGGTTCCGTTCGAACCAAAAACGCCAGACGCGCGCGAGACATGTCTTCCGAACTGCGCAATCATTGAATTTTATTCTTTTTCCTGATAGGAGGCTATAGTTACAAGTGTTCTGTGAAATGTTTAGTTGAATACGTTTTTTTACCCTTAATTGGTAAGCCCTTATATGAATGAACATAAACAACACATAAATCATAAAAAAACGCCTAAAAAAACGATACAATAGTATAACATGGTAAAGAAAGTTATAGAGTTTATAGGTCTTATAGCTAAAAAGCTATCTTTTTTGGGCTAGACTTTTGTAATAGGGTTCCGTTGGCACTCTTTCGGCATGGGACGCTAAAAACTACAGATTATTTTTCATATGGTAAATTCTCTTTCTAACTGACCTATTTTCCACATCTATGGTACGTTCCCTTTTTTATAATAATAATAAGTGTTTATTATTATTACCACTACGCACTGATTTCGTTTCGTGTGGCCACACCTTAAGCGGTGAGGTGACACGAAAGTTATGACAACGACACGGGTACAAAATCATTACCACGAAATCCGTGCTGTCGAGTTTGACACATGAATCATAATTCATAATACAACTAGCAAGCAATTATTTTTGGTATGATGCAAACGTTGGGTAGTCCAGTAAATGAAAGAGTTAGTTATACATATGCCGAAAGTGAGCATCTAGCGGGCAACAGCATTCGCCCCCTGAACGGCAAACGTACGAACGAGCAGTCATATCATCTGCGTACATATAAATGTCTGCTTTTTGGTTGGTTGCCGGGACTTGTACCGAGCACACGTCTGTTAAGTTAATTTTACAATTATTACCGTTTTAGAATAGTTTCAACGTTATTTTTGTGATGGAGAAATAGCTGTGATCCCGATTTGAGATAAGCGATAATAAGAAGAGGATTAACTCAGGAGACAGCTCCGTTTTCCGAGTTCCAGCAGCAAACCAACACGTGGAGCGTCTTTAAGTGCCCATCACCCTTAGAGTCGTCACTTTCACTTGACATTGGCGTTTCGCCATTTTTTTATTGAAGATTCTCCCATTTTTCACAAGACATTGGCAAAATCACGCTCGGAATGAGATGTGGAATGCCAAATAGAAAAATAGAAATGAAAGAATTCAGGTTGCTTTAAATATCAGTGTCCTTGCAATATTTCCTTTCAATTCATAATTTTACTGTATCTATTGAATATACATATGTATACAATAGATCTTGACCAGGGATTATAATTATTGGAAATAAAACGTGACAAATGAAGCCATCATGTAAAAATCTTCAGTTCTCCATTTTTGTTGACACTTTAATTTTATTTATGTAAGAGTTAATGACTCGATGATTATTTTTTCATTCTTGTAAAATTTATTTCTTCAATTATGCCACTGATATATTCAAAATTTTCACCCAAAGTGCCTTTAATGCAACCTGCTCCATACAAAAATTCGTATATTAATGAGTCTAGGCTCCACCCTAGATTCGTACTATAAATAATGTTTGAACTCCTAAAACTAAACAAAAATAACAATCAAAATAAAAGTAACGTTTGATAAAATTATTATAAGTTATATTTCGTACAATATTAGTAATATCTACCTTATTATTTTTGCTCCTAGTTAGGTCCTAGATTTACAATCCCTAATTTATTTCCACCCATAAGTTGTAGTTATGCAATCCAATTAGGTACAATACACAGGTAAATAAAAATATAACTAGGGACTAACTATAAAAACGTTACCTGCGCAGTAGCAAGTATCTTTTATTAACTAACATAAATAAATCATAATAATGGCTTAGCATTGATTTATATATAGAATTTGATCGAAAGGGTTAGTGGTATTTGGTAGTTGTGGCCTTTCGTAACATGTTGTTAAATGGTCATCGAATCTTCAATAATTGTATAGTAGAATGGAGGAGCATTCTAAAGAAGGGAAAAGGATGAGAATTAAAAATATTAGGTACTTATATTAGGGATTTTGTAAATAATATTTTATTTGAGTTAAATTAATCATTCATTGAAGTCAATTTATTTAGGACATTTTACGCTTTCTTAGAGAAAACAAACAAAACAAAACTAAAATAACGGGATTTCTATTAAAATATTAATGAAAATGTTTTATGACATCTCCTTAACGATTATAATATAAAAAATATGAACTCCCATAGTTCGATTAGTCACAAACTACTCTCAAAGTAGATCTTATTTTAACAATAAAAATTTGATGTTTTACACAATGGAGAAGGACACTGCAGGCAAATAGTTTTTTACACTTACAAAAGTTATTATCTGGTTTATTTTTTTAAATAGAATAATAGAATAGAGATGATGACTGACAGACACTATGAACCTGCTATGAACTTAAAAATATTTTGCTGATATGACGTCTGACAGAATCAGATTATATTGCTGTACTTACACGTCTGTGGGACACCAACGGCTCGAAACTCCAAACGTGTGCATTTTGCGGCTGCCCGCGCATGTCTGACCGTTAGCGCAAACCGTTTCAGGAAGGTACTGAGCGACACTGGGCTACATCATGCGATTTTGCAAAATGGCAACAAATAATATTTTGAGCGGTCTCTGACAGACTACCACCTCAGTCGCAGAAGGTTAAGTATAAAATATTTTTTACGGTAAATTCCGTGCTTACACACAAAAGCATTCTTAAAATTCCATCCAAATAAAAAAGAGACCAATGAGATTAAACTTTCAAGACATAATTTAATTGGGTGCTCAAAATGTTAAAACGCCAAAGGCAAACTAAAGGCCACGAGACAAAATAAATAAAATTATAAAAGTACTAAACACCATTAGCTACCTACGGCTACTTCATAAAAATTTGCGGCAATCATCCGCAGGAGTTGGGCGGGAAAGTCAAATTGCTACTTGTTTTTTCGATGAAGAAGATTATAACTCATGATGAGTTATAGAATATAGCCTTAGGATATTTTAGATTATGGAGTTGTAAAAATGACAAGATTTTCTGAAAAACAATCTAAGAAATTTTCTAATGAGTATTAATGAATTAACATTAAGCTTCAAATTGCCTGAACGTATGTAGTTTTTTATGAGTAATATTAAGGAAGTGAGGAAGATGTCAAATTTTTCCAAATCCCTTTTGAAAGAAGTTTGCATCAGTCATTCTAGGCAGTATCGTCACTTACCATTAGTTGAGAGGTGAGGTGCTTATATCGTGAGGAAACCTACACAATCTGATCACTAGATTTGTACAACTGTCGCATTGCACACGCATAATTATCATAGATTTAAATTTAATGGCAATAAAATTGGGGTTTTAATAAACGTAGGATGTGCGTCGGTAACAAAAGCCTCATTTTTTATTTTATTGAAAGAGTCATTTTTCAAAGTGAAGCGTGAAGCGCAAACTGAAAAAGTAGTGTGTCGAAACTCAGTATCGTCGCCTGAGAGTGAAAACCTCAGGAACACAAAATTGATAATTTATCTCTTATAACTATATTTGTAGCTTTTAACGAATTTAAGACAACAATTCAAATCTGAAACCTCATCTTAGCTAATGAATACACACTTAAAGGGGCAAATTGTAGTGGTAGCAAAATTTTTACGACGAGGTTTTTCCGCATATACGAGGTTTTCATTTTCAGACGACGATATGGTAGTCGTTGGCTTTAACTGGTTTTTATTATATGTGTTAGTGCGAAATTTTTGCAAGCTCTTATAATGGGGTAGACTGCCTCAAGACCTCATACAACGTTAATCACTCTCGTTTATTACAAGTCACACGTTTCATAATTTGCAATAAATAGTACTTAGTGGACCTGCCTACCATAGATAAACCATCCAGTATTGCTTAATCTGTAGTTCTAATAGATTTCTTTGAGATTCTTAGGGAGGCGAGGATCGAGTAAAGCTGGTTTTCGCAGTGAGGCAGTGAGACTGTCATAATTTTTAATTTGTGCCCATAGAAATCAGCGAGAGTCCATTTTTATTATCTGTGTTAGGTATTGTACTTAAAATTATTGTATTATTGGTTGTAAAATTGGTGTTAAAAAAGTGCATTTGAAATTTTAAGAAGTTGCTCAAAAACAAGTATAGAATACAGGAAAAATGTTGAAAATATCTGCTCTTCAATTTTTTTTAGATTTCCGTACTAAATCTGAATATTGTATGGAAAACTGAAAAAAGTTGTAGATCAGATTTTTTCTATAAATTTACTGTATTGATCCTGAGTAACCCCTTTAAATCACAACGTGCATTTTCATACCGACTGCTTTAACGGTGACGGAAAACATCGTGAGGAAACCTGCAGATCTGATTTATAGATATGTATGATGGTCGCGTTGCACACGTCCGTAGGTGTAAATCTAAAAATACCCTATACATGACCGCGGGTGATGCTAAGAGCAACACCAGGCAACCGCGGCCTACATCTTGTGGATAGGACGGTTAAATTGTGCCAAACGATAAGAGAGAGAGAGAGAGAGAGAGAGACAGAAATAATTTATTTGTAAACATGAACGATGTACTACGAGTTAACCAATCATATTACAATATATGAAATACGTGTTAATCTGTTTGCTACTCCTGAAAACTATAATAAATGAGCTAGAAGTTAAATGCGTTATTTCTTTTAACCAGGATTCTCAAGTACCGCTAAAATACGAAGTCCACTCAAGTGAAGCCGTGAGCATAAGCTAGTCAATATATATAGGGTGTAACAGAAAGGTGTGATAAAACTTCAAGGTGGGCTTTTACCCATCAAACTGAACAACTTTTGTTCTACAACTTTGTTCAAATCGCAATTTTTTTTTTGGACTTTTCATACAAATCGAACAGCTGGCGAACCAAGTTTGTATGAAAAGTCCGAAAATTTCTTTGCGATTTCAACAAAGTTGTAGAACAAAAGTTGTTCAGTTTGATGGGTAAAAGCCCACCTTGAAGTACTATCACACCTTTCTGTTACACCCTGTATAACACAAAAGAGTTTTTGACTGACTGGCAAATATACCGAAGTAGAAATTCGGGAAAACTCGAAAATAATTGTTTTCTGGGTAAAATTATAAATCCTTCATATAAAAGACATCAACGATCGATGCAAGCCGAAATTGCTTACCCTTTTACTTGTTTTTCTCGATTGCTTTTCTTAACAAAAAGTGATTTAAAATAAATAAATTTGCTTTTATTTCGCCAATAATCCGTAAAAAAGTAACATAGTGTGGGGGTCGCAGGCGCATGTAAATTTATTGTAAATCTTATGTTTGGTAAATAAATGATTTTTTACTTTTTATAATCAAAAAAATTATTTTCTTCTTTTATGTTGATATTTTTCCGAACATTTAGTCGCATACTATACAGGGTGTTAAAAATCAAATCAAATCTAATCAAATACTCTTTATTGTCATACAAGAAACATACAAACATACATAAAAAGTGCGTTTGAAATTTTAAGGGAGCAAGTTTAAAATATAGGAAAAATATTGAATCTTAAATTCTTTTTTCAGTTTCCCATACCAATTCTTGAGTCACAATTCAGATTTAGTATGGGGATTGAAACAAATTGTAGACAAGATTTGTTTCAATATTTTTCCTGTATTCTATACTTGATTCTGAGTATCTCCTTAAAATTTGAAAAGCGCTTCTTTAACATCCGGTATTTTTAATTCCATTACAACCAAAAAAGTTTCAGACAACTTGATACCTACAAAATACTTTCATTCCGAGCTATTAATATGTTGAAAATTTCATGTTCAATATAATCTAATATTAATTTTAACGTATAAAATTATTTTGCCCACAGGAACTAAAATCTTCGAGAAACGTCGTCAAAAATGTTGGCGCGGTGAAAACCATAATCTTCCAAGGTGAGATTAAGATAATAAGATTGTTTTGGATTGGTTGCTGGGACTTGCACCGAGCACACGTCTGCTGAGTTATTTTTTTAATTATTTCCGTTTTAGAGTAGTCTCAACGTTATTTTTGTGATGAGGAAATAGCTGTGATTCCGATTCAGTGATAAGCGGTCATAAGAAGAGGATTAACTCGGGAGACAGCTCCGTTTTGCGAGTTCCAACAACAAACCACCACGTGGAGCGTCTTTAAGGGCCCATAACCCTTAGGGCCGCGTCTATCACTTGACATTACGTTTCGCCATTTTATTTATTGAAAATTCTCCCATTTTTCACGAGACATTGGCAAAATCACTCCTTGAATGAGATGTGGAATGCCATAAAAAAAGATTGTTTTGTTATATGAATTTTTGATATTGTAATCACTTACTAAAACTGTTATTAGATTTGAAAAATGAATAGCTTATCAATATTGGGTAAAAATAATCCAAAAAATGGGACATCTAGGGCAAGATTGTTATAATATTTGTTGAAATTGTTATTACTTAATCCAAATGAAATGTTTTAGCTTTGAAAGACGAATAGCTTATCAATATTGTGTAAAATATCCAAAAAATTTGATGTCTACGGCGACTTTTTTAGTTTCTTGACTACTATAGAGCTATCGATATACTAAAGCCTACATTTATTAGTTTGCACAATTTAGAAAAAGAAAACATATTATGTCATCGCCGTCATTATACCTACCTAAAGAGCTCTACAGCTGAACAAAAGCCTCCCCACGGATTTTCACGACGAGCGGTCTTGCGCATCCAGCTGCTTTCCGAGACATAAGCAGTTTTATGTATTTCATTAAAATTACATGCAATCTGCTTAAATTTACTCGTAAGATTCACTCCTTGTGTGGCCACATCAAATAATTAATGTAGAATATGATTATGAATAATCAAAATATGCATATGACCAGATACTTTAACAGGTTTAATAATTTTTAGACAGCAAAGGTATTAAAAAGTAATTTTTATTGACAGGAAACGTATCGGAATTCATGAGTTAACAGTACTAGGTTTATCTTTGTACTATGGAAATTAAGACACAATTAATGAAATAGATCTTTAATTACTTGACTGCCCAAGAAGAAAGTAAGGTTTTGCGTATGTATGTATAGTTCATTCCAATCAAAAAAAGCAAAAGGTAAACAAACGTACCTACCTATCATGGTTAAAACATATCGATACTTCTGGGCTCAAAGGGAGTATACACCAAATAGAACTTTAGCGTTTACGCCCTTTGAGCCCAGAAGTATCGATATAGTCCTGATGTGATAAACTGACCAGACAGACAGACCTAATGACACTAACTTTGGCACGGAAACCCATATTGAATACTCTTTTCCTTTTTGATTAATGTATAAAAAAATATATATATCATGGACTTCATAAATTCCAGCTAACGGAAAGAATCAAGCACTATAAGATTTTTATATTTTTTTGTAAAAAAGTAAAAATAAGCTAGAATCTCATCTTCATATGGCAAATTCTTGGCTTACATACCTTAACTATTAAAGGCAATAATGCTACCTCATTGGATTCAAGATACCTAATAATGATATCCGCATCGTTGACAACTCTTAAGACCTAGGATACCCTAGGCTCCTAGGTCAAAGCCTTAGCCATTCATTCGTAGTTCTACAAAAAGGCCGGCAAAGCAGTGAATGAAAGTATGCAATTAAGTCAATAATCATATCCATTTACCGCCAATTAAGGTTAGTTACTTTAAGATAGTTAGGTGATTCTCTCTGAATGCCACCCAGCTAGTAGCAATACTGAAATTAGTAGCTAATTAGTTTAATTGAGACATAATTGTTATTAAGGTGATACAATAAAATTTTATATCGTAATGATCGTATCCTAATGTAGATACGGTATCTCGAAGGCGAGTTTTTACCTCATCGATTTAGTAAACCCTTTGCTTTGTACATTACTTGATTTAAACTTAAGCTGTTGCTTTAGCTGTTTTTTCCCAAATAAATAAATAAAAATAATAAACTTATATGTGCCACCGTTAAGAAGAAGGTTCAGTAGTCAGGTTTTAAAACTAAAATTTATATGATTTTAATTAATGTAAACAGTAGGTAGAAGATTAGTGGTTTACCAAAAACTGCAACTTTACTCTGGCTCAGCATTGAAAGTGTTATGCAGATATTGAAATCACACCCCGGACACTTCATACAAATATCGCGTTCTTCTTATTCTTCTTTTCCGTACACGTGTTAATGCGTGTGTGAGTACTAGGGCTGCTTAAGAATAGGCTTCTTGATAATACCGCCTTGTCGTAGGTTACACTTCTTCTTATATTAACATTTTTAGAAATTGATATTTCCGAAAAAAGTGGAACTTTTAACGACAGATATGAACATAAACGACAGATTTTTACAATAGACATTTTTAATGAAGTGAATACTATACAGGGTGTTAAAAAAAGTGCGTTTGAAATTTTAAGGGGTTACTCAGAATCAAGTACAGAACCCAGGAAAAATATTGAAAAAATCCGCTCTTCAATTATTTTTTTCAGATTCTCATACTAAATCTAAATAGTGAATCGAGAATTTGTATGAAAAACTGCAAAAAGAAATTGAAGAGCGAATTTTTTCAATATTTTTCCTGGATTCTATACTTGATTCTGAGTAACCCCTTAAAATTTCAAACGCACTTTTTTAACACCCTGTATACACGAGACAAGGCTGTATAATAAAATTGTCTTTGGTTTGCCAATCTTTTGACAACCCGTCACTTATCAGTCACACAGGGGGGGGGGGGGGGGGGACGACAGAGAGCGGCAGGGAGTGTCCATATTGTATAATGTCATGTCCTTATACTGTGGCTGAAATATCAGCGTTGTGGATACTTTTATTGCGGAGTTAGCGCATTTCATTGGTAGTACCATATTATTTGATTTTGTTTTCATTATATTTTATATGCTCATTTCACCGATATGACAATTGTTCCACCGAGTCAAATTGTATTGAAAAAATGCAAACAAAAGTTACTATTATAGTAACAAGAGCAGATGTATGTCTACCTGTCTGCATGGATATAAATATACTGGTCAGACCTGACCGGGCCTAATTGATCCATCGACAGCCTCGCACCTGCAAACCAAATTGTCAACACATACGAGTAGTACGTTTTTAGAGCAGAAGCATTTTTTTATCCACTTTTGGTAAGCCCTTGGCATTGTCTCGCCTGGTGGGAAGTGATAATGATACCGATGATTCTCCAACTTAATGGGGAACTGGCTATCTGATCTCCATGCATCATCATCATACATCAATACTATTTACATATTAATATTTTATGGCAAGACTTAGATATCCAGGCGAAGAAACTATACGCAAACGTATTTGTGTTGAAGTAGTGTTGGTTGAGTGCGAAATATTTATGTAATCACCATCATACAAATGAACTGACTAGAGATACGGTCATGAACTGTATGGGTTTCATTGTTAGTGATATTATTTCAATTTCAATTTCACCAGCCACGAAGCAGCGATTGCTATCACTAGATGACGGCCAGGACCTAGCCGAATATACAGTTGAAACACTACTGACACTGGAGTTGGCCACTAACCACTCAGCCTCCACCAATTTAAACTAGGCCCCGTATGTGGAGTATGACCAACAGTGCCCCAGAAATGGATTGTTAACAATACAAATACGTATATTTAAAACGAGACGATAACAAGGTTATGGAAAGGTAAATCAAATTTATGGAGCCAAATCGAGGGAGAAGGAGGGCCTCTAATGGTTCCAAATCGATTATCGATCCATCGAAGTATTGAAGTGTTTGTATGAAACGCCACCATGTCGGTCCATCTCCAGGATCAGAATTCAAAACCTATCTGGCTGTAGCGTGGGGTGAGACAGGGAGACGTTATATCTCCGAAACTGTTCACCGCTGCACTGGAAGATGTTTTCAAGCGTCTGGACTGGAGAGGACTCGGCATTAACATCAATGGCGAGTACATCACTCACCTTCGATTTGCTAACGATATCGTGATCATGGCTGAGACCTTGGAGGACCTAGGCGCGATGCTAAAAGGACTCAGTAAAGCCTCCCAACAAGTGGGTCTTAAAATGAACATGGATAAGACGAAAATCATGTTAAACGTCCGTGTTACACCCACTCCTCTGAAGGTTGGAGACTCTACACTTGAAGTTGTTGACGAGTATGCATACCTGGGACAAACAGTCAGTTAGGTAGGTCCAACTTCGAGAAAGAGATCAATTGTCGAATCCAACTCGGCTGGGCAGCGTTCGGGAAGCTTCGCAATATCTTCACGTCCAAAATACCGCAGTGTCTCAGGACTAAAGTCTTTGACCAGTGTGTGTTGCCAGTGATGACATATGGATTCGAGACATGGTCGCTTACTATGGGCCTCATAAGAAGGCTCAAAGTCACCCAAAGGGCGATGGAGCGTGCTATGCTCGGTGTTTCTGTACGTGATCGAATCAGAAATGAGGAGATACGTAGGAGAACTAAAGTTACCGACATAGCTCTCAGAATCGCTAGACTTAAGTGGCAGTGGGCAGGGCACATAGCTCGTAGAATAGATGGCTGTTGGGGCAGTAAAGTTCTCGAGTGGCGACCGCGCACCGGAAGACGCAGTGTGGGCAGGCCTCCGACTCGGAGGACCGACGATGTGAAGGTTGCGGGAAGCCACTGGATGCGAGCCGCACAGGACCGGTCAGTGTGGAAATCCTTGGGGGAGGCCTTTGTCCAGCAGTGGACTTCTTTCGGCTGATAGATAGATAGAAATCAAATTTATTATTCCTGTTACTAAGAAAATCCGCTACATTATTGAGGCCTATGGAAAGTCTATACAGCTTAACAATAGCATGAAGCATAGAACTGAAAAACATTTCTCTATTACTTTGGCCTTCCTACACAAAATTGGAATGACGTTTTTTTTTCGATTGACGATACGAAAGTTGTTCAGTTACTACATGTATGGAAGTCCACCTGGAAATATTGCCGTAACAGTTGTTTACTCAATTTATAGTTGCATAAACAGGGTATCATTAATTGCAAACTCGTATTTTAAGTGTAGGTCCTACTCATGAAATCGAATAAGTTTCCTTACGGATCAAACATTTATGGAAAATCATAAATACTTTTTCTAATTCAATAAATAATGGATTTTACGAGAAAAGTAGTTCAGTTGAGTCTGCTTGTCGTTTAAAGTACGGTAAGTACAACTTTGCGCTCTCTATTACGATAACATTTTAATTAAATACATAATTAAATACTCAAATAACGGTTAAAACAGGCAATTAATACCTAAACTTGATGCTAGATTACCATGTAACGTTATTTTATAGATTAAAACTATTGATTTGTATATTAACGCTAGTAGTTACATCCTGCATGAAAGCGGAATCAATGACACAATAATATTGATTTATGAAAAGTTTCTTACGTTCTATTTTATTATATATTTTGTTGCCGAAAGCACTATTTTTGAAGGTCTTTGGAAGTTATAAAATTTATAGTTTTTTTTTAATTTAATCAGAGTTTTTTTTATAGAGCGATGTGGTCTGAAAGTATGTGAAGTAACAAGAATTTAAAATGGGGTATTGTGGTTGGATATATTAAGCAAATGGATGACAAGAGAAATATACACAGCGAAATTAAAAGTCGGTCGAGGAGTTTGTCCTTCTATCACGTCGCAACGGAGTAACGGATCAATGTTTTTTGGACAGAGCTATGTAGTTAAAGGGGTGGGAAATTCTACTCTGTAAACATCCCATAAATAAATTTAATTCCCTTTGGAATTATATCAGTAAATAACCAAAAAATAATGCAACTTACTCACTGCGCAGTGCGCACCAGGGATGTTGCGGTTGTATTTTTTTTTTAATCCGCGGATACGGATGCAGATATCTAAAGGCTCATATCCATGGATGCGAACGCGGATGCGGATCGTAATATTTTTAAAGAAAATTTGTATGGGTGCACCTAAATAAAACAATAAGATATTAATCAATATTTTTTTGTCAAATAATAATTAAATACTTAGTAATCAAAGTTAAAAACTTGACCATTACATTTGATAAAAAGTAACTTTGCTGCCATTTCTGGTTCCGGCCTGTTTCGCTGTGATTCATAAATTAAATCTACACTACTAAACAATTGTTCACTAGGAACACTGGTAGGTGATGGTGATAAAAATCTGCGTGCTATTGTTGATAGTATCTATTTTTAGTTCTTCTTGATGAACACTCCGCCGTGGATTTTCATTAATAGTTGTTTTATTTTTTATAACGGTATAAGATAGCAATTCCTTTTTGAGTTGTTTGAGTTGACTAATTATTATTTAACTACACCACGAATGATGTACTTTGGTAGGTACTTAATTGAAAATAATAGTGGTTACTAAAATGTAATGAAAAAAAAACTTGTTTATATGCTTTTTTAGCCTCAATTGGTAAGCCCTTTGGTACTTTTTGTAATTAATTTTGAATGTTCTTATACAATGCACAAAATTAATTTCCTTAAACTAAATATTAAAACTATAAGTTAGGCTGCCCTAGATGCATCCGCAGTAAAATCCGCATTGAATATTGCGGATGCAGATGGGGATGCGGATGTTAAAATCGATGCGGAAGCTCTGCATTTGCGTATGCGGTGCCATCCCTAGTGCGCACCCTCAACGACAGTCACAAAAACGATAACCACACGGGCAGAGCCGATGGCAAAAGCTAGTTTACATTCTGTATGGGACAATGCAAATGTTGCTAACACGCGATTGACTGCAATGTTGTAAAATACAGCATAAGTATAGTGCATTTCCGAATTTTCCGAAATAGGTTAACTACCTAGAAACGATCTGACTATAAAAAGGAAAAAAGTATTTCAGACTAAAATATTATACTTTTTCTTTCATTTGAATAGTCATAGATCATTTCTGAGTTAAAGTTAACATATTTTTATTTCGAAAATGCACTTTGTGTACAAAAAAGGTAGAGTATCTTCAACAGTATACTTTAAAGACAGGTTTATTCGCAGTAGAAAGAGGTAATATTTCGGCACCCTTGCATTGTTTTAAGGAAATAGAAGTCGAGAAATCTAATAAATACAATAATAAAATATATATTTTTATTTACGATTTCAACAAAGTTCTAAAACAAAAGCTGTTCACTTTAATGAATATCGGAGAAAGTATCTAGTCCATCGTTTAATTATTTAACTCCAATTAGTATAATAAACAATATAAAAAAAACTATAAATAACAATTTGGTAAGTAAAAACACCTTTGTATATCTAGTTTTTTGCATATTTTGTAAACATTCCTATGCTTGTTGTATAATGTAGAACGTGGAAGCAACAACAGTTGATTCTACCATCTGCCTACGAGTAACATTTTAACTTGAAGTATCTTATTTCGGACCTATCGAAGGCCATTTTTTGATGGCAGCAGATGTTTATTTCGATTAAAATAATGGGACAATTCAATGAGGTCGCTTAATAATGAGAGTTTGTGGTTAAAATTATACAGGATGTAACAGAAAGGTGTGATAATACTTCAAGGTTGGCTTTTACCCATGTAACTGAACAACTTTTGTTCTACAACTTTGTTCAAATCGTAAAATTTTTTTTGGACTTTTCATACAAATCGATCAGCTGGCGAACCAAGTTTGTATGAAAAGTCCGAAAATTTCTTTGCGATTTCAACAAAGTTGTAAAACAAAAGTTGTTCAGTTTGATGGGTAAAAGCCAACCTTGAAGTTTTATCACACCTTTCTGTTACACCCTGTATAGGTAGTATTGCAAGTGCCTTCTTGGTGCCTACACCTACTAGAGAGGTCTGAAGGTCTAAATCTAGTTAATTCACAATAAAATACATATAATAAAATTGGATTCAATGTAAGCAAAAAGTGACGTTACTTTATAAAGTTGCATTTTAAGATAAAAACATAGTTAAGTAATGGAAACCTGCACATCTGATTTCTAGATGTGTATGATGGTCGCGTTGCACACGTCCGTAGGTGTAAATCTAAAATTGCCCTACACGTGACCGCGGGTGATGCTAAGTGCAATACCAGGCAACCGCCGCCTATACCTTTGGGATAGGACGGTTAAATTGTGCCACACGATAAGAGAGAGAGAGAGGTTTGTAATTGTTTTTAAAATAAAAATACGACTGAATTGAAGGTACCAACACCTCGCACCAAAATTATGAAGGAGATTTGACCACAGATACAGATAAATACACTCGAAAAACATTACTCTTCTCTACACAGTCGGGTAAAAATAAAATGTAAAAGATAGACAGAGATAATTCTTAATCGAAAATACCATATGAAGCCGAAACAGCTGAACGATTTTGTATCTTGCACAGAAGTTAAGTATTATATGCAGCTGATATAAGTCCCTTTTGAATTAGAAATAAATGTTTTTGCGGAAAATAAAGCGTTCCTGGTCGATATGTTAAAAACTATCCGTTGTGGAAATCAGGCACTCCCCGGTCAAAAGTGAAATAATGTCGTGAGTGATCGTTATAAGGTACGGTATAGCATACAGAGTTATAATAATAATAATTTCATAGAGGTTCAACTTGTAGGGAGTAAGTAACACATAATTGGGGTTCCGTGGTTGATGTTCGCCCGATAGCGCTTAAGTCACGTGATCGCAAACTGTTATTTATTTAATTAACAGGTCCGTTGGCGCCATACACTGGTTCATAATTGCTTAAGTTCCGTTATTTATTAATTAAGTGAGAAGTAATAAAAATAGGTTTAGATTTTAGGAAAACAACAATAGTACAAATACCCAAACAAATTATCAAATAAAATCTGACACCGAATATTTCTAGTTCACGAAATAAGTTAGAAAAGTCGAATAGCCTGAAAACTTTTAGGCCTATAGTTTACCAAATACAGTTAAAAACTACCGCAATATAAACAGCTTTCAAGTAAAAACTTCATTCATATCGGTCCATCCGTTTAAGAGGCATACATAAGCTACAAACGTATAACCCCCAACGTATAACCCCCCTTTTGCGTCGTTCCTCTTTAAATTATT
Organism: Coleophora deauratella; assembly: GCA_958295455.1. Taxonomy (NCBI): domain Eukaryota; kingdom Metazoa; phylum Arthropoda; class Insecta; order Lepidoptera; family Coleophoridae; genus Coleophora; species Coleophora deauratella. The sequence goes on from OY282402.1 coordinate 10,940,143, forward strand.
CTAACGATACCTTAAATTCCAAAATCTGTTAAGCTATTTGGGCTAAAAACCTTGTACTTATATGTAAACACATCCCAAAATATAACCCACCACTTGGGTAATCGGGTAAATAATAAGTTTAACTTGTATAGAGAATGTAAAAAAAAAAGTTTATTTATTTTTACGTAATTATTCTTATCGTATGGCGTAGCGCATTTAACCGCGCTATCACAGGCAGTTGCCTATAGTACCTTGTTTTAATTATTGAACACATTTTTTTTTAAAATTCTAACGAGATAGAACTGAATTAATTATTACAGTCTCTTTTGCCACAACATTAAGAGTACTCTTATAAGTTTCCGGTGGTACAAAAGTGTTCACTTCCAATGTTTCTGAAATCACGACTTCTGTACTCAAATGAAAACGCGAAATATGAATTTCCGAGTAAGTTTTATACAACCCTTTATACACATACCTATAACGCTATTTCAGTTTTAGTAGGTATAGTTACCCCCATTATGTGTCATAAGCTATACAGGGTGGTTCTCGCCGTGATTTCTGACACGCAACCTTTACTTTTATACTGCTTTTATTTTCGTAAACAACCTTCATGCGGCCAGTGATTAATGTTAATGATAATGCCTTTGTATAGTCAAGTGGACTGCCTTATCATTTTTGTGGGCACTCAAGTAATAGGGTGTAACAAAATAGAAGTAGGACAGGTAACTGGAGCGTCTACTTATAACACTGAACAACTTTGTTCTATAAAAGCTTTGTTGAAACCGCAAAATACTTTTATCTATAGTTCATTTCAATAAAAAAAAAGATAAACAAACTTAGTAAGCAATTGACGTTGACATGTGTTAGTTCCATATTAAGTTTGTTTATCTTTTATTTTTTCTAGAAAAAATTACATACACATTAAAGTTTGCTAATTGACTGATCAGCTTGTATGAAGTGTCAATATTTGTCTGAAATAAAACAAAATTTTATTCAGTATCATGAGTAGAAAGTAGCTTTAGTTACTGGATTCTAAATCAATTTTTTACACCCCTTATAGTTCAGATTTCAAAATTGCCATGCCCTAGTTTTCTTCTGCTTTTTGTTTAATTTTTTTCCTTTAACAAAGATGAGATAATGACCAAGAGGAGGGTGCAATTTTTCAGGTGTGTGTGTGTGTGTGTGTGTGTGTTTCTTCAAACCTGTAGCCTAAGTAGTTTGATTAATTTGGTCTTTAAGTCTTGTCTGTCACAGGTCGCGTTTTATTTCGTTGTGAACTTACCCTTAGCTTCAATTAACAATATTTTTGTAACACCACCATGTAGTTTTCATTATTAGTTGCTAGGCAACATGTAGTAACAACAAGACGTTGCGTGGTAATGAAAACTAAGCTTTAGCTTGTCACCAACATAACACAATTTAGAATGTCGTGTCGATGTCGATGAGGTGTTCTTTGTTACCATTTTTAATGGTCCAAAAAGGAAGTTAGTATATGTACTTACGTAAATAAATGTAGTTTTGAATCAGAACATTGTTAAATATACTAACTTATTCATCATCAATTTATCATGGTACAGGGGCTTTAATAGGGCTTAGAAGTCAGTCATGTGTTTGGGTTTGTCTACGACATATAGTAACTACTTACCTATATAACAGGGTACCACACGTGGGTCCCAGTCGACAAGCCTCGCACGTCCAGCAACCACAAATGGTACCTAACTTCCTCACTTTGTTAGAAAGAGGAATTATAGACCGTATACATTGTCCATTTTTGAATATGAAACCCTAAACGGCAAATGGTAAAAACTCCACGTATCATACTAAAATCTTCACCTAACATATCATTAAAAACCATCCCTAAGGAACTCATGTTTATAGAAATCTGACTTATAAAAAAAAACAACCTCCCATACAAAGTCGGCCCATCAGTTGACTGTTTTGTATGAAATAAACGTTCTTTTTAAAATCGGGCAGTTAATTTCTTAAAATTCAAAGACTAGGTTTTCACGAAAGGTTTAAGTTATGCCATGTTATGTTAAGAACTCATTCGTGTCGATTTGGTGTTTACAATTAAACTTATTTGACAGGACTAAACTTAATTTAAGCATCCTATCCTTGTCTTTTCGATACAGAGAGAAAAAGACAAAACAAATTAAGTTTAGTTCCGTCAAATAACCTTAATCGGGAAAACCGAATCGACACCATTATGTCACTTGTATTCACCTAAGCCTGATTTGGTAAAAACTTCAACATTTTGCACGTAAAAATTTTCAAATAAACTTAACTAATACGAATAAGAATAATATAATAATTACTACTACTTTACTTAAATCAAACGTTGGCCCTAAACGATACATTTTTCGTAGCACCAAATTTTGAGTAGGAGGAACTCAGTTCCTAACTACTTACCTGTCAGGTAGATAGGAAAAGAATGACCTAGATTTATTTATTCTATTCCATCGCTGACCAACCCTAGCTAAGCGTGTCTATAAATAGGGGGCATGGTGGCGCCAAAAAAATCGATTTTCCCGTATTCACCCTATTGAACAGGCTGGGGCTTTCTCGCTAATGACTTTAATGTTGACGGCAGGCAATACCGTGAAGGTAGGAAACCATTGTGTAGATTTTTACTGCAGTGACTGTACTATAATATAATATTCGTAGGAAATGTTGCATGCGTAACTTAGTACAAATAAAACGTACTTATTTGTTGTTTTTCGATGCGGCGATAGATGGTAACATTTTTAATGAAAAAAAAAATTAGAGAGACGTTTTATTGTAAAAGTATTTAAATTCTTTAAATTTCATATGTGTTAACAACCCATTACGTCACCACTTCAGGGGCACGGGGTCTCACGGAAGGTTAGGCCATATTCCACACACGGGGGCTAAGTCCGGATTGGTGGAGGTTGTGGGGCTAGTGGCCAACCCCAGTGTCAGAAGTTTTTAAGCCGTCTATAAGGCCTCCGACATGGCTTATAGACTGCCATCTAGCGATAGCAGCCGACACCAACGGCTTAACGTGCCTTGCGAAGCACGGAAACGGTCGAGATAAATGCCACTAACAGTCAAACCTATCCAGGTACCGTGTCTGTAGACAGTTAACCTGCGTGATCGACGCGACCACGCAAGCCGCACGGAGCCACTCACTCATTTCATATATTGTATAATTATTATTTTTTAAATTAAAATTGAAAATGTTTAGAAGAGATGTTGTACACGTTCTTTTAAATCGTAATATCTTTTTACCTAGTACAAAGCTCCTACTAATCAGAACTTGTACACTCAACGTTTTAGGAAGTGTTAGCGAAGTGAGAAGAAACGTAGAGTCTAAAAGAAAGATTTTCTAGGCAATTTTAGTAACGTATCTGATATATTCCATACTGTTATTAAGTTAAATCTGTTAAATAAATATCTTAATCAATTCAGTTTTAAATTAAAAAGACGACTATATTTATGTATAATAAATCATTGCTTTTGTTCGCTGACAAGCGGCAACTACCTACTACTGACTCTCTCTCTAAACTGAGAGAGTTTGAAGACTGAGTACTCTTGAAACTGAACTACTTTTTCCGAGGACCCTGTACAATCGGAGAAACAATATTTTTTATTTTTCCAAACGACTGTTCAATTATTGACAGATAATATGAGAAGTCAAAATATATTTTGTTCTGACTGAATTGGCTTTTCAATAGGTTGTTTCATTTGGTTGTTCAGTTACATGATAATTGACCACGCTGAATACGTTAAAAACAACCGACTTCAATCGCAACAACTCCAATTTTGCTATGTTTTGTTGATTTTCTCAAAAACTGCTGAATCGATTTCGATAAAATTTATATGGGACCACCTGTGAAGTATATACCCTTTCAAACAAAAAAAGAATTTTCCAAATCGGTTCAGGCGTCTTCGAGTAATCGGTGAACATACATAAAAAAAATAAAATTAAAAAAAAAAAGATTCCGACGAATTGAGAACCTCCCCCTTTTTTTGAAGTCGGTTGAAAAGATTCTACCATTTGCCGGTTGTCGACAGATAAAAAATCAACCTGAGTATAAATATTTCTATAAAAAATACTTCTGTGACACTTGGTTTAGTCACAGACACAGCTCAACCAAACATACAGATACCTATTGTTCATTTCAATAAAAAAAAGCAAAAGGTAACTTACTATGCAACTGACATTGACACATTGTCGGGTTGTCTGGAAGAAATCGCTTTTAGCGATAAGACCGCCCAAATTGTACCACTGTTATTTTAATATTGTGTCTTTTGTTGTTTTATACATTATTATTTTTGTGTGTGTACAATAAAAAGTATATCTATCTATCTAGCTATCATTGTGTCAAACCCATAGTAGTTTTGTTTACCTTTTGCTTTTTTAAATTGGTATAAACTATATATAGACACCGGTAAGATATAACCGTTCTTCTGAGCTAGTTGGGTACACGTCCACACAACATTACTATAAAAATCCCACTTGGAAATGAGACGAATAAATTTGTCTGTGATTGTAGAATGTGTGAATGTTAATGTGGGAACGTCATTTATCACAAATGTATGACATCTTGTCAGAGTTGACAAAATGTCAAAATTTTTACCCCAATTTTTATGAATGATTAATTAAGACAAGGCCAAAATAAAGTATAGGTATTTTTCAATTTTACTTTATATTTCACGAGAAAAAGATTTTTTGTTTTCTACGACTTCTTAGATTGAATGGCTATAGCTTATAATATCTTTGGGTTCCCGGTGTAGTTACCGTTATTATGGATTAAATAATTAATTAATTAGGGAATTATTATATTTGAGATTCCATTTAAATCAGTACATCCGAATTAACGTTTATTTTCTTATTTATTTCAGATAATCAAAGAGCAGTGCGAAACAAGGATTTACTTATGAGGTAAGGATTATTCAGTGACGTCAAACAGTCGTATTTAGGTATACCAGATCTTGTGAAAATTATGGAAAAAATAATAACGAAATAAAAAATTATATAAAATAAAAGTTACTATTCTATTCACATAATTTGAAGAAATGATGAATGATTGATAGGTTTGAAAATATTTACAAATGGAAATTAAGAGGTTTTTTATTCTTTTCATGAGATTCTGGCAGCCCTATAACAGCATAACATACTAGCAATTTAGTAGTTACCTTCACAACTGATATACACGTCTAAGCATCGGTAGCTAAGATTTTTTTAAAAACAGCCTGCAGCCCTTACCGGCCTGCGTCACGTGATTCATAGAGACTTTATAGTTTTTTTGGATTGGCAACACAGTGACAAACTTATTACGTAATTGCATTCTTCGTACAATGAAGTCTTCTGAAGTCGTTTTCGAAACTGGAAGATAAAATAACCATGCCGTGCCTTGGCACTGGGAGAATTCACAGGAGTTTTGTGATATACCCGTGAGTTTCCTGATGCCTTAGCACGATGTGGTCTCACTCATCACCACCGGCAAGAAGAAGAAAAAGAAGATAACGAAGAATTGTTTAAATATAAACTATAATTTTACTGATTGCAAGGGAAAGCGATGGACTTTGTAAAGGTTGCCTTTGATTTTTGGATTTAACTTTTATGTAATAGGGTTGTGGATAAGTACTAGTGAAGAAGGGGTAGAAAACCATCGATAGGTCTACGATAGTGACTCAGCCTCCTAACCAGAGGTCAGCCTAAAATCCTAGGCAATGCATAATATACGTGCCAATGAGTTATGCCTTTAGTTTGTCACGTAGTTAATTCTATTCAATGTTTAGTTCATGGTTAAACTTCTTAAGCGAAATAAAAAAAGGAGGTGAGTTCAGAAATTTACATTTCAGTTTAAATTTTTTTTTTATCCACAATTGGTAAGCCCTTGGCATCATCTCACCTGGTGGTAAGAGACGATGATGCCGAAGATGGAAGTGGGCTTACCAAGATTCCCCAACGCAATGGGGAACTGGCTATCTTATCTTCATGCCGGAACACATCAATGCTGTCAACATTGATGTTTGGCGCCAAGACTTAGATAAGATGGTGGTAGCTAGCCAGGCGGGCTCAGAAAATGCCCTACCACCAACCAAACCGAGTCCTACAAAGTTGGACCCCGCCGGGAATCGAACCCGCGACCTCCTGATGTGAAGCGAGCGGACTAGCCGCTAGGCCACGGAGGCACACTTTAAAAACATCGTTAATATTTTTTAAGAAAAAAATGGAATTAATTGTCGCGTTGATGTCCTTTGTATGAGACATTGCTTTGATTTTTTTGCCTAAACGTTGCTTTAAAAACATTTTAAAAATAGTCTCAATTATTGGAAAATGAAAAAATAACGCAGAAGATACACGTTTTATTTAAAATTCTTCTCTATGACATTATCTCCGTTAATTATTTTCTTATGTCGCCATAAAATTCACATCAAAAAATTCGGAATACATCTTATACCACAGATATGCTGTTATATACCTTATAAAGTCCTATAAAAAAATCCCCGTATCTCACATGTACACGCCGTAAGCTTTTCCCATACTCGAAATGAATGCTCACAACATTATCTATGGCTATGACAGTTAACTCTTTAGTATTGTGTGCTGTTAAATAACCACCGGGTATGTCGGTAATCCATATGTAATACGTGGGCGGAGCAATCCGGGTAACGGGACTAGTGGCTGAGTTTATGTCGTCGGGTATTAAATATCCAAATCGTAAAACTTTTACTGCTCACAGGGTAACAATATATTTTCATTCTTAAGATTAAAATTTAAGCAAAGCCAGTACAAAAAAACTGTAAGAATTTATCCATGCACCGTCATTTATCACCTTAAGTCATAACGCAATAAAAAAAGAAAAAGAAGAATTCATATTCTAAATAGTTTTTTAAATTCATTAAACAATGTTTCAATGGAAGAATAACCTACAATTTCTCACCATTAGCTTTAAGTTAAGGCTGACCTCAACACAAATGATAAGGTCAACATTAAATAGAGATTAAAAAAATATCATTAGTCCTTATCAGATTTATCATAAAAAAACAGACTAACTATAATGGCTGTAAGTAGAAGGAACAATAGACAAAATGGGGATGGCAACTGACATTGTGTTTTACCCTGTGCGAGTAGGTAGGTTCTGCCCCACTGTGTTAGATTTGAATTCAGCTTAGCTAACATACCTAATTTAAAAAAAAATATTGTGGTAACGTTAATCGGCTAATAAATCAATTATAATTACTATTGGCATCGGTTTGTGATAGGGTATTTTCTGAACCCGCCTTCCAGTAGCCTTCCTTCGGCTAGCTACCACCATCATATCTAAGTCTTGCCACCAAACATCAATGTTAATAGCATTGATGTGTTCTCGCATGGAGATAATTTAATCAGTTCCCCATTGCGTTGGGGAGTCTTGGTAAGCCTGCTTCCGTCTGCGGCATCATCATCACTTACCACCAGGTGAGATAGTGCTAAGGGCTTACCAATTGAGGCAAAAAAAAAATACCAAATTTGCTTTTTGCATTTGTGCATACGTAACACAAAATAAAGATTACTTTGGTTACCTGACTTATTAAAATATAGCGTCATAGTCAAACTAAAATCTAAATTTGAATTATCGCAAAATGTCTCAAACAATGTACCTCCAATGCATCATCCACAGTATCGCATACATATACGGAACTCCCATCATTGTTAGAGTGCGCGGGCGCATCTGATAGTACAACAAAAACTGCAAAACGACATTTACTTAGTTCGCATTTCTGGTAGCTTCCGCTATCGGATGTCGCTTCCGTGTGACATGTCAGCGTATACGCAGGGTTGACGAACTGAAATATAATGTAACAGGCTATCGACATAATATGAAACAGTACGTATAATGAACTTACGGCACTGCACAGACTTCAAAAAAGGAGATTACATACTTACGTCAAATTGATTTTTAAAAAGTTTATGGGTTCCTAAAACTTTCGTTAGGAACTTTTTTGGATAACCTGCACGTGCACATAATAGGTGCTCCTAAAGTGGCCTGGCAGATCCAGGGGTCAAACTGGAAGTTTTGACTCATATATTTTTGATTTTTTTAATACAAATGGATTAACTAATGGCTCGGTTTGTAGAGTGTCCAATTGTTTTTGCTTATTAACTTGTTTTTGGGGGTAAATTGTTTAAACAGAATCTTGTGAAGAAACTCTGAGCCTTGGCAGTTAATTTATTCTTCAGCAAAGTAGATCAAAAATTGTTCAGTTTCAAAAGTAGTCACTATTTAAGAGGTTTTACGTACGTATTTTACGTATGAATGTGCCACCCGTACTTATGCATTCTACACTATGTTACTATCGGTATAAATAGTACTTTATAGAATTTAAATATCGGGATATATTACAGTTTTCTTTCGCAGACTGTGAGTAGTCCTTAATAATTCTTAGAATCACGAAAACTGATCAGAGGCAATTTGGCCCGTGCCGAAGCTGTTATTAGCCTCTTTTTGTATGCAATTGGGCTTCGGAGAAACGATGTCTATAGGCCATTTGAAACTAATCGATAACCACTTTTACCCGACAACATTAATGAAGGATAATGTTTTACGAAACTTTTATTGTTTTTGATCAAAATGGTTTGATCGATTTTGGAGTGCAAAGTATTGACAGATTTTAACCGCCCCCGTAGCCCAGTGGCTAGTCTACTCGCTTCACATCAGGAGGTCGCGGGTTCGATTTCCGGCGGGGTCCAACTTTGTAGGACTCGGTTTGGTTGGTGATAGGGCATTTTCTGAGCCCGCTTGGCTAGCTGCCACCATCTTATCTAAGACCTGCCGCCAAACATCAATGTTAACAGCATTGATGTGTTTCGGCATGAAGATAAGATAGCCAGTTCCCCATTGCGTTGGGGAATCTTGGTAAGCCCGCTTCCATCTTCGGCATCATCGTCACTTACCATCAGGTGAGATGATGCCAAGGGTTTACCAATTGAGGGTAAAAAAAATCATCTTGATCCCCATATTTACTGGATATATTTTATGCAGTCGGGTATTTTTCTGTTCTTTTTCTTTTTATCGTGTGGCACAATTCAACCGTGCTTTCAAAAAGAAAGGACGTCAGTTACCTGGCGTTGCGCTTAGCATCACCCGCGGTCACGTGTAGGGCATTTAGATTTACTCCTACGGCCTACGGACGTATGCAACGCGACCATTATAAAACATTTTTCTATATGTTAAATATTGTAAGTTGTACTGCCTTGTTTAAATGATTTATTTTATGTAGATGTATGATACATGCGGTATTCAAGCCATGCACCCATTAAAATTTCAACTGGATTAAAATAAAACAATAAAAAAACATTAAAAAAAGAACAAGTATGTAATTCTAAGGGTTTGATCTAAAAATTAGATGATCTGCTCTTTGATACACTCGAACATGTCTAATATTGCACACCTTTACTCTGAAACGCCCACAACGCAACGGGAGTTTTTGAGCACACTATCTTCATATTGGTATGAGATGCCAAAGCTGGTGATCTGGCTTTTAGTCATCACACGTTTTAGTCAAGGTTTCAATTCTTTATTGCACACCAGACAAAAAGAAATACCTTTCAGGGTAGTTGGCTGCCTCGTCCTCCCATTGAGGGTCGTTATTGAACCGTAACATATTATGTCTTTTCAGAAAACGTCTTTGTATCTAAGGAGTTGCCAACAGCATCTTCGCTAGCCTTCTTGAAGTTCTTAATAGATGTTCGAAATTAAGAAATTATTACAGATTCTTGACCCGTGCTATAAGGCATAGAAGAATGAATAAAACTTAAGTTTTTCATCAAAAACTCAACCAGCACCTAAGTAGACGGATGCATCCTGTGATTTTTTGCATCCACCTACTACTTAATGATAAAAACCCCAAGTCTATTCTTTTGTTTACAAGTCCTGTCGTTTATTTTTCTACTTACGTTAAGTGTGACACAGTGGTATCAAAGAATGTCTAGCTAGCATTTCATTAGTAAATTTTGTGAGTTTTGGCTTTTCGGTAGTGTTATTTTTTTGGAACGCTACTCATCAGAAACTAAAGAAAAACACAACGTATCACTCAGTTCCCATCCCTCACTAAACGTACTAAACGTGAAAGCAATAAATAAAGATTGAATTGAACTACAGCGATCAAAGGATTAATTCGGGTATTATGTACACATACATAAGATTAGGTATGTTTCAGATATATTAAAGAACAAACAATGATCTCTAAATTAATTTGAGTTTGTCTTCGCAGTCTTGTGTTCTTTTGGTCTTATTAATCTGTTTTGTTTTTTTTTATGGATAGAAGATATTGACACTCGATTATAGTACGTAATTTAAATTAATTTGCTACCTACACCTTCCTACCGATTGTTGGGACTTGGGACACTAAAATTATGTAAAAACATTTTCAGCGCTTTTCCATTCTTAAAAACCTATTAAATTAATTATGGGTTTTTGGTTATAGCTCTCCGAACTATCTGACAGTGTGTGTAGTGCAATTTCGCGCGTCCTTGCGTGTGCGCAGGCCGGCTCCGGCTTCTGTTATTACGCGGCGCGGCGCGGCCAAGGGCTGCCGATAATTTGCGTGCTTATAGCTGCTAGGGATGAGAACTGAGCGATACTTAGTGTTTTAATTTTTTATATTTAATTTATTATTTCTATTAGTTTTTCATAAAATTCTATTAAATTCTTGTCTTCTTTGTTGTATTTCAAACACTATAAAAGTGTGGAAAGTAGCCATTAATTGTCATTTGTTACAGAAATACATTACTTTCTCACAGATACGTAGTTAGGTGTGAAAAACTGTAATGCAATTTTATTGAATTATTGTCCTTTAAAACCTAAAATAATGCATTTTTAAACCTTTTATGTTGGTTTCTAAAGTGAAAAATCCATCAAACGTTTTGAATCCACTAAGTGTTGTGTTTCCCAGCCCTAAAGCTTAAAGGCAAGATTCTGACCGAGGGCTCTTGCAAGTACTAAGTATACCTACCTGATAATTAGTCAGGCCCAGTGCTTATCCCTGCATCCACCTGGCTGATCTACTGGGAGGGCCAGGACGTAAGATATTATCTACTAACTGGCTAGAGTATGTATTTATTATTATCTTAAATGAGACAAAATAATGGAAGTAGAGAATTATAAGTATAGAAAATTGCCTAGCAAAAGAAATCCGGACTTGCTCCTGTGTGTGGAATTGGGCTAACCTTCCCGACCTATGAGAGGAGACCCGTGCCTCTGCAGTGGGGACGAAATGGGTAATTAACATGAAACTATTTAATTACTAAGTATATTATATTGGGGCACTGGGCTACGAACTTATTTTACAATCAATCTGTCCCATGAAAAAATAATTTGTAAAAAATATCATTCTAAAATTCTCGAAACAATTTCAGTACTCGTAATGTGTTCTGAAATAGTATTACCGCCCATGCATACCTAACTTTTTCTGAGGTATATCAGATTTTCAACGATTTTATTTATATTAGTATTTAGTATTATTCGTTTTTTTTACATTTACCTAGTAGATAATACAGTTTAAGGATACAATTATGTAAGTATTTAATAAAATTCTTTGACTTTCCAGTAACACATTACTTAACAGATTCTCCTTTTGTGAGTACTTTGTCAAATACCTGTACGTCATTAAAAAAAACAATCGATAGACTCTGAGTCTTACTTTATAAGATAGGTTAACAAATACCTATAGCGAGGAGTAAATGAAATGGATATCCTGTCTACAGGGAAAACTTAGAAATAAAAAAACAAATAATTAGGTGCAAAATAAACAACCAAAGTAATTGGTGGTGTTATTTCTCGCTGAACTGCATTTACGGCATCTAAGTGGCTGCAAAAAGCGTATAACCATCACAAACGCATCCTGTGAGTCGCTTGCGTTCGTAATAGGGCCTCGGTCGGAGTACGAACCTCTTTCAACACTCGCATTGCACCACAGTTAATACGGATCACAGGAAACTTAGAGCATTTATAAATGCTCTAAACTACGTCCTTTTAAAATAGCTATTAGAAAATATTAACTATGGCTTCTACTCATGAAACTGAACAACATTCCCCAAGGAACCTATACTAAATTCACAAAAAATTCGGAGTACTCATACCAACTGATCTGCCAACTTTTTTGCGAATTTATATATTTTTCTTGGGGAACGCTTTTCAAATCCATGAGTAGAATCCACTTGCCACTTGTCGGTGAACAAAAAAGTTAAAAAGTGAGAATTTCCAAAAAAAATCCCCTAAAGGATCTCTAACATCAAGTAGGTACTAACAAGCGTTAAACACTGGCGTATAGTCACATCTCCGACCATAACACCTGGCTTCAAACAGCGCCAGATAGCCCACTTGTTTACTGACATTCCAGGCATTGCATCTTTTTGTATAACACTCAATGATATACAAGCACTGGATAACTTCATTTGTGTTATATACATGCGGTAGTATCGATATGAAAGGCGTTTTTAGGTCAAACCTCCTAAAACACGTCTGGCTAACATAAACATTTTACAGAGGTCAGCTTATACTATAGATACATATGTATATTTCTATATCAAAACGTTACACCGCGCCTCGCTTGTATACAGGGTGCCTTAAATGCCAGCCCAGGGGTGCAGGGTAAGGGGTGGCAAGGGGTGCAATGGGGTGCCAAGGGGTCGGAAGTCGCTAATGGTGTATAGTCACGAATATTCTCAAATTACACCAACTATGTTAATGCTGGTCGAAACGACACATAAAATTCGCTATTTCGAAACAGATTTTATTATTTGATGCAGAGACATTTTTATTCGCTCGGTACTTAGATAAGTTGAAACATAATGAAGCGTATGCTTTTCTTTATTGGGCGGTAAAAGGCTGACAGCAAACATCTCAGACTCTTAGGCTGCAATAAAATAAAATACATGAAATGTAGAGTTAGTGCGATAACTCAGTATAATCATTCGTCTATTCTATTAAGTATACCAAGTGGGGTTGAATCAGCCCGACGAGGGTGGTACAGACATAAAAATTAAAAACGCGATAAATTGACTTATACTTTAGAACGAAATACCAAATACGATATATTCTTATATCTGTGATGGCCCTTTGATGAAAATGATTCAACTTCGCCATATTTTTTGGAATATCTACATAAGTCAATGACTTCAACTGAACCGTAGGAACATTTCAAATTTTTACCCTCAGTTGTTTATTTTATGGAAACTAAGCTAAGCATTTTTGAGCACACTTTTTGAATGCGACATATGGATGTGCGATTTTTTATTCCGTTAGGTAGTGGCATGTAGTGGTTAGGGTAAAATGACTGCAAAAATGTAAGGTGTCTATGCCAATTGAATAACAAGCAATTTTGGGATCTCGGCCTTATTGACAGCCTTTAAACACTAACGAAGAAAATGTGACTCTCGAGAGAGATACCTAAATTTTAATTATTAAAATTATTATTAAATGGTTAAATGTGCCACACGATAAGAAAAATTACAAAAAAGTTGGTGTTTTATTTTTTCATATTCTACATAAAACATATAATATAAAAATGGGATTTAAAAAAAATATGTCAATGAGTGCAAATTGTACATATGTATAGGTATTCCAAACGCTGAACGTTGCTGAAATAGCTCATTTCCCTCCATAAAATTGCAACTGCATTGTTTTGCAGAAACCCCTCAATAACCAGTTATTGGGGGTTACGAACACCCTGTATAATGACCCCCCTGACCCCCAGACACACCTTGCCGTGCCAGGCGCGGGTTGCGCCTAAAACGAGAACTTATGCAATGCAGTGTACCTACAATAAACCTTCAATACTAGCTTGTTCTATTCTTATGCATCAGCATAATCTTTAAGTTGAAAACTGGCCAAGGGCGAGTCGGACTCGCACACCGAGGGTTCTATACAAACTTAAGATTAAGGAACAAACTTAACATAGCCGTTGGAAAACTGATGTCTCTATACATCTACATAGGTCGCAGTCAGTTTACCAAGTAGTTTAAATAACTTTATAATCGCAAAAAAAAATTGTATAAAACGGTTTCAGATTTTCCCCTTTGCTTGTACTATATTAGAGACATTGCTTCTTTTTTGCCTTAATTCTAGGTCAACGCGAAGTACACTATAGATTTTGATTCCCTTGCGAGTGTCAAAATATATGTGGCATAAATGGCGGTATCTTTTGATTGCGTTGAATTAGGTCTTAGAGGTTTGATTTTTTACAGCTCCAAGGAATTACAGACCTGAGTATTATAAAAAAAATATATCTGGGACAAATCACACATGGTCATCTGGCACCAAACTAGGATTCCCTGTACTATGGAAACCAAAGACTGATATACATACACAAATACATTTAAATACATACATATATAGATATAATACACCCAGACACAGAGCAAACAAATCTGCTCATCACAGAAATGTTTGCTCTGGGTGGGGATCGAACCCACGACTCTTGGATCAGTCGTTAGTAGCGCTAACCACTGAGCCACCCAGTCAGTTCCTGCAAAGATAGCTAAGCAAAAAAGCGTCGGTGGCTCTGCGGTTAGTGACTCCGTCCTCCTAACCAGAGGTCTCGGGTTCAAATCCTGGCCAGTGCACCAATGAGTTTTTCGAAACTTACGTGCATTTTCATACCGACTGCTTTAACGATGAAGGAAAACATGGTGAGGAAACCTGCACATCTGATTTCTAGTTGTGTATGATGGTCGCGTTGCACACGTCCGTAGATGTAAATCTTAAATGCCCTACACGTGACCAAGGGTGATGATAAGTGCAACACCAGGCAACCGCCGCCTATACCTTGCGGATAGGACGGTTAAATTGTGCCACACGATAAGAGAGAGAGAGAGACAGATAGCTAGACAGACAGTCAGACGGACAACCAAGTTATCCTATAGGGGTTCCTTTTCTTTTTTTGAGGTGCGGTACCCTAAAAATTTATCACCACCACGATGTGTCAATTATTATTATTATTATTAGGAATTAGGAAGATGACGCCATCATCGCATATAGTGTGGACATGATGGGTGGAACAATCAAACGTATCTAACTACTTACACCCAAAATACATTACCCTCCGCTGTACCATTCAAGTAATCATTCCCACAGAGAACGCAACCAAAGCTACCGAAACTGGTACCTAAATCTTAGTTGACTAAAGTGGCTTCTTTGAATTGCTGTCAACTTTTTTGAATTGTTGTCCTTGTTCCATAGGTGACAGTATGGAGGCGTCTTCATCGGACTACAGCGACGAGGAAGTGGGGGTCCTGGCGGGGGGCCACCGGCTGTGGGTGCGGGGGGTGCGCGCAGGAACCACGTGCGCAGACATCGTACGCGCACTCCACACTGCGCCAGAAGGTAATGGGCAATGGCAAAGTGGCGGCCTTAGGGGGTGGCGAACAAGGCAATCGCCCGGGGCCTCGCTCTTGCAGGGGCCTCGCGCTACAACCCAAGCAAATTTGAAAAAATATAGATTTTTTTAACTTAAAACTTTTGATTTTGACCCTTAATTATTTATTAAGGTTCTGCCATCCTAGGTTTGAGGCACTTAAACATCATGAGAGTATATTTGATTTCATGAAAAAATTAAAAAAATAAAGGAAATTAGTGATAGTGAACTTTGAAGCAATGCAGCGACTTGCAAATATTTATGACAGCAGGAGAATCATGTGATATTGATGGACATGATTTGTACGAAGAACTGAATATGTTCATCCGTGTGTATGAAGGAAGCAATGACATTATCTCGGTGCTAAAATAAACAATGAAAAAAAAATGTACTGAAGTTTACCCCACTATCGAAATAGTCCTGAGAATTATTGCCACCACACCTGTTAAAGTTAAAATTATTAAAACATATTTGAGGAATTCGAGGACACAAGATCGGCTTTCAGCCCTTGCTATACTTTCAATCGAAAATGACGTAGCTCATTCGTTAGTATATTGTGCTTTAAATGGCTTTAATTAAATATTTTAGTCTTAGGAAAAGCCGCAAACATCAATTTTAAAATTTATCATCTCTGTATTTGTTAATTTTGTAAATCTTTCAATGTAAAATATTTTAAAACTCAAATTTTATTTATTTATATAACTTTAGCATTTCTCGTCAAACATGACAAATACCTAAACCAAACGGCAGCGGCAGCGGCTTCGGCGGATTTAGACTACAAATAAAAATGACAACTTCTAGAAACGACCACTTCTGGAAATGACCATTACGTAAATGACCACTTCTTCAAATGGCCATTTCAATATCAATGTTTGGATCGCTTCGGCGGATTTGGACTACAAATAAGCGCTTGGGCACTAGGGGCCAGGGACTTAAAAAAATTTCGACGAAGAATTTTTTGTTTGACCCCCCCCCCCTTTTTTATTGTTGTATCGAGTAGGGATTACTAAGGAGAACACTTTTGGTCATGTGAAGTTTTTTCGTAGGATCAACCGTTTTCGAGAAAAACGGGTCATTACTAGAAGTGGTAATTTTCAGAAGTGGTCATTACTAGAAGTGGTCGTTTCTAGAAGTTGTTCTTTTTATATGTAGTCCAAATCCGCCAAAGCGAACCAAACAACCAGACCTAGTTTCGCATTACATACTTTTCACGAAGGACAAAGGGCCTCGCAAAGACCTGCCGCCCGGAGCCTCGCAATGGGTAAGGCCGCCGCTGGGCAAAGGCAAACGAAATCCGTTGATTAGTTATACTTATCTGGTCCGGGCACTCAAGGGACATATTTAAACAACCGGGATCAAGATATATCCTAGTATGGTGCAAGTCCTGAGACCCGACAGAATACAACTTCGTAAGTTAGTAGTAGCTATAACTGGTCATGGCCTTTTAAACAAACCCTTATTTTCTTAAGGTATTACGGACAGTCCACTGTGCCGAGCGTCCATGAAGGCTGAAAAGACTACTGCCCACATACTACCGGACTACAAAGAGGTAGCGTCATACAGGATCGCGCACCTCGGTGACCCAAGATCACTCCAGGAAATTGGACTTTCTGGTGGAGCTGGACTGGCAGGATGCCATCTACCACGCAAAATGGGCGCAATGATGGACGCCGTAATCAGTCTGCCCCACCCTATAACCTACCTAGGGAAGGGACTCATGAATTCTGGGGACTCATGGATTCTGGAGCCTTGGGCAGTTGTCCAGTGAGCCCATGCGACTAATTTGTACAAAACCATTGGAACTCACTTGAGTATTTATTTTTCAGCGGGCTGCCTCAGCGAGCGAGGGGAGTGGGTGTTGGCGGAGCGATGGCGCGGTGTGGAGCGACCCTTGCCTCTAGACGTGCCTGTATTGGAAGTGCTAGCAGCGTGGGGAGACGCTAGGCACGAGGTAATTTAATCAACCATTTTCTTCGTTTTCACTAGAAACTGTTTACATATCATATCGGACAAAAATATCAACTGTGTAACACAGCTCTATCTACCCCAAAGTTTTCGGCTTGGTAAGACTCCAGCGGCTTCCTGCAAACCTCACCAGGTCATGAAACTGACGTATGGCTTTCCAACTTTTCCAAACACAATCTTATGTTTGTTTACGGGCATTGTTCGTGATGTCAAATCGTCGGCGCCCGCGCCGCCTACCTACGCGCTGCATCAATCAATCACTCTTCCTCTGCGCTAGCGCCGCCGTGGACCTGCGCCCTGTGCTGCTAGTTGACCTCGTGACCAAAGCTTTCGCGTTCGCAAAATTATCATCGTGAATAGGTGCTTCTAGAGTCACTATATGAAACTATGAAATGATGCGAAGTTCCAGAATACTGAGGTTGCCATCAGAAAAATCTTTAGTTTCCATCAGAGACAATGATCCAATAAAATCCGCTTTCAAGACTTTGACAAAGAGAGCATTTGGGTCATAGCATATTCAATCGGTGGGTGAAGATGTCTTGGGCACAACACCATTCAAGGTATAGCGCTCTCTCAAAAATACGCGATCGTAAATGTGTAGTCATTAGCTTCATTATGTACGTAGATGTACATATCAAGATGTATCAATACATTTCATAAGCGCGTTTTATTTTTATCGTAGCGCCATCTAGTAACCTAAAAGAACTTAAAACACAGACGAGTTACCAAGTCATAGAGGGTAGAAGAAGGTACTTTTTACTTGAGCAGAACCAAATTAACATAAAAAAAGATCTTGCGCAATCATGGCAACTGTGTACATAAATTTTATAACACAAAAACAAAAATATTTTTTCGAGTTCAAATCTCGCCGCATATGCATGTTGAAAGAAGTGGAAAGTCCCCAGTTCAACACACTAGCGAAAAATGCACTACAAGAAACAAAGCCATCGAAGTTCATATTATATGAGGAAAAATGGTAGACTAAAGAACATGTTATTTCTATCTATCAGCCGAAAGACGTCCACTGCTGGACAAAGGCCTCCCCCAAGGATTTCCACACCGACCGGTCCTGTGCGGCTCGCATCCAGCGGCTTCCTGCAACCTTTACCAGGTCGTCGGTCCACCGAGTCGGGGGCCTGCCCACACTGCGCCTTCCGGTGCGCGGTCGCCATTCGAGAACTTTACTGTTGAACATGTTATTTATATCAATTGAATTGGCCTCGATCTCGAATCGTAAGGTTTCAGAGGTGTTTCCTGCCTAGAACACTCAAGCTGTGGAGTGAGCTTCCATCCGAGGTTTTTCCTAAGTTCTACATTATGGGACTCTTCTAAAAGGAATATAATTTTCTTTGAAGGTTCGACAAAGTACTGATATACGTAGCACCGTAGCAGGTGGGCCATCAGTCTTTTTGCTACTCTGTACAATAAAAAAAGATAAATTGTTACAGGCAGTACATATTTCAGGTCCGCCTTGCGCTGAGACGAGTATCAAGTCCCGAGGACTCTGGCCACGACAGCGACGCCGGCAGCCGCGGGGGGCGCGGGGCGGCCTCTCCGCACCGCCATCACCCCGCCGCGAAGCTCGTCTCCGTCATACAGCATCAGAGTCGCACCATACACCAGCAGCTTGACAAGTTGAGGTAAGGCGAGAGGGAACAGAGAGCCGGGAAGTAAGGCTGGTAAGTCGACCGCCAAGTGGCACTAGTAAGCTCAGAAAATCTCTGTTTCGTTATGTAGCACTACTGCTAATGCCCAGGAGTCAGGCAAAGAGCAGACAAATCTGCTCATCACAGAAATGTTTGCCCTGTATGGGAATAGAACCCACAATCCTAATATTAATAGTCAAGAGCACTTAATGAGTCACTGAGTCAGTGGTCAGTTGTATTTATATTAAACAACAATAATATAAATACAACTTTTGTTCTACGACTTTGTATGAAAAATTACTATAAAAAGGAAATCCTGTATGTATAGGTATTTCAAAAATATACGTTTCTCTGACAAAGTTATTCATTCCATATCAAGATAATCATTTTTACATTTCCAAGTTTACATTATATCAAGCGGGTTCTATTGTCGTTACAATCTTTTTCTTTTTCACAGGGAACAGGAGAAACTAATTGACCAACTCGAAGACCAGACACACAAGAGCCGAATGGAGAAACACGGTACCAATTACCTTTTGGAATCATACCTTCGCGACTTGGGCAGGTGCCAAGAAGTGAACGACAGCCAAGCGGGTAACAGCGATAGTGGCGTCGGAGTGGGCAGTGGAACGCCACCCAGGAGGCACACCAAACACAAGTCCAGGCGCGAAAGACACCTCATGAGAGAGCATTACTTCACCAAAGAACTGACAAACATATGTCAAGTAAACTCAGAGAGGCTGATGCAAACACACACTGACACAGACTCTGAGGCTTCTGCAGATGAACTAACGAGGATAAGGGAAGAGATTGAATTACTGGAGAAGCTTGCAATCATAAATAAGAGACTGCATAGGGAAGAAGAGCTAGTCGTCAGGTTAACGGCCAAAGTAAGAAGGTATATCGAGGAAAACAAAGCGAATAGCTGCGAAAACGTTGCACAAGCCGCCATGCTTATCGATAAAATCGAGGAAGACTTGTCGAGAACGAATAAAGAGATGGAAATTAATGCTACAGAATTAGCAAGAGCCGATGTGGAGATTGAGAATAGTCTTAAGTTGTTAGAAGAGCTGACGTTAGAGCTGGAAGAAGAGGAGTTACAAAACGCAGTCCTAGAAAGACAGCTGAATGAGGCTTCGAGCAGACAGCCTATTCTGCTGCAAGACAGTTATGTACCTGTGCTAGATCATATAGACCAAGCTAACACCAGCCATCCATATAAACCGGGCTACGTTTTAGATACACTCGTATAATATATAAATAAATATAGACTAACCGACTGAAATTTCTTTTATCGAAGTATCGTAGGCGCTCAGGTATTCATTCGAGTAAATGAAAAATCTTATATTCGATTTTTTTCAATTTTAAATTATTTATACAGTGTTAAAAAAGTGTATCTGAAATTTTAAGGGATTACTCAGAATTAAGTATAGAATACAGCAAAAATACGATCTACAATTTTTTTCAGTTTCCCCTACTAAATCTGAATAGAGAATCAAGAATTTGTATGAGAAACTGAAAAACAATTGAGTTAAGAATTTTTTGTATATTTTTTTTTCCTGCATTCTATATTCGATTTTGAGTAACCACTTAAAATTTCAAGCGCATTTTTTTAACAGCCTGTAAATTATGGAACGTGAGATATTTCAGTTGATTAGTAATACCAAAAACAAAAATATTTGTTCCAAAGATGTACTTGATATTACCACTAGATTTCCAGAGTAAAACCCTCCCATTGGAGTCAGTGATTCATATCCAAAACGACGTATCCCCAAATAGATACTTAATCATGTAACTGTTATTCCAATATTATTTTAGGTAAAAAGTGGCAGATATACTATAATTGAATGATGAAAGTTTAGGATTACGAATATTTTTATGTTACTAATAAAATAACCTGACTAGAAAACCTCGGTGCTCTAAGATTTTATGTAATTATATTTGTTAGTCTTCTGCTGAATTAACTTTATTGATTTAAATACCAAAAAATTTACGACAAACCACCAATTACGTGTAAATATCATAGTTTAGGCCTAGTCAAGAGTTCTTTACTTTTTCAATAACAAAATAAATTTCGGACAAAATTCTAAAGATCTCTGTAGTGGAATTCGGCCTGTACTCATGTATAAAACTATATTTTTGTAATAATAATATAATAGGGTCCCGTTGTTGTCTCCTTTTTCAAAAATTCAAAATATTAATGTTTATTCGAAGTAGGTAGCATTGTAGACTTTTCGAAGGTAATTGGAAATTGGAATTGGATTTGTTTTTTTGGAATTTTAAAAACCAGTATACCAGTTTGACCCCTGGCAGATATTTTGAGAGCATCCTATACCTATAAAAAAAGTTCGTTTGAAATTTTAAGGAGTTACTCAGAATCGGAAGATTGCCGGAAAAATATTGACAAAATCCGCCCTTAAAATTTTTGTTCACATTCCCATACAAAATCGCAATAGTGGATCAAAAAGTACGGGAAACTGAAAAAAGTTGTAGATCAGATTTTTTCAATACTTGATTCTGAAAAGGTAACACCTTTAAAATCTCAAACGCACTTTTTAACATCTCAATATTATATCGATATGTATATTATATCGATAAAGGTTCCAAAAATTGTTCAGCGCAACGAATAGAAAGCCCGGTTAAAATACGTAAGGTACTTTAAGGACCCTATATGTTAAAATTTTAATTAATGTTTAATTATATTAAGTAAGTACTATGGCAATATTGTTTTTATATTATATTACTATGTTATCGACTTATAAGGATGTATGGCGATAAATAAGAATGGTAGATATATTAAAATTAAAATATACAACGATTTTATATATTTTTGTATGGTTTTATTTTGTCGACATAAAAGAAATTAGGTATTATAATATACTGAAACGTTATTAAAAAATATTTATAAAACATATTCCATAACCTTTTAGTGCCTTGGCCAGTGCTTAAAGCAAATAACTTCTAAAACCGTCACTTCTGCATCACAAGAAAGGGCTACCAAGAAACTGAATTACTATTAAATCTTTCAAAAACGCGATTACGTTTTAAAATCTATTGATCTGAAACTTATACGTTTCTATTAATTTTTAACCAACTGCCCTGAAAAGGGTAAGTAATGTTGTTATCTCAGGGTAACTAAGACTAACCTAACCAAAGAGTTTAAATAGATGCTTTACACGTTCTTTTAAACCGTAATTTAATTTTTACCAGGGTTCGCATGATATATATCAATTGATATATATCGGATATATATATCATGATATATATCAATTGATATTTATGCTTGATATATATCAATATTGATATTTATATTTTCCTAGCTTCTAAGAGCTGCTTCTTAATGTGCCAAATGCAAAGAATAAAGATATGATTATCACAATAATAAATAAATGAGTTTAGTTTAATTAAATATCTTCAAATTTGCAAAAATAAAATATACATTTTAGATTCAGTTATTTCGAAAAAACATATCAGAGTATAAAATTTGAATGTTATTTAAATAAAAATCTTCAAATTATCAAACATATACCTAAATTTTAAATTAAGCTATTTCGAAAATCATGTATTAAAGTAAGAAATTGAAATTAGTATGTAATTTTGATAAATATCAAAAATATCAAAGATATCGAAAATATCGGATATATATCAAAAATATCTGATATTTTGATATTTATTATAAATATCGGATATTTACGAACCCTGATTTTTACTCGTCGGCAGTAAAAGTTAGAAAGCAATACCGAGATATTCTCAAGAATTTGCTTTTATCTGTTCAGTTAACATTGACTAAATCACACTTCATAGATTTTGACTGACAATAAAATATCAAAAAGAAGCATCAACGGTCCCAAAATATATGCTTAAAACACTGGCCACGGCAGGTCTTTAAGTCGACACCAACGGTTGAGGGAGTGGCACCGGTGAAGCAGGACCGTTGCCATGGAAACGACCGGATCCGGCGGCCGGCTGGTCTCTTCAGGCTTCGCCGGTTCCGGCTGCAGTCTGCTTACTCCGTGTCCATTGCCACCTGTAGTAAAAATTCAATTTATTATTATTAGTTGATACACTAGCAGCTCTGTGAGCTGATGCGTGTATATCACGGCACTTGTGTTTATTTGTTTTTTAAATGTTTATCAAGTCTATTTTTTAAACGTTTATATTGTATAATAGCTTTTGCCCGCGGAGTGACATGGATTGTTTTTACAATATTGTTTCTCAGACTTTCGGAAGTTCAGTTATACCGGTTAATTACCAGCATTTAAAATTTTCCGAGATAAAAAATAGGCTTTGTGATAATCCAGTTATTGATCTGGCTAACTTAACTACTTAGTTTCATAGAATCCGTTAACTTTAAGGAGTACAATCCTATGATACACGTAAAAAAAGAAATCTCTTTTGACCCCGACGTGATTTGAACACGCAACCTTCTGATCTGGAGTCAGACGCGCTACCGTTGCGCCACGGAGTCGACTGAAGATCACCGCGAAATTACAATACAGTATGTAACTCACTGCCAGGACAGTTTCAATTTACCTAAACCGCATATCACTGATGCGTACATAAGCACGTGAATAAAATAGCTATATTACAAGATTAAAGACATTGGTGTGAGACAGTTGTCAACATTTCAAAATTTTAAGCCTCAAATGTTTATATTTTAAGTAGAAAAAGCTAGATAATAAGATAGATAGATAATAGATTTATTTCTGCAGAAAAGCAGCACCATAGATAAAAAATCAAAAAGTTTTCTTTTTTTGTATAATTAGGAAATAATTCAAGAACACATTCGCGAGAGTAATTGTTACCTGAAAACAGGATAGATTACTTGTAAATCTTTCAAGCGTGAAATGGATACTCATTGTAAGATATATTTTATCTTGGGTGTGAAATGAGAACTGAACTTTGCTAACTGAAGGATAACTAGTATAAAAAAAGGTTTTTTAGGCTAATACATTAGACATCCTTAAAACACTATGGAAAATATTTAATCGCCCATCAAAAAATATTGAATCGCACAGCAAAAAATAGTTTTCACCAACTACATGTTAGGTTAGATTTGCCTAGTTAATTTAATTTACATCTAAGTATTTTTCTGATGCGCGATTAAAGAGTACTAGTGGTAGGACTTTATTACGTAAAGTCCGACTGGATGGGTATCACTGCTCGTTCTATACCTGCCGCCAGCAGCGCGCTGTGTTCCGGCGGGTGGCGCGAGATAGCCAGCGTAATTATCAGCGGCATAAGAGACATTCCATCTTAACCCTCAAGATCGGCAAGTCACTGATAACCCTTCTGGAATTATAGACGCTCATAGGCGACGGATGTATTTTCCATCAGGTGAGCTGCCTTTTTGTCATCTACTCAATAAAAAAATAAAAAAACTATCCAAAACAGAACTTTAAAAACAGACTGAACAAATGGTGCAAAGACGATCCAATTTATTATATCCTCAAAGTGCACTTGAATGGACTTTCACCAACACAGATATAGGCATATTAGCTGCTCGCCTGTTACTAAATATTGTAATAATGTAATAAAAAGATAACAAATAAAATAGTAGAGAATAAGAAAAAGATAATAAAAAGATTGCATGCTGACCTGGGGCTGCGGCTCGCGTGGCTCCGCCGGCTCGTCCCCCGCGGCGGGCGGCGCGGTGTCCCCGGTACTGCCGGCGCCGCCGCCGCGCCGCTCCTCGCCCTCAACCAGCGCCAAGAACTCGGATAGCTCCGTCTCGGAGGCGATACGCAGCGCCGTCTTCGGACCCACGATGGCTATTGATACGTTCTGAAAGTCGATTTGAGATAACTTACAATCTGAACTAAACTAAAAATTTTTCGGGTTGAGTAAAAATGCTGCAGATTAAATAAGTGCTGCAACTATCATTTTGGAAACTTGATCCTACGGGGGAGTCAGGCCCCCTAGGCTTCCAGGCTAGTCATTTGAGTTACTTTTTATCAAATGTCATAAACAGCATTTTCTTCTAAAAATGTTTGAAATTTTGAACGTTGGCGTCATTGTTCAGTATAGTAGTTTGCATACTAATTATGAAATTCTTATAAATAAAAAATTGAAAATGTAATAAAAATTTAAGTGATTAAGTTTTTCAATAATTTCAATTAAAGAGCTATTTAGTCAATAATATACCATAATTAATTCTTCACGCAGTCAACTCCCGGATTGATAGAAATTGCAGATATCAAATATACTTAATAATAAAAAAATATATGAAAATGTTGCAGAGCACTTTCTGAACAAAATCTTTAAATGCCAAAATAACAATATGTACGAGGAGTCCACATCATTCTGGCATTACTTCAAATTCAGTTTAATATTCATCCATAGCCAAGTTTTACCACAGCTGACGCTGTAATTATTATTAAGCGTTCTTACCTTAGTATTAAGATCCACTTCATTGGGCAGTGTATCCCTGAGTGCCCTCAAGCCATGAGCAACCAACTCTTGAAGGTCACAGTTGGGGAACGTGTTGAGATGCTTCTCCAGATATGTCCGAGCAGACTGCGACCGAGCCCCTATGGCCATAGCGCGGCAGTCAAAGAAGTTAGCCGATGGGCAGGTTTGGTAGATGTGAGGGCCTTGGTCCTGGAATTCATAAATTATTTAATTAATACAGAATTAAAGATTATGGTATATCTGTTTCTCTTGATCCATACTTTAATCAGTGAACATACATTAAAATGGTTACTACGGCCTGGTTTACTTTTCTTTGCTTTAGATTTTACTTTATTACTAAGTGATTGATTCTAATACTTATTTAACAACTTCCAAAGTAACATCAATGAATAAAGTCACAAGAAGCACTAAAATACAACTAAAGTTCAGTGTGTAAACTAATTTAAATTCAATTAAGAAGTAAGATAATGGTGTAGATTCGGTGTTTACAATTAAACTTATTTGACGGGACGAAACTTAATTTAGGTGTCTTGTCTTTTCGGTATAGAAAGAAAAAGACAGAACACTTAAGTTTAATCCTGTCAAATAAGTTTAATTGTGAAAACCAAATCGACACCACTATAGAGCCTTTAGATTAGACAATTTCATTTCAAAAAATCCTAAAAAAATTTGAAACACAGAAAAAGTGTAGACATTTTCTAATGTAAATGTTGAACACAAATTATTTAAGTGGTGAATGAATATATAATTATTTGTTATATAATTTAAAACATGAACATTGATACAATTTTTTTAACAGGTATAAGAAAAGTAAAATGTAACCATGGGCATACTAAACTGGAGGGATGATAAACTATATCAGCTACATGTAGCGGTAACTGGAGGAGGATCTTGGAGGCTGTCAGTGAGACCAGTCATTCAGGCAAAATGAACTCACTTTTCGCCTGCATACAAAAACCAGCCTGATCTTACATAATAAAAGATAATGAATATCAATAACTTACATCATAACCAGCTACTAACAGTCCAACACCCAGCGGTCTTTTATCATAGCGCTGCGTGCAAATTTGCATCTTGTTTCCGACAAGAGCAATCAGTCTGCCAACAGCCATGGGGGCATCATGTGCGTATCTGTGGTTAAGACACTCTGTGCGCATAAAGCGACTGAAAGAAAATAAAAGATCACAGGATTGAGTGATAGTTGAGTACTGTAGGCATTAATACTGAGCTTGTCAACTGTAGTGGGTCTGGTCTAACAGACCCGAAATAAATCTATTAGTAGTAATCTACTTTTGGCAATAAAAAAGTAAATGTACCTGAGCATTCTAGCATCAGCAGTTAAACCAGAAATAGAGATACCAATGTGATCATCTATGGGTATAATTTTCTTCTGATGAGCAGAAAGTTCGCTGACTGCTCGCTTTAGCGCTATCAGGACTGCAAACTCCTTGTTCTTGAGTCCAACAGTAGCAGAACCCAGCTTGACCGCTTCCATGGCATATTCCACCTGGTGTAGACGTCCTTGAGGGCTCCATACTGTAACGTCACTGTCATACTGGTTTCTAAACTGCACAGAAAAAACTTAGGTTATTTTTTGAAAAAAGCTCAAAAATATTTATTAAGCACAGATTATTAGTAAAAGTAAAGTAATATTATTGTAAAAATATAATAATACGTGAAAAGGATTGCAAATTTTACAATAAGGCTATAAAAAACTTTTAAAACCTAGAATGACAAAGCAAGTATGTTTCGCTTCAAAGTATTTAAAATTTAAGGATACATCTATGGGATTTATAGCCTTGTAAAAAACATTCACACTTACCATTATAAATAGTGCTCTAGAGTAGAAATGCCTTTGATACTACAAAATATTTTCACAGAAAATTGAAAACCGAAAACCGACAAAGCAAAGCCGACCGATGACTGTCAGAAACGGAGAATGACATTTTACTTTTTTTATTGTTGTGTGCGGTTACTAATTTACAACTAGTACAATCTGCAAACTGAGCAAAGTACAAAGTCTATTCATATTTCATACACATGTTCGGCCGATGGTTGGCCAAAAAAAATTAGTGAGTTTGGTCATTTGGATGTATTTAGCGACAATAAAATTTAAAATTTATTCTTGATAATTAAAAAGAAAATTATTAAGTCCCACACTGGCGCCGACCCACGTTCGTGTGACTGCAGGAGCGTTGGGCGCGGCCGGCCGCTGCGGGAGTCGAGGCAAAGAAAGTGCGGAAATATGTATCGGGACCTCCAGGATTCCAGACGATGGGACAGTGGAACCCTGAAGCAAAACACCTAGTAAAGGACCTGTCATGTCAGCGCGACTCGTCTCCTGGCTTCTGGCGACTTTTTTGCACAAAGTCTAACGTGGGAATGCTACCTGCTTACTTGGCACTATGCCGCCTCGAGGGGGACGCGCTTGACTCCATAATTTGACTTTCCGTTCCGTAACCAATGCTGACGATATATTTTTTATATTTATAATAAAAAAATATAGGTATTATGTTTTTGAACATTAAAGTATATTTAATTTGAAAGTTACTATTAATTCTTGAATATAATACAGTCATGTAAATATTTTTAATAGTCCCAAAGGAAAAATTAGGCCTTAAAACATTGTTTTTAGGGTTCCATACCTCAAAAAGGAAAAAGGTCTGTTTGCCAGTTTGTCAGTTTGTCTCAGCCAATTTGCTCCGAATCTACTGGACCGATTAAGTTTAAACTTAGTATACGTATAGATTTCTGTGGCCTAAACACGGTCGTGTTTTCGTAAATAAATGAATTGTGAGTCCGCAAAAAGCTACACCAGTTCTCGGATGTGTGTGTGTGTGTGTTTTATTTCCATTGGCCTTAGTACTAAACCAAGAGTCCAAGACCAAGAAGGATTAGGTCGTATATATGACTTAATTTCAAATCTAGACACTGATTAACTTGTCAGCCAGCAAGTTTTTTTAGTTTCTTTAAACTACGTAGATTTATTGGTGAATTTAATACATCGTTGGTAAAATATTATACATATAAGGTGCAACTTTATTAGGGCCCGATATTTTATTCAGTGACAAGGAACCCATAGTCAAATCGCAAATTTTTTTTTGGACTCTTCATACAAATCGATCAGCGGAACGCGAACGGCTAAATTAGTATGAAGAGTAAAATTTTTTTTTGCGATTTGACTATGGGTTCCTTGGAGAAAGTTGATCAGAATCAGGAGTAGAAGCACTGACAAAATATCGGGCACTAATAAAGTAGCACCTTATATATAACAAAAGTCATTTAATTAAGATCGACTTCAAAATAGTAATTAACCTACTTATCTCCACTCAAGTTTGAAGCGCCTGTTCAATCTTTACCTATTGCTTTTACTTTATACTTTTGGTCGTACCCATTTTAATAAATACAGGGCGAAGTTGAAAATCGCGGACCAAATTTTAACTGTGGCTACTAGGTATGCGTTTATGACACTCTGTAAGGAACCAATTCAATCGGAGCCAAAAAAAATGGTCTCTCTTTCCATACAAAGTTGGCTCATCGTATTGTATAAGTAAAGAGTATAAGTAGATTTTTTATTGGATCCTCTTAGACAATAATTGTTCAGTTTCCTAAGCAGAAACTACAGGCACAAAATGCATAGATACAGAAGGTCCGCTCAATAGGCTCACAAAAATACTAAGCATATACATGCTTATAGACGTATACGGTCGTTGTATGCAAGATCACGTACTTTACGATCGTAACCTTGCTTCGAATGACCGTATATTTTAATAAATACAGGGCGAAGTTGAAAATCGCGGACCAAATTTTAACTGTGGCTACTAGGTATGAGTTTATGACACTCTGTAAGGAACCAATTCAATCGGAGCCAAAAAAATGGTCTCTCTTTCCATACAAAGTTGGCTCATCGTTTTGTATAAGTACAGAGTATAAGTAGATTTTTTATTGGTTCCTCTTAGAGAAAATTGTTCAGTTTCATAAGCAGAAATTGTGAAATTGTTCAGTTTCACAGGCACAAAATGCATAGATACAGAAGGTCCGCTCAATACGCTCACAAAAATGCTAAGCATATACATGCTTATAGACGTATACGGTCGTTGTAGGCAAGATCACGTACTGTGCGATCGTGACCTTGCTTCGAACGACCGTATATTTCTATAAGCATGTATAATTGTATATGCTTACGATTTTAGTGGTTTGTATTGAGCGGACCATGTGTCTATTTTGTGCTACACGTCTTTGGCCCGCGATTTCAGTTTCACCTGGTGCCCGTGAGTCTATTCCCGTGGAAGTTGAGGTGTTAGATCCTGCCCAATTGGCCATAGTTATGCCTAAACGATCCAATTGATTCTAAGTAACCGAGGGATAATATACTTTATCTCACTGACATAAAGTACATTATCCCTTGCTTTCTTTAAATCAGTTGGATCGTTATGGCATAACTATGGCCAATTATTCTTTTTAAATAATAAAAATAAATGGTACGGCCAGGTTGTGCATACTCTACGGTATTGCTGTCCTCTCTGAAACATGACTCAGAATATTCATTCATTGAATATAACCCTATGACGGTGTCGCCATTTGTTAACAACCCATATCGTCCCCACTGTAGGGGCACCGGGTCACTTCCCGTAACTCGAGAAGGTTAGGCCATACTCCACACACGGGGGCTAAGTCCGGATTGGTGGAGGTTGTGGGACTAGTGGCCAACCCGTCTATAAGCCCTCCGACAAGTGTCGCCATAGTTGTTAGAAACTCATTTCCCTTTTCTTCTATTTCTCTTGCTTCCCATAGCATAGGTATATCTTTTTTTTGGGAATTGACCATGACTTCCTTGGGAAAAGGTATTATATTTAGATTCAACTAGAGCTTCTGCCAGTTTAAATAGATAGTTTCACGGTAGAAAAATTTTGGACTTCCCGTACTGAGCTGGCCAACTCAGTACGGGAAGTCCACAATTTTTTTTGCGTCTCAACTGTGGGTTCTTTGGGGAAAGTTATTCAAATTCATGTATAGAACTCCAGTTTAAATAGTATCAGCTGTTTTTTTTAACTTAAATACTGTATAGGTATTGCACTCGCCTTTTATGTCGTGGCAGAGTAAAGGAAACCTCTGTAACTTATTATTATTAAGCAAAGCTGTTAAGTGGAAATGTGTTTGTGTCGTGAATCTCATATATTTATTATACAAAATAGCTACACTGTGAAAGTAAATCAGTGCGTGTAGGACCCCTACTATTCTCCGCCCACTATGACCAACTAGAAATTACTTTAACAACTATTCTCTAGCTAAGCGATAAATAATACCCAGTAGACAAATTATTAGCTAACGCCCTGGCGTCGTCGTCGGTGTCGAATGCAGGTTTCAAGGCGCCTCAAAATCTTATGTTAGCAACCCATTACGTCCCCACTGAAGGGGCACGGGTCTCTTCCCATACCTCGGGAAGGTTAGGCCTCACTCCACACACGGGGGTCAAGTCCGGATTAGTGGAGGTTATGGGATTAGTGGCCAACCCCAGTGTCAGAAGTTTTCAAGCCGCCTATAAGGCCTCCGACATGGCTTAACGACTGCCATCTAGCGATAGCAGCCGGCACCAATGGCTTAACATGCCTTACGAAGCACGGAAACGGTCGAGATAAATGCCACTAACAGTCAATCCCATCCGGGTCAAGACCGTGCTTGTAGTCAGTTAACCTACGTGATCGACGCGACCATACGCGAGCCGCACTGAGCCAGGTCCGCCTCAAAATGTTATACTTAGTTAAATGCATTCATACATATGTATGTATAATGTGTGTAGTGTAATTTAACAACTCATTTTATCTACAGCCCCAGTGACGGGTAATGTTTTCCGTATATGTATTTCTTACGTAATTTATTTCAGTATAGCGGTTAATTTAATAGGAACAATTGATCGAATACAGATTACACAGGTCTGTAAAATTAACCTTTTGGAAAACTGATTGTTTAAAAGGTATCTATACAGGGTATAACAAAATTGGTGTAGAACCCGTTGACTGGGGATTCTACTCATCGTACTGAACAACTTTTGTTCTACATTTTTTTTTGCATTTTTTTATCTATACAGGGTATAACAAAATTGGTGTAGAACCCGTTGACTGGGGATTCTACTCATCGTACTGAACAACTTTTGTTCTACATTTTTTTTGCGATTTGAGCAAAGTCGTGGAACAAAAGTTAAATTCAGTACGATGAGTAAAATCCCCAGTTAACGGGTTTTGTTACACCCTGTATAAGACGGTGGTAGCTGGCCTGATGTGGGCTCAGAAAATGTCTCGCCACCAACCAAACCAAGTCCTACAAATTTGGACCCCGCCGAGAGTCGAACCCGCGACCTACTTATGTGAACTTGTGAACCGAGCGGACGAACCACTAGAGCAAGGAGGCAGTCAAACTCATTACCTACTTATTACAAAAGTGTAGTGTAGTTATAGAAGGGAACTAGACGCTTATCGCTTAAGGGCCACCATCTTGTTCTCGCAAATCGTCGCCCGAGAGTGAAAACCTCGGGAACGCAAAATTGCTAATTTACCTATCTCTTGTAACTATTATATATTTGTAGCCTTTAACGAATTATAGACAACAATTCGAAATGAATTGTAGAAGCATTTTTAGTTTTGCTCATCAAATTTGCTAATAAATACACACTTAAGGGAACAAATTGTAGTAGAAAAAATATTTTCACGACGACAGACGTTTTCCTTCCCCCTGAAAAATTGCCCTTTCCGCATATACGAGGTTTTCACTCTCAGACGAGAAAATGCTCCTTTCACTCTCTCGTCCCTGATGCTACCTCTTTATGCATCGTTGCTCTGTCGCTGGCCCTTTCTCTTGTCATTTTTTATTGATTTTTTAATAATCAAATATTCAAATTTCGAATATCTTTTGGCAGGCGCAGGAGCATTGACTCATTTCTATTCTGAATCTCAAACGTTCGACTCCGTAACGTCACCTCAGTATTTTACCGCATAACAGTTTATCTCCAGTGAAAATTATCAGTTTTTAAGTGCCTCATACAATCTTCAACCAGTTTTATTTGCGACCCCTTAAGGTAAGTTCTCATCACTCCTTTCTCCACGTTTACATCTCTCATCTTCTCGTTTTTATACCTATCCGTTGTATTCGAATTTGTAATAGAATTGTAGCTTCTATATCTCTAGCCCTTAATGTTCCATGTTAATGTTCCATAGTTCTTAGAATAATAGTTTAATCTTTGCTATAATTATTATAGGTCGCTATTCTGGAAATAAAATATCATTGAAGTGACAGTAAGATTTATTTTCTTAATTATATTATTAAATTCTTCTCTACCTCCTCTTATTCTGTCGACGGGCGACGGCTCCAGACAAGCCGCCCCGCCGCAAACTGCACTGTCATTTTTTTTTTAATGTCTACGTCTTTTCATGCACGTAATAAATAATACATAAAAATATATTCAGATTAGCGGCATTTTTAAGAAGTTTCATGTCAACAACAATAGTATTTTCATACAAAATATGAAGAAACTTTTCCCCACTTAAATTATTAATATTTATCCCCAGATTCACTTAAGATGCATTGAACGTATTCAGGATTTTATTTATCTTATACTTAAACTGGGTATATGGGAATATATACCTACCTCTAAGTATCTAAATATCAATTACACTCCACCTTTAACTCCCACGAAACCTGTCCAAAATGCGTACTATCTCGGCGAAACTTTTAATTGTATTGATTTAAATGAGCTTAACAAAACTCTGATACAAACTGAAACTGGATTTTGTCCCGAACCTGGCGCATCTTAATGGCGTGCGATTCTTGACTTTCTACAGTCTACAACAACAGAGTCGAGTGATAGAATATATCATCAAAAAATACATACACATACTATACTTGGAACGAAGGAACGAATATTTGAACCGGATAACAATTTATAAATTTATCTGTAGATAAATTGAAGAATTTGGATAATTTACAATATTTATTATATTTATTAAGGTCTCGAATTAAAACTTTTTTGGATTCCTAAATGCCTTTGGTCTTGATACTTTATGAGCCGAGTTTAAGAGTCAAGTGGAAATTAATAGCATAATAAAATGTTTGACTGTAAGAATTACTTATCTTTTTCAAGTTGGAAAATAAAAAGAGAAAAATATACCTTAAAAATAAAATAGTAGCAAAAGAAATTAAAAACTCCTGGAGATAAATGCACGGTTTATTAGTCACTACTTGCATTTACAATATTAAGAAATACCAATAATAAGATAAATATCTACAGAACTTACCAAAAAGTTTTAAAGTGAATAACTAAAACTAAATAATGACGATCATGCTAGTGTTGGCTTTCAAAGGCAAGTTTCCTTTGCCAAAATTTCCTACGCGGGAATATACCTACGTTAGATCGTATTTCATCATAACTTTTGAAAACGGCTCTCTCTAATAAACTTGTACATTTTGGAATCTATGTTACAATATAGGTACTTTAATTTCTTTAAAAAATACTAGGGTCAATATTATTTCGTAGGGTCAATACATCATTATGGATGGTCATAATCTGAGGTTAAAAAATATATTGCACAGTTTTTCCTTTTTTCTGAATAGGTAAAACGAAAATTTGCAAGTACTTGTCACTAACATAAGGTAGTATATTTCGACTCTAGAAAACAACAAATCAAAACGTACACTTAGATAAAAACAACAATTATTTCTACAAAGGTGAAATTGCAAAAAACTGTTATTGTTGTTATTGTAAAAGACTGTTATTGAAAATTTTTGTGTTACCAGGTGTTACTTAGAAGTCTATCTTAATGCCTTTTTGTTACTAGTTGAAGGTGTGTCTATACTTGGGGTAAACTCTCACGTTACGTTAATGGTAACGTTAAGGGGTTGAAGTCGCCTTCAGCACAAAATAGACACAGAAGGTCCGCTCAATACAAACCACTAAAATCGTAAACATATACATGCTTATAGAAATATACGGTCGTTCGAGGCAAGGTCACGATCGCACATTACGTAAGTTGCCTACAACGACCGTATACGTCTATAAGCATGTATATGCTTAGGATTTTAGTGAGCGTATTGAGCGGACCTTCTGTATATTGTCTTTTGTGCCTTTAGTGAGGGGCAAGGAGTGTCCATAATGTATATACAGTGACCCTGTATATTAGTAACAATACTCCGTAAGATACGACGCCGCCGCCGCCGGCGCCTCAGCGACGCAACCCGACGCGTATCACCTTTATAAACAGGGTATAGCAAACTAGATATTATTAGATATTATATTAGAAACAATAACAGGTATAGTCATCATCGAGTAAACTAAAGTACCTAAAGTTAATTATAAATAATTGACCACGCTGAATACGTTAAAAACAACCGACTTCAATCGCAACAACTCCAATTTTGCTATGTTTTTGTTGATTTTCTCAAAAACCGCTGAATCGATTTCGATAAAATTTATATGGGACCACCCTTTTAAATAAAAAAATAATTTTCCAAATCGGTTCAGGCGTCTTCGAGTAATCGGTGAACATACATAAAAAAAAAAAAAAAAAAAAAGATTACAACGAATTGAGAACCTCCTCCTTTTTTGAAGTCGGTTGAAAAGACCCTAAATAGGCCGCTAGTTTCGTAATACTATGGGTTTTTATTTTGTGTCTACCTAATACAATTGAAAATATTTACTTTTTTTGTAAACAATCCAAATCGTCCCCCTCCCCCACTGCAAGGGCACGGGTTTAAATTAAATACATACCTCAGGAAAGTTAGGCCATACTCTATGCACGGGGGCCAAGTCTGGATTGGTGGAGGTTTCGGGCCTAGTGGCCAACCCCAATGTCAGAAGTTTTCAAGCCGCCTATAAGGCCTCCGAAAAGGGTTAATGATTACCATCTAGTGATAGCAGTCGGCACTAACGGCTTAACTTGACTTGCGAAGCACGGAAGTGGTCGAGATAAATGCCGCAAACAGTCAAATTCATCCAGATTACGACCAGTAGATTGTAGTCAGTGAATTAGCGTAATCGAC
The DNA here is from genome assembly GCA_958295455.1 of Coleophora deauratella. Lineage (NCBI taxonomy): Eukaryota > Metazoa > Arthropoda > Insecta > Lepidoptera > Coleophoridae > Coleophora > Coleophora deauratella. Next base: position 10,975,542 of record OY282402.1, read on the forward strand.
GCAACTCTGCAAGTCGCACTGAGCCACGATTTATTTTTCTAACGTATTCAAATTCTAAATATATGTATAAGTACGTATTATAGTTTTTTAAACCGACTTCTTTCGGCGAGATTAATTGGCATAACTATGGCCAATTAAAGTATTTAATTTTAGTGAAATATTTAACTGAAATAAACTAGTGGTAGAACCTTATAAAGGTGATCTGACGGCGTGGGTATCAGGTGGGTACCACCTCGCTCGCTCTACATCTGCTGCCAAGCAGCGTGCTGTTCCAGCGGGTGGGGCGTAATAGCGTAATTGGTAACATTTCAAGTTTTTGACTCCTACTCATACAAATACAGGGTGTTAAAAAAGTGCGTTTGAAATTTTAAGGTCTATACATGATTCTGGGTAACCCTTTAAAATTTCAAATGCACTTTTATAACATTAGCACCTATATACACATCATAAATATTATTATGAAATAAAGAAATTCTTTAGTCTGAGATATACCTAATAAAAAATTGAAAAGTTTTGATTTTTTAATGCTTTAAAATAATTATGTCACTATTTTTAACTAAAAAAATTTATTATTTTATAATAGAAATTTATAAAAATATATAAAAATGTATTTTTTATGGCAGATTTGAACACATTCAGGCTATTTCCAGGTCAAATGTGACAACTTTTGTTCTACCACTTTTTAAATAAACCAGAAAAAAATCGACGATCGATTTTTTATGGAGAGTTGTTATTTTTTTCATATTTTAAATAAGCATTTGACTATAATTTTATCCTGGAATATTTACATCCGCCTTTAAAATATATACTTGTTATTTACGTATTTTAAAATTATGTAAAGTAATTTAAGGTACTTATAATGTTTTTAAAAAGATAAATTTTTACCAGTTTTATTAAATTGGTTCTCACAACTCTAACAGAACCATCATACAGCCTAAAAATCCCTAATGGAATAAATTACCTTATGCTAAAAAAATATGCATGACTTTTTCTCTTATTGATGCTTACTTTGAACCCTTTGGTAACCTACGCATTATTATGCACCAAAACGTTTTTTAAGAACCTATCCTGTTTTGCTAATCAGATGATTAAGTATTTATTCTTAATCGTGATTCTGAGATTTAACCAAGAGAAATCTGTAAAACTGAAACTGCATTGTAAACTGAATCATGCTACTCATGTTGATGTCTTTTCTGTGAGTGTAAGCCGGAGTACGCAGCTCTCGTTGATGTCTTTTCTATGAGTGCATTCTAAGGTAGAGCTTGCTGCTCCCGTTGATGTCTTTTCTATGAGTGCATTCCAAGGTAGAGCTTGCTACTCTTGTTGATGTCTTTTATATGAGAGCATTGTAATCTGGAGCATTCTGTTGTCGTTGATGATTATTTTAATTTTGATCGTAATCATTTTTTTTTTTGTATTTTGAACATACATATGACACTTTTGATGCAATTAAAAAAAAGGTCAAGGTAGGAGCATCCGAAACCGACGAGCATGCATGATAGGAGTAATAAATGTGGAAGAAGCAAAACAAGTATGTCGGAACAGGAGCGAATGGCTTTTCTATGAGTGCATTATAAGCCGGAGTATGCTGCTCTCATTTATGTATTTTCTATTAATACATTCTAAGGTAGAGCTTGCTGCTCCCGTTGATGTCTTTTCTATGAGTGCATTCTAAGGTAGAGCTTGCTACTCTCGTTGATGTCTTTTCTATGAGTGCATTCTAAGGTAGAGCTTGCTGCTCCCGTTGATGTCTTTTATATGAGAGCATTGTAATCTGGAGCATTCTGCTGTCGTTGATGATTATTTTATTTATAATCGTAATCATATTACATTTTGAACATACATATGACACTTTTGATGAAATTAAAAAAGGTCAAGGTAGGAGCACCCGAAACCAACGAGCCAGAATAAATGAGCATGAAAGGAGTAAAAATGTGGAAGAAGCAAAAGAAAGCTTGCTGCTCTCGTTGATGTCCTTTCTATGAGTTCATTGTAAGCCGGAGCATTCTGCTGTCGTTGATGATAATTTTATTTATAATTGTAATATTTTTAACTATTTTTGTTAATTAATTATTTTAGTTTGCATGTTCGCTTAAATGTTCTTTAAACGCTTAAAAGCGTGGTGCATGCTCGCTTAAATGTTCGTGCGGATGGTGGCGTATCGGGAGCCGGGTCGTTCCCTTCCCTCAAATATGGTTGAGGGGAGCGATGGCTGACTCTCGCGTTATACTCGTGATCGGGTGCTGTCCGTGTGAACTGGCCTGCTCTTGTCATTGGTTTTTTGGAATTTGTTAGTCATTAGCTACAAACAATTTTTACTTTTATCTCTTTTGAATCCTTTCTTTATTCTTATTTTTGTATATTTTATTTACAGACATGACATTGTATAATTCATTTATTGATCTAGCATTAAGATGTAATAGAATATAAGACTTAAAAAAAAAATGTGTTGGAGGGAGTTTCTTTAGGGCCCGCCGTTTCTTCTCACTCCGCAAACACTTCCCGAAACGGTGGGTATACGAGTTCCGAGTGGTAGGAACCTCGTATTAGGTAGATAAAAGAATGACGTTCGAAAAGTGTACACTGCTACCTACTTCGAATAAAATATTTTCATTTCATTTCATTTTCATTTCATTTCATTTCATTTCATTTCATAGTTTATGTATTACTTTTTGACCATAACTATGACACTTTTGACGAAATTAAAAAAAAGTTCAAGGTAACAAGTAACTAGGTAAAAAGTACCCGAAAACGATGAGCTTGCATGAAAGTGAAAGGAGTAATGAATGTGGAAGAAGCAAGAAAAGTATGACAGAATAGGAGCGAATGGAGAGCCGTGATTTCTGCCTACCCCAATGGGAATAACGCGTGAGTATAATGTATAGGTAATAATAATAATATCCGGGATAAATCACACACGGTCATCTGGCCCCAAACTAGGATTCCCTGTATCTTGGGAACCAGAGACTGATATACATACACATATACATTTAAATACATACATATATAGATATTATACACCCAGACTCAGAGCAAACAATTCTGCTCATCACAGAAAAGTTTACCCTGTGTGGGGATCGAACCCACGACTCTCGGATCAGAGGTCAGGATCGCTAACCACTTAGCCACCGAGTCAGTCGTATAAAAAGTTAAGTTCTCGAGTAGCGACCGCGCACCGGAAAACGCAGTGTAAGCAGGTCTCCCACTCGGTGGACCGATGACCTGGTAAAGGTCGCGGGAAGCCGCTGGATGCGGGCAGCGCAGGACCGGTCGGTGTGGAAATCCTTGGGCTTTCGGCTGATGATGATGATAATAATAATGTATTTATGTACTATGACACTGGTGTAATATACAAGGTCTAACAAAATTAGCCGAAACTATATAAACTGCGGCTTCTTCACGTGAAACTGAGCAGCTTTTCTCAAGGACTCCATAGTCAATTCACGAATTTTATTTTATTAAATTTTCCCCTGACATTTTCATGAGACGAGAGAGGCCCCAGCAGTGGGGATGATATGGGTTGTTAATCTAACGTTGGCATACATTTAAAATACGAGCGTCTTCGAACTGAACTAACGAGTAACTTCTCAATTTAGGTACCTTTTGTTAAAAAACGATAAGTATGTTTTTATTAAAGTAATTAAAGTAAAAAGGCGTGAGGTAATATTTTTTCTGCATTATTATTTGACTAATATTGTGTTAAATGTTGATTTTTATTAATTACAAAAAAAAGATGGAATACAAAATAAATCAAATACATTTTTTTTAAGTTTCATTACAAGAGCTTTTTAGGCCCACGATTTATTTTAGATGCAATCATCATGCCTATTTGAATTTCAAATGTTTTCAACATCTTTGCCGTAATTTCATGCCCGAAATTTTTATGTTGTATCATACGATTTGCGTGGGAATTTTCGATGGCTATTAGATAATAAAAAATAGAATAGAAGCCCAGTCCAGCCTTTTGGAAAGCGTCCAGGGTGACGTCATGTAGAAATCCCACGGTCCCGATTGCTACATAAACGCTACGGGCGCCGCTACACAGCCAAACATCCTCCCAGCAGCCGCGCGGACGCACGCGGAGACGTGCGGAAAACTTAGTTCGAAAAGTGAAGGGTACGTTGTGGAATATATATTTTTTTCTTTTAATTTGATTCGAATTTGGAATTTGTGGTAAGTGATCTTTCTATTTTCAAAAGTGTTTGTTATAGTTTTAACTTGAGGTCAGAATTTGAGTGTTACAAAGTTTTGCAGTAAAAAGTTTCTATGCCGTTAGAATTCACAAAATTTAATTAACTTTTTTATAGTTAGTTATTTCTCGATATTATTACTTTTCTTTTTGTTAGGTTGTATTGTATATGGTATGAAGTATTTAAATTTAAAAACTTCTTTTAAATCAGTTTTTTAAATTCGTTTATTTTATCCAATTGGCATAGACACTATGTATATGCATAGAGCCTACGAAAGCCTAACGGAGAAAAATAATATTTTCTCGAGAAATATATAAACATAAAAAAATTAAAAACGTAAATATAATATTTTAATATTGCTTTGTCTCCTAAAACCCACAGCAATTTAAACTGTTTTTAATTATTCAAAATATTTTACTCAAACGTTAAAATCTAAAAATTCACTATATTAACAATAGAGTTTTACCTAATTGACCTCCTAGGTACTTAAATTGTACCTACGTTGGATGATAAGAACTTCCTAATTCGCCATCGAATATCACATGCCTTAACCTTTTCACATTTACTCAGATACGCCCCCCATATCCTCTATCTCCGGAAACCAGGATCACTCGTTAAGTTTACATAGAAATCAGGCAACTCATCGACCATATCGCGAGCGATCTTCCGAGGTCATGTTTTCTGTTGATTTACCCATTCAATAAGCCCTAAGTGAACATGTATTGAAATAGATGTTATCTGGGGGCTTCTACTCATAATAACTGTTCCAACAAACTAAAAAAAATTGATCTCTTCATACAAAATTTAACCAAACAATTCGTCCCTCGCACGACTAACTCTCCTATCTCATAACCTTGATTATTTGAGTTTGGACTTTATCTAATTGAAATAGGATTGTTTTTAAAAACTTACGAAAAATGAGATAGGAGAGTTAGTCGTGAGAGGGACGAATTGATTGATTTGTATGAATGTTGTATAGTTGTAGTACTGAAAATATATGTAAATCGTGAGTTATTTAAAAAAGTTCTCAGTAAGGAATTCAAATTAATATACATACTACGTATCTAATTACGACTACATCGTTTTTATACAGAGTGTAGTTCCCTAGGGATAGTAAAAACGTTTTGACACTGTATTATGCTGAAAATAATTAGCTGTTGCTACTAAAATTCGGCATATAGCTAAAGCGAAAGCTGAAACAACATAGTAATATACCTACTGTACATTACTGTGTTGTTAAGAAGAATCTGGAAAAACATTTAAAAGAACAAGGGTCCAGTGGTGTAAAAGCTAGTTGTAAATGAAATATTTGAATAGATCCTTCCCAGTACTCAGAAAATTCGTACATACTTAAAGCTAGTATAATACTCGAATAAATCGTCAATCTAATACATATAATGTTTTATTTGAATCCAAATTTATCGATAAAATCAAGTGAATCATGAAAAAAAGGTTATTTTACGTACCTGAAATACCCTATTCATAGTTAATATTTAATGTGTTGTAGGGGGCAACTTTCTGATGTTAACATAAGATAGTTCAGGATATTTCAGTGTATTCCTTCGGTTCGTAATGTTATCTTTGGAGCGGTAAGCCGGGAAGTAAGATCTGTTTTACTAACATAATGTATGTTAACAAGAGGGCATCTAAGTTCATAATATTACTACTACTATTCCTAACAAAATCGTTTTAAAGACTTTAACTTTCTTCATTATACTTAGTAAAAAATAAAGCACCGAAACCAAACTGAGTGGAAAAAGTTTGATCTCTCGTTATGTGAAGATCAGATTTTTCTGCTAAGATTTTTTTAGTAGTAATTTTTTTTTTTCTCCTCTCCCGCAAACAATTAAAAAGGTGATCGTATGGTACACGATCCAATGTACTCTGTGCCAATAGATTTCTTAGAATGAACTGAATAGATGTACAGAAATCATAAACCCCCCATTAATTTATAATATTTTAATTTTTTTTACCCATGCAAAAATAAAACACTGCACTTTTTAAATAACTACCTAGATATTTCTCGAGTTTTTTAAGTTGAGCAGGTTATGGAGCCTTCGCATCAGATCAAGTTTATAATTGTTTTTTTTACGATAATTATCACCTTGTTGGTATAGGCATCTTAATTCTTACCTTCATGTAGCCTATAAAACCCTTACTGAGAAAAAATACATTATCTCGAGGAATATGCAATTGTTTAAAAGTAGAAAGATGTGGCTGTGTATGTTTTATTATTCCCAATTCTCCATGAAACTTTCATAAAAAATTACAATTCAATTTAAGTTATGTGCTAATAAATTACACAATACACATGCATATAAAAATTATGACTATTTGAGATTTTCATAACTATATTTCACCATTGCTAGTAGATTTGTAGTAGTGTGCCATGTAAATACAAGACAAAAAAGATAGAACAATAGTAGCACAGCTGATTTAGGCGCTACAGTTATGAAAATTCCAAGTGATTACTTTTTTTATACACATACATAGTCGGTCAGTCCATTCTCCACCGATTAGAAGGGTTGTTTAATTAACTTTAAGGAATCTATCGGCACACAGTTTATTTGTGTTGATTGCTGGTTTCTGTTCCATCCATTTTAAACCTTCTCTGTTGAAAAACAAAATTTGTCCTCATAATAGACAATAAATGATAAACTCAAAACTTTGTGATTGTACGATGATAAATAATTTGAAATTTTATCGATTTCCCAGAGGAAAAAAGCTATTTTCTATTCAATATAGGCAATAGGCATTTACATTGGTCTTTAAGTAACTGAGGTTCCAATCAGCCTGAAAGCTATTCAGTTTTTAGGAAATCGTCTAGTGAAGAGATAAGTCTCTTCGTGCATCAAACCCCAGTAAAAGCTATGGTAAAAGCTGTTTTCACATTTCATTCTCGAAAACTACGTTTTTTTCTCAATGAAGTTGTCTATTGTCTCATTTACCGTTTCTAGAGACTTCTATGTTATCCTTCTTCTTCATTATCGTGTGGTGATCAGCAACATCAGCAGATGTTATCCTTATAACATCAAAGATTTTCATCTTGAAACGACATGTTCCTAGTCCAATGGTCATTTATAGTTTCTAAGTAGGATTGAAACTGGCTTTGTGAGATCTTGCAGAGCGATATGACCAAAGCTGCTCTTCCTAGACATCTTATTACACATTCTCATTTTTAAAATACTTGGTTGTTTGATACTTGATTCTATGCTGGTAAAAATATTTGATTTTTGTATAGTATATAATAAATAGAGTAACAAAGAATTGAAAATCAACATTCATATTTAATCTCAACGAAAAAAATAAAAAGTCCAAAAGAATGTCACTTTTACTAAAGTAACAATTACCTATAGCTGATAGCTCTAGGGCCAACATTAAACTGTTTTTTTTAAATACGACTTTTCATACAAATCGGTCAAATGAAAAATCATTAATTTGTCATTCCAGCTATCAGAAATCAGTTTTATAAGTAAAAACTCATTTTAAAGTGTATACAGAGTGTGTTACAAAAATGTGTATTGGTTTACTTTGACGTTTTAATTTTGGTTAACCCTGTGTATGTTAATATCGTCAGTTTCGAATAAAAAATAAATAAATCACTACACCTTAAATGTTGTGCCATTACCTCTAAGGATGTTGTGTTTTTGGACGAAGTCCAGCTGTTCAAGGAAACTCTTTTAAAGAGCCGGCGACACAGCCAAAAGCGACAAACATATTTCTCAATTTTGAGTTCGGTAGTAAACTACACTAAGTTACTATATACTGACCTAAATTAAAGTGTTAATTTATAAGATAATAACCGTAAGTTTAAGATTTTTACCTGGTCTATAATTTAAACAAAGTTCTGTATGCGTAGGAGCTGAGGGAAGGTAGGTAGCTGAGGGTAGGTGAGATAGAAATGCGCCTAAGTATATAATACATCTTTTTTTGGATTTTATAGAGATCGAAATACCCAACTTTGCTATTATTGATGTATGGAAATAACTAAAATCTTAGATTTTTTGATTATTGAAAAACTGGGACTTTAAGATCACAACAAAGTCACAAAAAGCACTTTTAAAAAATTAATTTTCGTATAATTGATTCAATTTCCTGAGAAATGGAAAAGTAAACAATTTTTGAAGGCTATTCAATTATTTTTTGTACATAAGACCGTCTTGTACATAAGTGGTCGTGGGACAGTGCGGCTTGCGTGGTCGCGTCGATTACGCAGGCAGGTTAACTGACTACGAACGGTCCTAACCTGGATGGGTTTGACTGTTAGTGCCATTTATCTCGACCGTTTCCGTGCTTCGCAAGGCACGTTAAGCCGTTGGTGCGCGATGGCTAGATGGCAGTCGTTAAGCCATATCGGAGGCCTTATAGGCGGCTTGAAAACTTCTGACATTAGTATTGGTCACTAACCCCACAACCTCCACCAATCCGGACTTGGCCCCCGTGTGTGTAGTATGGCCTAACCTTCCCGAGTTATGGGAAGAGTCCCGTGCTCCTGCAGTGGGGACGATATGGGTGGTTAACGACATAAGACCGCCTACTTAACAAAAATTTTTTTAATGTAGATACATATAATGTTTATATATTTTCCGGTTTCATGTGTATTTTACAAAAAAAACTAGAGTTTTTTATTATTTATATTTATTTGTTTGGGTTTATGGCAATAACACGAGAAAAACTTTGCTTTGGTCAATCTGGTTCTGGCCCCTGCTGGTATATGATATACTGAAGTACATACTTACCTACTTAATACGTAGGTATAAACAAAGACGAAATAATTGCGCGCACAGCAATTTCAGGACAGCTTTGAAGTGTTAATTTTATTATAACCAAAAAAAATATCTTAAAGCGAGTGATTGGCTTTTACGTCTAAATCAAATTAGCAAAACAAATAAGTACATTTTTGTTTATTAGATTAAAAATTCTTTTTTGTACTTTCAGTATCAGATGTTTAGGTGTTTTTTTACTCGACCGGTTCCGAAAATAATGTTTAAGGGTGTTCGGTATATGCTTTTGTGGTTAAGCTAGTAGCCTAAAAGCCTTGATTGTTTCGTTTAAATTAAATGCAATCAAATATACTTTATCGCACAAAGCTTAAAAAATACAATACACAGAAGTGACATTACAATGAATATGTTACTGTACAATTAGGCGGCATTATTGCTTAGAGAAATTTCTTCAAGGCAACCTAATTAATGGAAATAGTAATGCATAAGCAATGGGCTGTGCTAAACATTCTGTAAAACAAAGTTTTAGCAATACAAGTCGTACAATTACTGTACAAGTCCCGCGTGGTAGGGACTTTGTGCTAGGTAGAAAAAAAATTGACGATTTAAAAGCATGTGTAAAGCATCTACTTAAATAAAAAACATTTTGAGTTTGAGTTTGAGTTTGAATATAAATAAATAATTAAATAAATAATAATATTACATACTTATACATACATATAAAATATAGGGTTCTTCTAAAATACTTAAAAAATATCATTGGCTTTTTTGTGAATTGAGTATAGGTTCCTGAGGGAAAGTTGTTCAGTTTCATGAATCGAAACCATGGTTACATATTTTTCAGGTTTTTAATAAGGATTATATTATATACTCATAGGCACATTTAACCGCCCACTCTTATTTAATTGTCCAAAATATGTCCCATGGTTATTAATGAAATTTATTAAATGATAAATCTGTATATTATATAACATACATAAAGCGTAAAAAAGAGAGGAAAGCGTCATTATTAATGAAGCCAAGATATACTATGTTAATGGTAATGCAAAAAATTTTTTTGACTTGCCTTTACCATTAAGGTTTTTAATAAGGATTATATTATATACTCATAGGCACATTTAACCGCCCACTCTTATTTAATTGTCCAAAATATGTCCCATGGTTATTAATGAAATTTATTAAATGATAAATCTGTATATTATATAACATACATAAAGCGTAAAAAAGAGAGGAAAGCGTCATTATTAATGAAGCCAAGATATACTATGTTAATGGTAATGCAAAAAATTTTTTTGACTTGCCTTTACCATTAATGTGTAAAGTGAAGGAGCTTGTCGAATAGAGAACCTATGGTTGTCATTCCCAAATTCTAAAAGCACAGGATTTTAATGCGTATGTGTGTTTTTATGTACCAGTACATGCGTATTTCATTTATTTATTTAAAATATGATAGTAATTTATGATATTCTTTAAAGAAATCTATAACTAAATTGTAATATATTTATTTTCTTATTTGCAACTAGTGCTTCAGATGACAAAATATGGTGGACCTGTTATAGTATTTTTCTGCTCGGCCTCACTAAATTGTTGTTTTGAATTTTAGATCAACTCCTCTTTCTTATTTATTTATTAATTTTTTAAGCCCTTGGCATTATCGCACATGGTGGTAAGTGCTGATGATGCCTGCGGATGAGGAATATATATGCCTCATGTCGTTCAATTCGATATGACTTGTGAGTGATAAATCGATCCGTTTATTATGTAGTGTTCACTGAATATAATAATAATATCTGGGACAAATCACACACGGTCATCTGGCCCCAAACTAGGATTCCCTGTATCTTGGGAACCAGAGACTGATATACATACACATATACTTTTAAATACATACATATATAGATATAATACACCCAGACTCAGAGCAAACAATTCTGCTCATCACAGAAAAGTTTGCCCTGTGTGGGGATCGAACCCACGACTCTCGGATCAGAGGGCAGGATCGCTAACCACTTAGCCACCGAGTCAGTCGTATTATTATCAATATATTTTTCCACATCTCTCTGTCATTTAAAATTTTTGGCCGCTCCTTTTTTTCACTTTTGTCTTCTCTGAAATGTCATGTTTAATCCCATAAACTGTACATTGTATTGTTTGTGTCAGTGCATAGGGATTAGCAGTTAACCCTAAAGGGTTAGGCCTTATGAAAATGTCCTTCATGACGCTTAACACCGTTCTCTGTTTGATTGATAGTTCAGTACAATGTACGGGCTATCCCTTTGGAAAGCTTACCAGCTTGTAGGCTTCGGAGTAGGATCATAAAAAATAAACAGTCTATTATTCATATTTCTGACCAATAGCACCTAATTCAATGTTGATACCTCCTGATAAAGTTGCTATCGAACTATTTCATGAATGAAGTACACATATCCCATCCGATTCGTATAGTCGGGTCGGGTAAAACGTAACTCAAATGATAGCTTGTGTTCAAATTGTGTTGCATTTGTGTTTATATTTCCAAAATTAAAATGGAATATGCAGAAATACTGAGGGGGCTTTAATTGCTGAACCTGAACAACACGGCTTTGCTCAACTCGTTTGTAAGACTCGGGGCTTTTCTCCGACTTTGCATGGGCAGTCCAATATTTTTTTGTGTCACTAGTGGAAATTCTGGTTAAAATATTTATTTAGTAACTGCTGCACAACTGTGCCTCATTTGTCCCGAGTTCATATGGGGCTTTAACTACATTATCTTAACCAAAATTAAGGTGTTACACACCTACATACTACGCTTCATCACAAAGCAAGCTAACTGATTTTGTGAGCTACCTGTGGAACCACAAACCTGGCTTTTTACTACAGGTGAGGGGTTCTGTGATTGCTATTTATGAACCCTAAGTCTGCGTAACACCTTCCTTACCACAATGGGCCTCTACTGAGACAAATTATCTTAGTATATTGGAAGATACAATATTATACCATATGGTAACATGGTAGGTTTATTTTGTATAATATTTTAGGCAGTGTGTTACATTTATTCAGGTATTTTATTTATACTTAGTAAAATCTTTTTCACGTTTTTATTGTTTTATTGAAAATAAACTTTAAACGATTCTGCAAAGATTTTTTTATATTATATGGATCGATCTCGGTGAACATGACTCGTTTTAGCATAAAATACTGAAACTTTTTTTATAAGTAACTGTATATCGCTTTCAGTTCATTTTTTGAAAAAACTTACAGGGTAGTGTATAGACACCGGATTGGGCGTAGCGCTAAGTAAATAGATTTAAATAAGTAAATCGTAGACGTTTATTTAAATATTTGAAATGTAAGAAATATAGGGTGACTTTAAATTAGTTCTTGATACGAAAGGCTATGAATGTGCTCATGATAACAAACAACTTTCCCTAAGAAACCCATAGTCAAATCGCAAAAAAAAATTTGGTCCCTCCATACAAATCGATCAACTGACCGGCTAAATTATTATGAAGAGTCCAAAAATTTTTTTGCGATTTGACTATGGGTTCCTTAGGGAAAGTTGTTTGTTATCATGAGCACATTCATAGCTTTTCGTATCAAGAACTAATTTAAAGTCACCCTATATAAAACAATACATTGACGGACAGTCTGAGTTTGTTTCTAGCCCCGGAATAAAATATGTGAAACACTGAAGAAAATAAATATTGTAGGTACTTGTAACGTGGCGATCTTCGGGCCGGCTAGCCTGACCACCACGTTGACATTGGAATAGGGTGGTGCCTGTGCACTGACTCTATTTCCTTCGGGAAACCTAGCCAGGAGGAGCGAATCAAAGATTGATTAAAGTTATAACTGACACGAGTGTCTTTATTTAGCTTTCAAGACCCTTATAACTAGTCACTCATCCTATGCTACACGATTCGGTGGTTTGCCACCACGCGCGGGAAGAACCCTAGGCTAAACGGCCTACCCGGGAGTTTGGCTGACGGTGCCAGGTACCTAGGAGACGTCCCTACAGCCCTAGCTGAACGGATCCTACCCGAATCCTCTGAGGATGCCGCCTTAAGTCGGCGACTGGCTAGTGAAGCTAGCCTGGAACGGCACGCGGCTTAGGAGCGGGTGTAACTCGGCGACCCCGAGCAGTCCCGGTCCCAAGATCTATCGCTCTAAGCGAAGTTAAACCTGGAGAGGTTGCTCGACTTCCGCATCGAGCCACTCTCTGCCAGGTACAGCCCGGTTGGTGATCCTGATCACCAAATCTATCCAAGGAGCTAGAAAGCTAGACTATGATATACGGAATAGCGGAACGGTACGGTAAGCGAATCTACGAGAGGGAGGAACGCGGCGGGTGCGGCGCTTGTCTGTCCACTCCTTTAGCCAAAGTATCAGCGTGAGAGCTTCGAGAGAAGTGCCGCCCGAGCGAGAGCGAGGCGCGCTTATATAGAGCCGGACCCTAGGGGTGAGACGCGCGGGGTTGCTGGCATCCACTGGTCTCTTGCTGAGCGGCGGCTGCAGGGTCTCGGCGGTGGCGGTGCGGGGCGCGGGGTTGCGCGGCGCGGGGCGCTGCCGCTGAGCTCGTTGCTGGCCGGCCGGGTGTAATGCGGTGCGCGTCACATTCCCCTCCCTCTTCGGAAGATTTTTACCTGTAAAAATCACCAAAAAGTATACACGGAAAAAAAAAAATATGTTTCCCCAAAACCTCTAAAAAAATGTTATGGGGAACAAAATTTGGTATAGTACGGATCACGGACGGTATTGTTATCACTTGTAAAATCACTGCAAAGTACAGTATTACGGTTATAGATGTCTTATTTATAACATACTACTACGAACGTGCTACGAAGTAAAACTCTTTCATACAAAAGACATCAACGAGACTTACAACAGGATTTTGCTAGTACATGCATACATAATTAAATTCGGACAATTATTTTACCATAAAGTAACTGTTTAATATCACTAAAGAAAAAGTAATAAAGTAAAACTGAGCTTTCTACACTCTAAACGCACCTCGGACTTATATTTATTAATTTACGTATTTATTACGCACCTTGCGGTTCATATGCTTAACGTACTACTGACTGAGCTCCGATGTATCCGAGCAATTGTTAGTTGCGGGTGCATCAAAAAAATATTTTTTTTATTTACCGGCGGCGGTCCTATTCGAATACGCTGTATTGCGAGTTGTACTGTGGACTTGTTTCGCGCGTCCGTATTCTGATACGGCGCCTTATTCTGAGATATTATTTACCTCGAACGGGAATCGAACTTTGGTACCTTATGAAAATTTTCTGCTATAACTAAAAAAAATATCTTACGGCCCGCGCGTGAATTCAAACTAGTATTGGTACTAAAGTTAGGTATTAAGTTTTGTTTGTACTTATGTATCCTCCCTCATAACATCGCGTTATTGTATTTTTTTATGTCTTTAACATGAACGGTGAACAATTTTTTTGGGTTATCGGGGTCTTTGACCAAGAAAATTACCGGTGATTTCTCTTGGGTGATTATGTATGGACCTACATATTTCGGGGCTAACTTAGCGCAAAAGTTTTTGTTTGCGTCGGATAAACAATGATTTTTCTTTAAGATTAAATCGTTTATTTCGGGTTTCCACTGTTTTCTGTTCTTATCATAATGTTGTTTTTGATTTTCGGAAGCTTTGTTTTGGTTCCTTCTAACTAACGTGTAAAGTTCATCTAACTTACAGCGCGCGTTTAATGTCGGGGTATGGAACTGGTTTTTGTCGCCGGGCATTCTTAACTCTTTACCAAACATAATAAAGGCGGGTGTGTATTTAGTGGAATCACTTTTGGACGTATTGATCGCGAAGTTTAATTCTGATAGATACTGGTCCCATTTTTTATGGTTCGTATCTATATACGACGAAATCATAGTTTCTAAAGTTCGGTTTACCCTTTCGGTCGGGTTGGCTTGCGGGCTATACGGTGCTGTTAACCTATGTTCTATTCCGTATTTTAATAACTCGTCTTTAAATTGCTTGCTAATGAATTGACGACCGTTATCTGATAAAAGTATTTGCGGCGATCCGTATCGCATAACTATGCATTCTTTTAACGCGTTTATTATGCTACTCGAAGTTGCGGTTCTCAGCGGTTTTATTTCCGTCCACTTGGAGAACTTATCATGGAATACTATAATCCATTGGTAGCCTTTTGATGAACGGGGTAACGGGCCTATAAGGTCGGTAGATACGATCTGCCACGGTTCTTCGGCGTTTTTTATATGCATAATGCCGGATTTTTTTTCTTGCGGCGGTTTATGAGTTTGGCATATTATGCAACTTTTAACATATTTCGCGACGTCCCTATACATGCCGGGCCAGTGATAGCGCTGTGCTATTCTGTTCAGTGTTTTTGACGTACCTAGGTGTCCCGCTGTAGGTACATCATGATTTCCTTTTAGGATTTCCTCTCTATCTGAGGACGGAACGCACAATTTCCATTCGGAAAATGATTCTAATTTCACGCCGTACGCGTTGTTTTCTATTTTCTTATAAAGTTTTCCGTCGCGTATACAAAACTCTTTGTATTTATTTGGGTTATTACGGATTTCGTTTAACTTGGACTCGTACCAGTTTGCGCGGGGTTTATCGGGTACATCGGCTATCGCGCAGACGGGGTTCCTAGACAGTTCGTCGGCGACCTGATTTTGTTTACCGCTGCGATAAACGATGTCGTAATCATATTGCTGTAAGTCTAATGCCCACCGTGCGAGCCTGCCGGACGGCTTGCGTAACGAGTTTAGCCATTTTAAAGATTGGTGGTCCGTTATGACGGTAAAGTGGTATCCTTCAAGGAATCCCTTCATTTTTTCGATGCCCCATACTACCGCGAGGCATTCTTTTTCCGTAGTTGAGTATCTAGTTTCTGCTGGATTTAATTTCCTACTCGCGTACGTAACTACCTTATGTTGGCCGTCGACTTCCTGGGTTAAAACCACGCCTAAACCAACGTCGCTTGCGTCGGTTTGTAGGGTAAATGGTAACGAAAAGTCTGGACGGGTTAAAATAAGGTCTTTCATCAAAATATTCTTTATATTTTGAAAAGCCCTTTCTTGCTCGGTCCCCCATACGAATTTTTGGTCTTTTTTCAAAAGCTGCGAAATGGGTGACATTATTTTAGCATAATCGGGTATAAACTTTCGATACCAGGAGGTCATGCCAATGAGACGGCGTACGGTTTTTACGTCTGACGGTGCTTTTAATTCCTTAATAGCCTTAATTTTGCCTTCGTTCATTTTGATGCCGTCCCTCGTAACGACGTGACCTAGGTATTCTATTTCGGGTTTACAGAACTCGCATTTTTTTCGGTTAATACGAAGCCCTGCCTCTCGGATTCTGCGGAATATTTCTTTCAGGTGAACTAGGTGTTCATTAAATGTTGAACTACACAATATAATATCATCGAGATATGCGTATGCGTATGGTTCGAGATCTGGTCCTATTACCATATCTAACAGCCGCTGAAAAGTCGCACCGCTCGAATGCAACCCGAACGGCATGACGGTGAACTGGAAGAGTCCCCTGCCTGGGACGGTGAATGCGGTGGCCGGTTTACTGTCTTCGTGAAGTTTGACGTTCCAGTAACCGTTTTTTAAATCTAATTTAGAAAAGTAACACCCTTTATTTAACTTGTCTAGAGTGTCATCTATTTGCGGAAGCGGGTATGCGTCTTTTTCTGATATTTGGTTTATTTTTCTGAAGTCTATACAAAACCTATATTCGCCGTTGTCTTTTCTCGCAAGTACTATAGGCGAGCTGTACGGACTATTCGATTTCTCGATCACGCCCTCCTCTAACATTTTATCGACGTGTTCGTTAATTTTTTCTTGCATTTTAGGATTTCGCGGGTAGTATTTTTGCTTGACCGGTTCATTGTGTTTCAATTTTATTTTATGTTGTAACCAAGTATTGCCTTTCGGACTTTTTTCACATTTTTCGAATTCGGATTCTAATAAACTTTCGAGTTCTTTTTTTTGTTCTGATGTTAATTCGGTAGAACTACAAAGTTCTTTTATTTCGGACTTATTTTCTTCGGATTTTTGATTTTCGGTGTTTCGTTGTTCGAATACGATTTTTATTCCGGCTTTACTCAATATATCTACTCCGATAATTGCGTAGGCGGCGTTTGACAAAAGATAACATTGATGTCTGAACGTTCTCCCGTTTATAGTTATGTCTAAGGTTAAACTTTGTTCGACACTGACTATGGAACCGTCTGCCATCATGACTTTATGTTCGTAGTCTTTTCTGGTTATTAACTTGTCTAAACAATCTTTATATATTTCCGCGTTTATATACGAGTTTGTGGAACCGGTGTCTAATAGGGCCTTATATTTTTTTCCAAAAATTTCGATTTCGGTGAATGAGCGTTTATCTTTTCGCGAATCGATACTTATAGAACAAGTCGTACATGACTTTCCCAGAGATTCTCTCTTTTTCTGATTTTTACAACACTCGCGGCTCATTACGCCTAATTTCCCACATTTACTACAAAATATTTTCTTTTGGTTGTTACAATCTCGCGAAGAGTGACCCGTCTTTCCACAACTCCAGCAACAAGTTTCCGGATTATAATTACCTATGAACTTAGGCCTATTTACGTAACTACTGTTTAGCGAATGCCGGTGATTACCGCTACTCGTCCCGTGCTGAGACGGCGGCGATATCGTTCTTTTGTTATCAAATTGCCTACGACAGGTGTTTGATTTATTATATGACTCATCTAACGGTACGGATACTCGCTTCCATTCATTAATCTGTTTACTTTTTTGATCTGAAATTCTTTCGAATTCGCGGGTTAAGTGAATTAATTCTTTTATGTTTTTGAATTCGGCTCGTTTTATGTAAAATTTATAATTTGGATGCATATTTTCGTAAATTCTATCTAACTGGCGGTCTTCTGATAAGTTTCCGTATCTTCTAATTAAAGTTTGTATGTTTGTAAGATACGTGATAAAACTTTCAGAGTATCTTTGTTTGCGGGCGATTATTTCTTCTAATAAATTTGACTCATAGTCTAATGGGAGATAGCATAACTTGAAATCGTCAATGAACTGTCCCCATGTTCTCCAGGTCGCGTGGTTGTTTCTGAACCATAGCAGAGCGCTGGATTTAAAGAAACGAGGTAACAATTTTAACAATGTTTCGCGGTCTACCCCATTGCTATAAATGAGTTCCTCTAACCTCTCCAAAAATTCTACTGGGTTATTATTTCCCGTGAAAATTATATCCCAATGACTGATTATTTTTGAGACGTCTTTTAATGACGTATTTAGTTTTGGACTTGTATCCATTTCGTCTGATAAATCAGAATCTTTCGGCGGCGGCATAATGTTACTGACTATCAATTTTCTTAATTGTTCCACGGTTAAACCCTCTGTCTCTAAGCCTCTATTTTGAGCCTCTTCTACAAGTTCGTTTTTACGAGTTTATAAATCCACGAAGTAGACATGAAACGGACGGACGGACGGAATACGGTTTATTTCTTTAACTGAACGCAAATACGACCTACTTGTGGACGTTGGCTTCGGAATACGACCTAAGCGTAGATTTAACCGTAGTTTTAACGTTGGGCGCCAAATGTAACGTGGCGATCTTCGGGCCGGCTAGCCTGACCACCACGTTGACATTGGAATAGGGTGGTGCCTGTGCACTGACTCTATTTCCTTCGGGAAACCTAGCCAGGAGGAGCGAATCAAAGATTGATTAAAGTTATAACTGACACGAGTGTCTTTATTTAGCTTTCAAGACCCTTATAACTAGTCACTCATCCTATGCTACACGATTCGGTGGTTTGCCACCACGCGCGGGAAGAACCCTAGGCTAAACGGCCTACCCGGGAGTTTGGCTGACGGTGCCAGGTACCTAGGAGACGTCCCTACAGCCCTAGCTGAACGGATCCTACCCGAATCCTCTGAGGATGCCGCCTTAAGTCGGCGACTGGCTAGTGAAGCTAGCCTGGAACGGCACGCGGCTTAGGAGCGGGTGTAACTCGGCGACCCCGAGCAGTCCCGGTCCCAAGATCTATCGCTCTAAGCGAAGTTAAACCTGGAGAGGTTGCTCGACTTCCGCATCGAGCCACTCTCTGCCAGGTACAGCCCGGTTGGTGATCCTGATCACCAAATCTATCCAAGGAGCTAGAAAGCTAGACTATGATATACGGAATAGCGGAACGGTACGGTAAGCGAATCTACGAGAGGGAGGAACGCGGCGGGTGCGGCGCTTGTCTGTCCACTCCTTTAGCCAAAGTATCAGCGTGAGAGCTTCGAGAGAAGTGCCGCCCGAGCGAGAGCGAGGCGCGCTTATATAGAGCCGGACCCTAGGGGTGAGACGCGCGGGGTTGCTGGCATCCACTGGTCTCTTGCTGAGCGGCGGCTGCAGGGTCTCGGCGGTGGCGGTGCGGGGCGCGGGGTTGCGCGGCGCGGGGCGCTGCCGCTGAGCTCGTTGCTGGCCGGCCGGGTGTAATGCGGTGCGCGTCACATACTTAATAAATTGTCTTTACAGTACCGACAAAAAAATATAATAAATACCTAATGTAATCAGGAAAATAGGTATTCAAAATAGCCGATAACTGCCTCCATAGTTGAGTGGCTAGTCTGTTTGCTTCACATCCAGGAGGTCGCAGTTTCGATTCCCCGCGGGGACCAACTTTGCAGGACTCGGTTTAGTTGATATGTCCTTTTACAGTTACCGCTTGTAGCCAAAACTGCATGATCGATTTTGAAGTACCAGTATCTTCAAATGATTGTATTGATTGATTTAGAGCTCCCGACTGACATAGGATTATATTTTTAGGAGGCGGTTTTCATGTTACATAAGTTATTTTTATAATATTTTAATTTAAATTGGTATTTTAAAATAATACTAAGTTTAACTTGTTATTAATTTTCTCCGCCTTCTCTAGACTTGCAAATGGAAATAGTAAAAAACGTTATTGAATGCAAACAAACCCAGAATGAAAGCAAACGGAAAGTAATTCAACCATTATAAGTAGGCACACAATGGTGTAGCAGTCATAAAAACACTGTTAGTTAAGTTAGTTATTGTCTTACCTACTAAATACTTAGTAGTGCTTTGTATGATTGTTACTCTATGTCGGAAAAACGGCTGATTCGATTATGGTGAAAAAAAAAAGTTGGACTCTTCATACTACTTTGGCCGGTCAGTTGATTGATTTGTATAGAGTTTTTTTTTTGCGATTTTACTATAGGTTACTTAGGAAAATTTGTTTGTTATCATGAGCCTTTCGTATCAAATTCAGCCTAATTTAAAATGACCCTATAAGGTTGAAATGCATATTAATAATTTGGAATCCATACTTATCCCTCCGACTGTGCAGGTTTATTCGGAAAAGTTGTTCAGTTTCATAATCCTAGTAATCGTTTGCCCCTTTTTGGTAAATGAAGAAAAATACCAAAAATAAAATGGACCAAATAATCTAACCAAATTACACTGACTGTTTTCAATTTAAACATCGTGACCAACGATTTTTGTAATATCAAATACCTATACATGACCAAAGTATTTTTGACAATCGTTTTGACCTCCTTCGTATTTATCCAATCAGATAATCCTTAAAGCAATCAGATCTGTAAATACTTAAATCGGAGTTTTTATAAGATAATCCTGCTGTATACGCATTCCCGCTTGATCCGTGTACCCAGAGGTATATCGGACGAATTACAGATATCTTTTCGACGAAGTGCCCCATAACTTTGATCAATATACAGGATGTTAAAAAAGTGTGTTTGAAATTTCAAGGGGTTACTCAGAATCAAGTATAGAACCCAGGAAAAATATAAAATAAAACCGCTCTTCATTTTTTTTATAGAATCTCATACGAAATCTGAATAGTGAATCAAGAATTTGTATGAAAAACTGAAAAAAATGAAGAGCGGATTTTTTTTATATTTTTCCTGGGTTCTATATTTGATTCTGAGTAACCTTAAAACGCACTTTTTTTAACAACCTGTATATACCTGGTGTTTTTTAGTTAATTTGTGTACCCAGCTTTATACAGGGTGTTAAAAAAGTGCGTTTGAGATTCAAAGGGGGTGATTCAGAATCAAGTATAGAATACAGGAAAATTAAAAAAAAATCCGGTCTACAACTTTTTTCCAGCTTCCCATACAGGAGATTAAGTAATTATTTTGTTTAAATATACTTTTTATGGTGACATAACGTTGAATGAGTCATTTTCGATCTCAGACACGGTTTACAACGGACATCAAGTTCTAAGAGCATTTTGTTTGGTAATCTGCTCTATGTACGTGTGCTCCTTGTTTCTCAATCTTCTTTCAATTTAAGGGCTTAGGTTTTGAAACATTTATATTATAGGTTTTATAGGTTTTTTTAATAGGTTTTGAAACATTTTTATAAGTTCACTAAAATCCGTGCTTATTCAGGCGAAAGAAATTAAACCATACATTTTCATTTACGTATATCGTCCGACCGACATCTTCTAAAAACGATCTTCTTTTTTTCACTTTCTTTTTTTATAAAAAAACAGATCAGTATACAAAGAGATTTGCATAGATTTATATAATAATTGGACACTAGCTTTCTGTCCATGGTTTTGCTCACAAACTCTCACAAATAATGGTATTATCACTGTGATGTAGTTAACCCACGGGAATCACTTGAGAATCGGGTTGAAATATAGCCTATGTCTCCAAGTCATAGGCTATAGGTATGCCTTTCATTAAGTTTAGTTAAGCCGTTGAGGCGTCAAGAGGGAACTATTAAAGAGATAAATACATTTAGTTAGGATTTGTATTCACCTAGTTAGAAAATATATTCTAATTTCATACAACTCGCGTTCAGTCTCTTTATTACATATTTACAATTACTTTATATAAGGTACATTATAGCAGGGCCTCTTTAATCCGAACCCCTCCTAATCCAAACCACTCTGTAATCCGAACGACCCGCATCCGCCGTTTTCCAGTAAGTCACAGTACTACTCCACGGATCCGAACAAGGGTAAAATTTTAGTTGTTCGGATTACAGAGGTCTTGCTGTATTTATACATTTTCATGAGCAGAAGCTGTACTTACATTTTTAAGATCCTTTATTTTCTTACGGTAAAATCTGAATGAAAATGAGTTTCAATTTTTTATATTAACGTAAAACCAAGGAGTTAACTCACTTACTCATCTCTTATCGACTCTTAAATATTCTTGTTAAAAATCTATCTAAGCTTACAGAAAAACTAAAACTATTCACTGCATATAAAGTGTCTTGTTCCAAGTTGGACTTCAATGGATGCCGGGGCCTGTCGACCCGTCATCTTCGATAGTGTCTCCACGAGTTACTTAGACATTATAAGAAAACAATAGCAGAGGTCATAACAATGATTAGAGGTCTTGTGATGGCATATAAAAAGTACAGTTACAACATGTAAAAGATCTTTAGTAAACCAATATTTGTTTATGGAGATATCACCAGACAGGAACAAAACACACACGGTCTGGTCCCGAACTATAAATCCCGATACTGTAGGGAAGTGTATACTGATGAACATACCTATATGTATGAAAACACATAGGTGTGTCAAAATAGGCGAAGGACCCGGTAACTGGGCAAAAAAGTTTAAACTCTCAATAAAAAAATCTAAAAAGGGTCAAATGTTTTTGCGTTTTCATCATAGTCACAGAACAAAAGTTATTCAGTATGATAAGTAGAAACACCGGTTATATCCTGTATGGATATTATACATCAAGACCATAGAATAAATATACAGTTGACCAGAGTTGATCAGATCACTCCACTGCGGATAAAAAAGCTCCGGTGACAAAAAAAGTCGTACAAAGTTTGTACTACAAACGCCATATTTTTATGTAATGATAGGCAATAATTACGCGTCAGGTTGTTAGAGTGTCTGTGGTGTTCCTCGAACCCACTCCCTCAACAACCTAATACTTAAGGAATACTAAATTTTGTATTTTCTTTCCATTTATGAACAATTTCTGCGCACTCTGAGTGACGTTAAAATTTCATAATGCCACAGAGAACGATCGGTTTACGACAAAAGATCGAGGAAACATAAATTTAAAATAGATTTTGATACAAATTGCCCATATACTGCGCCGTAATATTCCGTAATATACGGTGGCAGTTAAACATTTTTATAATAGGTAGGTACCTATAATGTCTCAAGAAGCAACATATCTCGACACCCTAACAGAATAAAGAAGTAATGTGGTTTTTACTTCTTATTTACTGAATTTATAATAATGCTGTTCCAATGTCTTGAAAGGTATTTTAAATGCACCTTTTGTACATGTATTATCTCATTGCAGCACAAAATAAATATCACAAAATTTAAACCGGTTTTTCGGTTTTTTAGCTCTCCTGTAAAGTTGCAATTTTTCGATTAGGTACTTCTTTATTCTGCTGGGGTGTCAACCTACCCACCTTACCTAGTTTTATTTAAGAAAATACAAAATATTATTATATTTGTTAATAAGAATATTTAGGGTAGGAAGTGTGGTATATTTGCTAATGTTATTGGTATATGCCGGCTGTTATCACTAGATGGCAGTTATTAAGCCATGAAGGAGGCCTTGGAAGCGCTTTAAAACTTCTTACTGAATAAATGAAAACACGTTCCAAAACTACACATTATTGCACACAGAATAACGTAAAACAGGAAAATACAGGTTGTTAAAAGTCCACTCATGAAAGTGAACGAATCTTTTTAACGTACCCATACTGAATTTTTAAAAAATATTTGGAATTCCCATACAACATTGACTGATCAATTTGTATGAAAAGACTAAAGCGACTACAGTATACATTCCATAGTTAAAGTTGTTCAGTTGATGCTGCGAAAATTTTCGGGAGAGGAAATTTTACAACGTACTTTTACTGTATACACAATGTATCTACCTATATGATAAAAGTTATACAGTTAGGCGGTTTCAACGCTAAAGAGCAATCTCTCCAAGACTACTTTGGCACTGGTATTTTTTTTATTTCTTGATAAAAACCCCAGTTTGATAGTTCTAGTTTAATTTGATGTTATAAGATACTTATAAGTATATTGCATAAAATTTTACGTGACAGCGAGTAATACATATAGAGATATAATATGTTAGACTTGTTAGAGTAACAAAAATAGAATCGTATACACTATACACTCCTACATAAATATCACTCATACAAATGCGTAGGTCGTAATTCTTATTCAGACATCAATCCGCGCCTCCCCCCTAAGAATGGTTAAGGGGGAGGCTACACTTAAGGCGTTAAGTATCGCCAAATCGCAATATTCAATTCAAATTCTTGAAATAATGATTAAAGCTATCACCATGGAAAAAATATATAACATACTTGAAACAATAAAAAACAAATTGAACAGAATCATAAAAATCACAAAAACTTTGATGAAAAAAAATATCCTGTAAACCATGTATTTTGCATTAATTGCAAATTCTCTCGGAAACACAATATTTGTTTATGTTGAAACCAACACACAAAAATCGACCATTTTAATACCTTCAATTTACCTTGAACGGATTTTTTTTAACTTATTTAAAGCCAGGAAAAGTAATAAAAACATCGAAATCTCGAGAATTTTACCCACACTGATCTGATCTTAAAACGAGTGGCGTTACGGTCGATATTATATTATCATGCATCAACCTGCTCAAATTGAGTATACGTCGTGCCTTAAGGCCAATTTACACTTCAATAAGTACAGTGGTGAGTCAAGTAGTAAATAGCAGTCCATTGCTTATCTCGCAACTGTAGTTTTCGAAAAGTACAGTTGCGAAAAAGCAATGGAATTCTACTTACTACTTGAAACACCACTGTATTTATTGAAGTGTAAATCGGCCTTTAGTCTTCGGAGCTCACGCAAGTCACTTTACTGTCCGGCACTGCCATTGATGTATTGAAATATAGATCTTCCCGTATGAACAAGCACATAAAATGTTTCTGCTTGGTATTAGAAAAAATTGACCTTTATGAGCTTTTAGTCTGACCAAGTACCTATAGATTATGTGATGAGAATCTCTTTTTAAACATTTAGGCTACTGAACTCTAAAATATTAAGGGCTATGGCAAGATCTATGGCGAAGGCCATGGGCATATTGTCATTTCTATTCAATTAAGACAAGTTATTCTATAAAAAAATTGTAACTTGAACTCAAGGAATTTATATGTACAAGTTCTTTGCCTGAACCTAATTCACGTTACCTTACGCCATCGGTATACTTTCTTTCTATAGATAAATACAAAGTGATTCTTATTAAACTAAATCTGAATAGTGAATCAAGAATACGTACGGGAAATTGAAAAAATTGGAGATCAGATTTTCTCAATATTTTTCCTATATTCTATCACTTTTATACTTGATTCTGAGTAACCCCTTAAACAAACGTACTTTTTTTTAACATTCTGTATAAATTATTTATAAGTAATATGTAGTTGATTAAGGAGAAAAAGCCTACTTTCTCAAATAAAATATTATAAATTATTTATTGTCGGTGCCGGCACCAGGAAAACGGTGTCATTTGTTAAAATTATTTGACGTATCTTTACAAAAGGCATACATTTATAAGGTTTTTGGGCGCCGCCCTAGTCCGCCCGCCCAGGCGCCGCCCAGTCTGCGTGGATGACCTTGTCTCGCTAATGTTTACGCAACATATTTGAGAGATTATCTTTGTTAGTTTGTTTTTTATTTAGTCAAAAACGCAAGAAATTGCATTGTCCATTTTGGTTTGTATACTGATATTATATAATGTCCCAATGGGACCCAATCTTAATGGTTGGAGGCGTGTTTAGTTTAATTAAATATTGCACAATTTAAATAATATTTTGAGACCCGTGCCCCTGCAGTGGGGACGATATGGGTTGTTAACAACATGAGTATATATGACTACGGAACTCTAAACTATGCGTGATTCCATACAAACTTGGACGATATTTATCATGCCATGAGCCTCCTCGGATGTTGGCGACCATCGTCCGAAACTCTTCTCTATCTGCCGCAATTCTGCCCACAGCGACGATACCATGCCCGGTCCACTCCTTCAAGTTGTCAGTCCATGTTGTTCTTCTTCTTCCTCTACCTCTCTTTCCCCTTAATCTTGCCCTGGATTATATTTTTAATAATTTTGTACTTTGTGTTGTTTATGTAAATATGGCCGAAATATGCTGTTTTCCTTTTCTTAATTGTGGTTACAACTTCTAAATTCTTCTTCATTCTTCTTAGAACTTCTATGTTAGTAACTTTATCTCGTTATGAAATTTTAAGCATGCGTCTATAAATCCACATCTCAAATGTGTTCAGCTTATTTATAGTCGTTTTGGTAAGAGACCTGCACCATACCGTAGCACTGATATTACGTAGCATTTGATCATTCTCCACCTTAATTTAAGGTTTATATAAAGTGCTACTTTATTAGTGCCCGATATTTTAGTCAGTGCTTCTACTCCTGATTCTGATCAACTTTCTCCAAGGAACCCATAGTCATACACAAATGTGACGGAAGAGTCAATAAAAATAATAATATAATCTTGTTTAGTTGACATAAAATTTTGTTGACAAGATTTGCCAATAGCACAGATCTTAAGCTATGCACGTCCAGGTGTCTCTAATGGACGCCGATTGCCAAACCTAAACGGTCTCTAGAAACCTACCTCAGGTCGTCTCTCCTATGACCTAGGCTTTTGTCGTATCCGGTGCCGTACATTATCTATAGGAGCGAGCGCCTAGAAGGTGATCTCAAACTTGCTCTGTTGAACCGTTATACGACACTAGCTGATGCTCATGACTTCGTCTGCGTAATAAGAATAAAACAATGATGATGATGTTTTCATGAAATTTTTTTATATCCATAACTTGAGAAATGATTGGTTTCTCATACGAACTTTCATCCCCTATTTCACCCTCTTCAAGTTTTATTTTTGGACAAAATGTAACCTATGTCCTTTTCTAAGGTCCCTTCTCTGTTTGTTGAAAAATCATCAAAATTGGTTCAGCGGTTTAGGCTTAAAAAGATAACAGACAGACATAATACAGTGCTTACATTTTTGTAATACATATTAGTTTGGATGCTTAACCCAGAACGTGGTCTCAGAACTTGCTTTGTCCAACTGTTATCGTCATGCAACAGATCTACTGCCTCCGTGGAGTTAGTGGCTAGTGCGCTTGCTTCACAGGAGGTCGCGCGGCGGTTTCCGGCGGGGTCCAACTTTGCAGAACTCGGTTTGGTTGGTGGTAGGACATTTTCTGAGTACACCCAGCTAGCTATCTCTGAGTCTTGCCTCCAAACATCAGTGTTAACGGCCTTGATGTGTTCAGTCCGGCATGAAGATAAGATAGCCAGTTCCCCATTGCGTTGGGGAATCTTGATAAGCCCGTTTCCATCTTCGGCATCATCATCACCACTAGGTGAGATGATGGCAAGGGCTTACTAATTGTAAATAAAAAATAACAGAACTTTAACACGCAGATTTAAATAAAAAAGACTTGTCAATGTTCATTTACGTTTTGATTTGACCTAAAGACATGGGGTAAAGTCAATAAAAGTTTCTCCTCTTCCAGTGCCTTCGCTCTGACAGCATGAGGAGGTGCCGCAGCCTGGGGCTGGCTCTGGTGTGGCTGGTGGTGGCCGCGGCGACCCCCGTGCGCCGCTCCCCCGACCTAGAGGCGCGCCGGCGCAGCGCGATCGACAGGAGTATGATAAGGTTGGTGGTTATTGTTTGTAGTGGCTATAATAGTGATGAAACACATTATGTCGTAGTGTAACTAAATATGGCATTATCCTTTTTTGTTGTGGTTATTTCCATTAATTTTAAAGTGCATTTTTTTGGAATCCTCAAATAAAAATATGATAGTTACGGAAAGTACAAAAATTTTGGCAAAGTCTAATCAGAAGAACTTGAGGGTAAAAAAAAAAAAAAACTTGTCAAGCCAAGCCCGGTATCATTAAATAAACGCATCAAAATAACCATAGACCTTTGATCATGACTGCGTTATTGATTTACTGGTTCAGGTTGTACTATTTTCAGTACTAATTTTCTCATATTATTGTGTATCAATATTGTCTTCAAAACGTTTAATTGCTAAATATTACCAATTGGTTTTTCCTATACAGATTCGGAAGGTCGTACCCACAGGAGCCATCGGCTGCTGACATACGAGAGGCTTTTCAGCGGTCTACTCGCCGTGGCAACAGCTTCCTGCGTCTAGGCCGGTCGCAGACGGCTCCCATCAGCGCCGATGACCTGGTCTCACTCCTCAAGACCTACGAGGAAGACTATGACAGTTCACCTCCTAAAAGAGACCCGAGCTTTGTGAGGTTAGGACGGGACCCCAAATTCATTCGGCTCGGAAGATCTGTTGATGAGGATAAAGCCCTCGAACAGAGTGCAGAGTTATTCGTCAATGGATACCCTCAGAGGAAGAATAGGGCTCGGGACCACTTCGTTAGATTTGGCCGGGACAGCGAGGAGTTAGGGAGCGAGATGGAGGATGGCGGTGACGAGAGACGGAAGAGGTCGGCCGAGTGCCAGGATTGTCAGTCTTAATGTGAGTCTGAGTCCCTCTGCCTTTTTATTCGTATTGTGTATGATGCAATTATTTTTACCCCATTGTTCCAAAGAAGTACGTTATAAACATCTGTTCCTATTTCTTCTAAATAAAGATGTAGTTATTCTATCGTTTCAATGAGTATTAACTTTCAATTTTTATTAATTGAATTAAAATGGCGATGTTATATGAAAAAATGTTATTGTATTTAATATATACAGGGTGTTAAAAAGTGCGTTTGAAATTTTAAGGGGTTACTCAGAATCAAGTATAGAATACAGGAAAAATATTGCAAAATCCGATCTACAACTTTTTTTCAGTTTCCTATACTTTTTGATTCACAATTCAGATTTAGTATGGGAATCTCAAAAAAAAATAAGAGCGAATTTTTTCAATATTTTTCCTGTATTCTGAGTAACCCCTTAAAATTTCAAACACACTTTTTTAGCGCCCTGTATAATAATTTTCATAGGTACAAAGTTTCTGTGCAAAAAAATCTGCATTTCTTAGTTTTGTACACGGCTAATTAAAGCTTACTAATTGTAAGTATTGTAAGCCCCGGAGGCATACATCCATCCAAAGAATCCATTGATAGTATATTAACTAGTTGAATGTAATTCTTCAAAAATGTTTTACCCTCACTTAATTAACAGTTCTTTCTACATTTTACTTGTTGTTTTGAAAGCAAAATACGCTTTTAATTGAGCTGTATGTACTTAATGTAATGAAGACATAACTGTAAGTTTTTATGTTGAGCCAAAACTTAAATCTAAACTTCTATAAAGACCAGACTTAAATAAGCATTTTGAGATGTTTAAGTTGATCGAGTTTGTACATTTTTTGACTCTCAATTGACGCGTTGAGGGCGAGAGTGGTGTAAGCCACATTATTTGAACATCTTTCTCCGGTCCACTTTTTAGCACTTTAGATGATATCTAGTATCTAGATCATAATGAAACTACCCTATTTTAATGCATCTTGACATAGAGACGAATATGGATAAACGAATAGTTTTTCTTAAAAATTAATGATTATTGAAATAAATGATTTCAAAGTAAAATATATCCATTTAAGCGAAAATGGGCTTACAGCACTCTTGCTCTCAGCGCGTCAATTTTTTGTCTAAAACACTCGTTGGTATGGAATTTCAAAAACTCCAAAAATGGATTGTATAAATGTTAACTTCACCTATAGCAACTTAAACAGTGATAGTATCTGAAATACATAATAATAAGGCTGGGTATTATAAGACTACGTTTCGGATACTCTCACATGGTTTTAATTAATTGTTAGATATAAAAAATTTCATAATAAATATGTACCTACCTATTTAAAACTGTTATAAGGTGTCAGTGTTAAAATAAAAATAATAATTTATATTAAACTATACATAAAACGTTGTTGCAATATACGAATTAATAAAACTTTGATGTATAAATGGATTGGTTCCAGTTTACACGTGTTTCATTTAAAACTCAGTTTAGGATTAATTTTATTAAAACATGAATATAAAGTTTTATGGAATACTGGCTTAGTCATTCACAGTAGTTAGCTGAAATGTTGAAGAGACACTTAAAGCTATGCTTTAAGAGTGGAGCGCCTCCTGATGGTTTGACTTTGGAAGTAGGAGAACGGAACTCATCTTTTACCCCGATTTTTTTTCTTGTGACTATTTTTTACTGAAAGAATCTTAGATTTTCATATAGGCTTGCTGAGGGGTATGCGCTACAGTAGGATACTTAAAAATATTATTCCATATGGCTGAAAATTCAAAAAACTTTACATGTCCTGCCTCCCTGGCATGGCACGACATAATCTGAATCATAGCTATATTTACATCACAAAAATTACTTTGATAACTTTTCTTTAAATTAAATTATAGAAACAATTGTATAGGGGCCCAGAAAGCAAGCCTAATTACCTAGAATAAATTATTTTGAACTGGAATGGGTTCCTTGGGGAATGTTGTTCTGTTCAGTGTGATCAGTGTAGGTTACCATTTATGTATTCGGTAAAGGTTAGTACTTGTATTTTATAAATTATACACCAAGGCGATTATCACACGGGAGGCGGTTTCCAAAAATGGAAATGTACTAGAAATGTATGAAAACCGCGCTAGCCCGTGTGCAAGGCTAGCGCGGTTGGCGGGCAACCGCGTACCAGGCGGTAGCCGCCGCGGTTACATACATTCTAGTACATTTTGCAACCGCGGCGGCTATTCGCCTAAGAACTAGTAAGTATTTTTCGTTATTATCGAAAAATATATATATATTTAAATAGTTGAATGGATTTGACAGATTCAAGTTTAATCAAGATTTATCATGTACTATGGGGAGTGCTCCGAGGAATTGATCCCTGCCGCTTCTTTTCGCCATCGTTTCACGCGACAACATTTTCATCTCCATCACTTAGATGGTTGGCAACAGTGTGTTTCTGCCTCGCACAAGCAAACTGTGGAATGAATTGTCGCCTGCGGTATTTCCAGACCGATACGACCTACAAACCTTCAAAAAAAAAAGCGGCCAAGTGCGAGTCGGACTCGCCCATGAAGGGTTCCGTAGCAGCAAGTAACATAATATAAAAGTTCTTGTAGTTCGTTGTAGGTAAATTGCGGTTTACGATTTATGACGTATTAAAAAAAATTACTTAATAGATCTCGTTCAAACCAATTTTCGGTGGAAGTTTGCATGGTAATGTACATCATATTTTTTTTTTACTTTTATCATTCTCTTATTTTAGAAGTTACAGGGGGGGGACACACATTTTACCACTTTGGATGTGTCTCTCGCGCAGACTCGCGCAAAACTTCAGTTTAGAAAAAAATATATTAGAAACCTTAATATCATTTTTGAAGACCTATCCATAGATACCCCACACGTATGGGTTTGATGAAAAAAAAATTTGAGTTTCAGTTCTAAGTATGGGGAACCCCCATAATTTATTGGTTTTTTTCTTTGTTTGTATGAAAATCTTAATGCGGTTCACAGAATACATCTACCTACCAAGTTTCAACAGTATAGTTCTTATAGTTTCGGAAAAAAGTGGCTGTGACATACGGACGGACAGACAGACAGACAGACATGACGAATCAATAAGGGTTCCGTTTTTTGCCATTTGGCTACGGAACCCTAAAAAGAGCGTACTCCCATTTCAAAGATGTTGCGGGTGTCTATGGGCGGCGGTAATCGCTTACCATCAGGTGATCCTTCTGCTCGTTTGCCACCTATCACATAAAAAAAGAAAATTAAGAAAGTTTTAAGTTATAGTTACAATAAAATAAAGAGCACAATACAAAATAAATGTAAAGGATATTTGTAAGGATACACCGGCTTGTTACGTAATGCGACGCAAATTGGCAGGATGTCACGAAAACGGGAATTGTGTTGGAAAATCTCAAATAACGTGTGGTTTCGCATACCCTATAGAATATACATATATTTAGATAACCTTCTTATTGTTACGAGGAAAAAGTATACTTGATCATAGGATAGTTCGGTTAAATATAATGAACACATGGTGAAATCGTAACTGTTTCGTCCTCGTGAACTGCACTGAGTTCATGAAACTGAACAATTTTCTCCAAGGCACACATAAAATCTCAGCAAAAATCTAATTTCTCATACAAATTGAAGGCGTCGATTAACCAACCTTGTATGGTGAGTCTTAAATATATTTTTGTTTCGAAAACCCACTGTTCCATATGAAAAGATTTTTGTTTGATCAGTACAAGCCAACAGTTAAAAAAGGGGACGAAATGTAAAAAGAACACCTTTATACGAGTATTGTACCAACACTAAAGACACCTGATTTCTGTTATATAGGGTGACCCTAAATTAGTTCTTGATACGAAAGGCTATGCATGTGCTCATGATAATGAACAACTTTCCCTAAAGAACCCATAGTCAAATCGCAAAAAAAATTTGGACCTTTCATACTAATTTGGCCGGTCAGTTCATCGATTTGTATGGAGACTGAAAATTTTTTTTTGCGATTTGACTATGGGTTTCTTAGGGAAAGTTGTTTGTTATCATGAGCACATTCATAGACTTTCGTATCAAGAACTAATTTAGGGTCACCCTATATATAACGTATCAACAATCGAGCATACTTTTCCTGAAATAAATAAGAAAGAAATCTAACAATAACTACCTACCACATTCTATTGGATAAGTGAAATTAAAGAGTTCTCTTTAAAGAGCTTTTACAATAAAACTAATTTTAAACATCTTAGTTTTATATAGGTTTGAACATTCCCTTACCCGAACTACCTTTCTACCAAATGTGATTAAAAAAAAGAAAAATACATGTTTAAAATAGACGTCTCTGTACAGGGTGTAGTCTCAAGTTTAAAGTGAAGCTGTAACGACCAAACAGCCAATTAGGGGTAGGAGAGAAAGCGAGTAACCCACAATTATCCATAATATCAACTTAGCTGACACTTTAATTGCTGTTATGCGATGCTGTGGCATATTCTATCTAAAAATAAATGAAGACTTTGATAAACGTAAACAGGGTGCTTCTTTTCAAAAATCAAAAAACTTTTGGTGTTATTTGTCCCCAATATTTAAATAATGTCGACGGGTGAAAGGCTATTTGTATTAAGCGACATTTTTTGAAATGTTCAGGAAATAGTTTTAAAAATCACTTTCGTAGTTAAGAAGTTAATTTTTAATAAGTATAAATATTGAGGGTGTTAAAAAAGTGCGTTTGATATTTTAAGGGGTTACTCAGGATCATGAGTATAAAATAATAGAAATATCTTGAAAAAATCCGCTCTTTATTATTTTTTTTTAGATTCACATACTAAATCTGAATAGTGAATCAAGAATTTGTATTGAAAATTGAAAAACAATTGTAGATTGGAATTTTTTCAATTATTTTTCCTGTATTCTTTACTTGACCCCGAGTAACCCTTTAAAATATCAAACGTAATTTTTTTTAACACCTGTATAATTTTTAAAACGATCTGCTCTGTATTCCTAAAAATGACGCTTAATACAATTTGCCTTTTAGCGTGTACTAAAATCAAGAACCCAAGGCGGATCCGATGTACATTTAGGGCAATTTTATGTATATAATGGTCCAAGGACACGGTTTGGTTGTGATTTCAGTTAAAGTTAAGAAGGTATTGGGTATTTAATTCCAACTTCCAAGTCTGTGGAGTAGGGTTCCCGTTATGATGTGTATTGAAAACATAAGTCAAGTTTACAACTATTTCAGTAAGATCTCCACGCTTTATTAGGTTTAAAAACAACAGAGAAAAATGCTAGCTAAAGGAATTTAAAACAGCGCTTTTGCAAGAGCTGACACATTTCCGTTTTTTAAGTGCTTCTTTTGACACAGTTTTTGTTTTTAATTGAAATTTACAGTTTTCCACAACGTGGAGCATTTTTTATCTTTGGATTTTCGCTACGAAATTTTAGATTGGATCATATGCGAACTGAAGTTTAAATATGAAACAGAATAAATAATCGTTTTGTAGGTACTTCGTTTTTTTTTATTTTAATGGATGATGGGTGGACTAAAAAAGTAACGTATTTAAAAAAACGCTACTTTCAGCTTAGTCGCCAAGTAGGTACGGTAAATTTACTTTGCACACTAACACATTTTAAAATTAATTGCAAAACCTAGATCTAAAATAACACCTTGTCTTATGAAATGGATAATGGGTAAGTATATTTTATGCACGATCCTTGACTGTGGGTCAGAATGCGTCGTAGCCCAGAGGTAGGGATGTGGCGAATTATGTTTCATCTCGTATCGATATCTCGACATGACTGTTTATTTTTTACTTTTGAGCGACTGAAAAGCGAATTCTACCCAGTGAGGAGGAGTAAGTATGTGTTGTCATGACAAAAAATAACTAATTTCATTTATCGCTGTATAGTACTGTGGTGCGATTCTAAAAAACTTGTTAGGTTTATAGTTGTAAGACTCCTTAAAATATCAACACATACTTAACATGTTTTTATATAATACTTGTTGTAATAAAAAGCCTATATTACATTTTGTGTTTGCGTGTAGTTATTTGAGTCGTGTTAATTGGTATTCTGAATACTTTAATTATGTTATATAAAATAATTATCCACTGACAAATGATACGTTTAACAGACCTCGAAGTAGATTTTCCTGGCTATGGAAATCAGAGAACAACATAACTAAAATTATAAACACTCAGACAGAGCGAACGAACGAACGAATAGTTTGCTCTGGTTAGCAATCAAACAAACGACCTCACGTCTACTCCAGGCAAGTTTTATTCGTATTGACATCATCGATATCGACAGTGCTATAGTGACATCTCTAAAGATACAGGACGCGATATAAATCTAACACGACTTCGCACGCGTCCGCACTTAGGAACTTTAGTGTGTTATCCAGTTAGTTTATTTTCTTAGGTCAGCTGGAGTAAAATATAAGTTAGTATCAACTTTATTTATGCCCTTAAACTTTATACTTCTTACTTCTTTGTCCAGAAGTAAGAATTCTAAATTAAAAAAACAAGAGTGAAATTGAAATCGTTTTTTTTTTTAAATAAGGATCCACTCATGAAACTGAACAACTTTTCAAAAAATATGTACGAATAGTTCAAAATATTTTTACACTTCGTATTTATTCGTATTCGTATTTATACGTATTTTTCATTAGTTATGGACATAAATTTACGATTTACAATATTTTATCCCATCGCGTCGCATCGTGTAGTTTTTCCAGAAAAACTTGTCATTCCAATTAAAGTATTTTACAAAAGGCAGTATGCCAGTCCAATGGGAACTTATAAAGCCCATCAAAACAAAGGCTATAGTAGCAGCTTTTGTGTTCAACTACCAAGCCAACCAATACAGTAGTTGGAATCGGAAATCCCTTTGACGTACAGTTATCAATCAGCATAAACACGTGGAAGTCATCAAACGCGCTGTTCATTTTCAATAGAGAATAGAAATGTTTATTTGCTAGAATACATATTATGTACATATACAAAGGTCTTAGAGTAAAATGGTAAATGTATTCAGCCGCCTTAAAATGGTATGTAAATTCTTAATTCTTAGCTATATTATATTATTTACTACCTCTATAGTTACAAAGTTCAATAATATATGAAATTAATATTTATCAAATGCTTCAATTTAACTTGTTTTAATAATTCATTAATATCATAAAAGCAGTGGTGCATGAGTGGTGATGTTAATTTTATCTTAAATCTAATTCCTTGCAATTATTTTATGTCATTTGGAAGATTTTAAATATTTTAATGCACATGTTAAAAATGTTTTTCTTGTATTATATCTGTTTTGCAGGGAGGTTGATATAACATCTGTGCATATTGAGCCCGTGGTTGGCGATACCTGACGTCTCTGAGATTTTGAAAATGTTCTGGGTTTGCTTTTGTAAATATGCACACTTTCCTAATATACATATAGGGCAATGGTAGAATATTTATTTTTTAAATAAGAGCTTGCAGCTTTCCATAAAGTATGCATTACATATAGCACGTACACCCTTTTTCTGCAACCTAAGTACTCTATCGACTTCTACAGAATTTTCCCATATTATAAGGCCTTAATTGAGGACTGACGACACATGACCATGATAAGCTGTCAAAGCTGCTTTGACAGAGACTGTTTGCCTTAGCCTTCTCAACGCGAATACAACCCGATCTAGTCTTTTACAGATCGAGTTAATTTGGTCTTTCCAATTCAGATGATTATCAATATATATACCTAATTTAAGTCCATTACTTTCGTCAATTTTATTATTATTATATTACGAGTATATGTCATGAGGTAGGGGGTTTCGTTTAATATGAATGGAATTGCATGATTTTAGTTTTGTTTATATTTATACTAAGACTGTTGTTTTCCATCCATTTAACAGCATTTGCTACAGCTCTATCAACATCAGCTTAATACGTTTCTTTATTATCACATTTAACAATGAGGGCTGTGTCGTCCGCGAAACGTTTGAGGCATTTTTAAGGCGTTGCTTTCGGGAGGTCGTTTATATAAAGAAGAAATAGTAATGGCCCTAAATTACTGCCTTGCTGTATACCTGAATTAATTACACGAAAGTTTGATCTATACGTTTGCTTAGTAAGAATCCCACCTATATTGGATACTTTTGAAATTTCTGTGCATGGTCTTCTATTTGACAAGTAACTATTAAGCCAGTCGTATGCTCTTCCTCTGATACCATAGCATTCTATCTTTGAAAGTAGCCTGTCAAGTTGCACAAAGTCGAATGCCTTGCTCATATTCGAGAAAGAGTCCTGTAATTGGGATTTTAGCATTCAAGGATTCAGAAATGAGGCCAGTTCTGTCGAAGAACCCTTTCGAAAACCGTATTGGTCAGGATTCAGAATATTATGTTTAGTTAAGAAATCATCTAACCGAACATACATGGCCTTCTTTATTATCTTTGAAATAATAGGAATATTTTTTATTGGCCTGTAACTATTTGGGCTAGATCTATCACCATCTTTAAAAAGAGGCTGTATAACAGATAATTTCAATTTTTCGGGGAAAATTCCCTGATATATGCTTTCTCCCTGGTAGCTGATTTAATATGGATCCTAAAATTATAGTTTTCTAAGGTACTAGTTAGATCTTTCCAAAAGCTTTTGTCTCCACAAACAATTTTTTATTTTTATATATTGATTTGTTAGCAGATACAACATTTTATCTAATTTTTGAAGAAAAATACCAACATTAGTTTGTTTAGGTATTTGATATATGACCCAAGCAGCTCCTTACGAATTAGAACTAAATATGCTCACGAGCTTTTTTATCTGAACCTACCAGAACTAATGCAGGTGAACGTGCCCCTCTTTACAGGTTGATGAGAACTTATAACGACCACTTACACAGTACTAAAACAACACAAAGCACTAACTTATAGACCTGTTATTAATAGTAAGAGGCGAAAAGACATAGTTTGCCCTACTCTTGCAACCTTAACATCAAAACATGTGTTTACAAATAGATTTTTTGCATTTCTTGCACCTTTCCTATACAACAGAATTAATAAAACAATAAGTACATATGACCATAACTTGTATAACTGTAAAACTATTGTGAAGAATTTTTTACAAAGCTTGAGCTATGAAGATACTGAAAATATGCTGTTGGTAATTAAATAAATTATTTATTTTTGGTTTAGAAACGTTATATTATAAACTGTTCACTAATAATAAGTATATTTGTAGTTTATTATGATATTTTTAGTCCATAAGAAACTATGTCTGCACCTTTTGCCTGAAGCACAGGTTTATCCTAGTTCAGGCACATAATACCTTTTGTATTTTTGTAAATCTCTAGCAATTTATGTTTAATTTGTACACTTTTTATTCAATAAACATTATTATTATTATTATTATTACTTACACGAGCTTGATTTGTTTGCCCTCACTAGAACCAAATTTAGATCTGAAGTGTTCAAAATTTTTAATAAGTAATATTTTATTTTGTTTGTGTTACTTACATGTTATAAAATATAAAGATTGCTTATTCGTTAACACATATTTAAAGTCTATGTAAACCATAAACCAATTTCACTGTTTAATTAGTACCCGTCATTTTGTTATCTGTATTGCTGTGCTTTTCTACTCTGTAAGTGTTTACGTAGTAATCTGTGGATAACGGTGCTGGTTATACAATAAGTAACTTTGTTATTCTTCTATTTTTAATACACATTGTATAATTGTTTGTTGTCCCAAATAAATAAAATAAAATAAAATGACTATGATAATAAGGTCGACGCCAATGAATTCGATACCGTAGCATTCAAAATAATCTTGTATAGCAAGTTCCGACAGAAAATTCAATGGTTTCACGTCTAATTCTTTCTTTACCAATATCCAATTTTTATTTAATTTACCAATATCACCGTACCACCTCTACTTTTTCTCGGCAGCAGGATGGAGCTTACCTAAAGTCATTGAACTTTAAACTGGCTTCTGAATCTTTCTTAACAAATGTTTCACTAAAGCAAAGAACATCAATCTTCCTGTTCTAATTAATTCTAATTGATCTATTTTATTTAATAATCCTCCAATGTTTTGATGCAGCATTCTGAATGATTTCTTTGACTGAACGATTTATTTGACTGATTTTACAATAGGTACGTTATGATTATGTGCTTGAGAGACGAAAAAAGCTCTCCGCAGCTATTTCATTCTGGTTATGTAATCTTTTTCAGCATTAAGATGTAAAATTTTAGATTTGATTCCCTTTGTTAACCACTCTCGTTCATATCGTCCCTCGCACGACTAACTCCCCTATCTCATTTTTCTTAAGTTTTTAAAAACAACCCTATTTCAATTAGATAAAGCCCAAACTCAAATAATCAAGGTTATGAGATAGGAGAGTTAGTCGTGCGAGGGACGATATGTTACATAGTCAATGAAATTTAGAAACGATTTTTTATAATATGGTTCATGATATATTTCAGGGTTTACGTCAATATATACACAATTAGAGTAATTTTTCAAATAATCATTTTTAGTTCCGAATTCCATTATTTTACATTGAGGTATTTATTATAGCGAACACTCAATATGAACATTTTTTGATCGTTAAAATTTGATAAAGTATTGCACATTTTGGTCAATAGCTCATAGGGATTCTTATCGTTTGATCCAACCGACAAAATTATTATGTCATCCTTAGTAAATTTGTTTGATATCGAGTCAACACTCTTTAGAATGTCATTGCATGTCGCGATGGATTTCACCATTCCCGAGATTCGGTAATTATCATTCCATTGGCCAGATCTTGATAATATCATGCGAGCAGAGAGACCTCGAACCTGTTGATCTCCACGTATATATATCGTCGATTTCTTTTTTGATTCAATTTTCCCTGAATTAGTTTGTCCACTAGAGTTCTCCGTGTTTTTTATTTCATTAATAACCGGTGAGACAGCCGGCTCAGACCGGAGCCGGATCGGTGTTTAGCAGAACATAGCTTTGATGTTTTAACATGTGAGGAGTGCAATGTTCCGAATCGAAGTTTAATTTTTTTTTTTACTCCTTGCCGCTTCTTGGAATTCTTCACTATTTTTGAGGAAGACATGCATATTCGGGTTAAACTGTTGGTTTTCTGCTCATAAGCTTCGATTTTTTCATAAGAGATTTGTTTTCTTGCAGCAGTTTAACGATTTCATTCTCGGCAATTTCAAATCTATTTTGTAGGTCTTTTAGTCTCTTTTTCATGTCGTATAAGTCTTCATTTTTTTTTCCAATGTTGAGACAACTTCTATTCAATTTTCAGGTCAAATCGGTTTCCTCATTATCATCGTCCGTATTAAGTGGAAGTTTTTTATGCAAAATTGTATTTTCAACAAGTTTAACAGGCCTTTTATGTACAACCGTAGTCTAGGCAAAAATAATTCATAATAAGTCATACAATTTTAAGGACTACAACTAAACAAAACATGCCGAATTACATAAAAAAATTACAAAACGCAAATTGTTATTCCATCAAAAACCCGCTTCGAAACTTCTGTGACTAATTATATTTTTTTTATATTATTGTCTTTACGAACCACATTTTTGACCTACTTTTCCTGCTTACACTTATGGATTAGCACTCACACGCACGCAGAATGTAAGTGGTAATCCATAGGTAGTAAGCTCTGTACAAAAAAAAAACATGGGCGAAGCGCGTCCGCAAAGCATTAATTTCCATCACCTTAATTGGTTTAAAAACATTGTTAATCTAGTTTTTCATATTACAAATGAGAATCTGTTATCCTGCTATTAATTAATCCTATAGTAAATCATGCAAAAACGGCATATGAACATGTGATTTATTTTTTCCTAATAAATTATAATTTGGAAGTCCATGTAGACAAAGTAGCAGCAGAAGCTATTTTTATATAGGTAACGCACTCTTAATAAAACAACGATCGAATTAAAAATTTGGCAAAATGAATTTTGATAAAAAACCGGCTTAAAAGAGAGACACTCGCGTGTGCCGGACGAATAAAGACGCAAATATTTTGTTACCTTATTGCTTAAGAAATAGAGATGGTTTTTTTACCGAGCAAGCAACACGGTTTGCTTTTTTAGGTTGTTTTTTTTTTATCAAAACCAATTTTGCTAAAATTTTTAATTAGGTCGTTGTTTTATTAAGAGTGCGATAATTCCTTTTAGGTACTAAGATTGGATGGAAGAAATCCCCGCAGAGAAAAGACCGCCATTATACAAATAAAATTTATTCCCATTACCTCACTTGGTTTAATAAAAAATACCTACATCGTAAATAAATAATGTTGCAAATTAAAATGTTTTATTATCTTGCATGTTGCATACATCCTATTCATTTCCTACATGTCGTGTTCAATGGAGTCTTCCCCCTTTCTATCGATCTGTCTACTAATAGGTAGGTACCTAACTTTGCTGTATCGAATAATATCGAACATATCATTGTTATATAGGGTCCTTCTAAAAAACTGAAAAACATTCCCCAAGGAACCTATACAAAATTCGCAAAAAATTTTTGGACTTCCCATACAAAATTGGCGGCTTCCAAATATATATTTTTTGCGAATTGAGTATAGGTTCCTTGGAAAAAATTGTTAAGTTTCATGAATAAAAGCCGTGGTTAAATTTTTTTCAGGTATTTCATAAGCACCCTATAAGGTCCGCCAGAATAAGCTGAAATTATTTAAACTGTGGCTTCAGTTTATGAAACTTTCCCAATGTTTTTTCTTGATATTTTTCTGATTTATTAAATTATGTAATACTAGCCTTTGTTACTTGCTCCGCTCGCACGGATAACGTTTTATGACAGTCGTTGTATTGTAGATGAGTTCGGTTTCAGTTTTTTGATATGAAAATATCCTTTGTTGTAATAAATTAGTAAGTAAATATAGAAAGATAGAAAGAAAATTCATTTATTTGACGGTAAAA
Source organism: Coleophora deauratella (assembly GCA_958295455.1). Classification (NCBI taxonomy): domain Eukaryota; kingdom Metazoa; phylum Arthropoda; class Insecta; order Lepidoptera; family Coleophoridae; genus Coleophora; species Coleophora deauratella. The sequence goes on from OY282402.1 coordinate 11,016,910, forward strand.
ATATAAATAATAACATTTTACAAAATCTCAGGCTTCAAAATACAATATACTTTATTACATACCAACATCAAAATACATTTTATACTAAGGCTTTAATATTAGTGAATATTCTTTTCAACTATTTACTACTATTAATGTAACATTAGGTGGAAGAAGTTCCATACAGGGATTATTCCGCAGCTGCTGTTTTTGTTTTTAGTTTATGGTTTTTGTTTTTTATGATTTGTAAGTCTTTACCAACAAACAAACGATACTTCGATTATCACACCGTTTGCCATCGGAGTGAAATTCATTGCCATCGCTTTACTTAAATTCAGAGATATTTCCTCCCAAGTTGAGGAATGACCTCCGCAACCCAGGGTTTTTTGCAACTGCTTCAAAAAACTTGGAAGTTTAAAATAAACTGGTATGTTCTACCTAGTACCAGTTTCCTACCACTGCGTACTTTTACTCCTCCGCTTAGGTAGTGATAGTAGTAAAATGGATGAACATTTTTCAACACGAAACACAAAGCAAGCACCGGGGTACTTCAAATATTATCTCGTTATGAATCTAAGGAACCAGGCATCGAATACAAATAGGTAATTATGTATGAATAATTCATTACTTCTGAAGAAAGTTACACTTTGTTTGTGAAAGAATGAAGGTGTTTTATGTAAATAGCTTTAAATGATGGGCTGTTTCAAAATGATGCCTGTGATGAATTAATATATAAGAAAATATTGATAATTTCTCAAACCCATCTCGAATACAGTGACACATTAGGCTGCGTTCAAATCAAACGTTTGTAGAGGTAGTTAAAGACCACTCCTGAAAAAAAATACTAATTACTACGTATTCTATTAATGAAACTGAACAACTTTTCCTACGAAACCTTACGGAATTGGCAAAAAAAATCGGGATTTTAATACCAATTAGCCTTTAAATAATAATAATAATAATTTTATATTGTAAGGAGATTTCAAAAGAAATTGACAATTACCTATTCAAAGATTTAGTAAGAATTGATCCAGAAATAATGTGCGTAAGTGGTTTTGTCTTTAACCCTCAACTGTGGGAATCGCTTTATACAAAACGTCAACGTAAATATTAACATAAATGTAATTATAAATCCTCTGCGTCTGACAGAGTCAAACATAGGTGACATTTTACTGTATTTCACCTAATTAAGAAAAAGTTGTTAGCAATTTACGGTTGACAAAACGTTTGGTGTGAATGCAGCCTTATACTTTTTTAATACATTTAGGTAAAAGGTCCTTGAAAAGATCAAAGAATTATAAATTCATTTGTTAGCTTTTATTGAATTGTTACATGTCAATGAAATCCACCAAAAATAAAGGCTGTAAGAAGGCATTTTTGACATCTCCTTTAACTCTGATCCCGTACCAATAGTATCCGTTGCTACTTTTATGATGCTATTACACAGACCAAAGCGTAATGCGCAGCTCTAAGTTCTCGGTTGAACCATATTAACTGTTTATTAATTCCTTAAGTTCCGAGTTATACCAAACGTGATCTTTCATAATGCTACTTGTGCTACTTGGGAAACACATCTGCCCATCGCAGTATTTTTTCCCTGGGTAGGTATTCTGTGCCCTGGGTGAGAATCAAACCCGCCCCTATAACCACGCTCTGATCCACCAAGTCAGTAATTTTTAAGCCTTTCCTAGCAATAAAATTAAATCCCACCCTTTGTAAACACTGTATATTTATTTATTTATTTTATGTCTGGTTTGACGAATCCATTTATCTATTGTACTATTTGATTTCTTAAAATGGTTTCCTTTCTTGTAAATAAATTAATATCCTTCCGCATAACTATTAATCTTTCATGATATATTGTGAATAGATTATGAATGGAGAGACCACTCTACGGTCTGAATGAGCTAAGCAAGTGGAGTCGGATTGTTGCATTAGGGATTCCGTACACAAACTTATCATGCCCGCATCATCGCGTCTGCGTTATTACCTATTTGTCATAAAATGTCACTGATAATTCGTGGAAATTTCAACTGGTTATAATACCTATTTCACTTAAGGATCTTACTAATGTCAAATAACAGTTCTTCGCGCCTCGGTGCAAATATTCAACAAAAGTACTTACATTAAAATCAAGATCATAATCGCACGCACTGAAACGTGGTTGTTACGACCGCATTTCGTCCAATAGAATGAAAATCATTAAAAACACATAATAGCAGACACATTTTTTTTATTAAAATAAAACAACCCGAAACGTTGAGTGTACAAGTCCCGCGTGGTAGGGACTTTGTACTAGGTAGAAAAAAATATTGACGATTTAAAAGCATGTGTAAAGCATCTACTTAAATAAAAAACATTTTGAGTTTGAGTTTGACAACCAAATACATATATAACTATTGTCATTTCTAATCTATCTATAAATGGAAAACTACGAGATTTTAAATTTTGTTTCAAAGCGGTTCGCGCCTAGAAAATCTAGATACTTTGAAAAAATTACATAATTAGACATTCTAAAGTGTATCGTATATTGTTTTGATGTCAACACATGTTTTAGTTTACGAGATAAATGATTTTAACGTATCTTATCTATAATTCTGTGTTTAAAACTGTGTAACGACAAAGGCAAAGCTCCCGTAAAGGAATCCTAAAAATAGTTTTTACTATCTTCAGTTTCGACCTTGAGCTGTCGCTAAAACAAATGTGATAGGTTGTTGTTTGTTTTGTAAATGACTACATCTTCTCAGAATAAAAAGTCTTTATTTCATAATATCACTTTGAAAATTTATATTGGGATTTAAATTGAGACTTACTTTTGAGCTAGTGCTAGTGCAGTACGTAAAAGTGCAGGGTTTTGGCCTAACCTTACTGGTACGTACATTAAAAAAGCGGCCAAGTGCGAGTCGGACTCGCCCATGAATGGTTCCGTAGCAGATAGTAACATAATATAAAAGTTTTTGTAGTTGGTTGTAGGTAAATTTCGGTTTACGATTTATGACGTGTTAAAAAAAACTACTTACTAGATCTCGTTCAAACCAATTTTTGGTGGAAGTTTGCATGGTAATGTACATAATATATATTTTTTAGTTTTATCATTCTCTTATACCCCACACGTATGGGTTTGATGAAAAAAAAATTTTTGAGTTTCAGTTCTAAGTATGGGGAACCCCCAAAATTTATTGTTTTTTTCTATTTTTGTATGAAAATCTTAATGCGGTTTACAGAATACATCTACTTACCAAGTTTCAACAGTATAGTTCTTATAGTTTAGGAAAAAAGTGGCTGTGACATACGGACGGACAGGCAGACAGACCGACAGACAGACAGACAGACATGACGAATCCATAAGGGTTCCGTTTTTTGCCATTTGGCTACGGAACCCTAAAAATGACATTCAAGAAGAGTACACATCTTTCGAATTTCGAATATATAATTCATTTTTGTACAGATTGTGTCAACTTAAACGTAAGCTAAAAGCACGAATTTCGCCTAAAAAAGCCAAAACAAATTAATTTTTTCAATAAGTTTTGTATGAAAATTAAAAAAATGAATTAGCAATTCCTTTCTCCCGCAGTTATCGTGTGGCAAAATTGGTAATTTTAATATTTTTTTAAGTGTGCACTACTTGACTACTACGCACACTATAGCAAAACATATACTGTTATACACGTGGAACTGCGACGATACAGTACAGTCCTAGCTAAAATAATAATTTAAAAATAAATAAGTAATAATAATAATAATAACCGGGACAAATCACACACGGTCATCTGGCCCCAAACTAGGATTCCCTGTATCTTGGGAACCAGAGACTGATATACATACACATATACATTTAAATACATACATATATAGATATAATACACCCAGACTCAGAGCAAACAATTCTGCTCATCACAGAAAAATTAGCCCTGTGTGGGGATCGAACCCACGACTCTCGGATCAGAGGTCGGGATCGCTAACCACTTAGCCACCGAGTCAGTCAATACATTTTAAAAAGTTATACATTTTAAAATTTATTAAGTTGGAAATTTATTATGAAACAAAGAAAGTGTGTTGTAGTCAAATGGTGGACTATTTTCTCACCTAAGTATTTTTAAGTTTCCAATACTAATGCACATATTGTGAAGGGCAATAATGTTTTCATAATTTTCCGCTGAAGAGGGACTGCTGTTTGCATAGGCCACAATGCTCTTAGAAGAAGGCGTTAACTCAATTTTGGTGATTTACATGTTTGCCGAGTTAAGGGGCTTCGTTTGCGAGAGCCGAAAGTGCAGAACGTACTTTACTTTGTTTCAGTTTAAGGCAGTTGTATCAAAATGGCATCTATTCGTGAAACTAAATGATTTTATTTTTATTTTATTTATTTATTTGGTGAAACAACAGCTTTAAATTGTACATAATGAATAGGTAAAGCATAAACGTTATAACATAAGCAAATTTCACTATTGGGTTTGAACAAATTCGTTTAGATAAACGCGCCAAAAGCAACAAAATAAATAAATTTATACAAAAACAGCCAAGTACAAGAGAGAATTTTGATGCAATAACTGAAAAATACTAATTTGGCCAATTAGTTTTACTTAATTGAAAATAAAAATGATTTTAGCAAATCGTAGGTTGATTTTCATGAAGATATTTTTGAGATGCCCGCTATATCATCTCTATACACATTATATTACCTAGTAAATGCTGCCATCGAAACCTCTTCTGCAAAAAAAAAAAACAAGTCAGTCCGTATGTACAATACGTTACTTGTGAACGAGGAAGAAACAAACTGTTTTACATTTAATAATGTTAACAATAATTTATTTAATAAGTATCTCTATTTAAACCCTTCGAAACACTACAAAAAATATAATTAAGATAGAAAATTACCTAAAGGTTTAATTATAATTCAATAAGGCAGGCTGATAAGAAGGGACTTGTACCTAATATACAAAAAATAATAATTTAAAAAATCTTTGAGATTTCACTAATTAATTGACAGCCCAACACTTTACGCAACGAAAGGAAATCTACTAGAAAAATTTATGAAAAAATATATTTTGAAGGATAAGGGATTTGTTAAAATTGTAGAATTTTTAACGAACGATATTTTACTTTAATGAAGCCAACTTAATTTACACAAAAAATATCGTCTATACTCCATTGAGATTTTGAATAAATCACTTCTTACTTATTAATTAATTTACGAGACAGTTAATTATTTATACGAATGGGTTCCATTTAACAATTTTATTCCATAACATTCCTCATTAATATAATATTATATGGATGATAGAAAGTAGATTAACAAAAAAATCACCTTGCCAGTATATAATTACCTATATGTATGTAACTATATATACCTATCATCATCATCAGCCCCCCCCCAGGGTTCCCACTCCGACCGGTCTTGCGCTACCCGCATCCAGCGGCTTCCCGCGACCTTTACTAGGTCATCAGTCCACCGGTATACCTATACAAAAATAAATACCACTTCCGAAAAGTGACTTAATTTTCAAATAAATGTTTTAATTTTGGTTTGATTTAATTTGAATTTAAAATTTACTTTTTTTGTTTTTTACTGAAGGTAAATCTTTTCAACATTGGAACATTTTGTTCAACGTTTTTTTTAACATTATAGTATTGTTTTTAACATTTCTAATCCAATGTATTTCAACATACTAAGTTGCAAGTAATCCTATAATTCGCTTGGATATACCAATGGATGGAATAAACAAACACACAACCTCCAATACTGAATCACAATAACCGTGTAAAGGGATTTAAATAGTTGGTCGTAGTTATTCCATAACGATCCAACTGACATAAAGTAAGTTAGGAATAATGTACTTTATGTCATTGGCATAAAGTAGGGCCAGTTCAGAGCATGTGCCATGCGCAGCTTACATAAACGCATCCGGAACTACAGTTAAACCAATTACTCATATAGGATGCTCTTAAAATACCTCCCAGAGCTCAAACATTGAATTCTTCACATGAATTTGAGCATCTTTTGCAAAGGAATATAACTATTATAGTTATAGATGGGTTTTTGCCCGGGCATTTTTGGGCATTTTGAATAAATGCCCAATAAACGTCCATTTGCGCCATAAAAATTGGGCATTTATTGGGCATAAATGGACGTTTATTGGGCATTTACTCAAAACTGCCCGGGCAAAAACCCATCTCTAATTATAGTTAATTTGCAATAAAGTTTTTGGTCTCTTCATACAAAGTTGGCCGATCAACTGATTGGGTTGTACAATATGTAGAGTCCAAAGTGTTCATTTGGGAAAGTTGTTCAGATTCATATAACTATAGAAGCCCTGATTGAGCCCTGAGGGATATTTTTGAGTTCTTTGTGTATTATATTTCATTTCTGTATAAAAAACTGCGTTTACAACTTTAAGGGGTTACGCAAAATCAAGTATAGAATATAGGAAAAATATTGAAAAAACCGATCTACAATTATTTTTTTCAATTTCCCATTCTTGATTCACTATTCAGATTTAGTATGGGAAATTGACAAAAAAATGGGAAAGTGAAATTTTATTCATGTCGGTCCCGTCCTCGAGTCGTCGCGTGGGTCCTTAAAAGCCCGGGGTTTAAAAACAGTGGAATATTTTTCATTTCCATTTGAGTTGGAGGTCTGAACCTTTAGGTACCTTCTTATAAAGAATAAAATAATAATAATATAATAATAATATCTGGGACAAATCACACATGGTCATTTGGCCCCAAACTAGGATTCCCTGTATCTTGGGAACCAGAGACTAATATACATACACATATACTTTTAAATACATACATATATAGATATAATACACCCAGACTCAGAGCAAACAATTCTGCTCATCACAGAAAAGTTTGCTCTGTGTGGGGATCGAACCCACGACTGTCGGATCAGAGGTCAGGATCGCTAACCACTTAGCCACCGAGTCAGTCAATATTAGTTTGTACGCAGCGTATTGGCGAGTATTTTTACACAAACACTACGAGAAACAGACATGTATTACCCTACGTGTATTACACCACGAGAAACAGACGGCTTAACGTGTCTGTCGAAGTACGGAAACGGTCGCGATAAATGCCACTAGCAGTCAAACCCATCCAGGTTGTGACCGTGTCTGTAGTCAGTTAACCTGCGCTGCGTGATCAACGCGACTACGCAATCCGCACTGAGCCACGACGACAGCCTCTATAAAGGCATAGGATCCGGTAACTGGGAGCTTTTACAATACTAAGCAACGTTAGTTTCTACGGTTTTTCTACCAACCAAACCATCTCATAACATGAATAGTTGGTAACTATATAGTTCATTCCAATCAAAAAAAGCAAAACGTAAACAAAATTACTATGGAATTGACACCATGTCAATGTCATTTGCATACTACGTTTGTTTACCTTTTGCTTTTTTTTTATTGGAATGAACTATATATACATTGTATAGCACTATGAAATCACTTTTTTTACTTTTTAATTACCCATAGTTTAAATATTATAAAGTTTATATCAAGTCCAGTTCTGTCAAACAGCTGATCGTTTTGTATCAAAAGTTCAAAAAATAATTCGCGTTTTTAATACCTATTATAAATTCGTAACACGAGGGTAGTTCAGCTTCGTTACCAGAACTTTGAAGTATGCATAGTCATACTTATATTTATATAATAAAATATATTATATAAAATATTGATATTTATTTTACCCCCTATGATCGATGTTTTCCTACCCAAATATTGCCTGGAAGAAATTGCTACCTAGCACTAAGACCGCCTATTGTATCTTTTTGTAACATCACTTTTGTATATATTATGTGTTACTTATTAAAATAAAGTATATTGAATTGAATTGAAGTATTTATTGGATACACCTTCAAAAAACAAACCAGGAGCAAGCGGCCTTCCTACCCGCTTATAAGCAAAGTCGTGTAACCCCATTTTCGCTTAAATGGACAAATTTTACTTTGAAATCGTTTATTTCATTAATCATTCATTTTTAAGAAAAACTATACATTTATTCGTATTCGTCACTATGTCAAGATGCATTATAATAGGGTAGTTTCATTATTATTTAGGTAGATATCATGTAAAGCGCTTAAAAGTGGACCAGAGGAAGATGTTCAAAAAATGTGGCTTACACCAGTTTTACTCTCAGCGCGTCATTTGAGTTAGAAGTGACGAAGTGTTTTCAAGTAGTCAACATAGATTCAACAACGACATTTCCGAGTATTCGCGAGTAAACCTCCGAAGGCTCCGAACCTACGAATACTACGATAGAAATTACAATAACATACAGAATATTTCAAAAAAGATGAAAATGAAAAGACAGTAGATAAGAAAATTTTCAGTAGGAAATCCTTTCTCTTTTATACCAGTAAAGATAATAATGTCTGTTCCAGATATTATATCTGGGACATAATAATATCTGTCCCAGATATTATTATCTTTTGTACCAGTACTAAACATGAACCAGTACAAAAACATTATTTTAAGTAATTGAACTCCTTTAATCTAAAAATTAAGCATATCGACGTATTGGTCGGCGACTTACGTACATTAATCGCATTAGGGGAAGACACGAAGACTAGTGATGGGACACGACACAGTGAAACATTATCGATAAAAAAGAAAATGAAGCTGTTAACCTACTCAATCCTTAGAGAAAGCTTTTTTTTTAAACTTTTCTTAGTAATAAAATAAGTGTTTCTTATATTTTTGAGTATTTCTAACCTAACCTTCCCGAGATATGAGAAGAGACCCGTGCCCCTGCAGTGGGAACGATAGGGGTTGTTAACACATAGTTTTGAGTATTCATTACTGACCTTGAGAGTGCGTAGAGTATGGATAGTTATTTTTATCATCATTCTGTATTAGGTGGTTGATTTTTAGACATAATTGGGGGTTGGAAGAGAACCCCAAAGGGACGCTACTCATACCTATCATCGGCCATGCTAATAAGCCAACTAATAAAGTACTATGATAAATAAAATAAGTAACGAAACCATCTGTGATATATTTTTCAGATTACTTTAATAATATTCCAATAAATAAATTTAATTTAAAAAAGTTACCTACATACTAAATAAGTAAAATATAAAAAGCAAAGCTCTTACTGCCTACTTCTTAACCTACTTAATACTACGATAGTTCTTCTTTGACATCAAAATTATTATCAAACCAAACAAAAAGAAAAATCATCGATTATAGTAAAACCAAAACATGTCACATCACTATTGCGAAATTCGATTAACGATGTCCACTAACACTGGCGGTCCCGTAGGACTAGCGGTCGGTGCACGGTCACCGCAGCACAACACTAGTGCCAGTTCCGTGCAGCCCTACCAGTGACACAGTGACTATGAGGCGTTAGTGAAAACAAACAGCTGAAAATGTAAGTAATACAATAATTGTTTTCTTTGTGTGTTTGACACTGAAAAAGACCTTGTGTTTCTCCTTCTTTCTTTAATTATTATTTCTAGCCAATTGTGTCTGTCCCACTGCTGAGCAAAGGCCTCCCCTCTATTTCTTCACACATCTCGTGTTTCTTATACAGAGGGTTTCTACTCATTAAACTGAATAAATAAACTCTACAACATTGCTAAAATTAAAAAAAAACATACAAAATAATTATCCAGTTGACTGACCACCCTTGTAAGGCAGGCCAAAATGTTGTCTCTTATTTCGGAAACGTTATAAAAGGCTGGATGGATTTTTGATGATTTGGAGTGAAATATTTCATTTGATTAGTTGTAACCCATGTGTGTAATGACGTTGATTTTTATAAAAATTGGTTCCATTATGTATTATACTAACTTAAGTCAGTCAATAAGGGTTGAACTACACTGGTGGACTAAAAAATCTACTCAAGATTTGTTTGCTCGACTTTTGAAAAAATAACTCAGTCTACAAAACTGGTAAACACAAAAAACAAAAAACTAGAAAACCACCATTATAGGATCATAAACAGTAAACACACAGTTTTTGAATTTTTGATTTAGTATTTTTTTGCTAGATTGAGTTAATTTTCCAAAAGTCGTGCAACAAACCTTGAGTCGATTTTTTTGTCCATGAGTATATTTCATCATATTGTTAGCAACAGCTTTGCGAGAAGTCAAACAATAACAGCCTGTATAAAATTTTCTTAGCATGATGAGTCAGTTAGATTTCAGCATTTGACATATTTTTCGTATATTGACTGACTCGATGGCTAAGTGGTTAGTGCTCCTGACTACTGATCCGAGAGTCGTGGGTTCGATCCCCACACAGGGCAAACATTTCTGTGATGAGCAGATTTGTTTGTACTGAGTCTGGGTGTATTATATTTATATATGTATGTATTTCAATGTATATTTGTATGTATATCAGTCTCTGGTTCCCATATCACAGGGAATCCTAGTTTGGGGCCAGATAACCGTGTGCGATTTGTCCCGGATATTATTTATTTATTTCATTCTCATCTTTAGTCAGTAAGATTTGACTATTTGATCGTATTCATAGCAACTCTACGAGTAGTAACATCTTAATTCACGTTTTCTTCTTCTTATCGTGCGTCTTGTCTTTTAACAAATATATAAATTATTATTATTATGTTATCTATAAATCCTTAATCTCGGGTAATTAAGTTCGCAACCCTTGGAAGTCGTGGGGCCGAAGCCAACACGTAGAGGCCCGTTAGACATTTAATTTAGAAGTAATGTTACACCATCCGGCGATTATCCCTGTATACACTAATAGTAATGCACCCAAGGGCAATCCCCGGATAGTGTAAGACTATTGTAACACATGTACAAAAAAAGGACTTGTGCGAGTCTTACTCGTACTCGCGCACCGAGGTTTCCGTACAAACAAGCAATATTGAGAATTTTACCATCTTATTTTAAAAACATAGACTTCTTTTAGATTTTTCTCTAAATAATAATCTTTAAGTAAAGAACTATTATATTTTATACTAGACTACTAAAATTGGCCTACTCTGTAGATCGGGAAGTGGTCAAACGTAGGTTAGTATTTTTGGAGTGTATGTATCAGTTTTATAATTACCGCCTGTAGCAAAAACGGCTTGATGGATTTCAGGTAGAATTTATTTTAAGCACCAGGTTTTTTATTAAATTCATCATCATCAGCCGAAAGACGTCCACTGCTGAACCAAGCCCTCTCGCAAAGATCTCCACGCCGACCGGTCTTGCGCTGCCTGCATCCAGCGGCTTCCCGCGACCTTCACTAGGTCATCGGTCCATCGAGTGGGAGGTCAGCCTACGCTACGTCTTCCGGTGCGCGGTCTCCACTCGAGAACTTTAATGCCCCAACGGACATCTGTTCTATGAGCTAATGCCATATAGCTTCTAGATTGTTAAATTACACAGCAAATACTGAGTAAAAGCACACAAAAAAATATGAAAACATATTCCTTAAGTATTTATTTTTGAACAATCACATCGATAACGGCATAAGTAAGTGTCTATTAGTAGTGTGTCTACATTTTCTGTGTATCTAAAAGTGTAACTGTCTACATAGCAAAGCACCTAAAAGATCGATGATTAGTAGACATCTTTGATCCGGACTGTGTTTGGATAAGACGCGTGCGTCGGCGTCTCGTTCTGTAAACTTCCTGACAAACAACCAATAGTCGGGTGATTTATAGAGATCAACTTTGCATGTCTCTAACTCCCAGGATTTAGATATACTGAAGGAAGATGTTGCTAGCGAACGATTTGTCACAAATGCCAAACCTAGTCTCACTACTCAAGACTATCTGTTGATATCCCTACATTGTATAGTATATTCATAATGTCTAAATATTACAGGTCAATTCATACATTAAATTAAAATAAATCAAAATTACTATTATAATAATTATACAGAGTGTCCAAAAAGTGAAGGATAATCCTTCACCTGCGGATTGGTTGAACCATTTCCTACTACATACCAAAATTGTTTTCTAGTAAAAGTTCTACCATTTTTGAGATGTTTTTTTCAAAAACATTGACCTTCTTCAGTTTAATGCATGCCATTCCTACAAATTATGACATTTTTAAGTCCTGTTTTTAAAAACTAAACTAAAAAACTAAAAATACCGATATCACAAAAATGGTGGGACTTTTACTAGAAAACAATTTTGGTATGTAGTAGGAAATGATTCGACCAATCTGCAGGTGAAGGATTATCCTTCACTTTTTGGACACCCTGTTATAAAAACATTTCACATTGTTATAATAAGCGTGCCCCTCCAGTAGGTACGGTATGGGTTGTTAAAATATCTTATTGTTAATGAAAACATGACATAAAAATAAGTCAGATTATTAAAATAATAAAAAAGTCAAAAATAATAATATATTATTTCCTAATTAGTTGTTAAAAATTCCTAGTAACTGTAGAACGCTTGCTCGATAAGCCATGCTGTAAGCCTATTTTTGAAGCAGCTCAGAGAGAGGCTGCGGTGACGTCCTCAGGCAACTTGTTGTATACAGTCGGGCCCATTACGAATATACGTTTATAAGGTCTAAAATTTGCCAACACTATTTAAACCCATTAACCCATGAATGTGAACAACTTTTCCCAAGGAACCCAAATTTGATTCGCAAAAAACTCTGATACAATAAATGTTTACTGGGGTCTTGCATTATCTTTATATTGTTGTATCTTTGTTTGTTGTTGTACAACATTCTTTATATTGTTTTCTTCCCTGAACTCCTTTACCGCATTTGTTAGGAAGGAGATATCGGTCTGCTTTTACCGCCTACTCTTTTTCGTAGAAATGTCAAAATGCAATACCATCAGTATGCGCTTAAGTTCTGCTTTTTGTTGACGTGGCGCCTTTGGGGGTTCCTCACCGAAAAAAATCCAAAATGGATATTGGTCTCGTTCAGGTGCCCGGTAAAGAGACACTCAACTTACATCAATCGCTAATGTGGCCAGCAGATAGTGTGGAGTGGATGTTGTCTCAGCAGAAGTAGATTTCGAGGAGCTGCGTTACATCGCTCTTCAATAATCTTTTCTGTAGGAAAATGAGGTATCCATTTGCCAAGCACCTTATGTATGTTAAAAAAATTTGTGAATTTGCGGTGTACGCCTGTCTCTAGAATTTGAAGTTCACGGGAAATATCCTCCACAGTCCAATCTTTTCTCTGGTCTAGCTTGGCCTTCATAGCGGCGACCCACTCCTCTTGTTCTGGTGCGAGATTGTAAGGCCCTCCTCGACCCTCTTCAATCGAAAATCTGCCATCGTGAAAAGCTTTCACCCAAAACTGCACTGTCCGCAAAGAGTACGCAGATCCACCTAATGCTTTCACAAGTTCTTTATGAATTTCGGGTGCAGTTTTTCCAAAAAGGTGCCAAAAAAATGCCAAACTTAATAAAATTGCGTTGGCCAAACTCACTAACTGAATTTATGAGATCTTTTCGATATTTTTTTAAAGATAGTGAAAAACATTGTGAACGGCTAAACGCGCTACAGTATACTAAACAATTAGGTACCACAATAATTGACCACGCGCTCAACATTTCACGACACGTATGAAAAGAATAAGTACGCGCAAGTTTGAACGGAATGACATACAATAATATAGGTACAGGGTATAAGGGACAGGTTTCCGACAACTTTGTGGAAAGTTGTTCAGTTTCGTCTACTGAGCAAGCCCTTAAAGTTTTCGGAAACCTGTCCCTTACACCATGTATGTAAAACAGTCTAATGACTGACAGACAACACACAACTTAACCAAAATAATCAAACTCAAAATGTTTTTTATTTAAGTAGATGTTTTGCACATACTTTTAAATCGTCCTTTTTTTCTACCTAGTACAAAGTTCCTACCACGCGGAACTTGTACACTCAACGTTTCGGGAATTTTCTTAGTGGGTGTAGAAGAGCACTACTATAGCAAAATATTTCTTCACATACCTTTGGGTGTTGTTAGTATAGGAAATTAAATTTCCAAGAGGTATCGACCTATCGAATCAATTTAGTTTGTCCTGAAATATAACATAAACCAAATACAGGATACTTTTTTCTGGAAAAATTTAATTTCTGAGAAATCTGTAAACAAAACCCTCACCATACTCTTAAATAACAGCATACACCTACGATATGTACGTACATGGACTATATGTTGTGAAAAATAGGTTTTAGTGAAATAAAATAACTAATAAAATTTTGGGATATACGATATTATGAAGAGGAATTGCAACAAACAACGTTTTCCGTGCCCCAGTCAGAAGTCAAAATCAAAATCTTTTTTTTTTTTTACGTAGGTAAGTTCATTAAGCATTTTTATTAAGTCATATCATTTTACTGGAGAAATAATCCAAATGTCATAGCAGGAGTAAAAAGTAGGATAATAATGTTTTAATGGGTCTTAATAATGTTTTATTTTGTAGATATGTGTGTATGTCTATTTTCTGAACCCGTAGCCTAACCAGCTCGATGAATTCCGAAGTACAAGATTTTGTTAGATTCCTCTAAATGTACTGAGTGTCAAAGGATTTAGCTCAGTTTTTTTGGAACTATACTTAACTACTTTTTTCTTATTCTATACAAATTAATTCAACGATCGATGACTCGTGGAGTACACAAACATCATAAAACGAAAACTTCCCGGCAGTGAACATGTTAAAAAACAGAGTTCAAAAATAGCTTCTCTCTTAGCAGCACTCACACGCATTAGTATATCGTTAAACGCGGGCTATAACGCTGTGAAAACGTTTTATAACTAAGCACTTATTGTTGAACGAGTTACAACAAATGAAACATGTTAATTTGAATCGGTATTTAATTTTGTTTTGTTAAGAGGTCATACAGAGATTTTGCTTTTTTGAGAGGTTCGTTCGTTCGTACAATTGTAATTTGTCAAAAAGATAATATGATTTTCAAAATTCAGTAGGGAAAGTACAATAATGATAAAAGAGGAATTCAAAATGAGGAGACGGAAGAAGGATAAGAAATGCGTTCGTTTCAATATCAGCTCTATGGTAAGTACCTTAAAATAGATAATATAATAATATAAACGTGAGTAGATATAATATTATTATAATATTTTTATTGATGTTTGAATGGGAAGTGCATTTCTATAGACTTTTTTTAATTTCAGGCAAAGTGCCACAAAAAACAGAATGTCCTAATATCAGTAAAACGTCAGATATCTTAAGGGTTGTTACCCCTTTCGGCAATTCATGAAAAATTGACAACACATGTTTATGATTCTAAATAAAATTCGTACTTATTGCCATAAAGTTATAATAACATTGGTAAAACTACAGTGATAATTAGAATGGTAGTTAACGAGATAATTAACATAAAATGCTAACCCTCGCGCTTCTGAGGGCTTCTAAGACTTCCATACAATGTTATCAAATCATATTGTACCTTTTTTGTAGGGTTAAATAACAATATTTTTTTATACAGTTAATAGATC
Organism: Coleophora deauratella; assembly: GCA_958295455.1. Classification (NCBI taxonomy): domain Eukaryota; kingdom Metazoa; phylum Arthropoda; class Insecta; order Lepidoptera; family Coleophoridae; genus Coleophora; species Coleophora deauratella. Next base: position 11,032,283 of record OY282402.1, read on the forward strand.
AAAAATACCTATGTAAAAAAATAGTTGTTTGGACTCCACGAATCTGCTATGAAGTTGCTTTTCAGATCCGATCACAGAAGCTTTGTTAACAAATAAAGTTTATCAGTTTACCAAAACAAAGCAATTTGCCATAATTTCTGTGACATTACTGAAATTTCAAAGCGTTCACAGGCTTAACTGAATTTGAGATTCAATATCTCATTTAAACAAAGCTAGTAGCTACGGATAATGCTGAAATTTAATTGGACTGTGGATTAGTCAGCGCGGCCAGTATGATATAAAATCCCGTTAAAATTCTCTCTGCACGATCAATTATGATAAAACAAACAAAATTACCTTCTCACAAAATATAGGGTCCTTATAAAATACCTGAAAAAAAACCATTGCTTGTAATCGTAACACTGAACAACTTCCTTCAAAGACAATCAATAGAACCTCAATTCGCAAAAAAAATTTTTGGACTTCTCATACAAAGTTCGATATCAATACGAACTAGTCATGAATCCTAATAAAATTTTGTTGTACAATTTTAATAAAATTAAGACCATTTTCTTTTTGCAAATTAGCATTAATGATTAAAACATTTAATTAAATCCATAATTTTACAAAACCGATAGAGTGGTATTTCCAATGATAACAATAATCTGTTATAATAAAAACACAAGCCAGTGTAGTTTTCTTTTAAAAAAACGTTCATAATTTATTTATCTGTCTTCTGTATGTTTATTTTAAAATGTTAGTGTTTGGTCGGTTTCTCTGTTTATGCGATGAAATGTTAATCCTCGTTTGCATGTTATAAAAATAGTTATAAAATATAAATCTGCTCATAGAAGTGGGTCGTTGGAACCATTTCCTTTATTGCTAGCAAGAAACTGTAGAATACTTAAACGTGGGCTTCTAATCACGAAACTGAACAACTTTTGAACAATAACTTTGCTAAAAATCGCAAAAAGAAATGAACACTTCGTACAAACTGTTTAGCCTATTAAATGATTCTCTACGGAAAATGTTCGTTTGGAATTTCAGTGAAATTTGCAAAAATAACTATAGAGCAAAAATCAATGAATTAAACAAGCTCTGTGATGACCAGAATTGTTTGCTCTGAGTCTGGGTGTATAATATCTATATATGTATGTATTTAAATGTATATGTGTATGTGTCGCAGTAAGATAGTAAAAGCCGTAATATAGTTATATCCCTAGGGATATAACTATAATACGGGCATGATCTAGTAATATAACTATCTTCCTAAACTAATCTAGTAATAAAAGTATATTTTCTTTAATTTGCACAACTGGCACTAATTTTAAATAAAACGCTCCAATAAAATAAGTTTTTTATTACGAAAATCTCACAAACAAAGCAAACAAACTATGTTATAAGTAGTACCCCGGTTAGTGACGCCGTCCTTCTAAGCAGAGGTTCTCGGATTCAAATCCTGGCCAGTGCATCAATGAGTTTTTCGAAACTTACGTGCATTTTCATACCGACTGCTTCAATGGTGAAGGGTAACATCGTAAGGAAACCTGCACATCTGATTTCTAGTTGTGTATGATGGTCGCGTTGCACACGTCCGTAGCGTAGGTGTAAATCTTAATTGCCCTACACGTGACCGAGGGTGATGCTAAGTGCAAAACCAGGCAACCTCTGCCTATACTCTGTGGATAGGACGGTTAAATTGTGCCACACGATGAGAAAAAGAAGATAAGTAATATTTAAAATAATAAAAATTAATAAAACAATCTGTTTTTATACTTTAGTATAGAATCAACAAATTATGATAGTAAAAAGTAAGGAAATTATTAAAATCTTGTACATAATATTGAAGTACCTACCTAATCAAGTAGTATAATCTTCTTTCAATCCTTAAGACAACTATTTCACTAGACTAATCTAGTGATATAATTATATTACTACTGAATTACCGTATTATAGTCATATCCATAGTAAGATAGTTATAAACATCTTACGTATTACTATGTTACGGCATATAATTATATCCCTAGGGATATAACTATATCACGGCTTTAACTATCTTACTGCGACATATGTATATCAGTCTCTGGTTTCCAAGATACAGGGAATCCTAATTTGGGGCCAGATGACCGTGTGTGATTTGTCCCGGATATAAGCCACGCAATACACACCTTCTAAAACACCTGAAAAATATTACCAGTGGCTTCTACTCATGAAATCTGAACAACTTTCCCCAAAGAAACTATTCTTAACTCGCAAAAACAAAAAAATTGCAAAATTTTCGGATCACTTGTTCATTATAGTATGAGGAGTCTAAAATGTTTTTTTTTGTGAATTGAGTATGTATATGTTTCTTGAAGAAAGTTGTTCAGTTTCATCTGTAGCAACCGTGGTTATTTAAATTTAAATAGGGTCCTTATAAAAAACCTGAATTTTTTATAAGGACCCTATACAGCAGCCGAGTCGCTGCAGTGTTTTATTTTTATTTTTTTATTCACAATTGGTAAGCCCTTGGCATCATCTCACCTAATGGTAAATGATGATGATGCTGAAGATGGAAGCGGGCTTACCAAGATTCCCCAACGCAATGGGAAACTGGCTATCTTAACTGCATGCCAGAAAACATTGATGCTATTAAGTATTAACATTGATGTTTGGTGGCAAGACTTAAATAAGGTGGCGGTAGTTAGCCAGGCGGGCTCAGAAAATGCTATCGATATGGACCACCAAAAAACCCGAGTCCTACAAAATTAGACCACGCCGAGATTCGAACCCGCGAGTTCCGCGACCTCCTGATGTAAAGCAAAGCAGTTAAAAAGTGTCAGTGTACATGGATTACATCATATTTTTCCCATTTATCAACAATTCGTATAGGTTGATGAGAACAACTGACAGAAGGCGGCTTACGTAGGGGCAGCTCCATAAATCAAGGGGATTCGCCATCTTTACGGCAGCGGTTCTTGTGTCACGTGCCCCATTCTTCGTCGCCATGCATTGTGGTGAGAACCACCATATGTCATGATTGTTACAAATGATAACTTGTATGAAATGAACTTATATCTTAAATCTTTTCTCTAGCTTAGGTAGGACTTTATTTAACTTAGTACCTAAATAATCCGCGACAGGTTAAACTCGACGTTTTATTTTCTTGAAGGCAGGTTAACTTTAAACCATAGAAAATAATTTTAAAAGAACTTTTAATTTTAATTTGGTATGTTTCCAAATCTATTAACTGATTTGGTGAATTAAATTTCAAAGAATCTAGACAAATTTTTTGTATTTTCCACTTTTTTTCGCAATTCCCATGATTATGATATTCTGGTACACATGTATTTAATGGGAGTAAAATTATATACTTGTAATCTAAACTGGAAGCGGTCGTGGCTCAGTGCGGCTTGCGTGATCGCGTCGATCATGCAGGTTAACTGACTACAGACACGGTAATAACCTCGATGGGTTTGACTGTTAGTGGCATTTATCTCGACCGTTTTCGTGCTTCACAAGGCACGTTAAGCCGTTGGTGCCGGCTGCTATCGCTAGATGGCAGTCGTTTAGACATGTGGGAGGCCTTATAGGTGGCTTGAAAACTTCTGACACTGGGGTTAGCCACTAGCCCCACAACCTCCACCAATCCGGACTTGGTCCCCGTGTGTGGAGTATGGTCTAACCTTCCCGAGTTATGGGAAGAGAGACCCGTGCCCCTGCAGTGGGAACGTAATGGGTTGATAACAAACTAAACTAACTAAATATGTTTACTCTTGATTAATACGATAATAATACACAATTATATTTGTATCCAGTCTACATTAATTCAATAATTTAGATCATTGAATTATTCTAAGTTTTCGTCACATTTCGTGCAACCACCTGTTGAGCTGGTGACGTAGATAATAATGAGATAGGTATTTGCATACCGCTCCATAGCACACTGTCCGTGTTTGCCTTACACCTTACACCCCACAAACGCCATCACTTATCGGTGGGCAAGTCCCCACACCACAGCGTCGCCACCATCAGTTTATTTCGCGTTCAATGAGGGTTACACGTTTAGAACTTTTCGTGTGTCGTCAATTATCCAAAATACCTGCGACCTTGATATTTAATTGATAATTTGGTTTATGGTCTGTTACTATGGGTTCACTTGAACATACCTATGTACCTACTCTTATTGTTTAATATTCTCCAACAAAACTTTGTTTGTTTTTCTTTTTGACCAGAATAATGTCTAGCATTGGTGACCGAGAAAAAGAATCGGACAATAATACCTAAAGAATAATACCTATTATCGTATATAACAAGTCATCACCATAGACCGCGTTCTTATCAATATAATCATCAGTTAACTTCCAATAAATTGTGGTGTCATCTAAGTAAGCAAGTATGCCGGGCAGATACAGGAAACTCAATGTTAAAGTGAGTATTTATATTTAAGGCAATGACAAATACACGAAAATATCTCATTCACGGGGGCCAGTCTCTTAAAAAACGTATATCCTAATAAAAACTGTCAGTATTGCTATGTGCAATGATATTTGGATTTTTTGAGAATTATATTTAAAAATAATATTATTATAAATGGCGTATTCAGAATTAAAAAACGAAAAAAGACCTCTAATCTTAACTAAATTTTTTCAAGGTCTTTTTATGAACTTTATGTATAAAAATATCGATATTTTTAATATTATCGAATTCATTTCGATAAAATAAAAATAACTATTAAACACTTTATTATTATTTATTTATTGAGCAGATTCCCAGATTCTACAGTGATTCATATTGGTTAGTAGTAAGACTTAAGTCTATGTTAGTATATTGCATAAAAAACCAATTATTAAATTTTGCCATAAATAAATAAATTTCATTACAATATTAAGAGTAGGCACTAATAAATTGGGAATACACAATACAGCAATTTACATTATAATAATATACTCTCCGACACCGTTTAGGAGCCTTGCCCAGTGCTTCACGACATGCGAGTTCACGACTTTAAAGTGAGGATAAAATAACAAAACGCGTACAGAAATATCGCTATCTCCAGCAGTGGACGTCTTTCGGCTGATGACGATGATTTTGAATATCACTATTATACTTTTGAAACAAAAATGAATTAAAAAAAATAGATTTAATGTTACACTTATTTATACTTAGGTATCTATTCTAGTAACTGATATGGTATTCTCCTGAGATTGGATGTTTTTTTTTAATATATACCTACTGAGGACTGCCTTAGTTATGCTAAAAGGATGACTTACAGAAGAATATGCTCGATTCCATATTCCAGATGATGAATCGTGGCTCCCGTGAGGAGCTGCTGGGAAGCTCTCAGGAGGCCCTCAGGAACAGCCAGAATGACCTGCGCTTCGTCAGCCAAGAACGACCCCTTACGAGGGAGGAGAAGACATATCTCTTACATGCCGATAGAGGGGATTATACTACTGTGAAACGGTAAGTTAAAGTTTTTTTTGGGGGGGCTTCGTTAGTAATGGTTGCAACCCGTTTAGGAGAATGTAAGTAATATACAAAAACAATGGAGTCTCCGTTATGTCACAGTATATCTCTTATTTATGAGTACTATTATAGAGTATGGACATAAGACAGTTTCTGTCCTCTCTAAATGTGACCTATCCCACTGCGGGTAAGATCCTATAACGCGACATTTTCTTAGAGTATGAGGTGTCTGGTAAAGAAGGTGCAAGGAGACCTGAAAATGTGGCAGTCTCCTGCAGCCACCCAAGCTCCACACGTATCATCTTCTCGTTCTTGTTGATAAGGAACCCATACTGTATTCTGAAAAAAAATACGGCTTCCCATACAAATCCTAATCAGGTCACTGATTTGTATGAAAAGTGTTTTTTTTTTGAGAATTCATTATATGGTTCTTAGGAACAGTTGCTCAGTATGATGTATATGTCATACACACCCGTTTTAGTTTCCGGAAGAAGTTTTTCTGCACCCTGTACTTTGCGATGTTTGTAAGCCACAGAGCAGTTTAAAAAAAGATATTGATAGGTACTTTAAATATTTGTACTACTTTCCAATCGGATTCCGCGGCCCGCGTTGCTAAGTATCAGCCTATCACCGGGAATCACTACAAAAGTCGGCCTTTGGCTTAACTAATCCTATTTATTACCGAAACTTGGTGAAACTACATATGTCTGTGTGTGTCATCACGCGCTCTAGCCAATCGTAGATTTGTTGCACGTACGAAATACGAGTGTCTCAATCTGTTTTTGTCGATACAACTTCCTGAAGTGCGTGTCCTACTTTCCGTCTACCTGGATTGGATACTACTATATAGTATAGGTTATATAGGTATACATAAGGTGACTTTTTATTCAAGAGGCAAATGGTGTACCATCAGCCGAAAGCAGTAGCGTAGCAAGGCGTGGGCGAATTGGGCCCTCGCCCACGGCCTCGCGCTCAAGGGGGCCTCGCGCGAGGCCCCCTACATAAAATGCTAACGTAAGGGGGTCACATTATTACATAAAATCATGTAATTAAAGAGGTCGTGCGCGAGGCCCTTTCAGTGCTTTATGTGAGTACGGCTAAAAATAAAAATAGCAAAACTGTATACAATCAAGTAATAACCATAAAAACATTTGAAATCCAATCGTTCCATTTTATTTATAAAGGGATACTATTTTGACATTACAAATAGCGTCGCGCGAGGCCCCTGTGAGTATGAAGTATAGCTAAAAAGTAACTGTAATAACCTATACTCTATGAATAAAACCGCGATGGCTATCATAGCGGGGTCTCACTCGAGGCCCACTACTAGGGTGCTGACTGCTGACTTACCTTAAGGTTAAACGTCAGTGCTCCCTGGTTGAAAAATCTGTTAGATGGCGTTAATTTAACTATAACTTTAATTGTGTGTATTTGTGTAGTTTTGAGCCAGGTTTTGTATGAAATAGGGTGATAGACGTTTAACCTTAAGGTGTATTTTTACATTAAATTAGATCACGCGCAAGCCCCCTTGAGTGTATTAGTGTAAATATAGTTAAGTAAGCATAGCTAAAAAAATACTGTAACAAAATAAAATATATTCAACCAAAACTACCGATAAACCGCGGAAATACAGTTGTTTCTTCGACTGCGAGCTAATAAGTGGGAATGTTTTTAAAGTAAAATTGGCTCCGCGTGAGGCCGCTCTTAGTGCTGACCTGAGTATTAAAAAAAATTAAAAACTATTTGAGGAATAGCATCTCTCTGCTTTAGCAATACAGGATGTTAACAAAAGTGTGTTTTAAATTTTTAGAGGTTACTCAGAATCAAGTATAGAATACAGGAAAAATATTGAAAAAATCCGCTCACAATTTTTTTAGTGTATTGTCAATCAAAGCAGAGTTGGCTTCAAAAATCTACTACATGTCTATAAGGATATAATACAGGACTTTAGCAAAGCGAAGACCCGAAAGCCATTGAATGAATGAATGAATGAAAACACTTTATTGCACAACATTAAGAGGAAAATATTAACAATATACATGATAAGACAGTTATACATGTAGGCGGTCTTATAGACAACCTTTGGGTGGAGTAAATCGCGTAATAACATATTTGAGGGGTGGTGCGCGATAAAAAAAAGAAAACAATGAAAAAAATAAATGTTATTTTATAACAATGAAAACTAAATACTAAACTTAAGAAACTACTCATATATACTTATTACTACATAAATACATACAAACATAAATACTTACATACATACATTATATATAACATATACTACAATCTACAATGTGATACTTGATAACCAAATATGTACAACCAAAGACAACCAGCTTTAATTGACAGCGTAAATAACCAGATAGTTAAAAAGTGCGCTTTCACTTGCGACTTGAAGATATTGAGAGAAGGAGAACGTTATACATGTAGGCGGTCTTATAGATTCAGGAAGAGAGTTCCACAGTCGGATAGAACGGATAGTGAAAGAATTAGAAAGAATAGAAATTTGTGGACTGAGCCATTATTTTTGTAAAATGATTAATATTTTCCAATACATTCCCACAGATTCCTTCCCGAGCTGCTGTTTATTCTCAGTTAATTTGTTGTGCGTTTTTTATTCCGTTTGTTTTGTGTAATTTTCAGTATCGGGCTTGATGAATTAGGTACGAAGTGAAAAAATATCTATCTATCTATCAGCCGAAAGACGTCCACTGCTGGACAAAGGCCTCCCCCAAGGATTTCCACACCGACCGGTCCTGTGCGGCTCGCATCCAGCGGCTTCCTGCAACCTTTACCAGGTCGTCGGTCCACCGAATCGGGGGCCTGCCCACACTGCGCCTTCCGGTGCGCGGTCGCCATTCGAGAACTTTACTGCCCCAACGGCCATCTGTTCTACGAGATATGTGCCCTGCCCACTGCCACTTAAGTCTAGCGATTCTGAGAGCTATGTCGGTAACTTTAGTTCTCCTACGTATCTCCTCATTTCTGATTCGATCACGTAGGGAAACACCAAGCATAGCACGCTCCATCGCCCTTTGGGTGACTTTGAGCCTTCTTATAAGGCCCATAGTAAGCGACCATGTCTCGGATCCATATGTCATCACTGGCAACACACACTGGTCAAAGACTTTAGTCTTGAGGGACTGCGGTATTTTGGACGTAAAGATATTGCGAAGCTTCCCGAACGCTGCCCAGCCGAGTTGGATTCGACGATTGATCTCTTTCTCGAAGTTGGACCTATCTAACTGAACTGTTTGTCCCAGGTATACATATTCGTCAACAACTTCGAGTGTAGAGTTTCCAACCCTCAGAGGAGTGGGTGTAACACGGACGTTTGACATGATTTTCGTCTTATCCATGTTCATTTTAAGACCCACTTGTTGGGAGACTCTACTAAGTCCTTCGGGCATTGCGCCTAGGTCTTCCAAGGTCTCAGCCATGATCACGATATCGTCAGCAAATCGAAGGTGAGTGATGTACTCGCCATTGATGTTAATGCCGAGTCCTCTCCAGTCCAGAAGCTTGAAAACGTCTTCCAGTGCAGCGGTGAACAGTTTCGGAGATATAACGTCTCCCTGTCTCACCCCACGCTGCAGCAAAAAATATATTTTTGCGTAATAAATTATAGAAGTAATTAAATGGTATGCCGTTATTTAATTTGGTTAGCAACAAAAATCTGCTAATTAATCATTGAGACAAACAAATAAAAATCTTGCTGCAACCCTTGGTCTGCAAAAAAAAGTTAAATTGTCAGCAATTTAAGTAGTATGCAGTCAGCTTGTAATATTATGTGTCTGCTCAATAAACACTCGCGATGTTAAATAATTACTCGGTTAGCAAGATTTTATAATTATAATGTTTTATCTGCTAACCAATTGGTTAGCAGATAAAACATGACCATAAAATAATAATAATATATATCGTATATAGGCAGTTTATCTGATAGGTACGCATATTTAACAAACGGTAACTTATATGAATAATTAGGTTGCGTTTGTATTGAAAAAAAAAACAGGATTTTTCGTTGAAGTGGGCGGAGCAAAATGCTGACCCGTGACACGAGCGGTACGTGGCTTGCGAAGCACGGAAATGTTCGAGATAAATGCCACTAACAGTCAAACCCATCCAGGTTATAACTGTGTCTGTAGTCAGTCAACCTACATGATCGTCGCACCACGCAAGCCACGCATTATAACCTTACAAAGGTAGTAATAATCACTGCTTCGGGTGCAACTCTTAGGCACTGAAAAAAATATATAGTGGCGCCCATTTTGTACTTGACAAGTAAAGTTCATTTAATTAAATAATTTCTGCTAACAGTCTCAGTGCTTACCATTTGATTAAATGTGGTTCACCCAATGCAGCCAAAATATGTAATTGTTGTCCAAAAGAATTTCGAGTAGTCCAGTATGACATTAACTGCTAATCGAATCTGAAATGTATGCTGGCCATAAGTTGCTGACGAACTAGTTATTTTGTCTGACCGAATATATTTTTTTGCTCACAAAATTACGAATATTTTGCTAACCGTTTAAATGATACCCATAAAATTATTCGACACACATTTAAATTTTTAACACTGGAAATAAAACCGTGAAATGACTGACCATCTTATCATACCTATGTAAAAATTTCTGAAAGATAGGGGGGCCTCGCTGTGCGATTTCGCCCACGCCTAGATTACACCTTGCTACGCCACTGGCCGAAAGACGTCCACTGCTGGACAAAGGCCTCCCCAAGGATTTCCACACCGACCGGTCCTGTGCGGCTCGCATCCAGAATTAGAATTCGTTTTTCATTAATGGTATATACCACTCACAAAACTGATAAAGTTTCCCCAAGGATCCTATATGATCGGAGTAAAAATAAATATAATCTTCCATACAAATTATCACCAACTGTCGACTGTCTTGGTGGTCAGCGTTCCCTGACTGCAGATTTTTTTTATGTGATAGGTGGCAAACGAGCAGAAGAATCACCTGATGGTAAGCGATTACCGCCACCCATAGACACCCGCAACACCAGAGGAGTCACAAGTGCGTTGCCGACCTTTGAAATGGGATAGGGGATAGGGGAATTGGGGGTGAGGGGAGGTTGGGCATCCGGTACCCTCACTCACTCGGCGAAACACAACGCAAGCGTTGCTTCACGCCGGTTTTATGTGAGGCCGTTGTATCACTCCGATCGAGCCGGCCCATTCGTGCCGAAGCATGGCTCTCCCACGGTTTGAAAATGTGAAATGTGAGGTGATCCGTGGGTCATGAGTTCGTGAGCAAACATTTCTATGATGAACAGATTTTTTTGCGGTGTCTGGGGTGTGTTATATCTATACATGTATTTAATTAAATGTATATATATTATTCTCGCCTGTAAAGATATAATATGTTTTTGGAATAAATAAATAATACTCTGACAATAATACTCTGACAATATATGTATATCAGTCTCTGCTCCCCATAATACAAGGAATCCCAGTTTGGAGCCAGACGACTGTGTGTAATTTATCAAGGATTAGTCGATATGCAAATTTTGTATGGAAAATCCACCGATTGAATGGTTTTTTTTTATCAAGGAAAGTTGTTCAATTACATGGGTTGGGTAGCATCTACATTGCCACTTGTCGGCGAATTAAAACTTCCCCTGTATAGTATAAAATAAGAGAGTTCCTTTACTTTCAGTACGTCGCCTATAAACTGAACCTGGAGGGAATATTCTTGATAACACGTCATATGGACTGCATACATGCACCTATACGTACAGTCTTTTAAAAAATCGACAACGCTGAAAACGTTAAAAAACCGACTTCAATCATAACAACTACAATTTTGCGATGTTTTTTGGTTTTGTTGATTTTTTCAAAAAGTGCTGAGTCAAATTTGACAAAAAGTATTACCTACCAAACAAAAAAAGAATCATCAAAATCGATTCATAATTGGCGAAGTAATCGCGTAACATACATAAAAAAAAACAACATACAGTCGAATTGAGAACCTCCTCCTATTTTGAAGTCGGTTATAAAATCTTTTATTAGCTTGACTTGTAACTTATTATTCTTATCGTGTAGCACAATTTATCCGAGCTATCACAGGGGACAGACGAGAAGGCGGTTGCCTGGTTGCACTGAGCATCACCCGCGGTCACGTGTAGGGCATTAATATTTACACCTACGGACGTGTGCAACGCGACCTGTAACTGACTTAAGTACTATGATATAAGTTAAAATTGCAAAAAAATATACAGCTGTACTATATACTTACTTACTGCCCTGATAAGAAAGGAGGCCGCAAAGTATATGGAATTTCCGTATACTTTGACATAGACATAGACATAGACGTAGGCATAGGCATAGGCATAGGCGCAGGCGCAGGCGCAAACGCAGACCTAGACGTAGACGTAGACGCAGACGTAGACGTAGACGTAGACGTAGACGTAGACATAGACATAGACAACATTTATTTTGCCTTCTTTCTTATTAGCGCAGAATACGACTTTACTATTGTAAAATCGAAAAAATATTAAGTTTTAAATTTTCGCCTCCGTAGCAGTAATTTTACTGTGTAGTCCGACTATCCGTTATTGAAATAATTGCCGAACTTTTTTCGGTTTTAAGGTTTTGCCGCGCTATTGTAGTATGATAAAAGTAGGATATATCCCAGCCTATCTCTTTTACATAATGTTTCTGAATGTTCTATGAGTGGGAGAAACTTTATTCGTTTCGTCCCTGTTAACCGTAGTTTCATGAAACTGAACAACATTTCTCAAGAAACCTATACAATCTGACCAAAAATAAAGTTGGACTCTCCATACAAAATTGGCTAATTAAAGTTATTAATTTGTATGAATATAAATTTTTTTTTGCTCCAATTGCATGGGTACCTAGAGGAAAGTTGTTCAGTTTCTCGAGCAAACGCCGTAGCTGAAGTTCAACCGATAATTGTTTTTTTCTGTATTTCTTCTGCAGTCTGATCGACCAATTCTCTTCAAACCCTGACATCCTAGACATCAACTGTGTGGACCCCCTCAACCGGTCAGCCCTCATTGCTGCCATCGAGAATGAGAACATTGAGCTGATAAAACTACTGCTGACTTCTGGAATCAAAGTCAAGGTACGCAAAATATTACAAAAAGTTTTTTTTATCATAAAAAAACTTTCCCAAAGGAAGTAATACTTAATCATAGCTATAAAACATGCGTATAAAAGCCAGCACTTCTATATTTCTATATTCTATAAATCTTTTTACTGTTTTAATCTGTTAACTAATGATTAAACCGGAGACCCAACCTCCCCCCCCCCCAATTCCCTCCATCCCCCCATCCCATTTCAAAGGTCGTCAACGCACTTGTGACTCCTTTGGTGTTGCGGGTGTCTATGGGCGGCGTTAATCGCTTACCATCAGGTGATCCGTCTGCTCGTTTGCCACCTATCACATAAAAAAAAAGTTTCCCAACTAAAGTAACTAATACATAAAAGTAACTTTAAAAAAGAAATGCGAGTAAAACCTAGCACTGATTACCAAGAAATTTAAAACTTTTTACTGTTTTCATCTATATCCATAGTTAATTTAAATAAGTGAACTCTTTCCTCTAAACCTCTGAAAGATTTACATTGAAGAGTATTATGTATTATTGCTGTAAAAGTGAATATTTTATACTGTAATAAATAAAATAGTAGAGTAGAAATAGAGCCTTGAGGAAAATCTTTAGATGTATTTACTACACTGAACACTGAACAACTTTCCCAAAGCTACCCATAGTGTAACAGATATTTATGAAGAGCAACATTTTCACATTGTAAACTGTAAAGGAATGTGTGTTTTTTAGAAACTGGTGGAACCGGCTTTCTTCGTGAAAGCTATTCAGTTTTGTAGTAAAAGTTCAGTTGGAATGTTGCCTGTAAGTTTAAGGTCGCATGTCAGGTCTACAAGTTTAAAATCTATTGAATGAATCTCGTGTCGTATGAAGCTCTAAAAGCAAAATTCTACTTGTCTTATCTATCCTGGGATACTGGGATTGAAAGCAGGTGCAAATCTCTCCCAAAGGTGAAGTGAAGTAATACTTTAAACTGGGTTTCTATAAAGGGCCATCCATACATTACTCCACACGTTAAGGGGGAGGGAGGGGGTCCACGAAGTGTGACATTGTGTGACAAGGAGTGGGAAAAGTCATAAACTTTGTGGCGTCACATAATAAATAATGAAAAAATTGACCACGCTGAATACGTTAAAAACAACCGACTTCAATCACAACAACTCCAATTTTTTTATGTTTTTGTTGATTTTCTCAAAAATCGCTGAATCGATTTCGATAAAATTTATATGGGACCACCTGTGAAGTATACCCTTTTAAACAAAAAAAGAATTTTTGTTTGAAACCGACGAATTGAGAACCTCCTGATTTTTTGAAGTCGGTTAAAAATATATATAATATTGGAATTTCTGTTTTCATTTATTCAATTCTGGGCGAAAATTTGCAAAATATGTGACGTCACACCAGGGAGAAGGTGGTCCCACAAATGCGACCATCTGTGACAAGGACGGGGAGAGGTCAAAAAATCATGAAATTCGTGTGACATAATTTATGGATGGCCATAATAAATATTATTATAATTATTTATTTAATATCAAGTTACAAAGACTCAATGAAGAAACATGAAGTGCACAACGATTAAGAATAAAGGGACAGTTTAGCCGGTTTTTTTTTACATACCTACTTATACAGGGTGTATCAGAAAGGTGTGATAATACTTCAAGGTTGGCTTTTACCCATCAAACTGAACAAGTTTTGTTCTACAACTTTGTTGAAATTGCAAAATTTTTTTTGGACTTTTCATACAAATCGATCAGCTGGCGAACCAAGTTTGTGTGAAAAGTCCGAAAATTTCTTTGCGATTTCAACAAAGTTGTAGAACAAAAGTTGTTCAGTTTGATGGGTAAAAGCCAACCTTGAAGTATTACCACACCTTTCTGTTACACCCTGTATGAATTGAATTCATGAAATTTACTTTCTACGGGAGATACTTTCATGTACGCAGATGACGTTGCAGTCATCGTACAGGCCCCGTCTCTTCCTGCTTTAGAAAAAGCCCTTAATGACACTACTGTGAGCGTTTCGGCGTGGTTCAAGGCCAATGGGTTAGTCCTCAATTTAAAGAAGACTCACATCATGAACTTTGATCTGTCAGGGAGACCTCAAAAACCCCTGATAGTGTTCACAAATGAGGTGCAGATCGAGCAGGTTCAAACCACAACTTTCTTGGGGTACGAGATTGACCGAGGCCTAAAATGGACGTCCCATATTGACAAAGTCTGCGGAAAACTTTCTGGGGCGTGCTTTGCGCTAAAAAGGCTGTCGCGAGTGGTACCTCGAGAGACGGTGCGCGCCTGCTACTTCGCCACAGTGCACTCGCTGCTGCAGTACGGCGCCGAGCTGTGGGGGTGTGCGGCCGAGTGGGAGCGTGCCTTTATTTTGCAAAAACGTGCTGTTCGGACCATTGTACGCATCCCACAGGACGAGACCGCGAAACCTCACTTTAAGTCACTGGGCATCCTTACCTTTGAAATGAAATGAAATGAAATGAAATGAAATGAAATGAAATGAAAATATTTTATTCGAAGTAGGTAGCAGTGTACACTTTTCGAACGTCATTCTTTTATCTACCTAATACGAGGTTCCTACCACTCGGAACTCGTATACCCACCGTTTCGGGAAGTGTTTGCGGAGTGAGAAGAAACGGCGGGCCCTAAAGAAACTCCCTCCAACACATTTTTTTTTTAAGTCTTATATTCTATTACATCTTAATGCTAGATCAATAAATGAATTCTACAATGTCATGTCTGTAAATAAAATATACAAAAATAAGAATAAAGAAAGGATTCAAAAGAGATAAAAGTAAAAATTGTTTGTAGCTAATGACTAACAAATTCCAAAAAACCAATGACAAGAGCAGGCCAGTTCACACGGACAGCACCCGATCACGAGTATAACGCGAGAGTCAGCCATCGCTCCCCTCAACCATATTTGAGGGAAGGGAACGACCCGGCTCCCGATACGCCACCATCCGTCCTTACCCTCCATCGTTATTTTTCAAATGGCGATGAGTGTGCGAAGAAATCTCAACACGTACCCGAGATATAAGGATGCCCATGACTTTAACACTAGGGGCGCTGGGAAGCTGAAACCTGTGCCACATCGACTTACGAAATCTGAAAAGACGACGCATATTATGGAACCTAAGATTTATAATAAACTGCCCTATAATATTACAGCGGCTCCAAGTGAGCGATTGTTTAAGGGCAAGTTGAAGCGCTGGTTAGTGGACCAGACATTTTACAAAGTCGGTGAACTATTTATAGATGCGACTACTAATTAATTTTTTATATATAAATTGTGATATATTTTTAATTAATTTATTATTTAAATTGTGACATATTTTTAATTAATTTATTGTTTATAAATTTTGACATATTTTAATCATATTATATTGACATTGCTTTTTTCTTTAATTGGTTTAAATTATTGAAATTAATTTATGCTACATACTATAAGTATACTTATATCTAATCATAAATGTTGACGTGTAAAATTTACTTTTACCAATAAATTGAATTATGAATTATGAATTTAATAGATCATTTTCTACGACTTTATTACCTGTCCCATACAAAGTTGGATAATAATATAATATTTTTATTTACCAAAAATTTTTACAAGATTACTTATCAACTAGATAGTCGTTAGATAATATAATTATGTATATTAAGTGGATGATTGTCTAAGGGCGCTTTTATTTTTATGCGGATTTGTGCCCGGGCCATGTCCGCATGCGTGCCGCCCGCAACCTATCGTTTCATTACATGTTTTAAGGCCCTTTTATTGTTATGCATGGCACACGCATGCGGGACGTTTTGGAAATGCAGCACGCATGCGGGCCTGGCCCACGTGCGGACAGAAATCCGCATAACAATAAAAGCGCCCTAATTGATGTTTCGAGTTCTGTAGCCACAGGTTGGCAACGGGATCTTACTTAAATACTTAGCCTGCTTTCTGTCTATCTATCTATCTGTTTGTCTTTTAAATAAATAACTATACCTTTTGTTATTTTCAAAGAATATTTGTTATTACAGCGGTCATACTAACAAACAAAAAAAATTTTAAATTAAAATATATAAAAAAGTGCGTTTGAAATATTAAGGGGTTACTCAGAATCAAGTATAGAATTCAGGAAAAATATAATAGTGAATCAAGAATTTGTATGGGAAACTGAAAAAAAAACGAATGGCCTTTTTAAATATTTTTTCTGTATTTTATACTTGTTTTTGAGCCTTAAAATTTCAAACACACTTTTTGAACGCTCTGTATATCTTGCCTAAATACTTAGAAGTAAGCAGAATCAGAATTTATTTATTTGCCTTTGAAATGGGTACATAATAATGGTGTTATAACATTTTACAAGAATCATCAAGCTCAGCTATGAAGTTATAGCATGCAAACATTTAAAATAAGTAGATAACATTTACATTTTTAAGTAGGTATACCTCACTATAGTATGTATGCATAGGATGTATTAAGAAACTCCCTAAACCTAAACTACCTCAGTTTTTCAGTAGTATACGAAACAACTTTTTACAGAATTCTCAAAACTTGCCCTTACTTAAAAATGCTCCACCATACCACCATGCCGCAGAGCAGGAAAACCCAAGCGCTCAAGGCCCCACATTTCAGTTACTTATTTACTTACCTACATCCCTTAAAAAGGTACCACGTTTAACAGTAACAATGATAAATGAAATAAGTACATATAGCCACTGTGGTCTTTAGTTCACGTGTCCTTTCAAATATTCAAAAATATTATTGGTAATTTCAATTTTATGTTTCTCTGGGACAATATTCAAACTATGCCTTTGAATTAAAGTCCTGTCATCAACAGCATGACATTATTTTTGATGACAGTATAATTTGGATTTGTGCGTATATTCGTTCCATTTTTTCTTCCATATTCGACATATGTTGTTTCGTTCCAAACACAAACCATTTCTATCTCGTTTTTTCGCATCCCTTCCACATTTAATTTATTTTTCTATCAATAACAACCCATATCTTCGGGCATGGGTCTATTTCAAGCGGATTTTTCTATATCATAAAATGAGCTCGCATAGGACGGGCATATATGGACACTGAAGAAGGCAATATTGCGAAGCGAAGCAGTATTGCGATAACAACAACGGCCTATATTTTTACTAAAGCATAATTTTTAAGATTGTTGTGGCAAAAGTATGAATGGACCAAATCATAGTGAACTTGGCTCTGTAGTTGTAGATAGTATGAAAAGTCGCAAACAATTATAAACAGGGACCAAATGCATCTAGAACGAATAGCCACTACTAGTCCGGAGAGAGACACACCTTGCATTATTGATCGGACTATGGCCGATCTCACACTGTACTTTTTGGTTGGTTGCTTGTAAACATTGTAAGGTTTTTTTACCAAGAGAAAGAAATAAAGTATTTTCTTATGAAATGAAATGAAATGAAATAAAATAATATTTATTCGAAGTAGGTATCTCTGTACACTTTTCGAACGTCATATTTTTTCTACCTAATACGAAGTTCCTACCACTCGGAACTCGTATACCCAACGTTTCGGGAAGTGTTTGCGGAGAGAAAAGAAACGTCGGACCCTAAAGAAACTCCCTCCAACACATTTTTTTAAATAAAATTCTTATATGCTATTACATAATTCAGGTAAACAACAAGGATATAGTTAGCTTAGTTGCATACTATTTACAAACGAATGTGAAAGGATCAACAAAACATACAAGTACAATGTGTAAACAGGTAATTATTGTGACCAAACACCAATGACAAGAGCAGGCCAGTTCACACGGACAGCACCCGATCACGAGTACGAGTATAACGCGGGAGTCAGCCATCGCTCCCCTCAACCATATTTGAGGGAAGGGAACGACCCGGCTCCCGATACGCCACCATCCGCACGAACATTTAAGCGAGCATATTATAGATAGGCATTCACTTTATTACTTATTCATGTTATAGTCAAATACATAAAAAGTCCACAAATGGTTACCTCTTGGCGTGCTGATGGAAGTGACGGAAAGTCATGATGATGTAAAAAGATGGAAGCGAGATTACCAAGATTCGCCAACGAAATGGGAAACTGTCTGTCTTACATGAAATAATGGGAAAAATCCTCTGACAAAGTTTTCTACCAATGTGTTAAATAAAAAATTGTTGAGCATTTGAGTATAAGGATCTCATATTTATGTGTGTTAACAACCCATATCGTCCCAAGTGCAGGGACACGGGTCTCCTCCCAGCACTTGGCCCCCGTGTGTGGAGTATGGCCTAACCTTCCCAATGTTTGTGAAGAGACCCATATATATATGTCTAATAGTTTAAATACAAACACAACAACTTCTTCTCATAGCACTTCTAAACGACTTTTGTTACACGACTTTTCTGAAATAGAAAATAAAGTTGAAATAAAAAAAACTGGCCGATAAGCTGATCAATTTGTATGAAGAGGCCAAAAGTCTAGATAAAAAACACAGTGAACCTGCCTGGTTTTTCTTATAGGTATGTAAGTGAACTTTCAAAAAGACAACTCCATATTTTCAATCAGAACCATTTTATTGTGATAGGATAAAACAATGGTGTATTCAGATGAGTGTAATGTAAGAAAAGGAAAAAAGTATTTTATATAAAGGGTGTTCGGAAGATAATAATATGAATGTCCAATAAAATAAAATAAACGCTTCTAGGTGACGTCATTTATATGGGTAGGTCAATTATTTTGATCTATGTACCTACTCGTATAAGTGTTAAATCCCACTGATTTACTTAGTAAGTTTCCTTTCTTCTTCTTAAATTGTAGCATATTTTACTGTGCAATCATAAGGGTTACACGGATATTGCCTAGTGTTGCACTTCTAGGGCATTTAGATAGATTTACACCTACGGACGTTCGCAACGCCATCAGTGATCAAATACACATCTAGTGATCAGATGTGCAGGTTTCTTCACGATGTTTTCCTTCACCGTCAAAGCAATAAGTATGAAAATGCACATACGTAAGTTTCGAAAACTCATTAGTGCACTGGCCAGGATTCGAAGCTGAGACCTCTAGTTAGGAGGTCGAAGTCACAACCGTTTAGCCACCGAAGCTTACCTATTACGCTTAAAAATACATAGTGAAGTGCAAACCAATAAGTATCTTACAAATTATAAACTTCAATTTTAGCCTTAACTAGGCAACCGCCCCGAGCTATCTATACCTTGGGATAATAAGATTTTTAAAATGCAATTGGCCTGATGGGGGTTAAAAGTCAAAATCAAAAGTACTGGTTAGCGGTTAGCATTCCTTTCTTTTTCTGCACTATTTTGGAATCATCCTGTGTGTTTTATGATACCTGTGGTCCACGGGGAAATCTGCGCCCCCGGCGGCGGCGAGGCGGCGAGGCAGCGAAGAAGCGAGGCGCGAGGCTGCGCGATCTCGTGATCACCTTATGTCTTTACCTATTTTCATAACTCCCTTACGTCGCGTCGGCAAGTTTTTGTGACTGTCAAGAAATATAGATATTTATTGTACTTTACTTACAGAAGTTATAGTTGGCATCTGTGTCGTGAAAAATCAGTGTCATAGCGCAGAGCCATCAATCAATACATGCATATATTTCTAAAGAAAACGGATTTTTTACGTTGCTCTCTCTTTTTTTCAGTAATGAAATAATGCTTGGAAGTAATTGTTTAGTATAAATATCTGTAGTTTTTTTTAAAAGTGTTATATGGAGTTCAACAAAAAGATATGAAAAACGTAATCTCTACTGATTCATTGGGTTTTTACCCCAAAAGTGGTTTGTAGTCTTGCTAGGTATATAAACAATTTTTAAATACCTATAACATTATTGTAAATAACACTAAACGGTATGTACTTCGATACTTCATCTTTTTCTAAACGAAATTTATTGTAAGAAAAAGAAACGTACTTGAATTAATGGGGTTCGTTTTAACTTAAATTCAATATTTTTTTGCTATTAGCTATTAATATATTTTAGTTATTTTTATTGAAAGTAATATGGTGCTGTGGAAACTACACGTAGTCCGATCACAGGTAGTAAACTATTTTATTTTGATAAAAACCGGTAAACTGAAAACTGATTAGTGTAAAATCAAATACCTACGAATACACACATACCTACTACATTTGACTCACGGGTACCAAATAATAATAAAAATTGCCAAAATAATAATAATTCTTTATTTGCCTTTAACCATGGTTTTAAAAGATGTGCAAAATAATATTAGCTCTCATGTTTAGCTAAAGTAAAAGTAGCATACAAATATTATTAAATCGTAAAATAAAATGTAACAAGAAATCTTACATGAATGTCAATGTTATTTAAAAAATATCGTATTATCTCAGTTGCAAAATTATATTTAAGCAATCGTTCCAAAAAATATTTCAATAAATGTATAATATCAAAGATGTCCTTATTCTACATACATGTTATAAGTCAATAGTATTAAAAAATAAATTATGATTATAATGTCAAATATAAAACAAACATTTATATTATACTTATAATAATTTTTATTTCCACCAGCCATACAGTTTTTCTTAAACATTGCAGCAATTTAAACCTTTAAATTCTTTGGGTACCTTTTGTAGATTTTTACACACATGGCAAGGCAGCTTTTATTATATTTAAGTATAGTAGATTTTGGAGTTAGTCTAAACTCGTTTCGTCTAACTAAGTTGGTAATCAAATTAACCATTCCCTACGAAAAACCCTTTACTTATTACTGTTAATAAAGTACCTTCATACTAAAATACTTAACAAAAATATACGCTCCGTCTAACATTTTAAAAGACAATTAATAGGTATAAGTACTTTACTCGTAACCCTATTATCTAACTAAATTGTCACTGCTAAAGGTAAAACACCGTCGGTTTTTACTTGAATTAACCTAGAACCGCAGGGGCCTCCCACAGATTTAAATGAAATTCAATATTAAACATAAATCTACTATCTTTCCGCCCGCGGCTTTACCCGCGTTGACATCGTTTGTGGTCCTTGACGCGCGCATCATTATATTTTTGTTACTCCCGCCCATAGTTTAATCAACGGGAAATGTGAATAAACAGAAGACTGGCTTGATTTGATTTGGGTTTGATATAATTTATAACTAATTATAATTTAAAAAATAATTTATTATGTAATTTAAATAAAATAGTAACAGACAGAACTACTTAGGTAAGTAGAATTGCATAATTTTTCATATTCATATTCTTTATTTGCATGTCACATTTGCATTTTGTTTATTGTTATCAAATGTTTAAGAACACTTACTTTTTTTGGTTTTTTGATATTTGACTCACTTGACTGGTGTCATAATGCCTATAAAACAGTTGTAGGACCCGATATCTGGGGTATACTGAACGACATTAAATTGTTCTACGATTTTGCTACTTGTCTTTTGTATGAAGGATCCAGCATTTATATTCGCCTGCCAATGTTCATATCCTTTATATACCTATAAGGTCTAACAAAATTAGCTAAAACTATTTAACCGCCTCCGTAGCCTCACTAGCCACTGCTAGTCCGCTCGCTTCATATCATGAGGTCGCGGGTTCAATTCCGGGTCCAAATTTTTAGGACTTGGTTTGGTTGGTGGTAAGGCATTTTCTGAGCCCGCCTGGCTAGCTACCACCATCTTACCTAAGTCTTGCCGCCAAATATCAATGTTAACAGCATTGATGTGTTCCGGCACGATGATAAGACAGCCAGTTCCCTATTGCGTTAGGGAATCTTGGTAAGCTCGCTTCCGCTTCATCCAACTTACCTACCATCAGGTGAAATGATGCCAAGGACTTACCAATTGAGGGTAAAAAGAAACTGGGGCTTTTACTCACCAAATTGAACAACTTTCTCCAAGGAACTCAGTCAATTTTCGAAAAAGGTTTGACTTTTCTTACAAGTCGATCAGCTGATCGGCCAATTCAGTGTGAGAAATCCAAAAAAAATTATATGTTCCTTGGAGAAAGTTGTTCAGATTCATGGCTAGAAGTCCCATTATATTTGTGTTTGAACTTATATCATAATCATCAGCTGAAAGAGGAACACTGTTGGACAAAGGCCTCTCCCCCAAGATTTCCACACAGGATTTCCAGGACCTTATACAATGTAATATAATTGATAGTGCTTACTTTCCTAAAAATATATTCCACTGTATAAAGAACATGTCTCTCAAAATAGGTTTTAAATGGCCGACCGCACTGCCTGCTCGGGAATAATTGCGTTACCCATGCGGCGACCGCGGACAGAGTGTAATTCAGTTACTGAAGGAGTAAACAAGCCAACAAGAGAAGCCTTCATTTGACCATAGTACCTTTTACAGGGACACAAACTCTTGATATAATAATTTTGTACTATCGCCATTATTGTATTAGATATAGCTATTTTACGAATCGGCCCACATGGAATTTATATACAAGTCTTTTGTGGGCACATGACCTGATGTAATTAAACTGTCTATATATACAGGGCGTTACAAAATAGGTGTAGGACTCGTTAACTGGGGATTCTATTCATCTTACTGAACAACTTTTGTTCTACGGCTTTGCTCAAATCACAAAAAAAAATCGGACTCTCCAAACAAACTGATCATCTGTTTTGCCATTTTCGTATGGAGAGTCCAAAATTTTTTTGAGATATAAGCAAAGCCTTAGAACAAAAGTTGTTCAATACGATGAGTAGAAAGTCCCCCGTTAAGGGGTCCTACACCAATTTTGTTACACCCTGTATAAGTAAATTGTAAATAACATTTTATTTAAAAGCTCGAAATAACTAAAAAAACACATAGGTACAATTTTGTTTTTAAAATATGACATAGCTTAAAGTTGACAGTGCAAGCAACAGCGCTACCAGAAGCATAAATGAATAAAAAAGGACTATTTTATTTTTTAATTTGATTTTAAGGATTGGGCTTCGTTATGTTTTATTCCAATAAGTGGAACTATTGTGAGACCAATTCATAATTTGAAATAAATAAATAAATAAATAGTATTTACTTGGGAATAATATGTTAGCTAAAAATTTAAAAAAGAAAATTACACAGTACACAACTTACAGGTGGTCTATTGTATCACGAAATCTATTTATGAAAAAGAAACGAAACACCTTTTTCTAAGGTGTTCGCATTATAAGTACGAAACAACGTCAGCTTTATCTATATCCGGTCGTGTCGTTAAAAATATTGGTCAGAATTTTACCAAACATTGCTTCAGGTAGCTCGGTAGGAAACAGCGTCTTGCGTAAGTTTTAAAATCTGCCCTTTGCCCTCCATATTTATTAGTTAGAGCTATAAAACTATGTGATCAATATTTCCAGGGTGTTTTTTTCAGTCACCCACACTCGCATGCCGCTAAAGTCAACTGAGCAACTGGTATCAGATATCCAAAATGACATATTTTTACTAATTAGCACATAAAATGAAACAGTAGAAAAATTCACTACTTTGAAATTTTAAGTAGATATCGAAACGACTATACTAAATTAATGGGGAAGAAAACTGACAAAGCTCGCTAATATCGCTTGACTCATACTAACTGTCAAAACGTATAGAAAACAATGTTTACGTGAACTAAACATAAGATTATTAAAAAAATGCCGCGTTGTGTGGCGATTGGTTGCAATAATAATGGAAATCAGTAATTTCCTAAAGATTCTCGGATGAAGAAGACGTGAGAAAAGTTACGTTTTCAATTATGTACTTTTCAATTTCGCTTTCAATTGAGAAACAGTCCAAGTCGCATAAATTTTCCATTTAACAATTTTACAGAAAAAAAACTAATTTAAAACACCTCGATAATAAAAAACGCGGAATTAATTGAAAGTTGTTATGAGTCAAGCGTCCGTAGCGCCATCTGCAAATAGCTTTGCGTTTTCTTCCCCATTAATTATTATGATGTTGCTGTAGAACAAATTGTAATTTTTAACATTTGATAATAAGTAACTCAGATAGCAAAAATTAGACATCTACCATATTACGAACTCAGTCTAAAAGAGTTTTTATTTCATACTGCGATAGTAATAACATGTCAAACTAGAAACTGGCATACATAACATAAACCGCGTTAAGAACTTTTTTGCTAAAATTGTTTTTTGAACCTTGATTTATGGTTCACGATGTTAGGCAATAAAATCCACAATATTACCGCATGAATCACTCCAGCGATGCCACCGCTGACCCTTCAATGTCAGTTACAAATAAAAACTTAGCGAAGTTAGCGTTAGAGATTTAGTTATTAGGCAATTTTGGTGTGGGAACCCTAAAAAGGTGATTATAATAATTATTTCCCCTACTTCTATATTTACCAGCAGTACTTTTTATAAATGACATTGATAATAAAAAATGTGCCTATGTAATTTGAATTTCAGTTTCAATTTATAAATTTAATTTAATCCATGCACATTAAACATATTTCATTATTTCAATGTTTTCTAGTATAAAAAGCTAAGAAGCTTACAGTATCCATGTGGGCAGACTTATGTTGGTAAACTACTAGTGGCTTTATTTAGAAAAAAAAATACAATTTTGCCCAATTGTATTACTAAAAAATCATTCAAATGAAAAATACCCTGTTATATTTATCGAGGATTACCCGTTTGTGAAATTAAGATCACAGGTAAAATTTTTAGTTTTTTTTGAAGCGCTTCATTCAGATGTTTAAGTGACCTAAAATAATTAATTTGAAATATGAATTTCGACGACTTTTGATTTAGGAACACACGTTATTTCTGTTATTACTGTTGTCAGCGTTTCGTCAGCGCCCACCGAGAAGAATCCTACTAACTCAGTTCTTAAATTAATCTTTAAGAGCCTAACTTTAAGAATGCAAGAGAAAAATAAGGAGTGCCAGTTAAAGGCAAATTTACAAAAATTAATAATAATACTTAATTACTGAAGTCTGTATTTAAAACTTTCTTAATTATTTTACCATACCTATTTATACGTATGTAAATTGAGAAAATATTAGAAATATTAGAAATAACATATTTTAATTTTGAATCTGCTATAAAATACATATATTCCCTGCCCCTCTCCAAACACAAAAATTTACCTACGCATGTACAAAAATTATAAATACATAAGTAATATGAGATATCTTCTCGTTATAGTAGTATTGTAGGTTATTGTAACACGTCGGATTGCTGGAGTATCCCGAGTGCAACTATGTCATATTTCCATTTTTTATATACAGGATGCCTTACTGCACGCTATCAAAGAGGAATATGTTGAAGCTGTGGAGATGTTGCTGCAGTGGGAGGAGCAGAACCACGTGCCTGGAGAGCCTTATGTAAGTTACTAGCTGGAGGTTGTCCTCGCGACTTTGCACCTGTGGATGTTTGGTTTTTTTATGTCATTTCTCTAGAAGCCCACGAAATAGCTGAAAGAAACTAACCACGACTTCTACTCATAAAACAGATCAACTTTCCCCAAGGTACATACTCAATTCGCAAAAAAAATGTTGGACTCCTCGTACTTACTAAGTACCTAGTTGATCCACTGATTTGCCAATTTTGTATGGATGACCAAATTTTTTTCCCAAATTGAGTAGGTATAGGTTTTTATGGAAAAGTTTGAAGCCACTGTATTTTTTTCAGGTATTTTAGACGGACCCTATATAAATTCAATTTAATTAAGTACCATTATTAAAATGCATCTTAAGTCAATCTGGGTATTAAGACGAAAACTACGATCTTGCACTCGAAATTCCATCAAGCCATTCTGGCTACAGGCAGGCAAAATGAAAAAGAAATCCGTACATTCGAAAAACATAATTCTCCGCTTTGAGAGTCGAGTAAAAATCATAGTGAATCCGTTACAATTCTACAATATAACCTTTTTTAGCGTGTGTACTGTCCTATATAAACTTTTCGGTCAGACAACTTTGGATTAGCTGTCTTTAATTAACTTTTAGTCGGTTGATCCTACAAACCAAACTTTGATGCTGACTTAATCAAGGCAGCAGATTATTCATGATTAGAAAAGTTAATATACGCAATTATTAGTTGACTAGTCTTTGTTATTATAAAAGCAACAAGGTAGGTATAATTATTTCTTACCGATAACT
This sequence comes from Coleophora deauratella, assembly GCA_958295455.1. Taxonomy (NCBI): domain Eukaryota; kingdom Metazoa; phylum Arthropoda; class Insecta; order Lepidoptera; family Coleophoridae; genus Coleophora; species Coleophora deauratella. The sequence goes on from OY282402.1 coordinate 11,058,863, forward strand.
TTTTTCAGCTCTTAATTATTAATTACGAAATAACTCAAAAAACCACTGAAGCCATTTTCACCAAAGATGTAAAAAAATATTACAAAGATATAAAAGCACAGTAGAATTTAGAACCTTTCCTTTTTGAAGTCGGTTAAAAACTCATTTCTGTTCACTTATAAACTTCTAACTTCCTTTACCAACAGAGTTGGGAATCAGTGGATCCATCTTCAGCCTTTCCTTTTTGAAGTCGGTTAAAAACTCATTTCTGTTCACTTATAAACTTCTAACTTCCTTTACCAACAGAGTTGGGAATCAGTGGATCCATCTTCAGCCTTTCCTTTTTGAAGTCGGTTAAAAACTCATTTCTGTTCACTTATAAACTTCTAACTTCCTTTACCAACAGAGTTGGGAATCAGTGGATCCATCTTCAGCCACCTTCACGCCGGACATCACGCCACTGATCCTGGCCGCCCACAGGAACCACTACGAGATCCTGAAGATTCTCCTAGACAGAGGGGCCACCCTGCCCGTGCCTCACGACGTCAAGTAGGTACAGTCGATTATTAGTCACCTTACCATCCGATTTCATTGTCAATACCTTGTTTTTGGCCATTGGTCCTTCTTCCCAGTTAGCTTCCAGCCATCCTTCTTGTAAAGACTTTAAAACCTTCTAGCTTCCATCCGCATCCATTCGATTGCGATCCTCGCCCACTTATCTCATATCAGTTTAGCGGGTTTTTCTTCGACATCAGCTATTTAGAATATACCTGGATCGTAAGTTGATGCTTTGGGTTCTATCGACTGTCTCCCACCCAATTTTTTTTTAATGTGATAGGTGGCAAACAAGCATACGGATCACCTGATGGTAAGAGATTACCGCCACCTATAGACACCCGCAACACCAGAGGAGTCACAAGTGCATTGCCGACTTTTGAAATAGGATGGGGGATGGGGGAATTGGGGGGGGGGGGGGAGGTTAGGCCTCCGGTACCCTCACTCACTCGGCGAAACACAACGCAAGCGTTGCTTCACCCCGGTTTTCTTTGAGGCCGTGGTATCACTCCAGTCGAGCCGGCCCATTCGTGCCGAAGCATGGCTCTCCCACGGTGTATAATAATACTGCACTTGCCTTCTAAAATCTTCTATCTCTTATTAGTTAGGACTATTTTAAATAAGTATGTATATTGTAGGTAGGTACTCACAAATTCTGCTTCATCATATAGGTGTGGATGCGACGAATGCGTCAAGTCCTCGCAAGAAGACTCGTTGCGACACTCACAGGCGCGTATCAACGCTTACCGCGCGCTCTCGTCTCCGTCCCTCATCGCTCTCTCGTCTGCCGACCCTCTCCTCACTGCCTTCCAGCTGTCGTGGGAGCTGAACCGGCTCAGCCGGATGGAAACTGAATTCAGAGTGGAGTATAAGGTAAAGTTCCTATCCGAACTAGGCCCTCGTGTGTGAACCTTCCTGAGATAGAGAAAGAGACTCCTGCCCCTGCAGTGGGGATGATATGGGTTATTGTGTCATAAGGTAAACTTAAAGAGTGCCAATCGTACCTGCCAATACATTTCAGCTAAGAACTGAATCCGTATCAATAGGTGGGTTAAGTCTGATTCCATAGTGAAGTTTGAGGAAAGTTCATCTGTGATTTGCTAACTACTTTCAGCTGGAAAATAAGCCGCTTACTGAAAGTTTACAGTCTGGTTATCTATTTGTATTTCTTCCCCCAGGCCCTCAGACAGCAATGCCAGGAATTCGCGACCTCACTGCTGGACCATACACGAACATCTAACGAGCTGGAAATTATGCTGAACTACAACCCCTGGGACCTAGACTGCTGGGAGATTGGCGAGAGACAGACCTTAGGCCGACTGAAGTTGGCCATCAAGTATAAACAAAAAATGGTTAATATGAATATCTGTTGAGTTTTAATAATTTTGACGTATCTTCTTCTTCTACCTAGCTATGTCAAACCAGTGCTTCCCCGGCCTTCCCTAAATTTAGGGCCTTCAACGATTAGTTCAAAATAACTATGACCAATATACTCTGATGTTTATTGTGCCATTAATGGAAACACAATCGATCCATTAATGGCACAGTAATTTTTTTTATAATAAATCTGAAGATAACCAAAATTGTAATAATCAAATAACAAATGTTTAATAAAATATCATTTTTTAATAACCTTACATATATTTGACTTTTTTACATTAACTATAGTTCCATCCAATTACGTATATAGATGATATTTCATAGTACCTAATCATGCGATTGTTTCAGTTCGTAGCTCACCCCAACGTGCAGCAGCTCCTGGGTGCGATATGGTACGAGGGTCTCCCAGGGTTCAGGAGGAAAAACATCATCGGACAGTGCGTTCAGGTTTGTTCACCATACAGTTGGAACTTAATTTTATGGAACATAACTAACCGAATTCCATTTTACTGTATGGCGTTTTCGATTAATAGATATTTAAATGTAAACAAAAGTAGAGTCACTTCTTTTTTTAATTTCTGACACAATTTAACCGTCTTAAACAAGAATAGACGACGTAGATATCTAGGGTAGAGTCACTAAGAAACGCAAACGTGGAAACAGTCATGATATATTATGCCGATGGACATGACATAACGAGATGGAACACTTGCCTCTGAGATCCTTTATCTATGCAAGAATAACTGACACTATTCGATTTGCCGGCCAACGTTCATCTCATCATACACGTGAACTAAAGTATTGTTACAACGCAACAATTGCTGGGACCATTAAAATACAGAGTAAAATTGAAATCGCGGAAAAATTTTAACTGTGACCTCGCGGAAAAATTCGCGGAAAAATTTGAACTGAACAACTGTGTCTACGAAACCAATTCATTCGAGCAAAAAAAATTGGACTTTTCATACAAATCGATGAACTGAGTAGGCAAATTTGTATTTTCAATCCAAATTTTTTTTTTGCTCCGATTGAATTGGTTTCTTGAGGAAAATTGTTAATTGTCACATGAGTAGAAGCCTCAGATAAATTTGGTCCGCTATTTTACCCTATCAATGTCACTCTGCATAATTCAAAATGTCACAGGTAGCCAAACTAGGCGTCATGTTCCCGGTGTACTGCACCATTTACATGCTCGCGCCTAACTCGGAGTACGGGCGCTTCATGAAGAAACCTTTCGTCAAGTTCATCTGCCATAGCTCCTCGTACATGCTGTTTCTTTGTAAGTACCTAAGTACCTCATCATCATCATCATAGCTGGACATGTACCTAAGTATATAGGTTTTATTAAATTGGTGTAGGAATCGTTAGCTAAGACTTCTACTCATTTCATTATAGGTACCCAACATTTTTAGTTCTACGACTACCGAAACTTTTTTGTTACGACGTGTTCGTGTTCGACGTGCTACACCTATTTTGGTACATCCAGTGCAAATAGTATTTAACATCTTAGAATAGATAGAATATTAGACCCCGTTTTTAAGTTTTCAAGATAGCTATTTCTACATTCTCTGCCTATTTACAAAAAAAAATGTTTGGGATCAATAACGCGAGACCGACTCACACTTAGGCGATTTATTGGTTGCTGCAATCTTGAACTTGATATCCTAATTATATCTGAATTTCATACAAAATGTACTAGATAGGATTTCCAATCAAACAACATTTTAATTAAACAAAATTACTTAAACCAAAACAAGATTTATACCTACTTAAGTATTTCTTGAATCCCGGAAACATTAATTGTTTGAGCTTGGTTGAGCCCTCAAAGGATTAACTTCAACATCAAATAATATATGGAGAAACTTTATCTTACGATCATCATAACAAAACAGTAATTTGGAAACAAGTGATTTGCATGTCTTTACATACCAAGTAAGACGAAAAAGACGACAATGAATCATTAGTCATTCAGATACTTACATGTTACATTTAGAATAGGTACGGTGTTTAAATGTTACTCAACGATATTTCATTCTAATATTGTTCATATTAAAAGTCATTGGCGAACTATGTAATTTGGTATTTGTAAAAAAAAAACCATGACATGTTTTCTGTTTCTATAAAAAGATATGTCGTCGCCCCGAAAAGAACTCCTGCCAACACATTTTTTTCTAAAACGGCATACATATGCTATTATTCTTAATCCGGTCCGGTTATATAATATTTTTAAAGGAACACAAAATGTTCACCAAAAACGTAATATTAAGTGTTAATAGGCAATTAAGTAATTATTATTACTTTTATAAAAAATAAAACGCCGACGGCAAAAGAGGCCAGTTAACAAAAAAAATACGAAAACAAAATTGACCTTAATCTTTTTTTTTTTTATGTGATAGGTGGCAAACGAGCAGACGGATCACCTGATGGTAAGCGATTACCGCCGCCCATGGACACCCGCAACACCGAAGGAGTCACAAGTGCGTAATAATAATCAATGAAAAAACAGGATTAAAATTACTGAGTACTCTAAGTATTTTTTTTACTTTCTTCCCAGCTCTCTTATCCTTAGCGTCCCAACGCGCCGAGTACCTGCTTCTCGAATGGTCTGGCATCAGGTGGCTTGAAGAACTGGTGGAGCACTGGAAACATCATGAAAGGGGATCGTTGCCAGGCCTCATCGAATTCACAGTCATCATCTACATAGCAAGTAATTTTAAGCTTTTTGGCATGTTCTTCAATGCTCTTCTTTAGTATAGTAAAATATTATTTTTTCCATTTATTTTCATTCTTTGTCTTTTAACATACTTCGCTTTCACGCTACATGTGCCGGTATAACCGGGACTAGGAAGATGCACGCTGAAAAAAAGGCTTCTTGGCGATGCAGCAAGTGCCAAAACACGCCGGGCAATGGTGACATTTCGCAAGGGAATACCGCCCCACAACAGGGAATTTCGGAGATTCTACAGGAAATCAAGGCTTTTCGAGCTGAGTTCGTTATTGTAAAAAAAGAAATACAAAGTACTTCTGTTGGTATTGAAAACCTCAATAAAAAATGGAGTGAAATGGAGTCACGTTTCTCGAGCCTAGAGGATCGTTTGGTTGTTGTGGAAAGTAAGATGGCGATGCTTGCCAAACTGCAATCAGACTTAGCTAATGCAAATGACATCATAAATAACCTGCAAAACGAAAGCAACATGCGCGACCAGCACGCTAGAATGAATAATGTTGAGATTTCTGGAATACCGCTTGTCAGTGGTGAAAATTTGCTGAGTCTACTGAGCTCATTGTGTGCCAAAGTGGGAATGCCATTTGAAAATGATTTTGTGGATTCCATTCATCGTGTTCGCCGATATGCGACTAACAGCAACGGTGGTGATGCCAAGTCAGAGTCATCGGGGGCCCGCCCTCCGGCCATCATTGTGCGCTTCACCAGGCGCCTGTACAAAGACCACCTGTTGGCGGCAGTACGCGCGCGCCGCGGCGTCTCTAGCGCTGACCTTGGGCTGCCGGGTGCCGCTGCCAACGTGTTTGTGAGCGACCACCTTACACCGGCTAACAAACAGCTGTTGAGGCAGGCAGGCAGACTCAAGAATGAATACCAGTACTCATTCTTGTGGGTTCGAGACTGCAAGATTTTTATGAGGAAGAATGAGAAATCCAAAGCTATGCTCATTGGCAAAGTGTCTGATCTTCAAAAAGTAAAGTGACTTATTTCTTTTTATCTTATGTGTGTAATTTATATGTCAGTGTCAGTGTTACATACAAACCTTTCTGATAGGTATAATTTGTTATGTGATACTATGCTCCTATACTATAAGTTGTTATGGCTGTGTTATAGTAATTATAGTTTTTGTAATATGTTATTCAGAGTACAAACAAGTAATGTTTATGCATATAAAAAAATAAACACTATTTTTCTATGTGGCATTTCAGGTCTACGATGCTTTATAATTTGTAATAAAATTAAATATATTTTTTTCTGGTTTAACATTTTTAAAAATGGTTAATAAAACTATTAATGGTTATTATCAGAATGTGCGGGGTCTTCGTACCAAATCACATAATTTCTTATCTAATGTTCTTCAGTCAGAGTATGATTTTGTGTGCATTACTGAAAGCTGGTTGACTTCAAGCTTTTTTGATAGAGAGTTTTTTGATAATAGATATCAGGTATACCGTTGTGATAGATCTTTGAGTGATAGTGGTGCGGAACGCGGAGGTGGAGCGATGGTTGCGGTGCGCGGCGAGTACCAGCCGCGACGTGACTGGCCATGTCCTCCCAGCGCCACGTCAGAATGCGTTTGGGTATCATTGCCGTTGGGCTCCAGGAACAATAAAGGTAATATTTTTCTCAACATTTGCTGCATTTACATACCACATGGTCCTTCTTATAAAGACACATTATGTGCATTTTTTGACATTGTTGGTAAATTAATTACTGAACGACCTCATGATATTTTCTTGTTAACCGGAGATTTTAATATATCTGAAGCGAGATGGACTAGCTCCCATGATCTCTATTTATCATTGTTGCCCAGTGGTATTGCTGTTGTTCAGGCACTGAGTGAACTTATGTCCTTTTCTGATTTAAAACAATATAACTTTATTCACAATGTGTCAAATCATATTTTAGATTTAATATTATGCAACACTGAATGTATGGTATCTGAATGTCAGTATCCTTTGACACCTGAGGATAGCTATCATAAGTCACTGGAGATAGGATTGATATTAAATTACATACCACCTCTTAGATCTGCTAAGACATGCATCTTTAATTTTCAATTAGCTGACTATAATGAAATTAATGCTGAGTTATTAAAAATGGACTGGATCTCCTTGTTTAAATCACTAACTATGGAGGAGTCCACTATGGAATTTTATCAGTTTCTTAATAATTTGATTAAAAAGTTTGTTCCACGTCGCCCACTTCGTTCATCAAGTTCTGTTCCTATTTGGTATAGTAAACCCCTAAGAAGAGTTCTAAGTGAAAAGCAAAAGTACCATAAATTATGGAAGTTATATAAAAATCCCCTTGATTATGAGTCATTTAAAATACTTAGGAAAAGGGCATTTAAGATGGAACAAGAGTGTTACAACAATTATATTGCTTATTCTGAGAAGAAAATCAAAATTAATCCTAAGTTCTTCTGGACATATATAAAATCAATTTTTCCAAACAATAGTTTACCACAAAATATGCATTACAGAGGAACAACAGCTTCAGATGGGGAACAAATATGTAATTTATTTAATAACCATTTTCATTCAGTTTTTGAGCAGTCAAGCTCTCAGAGTTTGGACATTTCTGCCTTAGAAACTCCAATTGATTCAGTTTTGAGTATTGGGTCAATAGAATTCACTGAAGATATAGTAAATAAATATTTAAACTCTGTCAATGTTAATAAAGGTGCTGGGCCGGATGGTATACACCCCGTTATGATTAAAAATTGTTCAGCTGCTCTTACCAAACCAATCACTTTACTTTTTAAAAAGTCTTTTTGTGAAGGATGTGTACCTAGAATTTGGAAGCAGGCTTTGATTACTCCAATACCTAAAGGCACGGTTAGTCAGGATATTGAGAAATATAGACCTATTTCTAAATTATGTCAGTTTGGGAAAATTTTTGAGAAGATTGTTACTGATCAACTTTCTGGCGCAGTTAAACGTCACATATCTCCGAATCAACATGGTTTCTATAAAGGTCGAAGCGTTGATACCAATTTATTGATTTTTAGTGAAATTATCCTGGATGCTATGGACAATAAGTATCAAGTAGATGCTGTGTACACTGATTTTGCTAAGGCTTTCGATAAAATATGTCATAATACTTTATTAATAAAGCTTTGGCAACTCGGTATACATGGTGATCTTTTTCGATGGATAAAATCCTATGTAGAAAATAGGTCTCAGGCTGTTGCAGTCGGAGGGTATAGATCAGGATATAAAGAAATAACTTCAGGTGTGCCGCAGGGCTCCCATTTAGGTCCTTTGTTATTTATTTTGTACATAAATGATATCACAAATACTTTAAAAAATTCAAACTCATTACTGTATGCTGATGATACGAAGATATTTAGGATTATACGTGATCAAACTGACTGCAACCTATTACAAAGTGATCTCACAGCTTTTGAAGATTTTTGCACAAATAACAATCTTTTCCTTAACGCAGATAAATGCTTTGCAATCAGCTTTACTAGAAAAAATAATCCTATCTTTCATGATTATGAACTATGCAGTAAAAAATTAACTAGAGTAACACAAATTCGTGACTTGGGAATTATTATGGATTCTAAACTTACTTATGTTCCACACATTGATAAAATTATTGATAAGGCTTACAAGCAACTAGGTTTTATACTGCGAGTAGGGAAACCATTTAAAAATTCTTTTACCTATAAACTTTTATTTAACGCATTTGTTCGTAGTCATCTGGAATTTGCTTGCACAGTTTGGCACCCAGCATTTAAAATCCATAAAGAAAGAATTGAACGCCTTCAAAGAAAATTTGTGAAATCTCTTGATTATAGAACTGGTCATACTCCCTCTGATTATGAGTCCTCTTTGAATGGGCACAGGATTGTCTCTCTGACTGATCGCCGTAATTATGCTGATGTCGTTTTACTTTACAAAATTATTAATAATATGGTCGATGCCCCCGCACTACTGCACAACATTTCTTTTAAAGTACCTCGTGGACGTGAAAGAACCTGTCGTAAAAAACAATTATTTATGATCAAAAGAAGTAATACTTGTTTTGCAGATAATTCCTTTATTAAACGTGCTTGTCGTTTTTATAATGACACAGCTAATGAAGTTGATTTATTCTCTGTTTCCCTAAATTGCTTCAAAAAGAAGCTTTTGTTAACCTAAACAAAAGATATATTTGCTTATTTTGTGATGTGACTTGCTTCGGTTTAAGGTTTTCATAACAATTCTAATAAAAAAAATGTAAAAAAGAAAAAAAAAAAAAAAAAAAAAAATACTTTTTCAAACTCAACTTTCAAAATTTTATTCAACATTTAGAGATTAAATTCACATTTTTTAAAGGATTTTTTTTTCCGAAGCAGGACGCAAATTTCTTTTTATAACTTAAATATAACAATTTGTTTTGCTGTTTTATCACTGTATAAATACAATATGTTCCTATTGTATAAGAAAAATTATGGAACTATAGGTCTATAAGTACTGAATAGTTTTAGCAACATATGTAAAAGACTGTTTGTTTCCTAAATAAAATAAATAAATAAATAAATAAACATACAAGTATTCGGCACACGTTACGCCCTTGTGTTCAATAAAGTGTTCATATTGTACATTACGTTAGACCCCGGATGCAAATGTTGCAATTCGCATCATTTGAGCATTTCAAAATTTTCAAATACCCATGAATTTATTATTTTGAAATTAATTAAAAATAAATATTTCGCGTTACATCCTTGTGTTCAATAAAGTGTTCATATTGTACATTACGTTAGACCCCGGATGCAAATGTTGCAATTCGCATCATTTGAGCATTTCAAATACCCATGAATTTATTATTTTGAAATTAATTAAAAATAAATATTTCGTGTTAGCAACTACTCAAATCTTAAGACATCGTGTTCACAGAAAATCGTAGATACATGGTAGACACCTTTTCTTTTCAAAAGTTTCAAACATAAAGTATCTTTTGACAGGTTTGATCTGGGCAGAGATCAGGTCACTTTGGACTGGAGGTCTTACGGAATACATAAGTGATTTGTGGAACATTGTGGATTTCATCACACACGTCTTCTACATAGCTTGGATAAGTCTGCGAGTGTCTGCTTGGTACATCGTGCAGGTGGGTCAAAAGGCAAAGTGGTAGACAATGATAAACGTCGAATGAAACTTGATAATAATCTCAGTGTAAGCTAATTCTTTAATCATTCCTTGTTTTGAAATGAAACTTTTATCGAAAGCCATTTTATGCAGTTAAAGAAAGTTCTTTGCGGAAAGTTGTTTAATTCAAAATAGATAAATCCGCAGCTTATAATCTTTTACGTGCTTTCAATGTCGTATTGTTTTCCCTCAGCGCGACTATAAAAACGGAATCGACCCGTGGTACCCTCGCGAGCGTTGGGACTCCTACGATCCAATGCTGCTGTCAGAGGGTGCATTCGCTGCTGGCATGATCTTCTCCTTTTTGAAGCTGGTCCACATCTTCTCCATCAACCCTTACCTTGGGCCTCTTCAAGTCTCCCTTGGGAGGATGATCTTGGACATTATAAAGTTTTTCTTCGTGTACATGCTTGTGCTCTTTGCTTTTGGATGTGGTAAGAAAAACTTAAGGATCTATCTTACTTGCAGCGCGTACTTAAACCGTACAGGTTTAGTTATTTTTTTGAATTAGCTCCGTTAAACATTCAATTGGAAATATTTCAGGTTTGAACCAACTTATGTGGTACTACGCGGAATTGGAGAAAAATAAGTGCTACCATCATCCCAACGGTATGCCAGATTTTGACAATCAGGAACGAGCCTGTACTATTTGGCGAAGATATGCAAAGTGAGAAACATACTTTTGTCAACTTTTAATGTAGATAAAAGATGAATGTTGGTAAAAAATAAATGCCTAAACAATATATAGGATAATGTTAGGTATCTGAAATAATTTAAGTGCCTAAATTTAGTGTTAAAATATTACTAGGACTTATGAGGTCATTATGACATTACGAGTTTTTAGTATTTCTAGATGATACGTTTGTAAATCCAGCGACGGAACTCAACTTTAGTCAGACATCGATGTTATAAGGTTTCTTAGCCGACTACGGAAACCCTAAAAATACTAAGTAGGCATTATTTGCAGTTTGTTCGAAACCTCCCAGTCTTTGTTCTGGGCCTCGTTCGGACTGGTGGACTTGACAACCTTCGAGCTGACTGGCATCAAGTCATTTACGAGGTTCTGGGCGCTGCTAACCTTCGGCTCTTACTCCGTGATCAATATCATCGTGCTGCTCAACATGCTTATTGCTATGATGTCCAGCTCTTACCAGATTATCTCGGTATGTATCGACGGTTTATTTCAAGATAAAATTGAATCAAACCTCTAGACTTTAACTTTGGTTAATTAAACCGGTAAGGATAATAAACCTACTAAAACAGAAACATTTCTGCTTTGTCATCAATCATAGCTTAAGCTTAATTATGACATGAAATTAGCCCAAAGATAAATTGATGATAATCAGAAAAAAATCTTAAACTTACTATGAATTTATGTTAGAGGAACTTTACCTGTTGTATCATTTCACCAAACAGGAACGCGCTGACATGGAATGGAAATTTGCTCGCAGCAACCTTTGGATGTCATACTTTGAAGACGGTGACACTGTCCCACCGCCATTCAACATCATCCCCACGCCTAAACACGTAGTTGGTTGGATAAAGCACTGTTGTAATAACAGAGACAGGGGGTCTATAATCGTAAGTTTTCGAATGGTTCTTTCGAGGAAAGATTTTATTTCTGCCACTAACCTTTTGCGCAGTTTTAGTCCCAATAATCTTCACATCATGCTATTCGATTATTTCAAAAGAACTGTCTATTTTTTTAACATTAATGTGTTGATAAAATCGCTCGAAATCTTTGGATTAAGTAGATCAGTGTTTCTCAACCTGTGGGTTGCAACCCTTCGGGAGTCGCGAAGCCTTTCTCAATAGGTCGCGGGTAAAAGTAAGTGTTTATAGGTCCTACACAGCAATGAAAAAATACGATTTCAGTAAGAAGGCTGGGCCTGTTTATTTTTTAACAATTTGTTAAAACGTGGTTGTATTTTGGAGATAAAGTAAATCATTTTCTAATTGAAGAAAATTATAAGCGTAGTCTTTCAAATCACTAACATTTTGTATGTTTATGACCCTAAGGGGGTCGCAAAACTTTTTTACTTGTAAAGGGGTCGGATATAAAAAAGGTTGAAAAACACTGGATTAGATGATCCACCAATATATGACGTGACTTTTAAAATTAAACTACCAGAACAAGTCTCGTGAGAAAGCGCGGCAGCAACACGAAGCGGTGATGCGGGTGCTAGTCCGTCGATACGTGACGGCTGAGCAGCGCGCCAGAGACGAGGTGGGCGTCACGGAAGACGACGTGATGGAGATACGACAGGACATCTCCACGCTGCGCTATGAACTCATCGATATACTCAGCAGCAATGGAATGAAGACACCAAGAGTAAACTTGCAAGATACTACTGGTAAGATGTTCTATTTTACTCGAAAGAGTCAACATTTTTCATCGTTCTATAATTGCTGAGTAACGTGATCACAATAATCTTCCACTGAATGCGAACTGGGATCAATGGGACGGTCCCGGTGTAGACTGCTGCTTCCTACTTTGCTCCTCACGTTACCGAACCATCTTGTTGGCGTTCTTCCTCTTGCACATTTTCAAAGTAATCAAACTAAAGTGTCCACTGCAAAGCTACTAATTAGGGACTTCTGAAGATATTGGACCGTCCATAACGTATCAGAACTTCAAAACATAAAGAGAAATAGATACATATCTGCACAAATATTACAACAAATGTTTACTTCTATTTATTACTAGCTACGAACATTTATATTATTAACGAGGTCTACATTGTCCTTGAAAATTACGCAGTTCATAATTGTTTAACCTATTAATTTGGCATTATTTAATAAACAAGATAGTTGTTATTACGAGTGTTTGATAGTAACAACCCATTTTTCTAGTATCGGGGAAAAAAGGCAAAGTAATGGAGAGGCGAATACTGAAGGACTTCCAGATCGGTATTGTTGAAGGCATCATAAAAGACGTCATTTCCAAGGAGAGCAAGCCCAAGGATGTCTTCAGCCAGATTGCGAAGGCTATTGTTAGGAAAGGAAGTACTGACAGGTAATACGATACTTTTGATTGTTTTCTTCCATACCGAAATTAAGTTAAAGTTAACAAGAATGTTTTGAACAGTTTATGTAATGCTATACTTTTGCTTAATTGTTTTCTAATGTACTGAAGTGAACTTAAAGTTCATAATAAGAAAGTTTTAAACGATTCCAATATAAGGAGCTTCTGTTTTCAATAGAAATTTTGTCGGAAACTACTAAACGATCTAGAATGAAACTTGTTAATTGTTGTCTCTAGCAAAAAAAAACTTTAGGTAACTTTGGTCTGTGGGTCTAAAGGTTTAGACACTTAACGGTTTTGATCTTGATCTGAGACATTTGACTTACCTATAAATACGTCCAAAATAAAATCGAATATCTCTTTGCAAGCCATCAAAACTGTGAGACACTCTTTTATAACTACTTTCATTTTTTATTAAGTACATAACGCTCTTTATTATCGACGATTTCATCATTATGTATTTATGTATATCTTCCTGAAACACTAACAGTATTTTCCCACAAGTTTATCTCTTGTAACTTTACCCTATGCTTACAAAATCGAGTTTTCTAACTTGTTCAATGACAACGAAAATTTGGAGAAAATACATGGAAAATCTATAATTTCGGCAATTATAATTTCAGCAAGAAGCGCGACTGGAATGCCTTGGTGCGCCAAAATACGACTAACAAAGACCCTATCGGAAGCACGGCAGAAGCTTTCAGCCGCCGCAGCCGCCAGTCGCTGCGCGTTCACATACTCGAGAATGTCGAAGCGCGCACTATTGACCCACAGAAGCTGCTCGGTAAGTTATGAGTTATAACTTTGTTAGGAACCAAATAATAAATGTGCAGGCAGACATATCCTACAATTATTACTAAAATTAATAAAATAACTAGAATCTATGGTCTGCCTTCCTATAGTTAATTTAAATGTGACTCTATAAATGTAAACACAGATCTGGGCGAGATCGTAACCGTAGCGGAGCGAAGACAATAAAATATAAATATTTTACAGAATACAATCCGAAGCTCTCCGAAGTGACGCCGTGCACACGCGTGGCGTATGCCAAATTCATGAAGAACAAGATCAAGTCTGACTTCACGGCAAGAGACCAACAGTCCAAGTCCGAGTCAGATCTGAGTCTCGAAGATGAAGTTTTCGAAACGCCAAAGAAACAGTCGTCTCAAAGAAGTGGTAAGAAAAATCAATGTTAAGAATCATCATCAAGATACAATTCTCAAGACGTCGAACTTGACTAGAGATGTAAAAAAACTGTTTATTTTCTCAGGTGAAAAAAAAATATTGAAAAAATCATGAAAAAACCCGGTTTTTTCTGGCGCAGGTTTTTTTCAAGTGTATGAAAGCAAAAAACATCTTATGTTATCGTTAAATAAGTATTAGTTGATATAGGGTGCAGGGGGTTAATTCCGAATGTCGGATAATCATGAAATTTTCCGATAATGCGTAATTTCTACCAAACGCGGAAACATTTTTTGCACTGGTAATATTCATTTGACGGCCATTTTAATCAGCTTACTTACTAATTACTTAATGCCATACAATTTTCTTCCCCTTTTTTTAAATCCACATTATAAGAATTACCCACCCCCCCTGCATGACTTACCAATGTTTTATTAATTTTGAACGTTTGAAAAGAATGTTTTTGTTTTTTTAGGAATCAAATAGTTGGCACTCACAAATATTTAATCTGGATTTCTCCAATCGTTGTTTGGTTTATGTTTTGGTTTACATTTTTTATATACAAAAAACAGGTGCTATGTTTATTTCATATAATTTTTTTAAATTGTGAAAATACTTTTTGTTTTTTTTTTTTCTATTTACATCTCTAAACTTGACACCAGCATTCAACCCTAAAAAAAAACTCGATCATTTAATTTTATTCAACTAATGGGTAGAGTTTGTTACTTTACAATACTTATGGTACCTAAGTACCTGCTTCATTTTAATTAGAGGTTCGCATGGTCTGAGAACAAAAAATAGCAAAACAGAGAAGTAAGCTTTGCCTAACTTACACTAAAACGTTAAAAAAACATTTAGAAATCAATAAACATAATCAATTTTATTTCAGGTCGTTCCTTCCGCAGTAGAACACCCATTCCTGAAATTCCCGATGAAGAGACATTAAAGCAAAATGAAATACAAATAGAAGCTGATGTTGAAGACAAAGGTATCAGTATAGTGAAAGTTAAACGTTTGCGAATGGTAGCGTCAGTATGGATAGACAATAACACTAGCTACTTTTCAGGATCCGAGGGAGGCTCCGGACAAACTCGTCCACTACAATCATCTTCCCAGGGGCCATCAGAACCAAGCACGCCAGATTTCGACCCGATCAGTGACAAACGCTTGCCACCTCCACCTCAGTTCAGCACCAAAGAACATATCATCCAGATAGACGAACCTGAATCTCCAACGCGGACGCTTTACATAACGCAAGAAGAGGATGCAACCTTGCAGAAACCTATTACACCAGCACCAAGTGAAAAGCCAGAACAGATTCTTTCAGCGAGTGCTTTAGAATCACAATATAAGTCTCTTACGGCTGATTCAGCGGCTAGTGAAGGGTCAAAACCCATAAGTGCATCAGGAGCGTCCAGGACTACATTAGCTAGTCCTGCAACTCGACGGGAATCTAGACCAGGGTCACGAACTAGCTCTAGGGTCAGTCCGTCGCCCTCGCCAACGCCTTCGACCAGCGATAGAGGTAAGTCCAAGGTTACTGGCAAAATGGTATCGGGATGGCTCTAAGTTATCTAGTAACTAGGTAATTAAGTAAAAATGAAATGACCAAAGTTTCGACGTATTAGTGAGATAATAATGCCTTTTAAAGCAATAATTAAGTAGATGTGCATTTCAAAAAATATTGTACGAAAATTTTTCAAAAATATAACCAGAAAATTTCCCTTCTAAGATGTTTATGTGCAATGTTCTTACGGGTATTTTTTAATGAATCGGTTTGTAACAATTCAGGACTAATTAGAAAATAAAAACTAAATTTTTGCCGATCATATTTTTAAATAAACCTGAATTGAAACAATAGAAAAAGTACAAGTCTACTGTAGGTACTTATTTATAGAAGTAAAACATTAAGAGCAAGTCCAATCTTTATCTAATTGTTTAATGTATTTTAAGATAGGTAATTTACATTTTAATAAAGAATATTTGTTTTATGGTTTAAAATACATATCTGGTTTTATTTATCATCCCTATTTTAATGTAAAATAAGCAATTTGTAAACGCGGCACAGCCAGGCAGTCAGCATTGGATTCGCCCAAAAATTTATAACAGGTCAGAAGGTAATTATGTAATTAATTTCTGGAAAAATCTACTTACTTAAAACAACAATAGCCTGTGCAAAACGAAGTTACAGGAATACATCCTCCGGCTACTAATTATTGGCTGCTCTACAATGAAAACGAAACAAAAAAAGTATTTTATTCCTTTGGATACGACCTTAATTTATTTATTAAATAGTTAATTTTGACTTCCAAAGGTAGCCCGTTCAGCTCACAAAACGATTTCTGGAACGTACCTAGTGTAGGCAGATAGGTTCCTTGCAGAAAGTTGGTTTGTATGATGAGTTTAAAGGTACAGGGTGTTAAAAAAGTGCAGGGGTTTTCTCAAATTATTGATTAACTATTCAGATTTACTATGGGAAACTGAAAAAAAAATGTAATATATTTTTTTTCTGTTTTTCCTGTATTCTACGTATACCTGATTCTGAGTAACCTCTTAAAATTTCAAACCTTTTCAGGCTTTGCTAACCTATAGACATTTCTCTAAAATGCATAAATATGGGATATATTTTTGCGAGTTATCTTAGTTAGAGAATGTTATTCAGTATGGTAAGCGAAAACCTTAATTAAAGGGTTTAAAAATGTTTAACCAACGGGAATACAAAAGCTTTTATTTTCTTTTATTTATCACAGAGTAGACTTATTTTCCTCCGACTCGGTGGACCGACGACCTGGTAAAGGTTGCAGGAAGCCGCTGGATGCGAGCCGCACAGGACCGGTCGGTGTGGAAATCCTTGGGGGGAGGCCTTTGTCCTTTGTATTTCGGCTGATAGATAAATATATAGACTTAATAAAATCTGTTGCATAGGGATGAAAACATTGTCAGTAACCCAGTAGCGACTGACAATTTCGTGTGCGTTACCCCAGCCAGAAAATGTCGAATTTCGTCATTCGAGTGTAAAAGATAATTAATTAGTTGTCCAGCTTCTGTAATTGTTGCGCATATTTTTGAATTTGTTCTGCTGATAGTTTTTTAGTTATTTGCCAAAATCATATCTGGCTGCGGTAACGTTACCCCAGCCAGACTATTTTTGATTTTTTGGGTATATTAAAATAAAAATTAGCTAAATAATTAGTAGTCTAGACGAAGCTGTAAATGTTGCGACTTAATTTGTACTGATACGTTTTACGGTTGCGAAGTTATTCAAATTCTGGCTGGGGAACGTTTGCAGGTTTGCTGGATCTCTGAAATGGTTAAGCGCACATTTATAATTTTTCGTATACCACTTCTTATGAATTAGTTCTAATTTGTTCATCAATAAAAAACCAACAATAATGTACCGTTTAAAAGTTATAGAAATAAATAGAATTTTCCTTTAAAAGGTCCTAGCACGACGAATAAGAGCTCTCAAGACTCACTCAAAACGTTATTTTGTAGCTTAAAGCTGCCTTCAAATGTTTGTGAATTTTTATAAGTATACTGTAAGTAATTAATAAGTTATGATGAAATTTAATTCAGTTGGGGCCACGATACGCAGTGGAGTATACATTGACATTACATTCAGTTCAAAAAACCACAAGAAACTCTGTCAATCAGCGATCAAACAACTCCACTGCGTATCGTGGCCCCAACTGAATTAAATTTCATCATAACTTATTAATTACTTACAGTATACTTATAGGTAAAAATTCACAAACATTTGAAGGCAGCTTTAAGCTACAAAATAACGTTTTGAGTGAGTCTTGAGAGCTCTTATTCGTCGTGCTAGGACCTTTTAAAGGAAAATTCTATTTATTTCTATAACTTTTAAACGGTACATTATTGTTGGTTTTTTATTGATGAACAAATTAGAACTAATTCATAAGAAGTGGTATACGTAAAATGATAAATGTGCGCTTAACCATTTCAGAGATCCAGCAAACCTGCAAACGTTACTCCAGCCGGAATTTGAATAACTTCGCAACCGTAAAACGTATCAGCACAAATTAAGTCGCAACATTTACTCCGTCTAGACTACTAATTATTTCGCTAATTTTTATTTTAATATACCCAAAAAAATCTATTACACTCGAATGACGAAATTCGACATTTTCTGGCTGGGGTAACGTACACGACAATTTCAATATTTGTTACCAACAACAATAAAGTTTTATTAATAAAAACGACTAAATACATTTTCACTAAACTATCTAATGTGAAGCACTGAAACGGTCCAGATAAACGCAACTAACAGTCAAACCCATCCATTTTATAGCCAAGTTAATTGACCGCCACAGTCAGCTAGAGCCGACAACCGGTTTCCGTGCCACAGGCACCAGGATTAAAGATTTTTTTTGTCTACTAGTCTCACAACATCCACCAATCCGGACTTGGCTCCCGTGTGGAGTATGCCCTCACCTTCCCGAGTTGTGGGAAGAGGTCCGTGCCCCTGCAGCGAGGACGCGATATATGGGTTGTTAAGTATATAGGGTTGTTCCTGTTTTCTGGCTGGGGTAACGCACACCCCCGAGAAGCGGTACAAACAGAAATGTAAACCGGGCTTAACAGAAAATTAAGGGCGCCACACAGTGACACAGTACACGGGCGCTATACTCTGCTATTTTATCGTAACATCAAATATCGCTCGCCATATAGTTCACGCCAATCAAAAAAAAAAAACGTAAACAAACTTACTATGGAACTGACACATGTCAATGTCATCTGCATACTACGTTTGTTTACCTTTTGCTTTTTTTTGATTGGAATCAACTATATAAGGTGCTTCCAAAATATATGCCACCGCTGCAATGGGAGTAAGAGTCATGCATATAGATTACAATAGTAAAAAAAATTCGTGCCCCGGAGTCGTTAAATTGATTTGGGAGACTAAACTTTTTTTTTTACTTTGATTCAATTTCGCACAACACGGTCCGTCAAGTACGTACGCTCCGTCATGAAGTCATGAATGAACTCGATGTCATTTCACTGAATGAAAGCAACGCACGCTCGTAGGTATCTCTTTTTACAGGTTAATTTAGTGAACAGCTGATTGTCTTTAAATTAAATGTAGAGCAGAATAAACTAACTTACCAGTTATTAAAACGGCTTATTCACGTAACAAGGTGATAAACTTACCATCGCACTTTGACAGGCTTTGGACTGTTAAATTACGTACTTGTAATGTATCTGTAAAAAGTTTAGGTAGGTAAGGCATCTACTCAAGAGTAGATGCGTAAAATTAAAAAGAACGTGTATTACAGTAAGTAACTTGGCGTGTTTCTAAGTTCATCACCTTATTTACAAGGATTTGCACAACACAACACTGGTGGCTGGCTGACTCACACCAAACCTCTGTTCATACGGGTTTACGTCAAACGCAGGGATTTTATTTGCACTCGCGGTAGTAGAGTGTCAATCACCTTATTTACAAGCTATTTCACAACACAACAAAGTTTTACATCAGTTTTACAACACAGTAAAGTTCTCGAGTGGTGACTGCGCACTGGAATACGCAGTGTGGGCAGGCCCCCGACTCGGTGGACCGACGAAGACCTGGTGAAGGTTGCGGGAAGCCGCTGGATGCGAGCCGCACAGAACTGGTCGGTGTGGAAATCCTTGGGGGAGGCCTTAGTCCAGCAGTGGACGTTTTTCGGTTGATGATGATGACACAACACAACACTGGTGGCTGACTCTTACACCAAAACTTTGCTCATACAGGTTTACGGCATGCGCAGGGATGTTATTGCACTCGCGATCAGAGGGTATCGCGGTAGCAGAGTATCATTTCAAGATACTCTTGATTCGTATGTACGTCTGGGTGACATCGTTATCTCACTCGCGGATGGGGGCGCAGGCGGTGCAAAACGTTCGCGTCACGCCTGCGCGTCACCGCTGCGCATAGCGAACTGACTGACCTCTGACCTGTACGAAGGGCGCGCGGGCGCCTACCGCCCCCGCCCGCCGGGTTGCGCCCCGCTCCCGAGTGAGTATGCGAAAGGATGCGGACAGATCAAAGCCTTTTGTAGCACGACACAAGTGCCGAATTTGTTTGATGTCTAGCCGCAACGTCGGAGCGTTTAAGCATGTTTTCGCGCGCCTGGTTTCATTCAACACAATACGGGATGGCTTAATAAAGTAAAGCAATTTATTTTTATGATTGTTATTTTTTTGTATGGAAAAAAAAAGAACAGTTTCCGGACATGAATGTCTCATTTTCGTGATCACTATACGTGATACTTTCTCCCATTTCAGCCGTGGCATATATTTTAGAAGCACCCTATATAAGGTGCTTCCAAAATATATGCCACGGCTGAAATGGGAGTAAGAGTCATGAATATAGATTACAATAGTAAAAACAAATCGTACCCCGGAGTCTTTAAATTGATTTGGGAGAGTAAACAAATTTTGTTTACCTTGATTTAATTTTGCATAACACGGTCCGTCAAGTACGTACGCTCCGCCATGAAATCATGAATGAACTCGATGTCATTTCGCTAAATGAAAGCAACGCACGCTCGTGTCGCTTTCGACAGGTTATTTTAGTGATCAGCTGATTGTCTTTAAATGAAATGTAAAGCAGAATAAACAAACTTACCAATTATTAAAACGGCTTATTCACGTAACAAGGTGATAAACTTACTATCACACTTTGACAGGCTTTGGACTGTCAAATTACGTACTTGTAAAGTATCACTGGTGGCTGACTCACACCAAACCTGCTCATACGGGTTTACGGAATAGGCAGGGAAGTTATTGCACTCGCGGTAGCAGATTATCATCACGTTATTTACAAGATTAACACAACACTGCTGGTGGCTGACTCTTACACCAAACCTTTGCTCATGCAGGTTTACGGCATGCGCAGGGATGTTATTCGGCAGTTCGGCACTCGCGGTAGCAGAGTATCATCACCTTATTTACAATCTTTTACACAACATAACACTGGTGGCTGACTCTTACACCATACCTTTGTTTACGGCATGCGCAGGGATGTTATTGCACTCGCGGTAGCAAAGTACCATTTCACCACCTCTTGATTTGTATGTACCTACGTCTGGGTGACATGGTTATCTCACTCGCGGGCGGGGGTGGTCATGGGTGGTGCAAAACATTCGCGTCGCGACTGCGCGTCACTGCTGCGCATAGCGAACTGACTGACCTCTGAACTGTACGAAGGGCGCGAGCGCCGCTTGCCCCCGCCGGGTCGCGCCCCGCCCCCGCGCGAGTGATGCGAAAGGGGTGCGGACGACAGAAATCAAAGCCTTGTGCGGCATGACACAAGGACCGACTTTGTTTGATGTCTAGCCGCAACGTCGGAGCGTTTACGCAGTTTCCGCGCGCCTAGTTTTCATTCAACACACTACTGGAGGCTTAATAAAGTAAAGCAATTTATTTTTATGATTGTAATTTTTTTGTATGAAAAAAAAAAACAATTTCCGGACATGAATTTCTCATTTTCGTGATCAGTATACTTGATACTTTCTCCCATTTCAGCCGTGGCATATATTTTAGAAGCACCCTATATAAATAAATGGATCATCACACACGGGCGCTATGCTATACTGCTTTATCTTAAGATATCACGTGACGTGACACCGTGCGATACGGAAATCATGGCTTAGATATATTATGACTATGATATGAGCGATATTTACTTGTTCACGACGCGCAAGGGTGTTGTGTATACACTACCGTATCGCCGCCATTTGTGATAGCTTGCTATACTATCTGCAGATATCGTAAGATGAAATAGCACAGTATAGGCCCGTATGTGACGCCCTTAGTCAGTGTCGCGATATAATGTTTTATTCAACGGTACTGTCATAATGTTTTACCAGCCTGCATTATATCCTTTATTTTCTTTAAAAATAAAACTGGGAAAGACATAAAATACAAAAAAAAACAAGAGTAATTGTTTGACTTGCTAATTTATTTATTTTTGTTAAGTACAATATTCATTTTCTTATTTATTAGGTTATACAAAAGTAATAAACTTCAGACCGGGTGGCAGTCAAAATTTAAATTGATAAGTTACATACGCCTTATATTCCAAACTAGATTACAAAAATGCAAAAGTACTAATTTTAATTTTATAGGTTCATAGGATACCTAACTTTTATGTCAAATTATTTTTTGTAGCTGAAAATAGCTTGCAACCTTGATGAGAAAGCTTAACTAAAGTAAATCTTAGAGAGCTGAAGAGAGATATCACTATAATTTGCCCATTCCGAGAAACATGGAATTATTTAAAATATGGAAATAATATGTGGGTATTTTATTATTCTACTATTCTCCCTAAAAACCGCCTTAAATTATAATTTATTTTAATGCAACAGAAATTCTAATCATTTACTTGCGTATAACCATAAGTCACTCGATCGATATGATGTCAAATGCCACTGTGTCGGCAGGGTCACCATAAGCGGTCTAACGGACATTCACACTAGCCATGAATTTGACGCTCCGCCACTACCGACTTAGCGCGCACCCATCTTTCTACGTTACCACTTGACACCGCGACGAGGAAGGCCAGCGACAAATCATGCTGTGAACTACCGAGAAAAAAAATTTAAATCATATCAGAATCAGAAAAGTCGTTTTGTTGTTGCTAGATAACTCTCAGCATTTAGGTTTAAGAAAAAGAAACGGAAGAGTTGAGAAAACATTTCACATTTGTATGTTCTGTTCTCGGTAATATAATTAAACAGACCGTCTCTAGCAGCCTTTCAGAAATCGTAATATGTGACAGACCTTCGTAGGGCTAGCAAAAAAGGACTGTTATAGGGCATTATTTTACAATTCACAATGGGCATGGTTGGTAGACAGCTTTAGAAAAATATTGCGGACAACCGATAAATAATCGGGGAAAGAAGTTCAAAGAACAGACTTTCAAGGTAAAAGCAGGTTTGGAGCCGACAGAAAATTGACATTTATCTACCAATTCGACTTATTCATTCACTAACCAAACCATACAACGCTAAAATGTCTTGATATTTTTTTACATAGAACCAATTAGGAATGCATGCCAGCATATTTAAAAGCCTGCGGTACTAAAGCCACCCGGTCTTTGGCTGCCTTTTGATGGTCTTGATTTCGTCGAGTTTCTTGCCGGATCGCAGGGGCTCCGGCGACGGCGGTGGAATCAGCTGCTCCGTGCTGGAGGTCGACGAAAGACGTTGCGGCGTCGACGGTGTTTTGGCGCGCTATAGGTTAATAAAGGCGATGTTTGAAATCAGATTTTCTAGAGCCAGTTTTCCACTCGTTATACGATACAAATATTTAAGGAATTTTAGTATAAAGAATAGAATAACCAGTTATAATACGAAGCAATGTACCTACTTATAGTATAAAAAGCAGTTTTTTTAAATTAATTAGCGTCCACCTAAACCTAAAATCGAGCATTTTTAGCGAGCAATGTTTTTCATGAAAACGTAAGATAATAAGAAATACTAAGCAGAATGTATTAGCAATGGAGCAAAGCTGTGAATTCTCAGAGCAAGCAATCGACTATTTTCGATTAAAAAAATATATACTAACAATAATACGTGCGATACAGAAAGAGCAAATAAGAAGCAAGAAGGCAAATTAAAAACAAGCAAAGATAGCATAAGTACTTGCAGTTGCTCTAAAAAGCTCAGTAGTACAACATGAAGCAAAAATCCAAAAGTTCAAGAAATAAAAAAGATAAACAACCACTATAAATGAAAAACAAAAAATGCTAATAATACAGTGACAAAGCACTAAATAAAGTAAAATAAGCCGTTAAATAAAGTATTATTATTATAAAATAAAAAATATGTCAAAGCTATTATGAGTCTGAAAACTTTTCCTAAGTAACCCATTGTAAAAAGCGAAAAAAAAAATCTAAAAGATACATTAATATTTGGTAACTGAGCAATATGCATTAAATTAAATCAGCATATAGGTAGTGTAGCTTACTTAAAGGAATTCTTACTACCTGAAGATTGGACTTTTTCTTTAGTTTATACAGACATCCATCGGGCACTACTGACCGGAAAAACAGATGTTGACGGCTGAGGTGACTGGACCCTGGGGATAGGGGACGACGACTGCGACGGCGTAGGGGTCTTTACAGCAGGGGGTGCAGGGGACGCGGGCTTGGAAGGTGGGCTGGGCGGCTTGGAGGATGGGCTGGGGGGCTTGGAGAGTGGACTAGGGGGCCTGGAGGATGGACTGGAGGGCTTGGAAGATGGGCTGGGGGGCTTGTAAAGTGGACTAGGGGGCCTGGCGGTAGGGCTGGAAGGCTTGGAGGTAGGGCTAGATACAAGTTTGGTGGAGGGAGATGGCGGAGCGGCAGCGTGCACCGGAGGTGTGCTCGGCGTCACCTCCATCGTGGGCGCTATTGGAGCCTATATAAAGATGGAATTAAGTTTAAAAATATGGAAAAGTCGGTGACAAAATACCTACTCCAGCTTAATGATTACAATTTAAGAACATATAATAGGTATAAGTAAATCATATAATAAATTAATTTTGAAAAATAAACGAATCATTAACGTATCTATACGAAACTGAACAACTTTCCCTAAGGAACATAAAGGTCATTTAGCAAACCATAATTTGACTTCCCGAACAGACCTGTCCAACGGAGGTGACCCATTTGTATGAGTACTCTAAAAAATTGTGGCCAGTTATAATTATTGTCACCTTGCAATGGTAAATTGTTAGCTTCATGAATACTATATGGCTGACTGTTCACTAAATAAAGGTCTCCTTATAATGCATCATTTATTGGTGAACGTAAGCTTATAAATTTCAGCATTTTACCTTAGGTTTGAGAGGCGCCGGTGGCGGAGGCAGTGCACCTTCTGCCGGCTTAATCTCAGGCGCTACCGGCCTTGCCACGGCTATATCTTCGGGCGATTTCGCTTCCGATGACTTGGTCTCTTCTAATGATCCATCAGCGGGCTATGGAATTTTTTACATAAAAGTTAATAAAGATATGTCTATGTCTGATGCAATTGGTGGAGGTTGTAGTTCTAAGGCAACCCCAGTGTCGGAAGTTTTCAAGCAACATCTGCTCTTATGAGCAAAGACCTCGATTACTCTATTTATGCCTGTGCCGAGACAAGATTACTGCTCTTTTCATTAATCTTCAAACTTATCCAAATCATTAGGACGTTGTCATTTTATAACTACGATTTCATTGAGATGACATTAACGATAGTGATTTTAAAATTAATCCGTCTATAATAGACGCATCTTAACTGGTCGAACTTTCAGTACCACGCATAGCTCGCAGGTATTATGTTAGAATGTATTAATCAATCTGTTAAAGAAAGCAATCATAATGGATGCTCATGAGGATTATATTGAATTTCTTTAGACAGGTACCTGTTCATCACTCTGAGGAGAGGGCCCTTGCGGCTTCCTCTTGATCACTTTGGGAGGAGTGTCTCCTGGTACCCTCTTTGCTTTCAAAGGACTTGGCTCTAGAAAATACAGATAAGTATGTACAAATAAGGCCCTATTGGAGGTAATAGCGGGAGCATATAACATGCTAGTTACTTTTCATACTTGAACATAAAGTGGGGCTCCCGGTGTTCGATCGTGTTATGAAAAATGTTCAAGCATTCCTGATCATAAAAAGACGCAAGCCTTGGTAATAAAAAGAGGTGAAAATATTTAAATTCAGATACAAATCCACTGCATTTCTTAACTAAATTCCTTACCACGAACCCTCAATTATTTGTCTTGACCTTTAGCTATCTTGTGTTTGGTATTTATAGCTTATCAGTTTCATTGCTAGATTTATACCAAGCTATACTCAATTCACCCAACTACGTCAAAAAAATATATTTTCTTTGACTAAGTACTCTTTTAACATTCATATTTCTTTTGCAAAATCTGTAAGGTACAAAACTATCAAAACATTTATATAAACTTCAGTATCATCTGGTCAATGATATAAAATAAGATATAAATTCCGCACCTGGTTGTGGAGGCTCCTCCCCCACGGGGCTGACGGATCTTGGTCTCAAGACCGGACTGGGACCACGAGACGATGGTATCGGAGATCCGGCCAGCGACAGTGGCTACAAATCACAATCGTTTGCATTAGCTATGTGAAAGTTTAGAAAAAATATATTTATTTTTTAACCAAAACATACACAGTGAGTTGGGCTAAACTCCTTTTAAATGTTATAAACATTTGTGGCAGAAGATTAAATTCTGAAACCTAAAAAATATCACAATCATCAGCAGTAGAGATGTGAAAATACTGAAATCGTTGCACAGATGATGCATTTCATCTTAAGAGTGTAACTTGAAGAAAGACCCATCTGACAGAAAATGGCTAATGCAAACCCTAGAAGGGTTATAAATGTTTTGTCAATCTTAGAGGGCTAAGATAGAATGCTCTTACACCAGTAATTTCTCTGGCTAGCTCGTCCCACTCGACGAAACATCAAAGAACTCTGCTTGAAAGTACATATGCAGTAGTATTTACCCAGTCGATATTTGCATAATAAAGTCCTATCACTAGTTTTTTGTTAAAGATTTTAAAAAAATGTTTAGGTAAACCACAGATCACCCCCTACAGATTTCGGCCACCCAGCATAGGAGCAGCCACGCATATCAGACCACCAAGAGTCAGACCCGCGCGGATCTTAGTGCTAATTGTACGTATTATAAATAGCAACACAAGAGTTCAAGTTATAATTGTTTTAACTGACAAAAAATGACAGTTATCGCATGTCCTTTTTTGGATAAGCCAATCACAGCGCCGCATTTTCGCTTCCCGCGCCCCGCACATGCTGCTAGCGTTGGTGACTTTGAGCAGGAGTAAAATGTTTAATATGCGGTATCTACAGGGCGTAACCTATGGAACGAACTCACTCTTGTGGCGGGTGAACTCGCAAATCGCCACATAATGATGATGACGAGGCTAGCGTTACCTGAAGTAACTTACCTTGCCAGAGGCGGGTGAGACGGAGCGGCTGCGCGCCGCGCCCGCTGTCAACAGCGCACCGGCAGCGCCCGCCGCGCCCGGGGACGGCGAGCCTGCGCCTACGTCAGGGCAAGAGTTCAGTTAGTATGATCAAAAAAATCCTTGTAGATGGCTACACTGTACCACACTCCGAATACTCTAACAAACTGTACCTACTACTATTACAGGGTGTAATAAAAAGGTGTGGTAATACTTCAAGGTAGGCTTCTACTTATCAAACTGAACAACTTTTGTTCTACAACTTTGAGATCGCAAATTTTTTTTTGGATTTTTTTGCAATTTCAACAAAGTTATAGAACAACCCACCTTGAAGTATCAGCCCACCTTTTTGTTACATCCTGTATAAAACATGAAGTTTGTACACAAGTTAACGTGTGACTTAACTTAATCTAGTCTTGAGTTAATCTAGCTACCGTCACTGGATCTCGCTCGAAGGGCGACGAGGTAAGGGGGATGAGGTCGCCTTTGGAAAGGAGCAAGGAGTGCACTAAGAAGCGGACCTTAAGTATGGCATTCTCTGAATGCCAGCACCAGGCAAGCGGAGTCAATCGCTTAAAATAGCATCCTTAAAATGGATGAATCAAAATGGAATAAGGATCTAATAAAGGTCAATATAGAAGTTATCAAATTGATGGGGCTTAATAAAAGTAACTTTCTACTTTCTACTTTTAAAAATAACTTTCTACTTTCGCAACTAACATATAACTTTGTTTAAAAAATATATAGGATACCTACTTTATAACCAGGCAGCCAGGCACAGATAATTATAACGTAAAATATTTTTAATATTAATTACCTGGCGCCTTCCAAGGAGACTTGGTAGGGTCGATCGGTTCCCCTACTTCAGTGGATATGTCTTTTATCAGCTCCAACAGTGTGTGACCCGGAGATATGGGCATTTCGATAGGAGAGGGTCCTCTCGACCCCTCTGGAATGAAACGGGATTTTAATTATTTTGTAAAGCAAAATTGGCTTACTTACAAAATATAATTTATATGTTAACTTCAAACTAACTTCCTCCAGTCCCCTAGAACATCTAAGTGAATGCTTAGAAACTGGCAAAAGTCTTACTTACCGGCAAATAGACGGCAAATATAATATAAGCATAATATAATATGAGCATAAGGGTTAATAATTAAGTTCTGATGCCTCTGATGCCTTAGACCCTTTGATAACAGAAACCTACAACCACCTAACACACAGATCACCCCCTACGGATTCCGTATACAGAGCAGCATACCGCTAGAGCATACCGCTAGCGTTGGCGACATTGATTAAGAACAAAATGTTTAATATGCGGTGCCTATAGGGGGTGATATACGACCCAACACGTGCTTATCGTCTTCCAACTAATCCTTCCTCTCTTACCTGGCAATGGCGAGCGCAGAACCAGTTTTCTGGCTTCGTCCATAGCACGCTGAAGATTTTGTTGATTCTTGAAAGACTCGCGGCTGCGGCAGCGCCCGATCTGAGATCTGAACATAACATATTTTTTCTAGAAAACCTGTTTTGTTTAGATTTAAAAAATACTTTTTTTTCTCATTAAGATTAAAAGTCTCCTTTGATTCAATTTTTACCCAGTTTCTTTTGTAATTCTAGTGGAAGATTTAAAGCTTTGCTTACGCCACACCAGTCGCCGCCAATGTCTGGTCCCATTTAGCGGTGGAGGTCGTCGCGACTGCCATCTTAGCCAGTCTCCTGAACTTGGAGAGGCCGTCCTCGGGCGGCTGATCGTCATCCTCCACTCCGGAGACGGGAGCCACGTGGAAGTCCTTCATCAGACGGCGCTCCCACACCTTCATGCGTTTGCCGAGGACCGCTACATACAGAATATATTAAGTAAGTAGTAGGTACAGTTGGCGGAAACGTGGTAAGGTAAAGTGTGATATTGAATCTGAAAATTAAAGTGATATGATAACATAATAGTTATGAATTTAGTATTCAGGTAGGTAGTTATTTTGCGAAATGTTAATTAGTCTCTTTGGGATAGTTGTCTAGTTTCATGAAAGAGATCTCAGTTTATAGACCTCTTACGAAATGTAACAAATGTACTTAGTAAAAAAAAAATCATCATCATAATCATCATCAGCTAAAAAACTTCCACTGCTGGACAAAGGTCTACTCCAAGGATTTTCATCTTGTGCTGACCGCATCCAGCTTCTTCCCGCAACCTTCAGATCATTGGTCCACCGAGTGGAACGCCTGCTTCAGCTACGACATTCGACGCGCGGTTGCCATTAGAGAACTTTTAATACTCCAACGACCCAGAAGAAATAATGTGTTAAAATAAATTGTACTTAAGGTTTATTTAATTATCGTAACTGACTTCATAGATACATTTTTATATAGATACCTTTCTCCTTCCTGTCAGTGAAGGACACGTCCATGCCATTCCGCTCGAAGACGCCGAGTAGCTCATAGCGTAGTGCCGAAACGTCGCCTTTGAGCTCGTTGATATCGTCCTCCGTGACCGGCTCGTCGTCCTGCCGCCGGTGCATGGCCGACACGTAGCGCCACACCAGCGCGCGCATGACAGCCGTGTAACGCACGTCGTGCTCTTTCTCTTTGTGTTCCTATCGAACAATCAATTTGGAACGGCAACTTTAAGAACACCCTGTACACATGGCGGCGGAGACTTAGGTCGCATCATCATATCCTGTTTAGACATTGATTATTTAAAAAAATGCACGCGGCGATTTTTTTATCCTTAATTGGTAAGCCCTTGGCATCATCTCACCTTATGGTAAGTGAAGATGGAAGCGGGCTTACCAAGATTCCCCAACGCAATGAGGAACTGGCCCATATCGATGGGAACTGGCTATCTGATCTTCATGCCGAAACACATCTACGCTGTTAACATTGATGTTTGGCGGCAAGACTAAGCAAAGATGACGGTAGCTACTAACTAGCCAGGCGGGCTCAGAAAATGCCCTACCACAAACCAACGTCCTATAAAGTTGGACCCCGCCGGGAATCGAACCCGCGACCTCCTGATTTAAAGCGAGCAGACTAGCCACTAGACCACGGAGGGGGTTACGAACGAAGATGCTGCTGCATTGGCGAATCATGGTATCTTTGGCATCATAATCACCAGTTGGGCTTATGCCAAGGGCTTAACAATTGTAGATAAAAAATAATAACATAAAATGTGGAACACTTTACATCAAAATACGATTTGTATGTCTTAATTAAACGTTAAATTTACAAGTTTCACTTGGTAGGAACTTTATACTAGATAGAAAAAATGATAATTGAATTGATTTGTTTGAATAGATGCTTTAAAAAATCGATTGGGTTGAGTTTGAAAGCGTTTTAATGTTCTGTTTTATTTAAAACAAATCAAGTAGTTAGTAGAGTATTATTAAGACTAGAATTTAAAGCCAAGACTTAATAATTTGATTATCGTGATCAAGAATTGTATGTATCTAAGGGTATTTTACACACACATTTTCTGTTTACGAACTACTAGCTGAACTTTTCACTGCTTTTATTCAAACTTTGTGCCTAGTACCTTAGGACTTAACGCAAAAAGTAAATAAATTATAAGATTATGGGTACTTAATACTTACGGCAATCAAAGATACGTGAACACGACTCCCTGGGGAACAATCTCTGGTCCACGTAGAGACGGCTATACTTACCAACTTTGTTAAAGAACTGCTCAAACTATGACCTTAGTAGTTTTAGGATAATTGGGTTCTTTCCATGTAAGATACCCTTAGGCCTTAGGTGATAAAATTGTTTATACAGAATGTTAAATAATGTGCGTTTGAAATTTTAAGGGGTTACTTGGAATCAAGTATAGAATTCAGGAAAAATATTGAACAATTCGACGGTCCCAACGTACAATCCCATAAGTGGCAGTTAGGTGATTTTCAGTTTATGTTTGCGTGACATCCGGGACACTCTATACTTTCATTTGGTTTAAAAAATTGGTTAAAATCATGTAAATTTAACCTTAATATTCACATGAAAATTCCCATAACTACAGAATTACGTTTAATGTCCAACGTATAACAACAGTAGTGGTAGTTCAGTGATTATACGTCGAAAAGGTAACTTCACCCCCGCATATCTTTTCCATACGTATAGTTTTATAACTGCCAGATACGGTTACGATCCATATCATAAGCCATAAGTACCACTTCAGTTGTTTGTTGATAACACGATTCCGACGTAAATACGCGTAATGACTAAAAATCGACTAAGGACAACTTTTTTTGAATACGTTTAATATTATGTGTTTTACAGTATAAACTACTGTAAAACACATAATATTAAACGTATATGGAAAATTTCATCACTTTACGAAAAATATAACAAAAGTTACACCCTTTTAAAACTTCAAACTGCTCTCCTGTAAAATTTGACTTTTGCAGTTAGGGTATTGTACGTAGGGACCGTCGAATTGTTCTTTTCAGTTTTCCATACTAAATCTGAACAGTGAATCAAGAATTTGTATGGGGAAACTGTAAAAAAATGTAGATCGGTTTTTTAACGGTTTTTTATTTTTCCTGTATTCTATACTTGACTCTGTGTAACGCCTTAAAATCTCAAATGCACCTTTTTAACACCCTGCACGCACCAAATAAATACGAAAGATAAATGTTTGCTTGTCTGTTTGTTCCACTCTCATGCCGAAAGCGCTAAACGGATATCAATGCCAGCTAGATTAACACATAGGCTATTTTTATCCCTGTTAGAGTGAAGCAAAATTTATTTGTCTATACTTCTTTCACGCAACGAAGCCGAGCAACGGCTCGATGTGTTCTCGTTACGGAATTCTCAAAAATCGACTTCGCATATCCCATTAAAAAACCCTTGACATTTTAATTCATAACGGATTTCTGGGGCATAGTTGTTTAGTATGATAAGTAGAAAGAAACACCTGTTATTACACCCTGTATGTAAAGAAAACTCGTCACTCACTTTGAGTTTCATCTTCCTCAACTTGTCCTTCTTCCTCAAGCCCAGCATTTTGAGGATCAGCTTGGGCGCCGGCAGAATGTTGAAAGGCGGTGGCAGCGTCGCGCTCTCTTCAAAATAGGACATCCATAGGCGTGTGCGCGCAAACTTCCACTCTACGTCGGAATGTTCCTAAAACCGAACGCATTTAGGGTAATTTTATATTTTTATATATGTTTATTAGTAGGATCCTTCTTAAATACCTGAATAAACTTAACAATATTCTTAAACTTAACAATAGCTTCTTTGTACTATATTTTTACCTTTATTTACGTATTTTGACTACTTTCAATTAAGTTTTGTCTACACTTGCCAAAATAAAATACCTCGTTCGGACCAAGATTTACTAATTTTATTTTATTAATATTATACCATGATACAGTCCACTTTCTTAAACATCTCTTTTATTTTCAATAAAAGCAGAAAATCTTACTTCGTTTGCAACCTCATATTTCCAAAAAATGTGGACTCCTATAAATATATTCCATTGCCAATTTTGTATGGAAAATTTTAAAAAATGTATGTATGCGGTTTCAGCAAAGTCGGAGAACAAACGTAGTTTATTATGATGAGTAGAAGTCTCATTTAAAAGATCCTACGCCTATTTTGTACACCCTGTTTGATAGGTAGGCACCAGAGTGCTAATAGTAATTACACTACTATAAAATACCTACTTAAATATAGGTATAAAATGTAGGAAGCAGGTGGTCCTTAGATAATTTACTTCAGTGTACGTGGTATACACACCAGCTAGAGCAAATCTACTGAATATTCCTACCTAAAGATTGTTAAGGAAGGTTTGTTTGTTTTAAACGGATAGATTTATAAAGTTATGTAGTACTTTATAAATCTATCCGTTTATGAATGCTATCGGTAGAATATCAATCGTTGGTTTAACATTGACGAGTGAGAAAGATAAGATGAAACATTGGCATTGTAGAAAGTTGTGAATAAAAAATATCATCTCCCACACACTATGTAATAAAGTAACTTGCAACATATGTATAATTGTGTATAATTTCTTGAAAATGAATAAGCCGATACATAATAAGAAATAAATAAGCCGATACGTAAACAAGACAGACAAGTCAGTACACTAGTCATTAACTTTTTCATTTTCCTAGTATTCCGAGAAAAAAATTCAGATCGTCTGATCGAGAAAAAGCTTAGGGAGCTGAAAAACATTTGTAACAAAAAACTGCTCGACAACGTTCAAAATAGGGATTAAATTCATATGTTAATACTCGACATAAGGCTTTTTTACATGTTTGAGTTTATTTGAGAATTTCGGTGGGTAATAGTCCAAAAAACGTATGTCCAAGGGCCCGGAGTTAAGATAAAAATTGAAAAAAACAAATTCCATATGACGCACAGACAAAGATGGGTGCTGTCGCTACCTTGTTGTCATAGTCTCTCGGTTAGTACCTAGTTAGCCAGGAGAAAGAACGAGACATTAAGGAAATAACTCGGAAATTGTAGAGAAAGAACAGTTTTGCTCTTATGTAGCGTGCTAACGTGTAAGTGAATTAAAAAAATTGATGCTCTACACTCAACTATACAACATGGTGTTAAGTGAAACGTAATAAGTAGGTTTTTTAAGTTATGAGTAAAAAAAAAAAGTTTTCTTCAGTTTTCTTTAAACTGCAAAAAAAATTTTCATCACATACATTGAACAAAATCTAAAAACCGTAATAGCTCAGTAACCATACATTTTTGACCCCTGGTTAACTGGACTTAATTTGTTGCAAATGACCTCTAGTATAACCCCTTTGAAGGATCACGTCGAATTACCAATCACCTGTATACAAATTAATTAATCAGAAAATATTCTTTTCGGTTTTTCCCCTTAAAAACCTATTCTATTTTACTTTAAAACATGTTATAGAAAAGTGTGTGATAATAACAGCTATTCAGTTAATGTTATTTTGTCTAATGTTGTATTGTAACCTTTTTTTTGTTGTGCATCATAATGCATGTTTGTCATTTCGTTTTCCAAACACAACTCTGATTTACTCGCGAAATTATTTACGAACATTTTAAACAGAGTAGCTATGAATTAGCCAGTATTTTAAATCTAGTTTTACTGCAGTGTTTGCAAATAAAATGGCGTCATTATCAACTTTCATGTCCGTCAAACAACATCCACACTTTAAAGATAAAACATTTATGATGAAAAGCTTAAAATTTTGGGATATGAACGAGTCCATACGAAAAGGACAACGCGCCACTCTGAACTCGGGTTATAAAACTATTGTTATGCGAGTTTTAAAATTTCAAGGATCAAGGAAATCTGCCTAAGACTATACAGTGTAGGTAGATAAGTAGTAGGCTGATATAAAAACATTGCCTAATAAATAAATAGGTACCTAATGAAACAGCTCTGAAGTTGGAACGATGTCCATCCTAGTCTCTTTGTGCATTTCTTCTCTTTGACAAAAATTCGTGTAATTATTGTATAATTTCACTATCGAGATTATATCACGAGTTTCACAATATCACTGTGACATATTATGTACACAATCTTTGTATTGAAAATCAATTATTTTTTTATCTTTTATGTATAGTTTCCTTGTAAAATATCGTTCACTGTCATAATAATTCTGACTGACTCGGTGGCTCAGTGGATAGTGCTCCTGACTACTGATCCGAGAGTCGTGGATTCGATCCCCACCTAGGGCAAACATTTCTGTGATGAGCATATTTGTTTGCTCTGTGTCTGGGTGTATTATATCTATATATGTATGTATTTAAACGTACATGTGTATGTATATCAGTCTCTGGTCCAAATAATACAGGGAATCCTAGTTTGGGGCCAGATGACCGTGTGTGATTTGTCCCAGAAATTTAAAATGTAAGCACCTAACTAAAGTTGCAACCATTTGCACTAAAGACAAAACTCACAGTAATCATGGCGTAGGAATTGGACATCATCGCGATGAGCAGGTTGAGAAGCACAATGACGTTAATGACGGAGTAGGAGCCGAACATCAGCAGGCCCCAGAACCTCGTGTAACTCTTAATGCCGGCTAGCTCGAAGTTCTCCAGCCCCACCATGCCGAAGGAAGCCCAGAATAGAGACTGCGAGGCTTCGAATACGCTGGTAAATAAGTTGGCATAGAATTATTTTACAGATTTAATTAAAAATTAAAAGGTCGGCCGTTAAAAATCAGGGTGTCCACTCAAAATTCCAAAAATACTTCCCTGACTTTTCCCTGACTTTCCCTGACCATTTTGTAAAACTTCACTGACCCTTATAATCCATTTTAGATCCGTTTTTTAAAGGATTTTGTTTGATTGCTGGTTTGTTTTCGATTTTCATCTGGACATGGCGCAAAAATGGTTCGGAATCTGCCAAAACTGGCTTCACAGCAACTAAACGTGCTTTTAACAAAGGGATTTTCATTGAATCTCTTAAATTTTTTAAATGGTTTTTTAGGACCGTGTCGAATTGGCTCAGCCTTTCAAAAATTGTGCTCTTTTAAGACGAGGATTATTTTCCAACCATCTTACTGAGGTACATTTCTGTGCTGAGGAAATTAAGAGTGTTCAGCAGTGAACCACGTGCTGGTCTGTATTTCAATAGCTCGTACATAGATTTCAGTGCATCATATATGTACCCCCCATTATGCAGATGACCTGTGTCACAGCCCTATTTATTGTGTGTAGACCATAGACTCCAATTTCGAGTAGATATTTCGCGCTCTCCTACTCCACAGGCCACGTGCCAACATCCTGGAAGGTTGCAAATGTGCAACCAGTTCCTAAAAAAGGAGATGGAACTGACCCATCGAATTAGAGGCCAATAGCTATTATCTTTCGCCTTTCAAAAGTGGTGGAGCGTGTAATTTATATACAGCTCCTAGCATATCTAGAAGATCATGACCTTATCAATGACTGCCAATACGGGTTTCGTCATTGAAAGTCGACCATTCTATGGTATTCATAGTCAAGGGGAGGCATTGGTAGTCAGCCTGGATATAGCCTTAGCTACAGGCGTTCGACAGGGTCTGGAATAAGGCACTTCTATCGAAATTACCAGCATACGGCCCACCCGTGGGATTGTACAATTGGATCGCCAGCTATCAGCATTAAAGATCTTTGCGGAAACTGTTCCTGTGACCTGTCACTAAACACATTTATGCTGGTGGTGGTGACCCACAAGGTTCTGTACTCTCGCTAACTCTAGTCCTCCTGCATATCAATGATCTCCTGCAAATTCGCGGTAAAACGCGGTATTCATTGCTATTCGGATGACAGTACGGATGACGCGCAGTACACAGGCCGATCAACATCCCACAGGCCGACGAGTTGGAGGTTACCAGGATTGAGTCTGAAGTCGAAGACACTCTGGAATAAGTCTCCGAATGGGGGTAGAATATTTTTTATATTTTAACCCCACAAAGACGCAAGTCTGCGCGTTTACCAACAAACTGTTTTACAGTGGCATCTCAGTTCCAAGTAAAAACGCTTGCTGTTGCTACGAGCATCAGGATCCTAGGTGTCGACATTTCTACAAAGCAATGTCCAACTTCGGTGTCACCTCGTGGGCAAGGTTACCCTTGCAGCGAAAAAATCTAGAGTGCTCACTAGAGCAAACTATAGGTATACTTCAGATCCAGACAGTGCTTGCAGCTATACAAAGCTCAAGTGAGGCTGCATATGGAGAACTGCTCACATCTCTTGGCAGGAACATCCAAGTATCAACTGCACCCCTTCGGCTCCACCCAGCAATGCACGATCATAATTGTCGACGACCCTGAGCTCACAGGTGGTCTAGAACTCAGCTTCCGGAAAGACTTCAGCTCTCTCTGTATTCTACCGATTAAACAACGGCTTGTGTTCTGAGGAACTGTTCGACATGATGTCTACTGCACAGTTTTGTCACCGCAATAGTCGCCATCGAAGTGGAATTCATAAAGCTAAATTGGTCTGCAACTATAAGGTTTCAGAGGTGCTTCTTACCTAGAACCCTCAAGCTATGGAATGCGAAGTCATGATGTAGTCAGTGATAACTTGAAAAATTGGTTTAAAAGTCTGGGTTAAATATCAGCAGCAGCAGTTTCCCTCACTAACAATCATTGGCAAAAACTCAAATATCCCTGACTTTTCCAGGTCGCCAGGTCATTTCCCTGACTTTCCCTGACCACCAAAAGCTTCCCTGACTTTTCCAGAAAGTGGACACCCTGAAAATGTACCTATCCTTCGAAATTCTGGGGATTATGAGGAAGCCAACTACAACAGTTTAGGCTACAGGCTCAGCCATACATACACCGGCAAAACATTGCACTTTTCTGAGGTAGTAGCGGAAAGAAGACTTCGAAAATGAAAATTTTTTGATTAGGTACTCAAGGCTATGTCACCTGTTATCTTAATCTGTTTCATGTAAATTTTTAGCAACTATTATTAAAATAAAATAAAAACATTTTAACGTTAGTAAAAGTACGCAATTTAATCAAAATAAATTAGTGTCTAAATGTTAATTCTATCAATAAATCACGATTCAATCCAGGTAAGCATTCAAAATAGCAATGACATGAGTAAAACATACAAAACACATTTAAAGTGGCCCATCTACTACAAATCACACTAGCATAACAATCAAATCTAGTAACACTATGAACGAAAAATAGACAAATAAATTCCATCTAAGAGAAATGTCATAATTCATAGTTTCGGCATCCAAGATTAATATGCGTGGTAATCCATAGTTTCTCTCAAAGACATGCAGTCGACTTCATCTATCTTCAGGGTGTTCATTTTGACATTGATGTCCTCCTCCAACTGTATCTGAGTCTGCAACAAATAGCGCAATGAGGAAGTCGCTTCATGCAACATCTGTTGCAGCTGTTCAGTACTGTAACGCAGCATCTCGCATTCGTAGTAAAGCGCTTGTCCTGGCGGGTCACGGACTAACTCAGCACCGATCCTCTGGGCTCGTTTTCCAAGTCTGGTATGAGCCAAACCAGTATACCCTTCTTTATCGGCCAAAGCTTTCTGTAGCTGCAAAATATTGTTCTGCATATCGGCTATCTTCTGGGTTGTATCACGATGCATATCTTCAAGCTTAGCTTTTGCGAGTTTGGTGTCTTCGATGCGCTCACGGAATGCGTGGTTGCAGTTCTTGTACGCCGTCCAGAGATCTTCGATCACTTGTTTCAGGAGAGTATCGATGAACATTCTGATTGGACGAGCGCTGGTCACCTCCCTAGCAGCTTGTTGTATATTTTTTGCCGAATAGGCGTTGTATTCATCAGCCGATATGTTGGCGGGGTCGAGACTGGCGTAGCCCTCGTAGATGGAGAGGCACAGGTCCGTATGTTTGAGAGACAGACACCCTTTATCGATGTCGATAGCAGCTTGTTTGTACTGGAGATCTCGATCCAGCATGTAACGGGTGGAGCGCAAACGTCTCATTTGCTCATTAAGTTGTTCCAAAACTCTTTTCAACAGACTTTGTCCTCCAAGTATCGTCTCTATTTCTCGTTGAAGTGCTGACTCCACTTCGTCTACGACCAAGTCAATCCCGAGCCTTCCATCTCTGATCATTAGGCACTTGCGACAAATGTTTAGCGCGTTATTTTGTAAAGCGGCCAAGCAGTCTTGGAGTCTAGTCTTATAGACGCCCAACGCTTCCAACTCGAGGCATATTTCCCTCCTCTGTATCTGCAGTTCGTCTTTGTTAAACTTGACGTCACCGATGCGTTCTTCGATGCGTCGGTCGGAGGTGGCTTTCATCACCTCGCAACGCTCTTTGGTCTCATCGCGCACCTTGTCACTCTCTCCCAGGACCCTGTCCGCGAGCTGCTGCTGGTCTTCCGTGTTTCTGCAGCGCTGGTCGTTGCTCAGTTTCCATTCGGCCAGAGTAAACTTGGCAGTCCTCGGGGGCAGGCATACTATCGCTTGCTCAGCGAATCTGGTGGTGGCTATCGGAGCTCCTATAATGTGACGTACTCCGAACTGGGCGTCCCCCATTTTGAAATGAATAAAATAATTTAGGTAAAGCAAGAAACGGTAAAATAAGTAAAAAATGAAGCGAGTGCGGTCAGTTGCTAGGTGTGGACGACATGGACAGGTTGTTTGCTCGTCGCCATGGATACAAAAAAAATGTGTCGTTACTATGGAAATAAGGTTAGTGACAGAAAGAAGGAAATACACCAAATCGAACAAACATTAAATAGATTATGTTTGCTACCAAATAAAAACTTTTTTTAGTCTAGTTGCCACCATAGACTTTTTAGTCAGAAAGAAAAAAATTGTAGATTCTGGACAGTAATTTGTAAAAACTGATTGGTCCTAGATACTACTACTACTATAAAAAAAATTGGTCCTAGATATCATGTTCAATAAAGAATACAAGGTGTAAGGTACAGATTTCCGAAAACTCTAAGGGCTTGCTCAGTAGACTAAACTGAACAACTTTCCACAAGATTTTTTTCAGGAAACAAAAAAATAAAGAAATGAAAGTTGTTCAGTTTCGTCTACTGAGCAAGCCCTTAAAATTTTCGGAAACCTGTCCCTTACACCCTGTATAATCAAAATATATATTTTTTTAAAACCTTCGAATTTTAAAAAAATAACCGTCTGATAAATATGTTTTTGTACATGTAATCGGATTATTTAAATATATGTAGGTTGGTACAG
This sequence comes from Coleophora deauratella, assembly GCA_958295455.1. Classification (NCBI taxonomy): domain Eukaryota; kingdom Metazoa; phylum Arthropoda; class Insecta; order Lepidoptera; family Coleophoridae; genus Coleophora; species Coleophora deauratella. The sequence continues at coordinate 11,098,462 of OY282402.1, forward strand.
TACTTTAAAAAAATTGAAATCGATAAATAAATAATAGTTTATATTTCTTACTGTATACTACAAAGAGTCATATCCACTAAGCTCGCATAATCAAAAGTGACTGCATATGGACGACCAAAGAAGCTCGGGGGAAGCGGGGTGCAACTCTTTGTGGACTATTTACTTCAGTACCTACTAAACTAGCTTCTATACAAACCGTTCTAGCTGGGGCAATAGCGCGGGGAGCCGAAGCATCACCACTCACTTGCCGAAGCTGCGCCACTTCATGCAGGAGTCACCAGCGTTGTCCCAGTCAGGCAGGCCGCCGGGCAACACGTAGCATTTCTTCTTTTCCAGATCAGCGAAGTACCAGAGCAGCTGGTTCAAGCCTGATCATCGTTGATTGATTTATTTTTTATACGAATAATGTGTTGTCGAAGTATTATAGATAGCCAATGTATAGTTACTTTCGAAGATATCTTTTTTTTTTAAAGAGTTTATTTTTTTGGGACGACGTTGCTCCTCTCTCTTTCCAAAAATCCCGAAACGGCGGGCATACGACTTCCAAGTAGTAATTATTTAGGTAGACAAAACAAAATACCTTCGAAAAGTGTGTAGTGCTACCTACTTCGAATAAAATATTCTCATTTTCATTTTCAAGTCTGTATGCATTTGACAGTGGAAAAAAATGGGATCGTAGCTCCCAAAAGCATAGACAGATTTGTATAAGAATTTTTATTTAAAAAAAAAGCTACTTAAGTACTTTTACCATCAGGCGAGATGATGCCAAGGGCTTAACAACTAAGTGTAAAAAAAAGTTTGTGACCTATGTGTATTATTTATGTGATATTGTGTCTATGTGTATGTGTGTGTGTTTTTGGTATTTTAGACCTCCTAACAGTATGGAAAGCAGCAGCTACTCAGGCTTGCTCTTGATGGCTTCTTCCTCTGGATGTTTATAGGTCAAAACTGTGCTTACTGAAAATCAATGGGACACCTATGTTTAACATCAATGGACATCTTCTGACTGATGATGCTCACCGCAGGCAAATGCGAAGAGCACAAGGCTGTAGATGAAGAAGAACTTGACGATGTCGATGACCATCCTGCCGAGCGATATCTGCAGCGGCCCCAGGTGGGGGTTGATGGAAAACAGATGTACCAACTTCAGAGCACTGAGAAAAAATATATATTTATTGTTGCAGTACCATACAGAGCTATTCACAGCTAAAACGAGCCACTTTTAGGTGTAAAACTGAACAACTTTCTCAAAGGAGTTAATGTTTGAATAAACAGAAAACAATAACCGATATCAGACTTATTTGTGGAAAAAAATGGAGGTCTAAAAATTTTACACAAATTCATAGAAGCTACAGATAATTTGGACGCTGATAAAATAATAACTTTGGTACTAAGAAAGCAACAATTCTGTTTGTTAATTAGTATCTATGATGAAAGGTACATACAACAGGCCCAGGTTCCACAGAAGTAGTATTCAAAATCGACTCCATTTAAGTGTCATTTGAATTATCGTCAAAAAAGTTCACTTTGGACCAGAGACTTGTAACTGGCCACTTATTTCACACAACGACACAACTTGAAGCTATTATAATATTAAAAAACAACGAATCCATATATTACGAAAATAGAAAGTACACTTAAATAGGAAAGAAATTTGGAAATAACCTGAAGATATTGGCAGCCGCGAACAACCCCTCGGCGATCAGTTGGGGGTCGAAAGGATCCCAGTTCTCGCGCGGGACGAACTTGATCTGAGGGTCACGTCTGATCTCCGCAGCCTGCTGGAGGTACGCGGCGAACCTTGCAAGTTAAATGCAGTTTTAGAACAATGAGTCCATTGGACAGAGTCCATTTGAAAGAGTCCATTGGACATCATATCAAAGAAGGTAAAAGTTTAAAAAAATAAACTATAAAAAGTTACGAGTAGGTGATGCGAGGTTATGATGTGATACTTCTCCCTTCGAATTTAAATGTCCGTTCGTTCCCAAAAAGTTTAAGAGATCGATCCAGCGTCAGACAATTTCACATGTAGACGAAATCAAACGAAAGGAGGGTGAAGTTCAAACTATTTAACTTAACTAAGGTTCAATTTGAATTATAATGAAAATATAAAGTCGTGATCATGTTCATTATGAATTTCGATTTAAATTGACATTGGCAGAATTATTATACCGTAAAACAATTAAGAGTCATAAGAAAGACGCCCTTATATGAGCGCGCGCTGTATAAAAGTATGACCAACCTTAGCACCATGACGGCCAAGTACAGCGAGTTGCGGGTAAAGTCGATAAAGTTCCACATGTTACGCAGGTACGAGCGGATGCCTGTGATGAAGATCTCCTGCGTCTCCTCCCAGATGAATCCTGCAAGCCGTTTGACAAGATTGCGTGGACTGTTGGTAAAATGACTGGTCGTATCTGGCTCCGACAAAATAGAGTCAACGGAGCCCCGCGGGGCTCCTTCTTGCGGTAACACCAGTAAACTAACCTAACCTAGAGTTTTTTCGAAGCTCCTCAACGATATGGCCAGTAATTTTAAGGTCTGGCCAATTCTATGATCTAGCTACGACATATACTTCAGTGCTGTCATACAGTATGGATTCGGGGCGGTATTTTTGACTAATCCGTTTTTCTGCCGTGTCACACCAACATGTACTATCTTAAGTTAGTACAGTTACGCGTAACAAGTGTAAAATGTATTTTTTCCCTTTATACTATACCTACAACCAAACACAATTGAAAAAAGTTAAGCCGTTTTCGAGATATTGAACTTGTCAAACTGATATAACTTCAATATTTTGAGGTGCTGTCACGCCTTTCTGTTTCAACTTCAGATGTAACAGATGTGCGCTCTAGCAAAAAACAATTACGTGTCGCGGCTATCTGTACTATCTGAAGTAATTATAACAGATAGGCGTGACAACAACTGTTTAAGTCTCACCCCAGAATATAATATAGTCCTTAAAAAATCCTGAAAATGTAAACTACATATTATACTAATGAAACTGAACATTTTTCCATAAGAAACCAATAATCAAAATTAAAAAAAATACTTTTTTGGACTTAAAATAACCATTCAACCAAACTCAAAATGCACAGCAATCAGCAGAACCTACAATAAGTAAAAATATACTATGTACTTCGAGAAATGTACGAGTCGCAAAACGTATAGTACGGAAAATTTACAAATCTTAGAACGTATAGATGTATAATAAGCAAAAAGAAGATTGCACAAATAGAGTTACAACGTAGATACCTAGGTATCTTTAAGGGTTCAGTAATGTTATGGAGGAACACATACCTAAAACATACCATACATTGTAAAATACCTGAAAAAATGTCACAGGACTCTACTCATAAAACTCAATAACTTTCTCTGAGGGACCTATACTCAATTTGTTAAAAAATGTTTGGGCTTCAAATAGAATATTGGCGGATCAGTTGTTAATGTAGTATGAGCAATCCAAGGAAATCTCTTAATATTTTGATAAATATTGTACTGTTTCCTTGGATTTATAACATACCTAGACAGTTTAGTAATATAAGGTCGTTCCGTCTGTAGGTTTCAGTCGGACATACACATTGACATAATATATGAAATATTATTTTATATGAGCTTTTAAGGATGGATTACCTCTCCATACCCATTGTTGTAAATAATATTTCTTGAACTCGATATGTTTCTTAATATCGTAGGAGCTATTTCCGTGGAACTTCTCCAGATTTCAGACTTCAACATCAGATTTTGAAATCCAACAATTACAAGGTAATCAGCGATAAGGTCGTGTCTCGATTTATAATGAAGTTTTCAAGATCTGATGTTGAAGTCTACTAATGTTACTGTACTAATGTTTTGAAGTGTTTCGACGCTGTGACTATTCATACAGAAGGAAAAAACGAAGTAAAGATGTGTCTGTCGAATCTGAGTGTAACTTATCAGGCGATACACTGACTTTCAAAAGGGCTTGCCACTTTGATAAATCACCCACATAGAGATCAATATTTTCAGGACCCTCTAAGTTTCATACATATGGGTGGTATGGAACCTGATCACTCAGTCCTTGCCGAGTCTGAGTAAATGATTCAACGGCTCTCAAAGTGTCTTGAAACTGTACCTATTCATCCAATTTGAGATGATCTGAGATCAACAGGAGTCTTTATGCTCCTAAGATGTGTTGGGTGTAAAACCCCTTCTCCTAGTCTTTACTGAGCCTGAGCAGGCGATTCAGCGGCTGTCAAAGTGTTTTGATGCTGTTCCTATTCATCCACGTGTAGGTCACTATCAACAGGAACCTCTAAACTTCAAAGATGTGTTGCTAAATTTCAACTGTCTTGAAATTTAGCAGCTTTTAAAGTGACTCGACCCTGTGGCTTTTCAATTTTGAGATTTTTCAGGCGTGAAAATTTTTTACTGAGTCCTTGTTGGGACTACATAGGGTTTCATAGATTATTAAAGCGGCTTGATGCTTTGCCTGTTCATCTAGGCAAAGATCAGTATCAGTAGTAACCTTTAAGTTAAATCATTACTCATTACTCAAATCTAAATATGTGCTTCAGTACTTTTTTAAGCGGCTTGACACTGTACCTGTTTACCCAAGTGGAAATCAGTTTCGAAAGGAGCTTCTGAGTTTCTATGCCTGGCGTAAAACTTATGCACACAGGCTGTGCTGAGTATGAGTAACTAGTTCAGCGGCTCTCAAAGAGGCTTCATACTATACCTGTTTTTCCAACTGGAGATCAGTATCTACAGGAGCCTCTAAGTTTCTGAGACTTGGCAGGTATGAAACCTCTTGATTGACTCTTTGCTGAATCTATTATAAATAGGTTATTTAGTTGCTGTCAAGGCAAGCTCCTGCATTTTCAATTCGGCATTATGCAACTTTGCGTTTGAAAGTATTGACGCTCCCCTCGATCCACTTGGTTCCCCTTACTGGATCCACCGGTGGATTGAAATGCACTCTTTAAGTTTCGTGCTGCAGCGACCTAACCTTTATGATATTGAGAGAGAGGAGCAATTTAAAACTTTGTTAATTGCATTTGTTAATTCATCGTAAGATACATTTTCCGGTTCTATGTAAATATTTTAATCTAGCAAACTGGAATTTCGGGAATTAATCTGTTCATACATATTGTTGTAAAATTATACCTAGATATAATTTTTTATGTTAGTATTGAAAAAAAAACTGTAACTAACATCAGAAAAACAGAAATGACTACCCTAATTATAAATAGTATACGATATTTTCATCTTGCAAACTGGTATTTTGGGAAGTGGTCATTTTGCGACTCCAGTTTTGCTGTTTTTATCGATATTTTTTGCAAAAATATAGGTACCTAAATATACATATGTATTAATATTTTAAAAATATTTTATTTAAGCACTTATGATATGAACCAGCCTGCCTAAAAGCAACTTTTAACTCAAAAAATATAATTTATATTAGAGATCGATGTCAAGCCTAACTGTTATAACTATAGTTAGAACTTATCGCGTGACAACGTTTGTATGAAACTATTGTCACGCCTAACTGTTTTTTTGGAATAAAATGAAAAATACGAACATTTTCAAAAAAATAATTGAGACCTCTTGTTGTACTCGATTTTTGGAAACTTTTGTGATTTAAATCATTTCAATACACCATGTAGTTTATTTTCTACATAATAAAATATGTTTAAAACTTAAAACCTCATTATCTCAGATTGCCCTTTTTTGAGATAGTATAGATTCGTATGACACGGCAGTTTTAATTGTGTTAATTTTTTTTTCTTATATTCTATTAATTGTGTGTATTTAGTAACTGTCATCTCAATAAAGAATTATTAAAAAAAATGAAAAGTATGGAAAATCCCTGCTTCTTACGAGTGTACAAGTTCGGCGTGGCAGGAACTTTGTACTAGGTAAAAAATGACGATTTAAAATAATGTGCAAAGCATCTACTTAAATAAAAAACATTTTGATTTATAATTTTGATCTCTTAAGGCAACCTCACACCATCCAGTGACGGTTTCTAAGCGCAACGCACGCAACAGACACGTTACACATGTACTAACTTTTTATGTAGTTGTAAATATAGTAGGTAAATATGACATGTGAGCTTGTTAGAGTGTCGGGGGTGTGCCACAGCTTAGGTACACCTGTGTGTTACACGTTGGCATAATTCAAAGTTATATTATTCAAATAGGATAGTTAACTGCTAGTCATCCGAGTTACTTTTTATGAAATGTTAAAAACAATATGTTCAACATTTTTTTTAAATAGTAAACTATGAAGCTATAATTCAGTGTACACTCATGACGAAATTTTGACAAATAAAAAATTTCACATGTAATAAATTTTCAAACTACAGCAAGATTTTTACTATTTCAATAAAAAAAAACATTATTGATTGTTATTTATTGATGATTATGCAGGTGATTTAATACTTTATAAGTAATCAATCAAAAGTACACATACCTAACACAAAGACTACGACGACCATCTCCAAGTAGGTGGGTAAATTGCCCCTCTGCTTAAGGAGTTCCTTTTCCAGCTCTTGCACCATCCACTCCGGCCCAAAGAGTTGGATCGCTTGCACCTCTGCTCTTTGCGACACCAGGATCAATATCACTGTGGAATTCACCCTCTGTATGAACATTCCGATAGAACACAAGACATCAACATATCATAAGTATCCTGTCTGAAGTCGACTTAAAAAGCTGTTAAAATTTGAACACGCCGAATAGTCATCTGAGTTACTTTTTATCAAACGTCAAAAATGACATTGTTCCAAAAAATTTTGAAATATCCAATTATGACATAATAATTTCATATACTCATTTCCATACTCAATATTTTTTTTTATAAATAAAAAATGCACATGTAATGAAACTCCAAGCAAGTAAGTTTCTGCTGTTTCAATTAAAGCGATATTTAGTAAAAAATATTTTATAATTTATAGTTTTTGCATTTAACTACCCCACTGTGCGAGAGGTTGCGATATTTTTTATATTTGGTTCGGCATCCCTTTCCTACAATGGGGAACTTGCATAAATCACAGTTTCGTGTTTCTGAATAGAGATTTGAAAAACTTAAACATCTGTAAAAGTAGTTTTTTTGTTATCCCCATTATTTACTGAATAAACTTTTTTATCCATTCTAAATAAGATTATAATATAGAGGTTTAATAAATTCTCAAAAGGTTGAGCTTGGGGAACTATATGAGACGTAACAAAGGTGGAACGTTTCTCGATCTGTCACCGTGTTTAAGTACAATACTTACAAAGGAAAAACAGATAGCTTGAAGCGTGAATCAAGAACTTCATGAACGGTTTCCTCATGAGTTTGCCCGTCGCGCAGTTGGGCGCGATCATGTACAGAGCACAATAGAAGGGAAACAGCAGAGCCACACGGCAGGTGATCATGAATTTCTCCATCGAACTCTTCCGGCGGAACCCCGGTACGCCCTCGTACCATAGCGACGCTAACAGTTGCTGGATGTTGGGGTGGGCGACGAACTAGACAGAAAAAAGCCTGGTGTGGTTATGACTGGCCAGCAGATGAAAGGAGTAAATTAGAAGTGACAACCTTATATGTAGGTTAGGATACATTTAGTCTGTATTAGGAGTGATTCAGCGTCTACAACCGACTGGAGCCGAGTACCCGTTTCAGCGTCTACAATCCCATGCGAGACGATTCGTTTCGTTTACTGCTGAGTAAAGGACGTAAAGAAATATAATTATATATTATTAGGGCTCATACAATGTCAGGGCTCAAGCTGGGATTTCTGCACATGAATCTGAACAAATTTCCCATACAACATTTGGACTTTTCTTAAAAATTAATCAGTTCATCGGAAGGTAATTTTCGGTTTCAGGTTTACTTAGATCGCTAAATAATATAGAGTTTCAATCCTAGCCAGCGAAGCAATGAGCTTTTAGAAACCTACGCTCATTTTATACCTATAATTACTATAATTACTAGATGTAAGTAGGTATGCAAAGGTCACAATGCGAACGTAGGTGTAAAACTAAACGTCCTACACGTGATCGCGGCAACACCAGGCCACCGCCCGCCCCGCCGGCCGCCGGCGTCTATCCTTTGTGATAGCACGGTTATACAGGGTGTAAAAAAGTGCGTTTGAGATTTTAAGGGGTTACTCAAGTATAGAATACAGGAAAAATATTTAAAAAATCCGATCTAGAACTTTTTTATCGGTTTTCCATACTAAATCTGAATAGTGAATCAAGGATGCGTATGGGAAACTGAAAAAAGTTGTAGATCGGTTTTTTTTTATTTTTCTTGTATTCTATTCTTGATTCTGAGTAACCCCTTAAAATCTCAAACGCACTTTTTTAACATCCTGTAATGTAGCACACGGTAAGAGTACAAAAAGATCGTAACACAATAGCAGATAGAAAAAGAAACGCTCAATATTTTACAGTCAAATCACAGTTCAATCAATCAGTAAGATCAATTCAATCAACAGAGTTCTTTATATAACGTAAAACTCGTTAAAAAAACTTGTGGTATACCAGCCGTCGTCAGTTTTAAATAAAACAAATAAAATACAAAACAGATTTTATATTGTTAAAAAACTGCAAGACTACGAAGCAGTTCTTAATAGTCAGCGCGCTCTTAACCCCTAAAATAAACAAGATTATTTGTTCCCAACCATTCTGTTGTGCGTTACTGCTAACCTTAAGTTAAGACTAAGTCAGCGCCGAGAAAACATTAAAAAGGATTCATGTGGCACTATTTATACTTGTCCAGACTGTTTTCAAGACAGGCCACGGAAGGCATCAACCACAGTTTACGGTCCAGGGCATTGCGTTTCGTTTCGTAAAACCAAGTTTATAGGTAGTTTTAAAGAAATGCGTATATCTAGTTAGTTTTGAATACCGTGTCCATGGTGTCCTAAAAAGGTGTAGCGAAAATTTAAGATGGACTTCTACTTTCGTGGAATTCATTTAAACTCATAAAAACGTTTATTCTAAATTTTTTTCTATTAGACTCGTAATTTTTTTTTTTTTAACTATGACGTCAGTAATTAGCAAGGACTGATCTGATCAATCCATTGAGAAAGTATAGAAAGTTAAAATCCTTTTTTACTCATTGTACCTATATAGGTTCTTTAGGGAAAGTTGTTTAATTCCGTGCATATCATTAAGGATTTTCCGCTCGTGAACGAGTTAAAAGTCGCTCTGTACTTTGTGATCGTCTCATCAAGACGGCGTTAATATTGACATATTAACAACTGACAATTATACAGAATGTAACAAAATTGGTGTAGGATCCGTTAACTGGGGATTCTACTCATCGTACTGAACAACTTTTGTTCTACGAGTTTGGTCAAATCGCGCAAAATTTTTTGAAGTCTCCATACAAAAATGGCAAAAAGATGTGATCAATTTGTATGAAAAGTCCAAATATTTTTTTGTGATTTGAGCAAACTCGTAGAACAAAATTTGTTCAGTACGATGAGTAGAATGCCCAGTTAACGGGTCCTACACGAATTTTATTACACCTATAGTATAAGGCGCCACACAGAGCAACCGACTAGACAAGCTGACTTGGAAAATTAAAAGGATTAAAAAAACAATCGGTAAACCCTTGGCATCAAACAATGATGATGCCAAAAATTGAATAGAAGATTCCCCAACGCAATGGGGAACTGGCTATCTTAATCTCCATGCCGGAACACATTAATGCTATTAAAATTGATGTTTAGTGGCAAGACTTGGATAAGATGGTGGTAGCTAGCCAGGCGGACTCAGAAAATGTCCTACCACAAACCAAACTGAGTCCCACAAAGTTGAACCCCGACGGGAATCGAACCCGCGACCTCCTAATGGGAAGTGAGCGGACTAGCCACTGAACCACGAAGGCGGTCAAAACCTGTATATGATTCTCGAAACCTTAAAGCACATTTAATATAATAAACTGCATAATTTGTACCACTATTAGGTACTATTAGCCAGATTAAGCTTGTATGCTGACAAGACCCTCCTCCAGACGTCATCATGATGTAAACTTACCTTCTTCTGCTTAAAGTTAATAGCCTGTTCCAGTTTCGCGAGCTTCATATGATCTCCAACTTCGAAGGGTGGCGAGTCAGGGTCGTGGTTGAGGATGATTGCTAGCTCCTGGGAGCTACGGGATTGGTCCAGGAGGTCTACCGCGAACTGCTGCGCTTGCCGCCTCAGCTCTAGGTATTCGGCTTTACTTTCCTGAGGGCAATCAAGGAATAAGGAAGTCTATGACGGAAGGCCCCTATTTCATGGATCTGTTCCTATATGGGTTATTCCTGTCTGTCCCCACGAGCCTGTCCCCGAATAGGGACAGACTGAACTTTTCGTTTAGTTTGTCCCCAAATACTTATTTGGGGACAAACAGGAATTTGTCCCCGAATTTTTTAAATCAATATATATTGTTACTTTAGTACTAAGGTTTAATTAAGACCTGATAAATAATTGAGAAGAGCTGTGATGATTCTAATAAATGTTCATGATAATTATTTAATGGCAGTTTTAATATTATTTAGAATATTAATTCTTGATAATAAAAAAATTCGGGGATAAATTCCTGTTTGTCCCCAAATAAGCATTTGGGGATAAACTAAACGAAAAGTTCAGTCTGTCCCCATTCGGGGACACGCTCGTGGGGACAGAAAGGAATAACCCTACCTATATTTGGGGAAGGTTAGTAGATATTCGTCATATGCACGGAAGATAAGTCCGGATTGGTGGAGATATGGCCTACTAAAAAGACTCATTAATTTTTTATTGGACTCTTAACACAATCTATCAGCAGACTAGTCATGCTATATAGAAAGTAAATGTAGACTAGTTGAGCCAAGTACGAGAAAAAAAGTTGTTTAGTTTCTTTGAGTGAGAAAGAATCATTAAAATCTGTTATATTTATATAACTATGATAAGCCAGATCGAAAACGACAAATATTGTTTTTGAAGTTATAAAAGAATTTTAATGCATGTGTTCGAGGCATTTAGATTAGCAGCTACCTGTTCAGCAAAAGCCAAGTTCCGAAGCTCCCACGAGAGCTGGAAGGCAGTCAGTATGGGGTCCGTAGACGACAGCGCAATAAGTGATGGGGAAGCGAGAGCGCGATACTCGTTCAGCCGCGCTAGAGAGTGACGGAGCGAATCCTCAGTTGAACAGCGGATGCATTCGTCACAACCGCATCTAGGAAAGAAAGACTACAATCTATCAAGAAAGTCTTAAAAATAAATGAGGGCTATGTTCGTTTCAACATGGCAACACTGGAGCATGATCAACAAATGAGGATTCAAAATTTTGAGGTGCCATCAGAAATAATTGTCAAATTCCAACGAGATCCGCTTTCAAGACTTGGTAGATTATACGTATACATTGGTATGAATTGGTTTGTTATCCTTCGATGCTTTCAAATTCCTATATGTATAAGGAGTAACAAAATCAACTGAAAGTAAATCTTCCACTCATGAAACTGAACAACTTTCCCTAAGTAACACATAGCCAATTCTGGGGAAATAACATAGTGAGGAAACCTGCTCATCTGATTACTAGATGTTTACAAAATTCGTTCAATATTTTTTTAAAGAGAATTATTTTATACCTGGGCAAATTCTGAAGTTTCTGTGATTAGCTACTAAAATAGCTATTGTGAGTTTCATCAATACCTGACGTCGTGAGGATCGGGCAACGTGGCGCCTCTGTCCAGTAGAATCTTGATGATCTCGTAGTTGTTCTTGTGGGCAGCCAGCATCAGGGGTGTGATGTCTGGCGTAAACATCGCCTGGTTGTTGTCCACGGTCTGCCAGCTCTTTTGAAACGAAAAAACCCTTTGGTGTTCACGTTAGCGACGTACGCATAGTTAGTGATTCGCACAAGACAGTCAGTCTGGATAGAGGAGGTTGTACTTAGGTTAGTGGAAAACCTTATTGTGAGATGTTTTAATTGGTCAGTTCATTAGCGACACAGATGGGTTACATTGGAGTTTTTTTTAATCCCTATTTTGTATTATGATGTTTTATTAGTCGCCGAAACATGAAACTCGTGATAATGATCCACTTCTCCTCAAGAACTGATGATTCTCCCTATGCTCCTAACGTTCCCAACGTTGAGAAACGATCTCTTCTCATAACATAACTAACCTGTGGTTATATATTCACACGGGGGGCATGTCCGAATTGATAAAGACTGTAAGGCTAGTTGCCGACTCTAGTGTGAGAAGTATCACAGATAAAAGAGATGTGGCCACCTTCTCATCATGAGTTACAGTTTCGTATTTATAGGTCAGTAGGTACCAAAATATTTTTATGTATCTACTTATTTATGCAGATGATATTATAAATGCAGAAGCCATTTGCCGAGTTTGTTTTACTGTTGTTTTATTTTCAAGCTTGAAACGTTCAGCCAATGATAGTGACGCACAGGAAATGAGACGGATTATTTTAAGTGTTACTCTGGTTTTACTATGAAAATTAGTTACTTGATACCGATTCCACGTAAGCGAAGCAGCATGCATTATTATACAGGGAGAAATTGAAATCGCGATCAAATTTTTACTGTGGATTTTAGTCATGACGCCGAACATTACTTACTTTAAGGAACCAATTCAATCGGAGCAAAAAAAAGAATTGCACTCTTCATACAAATCGATGAGCTGAGTAGCCAACTTTGTATAATCAGTCCAAAATTGATGCTCCGATTGAAAATGGTTTCTTAGAGAAAGTTGTTTAGTGTTTGATGATGCCAAAGGCTTACCAATTGAGGGTAAAAAAATAGTAAAAAAGTGTGTCTTATTTTGTCCGCGATTTAAATTTGACCCTGTAGATGTGAAGTTCAATTTTCACTTACGTAAGGCTCCCCAGGTTTATGGATCAGCTCCTCGTGTTCCAGCAGCAACTCCACCGCCTCCACGAACTCGGCATTGATGGCCTGAAGCAGCGCGTCCTTGGTTTCCACCCCCATGATGACGAGCAGCTCGACCATCTCCAAGTTTTCACCATCGATGGCCAGGGTCAGAGACCCACGGCCGAGCGAGTCCACGCAGTTGATGTCGATGTGCTTGCGACGGTGGGCTTTCTGTAAGATTCTAGAAAAGTGCAGGTGTGAGAAGTTAAAATCTCGTTCAGTAAATAGAGTAAAAGCTAAGGTACACCAATTTTGTTACTTATAACCGCTCGACCTTACAAACCAGAAATCAACAACTGATATTATGTTCATTATTTTAATACAACTCAAAAGAAAATAAGGGCCAACAGGCTTCTTGTTATATCATCAGATCATCATTGTTAAACCCCTACCGAACATTATTTGAAACTGTTCATTAAAATAAGCATATTGTTCAGTAAACAGTATTTGTTTTATGAAAACGTAGATATTTTATTAAAACGTAAAAAATATCTAGGGTGCTACTTTATGAGTGCCCGATATTTTAGTCAGTGCTTCTACTCCTGATTCTGATCAACTTTCCCCAAGGAACTCATAGTCAAATGGCAAAAAATTTTTTGGACTCTTCATACTAATCGATTAGCCGAGCGGCTAAATTAGATATGAAGAGTCCAAAATTTTTTTTGCGATTTGACTATGAGTTCCTTGGAGAAAGTTGGTCAGAATCAGGAGTAGAAGCACTGACTAAAATATCGGGCACTAATAAAGTAGCACCTTATATATTACTTTTATTACTTTAATGATTTAACAAAAAAACCTGCTGGCCCTTATTTTCTTTTGAGCAGTATATTCATATTATATTTATTGTTATTCTGATCTACGATGGAATAAACGAATGAGTTTTTAGAAATTTACGTACCTACATTTACTATTTTATTACATATTTACCGATTACCTTAATAGTGGAAATAAAAAAACATCACCATAAGAAATCAACTCATCTGACTACTGATTCGTATGAAGATCATGTTGCGTACGTCCGTAGGAGTAAAACCAGCAATCACGGTTAATTATGAAAATATTGTACATGTAGGTATATATAGAAGGTATATTATATAAGTAGAAAAAAGAGGATTTGCTCTGCTCCCAACCTTTAAGCATTGAGCGCATAAATTAAACGGGAGGTCATTCAAAACTCGATTATCTAGTTAATTCTCTAACTCGATACACAAACAGAAGCCTGCGCTGTTAAATTCGAAACACGCCGATCGACAGTTAATCTCATCACAAAATACGACCACAATCTTAATTGTTCGAATTGTTATTGTAACTGACAACATTTGCACTTTTGACCAATTCAGATTTTTTATAAAAATGTTAACATGGGGATTTCTGAGCAGATAATTAAAAGTCTTTATTTCGTGTGAATCTTGTAAAGTGTTTTTTATAAGATTCACAGACTTCCACCCCGCTCACGGAGCGACGATATGAAACTTCTTTGTCAAGGTTAATTCCAAAAATATACGAGAGTAAATTCCAAAAATATACGCGAGTGTTCCAAGTTCCTTGGTTTCATTATGAGAAAATGCCATGTTGAGACTGCAGGAGACAGGGGCGCCGGGTTTTAGATAATCTCGTGGGTGCACACAGTTGCGGCCCTACAAAATGTTTAGGTAGGTGGTGCGAGATCTTATGGTGGCGCCTCCGAAGTTCAGTTGGGTACCGTGATTTCAAAACAAAGGAGCGGGGTCCTTATTTTTTTTTTCGAATTTTTTAAGGTGTGAGTTTTCGACTAATCGTGTATAATTAGGTTATATACTTATATGTATAAAGTTTTTTCAATTTATCTTACGAAGCTCCTCAAATGTATTAAATTTTTTAAACAATTTTAAGCGCGAAAATTTTCGATTTAAGAAGTTAAGGCATCTTCCGTCATCCATCTGCTCGTTTACCACCTATGCCATAAAAAATAACTTTGATCATCAGAATATGGGAGTTTTTTTGGGTGCTGTTTAAGGTGTTTAAGACATGATGCCCTAAGCGATTAGTTAATATGCTTATAGGCTCATCCAGCACTTGGATTATGATAAATAGTCTGGGTTTTTTATGGAAGGTAGCTTGTTTAATTTTTTTTTCCGAATAATTAATATCCTAGTATAGTAGGAACTAGGTACTGCATATAATTTATAGTAACATAAACAGTTTCATTAAAATCGTTAAAACTATTTTAAGGTCAATAAACCAAGAACATCGGTTTGTATGGGAGTTACCTTAATTCGATTATTATCGGATTAACCAACTGAATAGTAAAATAAGATCTTATAAAAAAAGTATTTTACAACGTTTCATCCAAAACCATCACAGCCAATTTGAGAAAAAATAATCAGACCATTACAAATTATGTTAAGAAAAACATATAAAAATTAACGCACCTTTACGTATGTCCCTCCAATTAATAATTAATGAGGCAGCAGGATTTATTATATTGTGTACCTACATACAAAATTGCGCGAGCGAAGGGAGCGTGAAAATGTTTTATTATGAAAACGAAGACCTCAGAGTAATATACTTTTTTTAAAGTTTTAATTTTACACCCTTATTCGTGTAGTAGTGTTATTTACCAGACAGTAGAAGTAGAATCGATGGCTGTGTTAAACGCGAGCGAAGCGAGCGCAAAAATTTTAAATGACCTCAGGTTAGTCAATTTTTGAGCTCGTTTTGTTCAGATATCACTGATCACTTGATCAGTCTTATGTCTATTCTCGTGGGTGCTCAGCACCCACTGTTTATGTCTCGTGGGTGCCCAAGCCCCCGAGCACCCACGTACTCGGCGCCCCTGGCAGGAGATACAGTACCTACTCTTGAGCTAATATCAATGATTTACCTCTTCACATTTGCCATGTCGCCTCTCTCCACGGCCAGGAGATACTTCTTCTCCTCCAAGGTGAGAGGTTTCGGCAGCGTCGGCAGGTCCATCTGCTTCCGCGCATTCTCTGATTCGGGGTCACCCTGAGTCATACCAATGATCTATGTACAGTGTAGAGTAGGACCCGCAACTGGAGCTTCTACTTTTTATAGTATCATACCTATACTAAAGATAACTTTTATTCTACGTTCGATGGAGCGAGCTAATTTGCCTATTTGGTACAAAAAATCTGAACATTTTTTATTGCAAATTAACTAAATTCGTAAAAATTCAGATAGTTGCTCACTCTGGTAGCGTGAAGCCAGGGTCATATACTTAGGTATTTTGTTTAATCTTGTATAAGGTTTTTTTAGTAAGTATACGTTGAATTAGACTTAAATGTCGGGTGACTGTAAGTAGTACCACAGCATAGCATACCATAGCCATAGGTAATCAGAATGCATAGGTATATATTTATTTCGTTATATGTATAAGGTGGCAAACGGTTGACGGCCCGCCTATGCACCTGGTGGAAGGTGGCTACAGCTAAGGACATCTTTGAACTTCGGAATGGTTGTCAGTATTTTGCCATTCTTAGGGAGCTGAGACACCATTAAAAACGAGTAATATTAAATTTGGCACTAATTCCGTGCCATTATTCCGTGACTGAATATACAGGTTGCTAAAACGCACTTTTTTACCACCCTGTAAACAGAATGTAGAATATAAGGTTGTACTTACGCACTCCAAGTCCTTCTTTTCAGCCATGGCTGCGGTTTACCCCTTTGCAGGGTTGTCTCCGGAGCAGAGTCCCCCCCCCCAGGCGAAATGACTAAACAGCGTCAAATCGGCATGAGTAGGTACGTGAGTAACACCAATCAAATAAAAATATCCGGGACAAATCACACACCGGTTATCTATTCCCTGGATTAAAACTGATTCATATACATACGAATCGTTTATACGATACGTTTGAATACATACATTTAATATCTTACACGCAAACAGAGAAACAAATCTGCTCATAAGATAAATTGTTTGCCCTGAGGTGGGAGTCGAACCCACGACCCTCAGTAAAATCAGTAGATAGGAGTAAAAACCGCTAACCGTTGAGCCATCGAGTCAGTCAAACTAGACTTATAAAAACAATTATATCAGAAACTGATTTGAAAACGAAAATTAGTTTTTTTCGAAACACAGTTGACATCAAAGTGAAAGTTGTATTTTTAAGCTGCGTTTTTACTCATAAAGCTGAACAACTAATCTGCACATTTAGGATATTAACTGTCTAAAACAGAAAAATACAAAGCTAGCTACATCCAAAAACATAACCCTCCTTTCATGCCGTTGGATAAAAGTCTCGCCGCTTGTTGTTGGAAGGTGACAAGAGAAGCCCCAATATTGCGCCGACGACCGATCTAATCCTCTTTATAATCGCAATGGCGACCGTCACCTAGTTACGATAACCTTTTGTGCTAATTTAATTGCTAAAGCACCTCGTGATGTTACATGGTATAACATTGGATTAAATGTAGTAGCAAAAATGTTGATCCAGTTAAACCTTTAGATGGATATACCTGCTTACCTATGTAAATCTATAATGCGTACAACGGAAAATTGACAAACCTCGTACATGCCCACTACAGCTCTAGTGTACTTGTAGCAAAGAGGATTTTTCGGAAACCAAAACACTATTCACGTAATGCGACTTTATTTTTTACATGACTTTGAAAAGGCTGCCTCTGTTTACAGGTTTTAGTGCGTGTATTTGTGTGTGTAAGCTGAAACTATTTAAGCTAGCGCTTCTACACTGAACAACTCATTACTACAGCACTTTAGCTGGTGTGGTGGTATCATTTTACTTTTAAAGACCCACCGTTCCACCAGAGGTACGGCCAGGGGTACGGTGGGTCTGCAGGGCTTTCCTCAAGGCCCCCATAAGAGTAGCTGATCAGCCAACTAAGTATGGGAAGTTAAAATATTTTCGTAAATTTATGGGTGCCTTTAGGAAAGTTGTTCAGTTTCATGAGTAGAAGCCTCACTCTAAAAATCTGATTAATTTATCATTATAAAACACAATTTTTCTGAAAACTTCCTCTCTTCCTTAAAATGAAATGTTTTTTAAAGAACGGCTAGGGTTAACCTGTTTCTCAAAGTTTATCTATCTATTAAAATTAAAAGGTGGCAAAAAATGCTTACGGCTCACTTGATTGAAAAATGTGTTTTAAAGCTAAAAGCTAAAATGTCTCAGAAGCTGCGGGGTTCTAACTGCGTGTTAGCTACGTCAAACCTTAATTTTACTTTGAGGTAAAACCTTAAACTCAATTTATAGTACAACCAGTATTATCTACTGGATCACATGCTCGTACAAATCGAGTGATAAAATTAGATTTGTTTGCATCAATCTACACGAGCTCTTCTCTGGTCTTATGAAAATATGCACCTCACTGTACACAAAGATTTCAGTAGTCACTTGCAGAGAAACAGAACATAAACAAAATCAGAATAAACCTAATTTCTTTATGAAATAGACATTTTAGTCTGATACCTAATATCATTAGTGGGCAGAAGGACCATCTAGTTTGAATTTTAGGGCCTCTTTGGTGGAATTCAAGCAAGTTAACCCCAGCGACAATCTAGATCTAGTCTCAACGCAATGACTGTTCATGATAATCATCACCTTCTAAGGTATCCATTAATATGAACTTTTGAAATTTTGCATGAAATCATTTTGGGTAGGTACCTATGCAGGTGAAAGCGCAATCAAGCACAAAATCCTTGCAGGATAAGGAAAGGCAATGTGCCTTTGACCTATTTTGAGCCGGTTATTTTTTTATTACCTACTGATGTACTGATTATGACCTATGTAGAAGTTGCACGTGTATTAAGTATAAGCATGTGAAAAGAGCCATTAACTTTACAGGTACCTTAAGCATACGTTTTGTCATCATCGTGCTGGTACCTTGTCGATGATTCTGCTCAAGGAGCCTTATGCATCAAATAACTTTCGAGACAAACATTAGTAGGTAAAATAAATGAAAAGGACACAATATACTTACAGAAAACGATCGCCGAGGCTGGCGCGACGCCACTCCGGAGTGGCTACCGTTCACCTCACGTTATATATCCCACCCCATCCCCCTACGTTGTTGTCTACCCCTCATCCAATTATACAATCGAGGGTGTTTGTCACTTACCAGTTTAAAACAGATGTTAATTTTTACTGTATAGTCAAATCCTGTAACACATTTTAAGTACTTTTTGACAAATAAGGTTTGACCGAACAACGGAGAAAAATTCTTCAGGACCTACAGTCGCTCCGAGAAACCTGTGAATGTCCCAGGAGATTTCTGTGCTTTTGGAAGGAGCTGGGTTGGCTGAACTAGCCTGCACCTATGAATAACCAAATAGGAGTCTAAGATACGGAAACAGGAGGCCAATAAAATACAAATAAAAATAAGGTTAGAAAAACCTTCTTTGGAAAATTAATTTAGGAAAGCATATTATCTCTGTATCAAAGAAATGACTCACCCTCTAATGAAGATAATAATGTGACACCGCTTTGCTTCTCTCTCCCATTACTATATTACTTCCCTTGGTTTGGGAAGAGACCCGTGCCCCAGAAGTGGGGACGATATGGGTCATTAACGAGTAGTTCGAAGTATACTCATTCGTCTAGGGGGCGCGTGGTGAAACCAAATCTTTGGGACATTTTTAACTAAAGAATACTGAGTAAAAATGAGAAATTGAACACAACCAATCAAAATTTGTAAATAACTTTATTCTAACTTTCACGTGATTTAAATATCGTACTATACAACTCACTTATTAAGTCATTTGACTAGCGCGTTTTAAAATGTTTAGATGTACCAAAGCTGGCGTAGGAATCGACACATTTTTACCATTAATACAAACAAAAAATATTAATATTACTATTATTATTCTCGATATAAATTTGGGCTATTCTGCGCACTTGGCGCTAGACGAAGTGGCAGGAGCTACTCCAGCAGAAGCACAGTTGGCTGGTCAGATCAGGTCTGTCAGTAGAACTGACTAGAACTAGATGGACGAAACTGTGTCATGTCAACTACACAATTTTTATCACTATTATGATAATCATATTTATGTTACACCAATTATGTTAAAACCATAAATAAAATTGACAACAACTCTACTACAAATTTATTGTTTCTTTTTAATATAAAACGTATTGTTTAAAGTAGTAACTTAAAACATATATACATAAATAAAGTATTAACAATAAACAGTAAATGCAACTATAAAAAATAAAACAAAATTTAACAAACGCTGATTGAATCAATTAAGTTCCCCTTATCATATTTTTTTCTGTGTTAAATTTTGTTTTTGATTGCAATAAAGAGTTTACAAACAAACAAACATTTTTACGAAGTATTCAATTTTACTGATAAACTTGACCACTTATTAGAATATCTATTGGTCCGTGTACCAGAATACAATATACTTATATAATTATCCATCACCATGTCAGCATGGCATGAAACGGTGGCTAATGCAACGAAAGGGGCCGCGCACCCCTTAGATTAAGGAGATTTCAGCATACCAACCGGAAGACCTCTACTGTTGAACATAGGCCTGCCTCGTAGACTTCCACAATATAGCTCTAAAACCACAACCACACTACATTGCAGCGACAAAATGTGAGACTTCCACTAAGGCTCTGTTCACAAGTACCAAAACCGCACCACATCGCAGCGACAAAATGTGGTTACGTGTGAATAGTTTCGCTACAGAGCTAGAGTACTTAGTTGTTCGTATGACCGGTATCGTCCACAGAGTTGACATGGACAACAAAGTGTGGTCCGTGTGAATAAACTATGCATTTTCATACAATTTAACGCTAGTGGTTGTCGTTGTAGTGTGGTGTGGTACGTGTGCTTTAGCTAGGGTTGCCAACTTTTTTTACAAGAAATAAAGTGTATTTAGGTCTAAGAAGAATATTAAACAGTATTTTAGAAAAATGAACAGTATTTTATTTATTTTTTACATATTTTTTAGAGCTTCTCGCACAACTTATTAATTTACAGTCTTTTTTAAAAACTTCAAACGTCTCCCCACAATTATAACTAAAATTTAAAATAAATGAGGAGCTCATTTTTTATTAAATTAATACTTGCTCTATTTCTATCCTCCCGCCACTTTGCATAATTACTGAATATTTGACATTGACAGATTCGTTCTTAAACTCCATTACTGTGATTTATTTGTGGCTGTGCTGCACTGAACGCCCTCTAACTAAATAAAAAAAAATGTGTGAGCGTCTAATTCTAACACTTATGATGCTGAAAACAGTATTTTTTATACTTTATTTTTGTTCAACAGTAAAAAGTATAACGTAGTGAAAAACAGTATAATACTGTTTTTAACAGTATAGTTGGCAACCCTAGCTTTAGCAGGGTTTTGAGCCTACATCCAGTGGCTTCAAGCAACTTGGTCATCAGTCCATCTGGTAGGAGGCCGTGCAATACTAAGTCTTCCGGCACGCAGTCGCCACTCAAGAACCTCTCTTCTCCACCGACCAGTTGTGTTCTACGAGCTACATGGCATGTCCATTGCCAGTTCAAGCTGCTTATTCTATGAGCTTAAAATTGACTATTTCTTCTACGGATTTCCTCGTTTCAGATTTAATCACGTAAAGTAACCCTAAGCATATTTAATATTTACGTTACCTATTTTATTTGGTTTTTATAGCTTTACTTACAATATAATACAATTACACTCTGTTACCTGAGCGAATATTAAACCCGAAATAAGTAAGGAGCATAAAGTTATAACTTGGTAGCGTAGGATCAGCGCTCGAGGTTTTCTCCTGTCAAGGTTCGATACCCACCCAGGGAAAACATTTATAAAATGAGCAGATTTGTTTGCTTTATGTCTAGTTCTCTAATATCTATACAAATATACGTTCCATAAAATTTTAAGTTATTTCGATGCACGACTTAGAATTTTTGTATCGCTCTTTATTTTAATTTTATACTTGTCTTTAATATACAAGTGCCTTTTAATTATTGAATACACTCATGAAACTTACCTAGGAAAGTATGGTCAATTTGCAAGAAAAAAAATTGAACTTCTCATACAAATCGGTCACCCACCCAGGTTGTCAAAGGTGGACTACGGGCAAAAAGTGACGCCAGATACGGGCAGAAAAACGAAAAAACTCTTTATAGGAGGTCCAATTTTCCAACAAGCTTTTTTTCTCTATTACATGAACAGATTCATGCTCTTATTTATTGTTCGCTAACTACATACAGAGTGTAAAAAAACACTCCCAAAAACTTAAAATGTGGGTTCCACCCATAAAACTTAACAAATTTTACCAAGGAACCTACCTAAAAACGCAAAAAAGACTTTTGGACTTTTTAATTCAATTCAAATATTATTTATTGCACAGAAACTTTTATACAAATTGATCGTCCAAACAGTCAATTTTGTATAGAATAAAAAAATTGAATAAGTGTCACAGGAAAAGTTATAGTTTCTTGAGTAAACCCTATTATGTTAAAGTTGCCATTTACACCTGTATAATTAACCTTTTAGAAATTTACTTAAGTACAAACTTTTTTGGATGACTTATCAATTAATACATTGCTAATATGAGGACTACAGCACTGTATAATACTAAATAACTCAAATTGACTCCATTATAGATATTTACTTAGAAAATTTGTTATATACATTACTAAAATATCACAGCATATAAAGACTAGCTATTACCCGACACAAAGGGAGACAAAGTTAAATTAAAAAAAACTTTCCCAACGTCTTCAAATATGTACAAAATTAATCACCACTTTAAAGTATTATCATAATGTAGTTCTCGTATAAGCAATATCTGCAATCAAGTCACTATACAGGATGTTAAAAAAGTGCGTTTAAAATTTTAAAGGATTACTCAAAACGAAGTACGGGAAAAATATTAAAACCCCTTAAAATTTCAAACACACTTTTTTTTAACAACCTGTATAAAGTTTGCACAGATAACATCTTATAATTTGCGCTTTCAATCACAAATAAATCCGCCGACCACAAAGTCGCAACCGTGACTTACAATTTATGAATTAGACTTTTTTACTCTGAGCTAACAATAGATTTGTTTTTTCAACAGTATATAGAATTATAAGGGGTTTTCTGTGATAGGGTGGAACAAAAAGGAGACAGTAAGTAAGGAGTTTTCATACTTTAGAGGTGTACTCCTGAAACTGACTAACTTTTGCTCTACAACATCGCTGAGATCGTAAAAAGTCTTATTATGGAAAGCGCAGGTAGTTACATTACATTTTGAAAATCTTTATGAAAGTTCAGAGTCAATCAGTGGTTAAATGCTTTTATTACCCGATATCAGCAAGTTACATAACAAAAGTTGTATATTATATGATTTGTTTTTATAACGATGTTTTATGACGTTCTACATCATCTGCAGAAGGTGTAATAAAAGTAAAGCTTGAAACAAGGCATAGGAACCGGTAGTTATAATCTTTTGTAAATAAAAAAAGAAATCATACAAATCAATCAGCTGATCAATCTATGTATGGAAAATCAATCGCTATTTCTGAGTTCTGAAAATTTTCTTAAAATCATAAAAATAAGCTCTTGAGGCTTATAGAATTGGACCTTTTATAATATAGAAGTATATTGTTGGAAAGAGAGTTAGTGTTTTCTGTTTTCTTTCAATAACTTCTCACCAATTGTCACCGGTTTTAGTTACTTTTCCTATAGACTATTTATAATACAATATTTACACCTTTATACACCATGGTCAATAGACCTCACTTCAAATCCTCTTCTTCGTCTTCTACGTAGAGTAGATCTTCCATTTTGGTCATAAATTTACTGCTCAGTTCCTGTTGCTCTGTGTGCGTTTCTGGATTCTCCTGAAATCAATACCACTGCTATTAGATTTCGTCGCTGAATCTACTAACTTATGTACTTAATTTCGTCTCTGATTTTTACTATTTTTACTACGACTTAATTTCAGCTTGTGTATTTTTACAGAGCGCAACAAAATAACACTTAAAAGGGGGTTTATCATTAGTGTAAATATTTCGTAAACTGT
This sequence comes from Coleophora deauratella, assembly GCA_958295455.1. Lineage (NCBI taxonomy): Eukaryota > Metazoa > Arthropoda > Insecta > Lepidoptera > Coleophoridae > Coleophora > Coleophora deauratella. The sequence continues at coordinate 11,122,332 of OY282402.1, forward strand.
TCGCTGATATCCCGACACGCTTTTTAAGCTGTGGGTGGCGGTTGCCATCACTAGTTGACGGTCATTATGCCATGTTCTGGCCCAATCCCTAATTTTATCAATAAAAATGAACATCCATGTTTTATTCATAAATAAAAAATTTGAGCTGCAATATTATAAAACTGTCTTTGCCATAACCACATATCAACCATAAATCTAAGAATTATTTTTTTAACAAAAAATAGTTAGCACCAAAAAACATAACATGCAAATTAAAAATAATATATATTTACCTTCGTAACGATTAATGGTTTGCTTCCATACATGCTGGTTATTCACGTCACGATATATTATAATAAAGGTAATAAAAATAAATTCAACATAAAACAGGTAAGATCACAGATAACCCCTATAGACTCGGCATATTCAAATTCAATCAAATTCAACGTCACGAGGTTTATCTCTTTTGCAAATAAATAAAAAGCTTTAACGGAAACTGTTTTATTAGGTGGCGAAAAATACCCGACGATGTGTGATGAGATGAGTTATTGACCGTCGGCTGTCTTGTATATCTATTGGGGATTATCTGTGATGAGAATACAAATGGAGTAACGGCAAAAATAAAACATAGAACATGCTTTTAATACATTTATAGTGAACAAACACAAGTGGATACACAAACAAGCGCAGTGTTAAACAATAGAGCAATGGCCTTAAAAAGTGAAGAGAAAAAATATTTATACTTATTACAATTTGTACTTGTACAGATAATCGCTCCCTACTTAGAAAACGACACACCAACCAACCTTGTTTGGATTTTGTACTATTAAATGTTGAACGTGGCGAATCATTCGTCGTGTGATATGGAGCGTCCCCCTTTCCTACAGTTCTCTGGACTGTACGTAGCGAGATTACAGTCTGCCAAGAAAGTCTTGAAACTAATGAGGGCGCTGTTAGTTTCAACACGGCAACATTCGAGCACATTCAACCAATGACGATCCAGAATTTTAAGGTTGCCATCGGAAATAAATGTAGTTTCAATAAAATCCGCTTTCAAGACTTTTTTGACAGACTGTATATGGTTATATTACAGGGGGTGGAATTTGATCTGTTGCGTGTATGCATGCCTTCGTTGTGTAAAAAATAAGATTTGAATAATAGGTATTTATTTTATTAGAGATATTAACTATTTATCTACACCGTTGGTTACTGGGATAATAGAAATATTTCTCTTTTACTTTGTGGCGTCTCTTTTAAGAATTCTACCAAATAATGCACACATCATAATTTTATTTGTTAATTAATAATTATATGCAAATGCTAGAAACTAGACTATCGTTTTGTGCGAGTAACTATACTCAGTATTGATTTCATAACTATTTTGGAAATATCTCCGTATTTTTTTAAACAATCACGATATTATACAGGGTATAACAAAATAGGCGTAGGCGTTTTCTGTCACTTTCACAAAAAAAATGGGAAACTTCATATCAATTGATTAGCTGTTTGACCAATTTTGTAATGAAATGAATTAAATATCGTTTACGTATGGAGAGTCCAAAAGATTTGCGACTTCAGCAATGTCGCAGAACAAAACTTGTTCAGTTTGATGAGTAGAAGGCTATTAGCTAATCTGTGGTAGAAGCCCCATGTACAGGTCCTGCACCTACTTTGTCACAGCCTGTATTTGCAAATAATTTTAATAATGTAAGTGTAAAAAATTATTACATTTACAGCCAGAGGTCATCTGTAAGCAACAAACATGCAGTAATAAAATGCAATTCTTATACAAACATGCAAAAAATAAGCTCCAGCTAATCATTTCGGTACATGAAAAGCATTTGAAATGAACCATGATTTTACAAATATAAAATAATCAAAATATTTTGTAACTTTATAACCACAACAACATGCAAATACCATAATCTTTTTTTTACCATAGACCTGAATTATTTTTGATCGTCAAAAGCTTTATCGCAAAATTCTCATAAAACTGAAAGAATTTCCCTAAAAATCCGTAGCAAATTTTAATAAAAACCAGATCTCTCGTAAAAATTATCACATAAATAACCACGGATCTTTGAGGATTTGTTCAGTTAGTTTCATGAAACTTCAAAAAAGAGCATCTACACATATTGATGATTTTGTAATACCTCAAACAGAGTGGGGCAAAAAATACCAAGAAACACTTTATGGTGCCTTTTCACTTATCAAACAGAATCACGTTTGTCCTAAAACTGCTGAAATCGCAAAAAAATACATTTTTTATACATATTCAACCGGCTTTTTATGGTAAATCCATATACATATATTTGTATATAATTATATACAGGGTGTTAAAAAAAACTGCGTTTGAGATTTTAAAGGGTTAGCCAGAATCAAGTAGAGAATACAGGAAAATTACTGAAAAAAATCGCTCTTTAATTTTTTTTTCAGTTTTACGTACAAATCTTTGATTCACTATTCAGATTTAGTATGGGAATCTAAAAAAAAAATGTAGAGCGGACTTTTTCAATATTTTTCCTGTATTCTATATTTGATTCTGAGTTATTCCTTAAAATCTCAAACGCACTTTTTATAACATCCTATGGTTTACCATAAAAAGCCCCCAGAACGATATTTTCCTCTGAAGTACATGAAAAAAATAACCTGCACTTCTACACACGACACTGATCAATTTTTCCCAAGAACATTCGCAAAAAAAAAATTATCTTATTCCAAGAGATAACAGATCCGCTAATTTTGTATAGGAAGTCCATTTTTGCTGATTGAGTATAGGTTCCTCGAGAAAGGTTGTTTAATTTACAGTGGCTTCCACTGTATTTTTTTTTATTTGAGAAAAATCCTATATTATTTCGATTCCAGCAGCCATAGAGCAAAAGATGTTTATCTGTGAAACATAAGCCCATCTCCAAGAGAAATACTTTATAATGGGATTTTGTGTTCTATACGTATTTCTTTTTGTTTCACTCTGTAACCCGAAAGACCAGAAAAAGGGATTAAAATCTTATAACTCGTTAGATACAGTACATTTAGAAGATTAGCACAAAAGAACAATAGAAGATATTATGTCATAAAATCAGTTTCACATTTTCATGTAGTGGATTACACCAAGTATATACAGGGTGACTGGTAAGACGACAGATGCATTTAACAAGTGAATAGGCTCTCAGAAAACTCCTGGCCCATTAACATTAAAAAAAAAATACCCCCAAGTTTTATATGTTTTCTGTCTAGAATATGCTAAAGTAAAATACTCATTTTTTTTTCTTAAATACATATTCTCAAAGACCAAATAAGATATAGGCATTTACCTTCATGCAGCCCTTAAAACCCTAACAAAGGAAAATAACATCTCGAGAAATAAAGAATTATAAAACGCGCATAAAAATTGGTAGTAAATTATTTGTGTGTTATGTGTGAAAAGCCCACATTTTTATTTGCGACTCGGCTATAGTTTGCTTAAGAAAAGTTTCCTCCGCTTATTCACCTTCTCAGTCACCCTGTAGACACAGTTTTCCATACAAATAATGGCACTCATCAGTCTTACTTGCCGTTACTTTCAATACAAATTTAAACATTTTTAAACTACGATCACAGAGATATTAGCATTGGCTTGACTTCATTTAACCTAGTTTTGTATGAATAATATTCATTTACGGAGAAAAAATACGAAGTAAAATAAAAGAATCTGGCTAGATACCATAGAGTGTTCATAGCTCGAATGCAGTATTAACTGGTCTTTTTCACATGACATCGAAAAACATCCATCAAGGCTGCATGTAATGTAAGGAGTTTTAATATCGCCTACCTAAAGCAGGGAGTCGAGGGTTACAAAGACAAAATTCGATCTTAACTCATTTGTGTTCAAATTGGTAAAAAAAAGTGTCTCTTTTTAACCGATGTTAGGATACTTGGATAGGAAGGGATGAAACCTCCATATTTGGGAATGAACTTAGGCCGATTTATCCCTTGTAAGCACTCCAAAAATCTGATCCGTACCGAGGTGGATGTTATTCAATTTCTTATCCAAAAGAGTCCAAGTGTAAATTTATGCAAGCATTGGTAACAAAGCAAAACTAACACATTCATGTGAAATTTCACCAGTTAAATATATTTTTTAATCTCCGCTCGATTTTTTTAACACCATACAACATTATCCGCTAAGTTGGCAGCTCCATACATGCAACACAATCGCAGACACTTTTGACATAATTAATTAAAGCTTGTGCAGGTAGGTAGATACATGGGGTTTAAGAAACTGATCATTTTCATTATGTCAATAAACTTAATCAGATTCTTAAAACGCCACTTCTTTAAAAATAGCAAAACGTAGTCGGTTTAACGAAGCAAACTGCCAAATTCGTTATTTAGTTTAAAAATTACATGTTATCTTCGCATTACATTTGAAATACTTTTGCATTTAAGTATTATAGCTATTGTATAAGGAGTCTGGAGATCTGTAACCACTATCACTCGGTATAGTCCATATATAGTCCAAAAGCAGCGAATGGTTTTTTGTTTGCCTATAATAGTCATTTTCCAGTCAGAATATTAAGAAAACGAATCAGTTTCGAACTCAATTTCCTGTCCACATATCCCCGGCGATTTCATTAAACCGACAACGTTCGCTATCTATTTTTTGTGTGTGAAATAGATTTATATATTGAATCGCCGCCCCGACGTGAGTGACCAGAACTTGCAAGGGCGCGACGCGTCGTGGACTTTCATAGGCTGCGGACCAAAGCAAGCGTTACATTCAGTCAGTTTCAGGAACCACCGTGGCGCAGTGGCAATAGCCACTAGGCTAGGGTTCGATTCCCGGCGGGTCCCAGGATTATAGGACTCGCTTTGATGATCCGCCAGTCGTTCCAATGTACAACCTTATGTACAGACAGACTTGCTAAAATCTCTCAGAACCAAATAACTTCTGGCCGAATAGTATAGGCGGGAATCACAAAAAAGCAAAACAAACATAAAAATAACCGTGTTCATGCATCAATATAAATTTTACCTACGTATAAAATGATAAGTGGTTAGCACATGCAAACATAACACATCATCGAAACATGCAAAATAGACAACATAACATTAAGCAGCATGCACATCTAATATACTTACGAAACATGCGTAGGAGTAAGAAAAAGAGCGAATTACTTAGTAGTTATAATAAAAAGACATTCGTATGTAGTATTAGGGATTTTGAGTGATATTTAACTTTTAAAATCAATTCCCGCTCAATCAAATGCCTCGTTCAATTGCAGGTTTGGTGATGAGTTTACCAACATCTTATATCTTTTTTTAATCGCTTTAACTTTTAAGTTGCATCTCAAAATTAAGTAAAACTTTTAAGCCTATCTCAACATTCGATAATTTTTCATTTTTCATGTATTTCCGTCGCAATCGAGTCTATAACTTGACAAATATGTGAGTCAAAATCTTCAAAAAACCCTAAACTATGACAGTCAGGTCTGCGAATTCTCTGTGGAGCTGCCTCATTGAATAATCGCTGACATTGTTACCTGCATAGCCTTTCTGCCTATTCGAATAATCGCTAATATTGTTACCAGCATAGTCTATCTGCCTATTCGAATAACCTGCCGCCAATGTTACCTGGTACCTGCATAGCCATTCTGCCTATTCGAATAATCGCTAATATTGTTACCAGCATAGCCTATCTGCCAAACTATCTTCAAATAACCTGCCGCCAACTTTACCTGCATAGCCTTTCTGCCTATTGGAATAATCACTAACATTGTTACCTGCATAGCCTTTCTGCCTCCAATAACCTGCCGCCCATGTTACCTGCATAGCCTTGTGCGGGAACGGCGCGAGGCAGACGATGAGCACGGTCATGTTGTCGCAGCCGATGCCGCCGGTGGCGCAGTTGGGCGCCAGGCAGCGCTGCATGAGCGCCTCGCACACCGCCGCCGGCTCCCACCCGCTGACTAGACGCACGCGGCAGAACGATATCACCTCCTGTGTGTTTTTGCCAATTTTGTATCTCACGCGGAACTAATCCTACCGATGTAATTGTACCCAAGATGTTAAAACTTTACAAATAGCGTGGCAGAACGATATCACCTCCTATGTAAATCGTATAGTATTAAACGAGTTATCTTGTAGCGTCGACGATCTCGATAACGGCTTTAACCATTTTGACAAAAATCTAGGGTTAAAGGTAATTTAAGTCCAGAAATCGATTTGTGAGGGATTTGTCTTTGGAAGCATTCATTTAATGGACATTAGAGAGGATTTTAATGTGTACTATTTAAAATCCTTTACTTATGGCGCCATATAAACAATATACACGAAAAAAAGGTACACTACACTAGATGGTATACAATTCTCGGAAGAATAAGCACTGGACACTTGCGCTTGAATTTTATTTATACAGGCTGTAAATCTAGTCGTGCGTCATATTTTAATCAGTGCTTCTACTCTTGATTCTGATCAACTTTCTCCAAGGAACCCATGGTCAAATCGCAAAAAGATTTTTTGGTATCTTCATACAAATCGATCTGGTCAGCTGATCGATCTACAGCCTACAGTAGGTAGGCCAAAATATTCAAAGCCCTTGATATTAAATTACCTCATTAGACAACACCTCCCAAATTCCATCACACGCGATGACTATAAACTCCCAGTCCTCAGTCAACTGTCGAACTTGGACGTCTGGATATGCTGCAACCAAAAAAACCTTCTTTAACACCTCATATAGTCCCCACTGATATTGCACGGGCCTCTTCTCATACCTAGGGAAGATAAGGCCTTACTCCACACACGGGGGCCTAGTCCAGATTGGCTAATGGTTTTTTCCTTTGTTTTTCTAAAAATATTTGTCTCTTATGACTTCAAAATCGGGTAGAAACAGTACAACCAAATGATGAAAACTATGGTACCTATAAAATACGAAAAGGCTTTCTAATCGACTTATTAATATATTAAATTAAATATGCAGTCTAAAGTCATTTTACCAGTAACAATCTGCTCCTGCGGCGACAGCCTGTAGTTCCGCTTGAACACGTAGTCCCCAAAGGCCCGCGACAGCGCCAAGTTGCCGTTAACACGGTTCAACTGCACCCATCCGCCGCCCGCCGTGATGCGACGCAGCTCCTCCTCGTTATTAGGCTTGTGGTCGTACGAGAGCACCTCCACCTAGCGACAGACATAGGAACTTCGGTATAGGGTAGTTGGGTGTTCGTTGTTAGGCTTGTGGGTCGTACGAGAGTACCTCCACCTAGCGACAGACAAAGGAACTTCGAAATAGGGTAGTTCAGCGTTCGTTGTTATGCTGGGGCATCATTATAGTTTTTTAGTGCTCATTGTTAGGATTGTGGTCGTACGAGAGTACCTCCACCTAGCGACAGACAAAGGAACTTTTCGTTCTAAAAAAATGTTTTGAAATACATAACAAACTATGACATCACATCATACACATGCACATGACATGCATCAGACATATGACATCTTCATCATTTCTCATTATGTGAATTTAAAATTTTAATCATGAAAATTTGAGAATAAATCTTATACTATTAAACAAGTTATCTTGTAAGCGCCAACGATTCCATCTACAGGCAAACAACAGAACTCACCGCGCCCTTGACGCTAGCGATGGCTCGAGAGTCACCGACGTTGGCGCAGTAAAGTGTCCGGTTCTTAATTAGCACCACCACAGCAGTGCTGCCAGCCACCTTCTCTTGAAGCATGTCGTCTTCCAGCATCGCCTGGTCCATATCTAGGAAGCCCTGTGAGAAACAATGAAAAGATGAATGAGAGAAGTCGCTTCATAGTCTCATACCCACTATATGCATAATGAAATGAGCCTTTTCAACGCCATCTAGTTTTTTCAGACTGAATCTGATTATAGCTGTTCAATAATTTATCTGAACGGTGTTGTGTTAGACTCTTATAAGCATTTCTACGAAAAAGACTCAGCCATTGTGAGAGGAGGAGGGGGGAAAGCCCGCTGAGTTAACGTATACAAGAGTGCTCTTCGTTATTTTCTCAAAAAAATTGCAAATACAGATCTAGTATATGTAAAAGTGCGTAATTCAGGAAGACATAACCTCTAAGTGTTGGAATATACAATTTTCACTGCAAATAACGGCTTATTTTGACGGATTTTCCTAAAGGTATGAAAGTTCAAAACCGTTACCTTTCTATATTTTGAAAATACTAGCATGATATTCAGCAAATCACATCACATAATCCAAAATAAACATACTCGTTAACAAACAACACCAGCTGATTGGGTGACGGATTGACACTGACAGCTATAGATCAATAGACAAAAATTGTCATACGCGCACTTTCAAGGCTGCGTTCAGGAATATCGAAACATTTTAGGGCAGCTGTCGCCATCTATTGACTCGGCTGAACAACTTTACTGTGGTAAACTGTAACCTTGTTGTACCGAACAGACAAAACCAAGATTAAGATTAACGTACTCTGATCGTTAAACTGTTTGCCACTAATCCGCAAGATGCCGACACTATGCGCGAAATGTAAAGAAATCATAAGCAATAGACAGTTCTTAAAATGCTCAAGCTGTAAACTCAAGTTCCATGTTCCATGCACTACGGTAACAGATAAAAGATTTGACTCATTCTACGCCGGAAATAAGGCTAGGAAAGATAAATGGAAATGCAAAGACTGTCCTAAAAAAGCTAAGATATCAATTAACTCTTCGTCACCTAATATATCAAATACTTCTACCACTGTTCATCCTGCAGATAAGACATCAATTAACTCTTCGTCACCTAACATATCAAATACTTCTACCACTGTTCACCCTGCAGATAAGACATCAATTAACTCTTCGTCACCTAACATGTCAAATACTTCCATCACTGTTAACCCTGCTGATAACACTCCTAATAACGTCACGGAAAGGAAAAACCTTATAATTAATGTATCTACAGAGAATTCATTTGACTCACTGGTCACAGATGATGAGAAAAATGATGATTGCTACGATCCCACCGTCATTTTAAATAGAAGTTGTCCAACCGCAGATATTGCTTACCATGAGCAACTTGAAGACATGAAAAAGAAGTTAATTGATTTAGAGTTAAGGCTAGAGACATCGGAAAATGAGGTGATTAATTTATTGCAAGAAAATTGTACACTCAATAAAAAGATCACAGAATACGAGCAAAAAATTACAAATCTAACTCGCCTTTGTAGGTCATCGCCAGAAATTTCTTTAAGTAATAAGAAAAGGAAGAGCTTAAATTTATCTAAAATCAATAGTCATGACCACTCTGAGAAACAACAAACAAAATGTGACACAAATCAAGATTTTACTCAATTACATGTTCCACGGGCAAGCACTTCAAGTGATCGGGACAGAGACGAGGAAAATAACAACATCATAAAGGAGCAGCAATCAAAAATACCAGATCGCTGTAATATAAAGTCAAGGTCAACTCAAATGAGGAAATCTAATATCCACATACTCGGAGATCAGCAAGTAAGCGGGCTCGCGGAAAAGATAATCTCTACAAGATCTGGCAAGTGGAACGACTCATATACAGTCTCAGGAATGGTCAAGCCTCAAGCTTCAAGTACACCCATACTAAAGAGCCTGGAGAACATAGAAAACGAAGTCAATAATGATGATGTAATTGTTTTATCAATCGGATCGAACGATAAAAACCCATACGAACTATTCAGCAACCTTTGCAATACACTATGCAAATTCAAAGATTCAAAAATTTTTCTACTTAATGTACAATCTAACCAATATTTAAATGTAAAATTGCTAAACTTAGAACTAAAAATGCTAGCTAAACAGTACGAAAACTGTAAGTTTATTGAAATCAAACAAAATATGTACAATAATAATAGATCTATGCTTAATTTGACCTCTTTTAAATTAAATGTAGAGATAGATTTCCTGAGGTACGAGAGGGATTGTCTTTGTAATGGAACTCTTTCTAAATTTGTTTGCGACAACGATTATAAGAAAAAACTAAGCCAAAAGGCCACTGAAGCAGACAAGTTTTTTCGTACCTCAATCATATATAAATACTAACTCGCAAATACCTACTTTGTCAGTTTCACCTGTTTTGACGTGCGACAAATTCAGAATCTTTCACCAAAACATAGGAGGCTTATTAAACAAACTTGACATAGTTGAAATAGTCCTGGAAGAATTTGAAGACAAAAAACAACGAATCGATGTAATTTGTTTTAGTGAAACTTTTGTGAAAAAAGGATCTGAAAAAAATATAAAACTTCACAACTTTAAATTAGCATCATCTTTTTGTCGAGATAAAAGTCGAGGTGGAACTGTAATACTTGTGAGAAAAACTCTGGATGATTTCCTATCTACACTGGCAACCACACATTATTTCGAATGCTGTGGTATTGAAATTATAGGTATTGATCTAATTGTAGTTATAATCTATAGAATACCAGTTCAAACCAAATCACACGTGGGTATTTTTATGCTTAAACTGGAAGGTCTACTATATCAACTTACAAATAAATATAAGAAGAAAAAGATTGTTATATGCGGTGACTGGAATATAGACACTTTAAAACAGAACTCATTCTCTAAAGACCTTATTAGCACATTACACATTTCTAATTTTACCATACATATCCAATTCCCAACTCGAATCAATGCATGCCTGGACCAAATAGCCAGTAACTTAATAAATCAGGTTGAAGGGAATATACACAATCTTGGCCTATCGGACCATGAAACCGCCCAAACCTTAACACTTGATATAAAAAAACAGAAATCATTTGTGACATGGTTTGAAAATCGTCGAGATTACAGTGTAGAAAATGTCAAAAAGTTCCATGACTGTATTGCAGCGCTGTCGTTTTCTGAAGTGATAGAAAGGGAGAGCATTGCCGAAGCCTTTGAATTATTCTATGACTTAATATGCCTTTTTTATAATCTATGCTTTCCGATCATTAGAGTAAAGATTACTAATCGACAGAAAAATATCAAGTGGCTTTCAAAGGGTATTAAAAAAGCATGCAAAGTAAAACGCGAGCTATACATAGAATACAGGACAAAAGGTAGTAATAAAGAGACTAATAAAAGTAATTTTAGGAATTACAGCCGAGTACTAAATAAGTGTATTAAAACATCGAAACGAATTAGTAACAACAAATATATCATGAAAGCCAAGAATAAATGTAAAGGAACTTGGAATATAATTTCATCAAATATAAATAGTAATAATATTCAAAAACATGACATTGATCTACTTAAATATAATAATATGACATATAATAATCCGGATGACATTAGCAATATTTTTAATAACTACTTTACTGATTTGACTCACTCTTCGAACTGTAATACAATTATCAACACTAATTCAAATATTATTAATACAATTTTCCTCAATCCAGTTAACGAAAACGAAATTTTTAGAATTATAATGTCTCTTAATAATACAACCACTAGTGGCTACGATGATATCATCACAAAAATGCTGAAACTGATTGCGAGTTATATTTGTTACCCTTTGTCATACATTATTAATCTTTCTTTCAGTCAGGGAACTTTTCCTGAAAAGCTTAAATTATCCGTCATCAAACCACTGTTTAAGAAGGGAGACCGGAACGACCCTAATAACTACAGGCCGATAACAATTGTGCCAGTTATATCGAAAATAATTGAAAAAGCGATGTATATAAGAATTCAGGAATTTTTGATTACTAATAATATTTTAAATCCAGACCAATTTGGTTTTCGCAAAGGGTGTTCAACTGAACTAGCATGTTTCAATTTTGTTAAAGCTATTTGTGAATCCATCAATAATAAAACTCCCGTCATGTCTCTTTTCTTGGACATGAGTAAGGCTTTTGACTATGTACACCATCCAACGTTACTGACAAGGCTTGAGTCTTACGGAATCAGAGGTAATGCCTATAACTGGCTCAAAAGTTACTTAGAAAACAGACAACAATATACAGAAATTAATAGGACTATAGAGAACGGTAACATTTTGGTCAAAGAAACATATAAATCTCAGCAAAGACAGTGCATTTCAGGCGTACCCCAGGGTAGTATTCTAGGTCCGTTACTATTCCTACTGTATATTAATGAACTACCCAATTCAACGGTACAAAAATGTTTACTCTTTGCAGATGATACTACCATTCTCGTAAAAGGCAATGATAAAAGTACATATGAGTCCGATATTAACAAAGCGCTATCGGATGTTATAGGATGGCTAAGGAATAACAATCTTTTTATAAATATGAAAAAAACGAAGTATATGCAGTTTCAACCCTATCAGTCAAAATCTATTCCTTTAAAAATAATGCATAACAACTGTGAATTACAGGAAACTGGTGAATATAAATTCTTGGGACTAGTCTTTGACAAAAATCTTAATTGGAAAAAACATATTGATTCAGTATGCACAAGATTAGATCGGTTTGTGTTTGCCCTAAGACGTTTAAGTCAAACTGTTTCAATCGAAGCAGCAAAAACAGCTTACTATGGCCATGTTTCTTCGATTCTGAACTATGGGTTGATCCTATGGGGAAACTGTGTTGAAGTGGATAGGGTTCTTAGACTTCAAAAAAGATGTATGCGAGCCATATGCAACGCATGCTATTTGGACAGCTGTAGACCCTTATTTAAGCAATTAAATATCCTACCTTTGACTTGCATGTATATTAAAAACGTCTGCTTATTCACAAGGGCCCATCCAGAATTTTTCGAACAATTAGTAAATGTTATGTTCCGAAAACCAAGAGCACAGTACAAATATATGTTAAATCAGCCTCCTTGTAAGACAGAAATTTATAAGAGAAATGCCTTTAATATGTGTATAACAATATATAATAAACTACCCAACGACATAAAAGAATCACAAGGAAGAGAATTTAAAGCAAAATTAACAAAATGGCTATTGAATTACTGCTTCTATAGTATTAAGGAATTTATGGAATATGAAAATATTATACAATAATTTGCTATTTAATATAATTTGAATCAATGTAATCACCCTAATATGACATTTTAGATTATTTGAATGAATTATGTACTGAATTACTTAAGTTACTTACTGTGTTTGCATGTCTTTTATGACTGGATACGCTTACTGGCATAACATTTTAATAAGACCTGTAATTATGATATAAGTATTCTTGCAAATAAACTATTCTGATTCTGATTCTGATTGCTAATGCCACTATCGGCATACGAGTCATTCAATCTACGCCATTCCATAGTTACAGACCTACATAGCTAGCTATCTTGATGGATGCTATTCTTTAGCCAAAACAAACAAAGAAAATACCTGTTTCATTGCTTGCTCAATGTTACCAAGTTGGTACTCCGGCCTGGCTGTGATAAATTTATGCAAGTGCTTCCCAGCATACTCTGCAACATTTGCTCCTGAAAGAATATCATACAACTTATAAACAATAGTGGTGACTGATTCATATAATATGTAAAATTACAAATGTTTGGCTCAAAAACCTAATTCACTATTGAGCTAAAAAACGCATACAGTAGGCTCTATCTAGCAGACTTATGGCGACATCTGCAGTGATCGCGACAAACTACGTTCCAAGAACGCGCTATCGAAGTTTCTTAAACAACATTCAACCATCGTTGGTAAGACCACCGCCGGTGCCCAGGCATACCACTACCTCCATTTTTCTCCAAAAGTAGAAACACAGTACCTATAGACTCAAAAAGACTGCACCTCGAAATTCGCATTTGTATGCCTGAAATCACTTTATCTGTTAGCTCTTCTTAGCAAAGGCCTCCTCCAATTGTTTCCAGTGAAGTCTATTACTGACTACTCTGGTCCAGATTCCGCCCACTTCTGCTTTGATGTCATCTACCCATCTCCTGCATGGCCGGTAGGTAGATAAGAAAAGGAAACGAGGTATTGTTTCCTTTTCTTATCTCTAGTGTACCAGTACATTATTGATTTGCTCCATTTTTTCCTGTAATTGTATGACCTGCCCATTTCCAATTAAGTTTCCTGATAGTGACTGTTTTTAATGGTTTACATGCTTATTCTATCTGACAGTCTTTTCCCTATCCCTAGCTACTATCTATATAGCACTTATTTTTGTGCATCTTGTACACGCATTGTATTTGGCATAGTATTGCCAGTCTCGTATCACTTACCACCGTGGCCATCATAGACAGCAAAAAATGCAGTTCCTGGGTCTTCGGGCAGCGACAGAATGTGGGTGTGTGAGTCATCCATCGACACCCGCCACCCCTGCATGCAGGATGAGCCAACGAGGTAATTGCCATCCTGACACGTCGCCGACTGCTTCTCTGTCACCGGCTCGGATAAGGTTTGCCCCATCACTCTGAAACAATAAAAAGGTATTTTTTTAAATTTTTCCCGTGGTTCTTTAGCTACAGACTCATTCATGGTAGTATATGAATTAAAAACTGCACATGTTAAATCCAAGCAGCTGCTATTTAAAAAAAGAGTAATTTTTAGTAATCAATCACTACATAGTATAAAACAAAGTTGCTTCCCGCTGTCTGTCTGTCCCTTTTATGCTTAGATCTTTAAAACTACGCAACAGATTTTTTATGCAGTTTTTTTTAATAGATAAAGTGATTCCAGAGGAAGGTTTATAATATATAATACATTGCACCCGTGCGAAGCCGGGGTGGGTCGCTAGTATTTCATAATTTATTTTTGATGCTGTAATCTGCTCTATTCAAAGGCATCTATTATTAAAGTTATATCTTAGTGGCAAAATGTGTTTCTGTGTGTGTACAATAAAGAGTATATCAATCAATCAATCAAAATGGTCTTCATTCCACAACCACATTCTGTTGTACTCTTTATACTATAGCCCCTATTCATTATATGCATAGGTATAAGTTTTATCATTTTGACCCAAGTAGCTCAGTAGTTTCGCAAGAGAACCCATGACTACCCATTATTCTTCCTTAGAGCATTTCCATAGCCTCCTCGGTCCTCACGTCCCCTATAGGGGACATTTACCGTGGGGCTTAACCTGGTGATCTTTTAAATAAAAAAAACCTCTTAGTACGTCAAAGTAATTTTTTCAGAGTTACAAGCAAAATCATGCTTCAGGACTGAGGAGGATAGAGCAGATTTACCACATACATAATTATCAAACGATTTAAAAAGTATAAGAAACAGAGCAAAAAGGTCATCAAAAAATTTTTGATAAATAAATAAAACTAGTAAATTTAATAAAAAAGCAAGACTGCCTCAAATCCATCCTATGACTATCCTGACAGTCCCCCGGGATTAAGAAGAATCTAATGATACCCTGCACTCAACATCAACTTCAACTTTTATTTATTGGCCTCTTCCAAATTTATGGCAATTCCGCCAGTTTCCAAGGTAATTGGAGATGCACTGTATAACTATAATCTAAGTAAACGGAGCTATCAATGAGGTAGTAACTGAGCAACATTCACCAAGCTGTATAGATTACAGGCAGAGCTGTTAATAAAAGGATACCCTCTGACCAAAAGATTACAGTCTTTTTGGAGCATATAGGTGAAAAGTATTCTTGTCTCAATGCCAACGAGGAATACAGTTAGGTAACCAACAGTATAAGTTTCGTGAAATTTAATACCTGTAGCACTGACAAAGATGAAAAGGAGGCACTTACGTGATGTCATGCAGTACCTACCTAGATGTCAAAAATTACTATTTTTGAACGTGTTTACAAGTCCAATCTGTTCACTATCAATCTTGAGAGTAAGTCGTCGTACAATTCACAAGTTATATGCATTGGTGGCCGCGCCGGGCACTTCAACTATCAGAATTTAAACAACAACAACACGATAGCAAAGAAAAACTTTAAATTGTAAAACTATTCCACAGATTTTGTGTTAATGAATGTTCAATGATTAAACAAAACAATAACAATTCGATTTAATTTTAACTACCTATTAGTTATAATATATTTCTTCAAGAAATCGTCATACAATTAATGATAATTTCCAAAAAAATCTTCGAATTCGAAAAGAAATCACAAATGCGTAAATATCCGAAACGTCAATGTCAGTATGACATACAAATGACAGAAGAGGACGCTGTCACACTGCGGTACCAAATTAGCATGTGGTGCTGAAAGTAGGTGACAATGATTTACGTATTGATATCGTATATTTTGTTGAATATACTCATTCTCATTACTCATTTCTATGTTGGGACAATTGTACTTATATTTATTTCGTATGATCTATTCGTCGCATAGCCATCGTATTCCATGGGCCCATTCATTAACCTTCTCGGTCCTTACGTCCCCTATAGGGGACATTTTCCGTGGGGCTTTCCGTGGCGATCTTTAAAAACTACAAAAAAAGTGTTACATAGAGGACAAACAAAATATATATTTTACTTATTTATAAACCCCTTAGTACGTCGAAGTAATTTTTTTCAGTGTTGCAAACTAAATCATGCTTCAGGGACTGAGGAGGTTAAAACTACAATTTATAATACAATAGGTACAATGATAATTCGATGTAATTGTAAATTACCTAACGTAGCCCACTAGCCATTTTGAGACTAACAATAAATGTCCATCATCATCATCAGCCAAAATATGTTCACTACTCTGCCCTCATAAGAAGGCCGCAAAGTATAGGGAAACTCCATACGTAGCGTAGGCAGGCCTCCCACTCGGTGACCGATGACCTGGTGAAGGATGCGGGCAGCGCAGGACCGCTCGGTGTGGAAATCCTTGGGGAAGACTTTGTCCAGTACTGCCCTCATAATCATAAGAAAGAGGCCGAAAAGTATATGGAGTTCATAGTCTTCCGGTGCGCGATCGCCACTCGAGGACTTTAATGCCCATGGATTATCCATGGAATCATAATTTGTAATTTTATGAAAAGGGCCCTAGTGGTACAATGCGCGGTGGGAGACTTAAACGATACCACCGACGATTAATCTATTCAAAGAAGTTTTATATCGTCGGAGGGGGGGGGGGGGAAGGGGGACCGGGGTGAAAGTCTGTGAATCTGTTATACTTACATACTAAATTTTACTAAACTAACTAAAACATCACTTACTAAAACTGTCAGTGGGTACCAATGAGGTATGACAAAGAGACGGCAAGAATCAAATCAAGAAAAAAAAAGAATTTACCTTCCTCGAAAGGGTCCGTACCCACAGGGTCCACTGGGGACCCTCTTCCCAAAGGACTCCGTCGTATGGCCTTCTTCGACAGTGTCACAGTCCAGCGAGCGTTTGTTTAGTTTGTCGCACTCTTTTAATTCCTTCCTAAAAATTTTATATACTTACTACAAAATTATTTTAAAATAAATTATGATAACTGTCTCGGTGGCTCAGTAGTTAGTGCTCCTGACTATTGGTCCGCGAGTCCGCGAGTCGCGAGTCTGTGATGAGCAGATTTTTTGTTTGCTCTAGTGTCTGGGTGTATTATATCTTTATATGTATGTATTTAAACGTATAATTATATCTATACTTCATTCCAATCAAAAAAAAGCAAAACGTAAACAAACTTACTATGGAACTGACACATGTCAATGTCATCTGCATACTATGTTTGTTTACCTTTTGCTTTTTTTTTTATTGGAATGAACCATATATAATATAGCCCTAGTTTGGGGCCAGATGACGGTGTGTGATTTGTCCCGGCTATTTATTAATTACTATTATCTTGTAGATTATTTCCTAGCGCCCTCCCTGCATTGAAAACTCATTCGTTAGTAGCCGACGATACGATTAAGTTCGCTTGCTCAGCCATTATCGCCCAATCCTATACATTTATCCACTGAGCACATCAATACGTAAATTATGGATTCCTATTGATTGACTGAAAAAAATCACACGTGTCGTATTATACGACTCGTATGTTTTCTTGTTCACAACAAAATGATCGCCTATATCATCAAATACATTTTACGCAACCCATTTAATTAGTAACACACATCCACATGCCACCACACTGCACATTCATTGCATATTTTTCTTATGTAGGGTTCTTGGGTATAAATGATGGGTAGCTAAATAAAGGCATTTGCATTTAGGTAAATAAAGTACACCTACATTATTATTCATTATTTATGTACATATAAAATCTCAACATTATATATTACCTTATCAGTTTTGAAGTTGTAAACATTATATCATAATATTGTAATTATTAGAAAATGGTATGATCTCCTCTTCTTGATTTAATAACTCATGTGTTTGATGCACATTTAAATTTTTAAAATAAATGTAAATAAATTAACTGAATCCCCGGACTTTTGTAATTATTTTTCTAAAACAAAAATAAATTAAAATCCTAAATGTTATTGAAACAGATATTTTGTCACTGTCACTATGTTGTCTAGTTTTTTCTGATGGATTAATCTATGATTGTTTGAAGAAGGTTTCATTTAATGATATGCCAGGTTTTCCCTTAAATATTTTACATCAATTAGGTAAGTCCCTTTCACACTCTAGTTGTTCTAGAACGCGTTCTTGGTAAAAAGTTAATACTTAGATTAAGTTTTGTTAACAACCCTTATCGTCCCCACTGCAGGGGCACGGATCGTAAATACCTATTTCCGCAATATAAATACCTATTTACGTTTGATCCTAAAATATAAACTAAAAGTCAATCTGTCTGTATTCGATTGGTTTATGGCTGTCCATGGTTTATTTTATTTATTGATTGATCGGTCACTCGTGCGCAGATAGCAAATTCCGGCTGATATAAAACTAGCCGTTATGTCATCAGATTTTTTTACGCACTGTCGTTTAGAATATTTGCATACATGCGCCTAATACCCGCGCCCGTGCCTTTTTGGCTGAGGCAATTGATTCGCATCTTTCATCTGCGTTTTCGTGATGGCTTTCTAAAACCGATTTTTATGACAAAATAGTACAGATATAATGGAATTACGGACACACGTCAGTACTGACTGTATAATACGTATGTCGTAGCTAGATTGTAGAATTGGCCAGATCATGAAATGATTGGCCATATCGTTGAGGAGCTCCGGAAAAAACTAGGCGATGTTACGTTACTGGTGTTACCGCCAAGACCAGAAATCGAACCCGCGACCTCATGAAATGAAGCCAATGGACAGCCGCGTTATGGCGCGTTATTATTACCTAAAAAAATGACGCTTAAATGTGGGAGTTGCATTAGCTTCCACCACAGAATACCCAATAGTACAAGTACTTCCACTAAGTAACCATCAGATCACCGGATCTTACCCGAAGGGGGAGATGAGGTTACCTTTAGAGAGAGGCAGGGAGTATCCTTACCATATGTTTTTTTTTTTTTTTTTTTTATGTGATAGGTGGCAAACGAGCAGACGGATCACCTGATGGTAAGCGATTACCGCCGCCCATGGACACCCACAACACCGGAGGAGTCACAAGTGCGTTGCCGACCTTTGAAATGGGATGGGGGATGGGGGAATGTGGAGGGGGAGGGGGGGTTGGGCCTCCGGTACCCTCACTCACTCGGCGAAACACAACAAACGTTGCTTCACGCCGGTTTTATATGTAGCACTATTGTACGCAGTTAACCCCTGTGTCTTGTGTTATAATATGACCTTATTTTCTTATCAAAATTCGTTCCGTAACCCGCGAGCTAGATACCCTTAGTTCACAAGTTATGTAACTAAGTAATTGCTAATTAGTATAGTATTTACTTTCCACGAACCCCATTTTTTGCATTTCCGTGTCATTGGCGAAGCATTATCGGTTACCGACTTCGAAAATCGTCAGTCGATATGTTACTGTAAAAGTTTGAAAAGTGGCAAATGTTGGAATTTCCTGCAGAGAAGTGAGAATGTCAGATTAGCACTGTTGTCATACAGTTGGACCGCTCACCCCCCTCTCGAAAGGCTACCTTACCCCTGCGGATAAAATCCGGTGATTGTTGCCACAGTAGTTAGTATTTCAAAAAAAGGAAATCGTGGCCTTCAAAGCCATGTAACACACGTAATAATTTGGTTTGTAATAATTTTATGTAGTAACTAATAATCCGACGGTTTTTAATAATATTTTTTCAAGTGTTTAATCATTTACTTACTTAGAGCCAGGCCAGTACAGTACTATAAACTTATTTGATAACTAAGCTGCAATCAATAATCAGCCAGTAAAATTATTTTCTGATAACTTAAAAAACCTTACGGTACCGACCGACATTGACTTTTGTTCTATTTTCAATAAAACATAGTAAATTTGAAATTGTTTTTATATGGAGATAGATTAGCTTTGCTACCCTCATAAGAAAGAAAACCGCAAAGTATTATATGGAGTTTCCGTATACCTACTTTGCGGCCTTCTTTGAAGTAATTCCAATATCAGCCATACAAAAGACATCAACGAGCGATACAAAACATAGGAGTATATAAGTAATACTGAAAATATTGAAAAATACTGTCTCAACCTCAAGAACCTTATAGGAAACCTAACTAGGATTATTTTTTCAGTTACAAGCTCTCTATAAAAAAAAAGTTATATCGTAATATATCTAGCAGTTTCATGAAATTCATAGCCGAAAACAGGATTTTATTGAAGTCAGTTTCAAAGGGAATAAAGCCGAAAGTAACTTTGGTTTAGTAAAAAGAATCAGGGTGTATAAAGGGTGTAGCCATACCTAAAGTTAGGCTTATACGCATGAAACTGATAATTTTTTATGACTTTCAATAGCGCAAAAGTAAATGACTTCATACAATTCTATCAACTTATAGGCTTTTGTAAAGAATTGGAAGTTCTTTGAAGATTACAGAAACGTCGTAGAACATAATTTGTCCAGTTTTGTTATAGAAGCGCATCTAATGCTCATTCCAATCAAAAAAAAAGCAAAAGGTAAGCAAACGTAGTATGCAGATGACATTGACATGTGTCAGTTCCATAGTAAGTTTGTTTATGTTTTGCTTTTTTTTGATTGGAATGAACCATAAATATTACCATAGATTACATAGTAGTACGTATTACCCTTTTTTAACCTGTATATAACTAAGGCTTTTGTAAAGAATTGGAAGTTCTTTGAAGATTACAGAAACGTCGTAGAACATAATTTGTCCAGTTTTGTTATAGAAGCGCATCTAATGCTCATTCCAATAAAAAAAAAAGCAAAAGGTAAGCAAACGTAGTATGCAGATGACATTGACATGTGTCAGTTCCATAGTAAGTTTGTTTATGTTTTGCTTTTTTTTGATTGGAATGAACCATAAATATTACCATAGATTACATAGTAGTACGTATTACCCTTTTTTAACCTGTATATATAGGTACCTTAATCACAATTTCAATCTGATCTCATATCTCAAAGTGCACTTGATTTGGACTTAGTAGGTACTACTGTGTTATATTTTAGGATTATTGAAGATTTCTTAAGGTTCAAACTCTTACAGTAACAGATATTTCTCATGTTACAATATCAATGGATGGATGACGAAACCGAACACGCGTTGTCGACCGTCGATCGTCGGCGCGCTTCGCGGGTTGCCGACAGTACACAGTTTACGACCGCCGCGAAAGCGCGTTCCTTATACTAATAAGAGCAACGCAGCGTAAATAAATACCGAATTAACTTATTTTTTTAAAGTGACATCTGTTAAATTAGTTTTTGAACATGGCCTGCCCCATGAGGTGAGTTTAATTAATATATTTTCGTCAACCCTTCTATTGTAGATACACGGAACAAATGTATTTCTCTTTAAGCTATATACAGACAGATGAAGCCGGTAAAATGTCAAATAGAAAATGTATTCCTGGAAAATATTTACATACAGATTAGTCAAATACTTTAAAGATTGGTCTTTGGAATAAAGTACCCCACGTGGTTTCTAAAATAAAAAGCCTAAATAATCAGTGAATAATCTACTTCTGTCATACATAACTCATAAGCATAGCATGAGAGTGCTATACTTACCACACACGAAGGTAGATAGATGTTAGTTTCGTAGTGAAACACAAAAACTTATTTTTTTATATTTGGAGCGTAAAGTTCGGACTTTATTTTCATTACCTCTATTGAGAAAGTAGGTTTTATACAAATATTATACAAAATTTCGTATGAATATAATACATAGATGCTTTTTGAGAAAACTGGGGTTCCTTAATGAAAGTTTATATCATTGTAAGTTTGTATTTAGCATGTTTAATTATTTTTTAAATTTTCTTTCAATAGAGTTAGAACGACTTAGATTAGATAGGAACATTTTTATTATATAACAGTTTAAGGTCAATTTTTTGTTGTTATATTACGTCTACATAATAAAAAATAATGTGAACGGAGCGAGTCCAAAAAATCTATAAAATCTGAAGATGTTCCATAAATTGACTGTGTTTTAGGTAAAATTTTGGCGCGCCATTTTTTGACCGTCTTGAAAAAAGGAGGAAATGTTCTCAATTCGACTGTATGTTTTTTTTTTGTATGTTTGTTACGCGATTACTCCGCCAAAGGATATTGAATAATTGACGTGATCGGCCAATTTAGTATAATTTATTAACTTTAAAACTGTTTCATGATGTGATATTTTTTTAAGTTGCAAACTGTACTATAATATTTTATGAAAGTGCTTGTAAGGGTCTCAAATATAGGTGTGAATACAGGGCGATAAAAAATCTGTTTGATATTTTATAGAAAACAGTTAAAATTTTAACGGATTTTTTTAAATCACTCCGTATACAATTTTTAATATTTTAAAATAAACAGTTTTAAAGTTAATAAATTATACTAAATTGGCCGATCAGCTGATTGATTTGTTAGAGCAAAACACCCTACCAATATAAAAAAAATATTTGTTAACGTTCTTCCGATACAGTTCTTATAACGTGCATAAGATTCAACATACCGCTTTCATTAACCGGTTGCCGGACCAGTAATTCAAGTTTATTGGGACATGAATTTGCGGAGATCTAAATTGATTGAACATTTAGGTACACTGCCACACACTATGGAATATTTAATGAGTTGGATGAGGTATCTGTCGAACAATTCCAACAACCAATAATTATTTTTCATCGTCGCGTCGTTAACTGGCTACAGACACGGTCATAACATAACCATAGGGTTTGACTTGTAGTGGCATTTATCTCGACCATGTCCATGCTTCGCAAGGTTCTTTAAGCCTTTGGTGACAGTTGCTATCGTTAAGCCATGTCGGAGGCCATACAGACGGCTTGAAAGTTTGCAATCCGGTTTGCAATCGCAGGATTTTTCTAGGAATATACGTATTATAAATGTAATATTTTTATTATAATTGGACAAGTAACTAATACATATTATCAGTTACTATTGGAACTTCTATCATGAAATGTAATCTAGCTGATTCGTCTCGGTACTACGTGTTTCCGGTTCCTAAAGCATCAACTTTTCATTCAATCTTTCAGCAACACAACTAGTTAGCCACACTGCTAGAATATTAAATATTAACAACGCTGAAACACTAAACACTAAAAACACTTCAATCGTAACAACTATAAATTTGCTATGTGTTTTATTTTTGTTTTTGTTGATTTTTACAAAAAGCGCTGAATCAATTTCGATAAAAAAATTATGAGACCACCCCTGAAGTATTACCTACCAAACAAATAAAGAATCATCAAAATGGATTGATAATTAGCGGAGGTATCGCGTAACATACATTCAAAAAAACAACATACAGTTGAATTGAGAACCTCCTCCTTTTTGAAGTCTGTTAAAAAATATACTAAGATAGCCAAATATATCCAAATCAACGATACAATCCACAAAGGTTATTTTTTACAAAATAAGCTGAACCTATTTAAACTGAACATGCTCATAAATCTGAGCAACTTTCCCCAAGGCACGTCAATTCGCGAAAAAAGTGGATTAAGTTGAAGGATCAGCTGATGGATTTGTTAGGAAAGTCAAAAAGCCTTTGAGAATTGACTATTGATGCCTTGGGGAAAGTTGTTCAGTTTCATGAGAAGAAGCCCTAGTTTAAATAGTTTCGAATAAAAACTAGCTTATACAGGTGTTAAAAAAGTGTGCGTTCGAAAATTTAAGGGGGACTCAGAATTAAGAATACAGGAAAAATATTGAAAAAATCCGATCTATAATATTTTTTTCCGTTTTCCATACTAAATCTGAATCACAAAAAAATTTTTGGACTTTTCATAGAAACTTGGCCCGCCAGCTCATCGATTTGTATGAGAAGATCAAAAAAAATTGAGTTGTTCAACAAAGTTGTGGAACAAAAGTTCTACAGTTGAATGAGTAGACCCACCTTTTTTGTTACACCCTGTATACTTGATTCTGAGTAACTCTTAAAATTTCAAACGCACGTTTTTAACATTTTATGATTGAACTCGATCGTTTGAATGTGTTTAGCGTTGTGAATTATTATCAGTCATGCGTATTGATTACGTATAAAAAAGGTCTTATAAATCAGAACTATATCTGACGACCATAAATTTAAATTCAGACAAGCGTTGGAGGACATTGGCCAAGAAGGAGAACAACTGGGCAATGAGGCTGGCATGCTCTATGGAGAATATCTGATGCTGGATAAGCTTCTCGGCGCGCAGAGGATGCTCAGCGCGGAATCCTCGAAGCCGGTCCACGATGAGCACCTCTTCATTGTCACACACCAGGGTAAGCAAGGGATCACACATAAAATGAATTCAGAGTCTTCATTGTCACACAACAGGCAAGCAAGGGATCCCACATAAAATTAAGTACCTACCTAGGAGTACCTAGTTTTTAACCATAGAACCATCATGGAAAATATTCACGTAGATTTGGAATTACCTATTGGTTAATTTTCCCAGCTACCATTTCAATGTCCACTGTTGCCATTCGAGAAGCTTCCCCATCAATTATAGGTTTATTTAATGATTTTTTATTATCTTATTTGAATTTAATTTACGCCAGCAGTGCAGTAGTGCGTTCAGAGGATAAGCTCCGACATGCAACCGTTCAAATGAACAACAGGATAGCCTAATATAAATCCTGTAAGTGCGAACGAAAGAGAAGGTACAATACAAGTGTGATATAATACAAAACGGTTGCTATCAGAGTGTACCCATGAAACGTGACCCTGTGAAGTCCCGTAAGGATTTGTCCGCGCGGTTCTGCGGTTATGCGCGAGCTACCATCCATCATGGCATGCTCACTGCCCCTCAGACATGCTTATATCATTAAATGAAATGAAAACATGTGGTATTCGTTTCCTTCCCGTGGACTATGGCTTTTACACATGAAACAGAACAACTTCTCCTTGTTTAATTAAATGCGTCAGGGGTTTCATTTTTAATTTCTGTTTCAATAATTATTAGAATTAAAGCAACTACCTATAATCTTTTGAATCATTTCCAGCGTACGAGCTGTGGTTCAAACAGATCATCTTCGAGGTGGACTCTGTGCGGGCGCTGTTGGACGTCGAAGGTTTGGATGAGAGCCACACCATGGAGATATTGAAGCGTCTCAATCGCGTCGTTCTTATATTGAAGGTTTGTGCCACAACACAGGCTAGTCTGCTGTTAAAAACTTATGACAAAACGAGAATGTGACGAAACGCCAGCGAAACGATCTCCTTATCCTCATCAGCACCATCAGCTTGTGATATTATACTCGTATCAGGACTCGATCACTTATTATTTAAGTAGGATTCTTCTCTCTCGGCGCCGTCAAAGTAGTGTAGAAGACATTAAAAATTGGAAGTAACGTGTACGATTTGAATATGGCTATTTAAGTATCAATATTTCATAAATAATTTTTAATACATTTACATCATGCACCCTATTCCATTTTCAAATTATGACGGGACGAAGGAATACTTGATATTGGCAAAATATGCTTCATAGATGTGGAAATCTAAATAAATTATAAAAATAATGCTTGTATGATTCAATTTACAGTTTATCACATCATATTATGCACACCCAATTAAGTAGTTTGTTTCGTAGCCAATTCGTAGATGATAAATATTTTGATTGATACACTAGAAACCATGACATTTGACCCTTCACTGATGCATAAACATACTAACCGACAATTTAAAGATAATTTTTATTTACACTACTTATGACGTAGGGGAATGCGTAGAAAGTAATCAAGCTACTGATAAGAAAGTTACTATCTCAGTAGTGGAGCGCAGCAGTATAGATAGTATAAGTTCTTAAAAAATATCTTTATTACCAATTGCCAACAACGAAACTTTGACAAATGGGAAAAAGGCTGTAGTCAGTGTGTGAAAAGGTAAAAATATTTGACTAAAGAGTATACCAAACACCTAATCAAGTTGTATGATTTATTTGCGATTTGAGTACAGCCGTAGCACAAAAATAGTTCAGTATAATAAATAGATACTGTAGTTAACTCTGTTCTTACACCTATGTATAATATTTAATTACAGTGTACTTATAAATTCATTGCCCATAGTATTGACTGGTATATTTTAACATGGAATTATATTCCGAGGGTTTCTGAAGTCCCATAATAATTGGCTATTGGGAATGTTTTTCAAAGCCTTATTAGGAGAGAAAATGGTAGACTGAGAAAGGCAGTTAAGTAGGTATTCAATTTACTCAGATCAAAAAATACGTCATGTACTTTTATACATAGCTAGTTTGATGTCCTATGTCCAAGTGGATTAATTCGGGCTGATATACGTTTTGTAACGTCAAATGTTTATTCCAATGATTCCGCAGTTACTAGTAGACCAGGTGATGATCCTGGAGACTATGACTCCGCTGGATTTTATGGACTTCAGACACTACTTACGACCGGCTTCCGGCTTCCAGAGCCTGCAATTTCGCTTGCTCGAGAACAAGGTGAGCCTTCAAATCTACATGATGTAACATATTATTATTTTATATATTATATTTTAAGATGGGAACTTTAAGATTGGAAAATTATAAAAACTTTCTACATAAAACCTTCACACTCCCGTCTGTAAAAGTCTAACAACGCTGAAACCAATAAACCAACCGTACTAAGTACACGTGCTTCATACTATAACACCGGGGGTTAAGTAGCATATCTCTGACGTAATGATTTTGTCAACCGAGTAAAGAATATTTTTGTTTTACAGTTGGGTCTCAAACAAGCACTTCGAGTGAAATATAACCAGAACTATCAGACAGTATTTGGAGACGACCCTGAGGCAATGGATTCTCTTCTCAAGTGAGTGATTCCGATCGAAAAAAAAAATCTTTTAGTTGGATAAAGCATAGTTTTATTTCCACCGGAACATTGCTCCGCAACAACAACTGTCTAAACCTTTCATAAAAACTCAATTGTTTTCAAAATAAGCCTTTATTTCTGTTAAGTACGACCTTTATCAGACAGATCTCAGACCAAAAAAGTATTTATTTCATGCTTCATGATCTCATTGGATATTTGTCTTCGAAAATGTGCTGTGCCCTCCGGTCCATTCTAATATTTCGACAGAGAAAGATTTTTCATAAGCTTTTTCTATCCATAATTGGGTGCCGTTAGATGGAAAAGACTCCCCAACGCAATGGAGCAAAATATTTATTGAAGCGAAGTATTATAATTATAAATATTCCAGGTAGGTAAGTAAATAAAATATGGAAAATGCATTTTTTTCCTCTAATTTAATATTGTCGTTCTAGGTCAGAGGAGGAGCCAGCTCTCCTGGCTTTGATCGAGCGATGGCTGGAGAGGACCCCTGGACTCACGGAGCACGGGTTCAACTTCTGGGGCAAGTTCCAGGCGGCTGTGGACAAGATGATACGAGAAGAGATCGAGGCTGCTTCTGTAAGTTGTGATACGTGGGTCGGAAGCACATTTCCGCAAATCTAGCTCCATTCAGCCTTATCTTATTTTATATCAACTTTGGTTAACAATAATGAATTTAGTTATTTTATAGTATGTACTTATAGTGCCTTGGATTATTCTGTTATGCTACAACTACAATGTATTTTTTATAAATAAATAAATAAGTGTAAGTAGTCGTAAGACCGCCCAAACTGTGTTACCTACTATTAGTATACTTTGTTTTTACATTCATTGCTTACTGCAATAAAGAATAATTTGTTCTAAAATAGTAGCATTGCACTGTTTACTGCCAATAGGTACTTATACCATGAATTATGTTGTATCGAAATCAAGTCATACTGCAGCCCCGTTGTTGCCCCCTTGACAACGCTATCGGCGGCAACCATAACTAATATTTTTGTCATGAACTTCCTCACTCCACGCACCTACATCAGGCGCCTTCTCGGAAGGCATGTACTTAGTCACCGCAAGTGAATAATAAAATACACAACCTTTTTCAGTTAGAACCGAGTGAAAATGTACGAAGACATAGGCTACAAGATGCGGAAAACCGGAGGGAGATTTATCGATCCATTTTCGACCCAGCGGTCCATGACGCGCTACGCTCGCGCGGGGAAAGAAGGTCAGACAACAAAAACTGCTTTACATAATCAGGTTTAAGTTTAAAGAACATTTATTCTTACTAGGAATTTTACAATTCCCTTATATAAGAACATAGGTACTTTATGACATTACAATAAAAATTATAATATCATAAATAAATTTTAAAATGTGAGCATAACATAAACAAAAGTTAGGTGCACAAAACATTCAACATGTGGGTAAACTACATAAAATCTTTTGTTGAACCGATGCAAGCAAGCATGCAACAGATCTCCATTTTTATACAGCTGTCTTACTAGAAGCGTCTTCATAGATCAGGCATATAGATGCTTTAGGAAATGTTATTTATTGTTGACTTTTTAAACATTTTTTGAAACTATGCAAAGTTTTACATTCTTTGATATCTTTTGGGAGTTTGTTATATAGTTGGGCACCCTCATATAAAATACATTTTTGGCCATAGTTAGTACGTGGGAATCTCAGTATAATATGTATCATCACATCGTTTCTCTGTATATTTTTTCAGTGGGTGTAAGAAAATTGTAGTAGAACAGAACTTTTATTAGTTTGTTTTGTGATATTTTTACATTACTTAAGTTAGTTTTAGCAGCCGCACCCCAGACTTCTATTAAATAGTCAATATGTGGTTTGATAAGTGAGTTGTATATTGTATAACGTACTTTTCTTGGTAGGTATCTTATTATTCCTCTTAGAGCACCCGTAAGTGATGTTAATTTTGTTTTAACCTTTTCAGTGTGTTGTTTCCAGGATAGTTGGTTATCGAGAATGAGACCAAGAAATTTTTCATTGTCTACTTGTGAAATAATTTGTTCATTTACTTTTGGAGGTTCGAAATCACCATTATTTTTGTTTTTTGCTGCAAAGACAATGTACTTAGTCTTTTCTATAATAATAGTTAGCAAATTGCAATGAAACCATACACTGAGTAGCACTAGATCATCGTAGCATATCGTTAACTAAGGTACTTATCGAGTTTCCGAAGTAAAATAAGCTAGATTCATCAGCATATAAAGTAAAATCTCCTTTTAAGCCTATTTCGTGTACATTATTTATATACAATATTAAGAACAACAACGGACCTAGGATCGATCCTTGGGGCACCCCGTATGTTATTAGCTGTACAGAGCTCTAATGTTCACCGATTTTAACTATTTGGAATAGATGAGAGAGATATGACTTAAAAATGGTAAGGGCCATGCCAGTGATTCCGATTTTTTCCAGTTTTTGAGTAAGAGTTCAAATCATGACGTATCGAAAGCTTTTTTTAGATCCATAAATACTCCGTGTGCTATTTGATTTTTGTTACCCGACTACGGTGAAGCAAAAAGGAGGGTTATGATTTTTAACCCGTATGTATGTATGTATTGTCTATATTAGTCTTGATTTTAGTTATAAAATCTGTTGTTGCTGAGACAGTATTGGACTTGGGTCTAAAACCATATTTTTTATCGTAAAGAAAGTTTTTTGATGACACATACCTTTCGAGCCGAATGTAAAGTACTATTTCAACTATCTTTGAAACAACGGGTAGGACCGAAATGGGCTGATAATTACTGGGATCTGTTTTAGGTCCTGCATTATATATGGAGATACTTTGGCAAACTTAAGACTGTCAGGGAATATACCGAGCTCCAGGCATTTATTCACACAGTTTGTCGGTTCTTTAATTATCAGATTTTTTACACATTTGATTGATTTTACAGTTACACTATCTATACCTGAACTAGAATTAGATTTTAGGCAATCTATTATTTTAATTATTTCACCGGTACTCGCAGGTTCCATATAAGACAGTTCTACTCTACTCTGTTTGGACGATTGGATTGTATATGTGTGGATGTCATTGTTGTGATATTTCTTGGGTATTTTGTTAGCAACATGTGACCCGATGGATGAGAAGAACTTATTAAAGCATTCACAGATCTCAGTTTCATCAGTTATTATCCACGTTTCTATTTGTAGTTTGCATCACTTCCTTGACCTTATTAACAGAGAAAAACTTTATGAGGCTCCACATTTTTGACGGGTTGCTCTTGCAGTCTGTGAATGATTTGTAGTAGTACAGTTTTTTAGTTTTCTGGATTTTCTCTTCCTAGTTTCTAAAAAGTTTTATTCCACGGTCTTATCATCTGGATTTTCATTGTGTTGTTGCCATAGCTCATTTCTCTTATTTATTTCATTTTTAATTTCTTTGATAATCCAATCTTGCTTTGGGAGATTCAGGTATTTTACTTTTGTGGGTTTACTCTTATTAAGGTTCGATTGCAAGGTCTCTTCAAATAGTGAGTAGGCTTCATTTGAGTGGTTATTCATGTCTCCTACAGTTTTTTATAATGTTTTGTGAGTAATTGCCTCGATTTCAAAATATATTTGTGGTCTGACATTGCCGATTCAGTTATAGCTATTAAGAGTAAGTCATCGTCTTTTAAATTACAACTTACGTGATCTAGAATTGTTTTCGTTGTTTTTGTTTGTCTTGTAAAGTGTTGTTTATTGATTATTTTGTAGTCATTTTCTTTTAACATATCTTTGTATTTGTTGATGATTCTATCTGGATTTAGTAGATTAAAATTAAAGTCGCCAAATATGTCTACTCTCTTCCTTTTTTGTAATTGTTTTGCATAGATTTCCAAGAAATTCTGGGCATTCGTTCTTTCAGATTTATTCATGGCACCAACATCTAGCGAGAATTTATCTAAGTGAACCCAGAGGTAGTGATTATCGTTATGCATTTTTCTTCAATTAAGTTGTGCCTGAGACTATTGTGAGCAAAAATAGAAACACCTCCACCTCTTGTTTTGAGTCTGTAGTTATAGTAGTGAGAATATCCTTAAAGTTGTAGGCGTTTAGCTTCTTCATCAGATTTTATCCATGTTTCAGATAATACAATGATATGAATTATGGTATCGAAAGACGCGATAACACATTGCAATTTGTTTAATAATTCTCCGAGTATTCGCATACAAAAACTTCAATGACTTCTCACAATTGTTTATAGTTTGATAGGTGATTTTGTCATGTTTTGTTGTGTTTTTAGTGTTTTCTTTTACTGGATACCGTTTTTTATCTGTTGTTTCAATATTTGAGGAGTACCTTTCACGTACTTTATGTTAAGGTTTGTTTCACCTTCGTTGGTTAGTCGTTCGAGTTCTTCTTTTAGGGTTTTCACGTAAGCTAGTTGTTGAGGCGTCTAGTCGGAGAATATTTTAACTGTATCATCACTGAAATTCCTTTTTTTTATATGTATTTTGGTGATTCTTCTGATGCAAATATAACTTTAGTAGGTCGTTTTTTTCTGGGTTAAACATTCCAAGGCGAATAGTTCTTACAGGATAGGGACAGCTGACAGAGATACTTTTTATTATTTTACGCGGATATTACACTGAGGCGGAAATCGGACGGGAGCGCGGAGCGACGACATTCGCATGCGGCAGCGTTCCGCTCCACCGGACGGTTTCCGTCCGAATTTCGTCCGGTGCACGACGATTTTTGTCATCCGAGTATCGCGCCTCCGGAAAGAGAAGCGGCGTCAGTGTGTGGTACCCTGCGAATCGCACCGCGTCTCCGTCCGGGAGCGCGGATCCGTCGTGCGAATCGGACGAAGAAGCGGTGTCTGTGTGGTACCTTGCGAGTTTTGTATACAAATCAACATTTTACAGTACAAAGTTTAAATCTGCTCCACCGCATTTCGTCGCGGTGAGCGGAGCAGTGTGTTTTCCGCCTTAATGACTTCATGTCTGTCTGAGTCTTGCATCTCCTTTTGGTTAAAAGATTGCGGTTCGGCGAGTTTGCGAATTTGTCATTATGTCCTCGCAATTTTTGGACACCAAAGTGTATGTAGCCGTGGACGCTTTCACAAGCACAATATCCACTTCAAGAGATTCAACCTTTTTTCAGTTTGACCAGTTGAAGTAACTAGAGTTGCGATCTCAGATTTAATTGTATCCTGTTCAGTAGTTAAGAAAGTGGTAGTTGATTTAATGTTTTGCACTTGTTCTCTGATAACTGATAACATTTATATCCTGAGACATTTTATTCATACTTTCTGTATAGGCTTGAAAAGTAGAAGTTAAATATGACATCATTTCAGACATTTGTTTACGTATACCACTTAACTCAGCCTTAACTTGTTTAACTTTTTCAGCAATTTGTTTCCGCATTTCACTTAATTCAGTCTTGACATATTCATTCTCACTGTCATGCTTCCATTTGAAACGATGTATCGGAGTGATATCTGATGGTTCTTTAGTCCCTTTCGGCGACAATTCAGGAAACAATCCACTCCGTCCAATGCTCGGGGCACTTCCAATCGAAGAACGGTGAACACTCATGTTGATCCGTGATCAGCTTGTATCGTGTGAGCAAGTCGAAAAATAACGAGCCCGTCTCTTTCACTCGAGGTGCAGCGGGGCTGTTACCGCGTCGGTGATGCAATTAGCGTAATGATTAAATATCATATAGGACTTAGAGGCACCTAAGTAAATATTTATTTTAGGTATTACACGTAAGAACTATTGTTATTTAATTTGAAAACAAATTAAATAATTTTAAAATATTTTGCGATACACCCGTTCACAACTCACACTTTCAACCGTCGTTTACAGAGATATACATAATTCAATTTCACGATATTTTTTATTTAACGCAAAACCACGATGTATGCTGTATCACGATTAATTTATTTTAGTTCAAATAAAAGTTATGTAAAAGTCCATGTAAATGAATGAATTTTATCCTCCTTCCTTGTGTAGTGGCTAGTCTTACTAGTACTTGGAGTTTTCTTACGCAATCAAATCAGAAATAAAGAGATATGTAGAAGAATTAAAGTAACCAACATAGTTTACAGAGTCGCTAAACTATAGTGGCAGTAGGTGGGCCGGGCACATAGCTCGTAGAACAAATGGCCGATGGGGCAGCGTTGGCAGCTCTCTCACTCGGTGCACCGACGACCTGGTGAAGGTAGAGGGAACCCGCTGGATGCGGGTAGGGCAAGACCGGTCGTTATAGCAATTTTTGTGGAGGCCTTGCTGAGCAGTCGACACCTTTTGGATGATGATTAAGATTATACAAACTTGAGTTCATGTGTATGTATTGTAAGACCCCCGGTTTGAGACATTGCAGATTTTTCAAAATCACCAATCAGCACCAGTAACAAAATTGGTGTAGGACCCCTTAACTTCGGGATTCTTCTACTCATTATACTGAACAACTTTTACTCTACGACTTTGCTCAAATCTCAAAAAAAATTTGGACATTTCATACAAATAGATCATCCGGTTTTGCCATTTTTATATGGAGATTCCAAAATGTTTTTTGTGATTTGAACAAAGTCATAGAACAAAAATTGTTCAGTACGATGAGTAGAATCCCCAGTTAATAGATCCTACACCAATATTGTTACACCCTGTATAAACTGGTCTCAAGCCTGACTCAAGTTTGTTAACGTTGATTACCGGTATATTGGCTTCACTACAGGTTGTCCCACAAGGCGTTGCAAGGCGCCATCATGATCACATTCTACCGAGACGAGCCGCGGTTCTCGCAGCCGCACCAGCTGCTCACGCTACTCATGGACATGGACAGCCTCATCACCAAGTGGCGTTGTGAGTATTGCAGCGTTAGCAAACCTCGGTAACTACTCATAGTGTCCCCACTGCTGGGGCACGGTGCTCTTCCGGTGCCTTGGGAAGGTTAAGCCGTACTTCACACTCGAGCGCCAAGTCCGGATTCTGGTTTTGGGGCAAGTGGTGGCCAGCCCAGTGTCAGAAATTTTCAAGCCGTCTATAAGGCCTCTGTCATGGGTTGTTTGGGTTAACGAAGGCCTCTGTCATGGCTTTACGTAGTGGTCGTTATTCATGGCCGCTTGCGTGGTTACGAAGATTACGCAGGTTAACTGACTACAGATACGGTTATAACCTGGATAGGTTTGACTGAAAGTAGCATTTATCTTGATCGTTACCGTGACAGCTTAAGTTATATACAAATACAAACTGATCATCTGTTTTGCTATTTTTTAGTATATATTTTTTTATTGTTTTAGAATCCCGAGTTAACGGGTTCTACATCTATTGCTGCGGGTTGCCAGAGAATCAACTCGTTCATTTTTAATACTGCATTGCATGTGTTCTAAAAATATATCATCACTCTTACTTTTCCGCAATGTTTTCACATTTCCACCCTGACATTCTGCCGTTAAACCACATACCACAAACCAAGTAGTGACAGTAATCAACTCATCACCGTCAAAATCAAGTAGCACTGTGGGTTAAGTGTAACTGTAATGTAAATCTATGGTGTTGTCATGAATAGTCATGATCGATCAATGGTGTTATGGATTTATAACACGCAGATCGTAACTTATAATTTATTATGATTTATGTATGACAAATCTGTGTTCGACTTTTCCACATCGATTTTATTTGTGGACAAATAGGAAAAATTCCCAGTTGTCAACTCCACCACAGTAATTATTCCATTTTTAAAGGATTATACTCGTACTTATTTTTGACGATTTTATTCAGTTCAATTCAAAGCGTTAATTAGTTCAATTATTCGGTGCATTTTGGTGTTAACAGTGTGGAAGATCACGAATTCAACCGTAACGTGTACAAACATAAAAACAAATGATAAATATAATTTTAACACTAAAAATTACATGATATTATACTATTCAATGTTCATTTCAGATAACCATGTCATTATGGTGCAACGGATGATAGGATCACAGCAGCTCGGCACTGGTGGATCCTCAGGATACCAGTACCTTAGATCCACCCTGAGGTACGTAACGTCAAAGGACCAAGGATTCCTTGTAGTGTGACTACGGAATAACTTGAAAATAAACCATACATCTAAAATTTCTACTTCTTCGAATCCATTTTTATACTAGTGCTTAATTCTATACTAAAGAAATAATCTATTTAAAAAACCTAGATCAACCAATAAGAAAATATACATAAATAATACTTTCGCCCGCGACTTCGTCCGCGGTAACTTCAGAATCGTGTCCAGATAGAAAGAAAATGTTAAGATAGCGCCTAACCTAAGATCTAGTGACGAAGTGGAAATTTTAAGTTTTTAAGCATTCCTACGGGAACCCTTACGTTTTCCGGGATAAAAAGTATCCTATGTGTTAGCTAAGTACTTTATCTATTTACCTACCAAACATCCAAATCCGTTCAATAGTTTCGGCCTGAAAGCGGAACAAACAAACAAACAGACATTTATAATATTGAGTGAAATGAGATGAGAAATACGATGTTTGCGAATAGAATGCGTTTGGTTCATATAGCTCTCACTCACCTTCTTTAATTCCAGTGACCGCTACAAAGTTTTCCTGGATCTCTTCAACTTATCGACGTTCCTGCTGCCCCGGTCCCTCATCCCCCCTCTAGACGACGGGATGAAGAGAAGCCTCAACCTGACGTGGGGGGAGGTCCGGGAGAACGGGCAAAATGGCCAAAACGGAGATAACCAGAGACTAGAGGCTTCGTTATGAGATAAGCAGTAGTAGTAACTAGTTCTAAAGTTAGGTTGATCATCATACATACCTTTCTGATTTGTATGTAATGTACTGTACCTTGCATTAACAAGATATAGGTACTTAAGTTTAAAAAAACTCCTGTCAACCGAATTAGTTTTTCGTCAAGAAAAAACAATGATATAGTACTTATTAATTTATAATACCTATCTGCCCAGTAACGGCATTACCCGGACACTCCAATAATCTGTTGTGTCATAATCATAATTACCTACTACATACCAATATACATATAACCATATATGTATAACGTTTGTTCACGCCACTGCCACTGAGCATATAATCACTAAGCAGTGGGGGGACAATTTGTCAAAGAGTAGCGGGGCGGTCAATGGGATAATGAATGTAGCTATTCGACAACCGTAGTCCGTATGCATAGGCAAACGGTCTCGCAGACAATTTTAACAGATTTATTGGTTTTTGAAAGAAAATGTAAAAGTAAAAGCTCTGAATAAACTATTTTTTCCTTTCCACTAATACGTATAAAGCACGTCTATTAGGTATATTGAATAAGAAACTTTTAGGTCTTCATTATAAGAATACTTACATAAATATAAGTAGATAAATATCGTTGATAATAAAAAATAAATACTTTTTAAGTATCCACTCTGCGTTTTTATTAAAGCCCTACATATACCTAGCCCCTAACACTACGTTGGTGTTCCCAGCTCTGCTGGACCACCACAGCATTAGAATACGGTAATTGACTACTAGTCATTTGAGTGACTTTTTATAAACTGCCAAAAACTATATTTTGTTCTGAAATTGTTCGTGTTACTGGCATGTGTCGTCACAGTCTTTGACGAACTTATTTTCTGATTGTATTGAATATAAAATTTAAAATGAACAAAAATATCAGTCCAGTAATATTTTTCACTATTCTAGGAGAAATGCTTTTTAGTGAATAATATTTTTCAATTTAATTTTGATTGTGTCAAATACCCTATTTAGAAGTCGTAAATATACTTTTTAAAAATGTACTCTTTTTTGCACTATTTAGTACTGCAAGGAAATTAATTGTACCTACCTCAGTATTACAAAAGTTATAGCCCTTTAAAGGTGATCCCGCTGGGAAGTCTGCTTTCCAGCAGGACCACCATCATATCTAGGTATATGCAAAGGTATGTCATTTACCTGTAAATGTACTTACCTCAGCATTTCTTTTTGTAATCCTATTTTTCACTATTATAACGGGTATTCATTTTCTATTATATGCAACGCCTGCTTTGATATTCAACAGCAATAAGAAGCTTTGTTATGTTTGCTATCTTGTCTGTGTCAATGGGGTCCTAACGTGCGGTGATTGTGCCCGCACGTTCGTCAACAAGATTGGCTATTGCAGCCACTTGAGGGCCCCCGTGAGGGCAAATCTGCGAAGCCCTCATAACTAAAAGGAGCAGTCCCCGTTGCCGAAACCGGCATGGAACAGATGATGATGTATCTTGCCTGTAGCTTTCTTTTGCTGACCGTTGACCGGGCTTTTGCAGATAAAACTGACATTTCCGTGTAACGCATAGTCAATTCGCACAAAAAAAATTAGGGTACTGTAAAAAACTGTAGACTTCAAGCAAGTTTGACCATTTAACCGCCTTCATGGTGTAGTGACTAGTCCATTCGCTTCACATCAGGAGGTCGCGGGTACGATTCCCTGCGGAGTCCAACTTTATGGGACTCGGTTTGACCCGAGATATACCTATGTACGTGTCTCTGCGTCTCTTTCTAATATGTAGGAGATAACTGAAAACGACTGATATGAAAGTGCCACTGTACGTTTCACTAAGTCGCAGGCGACGGTATGTTTTGGTGACGGGTGAGTGTCATTCTTTTAGTATAAAGCGACTCCTCAATTCATGCCAATCGAACGTACATTCTATTTTTAAGGTCCCACCCAAACTAATCGTCCAAATACCAATTTTAAATTTTAAATAAAACTAATATAATCCCCCTTTTCAAAATTTTATTTATCTGTTAAGTGATAACATTCGAAAAAGTAGATAACATCGCCAAGACATTTTAAATACACCTTTATTGCTTAACAGTTCCAAAGCTGTAGATCACTCTGTGCTTGTAAGTATCTCCTGGGTTGAGGACTGGGCTGGGGAAGTTCGAGTGGTGGATGGCGTCGACCAAGTTCATGGTCTCCAGGCAGAGCCCTGAACAGCGGCCATACTTTGCCCCATCCTTGCCGACCAGCTGTGGGTGATCCGGCGATCCAATATAGTTGCCTGTGTAGAAGATCAAGCCTGGCTGGTCGCTGTACACCTCCACGCAACGGCCGGATGGTGGATGTTCCACACGCGACACGAAGTTCATGTCCTGGAATCAAGACGAGTAGGAATACGAGTAACACATAGGCAGTTTTGAAGCTTAAGAGATACGGACAGTGCGCTTTTGCGTCGAGGAAGAGGTACTTATCTTCACATACTTTGTGGGTGCAAGGCACTAGTCTAAGCCAGAAGCCGATCTCTAGGTGGACCAATGGGAATTCTAGAGGTCACTAGGGAACTCGATCCTAAGCGCGTCCTACAGTTCATCAAAACTATTAACGATTACCTATTTAAGGTTCTAATTAAATAAAAAAGATTTCGACTTTTTGAAAGAACATCTGCCATTTCTGCCAACCTTATTTCCGTGGCGAGTGACGCAGAAGCAATGGTGGAACCTCAGATTCTCGCTGTCGTTGCTGAGGACCTGGCCGAGCCGCGTCGGCGCGCGCAGGTCGAAGGGCGTGCCCCCCACCTTCGCGAACCCTCCCGTGGGGACCCACTCACGGTCTGCCTCTAAAATTCTGAAAAACCATCATATCTATACTTCTGGGCGCAAAGGTCATAGGCATACGCTAAATAGAACTTAGGCGTATACGCCCTTTGAGCCCAGAAGTATCGATATGATGACTTATACAGTTTGAAATGCTTGTGGAATCACACGAGTTGATCAGCTGTAGTAATATTAGTAGTAATATTCTTTATTGCACGTCAGA
Source organism: Coleophora deauratella (assembly GCA_958295455.1). NCBI lineage: Eukaryota > Metazoa > Arthropoda > Insecta > Lepidoptera > Coleophoridae > Coleophora > Coleophora deauratella. The sequence continues at coordinate 11,161,160 of OY282402.1, forward strand.
CTATATATTAACACAAGCAATGCAAAGGCTACCTCATCACTTTGAACGATTTCTTGCAATGATGATGCGTCTTGGTCCTGCACTTTATTACACCCATAGAAATAGTTCCTTATTATTTACATCTACATCATTACACCGCTTATAAGTCGTTGTAAGGTGACTGTACGGTATAGCCGCGCACGTTAGCGGATAGTGACGAACGGCACCGTACAATGGGGTGGTTCAAGGTGGTTCCAACGAAAACAACGTCTTCAAGATGTACTATAGCCGGGAAAGCCGAGGAGCAGGGGTTCTGGCCAGCTTTTCTATTTTTCTTCTATTTTCTTCTGGGAGCTGGTTCGAACTGCACTGTAAAAATTGCACTGTCACACTGGCCCTACGTACCATGCCTCTATTTATATCAAAAAACAGCTGGCCAGCGATCCCTTTTCCTCACCCCCGATTTGCTTTATTTTTGAATAATATAAAAACTATAATAGTTGAGCTTCGCCCCTATTTGAATTCTACAAGAGTACCTATTTTGCTATGTTTTTACATAATCGGTGTCATCCGCATGCGCTCGAGCTCGAAATGGCAGCCGAAAATGCTTGTTCGCTATATTTATACCCCCCGTCCCGCACTTCAGGACTATAAATATCGTCTGTAACGATTTTTCGCTTTTCAGTCGTCTAGCGAGCGCGCGCGCGTGCGGACTGAACTGGGAATGCTTTATTTATGCTATACAAACTTAAATCTATCTATTATAACTATCCTGTCTAAGATTTAATGCTAAATTTAAAATTTACATACAAATAAAACACCCTATCTATTTGTCTCTACCTAACACATACCGAACTATATCTGTCTATCTCTGTCTATTTTCTAGAAATTTCTTTATTAAAATCCTATCTAAATACCTATAAAAACGCTATAAACTCTATATCTAGTTATTCTACCTATTAGCTTAACCTAGTCTAAGTAAAATCTTTATTAAAAATCAACTATCTATCAAATAAAATAACAACAAACTATAAGTAGTATAACGAGTAACGATATAACTATGACGAACTTATCAGCTAGAAACTATGACGTAATTGCTATGACGTATCGTCTCGAACAATTCTCCCGCCGTGCAGCGACGTAGCCCGGTGCGGCGCTGCATTCACGATGGTGTGGGAGAGACGATGCGCTGCGTCGGAAGGATCACCAGTCTCTTAGTCGGTCTCCGAAGTACTCCTCCTCTGGTTCGGACGTCCACCACTCGAACTGCGCCGTCCTGGCCTGGGTAGGTTGCTGTGACTATCCCCCTCGGCCAGGTGTTCCTCGGTAAGCTGCTGTCCACTATCAGCACGACGTCCCCTTCTTTGATTGGCTGTCCACTTCCTCGGGGCTCCCGCCGCTGTTGCAACTCGGGAAGGTACTCGCGGATCCAGCGGGCCCAAAACATGTCTGCGAGGCGCTGTGAGGCCCTCCAGTGAGAGCGGTTGATGAGGTCACTGTCGTCGAACGTACCGGGTGTTGGTACTCGTGCTGATCCGCCGAGGAGAAAGTGGTTTGGTGTGAGAGCTTCGGCGTCGTCTGGTTGGACGGACACGTGCGTGAGGGGGCGGCTGTTGACTGTGTATTCCGCCTCCGCGAGCAGGGTGGTGAGGACTTCTTCGGTCGGGTGGCGTTCCTGGAGCACGGCTGCAAGCGCTATCTTCACTGACTTCACGAGTCGCTCCCATACTCCTCCCATGAACGGAGCTCCTGGCGGGATGAACTTCCACTTGACCGCGCGGATGTTGGCTTCCTCGTTCATGGCTTCTATGGCGGCTCGTCGTAGCTCTGCATCTGCCCCATGGAAGTTCGTGCCGTTGTCCGAAAAGACGATGGTAGGGCAGCCGCGGCGTGCGAAGAATCTTCTGAGCGCGAGGATGGCTGAATCTGTCGAGAGCGATGCCGCGAGCTCCAAGTGAACTGCCCTGGTGGTGAGACACGTGAAGAGTGCCACGTATCTCTTCTGGTGCTGTCTTCCTACTGTGACGCTGACTGGGCCGAAGTAGTCCACGCCAGAGTACGTGAACGGCCTCCTGTGATGAGCGAGGCGACTGGGTGGATGGTCTCCCGTGGGTGGAGATGGAGGAGCTGCCCTGCGGATTCGACAAGGCAGGCAGCCGCGAACTATTGTGCGCACGATGGGGCGCAGACGAAGGACCCAGTAGTGTTGTCTGCATTCGTTCACTGTGGTCTCGACTCCGGCGTGTAGCAGGCGGCGATGGGTGTGTTCTATCCAGAGCTGCGTGGCTGGATGGTTCCCGTCTATGACAGCTGGAGATTTCTGATCTTCTGTTACTCCTACAGCTGCGTTGATGCGACTTCTGATACGAATGGTGCCATCTTCTATCTTGACTGACAGCTGGTGAAGTCGACTGCTGTTCGGTACGGGCTTCCCTTTGTTGAGCAGCTCTATCTCTTCCAGAAAGGCTTCCTGCTGGATCGAACGAACTATTAGCTTCTCAGCTTTCCACAGCAGGTCAGCTTCTATCGGTATGAACACCCGATCTTCTATCTTCTTTGCGCCTTTCGGTTTCGAAGTCTTCGGCGTTTGCTTCTGTTTTCTCCAGTCCGGATCTGTTTCTCTGTTCTTTTTCGTTCTTCTATAATTGACTATCTCTGTTTTCTGTTTGCACTTCTCTATAAACTGTAGTACTCGAGCTGTTGTGCGGAGGTACTTCTCCCATTTGGAGAATCGTGACACGTCCGGAACTATTCGACTGACGGCTGGCTGTTTGGATGTCACGTGATGCGTTCTCTCTTCTCCTGTCTCTGTGGCTTCTATGGTGAGTCCAGCTGGCCATGAAGAGGGGTGGTCGCGCAGGAACTCTGGACCTCTGTACCATCGATGATCGGTGTCGAAGTTCGATGGGACGCCTCTGGTGGCATCGTCTGCCGCGTTCAACTTTGATGGTAGCCACCTCCACTCACTGACTGGCGAGATCTCTTCAATGGCTGCGATGCGATGGGCGACGTACTGCTTGTAGCTTCTGGCTCCGTTCTTCAGCCAAGCCAGGACGGTTTTACTGTCTGTCCAGAAGAATCTGGCGTCCGGCTTTCGTTCGTGCTCCTCTGTGACTGTCTGAGCCATTTTCGCTCCCAGGACTGCACCTTGAAGTTCGAGGCGAGGGATCGATGTGACTTTCAGGGGCGCCACGCGCGCCTTGGCCATGATCAGGGAGACGTGCACGCGGCCATCTGCTGTTTCCGTTCTCCAATACAGGGCGGCTGCGTACGCTGTGCTGCTGGCGTCTACGAAGATATGAAGCTGAGGAGACGCGGCTTTACTGTATTCTATGTAGGCCCTCGGTATCTTGATCGTCTTCAACTTCTGCATCTGTTCTATGCATTGTGTCCACTGCTCTGCTAGGTCTTTGTCGACTTGAACGTCCCAGTCGATTCCTCGGCGCCAGACCTCCTGTATGAGATGCTTGGCCTGTATGGTGACTGGTGAGGCCAGGCCGAGAGGATCGTAGACTGACATCACTATCTTCAGGATTTCTCTCTTGGTGGGCGCGTTCTTCTGTAGCAGGTGTGGAGGTACTCGCTCGAAGTTGAGGTTGAAGGCGAGCTCATCTTCTTGAGGCTTCCAGACTAGTCCCAAAACTTTCTCTGTCTTCGTACCGTCGTCCAGCGTAACTTGAACTGTCTCAGTGGGCTTCTCGTCGAGGTTCAGCACCACACGTCTTGAATTGGATACCCAGCCACGAAGGTAGAAGTTCGCTTCCCGGTGGATGTCACGGACCCGCTTCGAAACTTCTATAGCTTCATCTTCTGTCTGGAAGCTGTGCAGGTAGTCATCCATGTAGTGAGCGTTGACTATGGCTGAGGCTGCGACTGGATACTCCTCCTCATGCTGTTGAGCGTTCAAGTTCTTCACGAAAATGGCTGTTGCTGGCGAACTCGTAGCACCGAAGATGAGGGACTTCATTCTGTACTCATCAGGTGGGCCATCGCGTCGATCTCCGCGCCAGAGGTAACGTAGCGCGTCTCTGTCTTGCTGTTTTATGCCAATGCGCATAAACATTTCCGCTATATCCGCTGTTACTGCTATGCGATGCTGTCTGAATCTCATCAGAATCCCGGGTAACGATTGCAGCAGATCCGGTCCTGTTAGAAGGTAGTCGTTGAGGGAGACTCCCTTCGTCTGTGCCGCTGCGTCGTGCACTATTCTGACTTTTCCCGGTTTTCTAGGGTTCAGCACGGGAAAGTGCGGTAGATACCAGGTTTTCCCCGGCGTCTTCTGTATGGGTGCCCTTTCTGCATAGCCTTTCTCTACCAATGCTGCCATCTGTTCTGTGTACTTCTTCTTCAGTTCTGGATCTTTTTCGATGCGCTTCTCTGTGCTGTGGAGCCTCTTCAATGCGTTGTCATAGTTGTTAGGCAACTCGCAGTCCTTGTTCTTCCAGAGCATCGCTGTTTCGAATCGGTCTCCTATTTTCTCTGTGCTGGTCTTCAAAATGTCGAGAGCCTTCTGTTCTGGATCTGACTGTGGCTTCTTCGGCTGGATTCCCATGTCGTCCAGGGCAAAGTGGTGCTTCAGCATGTCGTCCATCTTCTCGTCCACTGTTGCCAGGTGATGAACGAAGTGCACCTGGTGCCCGATGGTGCGTGAATCTGTGCCATGTAGAACCCAACCCAGCGGTGTGTGAGATGCCACTGGCTGTCGACGATTGCCTCTTCTGACTTCTGACGCTATCAAGAGATGCCAGTTGTCTTGACCTATGAGGATGGTTGGCTGCATTTCTTCGTACGTGAAGCGATCTTCGAGGCCCTTCAGGTGTTCACAGCCCCATACTGTTTCTTCCTTGATGATCTGCGGTGACAGTCTGAGGTCAACTATTGTTCGTGCTTCTATCTGGTGAGCTTCCTCTGTGCCCTTCAATTGGACGGTGACGCGACGTGATGACTCGGACTTCAGGTTCGTCGGTGCTATTGTCTCTATCTCCAGAGGGTCTGTGTGGCCTCTGGCGCCGACCTTCTTCGCCACTTCTGAGTCTATGAGTGTCACTGTTGATCCGTCGTCCAAGAGAGCGTAGGTATCTGTGTAGCTCTCTGCACCAGACACTCTGACTGGAACTATCTTCAGGTAGGTATGGGTCTTCCTGTTCTCGAATGTGGAAGCGACCTTCTCTGTTTCTGTATTCTTTTCTCGCTTGAAATGCAGCAACGGGTGGTGGCTTCTGATGCATCCATCTCTGTTGCATGTCCTATACTCGCACTTGTGTGACATGCTCTTGTAGCGCAGACACCTGTAGCATAGCTTGTGTTCTCTTGCTGTTGCCCATCGATCATCTGTTGAGGCTTGCAGGAACTTCTCGCATTTGACAGGCGCGTGACCAGGTTGCTTGCATATGAGACACGGTCTTTCTTCTGTCTTCTTACCGCCTTCTATCTTCTGTGTCAGATGGGAACGCTGTCTTCTGAATGGCGGTACACTGTCTTCCATTCCTATTGGCTCTGGAGCTGCGTATCTTGCGCATCTTCTTGATTCTATTTCTATAAAATCGCAGAACAGGAGAAGTTCAGGTTCGTCCTTCCTCTTTTCTGTGTTTTCTATGTTCTCAGCGAAGTCGAACCAACGATATTTGGTAGTTGATGGAAGCTTCTCCACTATATTCTTGATTATCTCTGGACTGTAGAGGTATCGGTCCTTCCCCAATAACTGTAGAGTAGCGACGCTGTTGACGATCTTGTTGGCGAAGAGGCATATATCCCTCGGGGAGTCGCTCGTTCTAGGAAGGTTGCGTAGCTTTTCTAGCTCGGCGATTGCTATGGCATCGGGGCGGCCAAATCGATCTTCAAGTGTCTTCATGATGACAGCCGATGAAGAGTTTGCTATAAGTAGACTGGCCACAGCTTCTTTCGCTTTTCCTTTGAGAGCTCTTCTTAACCTGGCTGAGTTCTCTGCTGCGGTCAGGTGACTCTCCGTTTCTATATATGCTGAACGGAAGGCGAGCCAGTCGCTGTAGGCTCCGTTGAAAACTGGTAGCTCCCCCAGGTACTTCGAACTTCTGTGCTGTGCTGTACTATGAATCGCTGTGGTGATGGCTGAGGTGAGCTGTGCTATTTCGCTCGGCGCCGACTGCTTCTGTACTGTATATTCGGGTGCGGGCGGCGCGGCGACATTCCAACGTGCTTCTGTATTGCGTGCTTCTATATGACGTGCTTCTGTATCCTTGGACAGCTTCAGGACCGGCGGTGGTACGATCTTCTGTGCTATATTCTTCGCCGATGGCTGCTGGATTTCTTCTATGCGAACTTCGGGTGCTACGTGCTGTTGCTGTTGCTGTTTGTCGCGTGGTGTAGACTGTAGCGGGGCCTGAGGCGCTATATGGAAGGCTCCCGCCGGTAAGGAAGACGATGGAGGCTGTACCTTTGGTGCTATCTGTGGGTCCTCCACCGTGCGCTGTGTTTCCAACCACGACGTAACTCTATCTTCTGCACCCTGTGATACGACGGTGCTGCCGTCTTCTTCTTCCTCGGATTCCGCTTCTATTAGTTTCATCTGTGCGACGGCGAGTTCCAACTTCCGTCGCGCTACCTCTTCCATGGCGCGCGCAAGCCGCTTCGATTTGTTATTCTTACTGGACACGCTCTTCGTTCTTTTCTGTTCTGTCGGCGTGGCATGTTGCTGTACGGGCACGGACGGCGACTTCGGCGGGTCTTCATGGCGTAGCGGGAACATACTGTCAGGTGCGGGATCCTCTGGAACTATGCGATCTTCTATATTCTCGGCCGGCCGCTCTGTGGTTTCTTCTATATTCTGTACCGGCGGCGGCGCTTTCCCGGACTGCGAGCGGGTAACGGGCATCTTGAAGGCGAAACGAACGACGAAAAAACAGGTAGGAACCGTAGAAACTGTAGTACTATAAAATCCGGCTCGATGCGACCAAAACTTTGTACGGTATAGCCGCGCACGTTAGCGGATAGTGACGAACGGCACCGTACAATGGGGTGGTTCAAGGTGGTTCCAACGAAAACAACGTCTTCAAGATGTACTATAGCCGGGAAAGCCGAGGAGCAGGGGTTCTGGCCAGCTTTTCTATTTTTCTTCTATTTTCTTCTGGGAGCTGGTTCGAACTGCACTGTAAAAATTGCACTGTCACACTGGCCCTACGTACCATGCCTCTATTTATATCAAAAAACAGCTGGCCAGCGATCCCTTTTCCTCACCCCCGATTTGCTTTATTTTTGAATAATATAAAAACTATAATAGTTGAGCTTCGCCCCTATTTGAATTCTACAAGAGTACCTATTTTGCTATGTTTTTACATAATCGGTGTCATCCGCATGCGCTCGAGCTCGAAATGGCAGCCGAAAATGCTTGTTCGCTATATTTATACCCCCCGTCCCGCACTTCAGGACTATAAATATCGTCTGTAACGATTTTTCGCTTTTCAGTCGTCTAGCGAGCGCGCGCGCGTGCGGACTGAACTGGGAATGCTTTATTTATGCTATACAAACTTAAATCTATCTATTATAACTATCCTGTCTAAGATTTAATGCTAAATTTAAAATTTACATACAAATAAAACACCCTATCTATTTGTCTCTACCTAACACATACCGAACTATATCTGTCTATCTCTGTCTATTTTCTAGAAATTTCTTTATTAAAATCCTATCTAAATACCTATAAAAACGCTATAAACTCTATATCTAGTTATTCTACCTATTAGCTTAACCTAGTCTAAGTAAAATCTTTATTAAAAATCAACTATCTATCAAATAAAATAACAACAAACTATAAGTAGTATAACGAGTAACGATATAACTATGACGAACTTATCAGCTAGAAACTATGACGTAATTGCTATGACGTATCGTCTCGAACAGTGACAGTTATATTTTTTTACATACTGAACGAACATGCGTTGTCTCTGTCCTTCCCAGTTCCCACGATTCTTACCTATCTGAATTAATCGTAACAACATGACTGCTGAGCGCATCAGCTCCTGTACTGTGGCCCGCCAGGTTGAAATACGAGTGGTTGGTGAGGTTCACCACCGTCCGCCGGTCCGTCACGGCACTGTACTCCACGTGAAACGTGTCATCCGCCTTGACCTCGTACGAGACGCTCGCGATCAGGTTCCCCGGGTACCCCTGATCCCCGTCTCTCGATAAGTGACTGAAGACAACTTTGTTGCCTTCGATTATTGATCTCCAGTTAACCTGTGAAAGAGAGGCTCGAGTCAAGTCGAATAATTTTGTTAACCTCAAGCGCAGTCACACGTGCGCACGTATAGTGATTTGATTCTAACTATCCGGAGGTTACCTTGATCCCAGGACAGCATGAGCCAATATGATTTGTCAGGCTCGAACTGACGACAATCAGATTGAAAATTGTATGCCTACCTGCTGAGCACGGTTCTGCAACTGACAGGATTTGATTTGGTAAAAGAACCCTTGCAAACATAATTTATGGCACAGAACAGATCTCTCCGCAAGGCTCGCCGTTTTCTCCAAAATTACCCAACTTGAGACAAACCCACAGACTTTGTATCCACAGGACAAACCCTATAATATTTCTCGAATAGCTTACAGTTGGACGGTGTAAAATGTAGGTAATACGCCTAGATACAATCTTTCATCTGCTAATGCACCGGCACTGCATTATAAGATCGTTACCGCGACCCTATGTTTTTCAATTTCGCCTTTGAAAATCTACCTTATCGAATCCAGCAGTGCCTCCATGTAGGTGATGCCTCCCGCAGTTGTTCGTTAGCTGGTAGTCCACGCCATCCAAGTGGAAGGTGGCGCCTGCGATCCGGGCCGCGCACCGCCCCACCGCAGCCCCCAGCAGGTCCGGGGTGTTCTGAGTCACGTAGCTCGTCAGGTCATCGAATCCGAGCACTACGTCAGCAATGTCGCCATTTTGGTCTGGCACCTGCAAGATGAATTGTGTTTTGTCTCATCGGCTGGATGCGGGCAGCGGAAGACCGGTCGTCGTGGAAATCCTCGGGGAAGGCCTTTGTCCAGTAAATGGACGTGCTTTGGCTGATGATGTTGATTGTCTTTTAACTAGAAAAACTCCAACTCAACTTCCAGAAATACGTGAAGAGATCCATGCCCTAGCAGTGAGAATGCTATAGGTTTTTAGATACGTATAGCGGTCTATACGGTTTATACGCCAGACAGCGATAGGTTTGGCATTGACGAAACTTACTTTAATGGCCTGTATGATGGCTCCATACGATATAACAGTGACAGAGAACCCACTCTCTGTCGTCCAGGTGTACTTCTTCACTGGTTCTCCATTCAATACGCCGTATTCTCCCTCTGAGAGAAGCACATTATTGTTTGCTGAAATAAATTTATATTGCGATATTAAAATTCAAAATTCAAAATCATTTATTTCTTTACGTAGGTACATTAAGCACTCTTATAAACGTCATATCATTTTGCTGGAGGAATCTTCCAAATGTCATTATCAATTAACAAAATATAATGTGTAAAATTATTTTCCGTGTTGACAGTACTGGGTGATTGGAAATCCTCATTTAAATAAAACACTTTCCCCAAGAAATCCATACAATCGAAGCAAAAAAAATCTTTAACATTTCATAAAAATAGAATAGTTTGTCAATATTGATTTGTGTGAAAAACTGGACAAAAACGAGGGTTGATATGTCATACGATACAGTTTTTAAAACATTTTTATTTATTTTCTGTTTGCCCCGCAAAAGAACCCTAATAACACTGATTACACGATCGTACCTACTTACTTAACAGTAACAGATATTAGTAAGTAGAGCATACGCACAATAAACATAGGTGATGTTACTAGCCATGATTGTTTCACTGTCAAAACCAAAATTATGGTTGTCCAAGTCCCACCGGCAGCGGCAGTTGCGCTGAAAAGGACCGAATAAAAAACTTCGTTAGCAATTTGAAAATACGAAACCCAACCAAAAATAAATATAAAATATAATTAAATTCAACTCAGTTGCTTGTTATTACAAGCAACTGAGTTGAATTGTACTATTGTGAACATCATTTATTTATCATTATTTTATTAAACAAATTACTTACCAATTAAGTACAAGACGCCGCCGTCGTGGTATATTCTAAAATAAAAACTATGAGATCTGAAGAAGTATATTATCTTCGTTATGCCATGTTAACCCCATGTCGTAGGGGATCAAGGCGAAACCCACTATAAATCAAATCAACAGTGCGAACTGATAAGCTCCCATGCCCAGTATCAATGCCGAAAATGTAAAACATCATGTTACGTAAATATTATAGATAAATTGGTGATATAAATATTAATAATTATCTTTGTTAGTATTGTAGATAGCAGAATTATGTAATCTAATTTTTATCCGAATTACGGCAAAGACAAAAGTTTTCTTGGGCCTTGAGTGCACTTAGAGTGTACTTTCAATTGACCGATGGTTTAATTGATCACACAATCAGTGTAAATAAAGGTACTTATATATTGGGGTGCAGAAAAATCAGCTGACTAGACTATGAGACGGACGGTACTATTAGGTTCTTGAGGAAAACATTGTTACTTTTAACTATTTTGGTTTATTTCCAATTAAACTTATTAAATATTTACATAGATGTTTTCATCATGACGAACCCTTAGAGAATCTTGGGTTCCAAACCATCAAAATCAGACAGCGAACGATTTAAATCCTTATTATTTTTAATAGAAACGTTCCAACGCCGAAAAGATCACAATGCGTGGCTGCAGATATTCCATCACTACAGTACCGTGGCTATAGTCTGCTTGCTTCACATCAAAAAGTCGCGGGTTTGGTTCCCGGCGGGATCGAACTTTGAAGGCCTCGGATTGGTTGGTAGTAGGGTATTTTCTGAGCCAACCTGACTAGATAGAAGCTTCTTAGTCTTGCTACCAAACATAAATTGTTATTGCTCCGACGCATGGATATAATAACCGGGTCCCTATTGCGTTGGAGAACCTTCGTAAGCCCGCTTCCATCTATCGTCATTATTTCCACTTACCATCATAACCGCACTACTGAGATGAAATAACCGGATTACTGATACGCGCCGCAGGTGAGTGAGAGATAATGCCAATTGTGAAGAAGAAAATTTAAAAAAAAATACCAATTCAACTAATACCACTGAACGTCTCTAGTACGCTGGGGGCCTTAACTGAAAATGATTTTTTATTGTCTTAGGTAGCAAGAGGCTGACGGCATACCAGATGGAAAGTAGTAACTGCCGCTTATAAGCATCTCTACCACAGATATAAGAAAACATATTTATGGGTTTAGAATGGGTTCCGTAACCAAATATTAAAATACGGACGGACGGGACCTTCGCCGTATTTTTGCTAATAATACCTAATCTAGATGGGCGTCGTTAAGGCATATAGTGGCTGTTGTTGGCAACTAGCTGCAAGGCTTCCACCAATCCGGCCATGGCCCCCTGGGTCGAGGATGACTAGGATGATTGAACCTTCTCGAGGTAACTTGAGACCCGTACCACAAAATAGACACAGATACACAGTGTAGGCAAGGTCACGATACTGTTGTGATACTTTGCCGCGTGACCTTGCCTCGAACGACCGTATATTTCTATAAGCATGTATATGCTTACGATTTTAGTGGTTTGTATTGAGCGGACCTTCTGTATCTGTGTATTTTATCTGTGTACTGTGCCCGTACCCCTACAGTGTGAACGGTATCGGTTGTTAGTGTTAACGATACCTAACTCACCTGTTAACTTTTTAGTATTATGGTTTATGGGATTAGGAAAAACAGTAGTCGGAAACTTACTCCTAAATGAATTGAAGGAATATTATGTAGAAAATGAAAATGAAAATGAAAATGAAAATATTTTATTCGAAGTAGGTAGCAGTGTACACTTTTCGAACGTCATTCTTTTATCTACCTAATACGAGGTTCCTACCACTCGGAACTCGTATACCCACCGTTTCGGGAAGTGTTTGCGGAGTGAGAAGAAACGGCGGGCCCTAAAGAAACTCCCTCCAACACATTTTTTTTTTTTAAGTCTTATATTCTATTACATCTTAATGCTAGATCAATAAATGAATTATACAATGTCATGTCTGTAAATAAAATATACAAAAATAAGAATAAAGAAAGGATTCAAGAGAGATAAAAGTAAAAATTGTTTGTAGCTAATGACTAACAAATTCCAAAAAACCAATGACAAGAGCAGGCCAGTTCACACGGACAGCACCCGATCACGAGTATAACGCGAGAGTCAGCCATCGCTCCCCTCAACCATATTTGAGGGAAGGGAACGACCCGGCTCCCGATACGCCACCATCCGCACGAACATTTAAGCGAGCATGCACCACTCCGATCAATGGACAAAGAAAAAGGAGAAGAAAATGTCTTACCGAATCCCTTCAGTTCTTTCACAATAGAGTTTGTATCTTTATTGTCTCACAATATGTCATGAAAGTGTTGCTGTGTTGGTTGGAGAAACACTTACCGTCCAAGCATTTCTATCATCTAAGTACTCACATGTCTTATAGTAAGCTTTATTACATAGTATCTTTTTTACATAACTTTTGAATTTATTCTCTGTTAGGTTTACAATATCTTCTGGTATTTTATTATACATTCGTATGCATTGTCCCACAAACGACTTACTAACCTTACTGAGCCTAGTAGATACAAGCTGAAGCTTACTGTTATTCCTGAGATTACGAGTATGTCTGTCAGAATTCAGTGTAAAGTGATTTAAGTTTTTTCGCACATACATTATATTTTCATAAATATATTGACAGGGAAGCGTTAGAATATTGATTTCTTTAAATATTTCTCTAAGTGAATCTCGAGATCGCATTCCGTAAATCGCGCGAACAGCCCTTTTTTGTAGTACAAAAATAGTATTTATATCAGCTGCATGCCCCCATAAAAGTATACCGTAAGACATAATACTGTGGAAATAGCTGAAATATACTAGTCTCGCCGTTTCTATATCTGTCAGGAGCCTAATTTTTTTAACAGCATAGGCAGCTGAACTAAGCCTGCCTGCTAAAGTTTCTATGTGAGGACCCCATTGAAGTTTTGAATCTACGGTTATACCTAAGAAAACTGTTTTTGGTACGAATTCTAGAAATAAATAAATATTACGTACTTATTTACATAGTGATTTATTGCCAAATATGTGATATGAACAATGGCGTATAAAAAAGATTTATTATAAGTATACTTAATAATATAATATACAATTATTTTCAGTCAAACAGAGGTGGTTTTACACATTTTTTCTTAACCTTAAGAAGCGATAACAACCGGCTCCACACCCTTAACTACTCCAAACGTGTAGACCACCAGGTGACGGTACACCTCCCCAGGGCGGAGCGTCACCTTGGGGAAGCCTGCGTGGTGGACAGCATCAGGGTAGTTCTGGGTCTCCAGGCAGAGGCCGCCATGACGCCGGTACCCCGACCCTCCTGCGGGAACGAAAAATTCAAAATAAATATCGTGGAAGGAGTTCGTGAAATAAAAAAAAGAATGTACCTACGCAAGTTTTTAGGATTAGCCGTTGATGCCGGCTGATATCGTTATATATGGCAATCATTAAGCCATGTCGGAGGCTTTATAGGCGACTTGAAAACTTCTGACACTGGGGTTGGCCACTAGCTCCACAAAGAGTATGGCCTAACCATCCCGAAGTATGGGAAGAGACTCGTGCCACTTTAGAAGGAACGAAATGGGTTGTTGACGAACGATAACGAATATTGTTTTTTTATGTATAAGTAGCATTAATATTGCCATTGGTACTAGCCTTTGCCAATGAGGGCCTTTTCCTGTGGCGCCGGCAGCGCGTTCCCCGTGTAGAACTGCACCCCGGGCTGGTCGCTGTGGACCTCCAGAAAGCGCCCAGATGGCGGGTGCACCACTCGCGACACAAAGCTTACACCACCCTGATAAACAAAATTGCATATGTATGAGCTATTTGGCGGATATCACACTGCACCAGAGCGGTTATCGGTGCGGTGTGATATCCGCCTTATAGTTGCTGGATGCTTGATAGAAAGACGGCGTTGTTATTCACATAGTTATTTTATTTTTTTAAATACCAAATTTAACACACAGTGCGGCTTAATAGGTTAACTGACTACAGACAGTGTTGTTGCTTTCACTAGATGGGAGTCGTTAAGCCATGTCAGAGGCCTTTAGGTGGCTTCGAAACTTCTGACCACCACAACCTCCACCAATTTTGTCTAATTTTCCCAATCAATTTTGTTACATCCTGTCTACTGAGATATAACACCACTGCTGGTGCTACCAATTTGGCAGACTGAGAACGCATCGGCACCTTATTTCCATAGTGGTTCACGCAGAAGTTGTCGTCGTACAGGTTGGCTGCCTTGTCCATGACGTCACCTAGACGTCTGCCTGTGCGCAAGTCATACGGCGTCCCGCCCACTGCCGACAGCCGCCCCGTTGGGATCGATGCGGCGTTCGTTTCTGTTATCCTAGGGAAACGAGACACTCGTACATTTTTTACACTAACTTTAGCCCGCGGCTCTGCCCGCACGGATGTCGCTTGGCGGCTATCGCACTGCACCGGAAACTATTCCGGTGTGCGGTGCTGCGGTTTTTTTACTTTGTCAGTGTGAAGTAAAAAGCCGCAGCACAGCACACTGGAGTGGTTTCGGTACAGTGTGATAGCCTATGTCCCCCGTATCTCCGTCAATTATCTCAGTGCAAAAAGTCAGGTCGATCCGTTGCTCCGCTGCTACGTGAAAGAAGTACAAATACATTTTCGTTTCTCCCGACTTTAAGTAAATGCCTAGCCGATGTGTTAATCCAGTACTTGATCTATCTACCTACCAAATTTCATCCAACTTCGTTCAGTAGTTTCGACTTGAAAGCGAAACAAACCATAGCATACAAATAAACAAACCTCCCTACTTTATGAGATGAGATGTATGGGTAGTTAGGCATTTAGGCACCTATGACTTTATACATATGACTTTATACAAACCTTTCTACTTTAAACTATGTATCTATAAACTCTAATGACTTTGTACCTAGAAAGTTATAGTTCATTCCAATCAAAAAAAGCATAACGTAAACAAACTTACTATGGAACTGACACATGTCAATGTCATCTGCGTACTACGTTTGTTTACCTTTTGCTTTTTTTTATTGGAATGAACTATACAGGTACCTATTTAAGGCGCCTTAACCACTTACCAGTCAGCGTTGATGGCGACGACATGGTTGTACAGCTCAGCAGCCCCCGCGTCGTGGCCAGCCAGGTTGAAGTACGAGTGGTTGGTGAGATTCACCACTGTCTTCTTGGCCGTGGTGGCCAGGAATTCCACGTGGAGGCTCCAGTTGTCCCTCACTTCGTAAGTGACGCTGGTGACCAAGTCTCCGGGGTACCCCTCCTCGCCGTCTTTGGAACAGCAGCTGAAGATCACTCTGTTGTCTTCCACTGTAGTGTCCCAGATTTTCTGGAACATTTCATCAATAATAATACTTTATTTAATTCAGATATCGTGATCCATAATGTTTTAGTAATGTTAGTAACAATTTTAACTTACTGTATGTTAGTTTTACGTGTATGTAGATACTAAAACTATTTTAAAGTGGGTCTTCTAAGAAAGTGAATAACTTTCCCCGGCGAACACTGTATAGAAAGATGCCGCTTTTGTATACGAGTATTCGTTTCATGAATAAAACATACAAACATATGTATTATCTATATATCTATGGACTTTGTACGTGAGGTGTATGATACGCGAGCCGCTTTTCGGTAGTAAGTATGATACATACTAACTTAACAGAGAAAGGAATAATACCATTCGATTTGAGTTGAATGCAAGTTCAAGTTCAAACCTTCAAGAAAAGAGCGTACTCCCAAATCAAAGGCCGGCAACGCACTTGTGACTCCTCTGGTGTTGCGGGTGTCTATGGGCAGCGGTAATCGCTTACCATCAGGTGATCCGTCTGCTCGTTTGCCACCTCTGCCATAAAAAAAATAAAAAAAACAATGTCTCAAATCTTGATGCCACAGTCTGCTGGCACTAACCTTATCAAACCCCACAACACCGCCATGGAGATGGTTGTCTCCTATGTTGTTGGCGAGTTTATAGTCCACACCGTCAACGGTGAATCCCGCGCCGGCGATCCTGTTGGCGCACCGGCCCACCACTGCGCCGAGGTAGGGCGTATTGCGACGCGCGTAGCCCTCAATGTCGTCAAAACCCAGGACGACGTCAGCCTTCCTACCGTCTTTGTCAGGATACTGCAACCAAGAATCAGCTCGTTTCGTCATCATAATGGCAGGTATTTTTTTTTTACCAAAAAGTTTCATTTTGTAATAAAACTAGTTTTATTTTGTAATAAAACTTTTTAGTATGTATTTTGAAAAAAAAACACCTGTTTTTTTTTACTAAAAAGTTTTATTTTGTTTGCCCTTTAATCCAACTTACTTTTTCGTTTATTTTCGAGATTCGATTTAGTTAGACAATTCGATAGTTCAATAGTTTGTTTGTATGGAACCTTGGAGGATTACGGAACCCACAGGTCTAGTTTTTTAAATCATATTCTGACAAAATTTTTTGCTGGCATTATATTTAATATTGTCGTCCACTATTCTCTGTTTGTTTGAATAGCGGTGGTGAAAATTCTACTTTATTTATGACTGAGTCTTTATGCAAGACCCGACCAGGAAGGTCCACCTGCACCGCCATGCAGCGTGCTGAGTTGGCAGAAATCGGCAGCACTCCAACAATGTCTGTTTATTCCGTTTTAAGTTAAATACGTTATTTTAAGAAAAAATACAACTGCTTTTTTACTGTTTTTTATTTTTTTCAATGTCTAACGACGTATATTAATCATCTCGCACTCCCAAAACCATTGAGCCCTTATGGCTCCAGGCGATACCAATTTTAAAAAAAACTGACATACCTACTCGTACATAAATAAATAGATAACTTAAAAAACATTAGCTTTCGCTTGGGCAGTCGGATAGCAGCATACATTTAACTGTAGCCACTACACCACAGAGTGTCAAAATGCGGATGTTGTATAAAAACATGAAGGATGTTAAAAAAGGGTGTTTGAAATTTTAAAGGGTTACTCAGACAGAATCAAGTAAATACACGAAAAATATAGAAAAATCCGCTTTTCAATTTTTTTCAGATTACCATACTAAATCTGAATAGTGAGTCAAGAATTGTATGGAGAACTGAAAAAATATTGTATATCGGATTTTTTCAATATTCACCTGTATTCTATGTATACTTGATTCTAAGTAACCCCTTAAAATTTTAAACGAACTTTTTAACTGACTTCAAAAAAGGAGGAGGTTTTCAATTCGACTGTATGTTTTTTTTGTATGTTTGTTACGCGATTACTCCGCCAGTTATGGATTGATTTTGATGATTCTTTTTTTGTTTGGTAGGTAATACTTCAGAGGTGGTCCCATATAAATTTTTTGATTCAGTGCTTTTCGAAAAATTCAATAAAAACTTTAAAAAAAACATTGCTAAATGGTAGTTGTTACGATTTAATTCGGTTTTTAACGTGTTCAGCGTTGTCAATTATTTTAAGATCCTGTTAGTATAACTGTAGCAACTATATCACAGATACGGTTAAAATGACCACTTACTTGAATGGACTGTACGATAGCACCATATGAAATGGCAGTCAGCGAGAAGCCATCGTCAGTGGTCCAGGTGAACTTGCGCACTGGCTTCCCAGCTACCGAGCCGAACTCCTCTTGCGACAGTCGTACCATTTTACCTATAATAGGAAGATACCACCATCAAAAGACGTTTCATTCCAATCCAATCTGCAGCTCTCGCAATGACAAGTTTCTACTAAACATAGGCAGTTGGACACACAAGACGGCTTTATCGTTTTAAATAGGTAATTTCTTCCGGGCAACCTTTGGCAAATGGTCCCACGCGCACCTAATTAAATTTTTATTATTTTCTTAAAAGGAAACACTTGCGACAAAATCGATCGATTTATACGATTTCAACAATGTCATAGGAGACGTGTATTCCAGTATAACTTGCGCGTTCTGTATAAAATAGTTCCAAAGAGCAAATTATATGTAATATAATACACTTTTTAAAACATTCCCAAAGTGCTATTGTATTACAGAAATAAGATTCGCAAAGCAATCGCAATCCGGTAGTTGACTGCTAGTCATTTTAGTTACTTTTTATCAAATGTCAAAAACGGCCTTTTGTTCTAAACATGTTTGAAATTTAGAACGATGACGTCATTGTTCAATATATGGTTCATTCCAATCAAAAAAAAGCAAAACGTAAACAAACTTACTATGGATCTGACACATGTCAATGTCATCTGCATACTATGTTTGTTTACCTTTTGCTTTTTTTTGATTGGAATGAAGTAAAGTAGTTTGCATACTAATTACGAAATTCTTATAAATAAATAATTGAAAATGTAACGAAAATGAAAGTGAGTAAATATTTTATCAATTTCAATAAAAGAGCTAAGTATTTAGTGAATAATATTTCGTAATTTATTTTTAATGCAGTCAACTTCCGGATTACTGACTTTACAAGTAGAAGTATAACTCTGCCCACATAACAAAGAAGGCCGCAAAGTAAACTCCATATACTTTGCGACTGTCTTTTATAACAACAGAACTGTATACCATACCTACTCACAAAACAAAGATCTCAAATGGTATACATCGCTACTGATTCAAAGATACTTACGGACAAGAGTCTATTGTTGTCACATTTTAAGTGATCGTTTGTTATCAATTCCAGTAACACCTACATACAGTTAACAGTTATTTATTACCTAGGCACCTACGTAAATGTAAGTATATGACTAACATTCACTATCACTGACATAAATAACTCGTAATAAAACATGTTTTATTATTTACGGACACCTCTGAAATCGTGCAAAAACTTACGTTAAGACGTCCTCTCTGCGCTACAGCCGGCCGTGGTGTGGTTTGTTTTGTGTTTGTTTGTTATCATCGTTTTGATATGAGAGACCAAAGAGTGCTTTCAGATTGTCCGGCCTGATATCGGTGTCGATGTCGGCGCCGATATCGCACCGGACAATCTGAAACCGCTAGAATGAACACAGTAACGATAACGTTCAGCTGTTCAACTATTGGCTATGAATTTTTTTGGCTTTTTGTGCGCCTTGTGTGTGTATTGGAAAACGTCTGAGTGTAAAAAGAAACATTTGAAAAGAATGTAAGTGGTAATGTAATTCACTAGGTCCGTTAAATCACTTGAAACTTTGTGACCGTGTAGCCTAAGTGTCTATAAATACACCTGTTTCTGTTTCATTTAAATCAAACGAGTAGTATTTGTCCGCGATTATCTCGCGTTTGACTGAACCGATTTTGATGCGGTTTTCACAAAAGTATTTGTTACATTTAGGAGAATGTTTTGGAATTTTAACAGACTTCAAAAAAAGGAGGTTGATAATACTTCAGAGGTGGTCCGATATAAATATCTACATTGTAGCTGTTGCGATTTGAAGCCGGTTTTTAACGTGTTTAGCGTGTTCGATTATTATCACAAATGTTCTGATTGTTTTTTTTTTATGGCAGAGGTGGCAAACGAGCAGACAGATCACCTGATGGTAAGCGATTACCGCCGCCCATAGACACCCGCAACACCAGAGGAGTCACAAGTGCGTTGCCGGCCTTTGATTTGGGAGTACGCTCTTTTTTTGAAGGTTTGAATGTGTTAAACCTCTTTGGTTTCACTAGAAACACCCTGGCCGTTTATATTGTTATATAATACTATTTTTAAATATGACTTTACTACGTCATAGTCACTTGACTAGAATAAAATATCTCCAAAGTACCTCTGCGTTTAACTCTACCTAAATAAGTGGTTATGGGCCCAGAACCACTTATTTAGGTAGAGTTAAACGCAGAGGTACTTTGGAGATATTTTTTAACACTTCCGGATAAGGAACAAGAACAATTCGAAGCTCCTTATCAAGAGCTTATCGGTTCGTTAATGTACCTTGCAATCTGTACTCGACCTGATATTGCTCACACGGTCTCGTATCTCTCTCAGTTCAATGCACATTACGGGGGGGGGGTACCCTGGAAGGCCGCTAAGAGAGTCCTTAGGTATCTTAAAGGTACTAAGGATCTAAGGCTTCAGTTTAAAGCCAGTGATCAGACGTACCTCACAGGGTATGCAGATGCCGACTATGGCAATAATCTGATCGACCGTCGTTCCTTTACTGGCTTTGTGTTTGTGATGAGCGGAGCACCTGTATCTTGGGAAGCACGTAAACAACGTACTGTCGCGTTGTCCACTACCGAAGCCGAATACATGGCTCTAGGCGAAGCCTGCAAGGAGGCGATTTACCTAAAAACACTCGTCACAGAAGTCTTTGGTGTCACACATAACATAGTCATACATACAGACAATCAAAGTTCTATTAAACTGGCACACAATAACACGTACCACTCACGTACTAAACATATTGACATCAGACATCATTTTATACGAAACTCACTTTCACTACACAATCTACAAATTAAACACATATCCACAAATGACATGATTGCAGACATTTTCACCAAACCTTTGCCGAAACTGAAACACTAAGTGTACAAATAATTTAGGTTTAGGTTAGGTAATGTATTCTGTATATTTTCTTTGTTCATTTTTAGTAGGGTGTGTACATATAGGGTGTGTTATATTTAATTAGTGATAAGTAGGTTTATGTAAATTGTTTTTTGTGTCAATATGATGTGTTAAGTGTACAGTTAACTTTGATATGTCTTTAAACCTGTATTTTTTTGTATATACAGGGTGTTCCTATTGCGGGGGGGTGTTAAACCTCTTTGGTTTCACTAGAAACACCCTGGCCGTTTATATTGTTATATAATACTATTTTTAAATATGACTTTACTACGTCATAGTCACTTGACTAGAATAAAATATCTCCAAAGTACCTCTGCGTTTAACTCTACCTAAATAAGTGAATGTCGTATCGGTCCGGAAATTAGTACGGGCAATTTAATGTTTATGGTCAAAAAAAAAAAACCTAAAGCTGATTTTTTGCACAGTCGTTCCTTGGGACCATAGAAGTATACCCTGAAAAGTCCCAACTCCTAGGGTGCCGGCGTCCCCCTTTCCCCCCCCTCAAAAGGTCCCGATTTTCAGTATTTTTCATTTTACTCAAAACCAATAGGAGTTAGATGAAAATTGTCAAAGAGACAATTAATCCTCATTAAATTACCTATCAAACGGTATTACTTTCATATCAGTAGGAGTTTTAGTTATTGAGATATGCTTGTCTATATATGACAAAAAAATTGAAAATACCCAATTTTGTACCGATTTCTTGATTTTCTGAGAAAACTGTAAAAGTATTTATAAATCATTGTTAGTAAAAATTATTCCTTTCATGTTTAGCAACAAAACGAGACTACATTTATAAAAAATTACAAACAATTAATTAAGTTGTAGTTCATTACATCTCAGCTGATAAATATGATTAATTTTCTACATATAAATTTCAACTCTAAAGCATCGTGACTGACAACTTGTAGTTATTATCTATGTATAAAGTTGTCACATGGATATAAAAAAGCCTTAAAATATAAATAAAATAAAACATACGATTATTTAATATTTACGAATTACTATATTTGTTCGCCCTTTTGATCATTGATATCTATGTTATCTTATTATTTACGAGATGAACCACGGTGTCGACCCATAGTGCCTGCCACATTATATTAAATAGTACTATTTACATTAAGTATGAATACCCAACTAGCACATTGGTGCTTATTGCAGCTTATTTTACAGCTTTAAATGCTACTATAGGTTTACAATAGTTTCAATAGCAGCTTACAGAGGTTTAGAAGAGTTAACAAGCGATACTTAATGCTTTAAGATGTATATCAAGTCTAATTATCAACTACTACAGCTTGTTGTTGTATATTGGCGGTAACTATACCCACTATATAGGTCTCTCTTACAGCTACAAGCTTCCCATAGCAGTAACAGCTGTAAAAAGGAGTCTGACCTGACTCTTATAAACTACTTAAGTTCTTGTATGGTTCTAATGAGATCTGTGAGTTCTATATCATAGTTAATTAAAACAGTAGTAAAACCAAATGCTTTTAGCGTTGGGAAATATCGTTATGCAACTCAAAGTTGTACAATGGATCCCATAAAAGTTTTTATGCAGTCTAGAGTGTTAGTTAAAGTATTTATAGCGCAGATTATTTCTATTACTCGTTATTAACACTATTTTAGAGTTTAAAGTGACATAATCATAACCTAAAATTTTCAGTTTTTGTGAATTGCGTCTATAGAAAAAAATATCAAAAAATAAAATACCAAATAAAGAAAAATTGAAATATGAAACGAATAAAACCGTGGAGTGTTAAAAAAAGAACAGGCGCTGTGAAGAAAAGAGTGAAAAATGAGTATCGCTCTTGTTTAAATCAACTATCCCAGCTAATTAATGCCAAACAGTCAAATAATATTGAGCAACAAGATTGTTTAGTGGCAAAAGGTTTAATAAATATTGAGAAAAATGGAACACATCATGATGTAGTCCATAATAGTGAAAATAATAATGAAGACAGCAAGGGTAATACGGATGGGATTGGTCAAGCGCAAGCGATACATGATGGTGAGGGTTCAGTACAAGAAAATATATTTATACATGAGGAATTGCGGAAAAGTGTTGAAGGATTAATACTAAGCAGTTCAGATGAAGAGGAATGTAATGATTATACAAAAAACATTGATTTCAAAAGTAAGTTAAGGAGATGGGCTATAGAAAAAAATATCACTCAAACAGCTTTAAAAGATTTAGGTACAATAGGGTATTTTACTATTAGTCAAATTAGTTAGGTGCTTTTTATGAAATGTCAAAAACGCCAATTTGTTCTAAAAATGTTTGAATTACTAACGTAGTGACGTCACATTTCAATGATGTTTCTGACGTACTTATTTTACTATTTTCCTAGTTTTAAAATTGAAAACCATAACAGTCAGTTTTCCTGCATTTTATGGAGAATTTTTATTTATTGTAATTAATTTTATAATTTATTATGAATCCAGTAAAATACCCTATTGTTTTGCATTAATTAGTCTTGCAGATTTATGGGAACAGGGTTTTGTTTATTTCTTGAAGAACCCTAATTTGTATTTAAATAAAGAATAAAGTTGCATTTTGCTTATAACTATAGCCTGAACCATTAGAGAACTACGCTTTAACTCTATTGTAACAATTAAAGTTGCACCAAAAGGCTTATTACTGCTTCTGTACAGGAATAAGTGCTATAAAAGTGCTTATAAAAGTCTAAAGCATTAACCTCAAATCGCCATTTTTATTTCGATTAAAATAGTCTACAATAAATATCGCAATTCATAATTCCACTAATTTTACAAATGATATGTATAAAAAAAATCAAACTGAGTACAATCTGATTAAAATCAAGCTATGGTTACATAAAAAAGGACAAATTTTGTAATTTTAATGCCTGCTGCCTATTACAAATCAGTAGGTTTTATGTTAAATTTTTAATATTCTGAGGGCGCATTGATTTTGAAATGTAAAACACCATAAAATTTACAGTAAACTGATAAGCGCAGTTAAATTTCACTTTGAAAAAGTCAAATAATCAATAAAATTGTACTCACAGACTAAATAGCCGGAACAACAATTGTTTAACTTTTAAAAGTTTATCCCGTCACGAATAGACATTTACAAATTTCACTGACATAAGATATGCATTTGATGTAATTGTCAAAAAGCTAAAAAATATAATAATATATTAGAAACTCTTAATATTTAAGTTATAATTATCTCAGTAATAATTCTTTATGTGGCAACTACAACTGATATATCTCAGCAAAAACGTTTTAAGAGGTAATTACCACTGTTGTACCTCAGCAAAAACGCTTTGAGTGATAAGTGCTACTATTGTATCTCAGTTATAATGTTTTTAGCGCTAAATATCACTGCTGAATCTCAGTAGTAGCGCTTCAAGCTGTAAGGAGCGGTATTGTATCTCTGTTATAAAGTTTAAAGCAGTAAGTAAACCAATTGTAGCGCTCTTGTAACTCAACTTAACTCTGATATATCGCTGTTATGCAAACATTAAAGAACTTTAAGCTCTAAGATCGTGGGCCTCTTTCGTGGATATATCCTCTGTATAGCATGCTATAACTCTACTTCTTAACACTGATATTGCACTTAAAACGTTAGTAAGAACCACTGTACAGGCCTTATAACGCTTATCTTAGCGCTAATGTGCTAGTTGGGTAATCCCTGTTGCTCTCTGAAGGCGACCCCACCACCCCTAAGGTCCGGAGACAGTCCATACAGTCGCCAGTCGACACTCGTCACGCACTTCTCGATCGCGTCTACATTTTAGATAGGGAAATTTTAGTAGGTAAATAACTCAATGTATGGAGTATGGAGTGTCCAGGATATGAATCTGTAACTGGTTCAGTGCAAATGGAAGCTTGGTAGCCACAGGTATAAGGCTTTACCCTGAAATTTTCCACTCCAAACCTGAGGATTCAATTATTATTGATGTCCATCCAAACTATTCTTGTTCTTCTGGTACACGTGTAGTGAATATCAGAGTTAGGTGGCAAGGATACCAGTCGCAATGAAGCATTTACTTGCATGTTTGGATTTTGCGCAGATATTTATGCCGTAGAATACAGTTGGGGTCATGCAATGGCACAATTAAAAAGAAAGACGAGAAAACGATGTTCTGATACCTACAACAAGTGCCTTTTCAAAAAAGGAAACAATCAAACATGAAAAAAATACAGTATATTCCATGGTTTATTAAATTGACCGATTTTTTTTACTATGCTTATACAAAACACATAGGTAATCGCTATTGGAGAAAATATAATACCATGACTCTCTATCAAGTTCTTTCTTTCTCATTTTCTTTCTTCTTCATTTCTTTTCAAATGCTCTACGAGATCTCTCATCTCGTAAATATCTGTGCAAAATCCACACAACGAGTATATTCTTCAGTTTAACTGGCATCCTTGCTACCGCTTCTGATGTGTGTGCGCAATATGTATTGTACGTGTGTACCTGCAGGTACATTCATAGTTTGGATGGACATCAATTGAATCCTCAGGATTAGAGTGGAAAATTTTGGGGTAAATCGTTATACCTGTGGCTACCAAGCTTCCATTTGCACTAAACCAGTTGCAGATTCACATCCTGGACACTCCATACCCCATACATTGAGTTATTTACCTATTCAAATTTCCCTTTCTAAAATGTAGACGCGAGCGAGAAGTGCGTGACGAGTGTCGACTGGCGACTGTATGGACTGTCTCCGGACCTTAGGGGTGGTGGGGGTGGGGTCGCCTTCAGAGAGCAACAGGGATTATTCATACTTAATGTAAATAGTACTATTTAATATAATGTGGCAGGCACTATGGGTCGACACCGTGGTTCATCTCGTAAATAATAAGATAACATAGATATCGATGATCAAAATGGCGAATAAATATAGTAATTCGTAAATATTAAAGAATCGTATGTTTTATTTTATTTCTATTTTAAGGCTTTTTTGTATCCATGTGACAAATTTATACATAGATAATAACTACAAGTCGTCAGTCACGAATTCACGATGCTTTAGAGTTGAAATTTATATGTAGAAAATTAATCATATTTATCAGCTGAGATGTAATGAACTACAACTTAATTAATTATTTGTATTTTTTTATTAATGTAGTCTTGTTTTGCTGCTAAACATGAAAGGAATAATTTTTACTAACAATGTTTTATAATTGTACCGATTTCTTGATTTTCTCAGAAAATCAAGAAATCGGTACAAAATTGGGTATTTTCAATTTTTTGTCATATATAGACAAGCATATCTCAATAACTAAAACTCCTATTGATATGAAAGTAGTACCGTTTGATAGGTAATTTAATAAGGACTAATTGCCTCTTTGACAGTTTTCATCTAACTCCTACTGGTTTTGAGTAAAATGAAAAATACTCAAAATCGGGACCTTTCGAGGGGGGGGGAGAGGGGGACGCCGGCACCCTAAGAGTTGGGACTTTTCAGGGTATACTTCTATGGTCCCAAGGAACGACTGTGCAAAAAATCAGCTTTAGGTTTTTTTTTTCGACCTCGCCATATTAGCTTCATCTAATTTGCCCGTACTAAATACCGCAGGCGACAATTCATTCCACAGTTTGGTTGTGCGAGGCAGAAAGTTTCTAGTGAAACGCACAGTTGTGGACTGCCAACCATCTATGTGATGGGGATGAATATGTTGTCGCGTAGAACGATGGCGGAAAGAGGCGGCAGGGATCAATCCGAACAATTCCTCGGAGCATTCCCCATTGTACATGCGATAGAGAATGCAGAGCGAGGCTACATCTCTACGCAGCGCCAGGGAGTCAAGCCGATCTGAAATATCCTGGCAGTCGACGATTCGAGTTGCTCTCCGTTGAATGCGGTCCAGAGGGAGAAGCTGGTACTGGGGTGCCCCTGCCCAGAGATGAGAACAGTATTCCATATGAGGCCGAACCTGCGCCTTATAAAGTTGCAGGCGATGCGCCGCACAGTGAAATACCGTCTCGATCTATTGAGCACACCAAGCTTCTTCGAGGCTAATTTAGCCTTACCCTCTAGATGACCACGGAACTAGACTTCACTCGATATGTCGACACCAAGAATTCCGATACTAGCTGAGGCATTTAGGGGAGTGTCCTCAAAATGAGGTGATACGACAAATGGCATTTTCTTGGCAGTGAACGCGCAAACTTGTGTCTTAGTGGGGTTAAATTGGACCAAATTAAGTCTACCCCATTCTGAGACTTTCTTTAAAGAGGCCTCAATTTCCGACACAAGTTTGTTTCGGCTCTCGATGACGTTTTCCCGAGAAATGTTGGCACGGCCGGTATAGAAGGCATCACCTGTGCTGTCATCCGCATAACAATGAAGGCTGCTGATTTGTAGCATATCATTGATATGCAGAAGAAACAGTGTAGGCGAAAGCACACAGCCTTGAGGGACACCAGCATTCACAGACATAGAATCTGAGCATGCACCGTCGACTACGACCTTTATGCTTCTGTCTGCAAGAAAACTAGTGACCCAATTGCGTAATTCCTCGGGAAGCCCATAAGAAGGAAGCTTCGCAAGAAGTGTTTTGTGTCAGACCCAATCGAAGGCCTTCGCTATGTCCAAACTAACGGCCAAAGCTTCCCCCTTAGTTAGATGTTATCGTGTGTGATTTGTCCCGGATATTTATTTTTTATTTATCTATATATAGGTTCTGCCCTAAAGGAGTTTCCAAGTTTCCATATATCGAGGGTTCACGGGCTATTTGTATTAAGCGACATTTTTGGAAATGTTCAGGAGATTGTTTTAAAAATTAGTGAGTGAGGGTACCGAAGGCCCAACCTCCCCCCCCCCAAATTCTCCCCATCCCCCATCCAATTTCAAAGGTCGGTAACGCACTTGTGACTCCTCTGGTGTTGCAGGTGTCTATGGGCGGCGGTAATTGCTTACCATCAGGTGATCCGTCTGCTCGTTTTCCACCTATCACATAAAAAAAAAATATTTTTTTAGAAAAATAATCATTAAAACTAAACTATTTAGTATTATATAGATTCTCGATATTCTTAATATTTTAAATATTATTCAGAAGTTATTTTTTATGCAGTATTTTGTAAGAAATTAAATTTTAAAGTAGAAGTTACTTGCATTTCCAAAAAAGATAGCCCGTGAACCCTCGATTATGAATGGCCTTCTATCTTATGAGGGCAGTATAAGTACCTACATATGTATTTCTCATAGTTCGTATTTTATAAAATGTCGTTTAATACAAATAGCCCGTGAACCCTCGATATAATACACCCAGACTCAGAGCAAACAATTCTGCTCATCACAGAAAAGTTTGCCCTGTCTGGGGATCGAACCCACGACTCTCGGATCAGAGGTCAGGAGCGCTAACCACTTAGCCACCGAGTAATCAAATAATGATAGGTAATATGAACTTGATACTCAACTGAGGGGATCGAACCCACGACTCTCGGATCAGTGGTCAGTAACGCTAACCACTTAGCCACCGAGTAATCAAATAATGATAGGCAATATGAACTTGATACTCAACTGAGGGGATCGAACCCACGACTCTCGGATCAGTGGTCAGGAGCGCTAACCACTTAGCCACCGAGTAATCAAATAATGATAGGTAATATGAACTTGATACTCAACTGAGGAGGAAAAATGCGTATTTTTAACAGGGAGAGGGACCTATTTAAAACGATACTTACCAGTAAAATGTAAAAAGAAACTAACCTATGGTTCATTCCAATCAAAAAAAAGCAAAACGTAAACAAACTTACTATGGAACTGACACATGTCAATGTCATCTGCATACTACGTTTGTTTACCTTTTGCTTTTTTTTTTATTGAAATGAACTATAAACATTATAGGTATACAGTCTCGTGCAACTAAAAGTAAGTATACAGCCGGCCAAGTAACGCAAGTAGTACTAGATACTAGATGGCACGGCTATCGTGTAACTTTTAGATGCACGGGACCGAACCAGAGGTGGTAAACATTTTAAAGTTTGAACCTATATAAATATTGTTTTCAAAAGTAGGCTAATACTATACAACACCTAATAAATATTATTATTAAGCTAAAATAAGAGGGAATGTGTCAGGTGTACTAAACCGTTCATATTAATTTCCTCTTTAATGTTATCCTGGATACGTGCCAAGTTTTCCATGTATTGCTTAACAGATGTCTTATCATCACATTCTGTTTCATCTGATTCCGAAGGTGATGAATCTTTCTCGTACATATCATATTTTGCACTAGTGACCGAAGAGGTGTCGGTAAAACTGCAAACTGAATCTGTATCCATCGGCAGTTTGTACTGCCTCATTGACTTTTTGTACGTATTGTTCTTTTCCTTCTTAAAATATTTTTCTTCAGTGATTGTTGCTTTACTGCGAACTTTATTTTTCAACCTTACTTGCACAGCTTTGTGATTTATGGACTTTACTAAACTTAAATTATTTTTATCGTCTAATGGATCTTCTATTCCAGCATCCTCGTTACAACAAGCAACAAATACTTCCTCCTCGGGCATTTCTGATGTTGAAGGAACAGGGTCATGTAACAGCTTCTCAAGAAACTCTATCTGCATTCGTTTACGTACTGCCGACCTTTCAGGCTTCTCGCTGATTTGTTTTTGGCATTGAAATTTATGAGGAACAACTCCCGTTTTAAGTTTTTTTCTACCGCCAACTAGTTTATATTTCACGTAGTTTTCCATGTCACTTTCAATCTGAAAGATAGAAAACAAAAATTTTCTGTGTAATAAAGTAAGTACTTATTACCAAAGACCATGAACAAGAAGACTGACAATCATTAGTAACTTGATAGCACAGACATGCACCCCGCTCCCCCCCCCCCCCCCCTATAGACTAGCAATACAGGGCATCGGCCGCTCGCCGCAAGGTGGGCAGATGGCCAAGTTAAATTGAAATGTCATTTTTGTTCAATTTTCGTCTTTCAGTCTATTTCTGTCAATGGTCGAGGTAACATCGGATAAAATGTGTGTAAATTTATCGTAAAAATGCCAAGTTGCATCGTTGTCTGATGCGGAAACCGCACTGGACATCTCAATAAATCAAATGTGCGGGGTTTCATACCAGAAGTAAGCCATATATTGACTAATTTTTATTTAAATAACTTCATTGCAAAACATATGGTAGTGATGTAACACTTCATCGACTTTTCAAAAGATATAGCAAAAAGTTTAGCAACAAAAAATATCTGACTGCATATTTACATAGTTTTATCCAAAGTAGACATGAAATGTATTTGATTTATTTTTTCTTCTAATTATTTTCAGTTTCCAAAGGAACCCAAATAAAAATTAAACGAGAATTTAAGACTATGAGCAGACACGACAGTTGGAAAATTTTCTCCTAAGCTTCAGCTTGGCTATAGATATGTTTTGAAAACTATGATTCGGTTTGATTTTTATTTTTAAAATATATTTTTTTATTTTAATATGTATTTTTACGATATTATATTTGTGAATTTGTATTAGTATTGTTTATGTATTAAGATTTAACAAGGAACAATATGCTTAATTTATTTTGTTATCATCATTTTAAAAATTATCGTAAGAATTTTCGATATTTGTGATCCTTTCGCTAGATATTTCAGTCGTATTTTGAGTTTTGTCATTTTCAAATACTCTATTGCTATTCGACGATTTAAATCCTTAGACAGTTGACATCTTGCGGTGATTGGTCGTAATTCAAACATATGACATTCTTAGATTCAAAAATTCGAACAGTTATGAAGCTTCCCCCTCCCGCACCTCAGATTTTCCCCTCAACTTGGTACACGCGGTTTCATATTGAAACTGACGTATTAGCGTTCTATAGAGGAGCGGAGCGACGATATAAAACTTCTTTGCTTGATAGATTCAATTGATGACCTTTGAAACTTAATAATAAATTAATAGCAAGTTTTGGATTCAATCATATTTAAATGAGATTTAACTACATTTTAACTCAGTTGGTCTTGATAAAAAGTATGTATTACACAGTTTTGAAACAAAACAATTTGCTTCCGCTCCTGCCGGATATGAACAGATGTGAAAGAAAATGGCGAGCTGTCATAGAAGTGGATATGAGTCATATGACAGAAAGTACCGTGTATACACCTTAATTACCTACCAAGCTTAAAAGTATGTTAAAATGAAGTATTTCATTCATTCCATATGACTTTTTTTATTGTTTGAAAATTCGATAAATACCTATGTTTCCTAAACTTTGACGTATACAGGGTGTTGTTTTGGTCGACAACGAGCTTTTCAGGGGTGATAGTATACATAATACTGATGCCGAAAAAAATATAAAAATGGTACCTTAAATTTTCTTAGAAAATAATTATTTGTGGCATCCTTGTTTCTTGCGTAACGTATTTAAACAATGGATGGTTGTGTAGCAACGAGGTGAGGTGTGCGGGGGTGCGCGAGGGGCCCCGGCTGCGGCAGCGGCCGCGGCGGAGCGAGCAGTCTGCCGCGTGCCTCCGCGCCGACACTGCGTCTCATTTTCTCAGCGAGAGCAAGCGCCTCTACGCGTGAACTTAAGCTACGGCCTACGGCTATGATCAGGAACAAGTCTTTATTCAATAGTCGTGAACTGTGCGATGTAGATTTACATTTGGTGTGGTGTAAATCAAGTGGAGTGTGTGAGATTTGGATTGACATCGCGCCGCCGTAACGTGTTACGCAATAAAAACATTATTATTTACAAACTCCGCAAATCGTGTTCTTCCAAAAAACATCCCAGGCTGAAGGTAGAGCCTAAAGTAGACAAGAGTTCAAGGAAGAAGCTATCTTGGAATACTTATCCCGACAGCCACGTTCATGTAAGTGTCATTGACCTTTTTGTAGGAAAATACGTGAATGAGCCGGCCGTCATTGACTGACTGCGCAAATATGCGTTTTGATAATTTTGGGAAAATTTGTATGTCATTTTTTCAGTAGAATCAATTTATTAAAAAAATATTATAGGTATATTCAGAACAAGTATTTTTTGTACTTTCATCCCTTAGAAGGCCGTTGTCGACCAAAACAACATCCTGTATAATAGTTAGTGATGTTTTAAAAAAAAAACATAGCACCCTCGTTTTTTTTTTTTAGAGAACGAAAATTGAAATGGAATAAAACGTCAAAAGGGATGGCTTTCTTGTTAATTTATTAAAAATCTAAACCAAAACATAAACCAAACAAGGATTCGAGAAATCCTGTCCCTCAGTAAACATTAAATATTAGTGAGTGCCAACTATTTAGAGCTATTTGATTACTAAAAACAATAATAGTCTCTGAGCTGAGCTAAGCCGCGGACATATAGATGGACATGCCGAAACTATAAGGGTTGTGGACTACGGAACCCTAACAAAAACTTTAGTTTCAAAAATTAATAAACAAAACATTGGTGGGTTAGAAGTATTATGTCAAAGAACTTGTATAATATCTATACATATAAATTCCTTGTATTATGTTGGTAGCGTAGACACTTCTAAGAACGCGTCGGTGACGTTGAGTGACGTATAATCGTGACGAATAATTGTAAAGGATCATCTACACATGCGAATTTTTATACTATCAACTAAACTTTTTAACAACTAATACCTTTTTAATACTATCAACTATCAATCATTGTTGTATTCTATTCTAATGTTGTATTGCATACCTATAAAGGGTCCTTATAAAATACCGGAAAAAATTAACAGTGGCTTCTACTCATAAAACTGAACA
Source organism: Coleophora deauratella (assembly GCA_958295455.1). Lineage (NCBI taxonomy): Eukaryota > Metazoa > Arthropoda > Insecta > Lepidoptera > Coleophoridae > Coleophora > Coleophora deauratella. The sequence goes on from OY282402.1 coordinate 11,193,457, forward strand.
GTTTTCCCCAAGGAACCTATTTTCAATTCGAAAAAAAAAATTTGGACTCATGTGATGAACTGATCCGCCAATTTTGTATGGGGAAAGCCAACAATTTTTTGTGAATTTAGTATAGGTTTTTTGGGGAAAGTTATTGAGTTTCATAGTAGAAGCCACTGTTAATTTTTTTTCAGATATTTTAGAAGAACCCTATATTTATATTATTGTAATAAATGCACAAGAAAACTCATTATGTGAATAAAATCAACTTTATTGAACATTATCTGCACAAGCACTGCACTCATACATACACTTCTTGAATTTTCGGTCGTAAACCAAACTTGAAATTATGAGATCAAGTTCATTATTTTCAAATATACCAACAGATTTAAGAGGATTTATGATAATCTGCATGTTTGTATATTTAAGACAAGCACATGTTTCTAAATTTTTTGTTCAGCTTCATTCATAATCATAATCAAACCGTGGAAGAGCCATGCTTCGGCACGAATGGGCCGGCTCGACTGGAGTGATACCACGGCCTCACGGAAAACCAGCGTGAAGCAATGCTTGCGTTGTGTTTCGCCGAGTGAGTGATGGTTCCGGAAGCCCAAGTTCCCCCCCCCCTCCAATTCCCCCATCCCCCCATCTCATTTCAAAGGTCAGCAACGCACTTGTGACTCCTCTGGAATTGCGGATGAACTATGGGCGGCGGTAATCGCTTACCATCAGGTGATCCGTCTGCTCGTTTCCCACCTATCACATAAAAAAAACACTTCATTAACTGCTTCCGTCGTCTTACCAGTCAGCCTGTATATAATAAACTACCCACCTGATCTACCTCACTTCTTGGTTGACCCTCAGCGAAAATATTTTGCATCTGATAACAAAACGAAGTAATATAATATGTATTACCATCTTTTTCCACTATAAGATATGCTATTCTGTTCTTAAATTATCTGCCAAGGTTTAAACTGAGGTGTAGTATGAGTATTAACTGATTAATCCAAACAATTTTCCTCTACGAATTGACTATTATCCTTCTAAAATACCTGAAAAAGAAAATTAACACTGACTTCCACTCACGAACCTGAACAACTTTTGCCAAGGAACCTATACTCAATTTGCAAAAAATGTTATTATGTACGAGTATACCTGGGGAAAGTGGTCCAGTTTTATAAGTCGAAGCCGTGGTATTTTTATGTATATTTTTTTTATGGATTTTAAAAGGACCCTTATGTGTATGTGTTACTTGGAGAAAGTTGTTCGGATTCATTAGTAAAAACTCCAGTTAGAACCCGAGCAGATATTTTAAAAGCACCCAATAAAAACTATCACCTCACCTACCTCACTTTGTGATTCGTTAGACATAAGTCCTGTGCTAAAAGTAAGTGTCTGACGCTTCTTTGAAGCATATTGTTGGCGCCATATTAATCGCATTTCATTTTTTTTATTTTCATCTATTTCCTTCATCTTTTTTTGATACTGTTTAGCAGATCTTGCTCTGCTTTTTTCTTTTGAATTCTTATATTTTTCTGGATTATTTTTTAGTCGCTCCCTATACCTTTTAGATTTTTCTGGTGTGGTTAAAGGCATCTGTAATAAATTATAAATAGATTAATTTCCTGTAATAAGACATACGCTCACTGGTTACTAGCTATTACTATACTTACACGACATTCAGTCGGTGCCTACTTTTATTATTATGATCAAATGTATTTATTTTTAATTATTCGACGAAAAAAAATCATAAACGCTGTGAACCACATATGGCAAAACTTTTTTGCAGAATCTTAATAAATAAAAAACTGCGTCTAATGGTCCGGGCCGTGCAGCTCTACGACGACGACTAATAAAAAAAATATTGCGTTGAAATTGTACCTATTTTAAAAGTTCTTCGACTCTCATGTGAGGTTTGCAGTTTGTGGGTTACAACGTTTATGCTTTTTGCGTCGATTATAGGTATAACAGCTTATGCATAAAAAAATAAGTAAATAATCACCTTTATTTGGTCGCGTAGAAGAGGTGACGAGGTTCGCTACTGGTGACGTTGAAGTAATAAAATGGTGGAGTTTTTTTACTTCTACGCTACCGTCGTCGCGTTGAGAAAACAAGTTACATCTCTGCAAATAACGTACAATTTCAGTTGTATTTTAATATCAAACATAGCTTACATATTGACACACATAGTACACTAATAGTTTTTAATAAAACATTGAAACTTACATTTTATTAACAAAAATCTTCCTTCGAAACAAGGGTGGACGTTTTACTTGAACTGATGAAGTGACGGTCACATGTCTACTGTCAAAAAAATTGCCGCTGTCAAGCAACTGTCCATAGACAATCCAATGTCAGTGTTGCCACCTACTGATTTTAATCTCCCTAACTCTAAAGTTAATAGACACAAATAAATGACGACGCACTGCGAGTGGAAAAACGCAGTACTTTTAAAATAGCAATTTTTCAGGAGCAACAAAAAACTGTTTTTCTCTTTGGGTTGAAATCCTTCAAACAACTTTTTTATACAGTTATGTAGAAGAATGTTGCCTGAATTTGCTCTTTTATCTAATTGTGACGTAACTTTCCTGCAGATGCAGTAACTTTAAAAATAGTCGGTTACAGCTTTGCTCTTTTACATGCTAGAACATTATCAAAGATTATGTTAAAATACGTATTTTTTACTAGTAGTTACGTTTTGTGTCATCTGGAGTATGTCTAATTACGTCGTTCTTCACAGTTTAGTTCGAACAACATTTGTAAGAAGCACTTTCAGTTACTGCGTTATTCAAAGGAAAAATATTTATTGCCTAAGTGGTAATTGCTTTTAAATCTTTATTTTAAGGCAAGAATATTAGATCAGTTGAAATTATTTTTAAATGCCTACTTATTTAGATACCTTATATAGTTTTTAACCTAAGTAAGTTCCATTAAAGAATTATTAAATTACATTTTCTGCAAAATAATGTATATTACAAATTTTTCAAACACTTAGTATTTGTTAACCCTAAGGTGTAAGCCACATCGAGAAGATGGGAAGAACGTGGCGGAAACGGGGCATGAATGCTTCGATGGCTGCGTGGCACTTTTATTCAAACTGTAAGCAGGCATATGCACGAAAACTTCGCTCGTGCAGCTGTCGCAGAGCCCATGCCCCCTAATCACTCCGTCCTTGCCCTCTCTCTTCTATTTGGTTTGCACCAAATTGGTTAAGCAATGCCAATTATTACTGTGTCTATTGTATCAATAATAAAGGAATAAATGAATTAAAGGAAATTGTTTACTAATTATAACATTATTGACTCTTTTAAAAATTTACTTGGACAAGTAAGTAAAAAGTGGCCAAGTGCGAGTCGGACTCGCCCATGAAGGGTTCCGTAGCAGCAAGTAACATATTATAAAAGTTCTTGTAGTTCGATGTAGGTAAATTGCGGTTTACGATTTATGACGTATTAAAAATAAACTACTAACTAGATCTCGTTCAAACCAATTTTCGGTGGAAGTTTGCATGGTAATGTACATCATATATTTTTTTCAGTTTTATCATTCTCTTATTTTAGAAGTTACAGGGGGGGGGACACACATTTTACAACTTTGAAAGTGTCTCTCGCGCAAACTATTCAGTTTAGAAAAAAAATGATATTAGAAACCTCAATATCAGTTTTGAAGACCTATCCATAGATACCCCAAACGTATGGGTTTGATGAAAAAAAAATTTAGTTTCAGTTCTAAGTATGGGGAACCACCAAAATTTATTTTTTTAAATTTTTATTTTTGTGTGCAAATCTTAATGCGGTTCACAGAATACATCTAGTTACCAAGTTTCAACAGTATATTCTTAAAGTTTTGGAAAAAAGTGGCTGTGACATACGGACGGCCAGACAGTCAGACAGATATGGCGAATCCATAAGGGTTCTGGTTTTTGCCATTTGGCTACGGAACCCTAAAAATCAGTGTACTATGAAACAAGCCACGTGATGCAAATAGGGTATTAAAATAGAATAGAAAGTAACAAAAACATTTTACGTATAAAAAATTAAAATTAAATTTATTCATGCAAAATCAATATATTGTTCAATGATAGGTTAAGTAATTAGTTCTCGTCCTGTTCTGTTTCGGTTGCGCTCGGGCGCAGTTGCCTATAAAACATTTGATAATGTTCATTTTAAGACCCACTTGTTAGGAACCTTTTCTCGAGTATTAGGTTAGGTCTAGATCCTCCAAAGTCTCAGCTATAAACACGACATCGTCAGGCAAATCGAAGCTGAGTGATGTACTCGCCGTTGATGTTAATTCGGAGTCCTCTCCGTCGCTTGAAAACGTCTCTCCGGGCAGCGGTGAAGAATTTCGGAGATATAACGTCTCCCTGTCTCACCCCTCGCTGCAGCCGAATAGGTTTCGAATTCTGATCCTGGAGGCGCACCGACATGATCGCGTTTTCATATAGGCACACCAATACTTCGATATATCGATAAATGATTTGGCACCGTTATAGTGACTGTAACACAGCCCAGGTCTCGATCGAATCAAAGGCTTTCTCATAGTCCACAAACGCCAAGCATAGTGGCCGATTATACCTACTCTTCGGTCTTCTGTATAATCTGCCGCAGCGTATGTATGTAGTCTATGGTACTGAAGCCTTTTCGCAAACCGGCTTGTTATGGAGGCTGGAAGACGTCAAACCTGCGTGCGAGACGATTCGTAATGACTCTATTCCTAATGAAGGGTCGATAATTCTTTAGCAGGGTCTTCTATCCCTTTTTGAAGAAGAGCACCCACAACACTGTGCCAAGCTTTAGGTGTTCGTTCCTCGAGCATGACGGAATTAAACAGCCTCTGTGTATGAGTGTTTACGTGTGTGTACGACTGTGTGCGTGTATGTACGAGGGTGTATGTGTGGGTATGAGTGTTTACGTGTGTGTACATGTACACAAGTACATACTCGTACACATACGTACACGGCTCCGGTCCGCTAACATTATGTGCATAGACTCAGATCTTCAATTGTAATTCTTCAGCAGAGTCACCCTTATCACCCTTCTTGAAGAAGAGCACCACCACACTTCTATGCCATTCTGTAGGCGTACGTCCCTCGAGCATGACGGAATTGAATAGCTTCTGAAAAGCTATAAGTACCGGTTCTCCACCTGCTTTCAGAAGCTCAGCCGTAATTCCATCATCACCCGGTGCCTTGTTGTTCTTAAGCTTTTTGAGAGCCATTCTAATCTCGCACAGGCTGACGACTGGGATATCTTCAGCCTAGTGTCGGGTCAATCTGGCTCTCAGGTCTTTAGCTAAATTACTGACAGGTAAGCGTGCGGTAGTCCGTAGAACTTCTCAACCTCTTTCAACAGCTCAGGGTTGGACGACACGATTCTGTAATCTTTCAGTCTTCAGCTTTGTCAGTTTGTAACAGTGATTTTAATTAACATACAATTACCACACATCTCCACCAATTACGTCGCGAACCACGGTATTAAAGGTATAAGGACCAGCAAACAGCAAACTCTTTAATACGATAAGTATTAAATTGGCATATATCGGGAGTCAAGGAGTTGGATATCTGTCTGTTTAGTCGCCGATACTGACAAGCATCTTCAAAGGATTTCTGAATCACGCACCGTCTTTCCTCCATTAGCTTGCTGGTGAGATCCGAGATGTTCTGTTTGAACGGCTGGTTTCGAAAGCCTTATTCCCAGCCGTTTCGACAGTTTCCACGAACCCTGTCGTTGTAATCGTCCACATTTTCGCAGTCTCCTAGGCATTCAAAGCGATTTTGCAACTCGAGCTGAAAGCTTTCGGGGTTTTGGAGCTGGATAGGCGCTAGTCGGAGTGTGGACTTCATTAGTCGACATCTTTCTAGCTTTGTTTTTAGATTCAGTGTGCCTCTTACCATTCGGTGATCGGTTCCTGTTTTCATCGAGTTGATCACAAGTCTTCAGCAGTCACGAAAAGAATTAAAAATTATATGCGCTCTCGCATGAGTAAGGAACGAGTCAATTATTTAGCAATCCTCAACATAGAGGCTGATTTAACGAAGGCACTTGATTTTGTTGACATCATTGATGATTTTGCAGAACAAATGTTGCATCGCCCCTCATTGTAATCAGCTAATAAATTCGTTTATCTATTTAATATTTCATTTTATTATATTTTACTGTTTTTTCCTTTGACTGTAGAGGGCGAGGGGTGGCCCGATCCTATATGTAGGCATTTTCTGCGTAGTAGTTACCGCTGAAAAAAGATAAAATTAAATAATATTGGGTTACTAATGTCTTGAAGTTTATGGGAACTAGCTTTCAATCCTTTATTAGATAGTTAGGTAGTTTAGCCACAAAGACGGGGAGTGATAACGAGATAAAACGACACTGTTAGTAGGTTAGGTACCTAGGTTAGTAACAAGAACCACAACCAAACAACAACCCTCCTTTGTATTTATTTATTTATTTATTTATTTACACTTTTCTATTGTATTGTATTTTTTCTTTTCTATTCTCACTTTTCTATTTTCTTTTGTATTCTCTTTACCCAACCATAAAATATGCATTTTAAAAACAACATGACAGAGCTTAGTACATCGATAGGTTCTTTTTTTTATTAGGTTAGTAACGAGAACCACAACCAAACAACAACCCTGCCTTTGTATTTTCATTACCCAATCATAAAATATGCCACTTTAAAAACAACATAACAGAAAAAGCTTACGTAGATAGGTACCTTTTTATAACGCTCATTCCAATTAATTATGCCAACTTAACACTAATTTATTTGCCACTTCTTTATTATCTGGCGATTGAGACCTTTTAAAAAATAAAAAAAAAGATTAAATTTCATTAGGTGCAGTCATTTTAAAAAGGATTATAATACCTATTACATAAAATGTTAATTACAGGATAACAGGTACACTTACCAGGTTCATTACTCATGTTAAATAACCGCATAGTCCTTAGATTTTTCACAGGCATAAAATAGCGCTTACGTCTTTTTTTACGAGGACTGCACTCATCCATATTTTATCTAGTAAACTTTACATACGTGTAACTCGATTTCGCAAGCTATCCGAGGATCCGTGGACGCATACATTACGCAACTCCAACGCAGCCGACGAAAGAAAGGACTAGCTAGGCTAGCCTAGCCCGAGCCACTGAAGCGCGCCTGGCGCCTGCGACACCCCCGCGTACATACATCCCGGACCTGCCCTCCCGCGAGAAGCCACTCAAAAATAGAGCGGAAAGCAAATATCATTATTGCCCTCTAGGCCGTAAGGGATAGGTGGTAAGAGCTAGCGCAAAATAAGATCGGTAAGTTCAAATATTGCGCGATTGCTATGTCACTTCCATGTGCCTATAATTGTATGTCAACATACGAACATCCATAACAGGCCCCACATTGTTTTTACTAATGATCAATGACCTACCGAGAGCTGTACGCACTGCAAAGTGCCTCATGTTTGCAGATGACTTGAAGCTTTGTCTGGCTGTAAGCGAAGTCGCGGATACTGAAGCTCTGCAAAAAGATATAGACTCTGTAGTTCAGTGGAGTGTCACGAACCGATTGGCTTTCAACACCTCTAAATGTAAGGTTATAACCTTCTCTCGCTCGCGTCTTCCTTTGTACGCTACGTACACTGTTAGTGACGCTCCGCTGGAACGAGTCCATGAAATTCGTGATTTAGGACTGACCTTAGACAGTAAACTTGACTTTCGAACGCATATGACGAATGTTTGTAAAAAAGCTAGTAAAACACTAGGCTTCGTAATGAGGACTGCTTCACAGTTCAGCGACGTTAAAGTTGCAAAAGTCCTTTTTAATGCCTACGTTCGTAGCACACTTGAGTTTGGCGCTGTCGTTTGGGATCCATACGAAGAAAAGTACTCTACCATGATCGAAAAAGTCCAACGTAAGTTTGCGAGATGGTTGTATAAAAGGGTACATGGATATTACCCATTCTTGTATCCCTCGTTGTTTGTGTCGGGTATGGTCGGTTTAGATACACTAGTGCTACGGCGTAGGCTTCTGCTAATAGTACACTACTACTCGCTACTGCATGGCAAGATTGATAACCAGTCAGCACTGGAGCAGGTGGGGTTGAGGGTGCCGCGGACTGGCTTGGGCGGCGGAGCGGTGCCGACGCGCCGAGCGCCGCGCCTATTCGTGAGCCCGTGCACGCGCACGCGCCGCGCGCGCAACGCGCCCACAGCTCGCGCCCGCCTTATTCTCGGTGACTTGCTCGCTCAGAACGCTAACTTAGACATATTTGCGGATAGAATCGGAGCATTCATTAAGAATGCATATATATATTTAAGCCTACTTACTTAATAAGTGTTTGTTTTTTATGAAAGTTTTTTATTAAGTTTTATTTATGCCTATTTAATTTGTAAATTTTATTGTGTGTTTTTCATTTAATTGTGCCTATTTTGCTGAATTTATCTTGTGTTTGTAATTTAACAGTGCTTTTTCTAGTTTTTAGTTTGTTTTTGACTGTAATTTTAAATGACATGTTGGTGTTTTGGAGTAATCTGTTAACCAATTATGACTGAATAAATATTATTATTATTATTATAATGAATAATTAAAATCGCAAGTTTAGTTAGGTAACATCACTTAGCGGAATTTATAATGGATTAAAGAAACAAAATCATTTACGTAACTATGTCAATAGAATTATTTCCAGAAAAACTGCTTACTTAAAATTGCAAAAAACATCTTTCAGAATCTTCCATAAAAATTGTCAGTAACTACGGTTACTCGGCCTAAGTTTTAAAGTCTAGGTAGAAGATCGAATTACTGCAAAGGTTCTTTAAAAAGTTCCGGGGAAAAACGCAGTACTTGAACTTGCGCGTCAAGGGCATTCATGTTATCTGTAGAAGGAGTACGTACTTCAATATACATTAAACATTTTTAAATAAAGATCCTTGAACATTGCAGTAGGTGTAAATACAACTTTTTTCTAAAGAAAATTATGTAAAACCAAGAATGCAAATGAAATTAAATATGTTTTCCAGGGAATATTTTCAAATATTTTTGACGTACAATTTTACATTTTTTGCATTAGCTCGGACATTTTCAAAGAAAATTTTATGAAAAAAATTGAGGATACGTAGTTCCATGTGTTGAACCAAATGGTAAAATAAAAAAAAATTATGCATGTTTACTTACTGCCTTTATCCACTCGCAGTGCGACGATATCTAAACTCGATTATGAGGCTGCCAACTGAACGCACACAACAAAATGGCGTATAATAGGGAATTTTCCACGGGTTTCTCTAAACTCAACTAGATGGCGCTGATCAACATTGGAAAAAAGAAAATCTCTTAAAAATCTTCAAAACTGACTGATATAACCGACTAATATCCTAATAATGATGATTAGCTTTCGAAGATTACTTTTCATTGAATATTTTTTTGCAGTTTGATCCAAAAAATACTTTTCATAATTTTTGATGCACAAAGCTTATCAGTATTGTTTTTGTATTTCTTAAAAGAATTCTTACATGATACCGAGTTATAAATTGCATTTTAATCATAAGAATGTATTAAAATCAATTTATTTTTAGTTCGGAAGAAGAAATTACTATAACAGAGAAACCAGAACGCACCCAGGTTATCCATACTTGACCAAGTTGGAAATTTATTGTTTCTGTTAATTCAATTAATAAGAATCTATGTTCAGGTGGTTTTTTATATGTATTTAACCATACTAAATCTATTTTGCTACCGTAAATTCTACGCTGTTATTAAAAATATATTTCCAAAGTTTAGAAGCGCCATCTATTGAGACACTTATGGACGGGGTGACATACGTCATCTGAAAACTCCCTATTACAGTTTTATGACAAAATTGAAAATTGAGAAAGTTTTTAAAGAAAGTCTTAGGAAAGTCATTGCCTGTGACTACCTGGTCACCTGAAACTACCTGATGCCATCTATTTTAACACAATATTTTGAGATAAGTACGATTCCCAGTATGAAAGTTAGCAATCTTTTCTGACAAGATTACCTTTGCGAAAAACCGACAACTTTGAAAATGACTTGAACCTACTTTACAATATTTTCTCGTAAAAAACCACTAGACCCACACTATTTACTATTATTACTTTATGAGGCAACACCATAGGAAATCAAATAGGCACCTCAAAAGTAGGTATAGTTCATTCAAATCAAAAAAAAACAAAACGTAAACAAACTTACTATGGAACTGACACATGTCAATGTCATCTGCATACTACGTTTGTTTACCTTTTGCTTTTTTTGATTGGTATGAACTATAAATAGGTACTTTCTTTCTAAAACACTCACTCTAGCTAAAACAAACACAATAAAAAAAAACCTTGAAAGGGCAACCAAATGTTTACAACCTCTGACCAACATAACCTTACCATTTATCATTTATTCATTTATCAAATATAAGAACGTAAAACTAAATACCTATGTACTGCAGTAACATGTACTTACATCAAAATGATCTTCGCAACAATAGACACAACTTTTGGCTGCGGGTGGATCAGCCCTCTTCATGATTTGCATCCATTTCTTTCGACTTTTAGGTTCGTGTGGAACTAAAAAAAACAACTTTTCTGGTGCATTGGTAGTTGTATTGAAACACTTTGGCACAACACACGATTTTCTAGTTTGTGGATTCGACATTTTTAACAATTTTTGACGCAAACTTCGGAAGCAGGGCGCGCACTTTCAGTTTATAAAAAAAAATAAAAATACTCTGTCAACTCTGTGTCGCGCACTGAACTGAACTGAGCCATAGATGACTATATGTACTGGCGTAAACTGAGCGATCGTTGTAAAGTGACGTCACGGCAGCGAGCGACGACGACCCCGCGTCCCTCACCTACCTAAATAATAATTCTGTATCTCAGAAACGTTTAGGTTATTTTTTTGTTTTTATAGAGTGTAAGTTTTATTCACTGTAAGGTGAAGGTGAAGGTGTAGATATTCTTCATTGTGTCATACATAGCCATAACACGAATACATCAGTTTCATTTAATACCTATTGCATTGCCCGCGCTTGCGGCTATAGTTTGATATGGTTTGCCGTTATTTAATTTGGTTAGCACAACAAAAATAGGTATGTCAATGTAATTATTTGGACCGATTCAAAAAAATAATTTTATTCCTGCCGATAGCTTTATTCCTCTGTAATACTTAGAAAACAAAAACAGAACAAAATTATACTTTAATTTGTAGACGCGGCATTGGTAGTTTTGTCCTAAGGTACACAATAGACATTTTCAAGTATTTCATAAAAGTGCCAATATCTCGAAAACTATGACACTTTTACTTAAGTGAAATATACATTTTCTGGCTAGTCAGGACCTGGCCCATCAGCACTCCAAGGGTTATCTATCTTTGGTTTTTGGGACACCTGTATAGTGGTGACCTTTAATTAGTTCTTGATACGAAAGATTATGCATGTGCTCGTGATATAGGTAGGTAACAAACAACTTTCCCTCAGGAACCCAGTCAAATCGCAAAAAAAAATTTGGACTTCCATACAAATCGATCATCTGGTAATAAGTTAAATTAGTACGAAGCGTCCAATTTTTTTTTGCGATTTTACCATGGGTTCCTTAGAGAAAGTTGTTTGTTATCATGAACACATGCACACATGGCGCACACAAGGCAGCAAAGTTACTTTTTATCAGCTTTTTATCAAAATGGTCCTGTTTTAACTTTGATTACTAAGTATTATTTTTTTATGAAAAAATTTGGGATTAGTATCATTTATGTGCACCCATACAAATTTTCTTTAAATAATCTTAAGATCCGCATCCGCAGATATAAGCCCTTAAATATCCGCATCCGCGGATATCAGCCCTTAAATATCCGCATCGGCGGATTTAAAAAAATCTGCATCCGCAACATCCCTGGTATTTATCTATGATATCGAGGGTTCACGGGCGACTTGTATTAAGCGACATTTTTAGAAATGTTCAGGAGACTGATTTAAAAAAATATTTCTTAGAAAAATAATCATTAAAACTTAACTTCTTAGTATTATATAGATTCTCGATATTCTTAATATTTTAAAAATTATTCTGAAGTTGCTTTTTGTGAGGTATTTTGTAAGAAATAAATTTTTAAAGTAGAGGTTACCCGTGTTTCCAAAAATGTCGCTTAATACAAGTCTCCCGTGAACCCTCGATATTATTATTATTATAATATTAGTTCAGATGTAGGTATGTATATTATCGTACTCTTTGGGTGTGTATTTGGTATGAAACCTACCTAACAATCATGCATACAGGTGCTATGTTAAAATAAAACTAGAAAATATGTACTGGTTTTCTTTAATTGAATAATTTGAATGGACCTCTATTGGTATAATGAATACAATAGCTTACCTTCCGACATGTATAAAAATATATCTTACAATAACAAATTTTGAACAAAATATTTAAAATAATATTTAAAAAATACACTCGGCGAGAAAAGAAAGAAAACGAAAGTAATTTTTAAGAGAGTTATATTTTATTAAACTGCTAAAACTTTTGCTCTGTGCAATTACATAGAAATTGACATTAAAATAAAATAATTTGCTTGTTTTGTATGGAATGTCCCTTTAAAAGAATCATTTTAATAAAGTCGTAGAACAAAAGTTTTATAGTTTTAGAAGCAAATGCGCCCCCATAAAGTATATTATATTGTACTTGAGCCACATACTTATTTGTTGAACTTTAAATGATACGCAGTCTGCGTTTTATAGCTCTATGATCTGACAGCAACAGTTTTGTGCCTACCCGTTTGCACTTATGGGGATTTACATTATGCTATCTCGTAGTCGGGGTGAACAGTTGCTGTAAATGTAACCATGGAACACAGCCCTCCTGGCTAAATCAGAGGGAATACAACACGTTTGGACTAGTAGAGATTCAAGCTGCCATAACCTAGATACAAATTAATCTATAAAAAAATATCAGTAGACAAGTTTTTTAAATATTGAAATTGTAACGCGGCGAATCGGATTTTTATTCTTACTTGATTACTCCTAGATTCTATTCTTACTTAATTCTGAGTATAACTAGAGATGGGTTTTTGCCCGGGCAGTTTTGCCCAATTTGTATGGCGCAAATGGACGTTTATTGGGCATTTAATCAAAATGCCCAAAAATGCCCGGGCAAAAACCCATCTATAAGTATAACCCCTTAAAGCAAACGCACTTTTTTACACCCTGTATTCTAAGATATTCAATAATAATAGCAAAACACTATAAGTATACCTTAATACAGAAAATATTACACTAATGGAAAAAACATCCCTACAAATACGTTATTATTGTAAAATGAAAGATATGGATGGGCATTTTATTATTGCCTCATCTATCGTACATAAGACCGTCATAAACGTGAAGTGTTCTCAATTGCAACTATTCCTACTTATAAAAAAATCACCCTGTTAGTATTTTTATTTAATCAAATCACAGTTCTTTATAAAATATATTTAAAAAGCTGTCTAGAAACTATAACATAGGCTAAATGACTAGGTATTACTAATCGTTTGAGTTACTTTTTTATTGTCTGACAAAATTATATTATTTTTTAAAATTTACGTATTTGAAATACCAAGAAGTGACGTCATAGTTTTGTTAGCGTCATTAATAACTCATCTTGCGACTTTAAATATGAGATGGAAAACAAAACAAGTATTTTTTGAACTTTCAGTATGTGAGCAATGTAATAAACGACTCATAACTTATTTTTCATTTATTAGTCATCTAGCCTTATACCATCGATATAAAAATCAGTAGATTTGGTTAGCCGCAAAAAAGGGCTGTTTTCGCCTTCCAAGGGAGTGAAGCGCCGCCGTTAACATAAAGCCATATTTATCAACAGATGTCTATAGTAGCGAAGAAATTAAAGTGTAGATAGACGGCGGCGTTAATTTTTTGCTACTAGCGACACCTGTTGAAAATTATTATGACTTAACTTACTGTCTGTAAATAGTATTTAAATTTTGACATAGTTGACGACTCTAAGAAGAACCTATACCATACAAAGATGGCTTATCTAATCTAGTGACTGTATCATATCGATAGTAATTACAAAAGATTCCTTTTACTTTAAAAAACTTTACAAATAAAATGCTAAAATACATTTTTTGCATTATACAGTATGCTTTGCCAGACATCATGTCCATGTCTTTAATTGCCTTCAATCCGTTATTGTTCATTAATCAAATCACCCTATAAATGTATACAATAATTGTAGTTAGTGTTTCTACTTACACGAATTTGATCATACCAATACAAGTGTATTATTTCGCTTAGTTTTTTTTTTATGGCAGAGGTGGCAAACGAGCAGACGGATCACCTGATGGTAAGCTATTACCGCCTCCCATAGACACCCGCAACACCAGAGGAGTCACAAGTGCGTTGCCGGCCTTTGAAAAGTTATTGTATTACTACGATAATAAATTGAGTATTCTTATTGCACTTTCTGCATTTATACATAATTATGGCTTTTAAAACTAGTCAAAAGACTGTTTCATATACTAGTTGACTACCAGTTTACAGCTACATGCCGCTTTACAGCAGGTTATTGACATTAATATGCCATACCCTGCACACTTCAACAAAGTATTAAATTGAAATTACTATGTACTACATAAAAATACGACGACAGTAGCATGTGTAGCGTAGCTTGTAACACACACTACTATCTTAAATCGTCACCGGATCTTACCCGCAGAGGCCGAGCTCGCCTTTAGAGGGGCAGAGAGCGGCCATATTGAATGACAGCTAATCGGAAAAACAGTAGACATAGTTAGTCGCTCAATTTGTCTCAAAGCCAACGTGTTCGTCTTGCGGTGGATAAAGCAAGTGGGGGACATAGTTTATTCAAATATCGTATTATTAAATACGCATAAGTTTCTACAAGTGACATCTAACAGCGAGTAGTATGATTTAAAATTCACCCAAGAATTACATAGTATTGGCATAGGAATATAATCTGAATTGTTCCTAGTGGAGCAAACGACTATCGGTGACTACGCTGTTGTGCAATATTAACCACATCTACTGTTTTCCATATGGATGCAACTAATGTACATACTATGACAATGCTGGCATCTTGCCTACCGCTACACAACGTCAACAGTGGCCACTTCGTTGGCCAGGCCGCAGACGTTGGCGCCCACCGCTAGCCGCAGGTAGCCACTAGCACCGAACTCCGATCCCCACGAGTTCTTAGCGATGTAGTAGGGCACCTCAGCTCCCAGGTCGTAACCGACTAACTGCACTGCGTGGTTGAGGTCCGAAGGCGCGCCACTGCGGACAATGGCTTTTGTAATGCTACCTGAGTTTTGTTTCGTAAATTATTGCGAAAATGTTTTTACCCTACCGATTAATAGAGTTATATGTATGTGACGTGGCCAGATCATAGCAATTGACCAGATCATGAATGAAATGACTCCACAAGACAGAGTCAACGAAGCACCGCTTCGTGGGGATGCTCTTTTATATGGTATTTATCAGTTACCATACCTGACCTAGAGTTTTAAGGAGCTAGAATTTTTTATTGTGCTGGATTTCTCACAGTATTTATTTTACAGCTATAGTGAAGCCACGCACCGGAACGCGTAGCGTGGGCAGGCCACTCGGTATTTGTTCCTTTCTAATGCTAAGCTCATGAAAGAGACAGCTGAGCTATTTTCTCGCGTTTGGCGCGACAAACAGCTTTGTCTACGCCTCATGCTACCCGTGCTGGTGAAGGTTGCGGGAAGCCGCTGGATGCGGGCAGCGCAGGACCAGTCGGTGTGGAAATCCTTAGGGCAGGCCTTTGTCCAGCAATGAACGTCTTTTGACTGATAATAATGTGTTACCTGCAGTGGTACTGGATGATGCCGCCGAGGTAGTTCTGCCAGGTGAGCGCGTTGACGGCCACCGCCACGGGCCCGTGGGTCGCGAGCGCCTCCAACACCTTGTCTTCCGCGCTCACGAAACTGCACGACACACCATAGTTGGTAAAGAATGTACTGTAGGTCCTTTAAAGTACTTCATTTAAAAATAAACTAGATTTATTTGGAAAGTATCTGTAAGTAATAGGTTTTAGTCTAATGTACTTCCTATGTTGGTAGGATAATATTTTGAAATGAATAGTTGCAAGAATTTTTCAGCTTTTAACGCTTTAAAAATAAGTACCTAATACCCGTTTGTACTGGAACGGCCATTCGGTCGCTTCTACCTTTGTCTGTTTCTGTAGCATCGCAGTTACTACAGCTATGTGTGCCGGAGTCTACATCTACAAAAAATCTGCAGCCGTCAGCGTAAACCTAGAGTGTCACGTTCCCTCCATACTTATACATACATATTATTCGCACAACCATATATAGTCGTGAATTGAGCCTATAAGAAAAGTTACTTACTCATCACAAGTGAACGTGGAGATCCTCACTCCAGTTGCGTTCTTCTTCAGCTGACAGACGCCGTTGGACAACTTGAGTGGGTACTGCTTTTCGGAGACAACAGCTGTTTTCGTGAGCACCAGCCAATCGAGCAGGAGACATATGTCGCCGCCTGAGCAGCCGCTGTTGCCAAGCCCGGCGCAATCTATCACCTCCTAAATTAGTTTTCGAATGTTACTTATTCGTTTTATCTACATATTGGTTATGTACTATGAATTCTTCAGTTTTTACGTCAAACAGTTATAGGTCAAAGATATTAGATCTTATACAGGGTAATATGAAACTAGGAACTAACAGCTACGGCCGCCAATCGTCTGTAACCCAAGAAGGGATATCAGTGACTTAAAGATCCTTGAGGCTCTTAAGCCGTAATTAGAATTGCGCTGGCTGTCTCAACCCCACCCGCCAGAACAAAACACGTTATTTAGCAGCAGGTACACAGCGATGCAGCGATTAAAATTAGTGTGAAATAATATAATACGCAAGCAACTTTCTATAAACTTTGTTTTTCTCGCCTTTAGAGAGGGCAGGGAATGGCAACACTGTACGATAGTGCTAATGTATATTGCGCTGACGCATTCAATTTCAATACGCAGTGTTCTTCACTGTGCGCCCTGTTAACTCATTAAGTATCAGAGTGTTATTTTTAGTTTTCCATACTATATCTGAATAATGAATCAAGAATTTGTATATGAAACTGAAAAAAATAATTGTAGATCTGATTTTTCAATATTTTTCCCGTATTAGACATAGACATAGATATTTTATAACTGATTCTGAGTAACCCCTTAAAATTTCAAACGCACTTTTTTTAACACCCTGTAATGGGCTGTTAACTCGCCTGCACGCTAAGTGGATCCAACTTGCCGGTACGAAGCGCCGCCATGGACTCCATGGTCCCGATGGTGCTGAAAGCCCAGCAGGCGCCACATAGACCTTGGTCATGGACAGGGCCCACTACGCCTTTCGCGCGCCTGCCATGAAAGGAAAATCAAACAAACCTATATGCGGTGGCTTTAAATTAGTTCTTGATACGAAAGGCTATACGCATGTGCTCATGATAACGAACAACTTTCCCTTAGAAACCAATAGTCATTTCGCAAAAAAAAATGTGGACTCTATACTATTTGGCCGGTCAGTTCATCGTTTTGTATGGAGTCAAAAATTTTTTTTGTGATACGACTATGGGATTCTTAGGGAAAGTTGTTTGTAATCATGAGCACATTCATAGCCTTTCGTATCAAGAACTAATTTAAAGTCACCCTCTAAATAGCATATAGTGCTGAGGCACTTGTCTCTTCCCGTAGTTTTGACAAGACGTTCTAGTAAACAACTCCAGTGTCTGAAGTTTCATTCGAGTCGGGTTCCCTACGTGAAATCGAAACCTATTAGGGCGAAACTTGTTACTGCGAACATGATATATCGAAGATTTATTGGTGCGAAGTTTTGTCACCTAAAAGACCTCTGACATGGCTTAGCAAGTGCGTTCTTATATACTCTTTGACTAGGCATCTATTGATATCACTGGGCTTCAACGGCTTAACGTCGAAACTAACTGATACCTACTTAACCTTTTTACGAAGATATGATTCGCAATACGTGTGTGTCCATAGGACCAGTCCAATAAAACACTAAATACAATCATTGTGCAGTATTGCACAACTGTCTATAATAGTCTATATCTACTACTAAATGATAACATTAACTAATGTTATTCAACATAAATGTTAATGATACCACTTCAAACAAATTATGCATTAGATTCAAGTACAGGTACTTATAGATACTTATTAAGCATTTATTATTAGGAGATACTAAACAAATTGTTTTAAGACCAACCAAAGTATGTACATATATGTTTTTAGTACACGTAACATCTGTAATCTTTGTTAATAAACAAAACAGTTTAATAAACCTGAATACTACTCTTATCTCGCCAGAAAATGAACTTATCTGAAGCCAATGTACAGTCAAGGTCTACAAGGAATACCTAAAAGTTGTCCTAAAATTTTTCCAACTTCAATTTTTACCAAGAAATATTACTTACATATTTGGTGTGCAGAGGTACTACTATACATATTATATAATAATGTTTCTCAACAGTATTCTATACTAGTTGTAAATAGTTAAGGTAAACCAGTTCCTGTATTAAAATGCAACTTGTATATTAAATGCTTACCTATGAATTTACAGAGAAAAAGAGTCTGCGGCCTGGCCAAAGGTTAAGAGAATTTTTTTATTAAAAAAAGTTATTTATATTTATGGGTGAAAAGCTATTTGTATTAAGTGACATTTTTAGAAATATTCATCTACATCTACATCTATTGAAAATTACTTTCTTGGTAAAAATATTTTTGATATTTTAAATATTATTAAGAAGTTAATTTTTAAGAAGTATATTTATGAAAAAGTAAGTTTTAAAACAATCTGCTCAATATTTCAAACTTTTACCCATCAACGGTTTTTTGGAAGGGTCTTGGCATCATCTTACCTGGTAAATTAAGCAATACTTGCTAAATGCCCGTTGTCTGAATATTTTAAGAGCACAGTGGTGTTGAAGCCATGAATTCATTCATGGATTTCAATATCACTGAAAATTTTACTTGATTACTTCTCATAAAAAACTCACCAGTCCACCTGCAGTGGTAGAGAAGCCCTTCTCTTTCTAACGTATGTCTTGATGTCTTCCATCTCTTTCCCACTATCACTATGTCTACGATGCCCGTCAACATCATTAAGACTATAACTATTTCGACTCCAGCTCCTACTGTATGAATGCGGGGCTTTGGCCATCTTCTCATCAGAAAGATGTATATCTTTGTATTCCTCTTTTGACATATCAGAAAGTCTCGTAAGACCATAGCGGGCTCGGTGGTCTGTAGGGCCTTGCGATTGGGAGTTCAGCTGTTCAATTTCACGAACAGAAGCCTTAAAGTAAAAAATATATGTAGGTATTAGCAATGAAAAATTTAAACTAAATAAGCTATAATAACTGACCTTACTACTAGTACTAGGAAATTTAAGCTTCATTTCTGAGGTCAAATGAGAATTGTTCATTGTTTGAATCAAAGAAAATTGTTAAGATGAATAATTTAAAACTTGAAAACCAGACAGAATGAAGGCTACTCTCTGACAACATGTATTTGTTTTATATACCTACTTGATTAATCTAGATCCTTTTCCAGAACCAAGGTAAGATTTACATATGTAATCAAAAGCCTGTCCTTTTCATTCACATTACAAAAGTTACAATGGGCTATCTTGCTGTCAAGGTGAAAATAACTTTTTTTGAAATTTATTTTTATTATTTGTTGTTATAGCGGCAATAGCAACACACACACTTTGAAAATTTCAACTGTCTACCTACTATGGTTCATGAGATACAGCCAGCTGACAGATAGACGGATGGACAGACAGGAGAGGCTTGGTAATAGGGTCCCATTGACCTTTGGGTACAGAACCCTAAAAAGTGTTTTAGGCCACACCCCTTCCAGTCTAAGCTAATAAGTTGCTCACCCAAACCTGTTTTTGATGGAGCAGCATACAGATAATAAGTTACCCAATTAAACATAAAGAGACAATTAACATACCCATTTGAATGTAATATAATTTTTGGTTAGGTTCTTATTAACCTTTCCAATACCGAAGTCGCGATATCACATAGTACAAAATTGCTCCTCTGCATACCGAGGTCGCGATATCAAGTCTAACAATTACTACCCAGTTTTTGCTTAATTGTGATTGATTTACGGTATATTTTTATTTGAGTAAATTTAAGATTCAGAAAAATCTAAAAAAAATATTTTTACCCGACTGGCCAAGAAATTGTAATAAAAGTATATTTGATGTCTTATTGTATTTAGGTAAAAACTGAATTGAATTCTGTTTGTCTATCCCACTCAGGGTGGCTAGATAGACAAACTCAGTAATTATAACAAAATAACCCTTAGATTAAGAGAAAAATTACAGTCAAATTAAATTTTATGCCAAGGTAAAGGTTGATCGTTTACTGTGAGTTAGTTAAGCTAGCTAGCAAGCTACAGTTACAAAAAAATAGGGGGGGAATACTATCACAGACTACTTAGAAGACACAAGTTTGAAAGAGATGACCATGCATATGATTTACCTTTAAATTATTATTAAATACGTACCACAAAATGTTGAAATCTTGTCGCATACTCCGTAGAGTTGTTTTTGTAACTTTTATTAAACTTTTCAATGTAATCATCGAACATCGACTGTAGCTCCTCTTTGCTCTTTTCGCCCGAATAGGAAATTGGTATTATGATTAAAAGTACACAAAGCAAGGCGATTAGAAGAAGCCAATGCCATATTTTCGTCATTTTAAACTATTTAAACCCACTTTAGACCAATCTTACCAGCCATTCACAAAACCGAAACCCAACAAGTTCACAATCAACAACTTCAACTTCAAAACAATTTTTTTTTTTTTTTTTGTTTGGTTCTCTCCTGCTTTTGCAAGGAAAAGGCAAAGGCTTCTCTGGCCATACAGCCTATTCTTACGTAGTTTGCTCTTCTCTAAATATTTTTCTATTTCATTTGAGTTCTCATTTATCAATTTCTGTCGTCTTTAACTTTTTCTCTATTCTTCAACAAAATGATAGCACTTTTGATGAAGATTTCATGGACTTCTTGAGAGCACTCGAAACACAGTCTACACACTTTTATTTCATTATCCTACATATTAGACACTTAGATGGCACTTTATTGAACAATACACTATCAATATTATGCATTAAAAACCACGATATCTATTTTTTCGGATAATAAAACAAAAATGACAAACTCTTGCCGCGAGTTCCCGCCAAAAAGTCCCTTCAAAACAAGTTTTTGACAGCAACATTATTGCTATTGCCAGTAAAAAAATCTCGTGTTGCTATATGTAAATATTTTAAATTCTACCAAATTGATGTTGACTATTCCTATTGAGAACTGTTTCACCTTGGTTCCTCTAGCTAGTTGTTTGGTTCTAACTACAAAAAAGAGGAAAACGAGATAATGAAATTGCCTATTACTTACTTTTTACCCGACTGCTCCAGAAGGAGGATTATGTTTTAAGAGTATGTATGTATATTTCTTTGGCACGCTCTGTAGCCTAAACGTTTTGATGGATTTTAGCTTGCGAGGTGTCGTTAGATTAGTCTTGATCCCCAAATTGACATAGGTAGGAAACATTTTGATGCAGTCGGGTTTAAATTAATAATCTTCTTCTTCTTGGTTTCTTTGACTCCTCGAGGAGCATAGGGCCTCAATAACAGCTTTCCACTGCTTCCGATCGGCGGCGACAGCGACAATAAATTAATAATATGGTTAGATTATTTTCTGATACATTTTTTTATTATATTTGTATCGTCGAAATACCTCTTTCTTCCGTGGTCGAAATGGATGTTATGGGCACAAAGGCTTATAAAGTGACACTGATCTGAACAATGCCACGACACGAGATTCATTACAATTTTAACCTCTAGTTTGCCGGAGCGGCGCAAAAAACGCTACGCTCGTATGCCGCAAATATGGCGCGATTCTAGCGCGCTGGCCGCGTGATATACAATCTCGTGGCAATTTAAAATCGTTTATGATACCTATGAGATGTGTTAACTAATATCTAAAGTCAGACAATAAACAAACCAAATAAATACTATAACATTCTGAAAAATACTAAAATTGTCTGCAGGTAGTAGAGCGCGGATCCACGTTCCGGCAGATAACTACTTTGCGCTGATCCGCGTTCCGGCTACCACAGGTTAATATCCATTTGATAGCATATTGTAAGCAGCTGTAAGTGACTACACGTTAGTGATCTACTTTTCAATAAAAATAAAAACTAATCATCTAAAACATAATTTGTTTATTTCAATTCTTTTTCATAAATCTTATAATCATACATCCATACAACATCTAACACAAGATGGTTTGTACGCAAAATGTCCAGCCCCAGTTCAAAATATATTTTACAAACTTCATCGAAGAAAATAGTCCTAGAATATTACAATTAATTTTTATTCATCCATTAATTTTTCGCATACAAAACTTCTGCTACCAGGGGTCATTTTGCGTAAGGAACATTTCATAAAAAGGAGGCGAGCCCTTATACGATATTACGGTCTACAAAAGGTCTAACAAAATTAGTTGAAACTATTTATTAACCTGATAACTTACTATGGGACTTAACTTAGTATGAGAAGTCCAATTTTTTAAGTGCGGGTTCCTTGGGAAAAGTTGTTCAGTTTCATGAATAGATGCCCCAGTTCAAAAGGTTTCAATTGATTTTTTTAGACCTTATACAGAGAGTGTTAAAAAAGTGCGTTTGAAATTTTAAACGGTTACTAAAGAATCAAGTATAGAATACAGGGAAAATATTGAAAATCTTTAAATCTGTTTAGTGAACCAAGAATTTGTATGGGAAACTGAAAAAAATGTAGATCGGATTTTTTCAATATTTTTCCTGTATTGTATACTTGATTCTGAGTAACCCTTAAAACAAAAGCACTTTTTTAACACCCTATATACACAACAAAAGCATATACTTTAATAAGTCTTATACTACTCAATGTTCATTTTTAATAATATCGAAGGTGACGAACTGCCAGCGGTGCTCTATGCTGGCGCCGACGCCGCTGGTGCGGCACGCGAACACTTCCTTGTGCTTCTGCAGACAGTCCACCACCGCCGCTTGGCTGACGTTAGGCACGAGCGACCTGGATAAAGGCACAGTATACAGATACGTTAGAACTACATCCAGCATCTTACTAATATTATTATATAAATGCGAGAGTATGGATGTTTGTTTGTTTGTTCCACTTTCACGCCGAAACTACTGAACGAATTTGGATGAAATTTGGTAGGTAGATAGATAAAGCACTCGGCTAAAACATATGATACTTGTTTTACCGAAAAACTCTAGGGTTCCCTGACGAATGGCTAAAAAATCAAATTTTTACTTTGTCACTATATGGCGCTGTCTCAACATTTTATTTGTCTCTGGACCCAATTCTGAAGTCCACGCAGACGAAGCCGCGGGCAGAAGCTAGTAATACATAAAGTTTTGAGTGGCGACCGCGCATCATAAGACGCAGCGTGGTCAGGCCTCTCACTCGGTGGGCCGATGACCCAGTAACGGTTGCGGGAAGTTGTTGGATGCAGACAGCGCAAGACCGGTCGGCATATAAATAGTTGGGGGAGACCTTTGTTCAGCAGTGGACATCTTTTGGCTGATGATGATGATGAGAGTATGGCCACTCCCTGCACCTCTGTAGAGGCGACCTCACAAACCCTGCGGGTAAGATTCGGTGATGGTGGAGCTTTGCGCAAGCCACGCATTACGCGAGTACAAACGTCATCATGATCATATTCAATAATATTGTTATACGGAGTAGGTAATAATGATGCGAAATATGAGGGCAGTATATGTCACGGAATAACTTTACCAGATACACCTGCCTCGATGCCCTGTCATGTGTCATTTGTGATTTTATGTTCAGATTTTGTATTTTATTTAATGGGTAGTTTACACGTATTAAGTAGCGAAGTAGTTAAGTTAATTTAAACTTAAAACTAAGTTATTTTAAGTGGTCAAGCGTTTACACGTAATAAGTAGTAAGTAGATAAGTAGTAACTAAATTTTAACTTGTGTGTAGCGTTTTCACGTTAAAAATCTACACTTGCTTGCCATTTAGTAGCAGGCCACGCCCACCGGGGAGAGCGCGCGGTGCGGGGGGCGCGGCAACTTATTCGAAAAATAGATTCGATTCTATTCTACTTGCGCACTTGTCTACTAAATCGTTAACTTACTACTTATGACTTAATAGCTGATAAGTGACTGTTTACACACAGAAATTTACTTAAAATTTAGTTAAAATTAAGTTAATTACTTCGCTACTTAATACGTGTAAACTACCCATAACTGACTGAGTTATACTTGAGCGTAGTGTTGCCATACCTCACGTAAGACACGAGGTAATCAGGCGAAGCTCCGAGCGGATGCACCATAAGGAAGGCCGTGATGAGGCTGATGAGCTTGGCCTCGCTGGGCGGCAGCGGCGCCGGCGTCGGCGGCGGCTGGCGCGGCGCGGGGCTCGGCTGCGGCGCCGGCAGCGGCAGCGGCGGGTACACGGTTATCTGGCAGGACACATACATATTTGTATCAATTTAACGTTTTTCTAGCACTTTCCGCACCGTTTTCTCAGTGCATTACGTCCTTTTCTCGAAATGTCATTTTCTCAAAATACCGTCACACGGTGGATCATCACTAGTTTTACTGCAGAGATGCTTCTTTTTATTTGACAGCTTTTCAATTCTTTTCATCCTGACAAATTCTCTAACTGACCACTGATTACAAAAAAAAAAAGCAACTGGAAACATGCAGACTGGCCTAACCTGTTTGTTCTGCAAAGCCTGCTGAGCAATGAAATGTGCTTTGAATGTCTCGAATTTTCTCTCCGCTTCGTCCTTGGCCAGAAAAGCTTCGTTCTTGTAGCCTTCAAGTTCGTAGATCAGGGCATCGTGATCTCTCTGAAATTGAAATCATATAACATATATTATTATATAGGGTGACTTTCAATTATTTCTTGATACGAAAGGCTATAAATGTACTCGTGGTAACAAACAAATTTCCCTAAGGAACCAATGTCAATTCGCAAAAAAAAATTACTCTCCATTCAAATCGATGAACTGACCGGCTAAATTAGTCCAAATTTTTTTTGCGAATTGACAATTGACTATGGAACCTGATAGAATTTGATTAGGGAAAGTTGTCACAGACACTGTCATAACCTGGATGGTTTTTACTGTAAGTTGCATTTATCTCGGCCGTTCCCGTGCTTCGCAAGGAACGTTAAGGTTAAACCGTTGGTGTCGGGTGCTATCGCTAGATAGAAATCGTTAAGCCATGTTGGCTTGAAAACTTCCGACACTGGGGTTGCCCACTAGCCCCATCCCACAACCTCCACCAATCCGGACTTGGCCCCAATGTGTGGAGTATGGCCTGACCTTACTGAGGTATGGGAAGAGACCCGTGCCCCTGCAGTGGGGACAATATGAATTGTTAACAATTGGGTACAGATAACTCTGGAAAGCTATTGTAGCTGATAAAAAAGGTGGCTTGTTTATTTTACCTAAATATTATTTCGATTAGTGAGAAAACTGTTTTGCATAGTTTTAAATAAGCTCACATTATTGGAAGCAGATCCGCGGATCTACCCATCTCTGTTTGGAATATTCTCGTCCAACCCGGATTCTATTGGTACACTGTCCACGTTACATATAACTTACCTTGAGTTGTTCATATTTCTCAGCGGGCACTACGTTCTTTCCAATCTTCTCAATTTCCTCTTCATCAAAAAGTGTGTTGAACTCTTCTTTAATGTTTTCCAATTCCTAAAAAACGACAAGCGTTTGTAAATCATCGAATTTAGAAAATAATTTTTGTCAGAGACAATTTTGTGGTGTATCAATTTTATTTATCTTGAAATCCTGTAAGTATTTTTTTTACGCAAAATGGAAGATGAATGGACTCTTTATCCTGAATCTGATACACTAAGACAGCCTAAAGTGAATTAAGGCTTTTTGAAATCCACCCTAAAGACAGTACCTTACGTATATCATGATGGGATTTCAAAACAAAAATACTTTTGGAACAAATAAAACTAAACCGCTTCTATGTATCTATCAGCCGAAACACGTCCACTGCTGGAAAAAGGCCTTCCCCAAAGATTTCCACACCGACCGGTCCTGCTCCGCTTACTTATACGTAAAATACCTTTCGATGGTGTAACTGTGCCTTCTATTGGGCACTGTGTGTGTCGGATGGGAACGAACATCGGTATCGCTGGCTAACTATGACTGGATAAAGCCTCGGTAGATGATTGTGTCCATTTGTCCGTTCACCAATACTGCGTCTTCCGCCCCGTGTCCGTCACTCGAGGACGTTTACTTTCGCTCCAATCGCTTATCAGGTTCGGCGTGCTATATGACCTACCCACTGCGACTTCAGCTTGCTTTATAGGCTATGTTGGTGACATAGTTCCTTCTCCTTACTCCTTGCTTATTTAACTCCAACTAAAATGTTCACTTACTACGGACTGAATGAAGAGTTGATTATATCCTATATGCTGTTCCTTTATTATCAGTCGCCAACGCTCTTAAATTATTATCTATAGTGTAGTAGCATCCGTTGTAGAAGAATTTGAGCGAGAAGCAATAACAGTCCGTCAGTAAAACCATTTTTGAGATAAATTGATGACTTTTCTGAAATCCATTGTGAGAGCTTTTATCGAGATTCACACAGTAGAAGCCACAGTTCAAAATCTTATATTTTTTTAAGACTCTCCATGAATGAAACTGTATCAAAGATTTTCGAGCGAATATTTACATAATAATTTTACCGCGGACTGTCATTGCACCTGTAAGGAAAGGGCCATACTTTGCGTTACGTCGTCACACACCGCAATAATTTCCACGCAGAACCGACCACACGTGCGGCACGGCGCGGCGCTGCAGCGACGAAACTACCACCGCGTCAACACCTGCCCACTTCCCACGGGATTACTTGTCCGGTGAACGTGCGGCGTAAGCGCAACGTAACGCATCGTGTGGTCTACCTAGAAGCTGCAAAGACATCGCTACAGCGCGGCGATGAGCGGCGCGGCGCGGCGCTGCAGCGGCGGCGAAACTACCACCACAAAGGCGTCAACACCTGCCCACTTCCCGCGGGATTACTTGTCCGGTGAACGTGCGGCGTAAGCGCAACGCAACGCATCGTGTGGTCTACCTAGAAGCTGCAAAGACATCGCTACAGCGCGGTGATGCGCGGCGCGGCGCGGCGCTGCAGCGGCGGCGAAACTACCACCACAAAGGCGTCAACACCTGCCAATTTCCCGCGGGGTTTACTTGTCCGGTGAACGTGCGGCGGGCGTTGGGTACGGCGCCGCAACGCATCGTGTGTCTACTTAGAAGCTGCAAAGACGTCGCTACGAAGCGGCGCGGCGCGGCGCTGCAGCGGCTAAACTGCCGCCACGAAGGTGTCAACACCTCCACACCTCCCGGTGGTTATGCTTGTCCGGCTAACGTGCGGCGTGAGTGCACCGCAACGCATCGTGTGGTCTACCTAGAAGCTGCAAAGACATCGCTACGGCGCGGCGCGGCGCTGCAGCGGCGAAACTGCCGTCACAAAGACGTCAACACCTGCCCACCTCCCGCGGGGTTTGCTTGTCCGGTGAAAGTGCACCGCAACGCAACGTGTGATCTGCCTAGAAATAATGAAATGGCTACAAAGACATCGCTATGGAGGCTGTGCGGCGCCGCTACTCAAAGTGTGGCCCCATTCTAGAGATGTTACGTACCAGAATTCGGCATGGTTCACTACATGTGACAATTGTATGGCTCGACGAATTCGTCGCAGACTTCGACGTAATACCTTCTTCCGGGGACATTGCGTATCGCTTCTTAAAGTAGCATTATCTAGTTGGTATCGTTTGATTATACCAAACATATAAATGGGTGATAGTTACAAACCGTTCACTGTCGTATTCTAAGTTAGACTAACATTTACTTACGTTTTGTTGAAATAGCCTATAGGATAGACTAGGAAATACACGCATTTTACCTGTTCCGGCATGACGGAGAATATCCTATGTTTTTTAAATGCTCTAGTAAAAAAACAAATCTTATAAATGTAGGAGGATTCCGTACTGATTGTTACATCTTTGTGTGAGTGTGCAAAGAAATAACAATAATTACATAAATTATATAAAAGATATAAAGTCAACAAAAGCAAGTATTTGATAAATAAGTAACATGCTGCTGCGTACTGCCTTTATGTTGCTATTCTTAACAATTTTCCACCGCAATATTATTCAGATCCAACTGGAATGCACGTAAATATGCCCTGCCGTTACTCAGGTACACAGATATTATCTGTGCTCCGTTATAATTTGCTTTGAAATTTCATTTTCCACGCAAATTCCCAATTTCCCTTCGCAGCGCACTATATAAGTTGCTACTTTATTAGTGCCCGATATTTTAGTCAGTGCTTCTACTCCTGATTCTGATCAACTTTCCCCAAGAAACCCATAGTCAAATCGCAAAAAAATTGTTGGACTCTTCATACTAATTTGGCCGCTCGGCTGATCGATTTGTCTGAGTCCATATTTTTTTTTGCGATTTGACTATGGGTTCCTTGGGGAAAGTTGATCAGAATCAGGAGTAGAAGCACTGACTAAAATATCGGGCACTAATAAAGTAGCACCCTATATTTCGCCATATAGAAAGGTAACTGTAGTCCGATCTAAAGATCTGAACGAGCCAAAGACAGCTTACTCTGTAACTCTTTTAGGGTGAAGAGAAAACGCGATTACAATGTGATGTAGAAAATACAAATTACTGGATAAAGCACAGAGAGGTAAAAGTGTATAGTGTACTACTGTACTAAGACCTTCTAAAGATTGGCGCGACATGTGCATTCCAATTTGACTATGTACCTTTTTACATGCACACGGCACCGTGCACGGTCGCCGAGCTGCCGTGTTAAATACGTGTTGAGCTGACTTTATACTACAGCTTATAGTAAGACTGTAATTCGAGCATTTTCATGAAGAAAGTCGTAAGCGGTAAATATCACAAAATGTGTATTTTTAACTAACCGGCCAGATCAGGTAATTTTAGA
Source organism: Coleophora deauratella (assembly GCA_958295455.1). Classification (NCBI taxonomy): domain Eukaryota; kingdom Metazoa; phylum Arthropoda; class Insecta; order Lepidoptera; family Coleophoridae; genus Coleophora; species Coleophora deauratella. The sequence goes on from OY282402.1 coordinate 11,222,534, forward strand.
TCTATAACACGACTTCCTAGTAACAATTTAATTAATTTTTAATCATATCATGTTATAATAATATGAAAAAAAAAAAAAATTATACCACAAATATTTCAAAATATACCTTCCTTGGACAAAAAAAATCACGCTTACAAGGCTCTTCCTGAAAAGACTCGGTATTAGCTTGTATGACATGTCGGCCGTTCCTCATGAATCACCAATTTACACGACACGGCAGCGCTGCATCCGTGTGCATGTGAAAAGGGTCTCAGCCTACGCACCTCGGTCATTTTGAGCCACATCTCGATGTTGCGACGCTGCTGCTTGGTGAAATGGTCGGACACGCGCTGGTGCTTCGCCGCCGTCAGGATCTGTGCTACCTGCTCGACTGCCGTCCAAAAAACGTTACGGGTGCAGTTGGTTCTCTATACAAATATAACGTTTCATGACGTACATTAACTGTCATGTGGGAGAGAATAATGGTACACTTTTGACAGTTTACAGTTAATGCCAAAAGGATATCCCCAACATAGTCGAAAAACTTGCAAAAAACATAAAACGTCTTATTTTAATTATAAAACAAATGTTACGTGTATTACCCGTCTGCGCAAGCGGAGAGTAATGTTTTTCAGATGTCTATACGTATGGCCGATTCATTGTTACCTCCTGTATTTAAAACAGCTCGATGGACTTACTTTTCTGATGGGGGAAAATGAGGATTTTCACTGCCAATTTCTTCCGCCAAACGGCGCATAAGCGTTTCGAGATATATCAAAGCCAGTTAACGATGTTAACTCGTTGTATTGTAAATTCAAAATACTTATTAAACACGTCGAACTTTAACTTCTTTGAAAACTGTTAATCATTAAAGACTTTCCAATCAAAGAAATTTAATTTAATTTCTTTCAAAGGAATTTCAATCGTTAAAACGCCCTTAGGGAATAGTTTTCATTGAAAATCACCATTTTATGGTTATTTGTAAACCCTCTTTATAATTATAGGATTTAAATTCAGAATTTTACTTTACCATCAGGTGATAACGTGATGCCAAAAGGAGTACTTAGAAATACAAAATAGCTCAACAATCAAAACAATCAAAAAACAAAATCTTAAACTAAGAATGTGAGGGTCTTACTTTCCAGACCGATCATATCATCATCTTCATCAGCCAAACAACGTTCACTGCTAAACAAAGGCCATCATATTATGTGGACTTAAAAATACCACAATTCTGATTTTATTTTCAACATTAGACACCCATCATCACCAACCACAGCAACTTAAAAGCCCCCTTTCTTCTAAGAGCAAATATCTGGTCGGCGGAGTAATCTTCTTCTGCTCCTATCGTCACCTTAGATTTATCTTCTCTCATTGTCCCTTATAAGAGTATGTGCGTGTGGTGGCCTACTACGCTACGGCCAATACAGCTCCGTTCAAGAATTTCGCCTCCTCTTTCATCCATTGGTATCTGTAGTGGAAAAAATAAAAATACCGTCTTGCGAGACACTAGAACACTTGGACAGGTGTAATCAGCGCTGTGTAGTGAGCATGCTTACAGCTCCACTCCAATACCGCACCAGAAATGTAGGAGCCAAAACGAAGATTGAACCGCAAGCGACGTAACTGCTGAAAGAGGGACTTACCTGGACATTATATGTCTCCGAAACCCTAGGGGGGAAGGCTTACATGAGGCCGTCACTCTAAGGAGTAGGGTGGACCGGGGCGAATCGGATCACAATTAGAAATAAATAAATACTTTAAAAATCCGGACTAGACTGACCGTTGTCATAGCGCGGTATTTAAAATATTTATTTATTTCTAATTGTGATCCGATTCGCCCCGTGATCAGATTCGCCCCGGTCTACTCTACCAGCACGGGTAGCGTAGACAAAACTGTTTGTCGCGCTCAGCAAGACAAAACGTTTACTTGTCCTTCTCACTAGCTCGGCGTTAGAGCGAGACGGACGCTTAGGGGCCGTCCATTAATCACGTGATGTTTTTTAGCAACTTTTTAGACCCCCCCTCCCCCCTGGTGATACGTGGTGAGGTTTTAGACTACCCCCCCACGAAAATCACGTGTATTTTTTTGGTACAAAATCTTATCTTTAAATACATGTATAATGTAATTTAATTCTGGAAAAGTAAGCGCAGTGATAAAAAATTCCAGACAGATATTAAGGTTGAAGGTTGTTTCTGACTGCCTGAAGCTGTTTCGAACCTTGTGAAGAGTTAAAAAAAACATGACAACAGTCCGACGACGTTTGGAAATCACTCTAGGAATCGCGCGTTCAACGAAAAAATTAATACACGTGATATCAAGGGGTACACTCCCCTCCCCCTTGTGATATTTTATTTTCTGAACCCCTCCCCTCTTTTGAGCCTCACGTGATTAATGAACGACCCCTTAACGGAGAAACGTCGTCATGCTACCGGTGCTGGAATCGCTCTCTGAGTAAACCTTGGCGGTGTGGAACATACCGTAAATAGTATCTTGACAACGACCCTGATGGTTATGGTATGGTTATGGTATTGTTGCTCGGTACCCGGGCAAGATCATAAACACGGCACAAAGGAGCTGCCGAAACTATCATTCTGGATACAGCATCAGATATTATTGTTTTCGAAACTGCGGTGCTGGAATCGCTCTCTGAGTAAACCTTGGCGGTGGAACCTACCGTAAATAGTATCTTGACAACGACCCTGATGGTTATGGTATTGTTGCTCGGTACCCGGGCAAGATCATAAACACGGCACAAAGGAGCTGCGGAAACTATAATTCTGGATACAGATCAGATATTATTATTTTCGAAACTGCAACTTCTCATACATTACGTGACAAACCTGAACTTCAAATTTTTGACCTCAAGGGCTGTCTCTGATTTCAGTTCACAACTCCATCCAACCATGCCATGTGTCAGCTTCAACCAGTAGTCTGAGATTCGCATCCTATAGGCCATGAGGCCAAAATGGGTTACGTACCGATTGCTTTAACGTTGAAGGAAACGTCGCGAGGGAGTGCCAAAATCCGAATGAAGAACACGTTGTACACGTCCGTAGGTGTAAATCTAAGTGCCACGACACCACACGTGACGTGGGTGAAACTTAATACAACACAAGACAATCTAGCATATTATAGAAAGTAAAATAATAGAGAGTAAAAGCTAGAAACAAATGACGTAAGTAAGAGTTGAGTAAGCAACTCTCCGGCACGGCACCAGATCCTGTATTGATGAACTAAAATAGATCCAAAATTGATGACCAAAAAGTGGGACAATTTATCAGGTATCTTGTTAATTGAATTCTCCACGGCAGTTAGGGCAGATTGAATCCTAAACCTTAGGAAAACTCTGTGATAATATTATACAGCATTTAGAAATAATTTCTATGTACTTACATTGATTGACGACTTTAGCGAACTTGTCTCTGAAGGAAGTCTTCAAGTTGTGAAAGTCTTCATCGAGGGTCATTTTCTCGTTGAAGAGCCTCCGGAGTTGGTTGTTGCTGGCTTGGATCAATGAGTAGAAGGCGTTCGCGTTGCGTTTGTTGCACTCGCCGCGCTCCAGCCACGTGGCAAGCGTCTGGTGGGAGCAGATAAGTATCATTGAAATGTATGTTGACGATTTGATATTATGAATGAGCAACATCTAATAACGCATAACTAGCATCGCCATTAATTAAAGAGCATGTTTGCACAAAATCTGTATTTTTGTAATTGGCATTGCCCTGTTGAATAATCGGCCCACTAGTCAGTTGGCAATTACAAAACTACAAAATGAATAGTCGACTCAGCACTAGAGTTGATTAAAGACAATCCTGTGTACGCCAGACGGTGTAATCCTTTTAGAGATAGACAATTTGAAATGAAATTGTATAGATGACGTACACATTTGTTTTATGTTACAGTTCTTTCCTGTAAAAAACAATAATAGTAGAAATAGAATGAGAGCACAAAAGTATGCACACTGTACAGTGTGGCTGTACAATTTATTTGAAGTTTGAAGGGACTTAAAAATACTCACTGGGGCTGCCTCAGCGAAATGTTCATCACTCTTAATCTTCTCCATGATAGTGTTCAGTGTGTTTGGTGAGAAATGCTCGATGCGCGGCGGCGTGGGCTGCCGGAACCGCTGCTGCCTCTCAAACTCATTTTGGTCATCACGGTTCTGTGTGGGATGGGATGTGTAAAAAATGTTCATGATTAGAAACCCAACAAAAGATCTGGAAGTGTTCCTTAAGTCACAGTGATCTTTTAGGTTTAGGACCATCTCTACTCTGGATGGATACCTTCTAAACAAAATAATGCCAAAGTTTGTAATAGCTAGAACGCGTACTATGAGCATCTTCCTGCTCCTATGTCTATTTCCTTGCCGATGGCGATGCTGACATGATTAAAAATTGAATATATTATAAGACCATAGTAATGCCATAACGATCCAACTGATTTAAAGTAAGCGAGGGATAATGCATTTTGTATCAGTGACAAAGTTTTTAAGTCAACTTTTGAAAAGTAACAATTTTGTTATGCAAATTATATAAACTTACCAAAGCATAATCAACAAAGATTGTAGTTGCCTCTTGCTCGCTCTGTTCATGTAGCTTAAATCGAAACCCAGAAATAAAGAATGACATCTCGACACTCTCTTGCTTCTGAAATCTGAGGTGGCACATGCCCTGTTGGTGGAGTTTAGTGTCAACTATGGTGCCAAATCGCGAAAAGATCTCATTTATAACATCCTCTTGTAAACTCATTGGAAGTCCACCTATGAATATGGTACGACAGCCGGGTGGCCTATCTCTACGATCTGGAAGTGTCACGCCAGGGACCGGGGGCAACAGCACAGCAGCCGATGTATATATGGGCTGGTTTGCCACCGGGATCATGTTCTGATTTATTATATTTCCATCCATCATGCTGCCCATCATATTCGGCATATTATTCATTCCTGACATCGCTGGCATCTGCATCCCAGACAGCCCCGCCATGTTGCTCATATTTTGCATGTTCATATGAGGCATATTCATGTTTGGCAAGTTAGACATATTAGATGCATTAGACATATTTTGCATATTGTGCATATTTATGCCTGAACCCATCATCGGGTTTATGTTATTGGAATTGTAGGGTTGTACCATGCCTAAAATATAAATAATGTAACTTTTAAAATACAAAATTAAACAGAATTTTAAAAATCAAAATCAAAATGTTTTTTATTTAAGTAGATGTTTTGCACATACTTTTAAATCGTCTTTTTTTTCTACCTAGTACAAACTATAAAATTATATTGTTATCAAAATCTGAAAGTGGTCTTGAGTGTAGAGATCAATGATTAAACAATATAAGTATAATAACACTACAATATTTTGCAGTCTTAACAGATACTACAAGTTTTTTTTTCCATGGGGTAACTCAAAAATGCTTGAAAAAGTTTGTACAAATAACATTAGAGCATTGGCACTTGTTTTTCAAAATTTGCCAGACACATTATCAGTCTATGTAAGTCACAAAAATATATTTTTTAAACTCTTCACCTGGCATCATAGAATTGGCCATTAACGGGACACCCGGCGCATGACCAAGGAGACCTGGTACTTTGTCTGAGCTCCATTTACTGGGACGTCGCTCCCGCCGACTTTTGTTTTCTCCCCTATCACTCCTGTTGTCTCCCCGTTCTCTTTCACTGCCGTCCCTCTCACTTCTGCCATCATTGTGACGATCACGAGATCTCCCACGATTTGACCTATCTAAAGTTTTACAGTTTCACAAGTTTAGAAATTGAAATTGCGAGCCGCACAGGACCGGTCGGTGTGGAAATCCTTGGGGGAGGCCTTTGTCCAGCAGTGGACGTCTTTCGGCTGATAGATAGATAGATAGATAGAAATTGAAATTAACTGTATGTTAGCTGCTCATAAATGAGGAGGATAGACTGGAACAGCTCTAAAGCCTGCTTATTTATAGTATATATTGTGATAGGCAATTGTGAAAACATCCTAAGGACGGAATTCACTGGAATGCAATTAATGACAAATATGACTGGTATTTTTTGGTTAACAATCCACAACATCCCCACTGCAGGGGCAGGTATGCATGGGTCTCTTCCCATATGGGGATTCGGGAATGTAAGGCCATACTCCAAACATGGAGGCCAAGTCCAGGCTGATGGAGGTTTTTGACCATTCTATTTGCATGTTAACAACCCATTATGTCCCCACTGCAGGGGCACGGGTCTCTTCCCATAACTCGGGAAGGTTAGGCCATACTCCAGACACAGGGACCAAGTCCGGATTGGTATTCTATTCTATTTGCATGCTGTTTGAAATTTGGCTTATTTATTGCATGTTTTATAAGATAAAATTAAAATAAATATATGGACTAACCTCTTGAATACAAATCCTTTCTATTCCTATCTCTGTTATCCCTGCTGCTATGGTTTGATCGATTCCCTCTACCCCGGTCTCTGGTCTGATCGTCTCGGGTCTGTGGAGGCTCCTCTGATAAAACCATGTCTTCGGTGACGTTGTTGTCGTGCCCCGTGACGTTGTTGTCGTGCCCCGGGACCATGGCCTCCGGCGGCCCCGCTGGCGGCGCCGCATTCAGTGGGTTCAACAAGCACATAGGCGGCATCAAAGGCGGCACGTTCATGACACTAGGCATTCCGCTCTGGAAGTTATCGTTCCACATATTTATTGTAAATTGTAAACTTTCTTTTAGATCACGGACACAAAATAAGCATAACTTTGTCACGGATCTCGGCAGGTGAGAATATTTAAGAACTAAGAAGTCGTTCCAAAACCAAGGTAGGGTGAGGTAGAATTTAACTCGGAGAAATGAAAGAGACGTAGCTATTTTGAGAAAGAGAAAAAAATATGATTTTGGAACGCTTGCGAGTGATTCCAGAGTGACAGGGTAACAAACGTCATCGAAAATAATTCAGAAAGGTTTCTAGCTTTTTTGGGTAGTATGTCTTATTTATGGCTTTAACACCTTCGCAGATACAAGCAATCGTATTTCAAAACAATTCCGAAGATAAAATGTTTTGTATGTCTTAGGCTGCGGCCTGGACGCAAGCGACTGCGACAGCGACAGCGACAGCGACGGCGACAGCGACACGAGCGACTTGATCATTTCCATACATTTGTATGGAGCTGTTTTGGACGACAGCGACACGCGCGGCAACACGCGCGGCGACACACGAGCGACGAGCGAACGAGCGACGTTTCAAGGACGTCGCGCGTTTAGGGACGTTCTTCTTTAATCGATAAACCAGTTTAAACTATCGATAGTTTGAGTAGAAAAATAGTTTCAGATAATAAAATGATAAAGTTTGATACTAGCTGGAGTGCCCGGCTTCGCTCAGGGAGTTGATATCCCCCCGCACCCTGCGTCTCACCCCCTCACCCCTCACCTCACCCCCAACTCACTCTTCCCCGCACCCCGCACCTCCCCCTCCCGCACCCCGCGACTCACCTCCGCACCACACTCCTCCCCCCGCACCCCGCGCCTCCCCCCGCACCCCGCAGCCCTCCACACCCCACTCTTCACCGTCCCCCGCACCCCGCTCCTCTCCCCCGCAACCCGCGCCTCAACCCCGCCCCTGCTCCTCCCCCCGCTCCCCCCGCAACCTGCGCCTCAACCCCGCACCCCGCTCCTCTCCCCCGCACACTGCTTCCCCCGGATCCCACGCCCGCACCCCCTCCCTCCCCCCTCCCCCCCCGCCCCCGCCCCCGCACCCCCCCTCACCACGCCCCTCCCCCCGCAACGCGCGACTCCCCCGCAAACCACGCCTCAACCCCGCAACCCGCGCTTCACCCTCCGCAACCCACGCCTCACCCCCCGCACCCCGCTCCTCCTCACGCACCCCGTGACTCACCCTCCCCCGCACCCCGCTCCTCCCCCACCCGCACCCCGCGCTTCTCTCCACCCGCACCTCACTCCCCGCATCCCGCTCATCGCCTTTTTGTTTGTTGTATAAATCTATGTCCTTTTTAGCAAATTAGTAGTAATATTAAAGAAACAGAAATATTTGCCCTGGGTGGGGATCGAACCCACGACTCTCGGATCAATAGTCAGGAGCGCAAACCTCTGAGTCAGTGTTAAGTGTTATTATATTAGTAAGAATAATTATGAAAATATCGAAATATCGACATCGCGACAGACAGACATCGACAGAGTCACGTCACTACGTCGCCGCAAACCGAGCGACGTTGTCGCTTGCGTCGTGAACAGTTGTCGCTGTCGCTGTCGCCGTCGCTGTCGCTGTCGCTGTCGCCGTCGCTGTCGCTGTCGCTGTCGCTGTCGCAGTCGCTTGCGTCCAGGCCGCAGCCTTAGTCTGTTTGACATTGACTACGAACTTCCCGCCGAATAAACTGTCAGGCGAATTTTAACGGTAATCAAACAGCGTTAAAAATCGCACTTGTCAGAGTGAAAATCGCATTCACGAAGGCGTTCCAAAATCCCGACGGAGAACTGTCAGGCGATCATCGGTTACCCTCGGTTTCACTCGGCTCGGTTTTGGAACGATTTAGGGTAAAATTCGCATCACCCCGAGTGTTTGGTATTGGAACGCAACCTAAATGAAGTCACAGAACACTATTAGGCTGCGGCCTGGACGCAAGCGACGGCGACGGCGACAGCGACAGCGACAGCGACCCGAGCGACTTGATCATTTCCATAGATTTGTATGAAGCTGTTTTGGACGACAGCGACACGCGCGGCAACACGCGCGGCGACACACGAGCGACGAGCGAACGAGCGACGTTTCAAGGACGTCGCGCGTTTAGGGACGTTCTTCTTTAATCGATAAACCAGTTTAAACTATCGATAGTTTGAGTAGAAAAAATAGTTTCAGATAATAAAATGATAAAGTTTGATACTAGCTGGAGTGCCCGGCTTCACTCAGGGAGTTGATATCCCCCCGCACCCTGCGCCTCACCCCCCTTTCCCCTCACCTCACCCCCGACTCACCCTCCCCCGCACCCCGCACCTCACCCTTCCGCACCCCGCAACTCACCCTCCCTCGCACCCTGCTCCTCTCCCCCCGCGACCCGTGCCTCGCCTTCGCACCACACTCCTCCCCGCGCACCCCGCGCCTCCCCCCGCACCCCTCTCCCCCCACTCCCCCCACAACCCCCCTCGCCTCCCCCCGCACCCCGCTCCCCCCCGCTCCCCCACAACCCCCCTCGCCCCCCGCGCCCCCACTCCCCCCGCACCCCACTCCTCACCGTCCCCCGCACCTCGCTCCCCCCCCTGGACCCCGCGCCTCCCCCCGCACCTCGCCCCTCCTCTCCCGCACCCCGCACCTCCCGCCGCACCCCTTTCTTCCACCACCCGCACCCCGCGTCTCCCCGCGCAAACCACGCCTCAACCTCGCAACCCGCGCCTCACCTCCCGCACCCTGCTTCTCCTCACGCACCCCGCGACTCAGCCTCCCCCACACCCCGCTCCTCCCCCACCCGCACCCCGGGCCTCCCCGCTCCTCTCCCCCCGCAACACGCACCTCACTCTCCGCACCCCGCGCCTCCCCCCTGCTTCCCCGTACCCCGCTTATCGCCTTTTCGTTTTGTTTGTTTTACAGGGTGTTGTTTTGGTCGACAACGAGCTTTTCAGGGGTGATAGTAGGTATATAGAGCATTTCAACAAATACTACTATTCCTTTGCCGTTATGTTGGCACCACTGTCTATCAACGACATCAACACGCGAAGACTCTTCTACCGATTTTGTTAGTGTGTATCTGCATTCTATGTAGTGTGTGTCTGAGTTCTATGTAGTGTGCGTGGAAAACATTGCTGCCAACATAACGGCATAGGAACTATTTGTTGAAACGCATTATACATGATACTGATGCCGAAAAAAATATAAAAATGGTACCTTACATTTTCTTAAGAAAATCTTAGAAAATAATTATTTATGGTATCCTTGTTTCCTCGTAACGTATTTTAACAAGCGTAGCCACGAGGTGAGGTGTGCGGGGGTGCGTGAGGGGCCCCGGCTGCAGCAGCGGCCGCGGCGGCGTAGTAGTCTGCCGCGTGCCTCTGCGCCGAAACTGCGTCTCATTTTCTCAGCGAGAGCAAGCGCCTCTGCGCGTGAACTTACGCTACGGCCTACGGCTATGATCAGGAACAAGTCTTTATTCAATGGTCAATAGTCGTGAACTGAGCGATGTAGATTTACATTTGGTGTGGTGTAAATCAAGTGGAGTGTGTGAGATTTGGATTGACGTCGCGCCGCCGTAACGTGTTACGCAATAAAAACATTATTATTTACAAACTCCACAAATCGTGTTCTTCCAAAAAACATCCCATGCTGAAGGTAGAGCCTTAAGTAGACAAGAGTTCAAGGAAGAAGCTATCTTGGAATACTTCTCCCGACAGCCACGTTCATGTAAGTGTCTTTGACCTTTTTGTAGGAAAATACGTGAATGAGCCGGCCGTCATTGACTGACTGCGCGAACATGCGTTTTGATAATTTTGGGAAAATTTGTATGTCATTTTTTCAGTAGAATCAATTTATAAAAAAAATATTATAGGTATATTCAGAACAAGTATTTTTTGTACTTTCATCCCTTAGAAGGCCGTTGTCGACCAAAACAACACCCTGTATAAATCTACGTCCTCTTTAGCAAACTAGTAGTAATATTAAAAAAACAGAAATATTTGCCCTGGGTGGGGATCAAACCCACGACTCTCGGATCAATAGTCAGGAGCGCAAACCCCTGAGTCAGTGTTAAGTGTTATAATATTAGTAAGAATAATTATGAAAATATCGAAATATCGACATCACGAGAGACAGACATCGACAGAATCACGTCACTACGTCGCCGCAAACCCAGTGACCTTGTCGCTTGCGTTGTGAACAGTCATCGCTGTCGCTGTCGCTGTCGCCGTCGCTTGCGTCCAGGCCACGGCCTTACACAAAGAGTAGGTACCTAAAGTAAAAAGGAACTAATATTGCTGTCAGTCAGTCAGACAGATCAGAAATATTGCTGTCGAGTGCAGGTTCTGAACGCGGCCATGTTAAGACTCCTGACAAGTCTTTTTGGCGGGAACTCGCGGCAAGAGTTTGTCATTTTTGTTTTATTATCCGAAAAAATTGATATCGTGGTTTTTAATGCATAATATTGATAGTGTATTGTTCAATAAAGTGCCATTTAAGTGTCTAATATGTAGGATAATGAAATAAAAGTGTGTAGACTGTGTTTCGAGTGCTCTCAAGAAGTCCATGAAATCTTCATCAAAAGTGCTATCATTTTGTTGAAGAATAGAGAAAAAGTTAAAGACGACAAAAATTGATAAATGAGAACCAAATGAAATAGAAAAATATTTAGAGAAGAGCAAACTACGTAAGAATAGGCTGTATGGCCAGAGAAGCCTTTGCCTTTTCCTTGCAAAAGCAGGAAAGAACCAAAAAAAAAAAAAAAAAAAAGACTCCTGACAAGAGTTTGTCCCTTTCACACTTCAAAAAAATATAGTAGGCTATCCTGCTGTCAGAGTGAAAATTAACGAAATACTCTGTTCGTCGGAAAAGTATAAAAATCTACAAAACAAACAAGTTAAATACTCTTTGCCTCCTATTAATTTATAATCTTCCTTTGATTTGTAATGAATGATGTAAACAGAACTTTTGTTTGAATACCTTATTAAAGAAAGACAAGTGTATCCATTCCAGCTATGTGGTTAGTACATAGTATTCATGATCTTTCTTTACAACTTCGTACTTCCTTTTACCTTCGAGTTTATAACATGCTTACAATAATTTCAGCTCGGAATCGTACCCAAAAGAATTTGAAAGAGCCACAGAAGTTCTTCCCTTCACGAAATATGGAATATCTACATATGAGGAGTTCAAGAAAGTGGAAGAAAAGATTCATCATATGGAACAATTGAGGAGGGCTGGTTTGTCCAATGAGGAGATCAAATTGTATGAGGATAATGAGGCGGGTCGCTTGGAGCAACAGTGCAAGATAGAATCTAGTATTTTGAAGAGGAAACTTGCAGATATCTACTCTAAAATAAATAAGTTTCAAGAAAGTACACAAAGGTAGGAGAATTGTTGGTAAAACTTTAGAATCGTTCTACCTTAATTCGAGGGCGGGAGGGGGAGGGGGTGGAGGAGGGATCCCCCTGAGAAAATTAGGGTGAGGAAATGAATACTTTCCAAAACATGCCAAATAGGTCAAAAATAGTCACAAAACTGAATCTGTTAACCCTGACCAAGTGTCAATTAGGTGAAAAACAGTCACAAAACTGAATCTGTCAAGGGTTGGTTGCCGGGACTTGTACCGAGCACACGTCTGTTAAGTTAATTTTACAATTATTACCGTTTTAGAATAGTTTCAACGTTATTTTTGTGATGGAGAAATAGCTGTGATCCCGATTTGAGATAAGCGATAATAAGAAGAGGATTAACTCAGGAGACAGCTCCGTTTTCCGAGTTCCAGCAGCAAACCACCACGTGGAGCGTCTTTAAGTGCCCATCACCCTTAGAGTCGTCACTTTCACTTGACATTGGCGTTTCGCCATTTTTTTTATTGAAGATTCTCCCATTTTTCACTAGACATTGGCAAAATCACGCTCGGAATGAGATGTGGAATGCCAAATAGAAAAATAGAATAGAATCTGTCAACCCCGACTCAAGCTAAATTAAGTCGAAAACATTCATAAAACTGAATCTGTTCAAGGTAGCACAATTCTAAAGCCCAGCCGAATTATTTTAAAATGATCATCTGTATCATTTTAGAAAGTTTAATACTTTGAAACTACACACTATGTAGTACATAATCAATAAATTCATATTGATCCAATTTTCAAATACTGGTCTTTTAATTTCAGTGGAAAAAAAGATGAAGTGGAAGCCAATACATCAAACTCTGAAATTTTTTTTGAAAGGCTCCAAAAAAAACCATTGAAGTTTTATCCAGAAGGACACCCTATGAATGAATTAAAAGAAATAGAGAAAAGTCTTTTTGGTCACTTGAAAAGTGATGACATAATGCCTATCACCAAGCGTCGTAAAATTCTTAGAAGATTGGAACGTAGAAAAGAGCGTATATTGTCACAAGGAAACCAGCTTATCAGTGCTGTGCCTGTATCGACTTCAGAGCCTTGCACTGGCAGCTTATGGGATGTCAAAGATTTGCCTAAAATGGTTTCCCATAGAACACAAAAACGAAATATGATTGGCCCGCAAAAGCAAACAATGTATACTATTAAAGACAATAAAATTGTAAGGCTTGAGCCCATAAAGAGTGAAGAGAGGCAGGTAGAAGAATTCCGTGCAGTGGACATAGTAGTACCAGTGAATAGAGCTGAACAGCTGTTACTGGAGGGAACAAAAATGAGCATCGACGACATAAAGAAAATGGACCGGTTTAAAGATTATGAGCCTGGTGTACCATCCAAGGTATTTATAGTTATTGTTAAGATTAATATAATAACTTCTTGATTTTATTATTGCGTATAACTCAAGAAGATTGGAAGCTGTAAGTATAAAGAAGTGTGGAACGAACACTGAATATATGTAGGTGTTATTTTTAATTTTTGTAGGACATTCTTTGCAAATATGTTGGCAGAATTTATTGACATTGGCCTTTGTATAAAATCTGAAGTTTGTTATGTTCCTTTTTTTTTTCAACATTAATGCTTGGAAGTGTGTATAATCTCAGGGTTACTACATTTTTTTTAAAGTCCATCACTCAATTTCCTATCTGCAAATGCTTGGTGCAACATTTAAAAATGGTAACCATGCAAAATGGTAATGGTAATCAAATCAAAATTCTTGTGATTATATGCTGTGTCTTTTGACTTGATCATACCTCTTCAACCCAACCTCTTTACCCAGGTAACAAGTTTTGAGTCCTGTCCTGATGGTCTACGTCCAAGTTTTGATAAAGATTATTTAAAAATTTGTTTATTTATTTAAAATCGCACTCTTAATAAAACAACGACTGAATCCAAAATGAGTTTTGATAAAAAACCGACCTAAAAGAGAGAGTCTTTAAAAAAAGACAGAATTAAAAATGAGTTTTGATAAAAAAAAAAAACAACCTAAAAGAGAGACTTTTAGGTCGGTTTTTTAGCAAAACTCATTTTGGATTCAGTCGTTGTTTTATTAAGAGTGCAAAATATGTTTCACCCTACAGGTATTATATCTGAAGAACATAGCACCATCTGTGACTAAAGAACAACTCTCACTGCTGTTTAACCAGTTTGTGCTGAGCAATGGTGGCCCAGTGGACATCAGGCTGATGACGGGTCGCATGAGGGGGCAGGCTTTTGTGGATTTTCGGAGTGAGTAAAACTATTTTGAAAAACGAATTGTTTGAATCTGAACTGAATGGAATTAGGAAAATAAAAGAGTTACTGTTTACATATTCAACTCAGCTTAGTAGTGGAGTGAAGACCCCTGCTCCAGATCGTACCTGATGCAGTGCATCTCGCTGGCGATACAGCGAGGTAACGCTACCAGCATTATAGGCATATTTGCATCAGGCATTCGGGGTGGACTTTTTGACTAAGGCTCAGGCTTTTATAGTGCCTAAGTTGTATTTAAGTATGGAAGACTGATGTGTTATTTATTTGTATTTACGATTAATAAAGACAACAATACTCTGCTTTAAATATTTGTATGTATATTATTATTTCCAGGTGAAGAAGTGGCTATAGAAGCTCTGGATGAAGTCAATGGCACAATATTGGGTGGACAACCTGTTATAGCTCAGTTTGGTAGGAACTCTAACCGAATTCAATGTGACAACACATAGATTTTTTTATCACTTTAAATAGGAATGTCATTTCACTATAGAATAAAAACAACAAAAACATTTATGGCAAATATTCATTTGGTATAGGTAAGGGGTCGTCCTTGCTTCATGGACTACTTTGTCTGAAATAAAGAAATTTATTATTATTATTAATCACGTGAGGCTCCAAGAGGGGAGGGGGGCTATAGGGAGATATCACGTGTTTATTTTTTCGTTGGCCGCGCGATTTAGTTAATATACAATTGGTCAGGCGAAAATTTTGTTTTGATTGGTCAGTATATTACAAAAGTGAAAGCTTTTTTTATTTCTTTCGAAAATTAAAAATGAGTTTATTAGATAGGTACTTATGTTTTGGAATAGATGAAAATCGTTTTGTGGCATTACATGAGACTGAGTGTCAAGTTTCTGATATGTATAAAAAAATATATCTAACACCTCACCTTTGCGAACGTTTATCGATAGATTTGGACGTAAAACAACTGAAAGCCTTGGGATGAGTTAAAAAAACAACGTAACAACCACACTCCGACCTTTGGAACTTACTCTAGAAATCGCGTTTACGGATTGTAAACGGAATTAAACTTTCATTTGTCAAATTAACGTCAGAATGGTTTCTAAATATCGATCTAGATAGTTAAAAAGTTGCATGCAACCGTCGTCGGAGACTTGGATTTTTTACCAGAATTTAAAGATAATATTCTTAAAACTTTTAAGATACTTTGAACCAAAAAATACACGTGATTTTGGGTAGGGGGAGAGGGGTATCTAAAACCTCACCACGTATCACCGGGGAGGGGGGGGGGAGTTAAAAAAGTTGCTCAAAAAACTTGACGTGATTAATGGACGACCCTAATTGCTAAATTAGTTTTGAGCCTTTTTTTTGCAGAATAAGCGATTTTGTTTAATAAGTTTCATCTGCATACCTATAACTGGTTGTTGTTTATACTCGCAACAAGGTGCTTTTAGGCTTCAAAGAGCGGAACAAATGCTCCGCCCAGTTTTCACCGGATTTGCCACTTGTTTCATAAGAACAGTGGTTCTGTGATCACTAACGTGGATGTTATACCAGAGACAGACTATTCTTCCTGTACATAATATGTGCATAATATATTTTTAATTTCCTACATTTCATAGCTTGCATAGTTTTCATTTTAACCTTTTGAGCGCCACTATTAGCTAGGGCCGACAACAACCGGTTTATGTGGCACAAGCGATTTGTGATTTTCATATACATTTTGGTCGGCTGGAGCCGACTTTGGCGGTGGGGGCACGATTTGTCATAGATTAGCGTGGCGGTCAATGGGTTAACAACCCTGCATTACAGTAATACGCTTTGATGATATTACTAAGTAGAATTCAGAAATGTATTATTTTATTGCATGAAAATAAAAATCCATATTAATATAATAAAGTAATATATTATAGACAAATAGATAATTAAAACAAGCTATATTTTACCCAGTGTCTTTTTTTTGTTTTGCGCACTCTACTTCCAGAACTTATTTGAATTCGTGTTAGGTTCAGGAATTTCAATATAAACACATGATAAATTAATTATAGTACATATTTTAATATAAATACTAATGCCACTACCAACCTCTTATTAATATATACCTACCTACCTACCTTTGCATCATTATAAAAAGTATATTTTCTATCAATGCCAAAAAAATCGGAGCTAAGGCCATCTAACTAGCATTGAATGAGTTTATGCTCCTCTTCGGCCATCACACTTTTAGTTGCAGTCAACTCTTTTTGTATGGAGACCCCAACATTACAGAATTTCTTATAGTATTAGGTAAGTTACATGTAGGAATGTAAAAATAGTTTCACATAGAAATATTACAAACAATAACGCTCCTTGCTCCTTTGAAAATCAGAGTGTCTCCCTATAAGAGGTGGCTACAGAAGCTCTGGATGAATGCGCTTATTCATCTAGTATTAACAGTGTTAAAAAAAAGTTTGTTTGAAATTTTAAGGGGTTACTCAGAATCAAGTATAGAATACAGCAATCAGAATCAAGCAAGAATATTGCAAAAATCCCATGTCTTGTCCATGGTGCGGTTCAGTCGTCCACAATTAGTTTTTTTCAGTTTCTCATACTAAATCTGAATAGTGAATCGTGAATTTGTATCGGAAACTAAAAAAATATTGTAGATCGGATTTTTTTAAATTGCTAAATACATCACGTGATTAATGGACGACCCCAAGGGGATGAGTAGTATCCGTACTGTTTGACAGTTCTTCTTATACGGGTTACTCAGAATCAAGTATAGAATACAGGAAAAATATTGAGAAAATTCGATTTACAATTATTATTTTTTTCAGTTTCCCATACTAAATCGCAATAGTGAATCAAGAATTTGTATAGAACACACTTTTTTTAACACCTGTATAAATAGTAGGCAATCAACGGCCAATTAGGAGTAAAAAATATATTATTCACTAGTAAGCTTATTTATTGAAATATTAGAAAAAAATATACCTAATAGAATTTTTATAACATGCGCATTTTTTATACAAAACGTCTTGAGCAGGGAAACGACAATATTATTTATGACGTCATTTACTATTTCAAACATTTGATTATAAAATTAACCCCTATCTCGCATAGGATGCGTTTTAACACAGTCAACGCTGCAGTGGTCACTGAGGGTCCCTCGAAGAGGACTTGCGCCGCCGCTTGAGGGCGCGCTTCGGTGACAATCATTCCGCCTCCTTTTTGGCCGGTGGCTCCTCCGCTGCGAAGACGAAACACAAAATAAATTGACTTATTTTCCTACTGAATACAAAGTTATGCGTCTTCGTTAGGCCACCAAAAAAGAGGAACATAGATAGCACATATACGGAGAAGAGAAGTGGAGTGTTTTCACTGAAGCCAAGCGATGATTTCGAGCACTGTGATTAGTCAATTAACGATCCGCTCCTCTTCACTCCGCCCAGCTCCGCGTCAGCAAAGTCATAATATAGGGTGACTTTGAATTAGTTCTTGATACGAAAGGCTTTTGTATCAAGAACTAATTTAAAGTCACCCTATATTTTATTTGAAATTCCGCCTTACTCCGCTCCGCTCCTCTTACACTGTTTCCACTGACGCTGAGCGGAGATTTCGAGTACTGTTTGGTCAGTTCACGGTCCGCTCCGCTCCACACAGCTCCGTTCATGTATAGGTAAACTTACGCTTATCGTGATGAGCGGGAGCGGAGGCGGGCGCGGACACGGCGGCGGGCGCGGCGGGCGCGGCGGCGGGCGGCAGCAGCGGCGCGTGCGGCGCGTGCGCGTACTCCGGCGGGTAGTAGCCGGCGCCCGGGTAGCCGGGGAAGGCGCCGTACGCCGCGCCCCCGGGGTAGTAGCGCCCCCCGTACGGCGCCCCGTACGCGCCCACTGCACAACCACGGGTGTATGAGTGTTGAGTTGAGTAGTACTCGGGTACCGTCGTAAAGGATACACGAGGTGCTTTTAAATATCGGTCAAGACTCAGGACTGCACTGGGGGTTTCTACGTATGATCTGACTGGAATTTCTACATATGAATCATCCGAAGGACTTTCCCTTAGGAACACACAATAATTGTATTCAAACACTCTATAAAAACTTGTCTTTCCAAATTCTTCCAAAACTCACAAAATTCGATATCACTATCAAGCTCGGAGGTTCACATGAATGATCTTAATGATAGAAAGAGACAAAGCGACTGGACAAAGGCTGAGTGAGAGTAACAACAGTTAACAGTAAAGGGGGGGGGGGGAGAGACAGGGACTCACCGAGCGGAGGCGCGGGCGCGCCAGGCACGGCGCCCAACATCACGCCTGCCGGCGAATGGACACATTTTATTTGTAATATTTTTGATCAATTTAAATATTTCACTTATTCAAGTGAACCTTATAACTGTATACAGTATGGGCCAAATTCATAGGTCTCACATATTATAACGTAGCATAGGTCAAAATAGCGTAGACATGTAACAGAGAAGGCATTTTTCTAAAAACCCACGTGGGTGCGAAAAAGAGACAGATATACGATAGAACGAAGGAGGCATATAAATTCGTAAGCCTACCTGCAGGCGGTCCGGGCGGTCCGGGCGGGCCGGAGGGCGCAGCAGGGGCGCCAGCGGGTCCGATGGGGCCCGCCACTGGGCCCGGGGACATGCCAGCCGGCGCGCCGACCGGCCCAGAGTGTGCGAGCGGCCCGGAAGGAGCCACCGGTGGTCCGGCAGGCCCCGGCGGCCCGACGGCAGGCGGCGGCCCAGCGGCAGGTCCCGCGGGACCCGCCGGCGGCGCGGGCGCAGCCGCCGCTGTCCCCTCTCTCACCTCTTGTTTCATATCTTGAGCTCTCTCGACTTTTTGTTCAACTGCTACTACAAATAGACAGTTTGTAATGTTATTTTGTTGTATAAAAATTTTGCGTACTCAGCTATTTATTAAGAAGGGGGGGTGTGAGGCTTTGGGCAGGGCGTCAGCAGTGTACCTATGCCAGTAGAGCTTAAAATGAGATGTAAATAGTAAGTTAAATGAAAAAGTAATGATATGAAATCTTAGAATTTCGGAATATTAGTAGCGATTGATAAATGTAGACTTTTGAATAGAGATAAGGGCTAGCGAAACGAGTCCGAATATTTTATCATTTTGATCTTATAAATTCACGCACTAATAGTACAGAACAGCAATATCAATTATTAAAAACATACTATGCCCATGATAATATCAGGGAGGGAACCCAATTCAAACACCGATACATAAAATTGGCTGGTAGCGTACGGGAAGAAGTAGCTGCTAATACTTGCTAAGATAGTAATTAATTAATGAGTGACGTACCAGGTGGCGCAGGCGCAGGCGCGGCCTCGTTAGTCGCCTCGCTGTCCCCAGGCGCGGGGCCATTGGCCGGACCCTCGGTCTTGGCTAGGCCCTGCTCCTCTTCCATTGGCTGCGGTCAACATTTTACAGTCAATAAGTTGTTAACAACCCATTACGTCCCCACTGCAGGGGCACGGGTCTCTTCCCATATATTGGGAAGGTTAGGCCATACTCTACACACGGGGGCCAAGTCCGGATTGGTGGAGGTTGTGGGGCTAGTGGCCAACCCCAGTGTCAGTAGTTTTCAAGCCGCATATAAGGCCTCCGACAGGGCTTAACGACTGCCATCTAGCGATAGCAGCCGGCACCAACGGCTTAACGTGCCTTACGAAGCACGGAAACGGTCGAGATAAATGCCAGTAACAGTCAAACCTATCTAGGTTATGACCGTGTCTGTAGTCAGTTAACCTGCGTGATCGACGCGACCACACAAGCCGCACTGAGCCAGGACCACTTCAATAAGTTAACGCCAAGTAAAGAAACACACACCTCTGAGGTAAAACGCATACAAGGTCTAACAAAATCAGCTGAAACTATTTATTAAAGCCTGAGTTAAAATAGTTTCATATGATTTTGTTAGACCTTAACAATTTTTTGCGATTTCTGTCTTTTTTGTACTCCAACCTAGATTGGTCCAATAGAAGTTTTTGATCACTATAAGAAACAGGGTCGAATGGAATCAAAAAAGTTTTTATGTAAAATGCACATTTTGCTTGGTAACTGTGTGACGATAACCAACGTCACACCGGTTCTCGATCACGCTGTCAACGCGTGACGACAACACGAAGCAACCGTCCACTATGAAGTGAGACGCGAGCGCACCCGACCCCGCGCGCCCGCACGTTCCGCCATGATATAAGCGGACGCAGCGACCGCCGACGGGCAGTTGTGCCCGGCACGGGCTCAACGAATAACATCTCTCTAGAGGTATTCGAGGAGCCTCGGCTGGATAGCAGCTCCCCAGGTGGAATTCCCCTCAGGAATCCCTCCTGCCTTCTGGGCTTTGCATGCCCATCCCGTCAGCTGGACGGCTCGACACATTGCGAGTCGTTAGGCTGTTCCACCCCCCTCTCTCTGAGCTAGTAATGCTCAGCGCCAGCTGGACGGCTCGACACATTACGAGTCGTTAGGCTGTCCGACACCCTCCGGAACCTTCCGAGCTGCAGATGCTCAGCACCAGCACAGCTGGACGGCTCGACACATTGCGAGTCGTTAGGCTGTCCGACACCCTCCGGAACCTTCCGAGCTGCAGATGCTCAGCACCAGCACAGCTGGACGGCTCGACACATTGCGAGTCGTTAGGCTGTCCGACACCCTCCGGAACCTTCCGAGCTGCAGATGCTCAGCACCAGCACAGCTGGACGGCTCGACACATTGCGAGTCGTTAGGCTGTCCGACACCCTCCGGAACCTTCCGAGCTGCAGATGCTCAGCACCAGCACAGCTGGACGGCTCGACACATTGCGAGTCGTTAGGCTGTCCGCCGCCCCCAGAACCTTCAGAGCCGTTGACGCTCCACATCCCCGCCAGGTGCTCGCCTTCCACGAGCTGCCTCGCCAGCGTTACAGACAACGCCCCCGGGAGAAGGGTTTTACTGGGTTCGTAGGGTCACGTACCGTACCGTAGGTACTCACCGCACCGTAGGCACACACCACACCGTAGGTACTCACCGCACCGTTTGCGCCGCGTAATCATTAACCTCCTTTCCGGAATTAGGTAAATGAGAATAGGACAAGTAGATGATAAGTATTGTAGGTAACGTCTAAGTAAGATTAACAAAAAACATAATATTGTCGTAACCCTGTGTTTCACTTGACGAACCTCCTCCTCATTCAAATCCTCAGCATCAGCGATGCCAGGAATGTCAACGAGGCTGCCCTACACGAGCTAGTCGCAGGCAACTCCGTTACAACTGTAATATTTTTTTAAATCTGTGAATGGGGGTGACAACGTGTCGAAAACTTATGGATTCTAAGAATATTATCTTGTAGCTTAAGGATTTTTAAGGAACCTCCCTTTACTGCCCCGTCCAAAAATCCAGCCTGTATTCCTTCTCGTTTCTTTCCCATACAAAGTCAACCGACTAGCTAATATATATACTTCATTCCAATCAAAAAAAGCAAAACGTAAACAAACTTACTATGGAACTGACACATGTCAATGTCATCTGCATACTATGTTTGTTTACCTTTTGCTTTTTTTTGATTGGAATGAACCATAAAGAATATTGAATTCAGTATACAAATACTCCACGGGGTAAATTGTTCAGTGTGCAGACTAGGAGCCCTGTTTAAAAGAGATTATTTGTCATCCAAAATAAATCTAGTACCTCGTCTTTCCTGTCGGCGGCGGGGGCGGGCGGCGCGGGCGGGGGCGGCGCGGCGGCGGCGGGCGGCGTGGCCTGGGCGGCGGGCCCGCGCTTCATCTGGTCCAGAGCCCGCTCCACCATGCGAGCAAACGTCTCGTCGTCCACCGCCGGCTTGCAGTGCTGCCAACACAGCGACAACGTAAATATACAATGCAGCCAACGTTAAAAACCACAGTCCGAGAACGCTTAAGGTGAAAACGCACTACGCGACACTGCACTGCCGCGACGCAGCACTGCCAAATGTTTTGTATGAAATTGCAGCGCCGCGCCGCGCAATGCGATATAACTCGTACGATTTCATAGAAAGAACTCTTGGCCGCGTCATTCAGGAAGTGCTTTATGGATATGGCGTGTGGATGACATTGAGAGGGGGCGCTTTTATCGCAAATCTGACATGTATTTCATACAAATAGCGTCATTTTTCAAGATGGCGGCTTTAGTTCCGGCTTTTGACCACACGCTAATGGGGAAGAAAACTGACAAAGCTCGCCGACAGAGGTGCTGATATCGCTTGACTCATACTAACTGTCAAAACGTATAGAAAAATTTGTTTACGTGAACTAAACTAAAAATGCCGCGTTGTGTGTCGATTGGTTGCAATAATAATGGAAATTATTAATTTCCTGAAGATTCTCGGATGAAGAAAACGTGGGAAAAGTTACGGTTTCAATTTTGTACTTTCAACTTCGCCTTTAATTGAGGAACAGTCCAAATCGCATAGATTTTCCATTTAACAATTTTACAAAAATATATACTAATTTATAACACCTCGATAATAAAAAACGCGGAACAAATTGTAAGTTGTTATGAGTCAAGCGTCCGTAGCGCCATCTGCAAATAGCTTTGCGTTTTCTTCCCCATTAACTGAGAGCTGAGAGAATGCGTTCCTGACACCTGTCAGTTAGCCATGACTAGAGTGATGTGCGTGAAGGAGTAACATTAGTATTATTATTTTAAATTGTCATTTATAATACAGATACCAAAGCAGGTAGCCTTTTGTTGACACGTGTAACAGCAATTCAACATAACAAATATAAAAGCTTTAATGAAAAAGTATGCGTACAGCATCTACTTAAATAAAAAATATTTTGACTTTGACATGATTAAAAATAGCTTGCGTGTTTTAAAGTTCAGCGCCATATCTAATCTAGTGATGAAGTAAAAAAATCAGTTTATAGCCTCCGGGAACCCTGGAGTGTTCGGGATAAAAAGTATCCTGTATGTTGTTAATCCAAGTTAAACTACATACAGGATGTCCAAAAAGTGAAGGATAATCCTTCACCTGCGGATATATATGTATGTATGACAAATTTTATCAGAATCCGTTCAGCCGTTTTTGCGTGACTGAGTAACAAACACACAAACATTAAAACATCCAAAGTTTTACATTTATAATATCTGTAGAATTCTAGTAAGGACCATTCAATGATAACGTTTTAACCATAAACTGGTGCTATGCCGCGAGTAACGATACCTTTTTTAGCTCCTCCTGGAAGACGTCACTGCTCTCGATGAACTTCCTCTTCTTGGCCTCGAACTTCTCCTCGATCTGCTGCAGCTCGTCCTCCAGCTTCTTCTGGTGCATCGTCAGCGACTGCACCTGCTTCTTCAGGATCTGCCGCCGGACAACAAGAATCATATGTTAGGCGTTAATTCTGGTAGCTGACGGTTAGTCGTCTGAGTCACTTTTAATTAAATTTCAAAAACAAAATGTTGTTCTAAAAGTGTTAGTAATTGCCAACAAGGACATTTGCAGAGATACAGAAAATGAAAGCATCGCCGGCTTCAAAGTAGTGAACCTAATGTAACCAGAGGTGTCGGGTTCAAATTTCAAATCCTGACCAAAGTACCGACGAGTTCGAAACTTACGAACATTTTCACACTGATTGCTTTAACAGTAAAGGAAAACATAGTGAGGATACTTGCAGAACAACATATAGAAAGGAACATATTCCCTTCTTTACTTGATCCGGATTTGGCCTAACCTTCCCGATCTACTTACGGGAAGAGGACCGTGCCCCTACGGGTTGTCGTTGTTAACAGCTAAAAGTCCAAAATGGACAGGTATGGATTGTCAGCGAGGCCACAGTATAAATATTATACAATATGGACACTCCCTGCCGATCTCTAAAGAAGTTTAATTTTATATGTAGTAGAAGTAAAAATAGCGCGCAATAGGGTAGTTGACTGTATCAAAAGTAAATTATGAAATATTGGTGTCGATTCGGTTTTCACGATTAAAAGTAATTTGACAGAACTAAACTAAATTGTTTTGTCTTTTTCTCTCTGTATCGAAAAGACAAGGATAGGATGCTTAAATTATGTTTAGTTCTGTCAATACGTTTAATCGTAAACACCGAATCAACACCAATGTTTACTAAATATCTCTTTTATTAAAATTCCAGAGAAATGTACTCCGTTTGAATTTAATTAAATTTTTAATAAAAAAAAATAGTTATATATAAGTATTCTTATTACAATTGCATGTTTTTGACATTTGCTAAAAACTAAATCGGATGACTAACAGTCAACTACCCTATTGTATGAGCCGTCACTGTAACGTCACCTGCATGCGCGCGGTGGTGACGACGGAGCGCACGTCCGGCACCACCGTGTCCGAGAATATCTCGTTGATGAGCCGGTGGTTGCGCAGATAACGCGCGTACGCCACGTGCTTCACCGACAGGCCCTCGTCTTGCTCTGCGAGCGATAACCAACAAAATCAAACATACTTCCGGGCACGTCTATCGGCATTTTAATAGCCTATAAATAATAGCTGTAAAACTGTACATGTTTTCCTAAATATCAAAAAATCTTTGGCACATTGCCAGATCTTAAGATTTTAATTTTCATTACTTGAAATACCTGCTGTAACATGAAATTATCGCATAAGAATTTGAAAAGTAGAATAAAAAACGTAATTCTGAGCACCAGGTGACATGATGCCAAACTTTACTGGTGGTGGACAACAAACACTGTATTTACCTTCCTCGTCCTCGGCGGGCTGGATGTCGATGCGACGGTCCTGCTGCTGTTGCTCCTTTGACCCTCCCTTCTTGGTGCTGCTCTCTTCTTCTAGGTTACCCACTGCCACACAAGTTACACATTGAAACATTTTATAAGTAACCATGAAACTAGATTGCTTTAAAATATATTTTCGAACACTCAGGTTATGTAGACTCAAGATGAATCTACCGACGACGTCACTCATTCCGTAACCATTGAGCCATTTAGGCTCTGATTTGGTCAAACAGAAATAGATATACCAGAAAAATACTCTTCTTCTGGCGCAGTCAAACAGGCGAAAAAACAAACTCATAGCACCTTGTTCACAAAATTAAGCGACTTAACTAAACAAATATTGCATTTGACTGTTCATGGACGAAGCACAAAATAGTGGTATCTTTAGGAAAATAAATAGGAATAGGAATGAGCAATAAAACTGCATTGCATTAGAGAATTTCGGTAAGTTCTATTATATTTTCGGCGCATTAACCAATGGCGTCCTCATCACTGGGGCACGTGACTCTTCCCATATTTTCGGCATCATCCATAATTTACCATTAGGTGACATTATTCTTAGGGCTTACCATTTTCATTTTACCAACTGTGGAACAAATATAATATTTGAAACCAACACAAAATATAGCGAACAGTTAGTAGACAAGTGACAAAATGAATAGTGAATATTACTGTGTAGTAGAAAAGAGTATCGGCATGCTTTTTAAATGGTCTTAAAACAGTATCGTCTCCGCAGGAAGACGTCCGTTGTTAAACATTGACCTCTCACAATAATTTCAAATCAGCGCGATTTTGAGACACGGACATCAAGCGGTTTCCTGCAAGCCTCGCAATATTAGTCCACCAAGGAGTCCACAACCCTTTTAAATAAATACCGCATATTGAAATGCATAGTTCAAATATAGCGGGAAATCACAGGACAAAACTCCCGACCAAAACTGCGGCGCAGTGATTGACCGATACAATGTTTTAGTAAAGCTCGAAATTTGGACCATTTTAACTTGAATTCTATACTGTTACTTACAAAATAAACAGGTTCGCGTTGGTTTAGACCAAGTGGCCGGAGTGTGCTAATGCTATTCTATTCGCGATTCGTAGTAACCGTCGTCGTCGGTTTCTAGGTGAACCAACAGGTGGACTAATGATCTTGAAGATTACATGGACGCGTGTGGCTCAAGCTCACGCTAAGTGAAGGTCAATAAGGTCTGTGAATGAATTCATATTAACAGTTTGGGCATCTTTCAGCAGAGACGACGAGGAAAAGTTATATTTTACAAGTTTTCTCACTTAAATTTGGAATTACCATGTTACTTCTTTTTTGTTTTGTTTCTGTAAACAATAAAGCACAGCCATGCAATGCGATATCGCTTACCCACTGCCTTGTTTTTCGCGGCCACATATGCGAGGTAAGCGGGAGAGTTGTGGTACGCTTTCAGACTCTTTTCGTACTCCGCCTGTGCGTGCGGTATGGCGTCCGTGGTGCGTGCATGGGACAGAATTAGCGTACGTCAATGTGCGGGTTAGTCACAGGGTGGGCCCCGAAGGAACTGCATAGTTATCCAGAACAAGAATAATTTAGTCTAGTCTTTTACAATTGTAACATATTCATTACAAAAGATAATCTATGTATTTGGTTATCCTTAAACGGCTTCGGCTTCTTCTTCGGCTCATTGCATTAATGTCTACTAAAATCATTCCTTTCACACTGCTGAAACACAGAAGATATGGACCTATGCAGTTCCTTCACAAAATGGCTACTATAAAATGGTTGAAATGCTAAAACAGAACACTTTAATATGATTCATATTGTGAAATCAACTAAAATGTGTTTTATTTTTAAATCACTAATTATCCATCCCTTGTGTATACAAAACAGGGTTATTTGTGACTGTTTAACCAGAAAACTCTGATCATTTAACATCGAACTTCTTTGTTCTACAACTGTTAATGTTAACAACCCATATTGTCCCAACTGCAGGGGTACGGATCTCTTCCCAAACCTCGGAAGGTCAGGCCTTACTCCACACACGGGGGCGAAGTCCGTATTGGTGGAGGTAGCAACAGTGCAACTGTACGATCAGACTGAATTTGAATGGTCTGGAATTTCTTGGTAACTTTTATTTTTTAATATTGGTGGTGGAGAATTTTCAATTCGTTTTCAGTTGTAGGTACTGTTCAGTAAAATGACCAAACGTTTTCTGGTTTATATAATAATCTTGTATAATATTGTTTGTGGTGCTGACAATAGCTTTATGGTGAATATCTAAAACTAAAATGAAACTGAAAGAAAATATGATTATTTGTGACTGGTCCTTTTACTTCAATAAAAAAAATGAGTGAACTATTTATTGTAATATGTGTACAAAGTGATGCCAATCCCAGGGTTAAACAGCAGTGAGGGGTGGCAGCTTGTTATACACAAAATGAAACCCTCGGCCGCAGTAAATACGGTTCACAATACCTCTAGACTTCTGGGCCAGCCACTGTATGTAAGCAGGGGACGATTGGTATGCTTTCAACATTTCTGTGTACTGCGCCTGATTTGAACAATGTTATCATTACTGTGGTAAACATCACAGAACAATGGACGTGATAATAACTTATTTTATAACAAGTTTCGAATATGATTTAAAGGCTTTTTTGCTCATCACAGGGTACAGTTAAAATAAATTGCAGAGAAGGAGCGAGAAACTAGAAATTCATTAAAAGACAACCCAAAAATGGAATCCAAATCTCAAATAGTACGTTTATTACTACAGTAGTTTGACATACTCATTTTGGAATTTCTATTTACGCGTCATCAGTCGAATTTCCTTAAGACAAACTTATATATGTATAAAAAAGAAATACAACTAAACTACGAAGGTTTTGTTTTAAATCCTTAAAGTTCTAAGTTTATGCTCCTCCTTATTTGCGCGGTCAATCGAGAAAAACCCTGCGACACAATTATATTGTATCATATTCTTATCCTATTACAGTAATGCAATACGTCACGTCAATCAATTATTATTTAACAATTTTGATGACGGAAATTTCAAGTGACAAAGAACTACTTTATCAGGTGAGATGCCAAGGGCTTACCAATTGTGGGAAAGAAAAAAAGCGGCCAAGTGCGAGTCGGACTCGTCCATGAAGGGTTCCGTAGCAGCAAGTAACATATATAGGGTGACTTTAAATTAGTTCTTGATACGAAAGGCTATGCATGTGCTCATGATAACAAACAACTTTCCCTAAGGAACACATAGTCAAATCGCAAAAAAAAAATTTTGGAGTCTTCATACCAATTTGGCCGATCAGTTGATCGATTTGTATGGAGAGTCCAAATTTTTTTTTTTGATTTGACTATGGGTTCCTTAGGGAAAGTTGTTTGTTATTATGGGCAGATTCATAGCCTTACGTATCAAGAACTAATTTAAAGTCGCCTTATAGTTCATTCCAATCAAAAAAAAAGCAAAAGGTAAACAAAGGTAGTATGCAGATGACATTGACATGTGTCAATTCCATAGTAAGTTTGTTTACGTTTTGCTTTTTTGATTGGAATGAACTATAATATAAAAATTCTTGTAGTTCGTTGTGTTTATGAATTATTTTTTTTTTTATTTGAGTTGATTGAATGAAAGGTAAATTCTCTTATTTTAGAAGTTACGAGGGGGGGGGCACACATTTTACCACTTTGGAAGTGTCTCTCGCAGCAAACTATTCAGTTTAGAAAAAAAGGATATTAGAAACCTCAATATCATTATTGAAGACCTATCCATAGATACCCCACACGTATGGGTTTGATGAAAGAAATTTTTTTGAGTTTCAGTTCTAAGTATGGGGAACCCCCAAATTTTTTTTTTTTCTATTTTTGTGTGAAAATCTTAATGCGGTTCACAGAATATATCTACTTACCAAGTTTCTATAGTATAGTTCTTATAGCTTCGGAAAAAAGTGGCTGTGACATACGGACGGACAGACAGACAGACATGACGAATCCATAAGGGTTCCGTTTTTTGCCATTTGACTACGGAACCCTAAAAACATACGCCAATTGAAATTTTCGTCATCGATTTGGATTAAATCAAAACAAATACTTCTACTGACCTTCTCGGCCTCATATTCATCGACGAACACCGCTTTCTCGGAGTCGGGCAAGTCGCGCCACATGCCGCCGATGATGCGGCCTATCTCCCACAGCTTGAGGTCAGGATGGGCTGCCTTGACCCCGTCCCACACGCGGCGAGAGTACCTCATGTATGGCATGAGGGGTTTTTCCGGAGGCTTCGGCGGTTTGGGCAGCCCTGCGCCCTGTGACAACACGCAATCCAAGACTTATACATGTTATATTCTAATTTAATAATTTTACGATGGTGAGCGATGAGGATAGCCAACCGGGACAACCACCCACCCATACAGAATCAATTGATGGTGTGGAGCAATTTATTAAATAGAAGTATCTTAAAAAAAGTGTTTTGTATTTTCAAAAAAAATTCCTTAGTGGTCCACTCTTACAATTATGAATTTGAAGACTAGCAAACTGTAATTAATGGTACAGATAACCCCTTACTAATAGCGCTTATGGTTACCTAATTTTCATGATTAATCGGCAGTAGTACGCGTGTTTTTATATCAGTCAACAGTGTCACACACAGGTTTGCTCCGCACAACCCGCGCCTTTCATCAGGTTCGTGACATTTTATTGTGCAACATGCGACGGTTGGGTTGCAATTAAGAGGACTTGTTTTTTTTAATAAGGAAGCCCTCTTAAGTGCACTCCAACCGAAGCAACATCTATTGGGAGTCATCTGTGAGATGGACAGAAACAGATACAAAGCGACTCACCGCTCCGGCTCCCTTCCCAATCTTCTGTGGCTCGAACCCGGGGTGCGAGTGCACAGTGGAGATGAAGGGGCTGGTCTTGTCGTCCTTGCCGGCCTGCGCCTGCGCCGCGCCCGCCGAGCGCCGCGCGCCCTCTGCAGCGAAACGGTGCTGAGGCGGCGCCGGCGCCTGCCAACCCCCGCCGCCCGCGTATTGCGGGTGGTACTGGTATTGGTTATGGTGCGGCGGTGCATTCATACCGCCTTCAAGCCAAGCAGCGGCGGCAATGCAATGAAAGAAAAAACAAAGCGTAAAGGACAGGAAGGGGGCGGGACGGAGGCAAATAAAAAAGATAATCAAATGCAACTAGTAAAAGTAAATTTAAACATTTAAAGTAAAAAAAGAAAGTATTAGTCTTAGAAGTTAGCGAGTGGTTAACAATAATAAATAACTGTTTAGTATGCTCTAGTTAGGCAATAGAGTGGGTGAAAAGGAAAAGTAAGATAATAAAATAAAACTAAATAAAATTAAAATCAATTGCACTTTTGATGGTGGAAGGTGGTGTTGTGATGAGATAAAAATGAAATTTTTGTGCAGTTACAATTTTAAAACCCCACAGTTTACCTAAATCCAAATAGAATGAGGTGAAAACAAAATTTTGAAACAAATATACTGGAATAAAAGTAAATCCTTATTGTCATTACCTTTCATCATACCGAAACTCATTGGGGGCCCCGCAATCATGTAGTCTGTTTCAACATAACAAAACATGAAACAAAACCAACATAAACAAGAAAGTGTATAATGCATAGAAAAAAATAAAGAGGAATTATTAAAAATTAATGTCACAATGCAAAACTTATGGAAAGAAGCAGCAAGAGCCATGCTGGGACGCATCTGTCGTTAGATCAGCACAACCAAGACGATTCTCAGCCTGCCAAGCTCACCGATGCTTCAGTTCCCAATACAGAAATTGGAACAGGTAGTGTGTGTATGTGTGATTTAGCTGGATTCGACACTGTTATAAAGATGCGCTTCAATGAATTCCAACTTTTCTAGAATATAAAATAAATTATAAAATGTCTAAAAGCATAATTTTAACTGAAATATATTCAGGTAAAAAAACATGGCTCATTGTTTTTCTGTTGAAACAACTGTTATAAATATTTGTTTACACATTGTATGCTTACAAATATAAACACTGTTTTGTTTACCACTACCTTTTTAACAGGTGCAAATGCACATCAACATTAACACTACCTAATTCCGATCCCTGGTTCTCATGTTAAATCAGTTAGTAGTAACAGTCTACGTACAAAAAACAGCATTTGGACTGCAGCTGTAATCAGTTTTTCTAAGAGTGCAAGGATACTAACTATTAAGTAACTACTTTAGAATGGGGTCGGCAACTGTGAAAGTAATTCCAGCATTGCATTGCTTGATCACCAAAAGAGGGCGTCCATTGGAAATGGTAAAAAAAAATTGAAAATTTTGCAAACCCTGACCAAGCAAGCAAGTTCAGTTTAAAATGATTCTTTTAATTATAAAATAATTTAATATAAATAATGATTTCTAATAGTCTCACTAAAGCATGAAATGTATGTCTCATTTTATAATCACTGGGAAAGTGTCTGAATCAAAATAATCTCATAACTTCCCTGATGTTCCCTGATTTAACTCACTTTTCCCTATTTTTTCAGAAAATAGACATCCTACTTTTTCTTCTTCAGTGCATATAAACCAAGCTAGGCTTTCACCATCTAGCTTGCCGACCCCATTGTATTACAGTTTCTTGTAAATAAGGATTATAGAGAAATACAAACGCGGATTGCTCTGAGGGCTTGGCATTGACATAGATGTGTTTTGTTTGTAGCTGTTCGGAGTCGCCATTGTACTGGATCAGTCTGAAACAAGGAATTTCATATATGATTAAATAAACACTTTACTGCATTTTCTCAAAAAAAAAAAAACTGATATATCTTTCACTGATCACTACTCATTTATCATTGTGATTTTCCTTGTGCCTTAAAACAATATAAGGCCAAAAAAGCTTATTTTTGATTGTTGTGCTATTTACTGTTTTTTTTTACATTCACAATTAGTAAGCCCTTGACATCAACTTGCAAGTAAGTGATGATGGTGCCAAAAAAGGAAGTGGATGAATGGAGTTACAATGTAGCCATTGAAATAATTCTTTCCTGTTTGTGAAAGAACAGCCAATGTAACTTGTTCACCCACAGCAGCCTCTGGCCTTTAAAATAATAAAAAAATATATAACTATTGTCAGGGTTCATAATTATCAAGATAATTATTTTCTTTGATGTTTACAGCAAGCAGGACCAGGGTGTCCACTCAAAATTCCCAATATATTTCCCTGACTTTCCCTGACCATTTTGTAAAACTTCCCTGACCCTTATAATCTATTTTAGAACCGTTTTTGGAGGATTTTGTTGACGGCGCAAAAATGATTCGCAATCAGCCATAACTGACTTCACAGCAGCTGATCGTGCTTTTAACAAAGGAATTTTCATTGAATCTCTTAAATTTTTTGATTGTGGTTTTCTGGGACCATGTCACAAATCGGCTCACCTTGTCAAAAATGTTTAGTACTCTTTCAAGACAATTAAAAAGGTTCAAAGGTGGAGCGTGTAATGAATACGCAGCTCCTAGCATATCTACAAGATAATGACCTTATCAATGACCGCCATTACGGGTTTCATCATGACCGGTCAGCTAGTGATCTTCTAGTCTGCCTAACACACCGCTGGGCTGATGCCATTGAAAGTCGAGGGGAAGCATTGGCAATCATTCTCGATATAACTAAGGAGCTCGACAGGGTCTGGCATCTGGCATAAGGCACTTCTATCGAAATTACTAGCATATGGCCTACCCTTGGGATTGCGTAATTGGATTTGCCAGCTTTGATGTGTGATGGGAGCATTAAAGTCCTTTGCGACGGCAGCTCTTCTGACACTAAACCCATACTCTATTATTTTTGGTATCAATGATCTCCTGCAAATACGCGGTATTATTGCTATGCGAATGACAGACGGATGATGCACAGTACATAGGCCGAGGTTGAAGAGTCGTGCCAGGCTTGTGTCTGAAGTCGAAGACTCTCTGGAGCAAGTCTCCAAATGGGATAGATAGTCCGCTTTAATACCACGAAAAACCGCCGCAGAAGTCCCTTTTACTGTGGCGCTTGCTGTTGCTAAGAGAATCAGGATCCTAGGTGTTGATATTTCTAGAAACATCCAATTTCGGGGTCACCTCGAGGGCAAGGTTAACTTGAGTGAAAATACCTATTGTGCTCAATAGAGCAAAGCGGTACTTCATAACAGCGCTTGCACCTATACAAAGCTCATGTGAGGCCACATATAGAGTACTGCTCATATCTTTGGGCAGGAGCACCCAAGTACCAGGTAAACCCCCTCGATTGCTCCCAGCGACGCGCGAACAGAATTGTCGACGACCCTGAGCTAACAAGCTATCTAGAACCCCTCAGTTTTCGGGGAGACTTCAACTCTCTATGTGTGTTCTACCGCTTATACAACGCACGTGTTCTGAGAAAGTGTTCGACATATGCCGCATAATTGTGTCATCGCATCACTCGCCATGGGAGCGGAATTCATCCGAATCCCAAGCCAAATTGGTCTCAAACCATAATGTTTTAGTTCAGAGGTGCTTCTTACCTAAAACCCTCAAGCTGTGAAATGAGAAGTAATGATGTAGATCACTGATAAGTGATCAGTGATAACTTGAAAAAAAAAATGGTTTGAAAGTCTGTTTAAATATCATCAGGGACAAGTAGATATCAGACTAGAACATGGACGTTTCCCTCACTAACGATAATTGGGAAAACTCAAATATCCCTGACATTTCCAGGTCGCCAGGTCATTTCCCTGACTTTCCCTGACCACCAAAAGCTTCCCTGACTTCCCTGACTTTTCCAGAAAGTGGACACCCTGAGGACCTCTTTAATCCGAACGGAACCCCTATCCCTGCGCATCGGCCGTTTCTCAGGAAGTCACTCTACCACGTGCATAAAGTACACATCAACAGTAAGAACATCACAGTAAGTATACATCTGGAGTAATACACAAATAGTATTTTTACCGCTAGTGTATTTTTACCGCCCCGTGTTATATGTTTGCATTAATTAAGGGATAAAGTGTTTTCAATGTTGTTAAATACTCATCGTCAAAGTACTATATGTACTGGTTTTTTTTTATATTTATTATATCATTATAATTAGTTTTCTTAAAATTTTGCATGATTATTACATAGTTTCAATAATAAACACTTTTGTTTTATTGCCAGAAATGCCTTTCAAAATGTCTGCATACTATAATCTGAACGCTCCATGGATCCGAACGGGTGGTAAATTTTGGTTGTTCGAATTAAAGAGGTCCTGCTCTATTGGATAATTATCAGTGTTGATTCATAACTTTTTAATTTCGACCTACAAATGATGATTTCTTTTTTAATAGAGATAAGATAAAGCTGAACAAAAATACAGATCATACAGGTCCCGTCAAACTTTAAGATCGCTGAAGGGTACTGAGTGGGGGAAGTGTGCGTTCACTTAGAATCCTCATGCTCGAATTTCGAAGTAGTTCCTTGGTTCCAGAGATGAGGCTGCCAGTGAAAAATTCCGCTAGCAGCCTCAGTGAAAAACTCGATTTTCTCTGAAACTACGATAGCACATTTTTTTCCTTTGGGCACTATTAGACAATAAATATTGGCATAATCAGAATATCAAAATTCGTGCATGAGGATTCCAAGTGAACGCACACTTCCCCCACTCAGTACCCTTCAGCGATCTTAAAGTTTGGCGCGACCTATACTAAGTATAACTCGTATAACTTCTACAGTATGTGAAGGTAAAGGCAATGCTTTGGGACTCCGAAAGCGGTAACAACAATTGGTTGGGGTGCACTTAAGAGGGCTGCCTTATAGGACTTAGATATGAAGTTTGATCATTCACTTTACTTTCAAAAATGTTGTTGTTAATTTTCTGATCATGGGTGCTGAGCAGATCACTTGATGATACTCTGATGCTTTGATCTTTTGATATCAGTATCTTGTCAGTATCGTACCGGTATTCTAGCGCACAAATAGTTTAATTACCGGAATGCACTGCATATTTTTAGGTTTAACAAAGTTATATATTACCTTTGCACAGTCACTGAATATTTTAATTCACGAAAAACATCGGAAATATAGTAATTAACTGGATTAAAGCGTCGTCCGTCACCAACTTTCAGTCGCTTCGAATAGTATCGCCATGTTTGATACAGATCCCGTTCCAAAACAGGTAATATTTTGACAAGAGCATCACAAGTTCACAAGAGTCCATGACCTCTTTTAAGGAGCTCGGGGACGTTCAAACAGCTTGACTCAAACACGTAGAGTTTTACTTGAGTCACTACGTGTTTGACGCGTGTTTCAAGTACTGATGTGCCATGCCCGGGAATATTCCCGCAAGACAGAGATAGCGCTCCATCGTAGTTTCAGAGAAAATCGAGTTTTTCACTGAGGTTGCTAGCGAAACGTTCCGCTAGCAGCTTTGGTGAAATTGTTGTGTTATATGTCAAAAATTAGTGCTGAAATAGTGCATCCTACCCTCCCACATGCAAAAGCGTATAGCCGGGTTTACATACTAAAAGTGCCCCAACGTCGTTTCCAGGTTATTACCTCGTAAATTTATTGTTCTTTGAGACAAACATTTTTACACAAAATTTCAAACCCCTTCTCTCAATAATGAGGGAGATGTGGGGGGTGTAAACCCTTAACTTAAAAATTCATTATCTTGAAACTATTTGAGATATCTTAATGAAATTTAAAAGATGCACAGTTATTTATAAGATTTAAGTCATATATTTTTTTTCAGATTTTTATTTCATTAATAAAGGGCAAAAAACAAGATGTTTAATTTTTAGGGGTGGTTTATCATACTTACCCCCGGAGTGACACCAACCAAAAATATATATTATATTTCTCTATTTTCTAGCAATAACTCTGTGATCTACGTAAAATGAAGCATGTATTTTGGCGAATTATTGTAAGATAAATCGTTTAAATTAAGAAAACGGAAACAAAACTTAATCTTCGTCACTGTTTTCCTCAATGGAGTCAGTTAGACCGGTTACATCAAATAAGTTGGAATGTTTCGGCAGGTTTTATGATTTTTGACAACTAAATAATCGGAGCTATATGCAAACAGCAGCCAACCGTTTCTCCCATTTGCACAGTCACATATGTATCTTTTATTAAACTTGTAGTTGTTCTATAACTGTTTTTACGCGATTTTTTTATTTATGTGATAGGCGGCAAACGAGCAGACGGATCACCTGATGGTAAGTGATTACCGCCGCCCATAGACACCCGCAACACCAAACGAGTCACAAGTGCGTTGCCGACCTTTGAAATGGGATAGGGGATGGGGGAATTGGGGGGGGGGGGGAGGAGGTTGGGCCTCCGGTACTTTAACTCACTCGGCGAAATACAACGCCAGCGTTGCTTCACGCCGGTTTTCTGTGAGGCTGTGGTATCACTCCGGTCGAGCCGGCCCATTCGTGTCGAAGCATGGCTCTCCCACGGTCTTGCGATGTCATCATGCGATGGTTTATGCACTGTAATAAAACGTAATAAATATTTCTCCAATTAATATATTATAAAGAAACACAGAAATTGTTATAACACATTTACTACAGCGATCGAAAAAGAGCCACGACGGACAAATGAAAAGGTGTCTAGAAAAAAGACATAGTTTTACACTAACTTTGTTACAACTTATTGACTGTAATGAGCAGCGAAGAAGCACGTAAGATCATTTTGCGACATATTCAAAACCGCGTATTGTCAAATCTCAACAACGTTACGAAAATTATGTCATAAAGTCATAACAGTAACTTTGATATTAATTTTTTTTAACATTGTTCCGACAATTCGAGCTTTGTGTAACTTTTATATATTAATACTAGAAAATAGACGAATATAATTAATTTTTTTGGTTGGTGTCACTCCGGGGGTAAGTATGATAAACCACCCCTAAAAATTAAACATCTTATTTTTGCTTTTTTTAAATGAAATAAAAAGCTGAAAAAAATATGACATACATCTTATAAATTTTTCATTTCATTTATTTATTCAGTAACAATATACATTGTGTGTGAAACTTACAATATACACAAAAACTAAAACTAAAAATTAAAATATAACTAAGTAATGTCAATTTAAAATATAAGCATCATCCATCATAACATTAGCTCATAGAAATTTGAGAAAAATAATAATAATATAAAAATCCAGAAAACGCCAACTTAAAATGTCATCGCAGAAGAGAACAGAATAAATTATCATATCAATATCAATCAAAAAATAAAAATAATAATAAAAAAATATATATAATAATAACAATTAATTCGTGGTCAATAAATTTTATTATAAATTATTTAAAATAGTCATCCAAGCTGTAATAACATTTTTTCAACAGAAATTACTTAAGTTTAGACCGAAATTGGCCAGTCATGTAAACCAAGCTTTTTACATCTTCAGGTAATTTGTTAAATAACCTAACCGCTTGATAATGTGACCCGTGCTTGACTACGTTTAGTGCGGGTTGTACCTTACTATGCAAGTCTTTCCTTCTGGTACTTTCCCTCAATTGTTGTTCTTGTATAGTTTCAAATTCACGTATATTCTTTGCCAGATTACATAAAACCACCATGATGTATAGACTAGGAACGGTCAGTATTCCCAACTTTATAATCATGGCATGAGTCCATTTGGAAGATTCGTACCATGGTTCTGATGGCCCGTTTTTGTAGTACAAAAGCTTTTTGTACATTGTAATCATAGCTATAAATAACTATGCACTTTTAAAATTTCATTGAGATTTCTTAAATAGTTTTTAAAATAATGAATTTTTAAGTTAAGGATTGACACCCCCACATCTCCCTCATTATTGAGAGAGGGGGTTTGAAATTTGGTGTAAAAATGTTTTTCTTAAAGAACAATAAATTTACGAGATAATAACCTGGAAACGACGTTGGGCCACTTTTAGAATGGAAACCCTGCTATACCCTTTCGAAATGAATGCTTCAGTAACACCCAAGATATACGGTAGGTTGGTAAGGCTGCTAAATGAACCCGTTTATGCCGCATATTTGGACACTCGAAGTACCCTATAGGTTTTGATTCCCATGCGAGTGTCCAAATATGCGGCATAAACGGCCGTATCTCTTGATTGCGTTGGCATAGACGTTTGATTTTTTTTCACAGCTTCAAGGTATTGCAGGCCTGACAATTTGATATAGAGTTTAAGACATAGGTATAGGTATAGGTATAGGTTAGGGCGGGCTGTTTTCCGCAACCAGGCGACCATTGCGCCCATTTTGCGTGATAGGCCGGCATCACTGCCAGCCCAGCTCCTCCAAGAAGTCCAGTAGCGACCTGGGGTTGCTGACGACTTCCTGAAGTGACCTCGGGTCACCGAGGTGCGCGAACCTGTACGATGCTACCTCTCCGCATTCCAGCAGAATATGAGCAGCAGTTTCCTCAGCTTCCATGCATGCTCGGCACAGTGGGCTGTCTGTAACGCCCAAGGTGAACAAGTGTTTGTTGTAGGGTCCATGTCCAGTGATAGCAGCAACCAGCTTGCGGAGCTGATTTCTCTCTAGTCTTAGGAGCTTTCTGGATAGGCCGGGATTTGTTGCTGGTAAAACCAACCTTGTCTGACGGCAAGTCTCCAGGTTCGACCAGTATTCGTTGTGTCTGTTCCTAGTGCGTTGACGGAGTACGGATCTCGGCCAGTTTGATGGTAGTGGGATGATGGGTTCTGGCCCTACCGCCGCTTGTCCTGACCCCCTCCTGGCTAGCTCGTCCGCCCCGTCATTACCGCGTGAGTTGCTGTGACCCTTAATCCATTGTAGAGTGATGTCACTGTAGTGACATAGCTCTGACAACTTACGGTGACACTCCAGTATGAGCCCCGACGTAGTTGTGCTACTCTGCAGAGCTTGTAGTACTGCCCTGTTGTCGGAGAGGATACGAATCGGGTAGTCACGTACCTTCCTTGCAGCGATCTCATCCGCCGCCGTAATGATACCCATACATTCGGCTTGGAAGACCGTATTGTGTTCTCCAAGGGGCTTGGCTGTGAAGATGTTTAGGTCCTCGGAGAAGACGCCATATCCGGTGCCCGAGCCTGTTTTAGAGCCATCGGTGAAGATCCGAAGCTCCTTCAGGTTCTGACTCTCCCATGGGTCCTCGTGGAGTTGTATATTGTATTTTTTGTCAAAAACGTACTGTTTTGGGATCCTGTCCTGTGTAGCCATGAACAGTGGCTCCTCAGTGGTAATTTCGTTTAGAAGCTCCGCGTGGGGAGTTCTGTCCGTGCTCCAGAGTGAAAGTAGCCTCAGGCGTACGGCCGCAGTCGCTGCTTCTTGTTCAATAAAGAGATGCAGAGGCGGCAGGTCCATGATGGTTTCCAGGGCAGCAGTTGGAGTTGTCCGCATGCACCCCGTCACCGCCATGCAAGCCATCCTTTGAAATCTTTGCAGTTTACTTACGACGGTTGTTTGTCTGGTTCTTGGCCACCAGACAATCGCGCCGTAACATATCATCGGCCGTATTACCGCTGTGTAGAGCCATAGCATGATCTTCGGGGAGAGACCCCACCTTCTACCTACCATTCTACGGCACTGCCACAGGGCAATAGTTGCTCTTTCTATTTTGTTGTCTAAGTGGTGACTCCAGTTCAGTTTGTTGTCCAGTGTCACGCCCAAGTACTTAACTTTAGTGGACAAACAGAGTTCAGTGTTGAAAAGTTTAGGTAGTTGGTAATTACCTAGGTTTCGTTTATTGGTGAATAGAACCAGTTCTGTTTTAGCTGGATTCACGGACAGTTCATATCCGCAGCACCAGCGCTCCACGATCCGGAGTGCAGACCGAGTCAGGTCGCAGACTATGTGGGCAAATTTACCTGATATGAAGATAGCCAGATCGTCTGCGTATCCTATCGTATGGAAATGGTTGTTGTTCAAGGTAGTAATCAGGTCGTTTACCACAAGGTTCCATAGGAGAGGCGAGAGGACGCCTCCCTGCGGGCACCCTCTCGCGACAATGGCTCCGCCGTCTTCCTTGTTCGTTTGTCTAATTACCCTTTGTCGGAGCATGTTTTCGATCCAGTCCGTAATGGTTGCGTTGACTCCATGTTTTTGGAGTGCCGCTCTGATGCTACTAAAGTTTGTCTTGTCGAAAGCACCCTCTATGTCAATGAAGGTCCCCAGGCACATAGACTTACTTTGTATTGCTGTCTCAATTCTGCTGACTACAGCGTGCAGAGCTGATTCAGTTGATTTCCCCTGACTGTATGCATGTTGATTTCGGTGCAGAGGGATGTTCATCAGAGCATTCTCCCGCAGTTCCCTGTCACAGAGCCTCTCCAGCGTCTTAAGTAAGAAGGAGGTGAGGC
The DNA here is from genome assembly GCA_958295455.1 of Coleophora deauratella. Taxonomy (NCBI): domain Eukaryota; kingdom Metazoa; phylum Arthropoda; class Insecta; order Lepidoptera; family Coleophoridae; genus Coleophora; species Coleophora deauratella. The sequence goes on from OY282402.1 coordinate 11,262,793, forward strand.
TGATGGGTCTGAAAGATTTTGCGTCCGTGTAGTCACTCTTACCTGGTTTAGGTATGAATATCACTTTCACCTCTCTCCAGGCATGCGGGACATACCTGTGGGCTAGGCACGCCTTGAGGATCTTGGTCAGCGCTTCAATGATGTCGCCCCTCCCCCACTGCAAGAGTGCAGGAAAGACGCCATCACAGCCCGCCGACTTGTATGGTTGAAAGCTGTTTAGAGCCCAGTTTACCTTTTGTACGGAGACTACCTTGTCTGCTACAAGCCAGTCTTCGTCATGCGCTTCTGTCGCATTATCCATCCAGCTGATCCCCGGGACTATGTTACAGCCAGGAAAGTGTGTTCGTAACAGGAGGTCTTGAGTTTCATCCGGGTTGCTGGTTAGCGTTTCGTCAGGTTTTCGGAGTGATCCCAATTCTTGATTGGGTCCATTGGAGAGGACTTTCCTTACCCTGTTTGCCTGCGGACACGTTTCAATACCGTCGCAGAAGCGTCTCCATGACGCTGTGCTACGATATCGTATTCGCTTCTTTAATTTGGACTTCGCATCTCTGTAGTTGTCCCAGTCCAAATCACCGTTAGTATTCATAGCTCTATTGAATAGCCTCCTGACCTTTTTCCTGAGCCTCTCCAGTTCGGGTCCCCACCAGTTTACCTTTAGGCCGCTGGTCGTTGGTGGTATCGTCAGTGGACACGCTTCTTGGTAGGACTCTGTGATGCAGCCTGTCAGAAGCTCTACCTGTGTTTCTATTTGGTTAGCGCCCTTTATCCTTGCAGGGACCTCAAGTCCGAGAACCTTCTCCTGCAACCGGTTGCAGTAGATAGTTCTGTCGGTCCTGCGTGGGTTCCTGCGTGGTGGCGCCTCCTCAGTTTTTACTTGCAGATCAAACCTTACCCATCTGTGGTCCGAGCATGAGGTTTCCCCAGACACATGCCAGTTGGATATGCAGTTCGAGATCCTCTCCGATGCCAGTGTAATGTCGATAATAGTCCTACTTCGTCTAGTGACGAACGTGGGAGCTGAGCCGACGTTTAAAATGCTCAAATTTGTTGTGAAAAGGTAGTCTACAAGGAGTTTACCTCTTTCATTGCAGTCTGTCATGCCCCACAAGGACTGGTGCGCGTTGCAATCTGTGGCAACTATCAGCTCCAGTCCGTTGTCCTCGCAGTGTGTTATGAGCCTCGCCAGTTCTTGGGGTGGTGGGTCATCGCCTTCGGGCATGTAAGCTGAGGCGACAATCAGTTCTGGCTGGCTCGAGTGCAGTGCGCCTCTCAGCAGTTTGACAACGCTCAGGTCCCTATGACAGAATTCTGTTAGAGGCTGTGCAGGCACATTTTTCGTGACAAAAATGGCTGTTCTCGGGCTCTCTGGCCCATTGTAGGCAATTATCTTACCTCCAATGTTGGAGAGACCGCATATCTTCCCTTTCCTGACCCACGGCTCTTGGATCAGGGAAATTGCCGTGTTATGAACCTCCAACCACTTCCGCAGTTGAGCCGTGGCGGTCTGGCTGTGGTGAAGGTTCGCTTGGAGGGCCCTACAGGTCGAGAAAGGGGACGCCCTCTTGCGAGAGCAAATCCCCTTCCTCTTCGGAGTTGAGAACGAGGTTCTCCAGCTCCTCGGCACACTCGTCACCGCTCACATGCGCCACGGGGTTACATGTGGCGTCGTGAGAGGCGTCTGAGGAGGTAGCTGGTGCGTCGTTCATGGGCTCAGTTCCAGGCTGAGCAGCGGGCTCGGCCGACTCCTGAGCGGAGGTGTGAGCGCAGCACTGAGCAGATGGCTCCCCGGGAAGCTGCGCTATGGGCTCAGTGTGTGGCCGAGCGGAGGGTGCAGCCGTAGGTTTAGAGTTTAAGACATATGTGAATATGAATTTATATGGAACCCTCAGTGCGCGAGTCCGACTCGCACTTGGCCGGTTTTTTATCTAACGTAAGAGTCATGAATGCTTCATTTGAGTTCATCGTAGGAGACACACAACGACCACTTGTGACGACGAACGATTACGAAGTGCGCGTTCTATTTGATCAAACAGAAACGTACGCTTCAAGCGTTTGATTAAACCACATAATCTACGTATTTGAGTCAAGCCGCTTGATCGTCTCCGAGCCCAGTTACATTTTCGCTGTCAAGATGAAAAAGTAACGTATGTAGTTTTTTGGAACGGAATTGAAATTTTTTTTTTTTTTTTATTCAAAGGCGTCTGTGCCCATACAGCCTTGTCTGGTGTAATCGGTCAATGTTGATTGCAAAAGTCTGTCATTTTATGTTCATGTCTGTCGTCAAGTCAGTATCGTAAATGTCTCTCGGTAAGTATGTATCAGTCAGTCCTCTTCAATCCATAAAGAATTGGGATCACTCCGAAAACCTGACGAAACGCTTACCAGCAACCCGGACGAAATCCAAGACCTCCTGCTACGAATACACTTTCCTGGCTGTAGCATAGTCCCGGGGATCAGCTGGACGGATAATACGACAGAATTGAATGACGAGGACTGACAAGGTAGTCTCCGTACAAAGGGTAAACTAAACTGGGCTTTAAACAGCTTTCAACCATACATGTCGGCGGGTTGTTATGGCGTATTTCCGGCACTCTTGCTGTTGGGGAGGGGTGACATCATTGAACCGTTGACCAAGATCCTCAAGGAGTGCCTAGCCCACAGGTATGTCCTGCATGCCTGGAGAGAGGTGAAAGTGATATTCATACCTAAACCAGGTCAGTGTGACTACACGGACGCAAAATCCTTCAGACTTATCAGCCTCACCTCCTTCTTAATTAAGACGCTGGAGAGGCTGTGTGACAGGGAACTGCGGGAAAACGCTCTCAAGAACATCCCTCTGCACCGAAATCCACACGCATACAGTCAGGGGAAATCAACTGAATCAGCTCTGCACGCCGTAGTTAGCAGAATTGAGACAGCAATACACAGTAGGTCTATGTTCTATTCTATTGTATTTTTCTATTTGGCATTTCACATCTCATATCGAACGTGATTTTGCCAATGACAAGTGAAAAATGGGAGAATCTTCAATAAAAAAAATGGCGAAACGCCAATGTCAAGTGAAAGACGCGGCTTTTAGGGTGATGGGCACTTAAAGACGCTCCGCGTGATAGTTTGTTGTTGGAACTCGGAAAACGGAGCGTCTCCCGAGTTAATCCTCTTCTTATGACCACTTATCACTGAATCGGAATCACAGCTATTTCCCCATCACAAAGATAACGTTGAGACTACTCTAAAACGGAAATAATTAAAAAATTAACTCAGCAGACGTGTGCTCGGTACAAATCCCGACAACCAATCTCTAAGTCTATGTGTCTGGGGACCTTTACTGACATTGAGGGTGCCTTTGACTAAACAAACTTCAGTAGCATGAGAACGGCACTCCTAAAGCATGGAGTCAACGCAACCATTACGGACTGGATCGAAAAAATGCTCCAACAAAGGGTAATTAAACAGACTAACAAGGAAGACGGAGGAGCCATTGTCGCGAAAGGGTGATCGTAGGGAGGCGTCCTCTCGCCTATCCTATGGAACCTTGTGGTAAATGACCTGATAACCATCCTGAACAGCAACCACTTCCACACGATAGGATACGCAGACGATCTGTCTATCCTCATATCAGGTAAATTTGCCGACATAGTCTGAGACCTGACTCGGTCTGCGCTCCGGATCGTGGAGCGCTGGTGCCGCCAATATGAACTGTCTGTGAATTCAGCCAAAACGGAACTGGTTCTATTCACTAACAAACGAAACCTAGGTAATTACCAACTACCTAAGCTTTTCAACACTGAACTCTGTCTGTCTACAAAAGTTAAGTACTTAATACACCCAGACACAGAGCAAACAGTTATTCTGCTCATCACAAAAATGTTTGCCCTGAGTGGGAATCGAACCCACTACTCTCGGATCAGTTGTTAGGATCACTAACCACTGAGCCACCGAGTCAGTCCAACTTCTACTATTACTATTTACATTGGCGCCGACTCCATGGCCTGGGGGTGCCCGAGGAGCCCCAATGACATTATCAGCGTGGCTGAGCCCCCCCCCTCCCAATATTATTGATTGCTATTTAGCCTAGGTAAAAAAACGGGATTTTGGTTATTTCTAGCAATCCGAGGTGATAAAAAAAGGAGATAAAAAAAACAAAAGAGTGGTGATATCTCCAAAACCAGCGAACTTTTACAAGAGTCATGTTGATGTTATCTAATATTATATTACCCATGATAAACCTGAAGCCAATTTATCTCCAGTGTCACTTTGGCGTGTCCTCAGAAATAAGTTTGAGTATACAGCCAAAACTTACTCGAGCATATCAGCATACGCACACGCACAGCGGAACCCCCGATTGAACCACGAAAACACCATGAACTCCCTAGGTACCTATACAAGTTCTTTGAATAGACATTTTTATGTACCTACTTACTTTTTTAAGTCTAAGTCATTTTTGGACTCTGTAATGTTTTGTTTATTTATTCTTTCAATAATTATTTTCATTTTATACTTCAATAAGTATACCTATTTCCATATTTTACGCACAAGATGAGTGCGTAAAATACGTAAAATATTCGAAGCTACTGCAATCAATCAGTCATATGGAGTACAGAGGCAACAGAGGTGAAAAAGTGGTCGCACCCGCAACATTCAGAACTAACAAGAAAAGAAAATACCGCATTGTGCCGTACGAAGAACTGAGTGGAACACAAAAGATTCTGCGAACAATATTTAATGCAATAATTAATTTTGTAGAGAAGTATACAAAGTATTTCACTTATTCCTTAATCTATTGGTTACCACCTGTTTATTACGTATTCTTTATGTTCGTCATCAGAAGACCTCTGGTCGCCGGTTCCGGGATAGTGAGGGACCTCATCGAAATATCCATCACGTTGTTTGGCTTGATTAATGTCAATGGGAATTTCTTGATGCAGAGATACTCGGACGTTAGTCTAAAGACGCTTGCTAAAAAAGGAATGCAATGCTGCAACATGAGTTGCGCGGACGGATCGGAGCCAAAAGTTAACTATTGCGACAAATGCAACTTGTACCAGGTGGAGAACAGCTGGCATTGCAAAGTTTGTAATCAGTGCGTGGTGGGTCGCGATTACCACTGCTTCGTATTCAGCCAGTGCATTACGAGACACAACAAGAGGTATCACATCCTCGGCCTTTTCTACACATTATGCGCTCTCGTATTTGTCTCCATCTACGCTCTAAGGTACACTTGTCAAGGCGATGAGCTCAATACAATTTACCGTGTACCGGTAGTGGGAAAATTCTTATCTGACTTGTTATGGGGATTACGTTGTCGATTCGCCTTAGACATCTACGGTTGCTGGTTGACAAATTTGATTCTACTGATAAACATACCTCTGTTTGCGTTGACGTCTTTTATGTTATTCAATAATATAAATTATGTGATTCGTAGGACGACTTACTGGGAGTTGAAGAAGGGAGTTAATAATCCGTGGAATTGGAAGGATCATGTGTTCGAAATAAGGGGCTTTTGGTTGCCTTTGGCCGTGGAAGTTTTTGGTGAGAGGTGGTATCTGGCGATCGTTTTACCATTTGTTTCGAGTCCTCTCCCGAATTCAAAGAGAATATAAATCACCACTGTACTGTACGTTCTCTCTATACAACATGCGTGTTTGTAGTGAGTGTTTGCGTGCTATATTTAGCTCATTGTTTATTTACAGGTATTTGATTAAAATATATTCTTAATATTTTTTTCGATTTTTTGGCTAACTTGCAGGTGCTGTTATGTAATTTATGTGTTTTATGTATGCAGGCGCGGATCCAGGATTGCGTTCAGGGGGGGGGGGGGGGGGGGAATTTTCAGTGTACCCGTATTTACGAAGTAGTCGATGTTATTAGACCATTTATATAATAAGTCGCGAGAGCAGCGAGCGCGAATTTTTTTGAATAGTTAAGAAATGCCTCTATTTATTTGCATTTTATAGAAGTTTTAGTACTTCGGTCAGGCTTCAGGGGGGGGCAATTGCACCCATTGCCCCCCCCCCCCCCCCCTGGATCCGCGCCTGTATGTAAGGGGTAATTAAGTTAAAGTGTGTAGGCTGTTCAGTGGTTTCCCGCAACCTTTACCAGGTCATCGATCTACAGAGTGGCTTCGCTGCGTTTTCCGGTGCGCGGTCGCCACTCGAGAACTTTACAGTGGGCAGCGCAGGATCGGTCGATGTGGAAATCTTTGGGGGAGGCCTTTGTCCAGCAGTGGCAGTCTTTTGGCTGATGATGTACACATCATCATCATCATCAGCCAAAAGCTGTTTCAGTGCCCTCAAAAATCCATGACAGCTTTAGAAATAGTGCTATCATTTTGCTCTTAGACTTAGAACGAAGTTTTTGCTGGAGAAATGACTGAGGACGACAGACTTATTATTATTAGGACAGGCAAAAAATACCTGTACCTATGTTTGAAATAAAGCCTTTTTTTTGTCTAAGGTCGAAGGATATTCTCCTTCAATAATCCACGTAAATCAGTAAGGAGACCGAGTCTTGGTATCCTCTGGACCACTGTCCCGCACCGTATTCATTATCGAAACGACAACTTCACTCTGAAGGTTGCCATTGCCAAAGGTTCCCCAGGAAGTGAACTGTATGAAGTTTATATCGGGGTACTAGATTTTGAGTGGAGCTGTTAATGAATTGAAATGTGAAAGCTGAAATTGAGAGGTGGTTACACATAAGTACCTGGGAGACCGAGCTTCGCTCGAGGGCAGTCACGAGCTCACGGCGTGTAGTGTTATTATGAAACCCTCTATTTAAATTCTGAAACATTCATTAAAAATCATGTTGGCAAGAGTTCCAAATGGTTTTCCGGAGATAAGCCCCTCACAGTTCATTGTAGACCCAATATGAACCCCTCGTTACATATATTTAAAAAAGTGCGTTTGAAATTTTAATGGTTAATGCGTTACTCGGAATCAAGTATAGAATACAGGGAAAATAAAAAATAAAACAGATCCCTATTTACAAATTATCACGATAATACAGGGTGGCAGCTTCGACAACAGTCCTCAAAAACTAAAATTCCACATGCAATTCTGAAAAAATTTTTCTTATACCTACACATGCCAATCGCTCAAGTTATAAAAGATTAAGTTTTTTTACCCGACTCCGCCAGGAGGGTTATGTTTTTCAAGTGTATGTATGTATACATATTTCTTTGGCCTAAACGGCTTGATGGATTTTACCTTGAGAGGTGTCGTTAGATTCGCCTTTATTCCCAGACTGACATAGGATACATTTTAATGCTGTCGGTTTTTTTTAATATGGTTAGGTTATTTTAAGAATTGATTATAGGTTCCTTGAGGAAAGGTGTTCAGTTTCTTCTATTTCACCTGTCTACCTCTATACATATGCTCGATGCTCTGTCAGCCACCCTGTATATTGGTGTTATCGACTGACTAATCAAATGCTTTGTTTTCGTCGTATTTGATACTAAAAATAAAATCAAATCGTAATTACGTTATATGTACATATATAACTGAGCACAACAACATAGTATTTGGCTGGCCAGTCGACTTTTGAGTCCCGTTTCGAGTGCTTGAGCGCATTCAGTGTCGTGTCTTGCGTATAGTTAAAAATAAATCTCGCCTAGCACTCACTTGCTCAGTTAGTGCGCGGTTCACTAAAGCAATGGTGAAACTAGCTTTCTTCGCATTCCCCACGCATCAGGATGTGGACATGCTTCGCTGTAAAGCGTTGAACAGTTTTGCAACAGAGTGCGTGCAGCCGAGACGGCCGAGGCGAAGTCTTCCACCGCTGCCCGAAGACAAGGAGTGCACTAATAAGGAGCTCCAGAAATGCAGCGTAAGACACAGAAAGAGGTCCAGAGCACAGTGTCTGTTTTTACCAGCGTTGCCTGAATACGACGAGTGTTGAGCCAGTGGCAGTATTTGATGTGGTTCGGAGTTTTAATGAAGATTTCAGCCTCTTCGACGAAAACGCCTCCGAAAGTAGATTGGAGACGGAATTTCAAATCTACAGACATAACTGGCATCAATGTAGCTGGTTGCTGAAGAGTAAAAGGGGCGTTTTGAATAAGATGCAAGTTAAAAACTATGTGCAAGTGCAAATGCAATTTATTTATCAAATTATCTGCAAAAGGTACACAAATGACCAACTGTAGAGTACCAAATGTATAATTTCAATAAAGAGTGCCTAATTCTATAATCTATTTCAACAATGATATAGATAGGTAGTACATGGTAGTTCTAATGAAAATTTTGTGTACATACGAAAAGATTGCAAATCTGATGTAAATTGCACTTTCGAGGTGTTGTGTAATGAAGTCTTCGCATAGTACACACAATAGGTAGTTTTTTATTTGTATCATACATAACATATCCCATACCTATATTTATTGGGATTACTTATGGGTAGATATTAATTTCAATGAATAAAATATCTGTCCGTCTTTTAAGGGATGAATGAATGAATGAATGAATGAAAACACTTTATTGCACAACAAAACAGGAAAATAAAAACATAAACATTAAAAAAAAAAGTTATACAGGTAGGCGGTCTTATCTTATTTACATCAGAATTCTGATTCGGTGACGATTTTTCATGTACCTAGACGAAACAGTGCGTTACGCAAGCGAATAAGTTTGTTTATATCGCACCATAACTTATGATCAGTATTAAGTAATTAAATATTTAAGCAATTTAGGATTTAACTTATTTATATTTTATTAATATTTGATGTATCTGTGATATAAATTATTTTACGATGATCGTACATAGATAGTGTTAATAATAATAATAAAACACCAATTGTATGTTTGTTTTTTGGTTATATTTTAAATAATAATGCACAGACTTAGGAGCAAGTGGTTGTGAGAGACGAAGGAGTAAGGAAAGGAAGTTTAGTATTGTCGTAGCAAAAAAATCGAACTTAAGAACTTTATACACTTTATAGGGATCAATTGTGCAGTTGTGCACATTAGTATCCATTAGGGCCCCAACAAAAGCAAAAAATGACTCTCTCTGTGAGTGTAAGTATGTGTCTGTCCGGTGCTCTAGCGCCAAGACCACTAGACGGTTGAAAGGAAGAAGACAATACTTATATTGTTAATATTTCCAGCCGTTTTTTAATTTTATCATTCATTCAATGTTTTTGGTTTGCATACAAACTAAAGTGTAGGTACACGGTACACTGCTACCTACTTCGAATAAAATATTTTCATTTTCAAGTTCTTTGGTAATTTTTGTCAAAAATGGCTGTATCGATTTTTATGAAGTTTGTACAGGTGGGCCATGAATTACAATAGATTACTTAAATATTTTATAAATAAAAAACTATTGAAATAAGCAATATTATGACTTACTTAAACAAAAAAGATACCCGCACGAACAACCCTTTTTTTAACGATGGGAAATGCTCATCCATACCCTCTTGCTGGGGTAAGGAAAGAGGGTTATGTTTCCCACCACTTTTGTAGGGCACTCGAACGCTAAGCGCTCCCCAACGCGGCGGATGATACTCGTATGAGATGTTGGTCTCCGCCGCCAACCGACTCCTGCCGCGCAGAGAGGAACTCGCTCGCAGCTCCACTTCGGTTGTCGACACACTCATGACACATTCTCCTCTAAGCGTTCTGTAAATCGGCTTATTCCTCCTTCTCGCCGCGTGGCACATCCCCTCAACAAAAAAATAACTACGCGCATTTTGTGCTACGCTTCATCTGGTCCATGATTTCTATGGTCTAGTCCAGTGTTTTTCAACCTGTGGGTCGCGACCCCCAGGGGGATCGCGAAGCCTTTCTCAGGGGGTCGCGGGAGTATAAGAAAAAGCGGCCAAGTGCGAGTCGGACTCGCCCATGAAGGGTTCCGTAGCAGCAAGTAACATAATATAAAAGTTCTTGTAGTTCGTTGTAACTTGAATGAAAGGTAAATTGCGGTTTACGATTTATGACGTATTAAAAAAAACTAGTTACTAGATATCGTTCAAACCAATTTTCGGTGGAAGTTTGCATGGTAATGTACATCATATATTTTTTTTAGTTTTATCATTCTCTTATTTTAGAAGTTACGGGGGGGGGGACACACATTTTACAACTTTGGAAGTGTCTCTCGCGCAAACTATTCAGTTTAGAAGAAAATGATATTAGAAACCTCAATATTATTTTTGAAGACCTATCCATAGATACCCCACACGTATGGGTTTGATGAAAAAAAATTTTTTGAGTTTCAGTTCTAAGTATGGGGAGCCCCCAAAATTTATTGTTTTTTTTCTATTTTTGTGTGAAAATCTTAATGCGGTTCACAGAATACATCTACTTACAAAGTTTCAACAGTATGGTTCTTGTAGTTTCGGAAAAAAAGTGGCTGTGACATACGGACAGACAGACAGACAGACATGACGAATCCATAAGGGTTCCGTTTTTTGCCATTTGGCTACGGAACCCTAAAAAGGCAAAAATACGATTTCACTGAGAAAGCTGAATCTGTTAATTTTTTAACAATTTGTAAAAATGCGGTTCTATTTTAGAAACCTTAAAATTAAATCATTTTTTGATTGAAAAAAATTATAAACATAGTCTTCCAAATCAGTCTTTCAAATCACAAATATTTTGTATGTTTATGGCCGTAGGGGGTCGCAAGAATTTTTTTACTTGTAAAGGGGTCGGGTATTAAAAAAGGTTGAAAAACACTGGTCTAGTCCCTCGCTTCAAGCCTGTTCGGTATGACCTATGACTTGTGTATACGAGTATAAAGCGCTAACCGATATAGCATGACGGGTCTACATACATCAGTATAGGGTGCCAGATTGATGATCGTTCAACTTTTTTAAAATAAGTAGACATATATTAAAAAAGAATTGACTATACGAACATAAATAAATACCTCTCATGTACCTCCAAATATTTACGGGTAACATCTACGTAGATGAATATTTATCTGTTGATTTTGCAAACCGTTCGTCGATGTCAATTGTTTTTCATTTTATCAGCTCACGTGCAACTACCGTGCACGGCTTATCAAACCATCTGATTTTGCATAAAACAAACAAGTCAAGTGATTTGTTTCTATGCGATTTTTGACTTCTTCATCAGCATCACATAGTTAACCCCCAGAAAATTGCCTTTAGGATTCGTGTCCCCACTGCTATGTTCCACTAGTGGGGCCAGTGGGGACTTTCAAGTGCTCGTGTCTCCTTGCCCTAGCACCAAAAACAAACCGAGACCTACAAAGTACGTTATACGTTAACCCTGCGAATTTGGAATTTCAAGGTTTTTAGAAGACGCATATATATTATGTTTATGTCTTTATTGAGTTACTTAAAATTTAAGTTATGCCTTTGTATTAATAAGTTACTTTACAACCCTTTCATGTTGGTAGATGATACATGGTAGAATTGAATGTCGCGCCACGCCATCGGCGGTCAAGGAACACCCCAGATAGGCCCAGTTTAGAAACTAGGTCATGAATTCAATCTATCAGTAATCAATAAAATATGAAAAAATAAGTTAACAGGTATTGTAAACAAGCGGCATTGAAGAATGTAAAATGAAAAGTAGGTTGTGCAATTTTATATTGTATTTCCATGGAAATCATAAATAGGTCCAACTTTAGACATAAAATTTAAATCATTTTCGAAAACCTAAGTTTTCGCCCTCTTGGATATCGTTTGAGGGTGAACTAGCCGACTACGGCCGCAAAGATGGTTTGGTTGGTGATTTAAGAGCTACACCATACGTAGGTAAAATTTGCAAACGGTATACCATAAAAAAAGCGTTCTTAAAAGTTCTCAAATTGTCGGCCATGACTAAATTGGGGTGACATGAATTTGTACAACCCCGAACGACACAATCAGTGCAGATAAAACTTTTTGAAAAATAAACTGTGTTGTAAATAAAGTTGTTCAAATTCACGTGGAAACTCCACACCACAGTTTGGAAGCTATATTTTAAGTACAACTAATGCTTAACTAATTACTGTACCTCATATCTAAAGGTGAGAAACTTTTTCAGTACTTACTAAGTGATAATTATTGATCGGTATCAGACGTATTCTCTTTAGGCATCAGATACGATGTAAAGAACAGGTAGGTAGGTACAATGGCGAACGTCCATAGTTCAATAGAAAAAGAGTGAAGTAATAAATAAATTGTTTACTACTAGAAAACTCTGTGTTAAGTACTAGTTAGTATTATAAATTATCTATGAGATACATACAATTAGTAGTATCTTTTGACGCACACTTGGCAGCCGATGATTCAGCCACTATAGTTTATGTTCTTGTTGTCAGTTCTGATTACACCAGTGTTTATTCTATGACAGATTTATTGTACCTAACTATACGTATTTTACAAGTGCGCCAGAGTTTAATATTCTTGTGGGAACTTCAGTTTGAGTATTAATAAAGATGAATTATTATGATATTTACATGTTGTATTAATTCCTTCGCTAAAAATAGAAACTTTAAGAATAAACATGTCTTAGAAAAAGAAATGACGGTGTCACAGCAAATAAGGATTCTGCGCAATGCTTATCAATAGTACTTTCTTAAATTGATAATAAATATTTTTGAGTTCTCATGTAAAATCCTGAAGCGGTCGTGGCTCAGTGCGGCCTGCGTGGTCGCGTCAATCACGAAGGTTAACTGACTACAGACATGGTCATAACCTGGATAGGTTTGACTGTTAGTGGCATTTATCTCGACCGTTTCCGTGCTTCGCAAGGCATGTTAAGCCGTTGGTACCGACTGCTATCGCCAGATGGCAGTCGTTAAGCCATGTCGGCGGTCTCTGTAGGTAAGCCATGTCGGAGGTCTCTGACACTGGGTTTGGCTATTAGCCTCACACAACCTCCACCAATCCGGACTTGGCCCCCGTGTGCGGAGTATGGCCTAATCTTCCCGATGTATGGAAAGAGACCTGTGCCTCTGCAGTGGGGACGATATGGATTGTTAAAAATGTAAGAAACTAATAATAACTAATTATAACACTTATCATTTGTCATACGACATGACCAAACAATCTGAAAGGAAATTTTCAGAAGTTATCAGTGGGAAAATCATAAAGTGGATTTACTGCGGGCCAGCCACCTCACCTGACATTAGCATTACGAAACACACTAGTGATTCACTCACTGATTAAATGAGGTAATGATAGAAATTAGCGACGATGCCATAATTCGCAGTAGACAGTATAATATATTTTTTTTAAATACTTATTTCGTAAAAGTAGATAAAGCATGTACTTACTTATCAAGTATCTATCGACATCTAATGATCATAGATAACAATGAATGAATAAAACACTTATTAAAATCTAAAGTAAATGTTTTATCTACTTAAGTAGATGCTGTACACAATCTTTTAAATCGTATTTTTTCTAAGAGTTATTGATAATATCAGAGACCGGTCCTCCTTTTCTTTGATAATATATAATATTAATAATATGGATGGGTACCTGTATACTACAAGCACTACAAGAGACAAGAAATAATTATTTTGCATGATACTGTAAGTACCTATGCTTTTAGGTGAGTAGATAACTAGATAGGTAGATCATACTAAAGCAATAATAATTTTTAGTTTTTTGTCTCGTGAAAGGAAACTGCTTTCTTTTATGGTTTCAAAGATGGTTACTTCCCTCGGACCCTCACCACAATCTGTGGAATGAGTTTCCCTTTGAGTTTTCATCCGAGGGTTACACCTGATTACACTAAGGGACTCTTCAAAAAGGGATTGTTTCTGAAAGATTCCGCAAAGGTTTTTAAGTCGCGTCGATCTGGCAGGTTAACTTACTACAGAGACGGTCATAACCTGGATGGGTTTGATGGTTTGACCGTTTCGCAAGGATCGCAAAACCACTAGTTAGTACCGCTCCAGACAGCAAACCCCTATAAACCGACGGTAACCAGTTTTCATTAGGCGGGCTGGGCCGTCCATCAGCCTAATAGCCACATTTTACAATACAAAAATGCAGTGTCTCATGTCTATTTCTAATACTCGCTTACTCATTAATATTATTATCAAGTAATTAACAGGTCTCTATAGTAATTAAGTGTAAAAGTAAATGGAAAATTCGTACTGATGTGGTCACAGGGCGTGGGACTTTTGTTTCATTATTTTGGTGACTTTCCAACAGTTAGCGGCAAGTTACGTAGCCATCAGATACTGTGTAGTAGCAAAGACAAAATAGTTTTCAACTTCTTAGTCGAATGGTCTTTTGTAATAGATATTTAAGAAACAAAAGCGTATGTTAATAATTTCACCTGCAAAAGTTCTCACGATATGAGTACTGCTGAAATTCAAAGTGAAAATGGGGAAATCTCTTTGAAACGTTTTCAGGAATGAGTCCCCCAAGAAAGACGGGTCTGTCATCCTGGTCCTCTCTTTCACTGATTTCTATTGGCGTATAATACAGCAATTTACAGTTACAGCAAACGAAATTTCACGGCTTACGTTTAGATAGCTTCATCCATTCATTACATATAATCAGAATATCATAATAATCTCTGCCAGAAAACGTACACTGTAATGTTGAACAAAGGCTGTGGTTAGGGGTCGTCCATTAATCACGTGAGGCTCAAAAGGGGGAGGGAGGGAGTTCGGAAAAAATCACGAAATATCACAAAAGGGGAGGGGGGTGAACTGAGATATCACGTGTATTTATTTTTTCGTTAAACGCGCGATTTCTAGAGTAAGTTCCAAACGTCAGGCTGTTGTTGTTGAGTTATTTTTAACTCGTCACAAGGTTCGAATCGGCTTCAGGCAGTCAAAAACAACCTGCGACCTTATGTCTGTCTGGACATTTTTATCACGGTGTGCTTAATTTTCCAGAATTAAATTACATTATACCTGTATTTAAAGATAACATTTTGAACCAAAAAAGACACGTGATTTTGGGTAGGGGGTGGGGGGGGTAGTCTAAAACCTCACCACGTATCACCAGGGGGGAGGGGGGGGGGGTCTAAAAAGTTGCTAAAAACATCACGTGACTAATAGACGACCCCTTAACGTTAGGTATCTTTAGTCCTTATAAGATATAAGTATCCTTGCAATCTTAGCTGATTTGACCATGGATAGACGGACACCAAATACATCATTTGTAGGAGTTTCTTTATTTTCGGTTATTAATATGTATAAACGATCCATCAGAAACCAGACTGGGTTACAGCTGACGATTTATTTAAATAACAACGTCTAATTGGACTCATGCCAATGTTTTTAAGAAGCCATGCTACACTCAATTAGTTAATAAGAACGTAGGAAACGTACTACAATACCTTCATTACCCAGGTTCGTTAACATAACAACCCATATCGTCTCCACTTGCAGAGGCACGGGTCTCTTCCCATACCTCGAGAAGATTAGTTCACACGCACGAGTCCGGCACACGGGTGCCAAGTCCGATGTGGTAAAGGTTGTGGGGATAGTGACCAACCCTAGTGGCAGATGTTTTTAACCGCCTATAAGACCTCCGACATAGCTTAACCACTATCATAAACATGCCTTGCGATTTGCGAAGCATGTCAGGGTACAAAAGATTAGGTGTTAAAGTGATTTATAGGTAATACAATATGATTTTGAGGACTGTATTTAACGAAACACTTGTGCAATGTGCACCATAGTAATGAACGATGTAATCAAGAGCCCATTAAAGTTTGAAGTGTGTTGTATGTCTGGTTGTAACACCGTCGTTGTCTCCTTTCTTGGAGCAAAAATGACATCCTTTAGGAAATTCAAGATCACGGACAAGGGAAATCAATTTTGGGAAATCACTGAACCCCCCTATTTACTCTCTAAAGTGAAAAAAAAACCGCCGCCGTCTATACCTTGTGGATATAGAACGGTTAAATGTACCACACGATAAGAAAAAGTTATAAAAAACTATTACTAAAATAGCGAAAGTATATTTTAATCAGTTAATGATTAAAGATTAATGAAGAATGTTAATGGGTCCGTTAAATCACTAGAAACTTTATGACCTTGTAGCCTACATGTCTAGAAATACACCTGTTTTTGTTTTATTTAAATCAAGCGAGTAGTTTTGAAGTTACGATAATTTTAGTTTCCGCCTTTTTCAAATACTTCGCTCGGGCGCGCCAAGCGCGCGTGACGTCATACAACAACTCGCCGCTCTCACCGTACTGTGTTCTTCATACATTGCTATCGGATGGTCCCTATGTTCGCCCACAATAACATTTCTAACTGGAGTTTTTTTTTTTATGTGAATCGGTGTTACAGTAGTGTTACAAGTATAATCGATGAGTTTTAAAAATTGATTGAAAAATCGAATGATTCCTTAAATAGACGAGTTAAGCTACTATTTCTAGAATAACTCCGATTTCTTTACCGCGGCCGCCGAGACACAATGATAAAAAATACAAAAGTACTTACAACTTATTTTTTTCTTTCTTATCACAAATTTGTTGATCCCTATAAGAACCTACATACCTATTTTTCATTACTAGTATTGAAAAATGTAGGTAATAATGATATTTATGAACTTGATATTTCGGAAATAAGGAGTGAGGGGCATGGTAAAAGGTGATGGTGTTAAAATCACTTATGTCATCAACTGTAATTTAATGAGTAATGACACAATAACGACACTGAAGCGGTCATGGCTCAGCGCTGCTTACGTGGACGCGTCGAACACGCAGGTTAACTGACTACAAACACAGTCACAGCTTGGATGGACTTGACTAGCAGTCCATCCAAGCTGCCTATTACGCCTCCGACATAGCTTGACGACTGCCATCTAGTGATAGTTACTGATATTTAAGCCCATCCAAGTTGTGACCGTGTCTGTAGTTAGTTAACCTGCGTGATCGACGCGACCACGTAAGCAGCGCTGAGCCATGACCGCTTCAGTGTCGTTATTGTGTCATTATATTACAGTTGATGACATAAGTGATTTTGACACCATCACCTTTACCATGCCTCTCACTCCTTATTTTCGAAAACTGGGAATAAAACTTAAACAAATTATACAGAAAATAGATCTTTGCTTATAAATTACAGGAAAATCTCTAAGAAGTTTCTATAAATCTTAAAATAAGTTGATAAAATTTAAAATATTGTTTGTTTGTAGGTATGGACAAAGCCCTCTGCGCGAGAGTCAGACTCGCACTTGTCCAGTTTTATAGGTTAACTCATATTTATTTTATTTTAGATTGGCTAGAAATAGCTACGGCGACGACGTTACTGTTTATTCAAAAGTTATAAGATAAAAAGAAGGCGATAGACACAACTTTTGGCTTTGGGTCTGGGTGGATCATACTTTCTCATCCATTTCTTTTGACTTTAAGGTTCAAAAATATAATACTAAAAAATAACTTTTCGGTTATATTGGTAGTTGTATTTAAGCACTTTGACACGAGCACGATTTTCTAGTTTGTGGATTCGACATTTTTAAGATTTTCAACGCAAACTTCATACATACAGGTAGGGAGCGGTGCGCGCACTGAGCGACCGTTGTGGAGTGACGTCACAGCAGCGTACGGTGACCCCGCGTCACTTGCCTACCTAGATAATTCAGTATCTCGGAAACTATCAAACGTATCAAAAAAATTTTTTCACCATATTTTTTTATTTTTAATAGAGTATATTTTAAGATAAAAAACAAAAATTGGTGGTATTCTTCATTATTAAGTAATGTTATACAGATACTTTTTTAACAAGAATAATTTTATCAAGAATAATGTAATCTTGAAAAAAGCATCAAATCAAATTAAATTTATTGATTGACAAATAATAAGTAAGTAATAATTCCAATTCTGTATTCAACACAAGTACCTACCTATACTCAAACTCAAACTCAAAATGTTTTTTATTTAAGCAGATGCTTTACACATGCTTTTAAATCGTCAATATTTTTTTCTATCGGTATTATACTTTATGTGAACATCTATGGCTATTTATAGATAGTAACATAATTGTGACGATGAAAAACGTTGAGTGGGTCAAGGTTTGGTTCTCGTCAAGGGCAATCGACAATCTTCTTAGAGCCCTTCCTAAGGTCAGATGGTCACTATAAATAAGCTTTATAGTGGATTGAAACGAAAGGAAAGATCAACTCTATCGATATAGTATAGAAAAGTAACTAATTAAAAAACCCGACCTGACAATTGTAGGTATATCAATCTGGGGATCAAGACGAATCTAACGAAGAGTCTGGCGAAGAAAACCTCGCTGGCCAAAATAAGGCCGTAATTATGCCGTAATGATTCAACTGACATAAAGTAAGTTTGGGATAATGTATGCATCGTACTTCATGTCACTGACGTAATGTACATTATCCCTATCTTACTTTATATCAGTTGGATCATTATGGCGTAATAGTTATGCCATAATATCTAGTCAGCCGACTACGGCCATAATATCTAGTCGTGATCTAGTCGTTTTGGCTACAAGCGATAACTATGAAACGGACATATAAACAGATAAGAAGATCTAAATTCTGAATTTGTATGAAAAACTGAAACAAATTAAGATGGAATTTTCCTAATATTTTTCCTGTATTTTAAAGTTGATTCTGAGAGTAAACTTTTTCGAGCAGATGGATCACCTGATGGTAAGTGATTACCGTCTCCCATAGACACCCACAATATGAGAGGAGTCACAACTGCGTTGCCGACCTTTGAAATGGGATGGAGGGATGGGGGGAATTAGGGGGGGAAGGTTGGGCCTCCTCCGGTACCTTCACTCACTCGGCGAAACACAACGCAAAAAACAAACAAACTCTTAAAACTTCAAACGTACTTTTTTAACATTCAAACGTACTGTATAAAACTGCTTCTGCTTTATAATAGGGTAAGTACTTAAGTAAGTAAGTAATTTCAAAGTGAAACAACAAAATATAAATTGAATAGTGTGACGTTATTGTTACACTCTGTGTAATAAGGATTCTTATGTTACAAACCATAACCCGGAGCAGTAGCGTGGTACCCAAGGGCCTTGGTGCAAAAAAAATAGATTAGGTTTTATCAACTAAAAATATAAATACTATAAGCTATCGTACGTTATCATCAGCTCTATATTGTGTATGCAGGCCACATTTTCTTGTATATACATATAACTGATTTGTATTTAGCCAGTGACGCTCTTGTGTATGCCAAATATAGTAAAGCGATTCGCGAGACAGTATGCACAACGACCAACGTGATTGTAAACTTTATTTAAATAAATCGACAGTTTAGACTGGTAAATATGGTTTCACAATTCACAGCCATTCCTTCTTGACCTAACCCGCTAAATGTGAGAGCGAATCCGTCAAGTTGAAAATACTGCACAAAAAAACAGGAATAATTTAGGGGAGAACTCCCTATAAATGTCGAATTTCTTTCAACTGAGTTGCAATAATTAAGGTCGTGTTGCAACCTGTTATTTTTATATTAGAAAAAAAATTACAAGTTCAATTTGAGGTTTGCTCTTCAGGATCCGATGGCCTCCTGTGCTAGAGGGCCCCGGTGCACGGCACCGCCTAGCCCTCCGATAGTTACGCCACTGACCCGGACCCGGAGGACACTCCATACAAATATCACGTTATTGTTTACTACAAAGAAAGACACTTCTTCATGTCTGTACACGTGTTAATGTGTATGTGAGTATCTAGGCTAAGTCTTCTTAGTTATTACCAGGTCATACCGCCTATTGTCGTAGGTTACACTTCTTTTTGCTATGTTGACGTTTTTAGTAATTTATATTTCCGAAAACAGTTAAACTTTTAACGACAGTTATGAACATAAAAGATAGACTTACAATAGCGGCAGGGATTGTCCATACTGTGGCTAGAAACAGCTGTTATATTAATATTGGATTTGTGATTAGACTATCGGAATCTATCTATAAAGCGTAGATCTCACAGATAAGTTATTATAAGGCAGAATTTATATCTCAAATTACCTAGTACGATCCCGTCTGAAGTGCTTCAATCTTACCAGGCATTGAGAGGTACTGCGCTAAAGCCATTAATTCTGGAAATAGGCGGGTCCGCTCCAGCTGTACGCATGGACAGACGGCGCGGCGACCGAGCCCATCCGCCCGCAATTACTCCCTACACTAGTGACTGCCGGCGACTTCTGTCCTGGTTTCTCTGCTCTAGTAACGAGCGTGGGCCGATACCGATTTTCGTGCATGCCATAATACTGTAACCCATTGCCCGCTTCGCTACTTTTTGACAAATCGTGCCCCCAACCGCCAACATCGGCTCCAGCCGACAAAAATGTATGAAAATCTCAAATTCTGGCGCCTACGCCTGTGGCACGGAAACCGGTTGTCAGCCCTAGCCGACTGTGGCGCTCAAAGGGTTATTTATATAAGAAGTATATAATACACCCGTTAATTGTACCTAGGGAATCCCAAAGTTTTTTCTCAAAAATGGCTCTAAACATTTTTATGAAACTTGTTAGAGTACAATATTTTTATACGGCCAATTACGCTATAAAGTTGATTACTCTGGGAAAAAAATGACGGTGGTACCTCCCATACAAACAGTTTTTTAAGGTTCCGTAGCCAAATGGCAAAAACGGAACCCTTATGGATTCGTCATGTCTGTCTGTCTGTCTGTCTGTCCGTCCGTATGTCACAGCCACTTTTTTCTGAAACTATAAGAACTATACTCATGAAACTTGGTAAGTAGATGTATTCTGTGAACCGCATTAAGATTTTCACACAAAAAAAGAAAAAAATTTGGGGGATCCCCATACTTAGAACTGAAACTCAAAAATTTTTTTTCATCAAACCCATATGTGTGGGGTATCTATGGATAGGTCTTTAAAAATGATATTGAGGTTTCTAATAATTTTTTTTTCTAAACTGAATAGTTTGCGCGAGAATCACTTCCAAAGTTGTAAAATGTGTGTCCCCCCCCCTGTAACTTCTAAAATAAGAAAAAAATAAAACTAAAAAAATATATGATGTACACTACCATGCAAACTTCCACCGAAAATTGGTTTGAACGAGATCTAGTAAGTAGTTTTAATACGTCATAAATCGTAAACCGCAATTTATCTTTCATTCGATTAACTCAAATAAAAAAAAATACATTTAATTTCATAACAAAAACTTGTATATTATGTTACTTACTGCTATGGAATCATTCACTCGCGAGTTGGACTCGCCAACTCGCACTTGGCCGCTTTTTTTTCTCAAAAATGGCCGTATTGATTTTATTGAAACTTTGTACGTTGTTATTTTACCTTCATACGGCACACTATACATGGTTGTACATTATTCCGGGCAATATCGAAATAGGTACGGTATCTCCTATGTAAACCCACATTATTTATTAATATGTGAAGTCTTCCACCCCTAATGATGTTATGTGTTGAGCAATGAAAATGAAAATTTATTCATAACACTTGTTACAATGCTCATGTTTATACCAGAGAAATGAGAAAATATGCACAGAGTAGCCATACAATTTATTTCCTTTTGTGGTACGGAACCTGCGATGGTAACATCTTAAACTAACGAACAGACATTTGATAATATTAGTAAGGCATGAGCATTAATATGTGGGTATTCTTAAATCCATAAACCCTGACCACTTGCCGTAGTGACGCAAATCCACAAATCTTGTATCAAATCGAGCATACGTGGGTGGATGTCTGCCATCATAAATATTGTACCTATTTACGGATTTTACGGGACACAAAGCCAGAGGAACCAGAAGTGACGTGACGTCAAAAGGGACGTTATTGTTGGATCTTAATACTATATGTACATATACAGGATGTTAAAAAAGTGCGTTTGATATTTTAAGGGGTTACTCATAATCCAGTATAGAATCCATGAAAAATATTGAAAAAATCCGCTCTTCAAATTTTTTTTCAGTTTTTCATACAAATTCTTGATTCACTATGCATATTTAGTATGAGAATCTGAAAAAAAAATTGAAGAGCGGATTTTTTCAATATTTTTCCTGGCTTCTTTCTATACTTGATTCTGAGTAACCCCTTAAAATTTCAAACGTACTTTTTTAACACCCTGTATATGACCTGCCTATACATATATTATATGTATAATATTTAGCCACACTTGGTAAGCCCTTGGTAGGTATTTTATATAAAATAAAATGCGAAATGGCCGGAAAAGGGTAGTGGCTGGCGAACGGGTCGCCTTACCCTATTATCTCACCTGATGGTAAGTGAAGATGATGATGAAGATGGAGGCGAGCTTACCAAGATTTCCCTACACTCAACACATCAATGCTAAACATTGATGTTTGACGGCAAGACCTAGATTAGGTAGTGGTGGCATAGAAATCTGAAATATAAATGTGTTACTTAGATTTCTATGGTGGCTTAGCCAGACGCGCATAGAAATTGCCTTACCTTCTAACTATTACTAACTACCTACCAACCAACAAAATTAAACCTATCATAGTTTTTTTTTGACAACCTTTTGGGTCCAAACTTATATTCGCTGTGTTTTTTGAACAACAGAATTGTAAAATTAAGTACTCAAGTAAGTACATACGAGTATGACACAGGTCAAACAAATATTGTTCATCACAAATTCACAGAAATATTTGTCCCGGATATAATTCAATCCACGACTCCCATTAGCAGCCAGGTGTGCTAACCACTGAGTTATCGAGACAGTCAATTATAACTATTACTATTACAGTTCACTAAACATAAGAATCGAAATTAAAAGCCAACCCTTATTTTTTTCAAACCCATGCATGACTCAGTAAAAAAACAAGTGACAGTTTCAATATAAATAGATAGATATACCACAAAAAAGAACAACAACAAAAAGTAAATACAATATCTAATAAAGATGAAAATATTCTGACGAATAATCTCGATGTCTTCGCGATGTACATAGGTACCTATATAGGTATTATGTGAGTCATCAATTACGTCCAGTCGATCTTTCTTTCCTAAGGACACTTTATCTGACACTATTTAGAAACATTTTCGTCCGTGCACTCTCTTTATGAAATAAAGATTCTTAATTTAGTCTGAATTGCAGTCAGAGAACAGAGGAAAAATCCCTCCACCCGTAGGTACACCACACTGTCCCAGTTACACGTTATGTTTACTGAATACTGCCAGATGCTGCATACGGGATTAGGTCAGTGACATGGAATCATGTTTTTGGGTCTCCTGCTTTATACAGTTCACCGTTGTAACGGAGAAATGAATAAATAGATGTATTATTTTAGGTCAAACATTGATGTAAAGTATTGAGTCAAGGCAAGTGATCGGTAATCGGTTATCTCCACGCATAACGCTTTCCACCATACCATACCGCTTTTCCTCATAAAACCCTTAAAAATGTTTAGGAATTTTCATAATTAACCCAACTTTGTTACCAATCCGAATTTGATATCGGTATTTGGGTGAACCTTCCCGAATATGAAGAGACCAATGCTTCATCAATGGAGAACTGTTTGAGAATGTGTTGTTGACGTAAATAACCAAACTTTGTATGGAAAAATGGTTAAACTACTGCTAGTGGTGGAGGTGGTGGTGTTTGTTTCTGATCAGCTTCCAAAAGTAAAGTATTCCAGGAGGAAGGAGGTATTAAATTCGTCTGCAGGTACCTATAGATATTAGCGAAGAAATATCTGTATCCATTAACGTGGAATTAAATTAATCAGGGGGATGGACACAAAATGTCAACAATGATGATGAACTGTAAACAAGTCACGCGGCAGCGGCGCTAACAGTGTTTTCACTCACTTGCCTCACGTTTTCCTGGAAACGTTTTTTTTTTGCTGCTCGTTAAAATTTGTGTCAGCGTGTGTGCCAAAAATGTGTCACAACATAACGTGTCGCTTTAGACGGTTTTCGGAACGAGATTCGAGGACCTTGGCCAGAACATTACGAGAAAGCGTGGATTTGGAGTACAGTAAGTACCTACTATATTTAAAGTAAAGATACTTTTAATTTTTCCAGCAACACAGTTGTGTGATGCAATGCAATGAAAACGTGACGACACTATTATTTTGAAGTAAACGCACATTTTTAAGCTTTGTGTTTTCATTTCATTTCGTTTCAGTTCATTTTCAAGATATAGATATTATCTATATCTTGAAAATGAACTTATTTTTGGGAACCAGAGACTGATATACTTACACACATACATTTAAATACTTATATAGATACAATACACAGACGCAAAGCAAACAAATCTGCTCATGTACTTTTTAAATACATACATATATAGATATAATACACCGAGACTCAGAGTAAACAATTCTGCTCATCACTGAAAAGTTTGCCCTGTGTGGGGATCTAACACACGACTCTCGGATCAGAGGTCAGGATCGCTAACCACTTAGCCACCGAGTCAGTCAGTCAGTCGAAAACATACCAGATCTTCTCCTGAAGATCTCTTGTCGTGGCCCTAAAGTTAAACCCATGGTCCATATAAACAGTCGTTAAACTAACTTCTTAACAGTTGATTGGTCAACTGGTGCTTCTGGTTTGAATGTATATTTACTGAATGTACATGTACAAGTTATACTTTTATTGGTTTTATTGGTTAAATCGGTTCAGGCGTCTTCGAGTAATCGGTGAACATACATAGAAAAAAAAAAAAACAGGAACGTTTGGCGTATGGTTCTGAAAGTTTCAACTTGTTTTTATGAATATTTTAGGTATTACGTAAAAAATAAACCGTTGACAAATGCAGTACTCGCTGAAATTTTTTATATGGCTGAGATGAGACAATTCACTTTATTACGTAATGATAATAGTTAAATACGACGAAAATTATTAAACAAAATTAGGTCCTTTCTGTGAAAAGATACAACAACATTTGATTCTTCTGAAACAGGTTTATTTTCAGGTTCGTCTACTCGTAGAGTCTTTACTTCTTTATTTTTATAACCCTTCCCACTATGTTAAAAATGTGTATAACGCCCAATCGCTAGCTACAGCTAGTTATAAATGCTGTATGATAAATAGAGAAGTGTTTTGTCGCTAGATACAACTAGATGCAACTCTCGCATCGTCACTCAGAAAAAAAAACTATGTAGTTCAAAAAACTCCAGACAAACAAAACTAAATAAGCGTCAATAAATCATTCGAGACACACCTACAGCCGGCCACTCATATAGCGGTGCGACGCAGAAAGCTAAAAATATTTCCACTTATCTCTTACAACTCCTAGATATACACTATACATACACACAACACAGTCACATGAAAGACAATTGACCGGATAAATACAGGGTCGAACGGTAACAGCACCATCCCAAACTTTGGCAAGGATCCAAAGACGTATACAATACAAACATACTAATAGATTTATTTACTTTTTATGAGTTATCTACTCAAAAGTCTAGGTAAACAAATTTCAGTTTTATTTTTGTGCTTAAGGTTATTTCCGCAACATTTTACTTTGTTTATTCGTTTCAAGTCAGGGCAAAAAAACATAAAAAAAACTTTAAAAACTCACAGCTTCAATTGTGCGGCACACAAAAAATGCGGTTCCACCAACCTAATAGAATACTTAATAAAAAAATACAAGTGAACAAGAAATTTCAAACCTTCCGAATTCAGTCTAATCGTAAGCATTATTGCTACCTCCACCAATCCGGACGTGGTCCTCATATGTGGAATATGGCCTAACCTTCCCGAGGTATGGGAAGACGGACGCCCCGTGACCCGTGCACCGCGGCGCGTTTCGTTGCATGTAATTTTCAGTGTACATTACTGACAAGATTCTTGTAATTAATTATTGATACGAGTATAGTTATTATATTAATTTACCTTTTCCCTGAAAGGCAACGCATCAATCGTTTAGCGTTAACGACTGATATACCTACATAGTTACATGATTAAATAATTCCAATTTCAACGAACGAATAATTCCAATCTGCAAGTTGATTTATGATTGGTATGACTGACTGACTGACTCGGTGGCTAAGTGGTTAGCGATCCTAACCTCTGATCCGAGAGTCGTAGGTTCGATCCCCACACAGGGCAAACTTTTCTGTGATGAGCAGAATTTTTAAAAAGTATATGTTTATGGATATTAGTCTCTGGTTCCCAAGATACAGGGAATCCTAGTTTGGGGCCAGACGACCGTGTGTGTTTTGTCCCAGATATTATTATATTATTATTATATATTCCCTCATTCCACTGGTGACTGGTCCACCAGCGGTAACTATATGAAGTGGTGCGAAGAGATCCGTGCTCCAGCAGGAAAAGCAGCAGGTTCGATTACCAATGCAATGGCAATTGCTCTTGCATTCGGTGCCTATTTTAGGAGGACACTCGGTGATTTAATATCATGAATACTCCTCGCAACCCAAAATCCATAAAACCGTAATTTTTATTATACATATACTATCCTACGTATTTGCCTATTTTTACCCATTCCCAGAACACAATTTTTTCTGGTGTATATCTATTTGTTTGTCGCTTAAACGGTTTGATGGATTTAAACTGCAATGCGTCCTTAGATTCGTCAAAAAAAATTGTGTCATAAAATATATTGATAGGTATGTAGTTATTTAATAAAACCTTTTTTTAAGTGCTTTGGTTTAGTTTCACCCCCTTTATTTAGTTTGTTATCTCTCGGGGCCCCTATCAACAATCAAATTGCAGGAAGCGATAACTGATGACGTGACGTCAGAACAGCTCACAAATCAAGCGTTAAAGTTATAAAAATAGATTGATGGACGGGGTCATACATAGAGCTACTATACATACTATGACCTAGTCTTATTTTTGGGATCGCCGCCGGGTGGACTGCTTGCAGAAAACCACTGGACACGGTTGTATGTGGCTTAGAATCCCTGTTGTTCGGTTGTTAGGCCGGTAGAATCATACGGAGAGGATACAGGTCCAGACAATCTTTTAGATCGCTGAAGGATACTGAGTGGGAGAAGTGTGCGTTCACTTGGAATCCTCATGATCGAATTTCGAAGTAGTTCCTTGGTTCCAGAGATGAGGCTGCCAGCGGAACGTTCTGCTAGCAGCCTCAGTGAAAAACTCAATTTTTTGTGAAACTACGATAGCACATTTTTTTCCTTTGGGCACTAATAAGGCACTAAATATTGGCATAATCAGAATATCAAAATTCGATCATGAGGATTCCAAGTTAACGCACACTTCCCCCACTCAGTACCCTTCAGCGATCTAAAAAATTGACGGGACCTGTACCAGTGGGGAGGCCTTGTCCTTGTCGCGCTTCGGCTCAACCCTGATCCTCCAAGGCGCGAACCAAGGGAGTCGTAGGCGGCCAACACGATGAAAGCAAGCGTAGAATAGTACGGGAGCGTATAAAGGAGCTCTGCTGAGGAGCGTCGTTGGCGTCACGGCCACCGAAGACTGTGGGCCGCTTCTTCTAGAGGGCTGGAACTGTCTCTTGCCTCGCGGTGCTGAAAAGGTAGTAACGATGACTCAAGGAAAATGTCGTGGATACTTTCGATTGATTTGATGAAGGAAGGAGAAAGGAAATAGCGATATGATATCGCTATGTCCTTATAGATCGGAAGTCTTAGAGAAATGGAATTGAACAATAAATAGGAATTTCGAATTCACATAACGGATAACCAAAAAGAAAAGCTAAATTTGTTGAGATCTAGTAACGTAAGAGTACCGTAGCGAGGTATATTTTTATTTTTTATTTTATTTATTACAATTCATTGGAATATATATGTTAACTTATTAGATATGTTAGATTAAGTTATTTCTAGACAAAGTTTATTGTTAATAAATAACCATATAGCTTTAAAAATTATGTTCTGGCTATCAAAAAATAAGTCCACACTTTGAACCTGGTCTGTAAATTCATTTAAAAGTGTAATAGCTCTCGCTGTGGGAGCATTACTAGCTTGCTGCGTGCGCACGCCAGTGAGTGCAGCGAAGAGCGCCTGTGGCGCCGCCTGGTGCCTACTCGCGTATATCCTTGAGGTACAAAGAGCCGCAGACCACTTAGCACATGTGGATTGTCTATTTTACTGCCGAGGATCTGATAGTAATGCACAAGAAGAGAGGTCTTCCGTCTGAGCTCTAGACTTTCCAGACTTACACTACCTAAAACAAATGCAGAGGGATACATAAATGGATAGTATCCAAATAACCGTTTCTATAGATAGCGAGCGAACTTACGTTGCACACGTTCAATCAATAAAGGTGTACTTCATTTCCCTACGCTTCGCCTTTATCCAACAGTGTATTTTTCCGAAAGCAACGAAGATGATTATTATAATATTAATTTAGGTTTCTTTGCATATAGGAGAGTTGAATATGTAATCCTTATTTTATGTATAATCTATGATCTCCAACAATGACTCTCGATGTTCCACAATGTTTATTTTTCACATCTATTAACCAAAACACGAATATCTACAAGATAATCCTCCTTTTGGCTTTGCCGTAATGGAAAAAAAAGAGTATCAAATAAGTGTCTTACTTAAAAGAGTGACCCACTAGTCAAATTGGATGAGGTTGAGCCCCACGTTGGGCGCCAATAACATAGCCAGGTACAAGTACATAATATAGCGTCTCGCTGCAAGGCATCTGCAAGGTCTAACCTAGACTTATTCCAAAAATAAGTACTTGTCATGAGTTCCAAACAAACTTTTTTTCAGAGCTCGGGTTATTATTGTCTGTTATTGTCTTACAAAATGTTCATGTTCTTAGCTTATATTTATTCGGTCACTTATGATTAGACTTTTGGTTCAATCAAATGAAAAAATAATATAAGTTTTATACTAACTAAATATATTTTTAATCAAATACCTGTAAATAAACAATAAATAATCATAGCACGCTAACACTCGCTACAAACACGCGTGTTTCGAAAGAACGTAGTCAATGATTAAATTAACTTTGTTTCAAGAGAGGGCTCGAAACAAATGGTGAAAATATCGCCAGATACCACCTCTCACCAAAAACTTCCACGGCCAAAGGCAACCAAAAGCCCCTTATTTCGAACACATGATCCATCCAATTCCACGGATTATTAACTCCCTTCTTCAACTCCCAGTAAGTCGTTTTACAAAGCACATGATTCACATTGTTGAGTAACATAAAAAACGACAATAGAAACAGGGGTATGTTTATCAGTAGAACCAAATTTGTCAACCAGCAACCGTAGATGTCTAAGGCGAATCGTAAGCGTAATCCCCATAACAGGTCAAATAAGAATTTTCCCACTACCGGTACTCGGGAAATTGTATTGAGCTCATCGCCTTGACAAGTGTACCTTAGAGCGTAGATGGAGACGAATACGAGAGCGCATGATGCGTAGAAGAGGCCGAGGATGTGATATCTCCTATTGTATTTCGTAATGCACTGGCTGAACACGAAACAGTGGTAATCGCGACCCACCACGCACTGGTTACAAACTTTGCAATGCCAGCTGTTCTCCACCTGGTACAAGTTGCATTTGTCGCAATAGTTATCTTTCGACTCCGATCCGTCCCCGCAACTCTTGTCGCAGCATTGCATTTCTTTCTTAGCATGCGTCTTTAGACTGACATCCGAGTATCTATGCATCAAGAAATTCCCATTGATATTAATCAAGCCAAACAACGTGATGGGTACTTCGATGAGGTCCCTCACTATCCCGGAACCGGCGACCAAAGGTCTTCTGACGAGGAACATAAAGAACACGTAATAAACAGGTGGTAGCCAGTAGGAGAAAGCATAGTATAAAGACTTCTCCACAAAATAAATTATTGCAGTAAATATGACGCGCAGAATCTTTTCCGTTCCACTCAGTTCTTCATACGGCACAACGCGGAACTTTGTTTTCTTTTTCTTGCTGGTTTTGACAGTTGCGGGTGCGACCACTTTTTCCCCTCTGTACTCCATATGAGGATGGGAATGGGAAAAATGGTAAAATATAGAAATCCCGGGTTATAAAATAAAATATTGAACTATAAAATAATAATTATTGATAGAATAAACAAAACAATATCATTAGTTCAATCCTAGACGGAAAACGTCCAAAAAGATGTCAGTCTAAAAAAAGTATAGAAAAAATGTATTCAAATTCAAACATACAATAAGGTTTCTATTATTCATGATCTTGACCTCTTCTGCTCCAGTGTCGCAGCAGTACATCGTCGTAGAGTTCTGGGTTCAGATATCTTTCGTAAATTCTTTTTATTTATATGTATAAAAAAACATTGTTCGTCTAAGTTATGTTTCATTTTATTTACGAGCGACGACGAAGGAGTAAAGAAAGCAAAAAATATCGAACTTGAGATTTTGATGGGGATCGATTGTAGCCCAAAAAAATAGAAAATTAAAAAAGTCTCTGTGTGTGTTTCCATTCGGTGCTCTCTGGCGCTAAGACCACTGGACTTTTGGGTTGGGGCAATATTTTGTTAATATCTCTTTTTAAATAAGGCAGTTTTTGTAAAGACAATTTAGCGACAAGACCGCTCAGATTGCACTACTTGTTTCTTTCTCATTTTTTTATGAACTTCTTTGTTTTGTAGTCATTAAAGAGTATTTGATTTGATTTGATATATTGTTCTCTAAAATGGCTCTAACGATTTTGATTAAACTTTGTGCAGTACTTTTTTTATACAGCCTACTACACTAGGACAAAAAGACTCTCAGATAGTTCATGGTGCGCAAAAAGTGTAATCGCTCGCTCAGTACGAATCTGCACGCGAAGCACTCATTACTGGCCACGATTACTTCAAAAAACACCTCTTAACTCTAGGTACATATCACTGACAGCCCGCTGCACAGTGGGTCGTGTTTCGACTTTTAAATACATACATATACATAGTAGAATATAGATAAAATACACCCAGAATATGAGGGTACATCTGTCTCCTCGGCCTCCATGTACGTTCGGCACAGCGCTGTATGTATGTATGTATTTAAAAGTATATGTGTATGTATATCAGTCTCTGGTTCCCAAGATACAGGGAATCCTAGTTTGGGGCCAGATGACCGTGTGTGATTTGTCCCAGATATTATTATTATTATTATTATAAGAAAGAAAGCCGCAAAGTATACAGAAACTCCATCCACCTTGCGGCCTGCTTCATTATGAGCGCAGAGCTGGCCCCGATTCTTCTGGAGCGCACAAAGGACACCTTGAGGACTCGATGAGACTCTCGGAAGTCGTTGGCAACCTCCGAGGGCTACTGGACTTCCTGGAGGAGCTGGACTGGCAACGATGTCAGCCAATTCACGCAAAATAGCCGCATTCGTCGCCTGATTGTTATTATTATTATTATTAACCCGTGACTATTATTATTATTTTGCATGCGAAATATACGCGCTCCTAGTCAGCAGCGCGCCCCCACAGCTCGACACCGTGCTGCAGGAGCGACTGCACGGTGGTGGAGAAGCACGTGCGCACTATATCCTTTGTTAGGGTTGAGACAGACTGACTCAAAACACGCACCGCCTAGCCTACCACAAAGTTTGTCTATGTGGAGCCCCACGCAAGACTCTAATCCACTTGGAAAATGAAAAATGAAAGCGCCGCAATCTGCTCTATCGCTATCCACTGGACATTAAATTCATTTTTTAATTTCTAAGACTAAGGACTATATTCACAGCCCGATAAGTTCAAATTGATAAATTGAGTTTTAGTGACACTGAGCATCAGTTATACATATGCCGAAAGTGAGCATCTAGCGGGCAACAGCATTCGCCCCCTGAACGGCAAACGTATCGAGCAGTCATATCATCTGCGTACATGTCTGCTTTTTGGTTGGTTGCCGGGACTTGAACCGAGCACACGTCTGCTGAGTTAATTTTTTAATTATTTCCGTTTTAGAGTAGTCTCAACGTTATTTTTGTGATGGGGAAATAGCTTTGATTCCGATTCAG
Organism: Coleophora deauratella; assembly: GCA_958295455.1. Classification (NCBI taxonomy): domain Eukaryota; kingdom Metazoa; phylum Arthropoda; class Insecta; order Lepidoptera; family Coleophoridae; genus Coleophora; species Coleophora deauratella. The sequence continues at coordinate 11,294,553 of OY282402.1, forward strand.
TGATAAGCGGTCATAAGAAGAGGATTAACTCGGGAGACAACTCCGTTTTCCGAGTTCCAACAACAAATCACCACGTGGAGCGTCTTTAAGTGCCCATCACCCTTAGTGCCGCGTCTTTCACTTGACATTGGGGTTTCGCCATTTTTTTATTGAAGATTCTCTCCCATTTTTCACTTGACATTGGCAAAATCACGCTCGTTATGAGATGTGGAATGCCAAATAGAAAAATATAATAAAAATGTCTGCTTGGGGCACAGAAAATTAAATAAGGAAGAACCCTGCGGAAATCTCCTCTCCGTCGATTTTGTGTCCGATTTTAGGGCTCGAGCAAGCGACTACCTTATGACTCGTTGCACTCATGAAGTCCTATGCGCATGCGCGGGTACGCATATACGCATTCCGATTTGGGGGATCAAGAAGTGGCTACATTTTAACCTTTAAAAATATCGAGTTCCCTCGAGAATCCAAAAATAACGCAATTTCACAAAAAATAACGATTTATTGCTATAACTAATATACTTTGCTAATTTCATTAAAACTTCGCAAAGAGGTTAGGTTAGGACTAGGCTTGCGGCTCGCCCACTGCGCTCCCTCAGAAACAGTTATATACCGACATCCACGCGTGCGGAGCCGCGGTCAAAAGCTAGTATGCAATAAATAAATAATAATTAGGCAACAAGAAGATGCGTAAGCGCACAAGACCCGAGAGACTTGTAAACAGATATTATGCATTGAGGCTAAGGACGGTGACGTCACGGTCGTGTCACCCACGCGCATAGAACAATAACCAAATAGGCATTTATGAATAGGTTGGTCTAAGTTTTGCGATAAAAACACAATAATACCATATTTTAAACCACAGTTTAAACTGTGTCCTATCCTATGTCAATGAGGGGATCAATGCTGCCGAGCTTATGTTATCGTAAAAACAGTCAGCAATAAACTGTTTTGAGATCAGCTCATTACGCTGATTAAAAACCCGTGTTTAACTCGTTTTTGTTACAAAAATACTAATGTGGCAGAAGACGAATATACCGACTGAAACAAAACCTCGAATTTCATTTCCATAAACAAGCCGTTCTGGCTACACACGGTAACAGTGTAACTCAAGTACATACATAGGGTCCTTCTGAAATACCTGAAAAAACTTTACAGTGGCTCTAGTCATAAAACTGAACAACATTCCCCAATGAACCTATACTCAATTCGCAAAATACCTATAATATATAATTTTTGGACATCCCAAATAAAATTGGCGGTTCAGTTGATCAATTAGTATGAGGACTCCAAAATTTTTTTTGCGTATTGAGTATAGGTTCCTTGGGGAGAGTTGTTCAGTTTCATGAGTAGAAGCCGTGGTTAAAAAAATCAGGTATTTCATAAGGACCCTATATAAACGAAAAACGTTACCCTCCACTCTGGCAGTCGGGTAAAACACGTTCCTTAAGTACTTCAGCAGGTCTGTATAGTAAACAACTTTATTTTGGAGAACATTCCGGGGGCATTAACGAGAAGGTTACTTGCTATAATAACATAAACAGACAACAGTATTCAATACGCTTCGTTTACCCAGTACCCGCGTAATCACATCTGCGTAGAAAAAGCAATTGCGTTCTAATTTTTAAATTTAAACTATAAATAAAGGATTTATAATTGATTATAGGTATTAAATGTTAAATGTAAGATAATAAATATATATATCGTAACCGTAATAATTTGATAACGCTTATCCGTTCATCTTTATGTGGATACTTGTAATGTAAGTATGTATAAAAAAATATTTGATAACATATTAAGCTGATTTTTTTTTGTATGTTTGTTACGCGATTACGCCGCCAGTTATGGATTGATTTTAATGATTCTTTTTTTGTTTGGCAGCGAATACTTCAGAGGTGGTCCATATAAATTTTATCAAAATTGAATCAATTCTTTTTGAAAAAATCAATAAAAACTAAAAAACCATTGCAAAATGGTAGTTGTTACGATTGAAGTCAGTTTTTTAACGTGTTCAGCGCTGTCAATTATTTCTGTTAGTCAATTTTATTTAAATAAAAGAGAATAAATAAAATAAATTTATAATTTTACCAAACTGACTAGGAGCGAAGTGGTCGCTGTGACCGAAATCGGTCGGATAGTTCATTGATAATTTCATGTTCAATAAACAATAAATTACAAATACGAAATAAAGTGTTTTCAAAAGTACTGACACTTTAAAACTAGGTTCTATTCCTACTCCAAGATCGTCTAGTCCAGTGTTTATCAACCTTTTTTAATACCCGACCCCTTTACAGGTTAACAAATTCTTGCGACCCCCCCTAGGGACATACAAAATGTTAGTGATTTCAAGGACTACGTTTATAATTTTCTTCAATTAGAAAATGATTTAGTTATTATATTAACGTCTCTAAAATAGAACCGCGTTTTGACAAATTGTTAAAAATAAACAGGCCCAGCTTTCTCAATGAAATTGTATTTAATATACCTGCCCATTTTTCTAAAAATCTAATACTTAACTAAAAAAAATTTGCTTAATTTAAGTAATTCCCTTCGAGTAAAAGACATCAACGCGGGCGACAAACTTTTTGTTCATTGCAGTGTAGGACCTACAAACACGTACTTTTTCTTTTACCCGCGACCCTTTGAGAAAGACTACGCGACCCCCCTGGGGGTCGTGACCCACAAGTTGAAAATCACTGGTCTAGTCGATACCAGATTTCTTCTTTTTGTTTTACTTACTTCTCTAAAATGTCGATCCCTACCTGACTACCTTAATGAAGGAGCCTATTACGGGGAAAATCTGTTTTAGTATTTACAATACTTGTAACAGATCACTGCCCATACGGCAAGTTCATTTTTTTTTGAGAATGGGGAAAGTTGTTCATTTTGTTTTGAGGAGAAAATGGATGTAACCAACTAGGTGTAAGGAGCCTTTATGACGCATCTACTTACCTATCATACTGAAAAACTTGTCATCTACGACTTTGCTAAAAGCGCAAAAAAGTTTTTGGATTCTCCATACAAAAATTGGACAGTCAGGTTGAGAAACTTGCATGGAAAGTGCAAAGTTTAGAAAGGCTTAACGGTTCTTACACCTTTTTTGTTTACACCCTCTCTCTCTCTATATACATATATTTATTATAAATGCGTTTTTTTTGTTTGTTTGTCCTTCACAACAAATGACACAACTCTATCTAAAACAGTATATGGTCAGGGTCCTGAATGATAAAACTCTGGACTTTGGGTTTGGGTTAAAGCTTAGCTTGCACGATATCTTTCCTTGTTTGACATAAAATTGTATTCGTTTGTTTGGAAATATAAACAGAATGTTGGCTATAAGTAAATCTTACCTTACATACATTTACGTCACAAGGTAAACTAAAAATCGTGCAGCTTTAATAATTCGAAATGATTGCCACAACATTAGGTACCTAGTATAAATAACACCTGTGTACATATGTAGGTGTATCAGAGTTTTCGTATAGTGCGATGATTTGATTTTTGCAAAAACTTACTGAAAATGACGAGTTTGTTTTTACGACAATACCTTACCTTTTTAAGTACCTATTACTCAAAACTCTTTTTTTATTATTTACGTAAGTAGATGCTTCTACATTCTTTTGAATCTTATTTTTTTATATCTAGGACAAAGTCCTTACCAGTCACAGTTATCACTCGTAAATATGAAAAGGTGTATCCGACAGTATGTCTGTCCTCCTACATGTTAAAAATGTAAAGATTTCGCTTTCAAAAAATGTATAGTTTCAAAGGTATACCTACTTTATTTATTTGGTTTTTGTATTCGAGTGCTCACCCTATTCGAGAAGTTACGAGTGAGTATCTACATGTTTCTTTTCTGGAATTAAAAAAAATGTAAGAATCTATGGATCCTTAACAAGAAAGCATGGACTTTGGAAACCCAACATAATTTTTTTGAGTTATAAGGAAAGTTACTAGTTAAAAATATAAATATACAAAATATAAATATACATATGTTAACATGGTGTTTACAAACCAAATTTTATTCAGGGATATCGGAGAGGACTATGAATAATAAAGGTATAAATAACGTCGTCACATTTTTATTAACTTATTGATAAAATCTAACTAACTACCTATACGTTATTTGAAATGGCATTTAAACACTTTGGCACATTAATTTTTTGGTTTCACATCGGTGTATCCCTTAAACTTTAAGCACTTTTAATTTTGAGGTCATTCATAAACCTATACAGTTCTTCTTCTTTGTCCCGGCGAGCATTACTGCATACTGCTTCCACAGCTCTCAATGCAACGAGAATTACTGCACCTGCACTTAGTCTGACGTCATCATGTCACGGCCCTGTCGTAATGAGGTCTCGAACAAACATGTCTTCAATATTGTCAAAAGACACCTTCAATGTATTTGAAGACAAGCTTTCTTCATATGTTTTGAAGCACAAGGTTGAGCCTCAAAAAAAACTTCATCCAGGAGGCTGCAGTGATAGGGTCAAGGCTCTTCATCCTCAGACAGCGATGGCATGGCTAGATGACGGCGCATTCTCTCCCTTCTCTGTGGTGAGATGGACTGCCTCCTCAGCTCCGTTCTGATAATGAAGCTCCTCTTCTCCTCCACGAAGGACTCCTCAGACTCGTCTTCAACGAGAGCCGGAAGCGCAGTGCGTATCTTCTGTCTCCTGTGCTCGGAGCACTCCAAGTCACGGGCCCTGCATTTGCCCAGGGTTGGGTAAGCATCAGCGCACAGCGCAGCAACAGTTTCCAATTTCACGACCATTGTTAGAAATGTACGAGTTGAACAAGAAGTGAGGTTTTCCGCGAGCGTGCGATCGCTGCTAACGTTTCACAGAGAGTGGTGGGAGGTGAGGTCGCCGTCCGTATTTATAGCTACGACCCGTCTACGTTTACGATAGCGATTATATTGTGTTGTTTGAGTTTCAGCGTCACAGAATCATGCATAAACAGACTAGGTTTAAGTATACAGTCGTGCGAATTGCGCTTTGTCACCGCCCCACCCGCCGCCGCCGCCGCCGCGCCGCGCCGCCGCGTCACTTGGAAAATTCGCTGATAAGCTAATCACTTAAGTAAATCCGGATGTCAGAACAATGGTTTTTTCAAGCAACGGATGTTTTCACTGTTTGGGTATTGAGTGTGCGAAAGGTTTATTTTATGCTGTTTCTATTCAAGCGATGAGAAGTTATCGGAGAAATTCCTTGTTATGTAATTTAACTTGTTATGCAAGACAGACTAGGTATCATGATAGATAACATAATCTAATTTGAATAACAAAGAGGGATATATACCAAAGAATCATGACAAGTATAAAAACAATTTATGTTTTCTATTGAATATTTAATTTTTTTTATTCTTTTTCTAATATTTCGATTCAACAAAATTGTAGAACAAAAGTTGTTCAGTTTGATAGGTAAAAGCCCACCTTGAAGTATTATCACACCTTTCCGTTACACCCTGTAGATAATGGAAAAAATATTGAGTATATCATAACCTGATTCCTATACAGCCTACGAGAAATATTTAAGTTTGTATTGCGTTAACATTGCGCGATTTTCTATCAGGTCAAGTGAGATGCAGTCAAACGCATTTAAGTTATCCATAATATCGTAAATAAATAGTTAGTATTTCTTTTAAATTTCATTTATAAATTGTCATAATTCACCAAAAACGGCATGTGGAAAGCCCGCATCTAGGTATTAACTACGACTTATCGATCTCTGTCAGATATTGTCAGGAACACCCGAGCTATGAGTGATAGTGACAGCTAAAAGATAAACTGAATCTTGGGGTTTCCCAATTATCATCATAATAAAATTCATAACACTTCATAGTACTTAGTCCGTTTATTTCATCTACTGGAGAAAGCCGCTGAATACAAAAGAGTGAATACTCAGGTATGTTCAAATGTCATCGTATTTTCTTTAAAATGAAGATGAAAAGCCTAGCTATTTAAAAGGTACTAAGCATACGTAACGAAAAGGTGTGGTAATACTTTAAGGTGGGCTACCTTGAAGTTTTACCACACCTTTTTTTACACCCTGTATATTAAGCATCCTGAAAAATATACAGGGGCATCAGGTCTCGAACAAAGGCTTTCCTGTAGGTGCTCAAACAGACAAGACATTTATCCAAACTTATAACATTACTAGGTTACATACTATTACTGTTACATGCTATTGCTACTGGCTGTTACATTTTTACGCCTAAACTTGGTATACTCGTAGAGATAATTGGAGAAGTACGTAGAAGTCTACTTTTTGTCGCGAAAATAAAACTTGGAAGGTGGGTGAAATGTGAAATAGAGGATGAAACTTTGTATGGTGAATTAGATATTTTTCAAGTTGTGGATGTAAAAGGTCATCATATTTTTGTTCTTATTGCGCAAAAAAAAGCTAAAAAGGCTTGAGCTATTTTCTTATAAATTTCATAAATTGCACAGTTAAGTACCTATTTAAACTTTATTTATAGCCCCTCCAAGTTATAGCCAGTCACAGAGCAAACTAAGCTGTTCATCGTCACATGAATGTTTACTCTAGTAATGATTGGAATTCACGACTTTAGAGCTAGCAGTCAGAAGCGCTAACCACTACGCTCGCCCTTGAGGCTCGGCCATGTTCCTCCGAGCTCGGCCATTTCAATGAGACTACCTTGTTCCAGTGCAGTGTGAATGTGTGCAAGTTTGCTTGCACTCGCGCTCGTGTGTCCGTATCAACAACACCGACTTGAACCCCGATAAGTGCGGCTAGGGACAACAGTAATTCAATAACAATGTGTACAGAATGATATTAAAATATTTTATAGTCGGCACCTTTTATAGTCTGCGACTACATAATAGGCAATTGTCTTTTTTATTTAAAAGCTAAAAAAAAATTACACAACTGCCTTTTATTTCCCCTAATTATCTTCCCGAAGTTATAATATATTAGTCTACGTAAGTATCATGTGCCTACGTTAGTTTTTTACAACTCCAGTAACTATGGTGTTTTGACCAAATTAGTCTAAAATAACAAGTTTACCACAACAAGTTTACCAATATTTTTTATTACCTTTACAGTTAAAATTGCTGTAGACCTATATACAAAATTCACAGCGACCGATTCGAAAATTCGCAAGGACGAACGAACGAAAACAAAATACTTAGGTAAAGTAATGATCGGCACTGCCAAATATTCGACCTGGCTATTCGGCAGACAGTCGGCAAAATCACTAGTACGAGTAGGTAATGAGCTAATGAGTATGATACATTTTTTTTTATAAAACTGTAGATTTCCCTAAAGACCATTAACAATACGTTTTAACTGATGGTTATCCATGGACATGATTTAATTATTATTTTTGCGAGTTTTGCGAGAGACTACTGAGTATTTTTTTAGACTTGTTCCTTTTTAAAAAGTAAATAGCCGAACTGCGAAATTTGGCTCAATCTAATTCAACACAATACATATTACATTATTACTAACTATTATTACTTTACTATATAAAGAAGAGACAATACGCGAACAACTTTCCCTAATTTTGTTTTGAAAATTAAAAATTTTGGACTTCCCATACCAAACTGGCAGATCAGTTGATCAATTATTATGAGGAGTCCACTTTTCTTGCGAATTACGAATTTTCTTTGGGTTTGCTCACTTTCATGAGTCGAAGCCATGGGTTAACTTTTTTCAGATATTTCATAAGATTCCTAATCTCTTTACCTAAACGTATACTACGGACGGGGGTGCCCACTCGTTACACGGTCCTCTCGCTCGCTCCTATGCACCTACCTATGCAAAAAAAATAATACATGCATTAAGTTTTAAGAAATGTAAGTATTTAAAAAACACCCCTTGAGTAAGAAGATATTGACTGTAAAGAATAAATAGTAATACACCACATTGTAGCCAGCTGCTTATCTTAGGACCTTGGTTCTTTGAACCGCTTAAAAAAAACGCGGGTTTTACTATCTTTTGTGTACTCCGTGTTAGTGCACTTCTTGTTACAGGTTGTTTGTGTTTCTGATGGGGCGCCACAGACTACTATAACATACTTACTATAAAGGATGCGGTTTCGCGGAAACTTTTTTAGTTCTTGTGCGATGGTAATATGCCTAGATATCGTCCCGCGCGAAATCGCTCGCAAATAAGTTTTGGATGTTCTATGGGAACCACTTGAGGAATCAGAATAAAAGATAGATAGCCTTTGCCTTTCTCCATTTCAGAGGCTACATGGCTGCGAAATTTCGACCTTAGTTACCGTACCTTAGAGAATGATGGATGATTTTCACGGTTAAAAGGGTAATGTAGACTGACGGCAGACAGTGGGTTACACGATTATTTTCCGATCATTCTGACCAGACTGACGCCAGACTGATTGTGTAACCTGGCTCTTAGGGTGCTAACCAGGCCCAACCTACCTTATTATCTTTAGACGCCGACACATTTTTCCCGTTGTATTTTCGCAGTGATAAATGATGTTTCTCACGAACGGTTTATTTATTTACATTTTCGTGCAAAGTTAATATACTTATTCCAACAACCGGGCAGTACTAGGAATCGCGATTTCGGGGAGCTTCTGGCTTTATGCCAACTGAGAAGGAAAATCGAGACGGTTAACACGTTTCGTACTTGTCATCGTCACATCTAGGAAAGATATGCTGAGTTCTAATACGAACTCGTTAAAAGAAAGCGCCGTTTCATAGTATGCTTTTAATCTTCCATTCAGTCAACTACAATTAATACCTTACTGGAAAGCTCAAAAGTATTATATTAATTTTCTGTTTGATTCAGACTGTTTTTCATTCGTATGCACAAGTGTTAAGACAAATAAAGATAGACATTGAAATATCCACGGGCTTTTTTCTTATTTTTAACCGACTTCAAAAAAGGAGGAGGTTCTCAATTCGTCAGAATCTTTTTTTTATGTATGTTCACCGATTACTCGAAGACGCCTGAACCGATTTGGAAAATTCTTGGTCCCATATAAATTTTATCAAAATCGATTCAGCGGTTTTTGAGAAAATCAACAAAAACCTAGCAAAATTGGAGTTGTTGCGATTGAAGCCGGTTGTTTTTAACGTATTCAGCGTGGTCAATTTATTACTAGAATATGAATATTTCAAGTTAACTTGACCGTGTATTATTTTAGTATTTCAGTACAATTTATCTTTTTTCCTTTTTATCCGTGGGAGAGCCATGCTTCGGCATGGAGTGATACCACGGCCTCACAGAAAACCGGCGTGAAGCAACGCTTGCGTTGTGTTTCGCCGAGTGAGTGGGGGCACCGGAGGCCCAACCTCCGCCCCTTCCCAATTCCCTCCATCCCCCCATCCCATTTCAAAGGTCGGCAACGCACTTGTGACTCCTCTGGTGTTGCGGGTGTCTATGGGCGGCGGTAATCGCTTACCATCAGGTGATCCGTCTGCTCGTTTGCCACCTATCACATAAAAAAAACAATTCAAAATCAAGGAGGAGCGTCGTCATCGACGAGTCTATTCTAGGCAAACGCATGGTCTACAGGACTACAGAAAATTATCCTACCTATCCTTTCCAAGAAGTATAATGGGTAAGTCCAAATTTTCAAAGGAAAGCTTGCCGGAACTTGTTTTAGGTTTTGTTTCCTGTACGGGTCTGGTCTGTGTTGAGTCTTCAGCGGGATATATATCTACATATTATCGTTTGCAATAAGTTCTACAAAGTTTTTACATTTCGTTCTTCCTTCTAAGGTATGATACCCATCCATTTGGTAATTTACATCCTTGAGTTACCCTTACCTAGCAAACATTTTGTAACTATGTATATCCAAAAACAAATATTTTTAGTGCTCTTCTACTTTTTTATCGTTTGCCACAATTTTACCGTACTATCAGAATTGAGATGAAATAAAATCAATCTATTGTTAACTGAAAATATGTATGTATGCGCGACTGCGCGTGCGTCAGTAGGTAATCGAATCAAATCAGCAATAAAAATCTTTATCACAATCCGCGTGATCGGTGTTTGACGTTGGTTCAGATTCGGACGTGTTATTGTATTATTTTGTCTTTGTGCTCCTTGGTCAACTCATTACAGTTAACTTTTTTACCCTCAATTGGTAAACCCTTGGCATCATCTCACCTGATGGTAAGTGATGATGATGCCGAAGATGGAAGCGGGCGAACCAAGATTCCCCAACGCAATGGGGAACTGGCTATCTTATCTTCATGCCGGAACACATCAATGCTGTTAACATTGATGTTTGGCGGCAAGACTTAGATAAGATGGTGGTAGCTAGCCAGGCGGACTCAGAAAATGCCCTACCACCAACCAAACAAGTCCACAAAGTTGGACCCCGCTGGGAATCGAACCCGCGACCTCCTGATGTGAAGCGAGCGGCAAGCCACTACGCTACGGAGGCGGTTACACGATATTTTTGTCGATTATTGTGAACCGATTTAAATAAAATTTCTTCCTGTTGGACTATTTGGCACAACTAGACCAGCACGGGTAGCATGAGGGCGTAGACAAAGCTGTTTGTCGCGCCAAACGCGAGAAAACAACTCAGTTGTCTCTTTCATTAGCTTAGCGTTAGAACGGAACAAATGCTTTTAAAACTCGCGTCGCGCGGGAGATACGTCGTCATGCTACTGGTGCTGGTATGTAGTTGTGACAGGGAATGAGTTTGTCAACACTTTCTGTTAGCATTCTTTGACTTCGAGGTGGTCCCATATAAACTGTACTTATTAAAATTGGCTAATAGTCGGCACCTTTAATAGTAGGCGACTAGTCAACGATCGGCAAAAATTGCTGATTAATTAGCTTTGTCTATTTTTATTAAAAAACTATAAAAACCTTTTCGAAGTAAAACATTAGTTGGCGTCGCCAAATTGACTGGATCCAGTGATGAGCAGTTTAAGACAAATGTTTATATTTTGTAAAAAAGAAACTTCGTTACGACATGAAATGCGAATATTTGTCCAACATCAACCATATTTTAGCAAATTAAGTTTTCATTTCATTTCAACATTTGACAATACCCAGGCATTCACAAATTGTAAGAGAAACTAGTTCTGCAAATAAGGTAACCATTCATTTTCCTTTCTTTATACTTATTACAAACAAATATTACAATATTATTTTATGTGACCAAATCTCACTGTGACAAAAATGACCTGCTTGTTCAGCAGCGCGGGCGCACGCGCCAGGTGACACACGTGTCGTGGGGTTTGCATTTGTAGGTAAATCTTTACTACTGAGGTACCGAGATTAATACCTACCTAACATGCTAACTGATTAGGTTTGTACAAAAGTTAGATGTGACGTAAGTAACAACTTGCTGACGTCTGTTTTTTTTTCAACCTAAAAATTAATAAGCGCTTCCGAAAACAACAGTTCTTTCTAAAATCCAGTATCGCAGTACCTAATCTAGTTTTAAGGAGAAACACGCATCTTTACAGAGTATCTACGTATAATAATTACATGAGCACCTTTGTGTTCTAGTCAGGGAGTTTTATGGGGCTGAAAAAGGCTGAAGGTTGGAGGGACTAAACGCTACGAAAACCAGACCAGTTTTCCTTTTTAGGGTTCCGTAGCCAAATGGCAAAAAACGGAACCCTTATGGATTCGTCATGTCTGTCTGTCTGTCTGTCTGTCTGTCTGTCTGTCCGTATGTCACAGCCACTTTTTTTCCGAAACTATAAGAACTATACTGTTGAAACTTGGTAAGTAGATGTATTTTGTGAACCGCATTAAGATTTTCACACAAAAATAGAAAAAAAACAATAAATTTTGGGGGCTCCCCATACTTAGAACTGAAACTCAAAATTTTTTTTTTCATCAAACCCATACGTGTGGGGTGTCTATGGATAGGTCTTCAAAAATGATATTGAGGTTTCTAATATCATTTTCTTCTAAACTGAATAGTTTGCGCGAGAGACACTTCCAAAGTTGTAAAATGTGTGTCCCTCCCCCCGTAACTTCTAAAATAAGAGAATGATAAAACTAAAAAAAATATATGATGTACATTACCATGCAAACTTCCACCGAAAATTGGTTTGAACGATATCTAGTAAGTAGTTTTTTTTTAATACGTCATAAATCGTAAATCGCAATTTACCTTTCATTCAAGTTACAACGAACTACAAAAACTTTTATATTATGTTACTTGCTGCTACGGAACCCTTCATGGGCGAGTCCGACTCGCACTTGGCCGCTTTTTTTATCCACAGTTAGTAAGCTAAGTACTTGGCATTATACCACCTGTTAACATCCCTGGTGGTTCACATCAGATCTGGTGGTTTACATGTCATTATGTAATGATACTTAAATAGAACGCGATAAAACCACCACATGTGTCAGAAATCGGACTGATTTGTCCCTTAGCACTCCGTCCTTGAGGGCTAAGGACAAAGCTCAGAAGTAAAATAATTTCGTCCCCACTACAGAGGCACAAGGGTCTCTTCCCATATGTTGGGAAGGTTAGGTCACACATGGGAGCCAAGTTCGTATTCGTGGAGGTTATGGGCCTAGTGGCCAATTCGAATGTCGGAAAATGTTCCAGCCGCCTTCCTTCAAGGCCTCCGACATGGCTTAATGACGATGTATAGTTCTTATGGGAAAGTTGTGAACAAAAACTACTTGACTGACGTGACATGCAGAGAAGTTCAGAGAGTATTTCATTTGGGCTCCATAAAAGTTGCCGTGCCACACTTTCAAACCTTATAGTCCCATCTCTTTTTGGACGCTACGATTCTTTAGTCTTTGCTGTAAGTAATTATTAACTTTTAGTCATGCATGAAGTCATGAAGGAAAAAAAAAGGTAAACCAAGTTTATATGCCTTATGTTATCGTATATCGCAAGCGCAGCGCCATGTACTGATTAGATAAGTGACGCGACACGCAAATGGCGCCACACACTTTACGTAGGAAAATTGTTTTACGCAACAGAGTGAATACATCGAAGTAATAATAATCGAAGTAATTATAAAAGTAAATGCGCGTTACAATATAGCGCTATTTTTGGATCCTCCGACAAAACTCCTAAGTGGCTACTACTCATTCTGTAAACGTTCTATTAGAAAAAAAAATAGTTGAACCCCTCATACTAATTTGCTTAGCGTTATATTAAATGAGAAGCCCAATTTTTTTTTTTGCAAATGGGCTACAGCTTCCTTGGGGAAGTCCTTATTGAAGTATTTAAATTATTTTTTCAGCAACCTAAGATTATTTCACATTTAATAATTTAGCGGTAAATGTAGGGTGTTTTTAAGGTTCCGTACCTCTAAAGGAAAGAACGAACCCCAATAGGAGCATTTAGTTGTCCGTCCGTCTGTCTGTCATGACCCTTTTACACGGAAACGCGTGGATGTATCAATTTGAAAATAATATCAAATACTTTGGTCTGTAATCCCGTGGAGCTGTAAAAAAATCAAACTGAAAGATACGGCCGTTTACATATTTTGACACTCGCAAGAGTCAAAAGTTATAAGATACTTCCCGTTGACGTAGATGCATGAAACCTTTGTAAATAGACTAAGCCGAAAGAATAAGATGCTAAGGACCTCTCCTCTATAATATGGCTATGTTCTAGAGAAATTACGAACAACTGGTTACTACTACTACTACTATACGCCAAATAAAAAGTTAATACCCCTTTAAAAATGGGTAGGTAGGCATCAAGATAGAACACCTATCTACACAATTTTGTTTATCTTTGTTTTGTTATGTTCGAGGCGACATAATATTTATCGTAAGCGGACAAGTATTCGTTACTTGCCCGTTTTTGATAGTCACTCTGTTAATACTCGTATACTAATTGTCTCTGATACTAAACAGCAAAACTAAATAGAAAGTTACAAAGCGTGACATTTTGTACACGTATCAAGTACATGTACTTATACAATCTCAAATATCTGATATACTTACTGAGTGTTACCTATTATTAGTGTCATTTATTACACGCATCGAAAAATGTTGATTGAAAACTTTAAGATTTTTATGTTTAAAAGCTTAACCCATCGACTGTCATTCTACGCTATGACAAATCGTGATGCCGATGACAAATCGTGCGCCCACCGCCAACGTCTGCTCCAGCCGATGAAAATGTATGAAAATCTCAAATCCTGTGTGGCCCGAAAAACTGTCGTCGGCCGTATTATGTTATTCTTCATTCTTAACTCAAAAGTACCTCCTATATTTTTTATTAAATTAAGAATGATGAATGACAGTTAATTTTATTAATAAAATTTTATTTTACTTTTAGTGACTAAGAAACAAGCCTGCTGATTCGCCTAGCTAAAATCCGATTGAGCACGGATGGAACGCTCTCGACACTCGAGAGCGACCTATTTTACCTATATTATAAATCTTAATAGCGAGGAGTTCCTGTTGCCATAGCTTGATATTCTTATCAAATTTTCGCCCAGCAAACGCGCAGTTTTATTGATAATTATTAATGGACAAATAAACGATTAGTTATTATGCTGCCTCTTGTTTGTGTTGTGTATAAAACATTACCTACTTCAAAACATTGCTTTCAAATAAATAATAATTATGATTAACCTCCATCAATAACAAACAAACATACTGATATAAATACTTTGTGTTGTTAATAACTCGTTAATTCTTGGTATAGAGTTACTTACCTACTGCAATTCCAGTTAATCAAATTTTTGACTCATTGACTTTTCGCATGGCCGCGCTTGCCGATTGCGGATAAATTAATAAATGTTTTTTAAATTTTTTTGGTCCATACTTACGTCTTACATATATCTAATTTTCCTATTTAGAAAGGATAATTAGGGAGCCTATAACCCTTGTCAATGTCACCTAATAGAACTAACGTGGAAATCAATCCCACGGTATATAGACTTCATCAAATTATGTATTGCCAATATAAAAGACAGTGAGGGACCACAAAAATGAGTTAAATATTTTATCAATCTTATTGAACTCACCTATGGCACCATCTTCCTAACTGCATGTAAGTGCAACGTTATGCAACGTGTACGCACGTACTTAATAGCATTATAGTATCCTACACTGGCCGTGAACACGGATTAGACGCAGTAAGGGTTTGAAGGTTGATCTATCGCGGCTTGTGCCAGGTTATTCTAGAAATGCGTAAATGAGTTTAACGTATTATTTATGAACCATCCATGCGGGCGGTGTATATGTAGAGAGCGTTTCAACAAATAGTTCCTATGCCGTTATGTTGGCTCCCCTGTCTATCAACGACATCAACACGCGAAGACGCTTCTACCGATTTTGTTAGTGTGTGTCTGCGTTCTGTGTAGTGTGTGTCTGAGTTCTATGTACAGGTCGCGCCAATCTTTAAGATCGCTGAAGGGTACTGACTGGGGGAAGTGTGCGTTCACTTGGAATCCTCATGCTCGAATTTTAATATTCTGATTATGCCAATATTTATCGTCTAATAGTGCCCAAAGGAAAAAATGCGCTATCGTAGTTTCAGAGAAAATCGAGTTTTTCACTGAGGCTGCTAGCGGAATGTTTCGCTGGCAGCCTCATCTCTGGAACCAAGGAACTACTTCGAAATTCGAGCATGAGAATTCTAAGTGAACGCACACTTCCCCCACAGCACCTTTCCCACTTCCTTCAGCGATCTTAAAGTTTGACGGGACCTGTACTGTGTGTGGAAAACATTGCTGCCAACATAACGGCATAGGAACTATTTGTTGAAACGCTCTATATAACATAATTGCAAACGCTAAACATGTTAAAAACAACCGACTTCAATCGTAACAATTAAAACTATGTTTTTTTTA
Organism: Coleophora deauratella; assembly: GCA_958295455.1. Taxonomy (NCBI): domain Eukaryota; kingdom Metazoa; phylum Arthropoda; class Insecta; order Lepidoptera; family Coleophoridae; genus Coleophora; species Coleophora deauratella. The sequence continues at coordinate 11,310,301 of OY282402.1, forward strand.
TTTTTTCAAAAAACGCTGAATCTATTTATGCTATGTTTTTTTTGTTTTTGGTAGATTTTTTCAAAAAAACGCTGAATCGATTTCGATAAAATTTATATGGGACTACCTCTGAAGTATGATCTACCAAACAAAAAAAGAATCATCAAAATCAATTAAAAAAAACAAAGCCGAACTGAGAACCTCCTCCTTTTTGAAGTTAAAAAAAATGGACGTAGAACTGAGTTAATTGAGGTCTCTACTCATCATACTTGTCCACTTTTGTTTTACGACTTTGCTGAAAAAGTTGAGTCAATTTTTGTATGACTCAATTTTTTTTGCGTTTTCATCAATGTCGTATAAGTTGAACAATAGGGGATTGTGTATAGAACGGAGGGTGAACAATCCGAAAATCTCACATGGCAAGTATAAAAGTTTAATAAGTATCAATAATAAATACTTTAAGTAACAACAGGTGGACGCGATCGCTAGCGGGCGCGCCATCAACGGCGTATGCTACACGAAGACGACTTCGCGCCTTGGATCTTTCTTAACAGGATCTGGAAACAACGGATACACGGAACTTTAACAACCTTGCACTTCTAAGCAAGACAACGCTCTTATTTATTATGTCTATTGGGTCGGCGAGTTTTGAGTGACGGCTAGTGGGTACCATTTTCTAAACCTGTCACCTAATAGCGTGGTGCACTGTAGTGCGTAGAGCGAAATCAACGCGATGACGTATAGCACGCATTCCAACTTTCTTGCTCTTTGGAACTCTTTAGAAGCCTAATTCCTTGCCGAAATGGACAAAGCTATAGATCGTATAGAGAAGGACATGCAACGTTACTTGTATAACCTATACCTCTGTCTGAGTTACGATTCTCCAACTCTTATATAAGGATCGCAAAGTATTGAAAACTGGATAGTTTTCACCTGGATATGTGTTACAGATGTGGTCAGGCCACTTTCAAGGAGTGACCAAGTACTAGTGAGTGTCCTATCTAATCAGAAATTTTAAATCTCTTAGGGTAGTCGATGACTACTTACTACTGAATTACTCTTTATCATCTGTCAAAAACAACATTTTGTATAATAAGATGTGATAGTGAGTCTATCATGTGATGATTTTTAATAATTAAAAATTCAAAATAGGGTGGAAATCAAAACTTTTTATTAATGTCTGTACGAGAGCAATTTAATAGCGTCATAACTTATTTTTAATGCAGTCATTTAGGTTATCAATCAAAATTTCGTTGTTTTTATATCTAAGTAAGATCTTGTATTCTGTGTCCATTGATTAATGGGTGGAGAACAGTCATAAAAGTAAAAAATATTACCTAGTTACTACTATCACAATTCCATTCATAATATGCGATATGACAGATTTATTGTGTAAATTTTGATATCATCTGAGTGCCCAGATAGTAGTGAATGTTCACTACTAGGCCAGAAGTGGCCTGCTTTTTTCATAAGCATTATCATCTCAGGCAGAAGACGTCCACTGCTGAACATAGGCCTGATAAAATTTCACTCAGCACGAGGTTACTATTATTATTATATTAATTTCTGATATTTTAAGGTAAAATGAGTATGCTACCTTCCACCTAACACTCAATACAAGTCGAAGCGTAGTACGCTACCTGCCCCTTGATAATCCATTGTAAGGCTGGTACAAGGTGTACAACCTACCTAGTGCCTCTTTCTAATAATTTCTGTAAGAGAGTGGGATAACAGAGTAATGACCGTAAGGCAGCGCCACTTAACGTATCCCTTCGTTGCTTGTAAGTACATATATCGGCAAGGGGAGGTAAGCGTCAGTTCTATACGTAGTAGTCAGTTTTATACGTAAGTAGTAATAAGATAATATCTGAAGGTGATCTGATGCTACCATGTTGTCGTGGTCGATCTGCCGCTGCTGCCGCTTGCGCAGCGTAGCGGCGGAGTGCCACTTAACGTACCCCTTCTTAGCTTGTAAGTGCATATAACTTTGGGGGAGGTGAGTGTGAGTTCTATACGCAGTAATAGTATTAGAAGCTATTATACCATGTTGTCATGGTCAATCTGCCGCTGCCAGCGTGGCGGCTTAACATACCCCTTCGTCGGTCGTATGTGAATACATCGGCGGGGGGAGGTGAGTGTCAGTTCTATACCAACTACCTCTTATACCTTCTATTCTATTACTAAACAATATTAGAAGCTACCATGTTGTCGTGGTCGATCTGGCGCTGCTGCCGCTTGCGCAGCGTGGCGGCGGGCGGCGCGCGGCGGCGCGGCTCGCCGGCGGGCAGCGGCGGGATGGACGAACGGCTGTTGCGCGCGCTCAGGATCTTGCGCAGCAGGATGTGGTTGTGGCGCTCGATCTCGCGCAGGCGGTCGTTGGAAAACGACATGTTTATGCGACGGGTGCGCGGCACTGATACCGACCTGCCCCCACATCATTGTCTTTGTTTTTATTTAGAATTAAATAGCTCGTAGAACAGATGGCCGTTGGGGCAGTAAAGTTCTCGAGTGGCGACCGCGCACCGGAAGACGCAGTGTGGGCAGGCCTCCGACTCGGTGGACCGACGACCTAGTGAAGGTTGCGGGAAGCTGCTGGATGCGAGCCGCACAGGACCGGTCGGTGTGGAAATCCTTGGGGGGAGGTATTTGTCCAGCAGTGGACATCTTTCGGCTTATGATGATAATTAAATTATGCTACAACACACTACATGAATAATTAGTGTATGTGGTTCACTGAAACCCAATCTCAAAACAAACCATAGACACTGTGTAATTTGGGTGTGTAAAAGGCCAGTAGATTAAGCCACATATTGGTATTTAGCTATGAACATTGCCCTTGTAAAATATCTACTGCTGTATATAATTTAATAGCTTCTGCCCGCGGCTTCATCTGCGTAGACTACAGACTTCAGAATTGGATCTAGAGAGAAATACAATGTTAAGGCAACGCCATTATAGTGATTTCAGTTTTAAGCCATTTCTCTGGTAACCCTCGCGAGTTTTCTGGGATAAAAAGTATTATTTGTGTTAGTAGAGTACTTTATCTATCTACCAAATTTCAAAATCTGTTCAGTAGTTTCAGTGTAAAAGTGGAACAAACATCCATACTTTCGCATTTATGATATATAGTAAGATAAGATTGAATACTGTGTATTTTTTTAGAATAAAGATTTTCAATAAAAATAAAAAGTTGTATTTAAAACTGCACACTTAGTGTGAAGCAGACACTCTCTTAAGCATTACTATAGAACTTACCCAAAATTAGATTGTCCTGAAATGGACCTAAATCTGTCTTTGCTGGATGCAAAGGACTGACTTTTCGACAACTTGACTGTAGAAGCTCGACGGCTCATATCATTATCATCATTACTTTTAGATGTCTTCATTTCCTTAGCCTCATCCGCTTCACTATGATCTTCCTCAAAGCTATCAGAGTATGCATCCTCCTCATTTTCTCCATTTGATTTCGAATCTCCATGTTCAGATCCAGATTCCTCATATACACAAGTCTCTATGCAGATGTTGGGCGGACGCTTCACTGCATCAACAATGCATCCCATCTCCGACAGGTCCTTGGACAACTCATCTATATCATTGTTGTTTTCCTCCCGGTACTGCGATTTAGATTTCATTTTATTATTGTCGCCAGAGGAATAATCTGTTTCAATCATATTATGCTTTTCTACCTTGCTTTCTCCGTGTGACATTTTTTTGGGGAAGTGCAGTGAAGCGTGCTTACTAATCAACTGCTAAAAAAATAGAAAATAATTTTACTTGCCGACTGTTTACTACTTGTTTGGAGCTGGTGTGATTACCGACATCCAACACTGCACAAATCTACCGAGTACTAATATAAATATTAGGTTCAAAGTAGCTAGTATTTTAATGAACATACACAAATGTTTGCTTACTCTTACTTCTCAATATACGACTACACCAGCACAGGTATTAATTAACTATAAAAATAGTGGTGTATGAAGCATAAATTCTAAATTATAATTCGATACAAATGAAAATTCTCCCAAAACGTTAGAAAACTTTCAAAACATTAGATAGATGAATAGATTAGGTACCTATATGTTTAGTTTTGTTGTCAAAATTCTAAGTCAAAATTGAAAATTTTGTTTTTGGAACTTTACGCACCTTGTTACTGTCACATCGGTTTCTAACTGAAACTCCTTTTTTAAGCACATTATTGAGTACGGCCAGTTAACTTTCTTTAAGTAGTTTGTTTTAAAAACAAACCGATATAAGCATTGCGTTCTTTCTGAATTTTATTTTATGTTTAATCTCAAAAATCAATAAATGCATAGCGACACAAACAATCAAAACAAAACCCCGCGTCGCGACGTCGTTTCCGCTTTCCGTTCAGGTTTTTTTTGTGAAGATTTTTGGCCTGGAGTTCGGTCTGGTTCCGTTCAGTTGATGTTTTGATCGTCAATGTTATATTATATTGGGTATATTCCCATGGGAATATTCCCAAGAGACGGCGCTATATGCAATATAGAGCGCTGTCTCTGTCTTGCGGGAATATTCCCGGGCATAGCACATCAGTAGTTTTGACTGATGTCTTGCTTGTTTGTCCACCAAAGAGGTTTCACTGTCCACACGTTAGCCAAGCACGGCAAGCACTCAAGCACGTTTGCCAAACAAATTCTACCTTGGTTTTGGAACGACTTCTAACTTGACGTTTTGTTGACGTTTCTACCCATCCCCCCTCTCCATCGCCGCCGCCGTCTCATTCCTTCCTTCCTTCACAAAGAAAATAATTTTGGGGAGAGGAAAATGATAATTAAATCCTCTATCAGTCAGTGTTGGTAATGGTTTTTCGTTAAACTCGATACAATAAAACTGTGAAAATGGTTACAATTATAAAAAACCAACTGTTAAAACATCTGTCGAGGTAAGAAATGCTTCAAAGTATTTGTCTTAATATTTGTTTGATCCGATGATAAGCATAACATTGATTATAATTAGAATATTCGCTTGATGTTTAGGCTAGATCAGGTGTTACGTTATGTGCACGAGAAAGAGACATAAGAACATCTCACCAATAATAATGTGCTTTGTATTAGTATTTGAAATAAATACTTTTTTACTATATCTAGGTACATAGTTTTTTATAGCTCTAATCTCTAAACAAAATTCCTGAGTCTACTCAGACCTTAAATTTCAGATTCACAAAGAATCTTTCGCCGGAACAAATTTCCCTGTCAGCTCTTCGTGGTTCAGGCGAGCTGCAGGACTTGACGCTAGACGAGGATTTGCTGACGGACTTGCTGGAGCTGCCGCTCTGGGTGAAGCTTACATCGGCCAAGTGCAACCGAGCTTCGTTTAGGATACAATGGACCAAGCTCAAAACAGTGCCTATTGTGTTGGTAAGATTATTATTATTTTTCTCAGCAACAAGATTTTTACAGCCCTTAGACAAGATGTTTTTTAATCGCGGATATGAATATATGTAGTTTACTTTGACAACTTTTATAATAAAAATTTTAGACTCTTCATACAAAAATTGGTCAATCCAATTGTCAAATTGTATGGAGAGAAGTGTATGGGTCTCCTGAAAGATACAGGGTATTTATATATTTTCTTAAATATAAGGTGCTACTTTATTAGTGCCCGATATTTTAATCAGTGCTTCTACTCCTGATTCTGATCAACTTTCCCCAAGGAACCCATAGTCAAATCGCAAAAAAATTTTTGGACTCTTCATACACATTGATCAGCCGAGCGGCCAAATTAGTATGAAGAGTCCAAAAATTTTTTAGCACCTTATATACTTTTCATGAAGTTTTTTTTTTCATTTGAGTTTTCTAAGGCTTTGATAATACCTATGCTGATAACAATCCATAAAAATTTCAAGTATACAAGCATTTAACTAAAGTTGTTTTATTAATTTGTAAAATTAAAAAAACATGCAAACATTAATTCTGTAAAATCTTGTAAGCTTCTATGTAGGTTCAAAAAAATTATTGCAAAATTTAAATCTTGTCTATTAAAAGTGTTGTTAAATTAAACATTTTGTCATAGAAACAAAAAAAAAGGTTAAAAAAAAGTGCTTAGATTTTGTCCTCATAATGGCAAGAGGTAAAAATACAGTTTAGTTATCCCTTTTTATTAGGGTTCCGTAGCCAAATGGCAAAAAACGGAACCCTTATGGATTTGTCATGTCTGTCTGTCTGTCTGTCCGTCCGGCCGTATGTTACAGCCATTTTTTTCCGAAACTATAAGAACTATACTATTGAAACTTGGTAAGTAGATATATTCTGTGAACCGCATTAAGATTTTCACACAAAAATAGAAAAAAAAACAATAAATTTTGGGGGTTCCCCATACTTAGAACTGAAACTCATATTTTTTTTGTTCATCAAACCCGTACGTTTGGGGTATCTATGGATAGGTCTTCAAAAATGATATTGAGGTTTCTAATATCATTTTTTTCTAAACTGAAGACTTTGCGCGAGAGACACTTCCAAAGTGGTAAAATGTGTGTGTGTGTGTGTGTGTGTGTGTGTGTGTCCCCTGTAACTTCTAAAATAAGAGAATGATAAAACTAAGAAAATATATGATGTACATTACCATGCAAACTTCCACTGAAAATTGGTTTAAACGAGATCTAGTAAGTAGTTTCTTTTTAATACGTCATAAATCGTAAACCGTAATTTACGTACAACGAACTACAAAAACTTTTATATTATGTTACTTGCTGCTACGGGACCCTTCATGGGGGAGTCCGTCTCGCACTTGGCCGCTTTTTTCCCCTTTTTAATATCAATCTATCTCAGTGTTTTTCAACCTGTGGGTCGCGACCCCCTGGGGATCGTGAGGCCTTTCTCAAGGGGTCGCGGGTAGAAGAAAATGTAAGTATTTTATAGGTCCTACACTGGACCTGTTTATTTTTGTCAATTTTTCAAAACGTGGGCCTATTTTGGAGACGTTGATAAGTAAATCATTGTCTAATTGACGAAAATATACAGGATGTAACAGAAAGGTGTGATAATACTTCAAGGTTGGGTTTTACCCATCAAACTGAATAACTTTTGTTCTACAACTTTGTTCAAATCGCAAAATTTTTTTTGGACTTTTCATACAAATCGATCAGCTGGCGAACCAAGTTTGTATGAAAAGTCCGAATTTTTTAAGTTGTAAAGGGGTCGTGTATTAAAAAAGGTTGAAAAACACTGATCTATCTTATTTAATATGTAAGGGTTCCTTTAATATTATTTATTAAATATGTGCTCCTTCTACAAATTCCTTCTAAAATTTGATTTGCATGGTTTTCCATTACATTAACTGAATCATAATGTGAACAGCTCATTTACATATTTGGAGAAAATTCATGAGATCACTGAACTAGAAAATGTAGGTTGTTATTTTAATGACAGTTTTGCCGAGGTCAATTCGCAACAAGATATCCTGCCTGAAATTTCTTTAGATAATATCTCATATTATTATCTGTGTGTAAATGTGCCTGTTTTAGGTGGTCTTCACTCTCTTATATTGTTGATGATCAAAATCATGTCCACATATTGTGGACCTCATTTTTACCCAACCGTCCCAAATGAGAGTAATGTATTTAAGTGTTGACTTATTATATTATAAGTATAATAAGTTATTATGTAAATAAACAACATTTCAAATTTTTTACTCTCAACTTTGATGATTGTTCTAAGGAAAATATGCAAAATTAAATACCTAACTTTCTTTTCATACAGGGTGTTAAAAAGTGCATTTTGAAATTTTAAGGGGTTACTCAGAACAGAATCAAGTATAGAATATAGGAACAAAAAACAATTTACATTTTTTTTTCGGTTTCCCATACTAATGTGAATAGTGAATTAAAAAATTGTACATCAGATTTTTTTCTGTATTCTGTACCTGATTCTGAGTAACTCTTTAAAATAAACATACTTTTTTAGACACCTTGTATAATGACATATCCTTGAAACTCTTGGCTAGGGTTTTAACAGCTGTAAGATGCCTCTGCTAACTTTATGACAACTTTTTTTCTTTTTAAAGAGTTCAGCTTAACTATAGGCTGATTCCCTATATCATTTAACAGTCTTTATAACACTGATGGGAAAAATAACTTTATCTCAAGAAATATGTTACTATAAAAAAAAAGTGGGAGTTTTATCAAGTGCCTAATTATCAACAAATATTGAACATTATTATAAAACCCTATATAACCATTTCGTATAATTATGTATCGTAAAGGCTGGTCACCATAGACCTATGGAGTAGGCCTTTGTTACATTGAAAAGACATTTTGTTTGGCAGTCCAATGTGGTCTTCCCAAAATCACCCACATCAATCACACACATTAGCATTTGCTTCAAAATTTTTCCAAAATTATGTTTATCAATGCTATGCTATCAACTAGACGATAGTCATTTAGCTACGTTAGAGGCCTTATAGGTGGCTTGAAATCTTCTAACAAGAGGATTGGCCACTAACTACCAAAAAAATCCAAGTTTGGCCCAGTGTGTGGAGTATGGCCTCAGATATGAAAAAAGTACCCCAACAGTGGGACTTCATGAGTTGTCAACTATAGACATTTAAATTCGGAAGGGCTCTAGCTCTAGATATAAGGTCTTTGATGTTCACTCAATAACTATCGCGGCTGTGAAGTTCATTAATATATCGACGCGATAATGATCATATTATAGCTACAAAAACAGTATAATTAGCTGATGTTTAACTATGTCGAGTTTTAATTCAAAACAAAAGTACCTACCTAAAATAAGATTTGTTTTTAATACAAAAATGCATGTTTAAAATAATAATTTTCAAGTATCTCTAAATTCGTTAGAATTTTTTTTGTCGATATATTTGGTATACCGAGTAAATATGTGTCAAATTTCAATTTTGTGTTTGTATAAATCTTATTTGATTATCAATAAAAATTAGGCTATTCTATCCACTTGTATAAACGTCTGATATTTTAGATTAGTTTCTCCAAATAATGTTCCTGGTAGATGTCTGAATATGTATATGTATTCAGCCACCATTAGCCCGTTCCCTGTCCCTCTCTAAACCATACCCCCGTGCGTGTAATATCCACTGCCATTTGCTTAGCTCAAACCACGCAATACACAAACGTTCACGCATGTACAATCGTAATGTGTAGTAATAATAGGCAATTTTAACGCGACAGTTTGTCGGAGTGTCCGTGATATGGCTAGGCACATGTATGCTGTTTTTTATTTAAAACATCGTAAAAATAAATCATATTTGGGGGGTAGTTGCCATAATCGCCACGCTTGGCATGCGGGTTGGCGATCGCAGTGTGGCGTGAGCCGAGATGGTATGCGGCAAAATATGCTGCTGCCCATCCTCCGTTTTATGGATCCCTTAGTCGCCTTTTACGACACCCACGGGAAGAGATGGGGTGGTACCGGAAGACGCACCGGAAGACTCAGTGTGGGCAGGCCTCCGACTCGGTGGACCGACGACCTGGTGAAGGTTGCAGGAAGCCGCTGGATGCGAGCCGCACAGGACCGGTCGGTGTGGAAGTCCTTGGGGGAGGCCTTTGTCCAGCAGTGGACGTCTTTCGGCTGATAGATAGAAAAATAAATAAAATAGTATTTTCTCGTCAACGTCATACAAGGCAAATCGCGCGGCTTGTATGTATGTGCACGCTCAGGCGCGTGTGGTTCGCACACACACTACGGGAACTATAGAGGTGATAAAGTCGAAACTGTTTGGGACCTCTACTGTGGGCGTGAGTCCAGAGCGCGCTTACTAAGGCACGCACACATACAAGTCACGTGACGTGCCTTGTATGAAGATAACATACTAATATATTTTATTTTCACAATGTTTAAACTCATAACAGAATGTATCTACTCCTGCTGATACTTGAGCGAGGCTTTGAATTCTGCACGCAAGTCTCGGTTAGTTAGGCAGTGAGGTCAGCGGGCGCTGCTAAACCTTGATCGTATTAACTAAGCAGTATTGTGTGTTCACTATTGTTTATCCTTACCGTACCTAATCCCTAAAAGGTTGTACTTCAAATAACAAGTCATTGATCGTTTTGAAAGAACTCTGGTCATCTAAGATGGAAGCATGCTAACCAACATTGTCCAACGCAGTCGTGAACTATCTTATCTCCAAAACCAAATCAGTGCTTTTAATATCAAATCAAGTCCAACACAATCAAATCCTCAAACTCCTTACGTGAAGGGAGTGGACTGGCCACTACGCCATGAAGGCGGTCACCTCTGGTACCCATAGTACCGAGAATACTAGTATGGGACCAAATAACTGTGTATGAGGATATACTACAGTAGTTCACACACATTGTGTTGTTGTTGTTTCAGAACTTAGATGAAGTGCACATAGCGCTGGAGGTGTGCCAGGAGCCGCGCACGACGAATCCGTCGGCCGCCGGCGCGCTGCCGGTGCCGGGGAAATACAGTTACATACATAAGGTAAAAAACCTTTTTTTTAGCCTCATAGCCCTTGGCATCATCTCACCTAATGGTAAGTGATGAGGATGCCGAAGATGGAAGCGGGCTTACCAAGATTCCCCAACGCAATGGGGAACTGGCTATCTTATCTTCATTCCGAAACACATCAATGTTAACATTGATGTTTATCGGCAACACTTAGATAAGATGGTGGTAGCTAGCCAGACGGGCTCAAAATATGCCACCAACCAAACCGAGTCCTACAAAGTTGGACCCCGCCGGGAATCAAACCTGTGACCTCCTGATATAAAGCGAGCGGACTAGCCACTAGGCTACGAAGGTAGGTAGTAAAGGTAGGCACCTTTTTGAAATGTGCGTCGAACCTAAAAAAAGCTGCACTTTGCAAACCTCTGGTCCTAATTCTAAGGCTTACAATATGTATTGGGTTCATTTGTAATACCTGAAATAAGTTAAATTATAGCTTCTACATATCAATTGGAATAACTTCCGTAATCATACTTTTCATATAACTTTCACGATTCAACTAATTAGTTATAATGAGAAGAACGATTTACCGAACAAAGATAAAACATAAATTTCTAGCTGATCCCTCGTCATCAGACAAAATACGAGTACGTCTACTGCTCAACAACGGCCTCCGACAAGAATTTCCAGGACGGCCGGTATTGCTCTGTGCGCATCTAGCGACTTCCCGCAACCTTCAACAGGTCTTTTGTCTACCAATTGCTAAATACGTGACGCAATAATTTATTTATTTTGTAATCTTGTATATATCGAACTGTGTTTGAACAAATGGTTACTATGCATTATTTTATTTATACCATGGTTAGTTTACCTACTTACTTGTGTTTGTAAATATTTAATAGTAGCAACAACAATTTTATCGGACTTCGTAGGTATTTATTGTATGATAGAAATAGTCAATTTGTTAGTTGGCCTAGCTAGACATTTCTGGGGTTAAGATAGAATAAATTTAAGGTCATAAAGAAATAAGAAAAGTGCGAGTCAGACTCTCGCTATATGGTTACTCAAAATCAAGAATAAAAAACTCTTTTGAAATCGAATCTACAGGTGCTTTTTTTCAGTTTCCCATACTAAATCTGAATAGTAAATCAAGAATTTGTATGGGAACCTGAAAAAAATGTGTTTGTTTTTTTTTATTATTTTTCCTTTAATCTATACTCGAGTCTGAGTAACCGCTTAAAATTTCAAACGCATTTTTAAAACCCTGTATAACTAAAAGCATGTTTTATCATTTCAGGTGATAGATGGAATTTCAGTGGCTGTGAATCAAGTACAAATAGAATTCATTTGCGAGGCCTTCACCAGCACGGTTCAGGTTTGTATTCAGTTTATTTTCGTTAATGACCATGTCGCCCCTCTGCGGCACGGGTCTCTTCTGACAGGCCGGGAAGGTTAGGCCATACTCCATATACAGGCGACTAGTCTTAATAGGTGGAAGTTTTGGTCCTGGTGGCCAACCTTAATGTCAGTGAATATAGAATCTTTGACATTAGAATGTTGGGTTAAACTTCAGTAGTTACATATTCCTTATATTGCTTATGCCTTTGCTGCAGATCTCCAGGGTGACTGTGGAGTCACGGACGCCTGAGGGTCGGAAGGGCGATCTAAGACTGACTAGGATCAAATCGCCGGACACTGGCCAGCTTTTGATATTTAAGGTAAACTACGTTTCTTGTTCTAGGGATCACCAGGATCCTTAGTTTTGAAAAAACAGCTGATAATAGCAAATGGCGTGTTTCTTTCGTGTCTATGAAATGTGACAGAGACAGTATTTTGGCGACAACAGCGAAAGTATCTCTGTAAATTACGAAATATAGGAATGAAAGAAGTCTCTCTGTCTGACATTTTTAACGAAAGTAAACTCCGATGTTATTGATGATGGAGGTCTTTTAGATGCGGATAGACGATGCATGCTAGTGTGTATTAAGCCGCCATGGCAGGCGGTAACTTTGACCAAAACTACTTTGTAAAATTTTCTTTGTCATAGCTGACTTGGACCATATTAATTGCGTAACTTAAGCTACTGTGTCAAAGTAGACTTTAGTACACATCATTCTTTTTCAAAGTAGTCTTTACTAGATAGCATTCTCTCTCAAAGTAGACTTTGGTAGCCCGCATACTTTGACAAAGTAGACTTTAGTAGCCCGCATACTTTGACAAAGTAGACTTTAGTAGCCGGTAGCCCACATACTTTGACAAAGTAGACTTTAGTAGCCCGCATACTTTGACAAAGTAGACTTTAGTAGCCCGCATACTTTGACAAAGTAGACTTTAGTAGCCTGCATACTTTGACAAAGTAGACTTTAGTAGCCGGTAGCCCACATACTTTGACAAAGTAGACTTTGGTAGCCCGCATACTTTGACAAAGTAGACTTTAGTAGCCGGTAGCCCACATACTTTGACAAAGTAGACTTTAGTAGCCCGCATACTTTGACAAAGTAGACTTTAGTAGCCGGTAGCCCACATACTTTGACAAAGTAGACTTTAGTAGCCCGCATACTTTGACAAAGTAGACTTTAATAGCCCGCATACTTTGACAAAGTAGACTTTAGTAGCTGGTAGCCCACATACTTTGACAAAGTAGACTTTAGTAGTCATCATACTTTGTCAAAGCTAACTTGGACCATATTAATTGCTACTTTGCCAAAGTAGAGTTTAGTAGACAGCAATCCCTCTCAAAGTAGACTTTAGTAGACAGCATACTTTGTCAAAGTAGACTTTAGAAAACAGCATACTTTGTCGAAACAGGCTTTAGGTCTACTAATAGACCGCATCCTTTTTAACCGACTTCAAAAAAAAGGAGGAGGTTCTCAATTCGTCGGAATCTTTTTTTTTATTTTTTTATGTATGTTCACCGATTACTCAAAGACGCCTCAACCGATTTGGAAAATTCTTTTTTTGTTTTAAAGGTATACTTCACAGGTGGTCCCATATAAATTTTATCGAAATCGATTCAGCGGTTTTTGAGAAAATCAACAAAAACATAACAAAATTGGAGTTGTTGCGATTGAAGTCGGTTGTTTTTAACGTATTCAGCGTGGTCAATTATTTAAAGTAGACTTTAGTAGACAGCATACTTTGTCAAAGCAGGCTTTAGTAGCCAGCATACTTTGTCAAAGTAGACTTCCAATTTAAATAAAAGGTTAACAAACTTATTAGGAAATTTATGTTTTTATGTGTCAGTTCCCTAGTCTTTCTTTTTTACCTTTTATTTAAATTGGATTGAAACAAAGTACAGTCTATACCTGGTTTCAAACCAGTGTTTCCCAGTTAGAGGTAGGGGTACGCGTATAGTATCTTCAAGGGGTACGCGCGGCAATCTCGTAACGCAGTTACGCAAAAACAATCACCAAAATATGCTCCATATTTATATGGTTCTATATGCTTCACCTAATTTAAATCGATCAAATACCTATCAAGCAACAACACGGGCAATTACACGGGTGCGAAGTTTTATTTATCATTCCTGCTAAAAGGAGTACGCGAGTTTTAGCTCTTTCTGGAAGTGGTAGGCGGACCAAACTAATTGGGGAACCACTGGTATAGACAGTAACTTTGTCAAAGTACTACTAGTTAGTTTGACAAAGTACTGCAGCTGTACTACTGCTAGTTACTTTGACAAGGTTACTGTCTATACAGCAGTGGTGTGTGCGACTGTGCGCAGGAGTTGGAGTGGCAGAGCGCGCGGATCGAGGCGCGCGCGCACGGCGCGGCCGCGGCCGGCCTGCCGCCGCTGCGGCTGCTGCTGGGCGTCACGCACTGCCGCATCGTCATCAAGAAGCGCCTCGCAGGTTCATATAGCACGCTTTTTGATGTCAAGCGATATTGTACTCTTTTATGTATTACATATATACGAGTGAAATTGAAATCACGTCCCCACTGGATCAACTTTCTCTAAGCTAATCGGAAATAAAAACAAATTTGGACTCCTTATTCCGCGCACCGGAAAACGCAGTGAAGGCAGGCTTGCCACTCGGTGGACCGATAACCTGGTGTAGATTGCGGGAAGCCGCTGGATGCGGGCAGCGCAGGACCGGTCGGTGCGGAAATTCTTGGGGGAGGCCTTTGTCTAGCAGTGAACGTCTTTCGGCAGATTTATTTTATTATTGTACCCTTGCCGTATCAGCGTTGCCTCTGGTCGTCGCCTGCAGACTGCTGCGTGGTGGCGTCATGGCTGGCTCTGCGGCCGGAGCCGCTTGCGTGGGCCCTGACTTACAGCCAGCTTCTAAACCCCTTTAAAAATCAAACGCACTTTTTTAACAACCTGTATATGTATGTATTTAAACGTATATGTGTATGTAGTCTTTGGTTCCCATTATACAGGGAATCTTAGTTTAGGGCCAGATGACCGTGTGTGATTTGGCCTGGATTTATCTAATATTATTATTGTATAATTTTAAAAAACTAGTCGTCGCACCGTTAATAACTTTTATTTGTATGGTGCTGCTTTTCTATTATTATTAGTAGGCTCATGTGAAAAGTGCGCACCTTGACAACCTTTTTTTTCGTTCTCTCTATTCCTGTCTGAATTTGAGTATAGAGAAATAAATTTTCTATCTATCTTGCCTCCGGTGGTCGCCTGCAGACTGCTGCGTGGTGGCGTCGCGGCTGGCGCTGCGGCCGGAGCCGCTGGCGTGGGCGCTGACGGACGGGCAGCTGCGCGCCGCGCTGGCCTGCGCCGCCGCGCTCGCGCCGCCCGTGCGCAAGGCCACCGCGCGCGCCACGAGGGACAAAGCAGCGCGCAAGGTAACTTGCCCTGGTCGATCAATCAACCAACTTAGTTATCAACGGTTAGGATCTCTTCCAGCCTATCTATTGATCGATCGAAAGAACCAGAGCCAAAAAAGCACCCCTCGGCCAGTATATTAAATAGTAGTACATACAGTATAGACACTACTCTACCTGTAGCTCTTTGAAGGCGAACTCATTCCCCCTGCGCACAGTATACTGTTAGTAACACTCCTTATAACATTCTTAAACTACAGTATAGTATGCATTTAGGACTCAGGAGATTGTTAGTAACACTCCTTATAACATTCTTAAACTACAGTATAGTATGCGTTTGGGTCTCAGGAGATTGTTAGTAACACTCCTTATAACATTCTTAAACTACAGTATAGTATGCGTTTGGGACTCAGGAGATTGTTAGTGACACTCCTTATAACATTCTTAAACTACAGTATAGTATGCGTTTGGGACTCATGAGATTGTTAGTGACACTCCTTATAACATTCTTAAACTACAGTATAGTATGCGTTTGGGACTCAGGAGATTGTTAGTGACACTCCTTATAACATACTTAAACTACAGTATAGTATGCGTTTGGGACTCAGGAGATTGTTAGTGACACTCCTTATAACATTCTTAAACTACAGTATAGTATGCGTTTGGGACTCAGGAGATTGTTAGTGACACTCCTTATAACATACTTAAACTACAGTATAGTATGCGTTTGGGACTCAGGAGATTGTTAGTGACTCCTTATAACATTCTTAAACTACAGTATAGTATGCGTTTGGGACTCAGGAGATTGTTAGTGACACTCCTTATAACATACTTAAACAACAGTATAGTATACGTTTGGGACTCAGGAGATTGTTAGTAACACTCCTTATAACATTCTTAAACTACAGTATAGTATGCGTTTGGGACTCAGGAGATTGTTAGTGACACTCCTTATAACATTCTTAAACTACAGTATAGTATGCGTTTGGGACTCAGGAGATTGTTAGTGACACTCCTTATAACATTCTTAAACTACAGTATAGTATGCGTTTGGGACTCAGGAGATTGTTAGTAACACTCCTTATAACATTCTTAAACTACAGTATAGTATGCGTTTGGGACTCAGGATATTGTTAGTGACACTCCTTATAACATTCTTAAACTACAGTATAGTATGCGTTTGGGACTCAGGAGATTGTTAGTGACACTCCTTATAACATACATAAACTACAGTATAGTATAGGTTTGGGACTCAGGATATTGTTAGTGACACTCCTTATAACATACTTAAACTACAGTATAGTATGCGTTTGGGACAGGAGATTGTTAGTGACACTCCTTATAACATACTTAAACTACAGTATAGTATGCGTTTGGGACTCAGGAGATTGTTAGTGACACTCCTTATAACATACTTAAACAACAGTATAGTATGCGTTTGGGACTCAGGAGATTGTTAGTAACACTCCTTATAACATTCTTAAACTACAGTATAGTATGCGTTTGGGACTCAGGATATTGTTAGTGACACTCCTTATAACATACTTAAACTACAGTATAGTATGCGTTTGGGACTCAGGAGATTGTTAGTAACACTCCTTATAATATTCTTAAACTACAGTTTAGTATGCGTTTGGGACTCAGGAGATTGTTAGTGACACCCCTTATAACATTCTTACACTACAGTATAGTATGCGTTTGGGACTCAGGAGATTGTTAGTGACACTCCTTATAACATTCTTAAACTACACTACACTACACACACATTACACACACACACACACACTACATAAACAACAGTATAGTATGATTTTGGGACTCAGGAGATTGTTAGTGACACTCCTTATAACATTCTTAAACTACAGTATAGTATGCGTTTGGGACTCAGGAGATTGTTAGTGACACTCCTTATAACATACTTAAACTACAGTATAGTATGCGTTTGGGACTCAGGAGATTGTTAGTAACACTCCTTATAACATTCTTAAACTACAGTATAGTATGCGTTTGGGACTCAGGAGATTGTTAGTAACACTCCTTTTAACATACTTAAACTACAGTATAGTATGCGTTTGGGACTCAGGAGATGGTTAGTAACACTCCTTATAACATTCTTAAACTACAGTATAGTATGCGTTTAGGACTCAGGAGATGGTTAGTAACACTCCTTATAACATACTTAAACTACAGTATAGTATGCGTTTGGGACTCAGGAGATTGTTAGTAACACTCCTTATAATATTCTTAAATCACAGTTTAGTATGCGTTTGGGACTCAGGATATTGTTAGTGACACTCTTTATAACATTCCTTAACTACAGTATAGTATGCGTTTGGGACTCAGGAGATTATTAGTTACACTCCTAATAACATTCTTAAACAACAGTATAGTATGCGTTTGGGTCTCAGGAGATTGTTAGTGACACTCCTTATAACATTCTTAAACTACAGTATAGTATGCATTTGGGACTCAGGAAATGGTTAGTAAAACTCCTTATAACATTCTTAAACTACAGTATAGTATGCGTTTGGGACTCAGGAGATTGTTAGTAACACTCCTTATAACATGCTTAAACTACAGTATAGTATGCATTTGGGACTCAGGAGATTGTTAGTGACACTCCTTATAACATTCTTAAACTACAGTATAGTATGCATTTGGGACTCAGGAGATTGTAAGTGACACTCCTTATAACATTCTTAAACTACAGTATAGTTTGCGTTTGGGACTCAGGAGATTGTTAGTGACACTCCTTATAACATTCTTAAACTACAGTATAGTATGCGTTTGGGACTCAGGAGATTGTTAGTGACACTCCTTATAACATACATAAACTACAGTATAGTATAGGTTTGGGACTCAGGATATTGTTAGTGACACTCCTTATAACATACTTAAACTACAGTATAGTATGCGTTTGGGACAGGAGATTGTTAGTGACACTCCTTATAACATACTTAAACTACAGTATAGTATGCGTTTGGGACTCAGGAGATTGTTAGTGACACTCCTTATAACATACTTAAACAACAGTATAGTATGCGTTTGGGACTCGGGAGATTGTTAGTAACACTCCTTATAACATTCTTAAACTACAGTATAGTATGCGTTTGGGACTCAGGATATTGTTAGTGACACTCCTTATAACATACTTAAACTACAGTATAGTATGCGTTTGGGACTCAGGAGATTGTTAGTAACACTCCTTATAATATTCTTAAACTACAGTTTAGTATGCGTTTGGGACTCAGGAGATTGTTAGTGACACCCCTTATAACATTCTTACACTACAGTATAGTATGCGTTTGGGACTCAGGAGATTGTTAGTGACACTCCTTATAACATTCTTAAACTACACTACACTACACACACATTACACACACACACACACACACTACATAAACAACAGTATAGTATGATTTTGGGACTCAGGAGATTGTTAGTGACACTCCTTATAACATTCTTAAACTACAGTATAGTATGCGTTTGGGACTCAGGAGATTGTTAGTGACACTCCTTATAACATACTTAAACTACAGTATAGTATGCGTTTGGGACTCAGGAGATTGTTAGTAACACTCCTTATAACATTCTTAAACTACAGTATAGTATGCGTTTGGGACTCAGGAGATTGTTAGTAACACTCCTTTTAACATACTTAAACTACAGTATAGTATGCGTTTGGGACTCAGGAGATGGTTAGTAACACTCCTTATAACATTCTTAAACTACAGTATAGTATGCGTTTAGGACTCAGGAGATGGTTAGTAACACTCCTTATAACATACTTAAACTACAGTATAGTATGCGTTTGGGACTCAGGAGATTGTTAGTAACACTCCTTATAATATTCTTAAATCACAGTTTAGTATGCGTTTGGGACTCAGGATATTGTTAGTGACACTCTTTATAACATTCCTTAACTACAGTATAGTATGCGTTTGGGACTCAGGAGATTATTAGTTACACTCCTAATAACATTCTTAAACAACAGTATAGTATGCGTTTGGGTCTCAGGAGATTGTTAGTGACACTCCTTATAACATTCTTAAACTACAGTATAGTATGCATTTGGGACTCAGGAAATGGTTAGTAAAACTCCTTATAACATTCTTAAACTACAGTATAGTATGCGTTTGGGACTCAGGAGATTGTTAGTAACACTCCTTATAACATGCTTAAACTACAGTATAGTATGCATTTGGGACTCAGGAGATTGTTAGTGACACTCCTTATAACATTCTTAAACTACAGTATAGTATGCATTTGGGACTCAGGAGATTGTAAGTGACACTCCTTATAACATTCTTAAACTACAGTATAGTTTGCGTTTGGGACTCAGGAGATTGTTAGTGACACTCCTTATAACATACTTAAACTACAGTATAGTATGCGTTTGGGTCTCAGGAGATTGTTAGTGACACTCCTTATAACATTCTTAAACTACAGTATAGTATGCATTTGGGACTCAGGAGATTGTTAGTGACACTCCTTATAACATTCTTAAACTACAGTATAGTTTGCGTTTGGGACTCAGGAGATTGTTAGTGACACTCCTTATAACATACTTAAACTACAGTATAGTATGCGTTTGGGACTTAGGAGATTGTTAGTAACACTCCTTATAACATTCTTAAACTACAGTATAGTATGCGTTTGGGACTCAGGAGATTGTTAGTGACACTCCTTATAACATTCTTAAACTACAGTATAGTATGCGTTTGGGACTCATGAGATTGTTAGTGACACTCCTTATAACATTCTTAAACTACAGTATAGTATGCGTTTGGGACTCAGGAGATTGTTAGTGACACTCCTTATAACATACTTAAACTACAGTATAGTATGCGTTTGGGACTCAGGAGATTGTTAGTAAAACTCCTTATAACATTCTTTAACTACAGTATAGTATGCGTTTGGGACTCAGGATATTGTTAGTGACACTCCTTATAACATTCTTAAACTACAGTATAGTATGCGTTTGGGACTTAGGAGATTGTTAGTAACACTCCTTATAACATTCTTAAACTACAGTATAGTATGCGTTTGGGACTCAGGAGATGGTTAGTGACACTCCTTATAACATACTTAAACTACAGTATAGTATGCGTTTGGGACTCAGGATATTGTTAGTGACACTCCTTATAACATTCTTAAACTACAGTATAGTATGCGTTTGGGACTCAGGAGATTGTTAGTGACACTCCTTATAACATACTTAAACTACAGTATAGTATGCGTTTGGGACTCAGGAGATTGTTAGTAAAACTCCTTATAACATTCTTTAACTACAGTATAGTATGCGTTTGGGACTCAGGATATTGTTAGTGACACTCCTTATAACATTCTTAAACTACAGTATAGTATGCGTTTGGGACTTAGGAGATTGTTAGTAACACTCCTTATAACATTCTTAAACTACAGTATAGTATGCGTTTGGGACTCAGGAGATTGTTAGTGACACTCCTTATAACATACTTAAACTACAGTATAGTATGCGTTTGGGACTCAGGATATTGTTAGTGACACTCCTTATAACATTCTTAAACTACAGTATAGTATGCGTTTGGGACTCAGGAGATTGTTAGTGACACTCCTTATAACATTCTTAAACTACAGTATAGTATGCGTTTGGGACTTAAGAGATTGTTAGTAACACTCCTTATAACATTCTTAAACTACAGTATAGTATGCGTTTGGGACTCAGGAGATTGTTAGTGACACTCCTTATAACATACTTAAACTACAGTATAGTATGCGTTAAGGACTCAGGAGATTAAATAGTATGCGTTTGGGACTCAGGAGATTGTTAGTAACACTCCTTATAACATTCTTAAACTACAGTATAGTATGCGTTTGGGACTCAGGAGATGGTTAGTAACACTCCTTATAACATACTTAAACTACAGTAGTATGCGTTTGGGACTCAGGAGATGGTTAGTAACACTCCTTATAACATACTTAAACTACAGTATAGTATGCGTTTGGGACTCAGGAGATTGTTAGTAACACTCCTTATAATATTCTTAAACTACAGTTTAGTATGCGTTTGGAACTCAGGATATTGTTAGTGACACTCTTTATAACATTCCTTAACTACAGTATAGTATGCGTTTGGGACTCAGGAGATTATTAGTAACACTCCTAATAACATTCTTAAACAACAGTATAGTATGCGTTTGGGTCTCAGGAGATTGTTAGTGACACTCCTTATAACATTCTTAAACTACAGTATAGTATGCGTTTGGGACTCAGGAGATGGTTAGTAAAACTCCTTATAACATTCTTAAACTACAGTATAGTATGCGTTTGGGACTCAGGAGATTGTTAGTGACACTCCTTATAACATACTTAAACTACAGTATAGTATGCGTTTGGGACTCAGGAGATTGTTAGTAAAACTCCTTATAACATTCTTAAACTACAGTATAGTATGCGTTTGGGACTCAGGATATTGTTAGTGACACTCCTTATAACATACTTAAACAACAGTATAGTATACGTTTGGGACTCAGGAGATTGTTAGTAACACTCCTTATAACATTCTTAAACTACAGTATAGTATGCGTTTGGGACTCAGGATATTGTTAGTGACACTCCTTATAACATACTTAAACTACAGTATAGTATGCGTTTGGGACTCAGGAGATTGTTAGTGACACTCCTTATAACATTCTTAAACTACAGTATAGTATGCGTTTGGGACTCAGGAGATGGTTAGTGACACTCCTTATAACATACTTAAACTACAGTATAGTATGCGTTTGGGACTCAGGAGATGGTTAGTGACACTCCTTATAACATACTTAAACTACAGTATAGTATGCGTTTGGGACTCAGGAGATGGTTAGAAACACTCCTTATAACATACTTAAACTACAGTATAGTATGCGTTTGGGACTCAGGAGATTGTTAGTAACACTCCTTATAACATTCTTAAACTACAGTATAGTATGCGTTTGGGACTCAGGAGATTGTGTGTGACACTCCTTATAACATTCTTAAACTACAGTATAGTATGCGTTTGGGACTCAGGTGATTGTTAGTGACACTCCTTATAACATACTTAAACTACAGTATAGTATGCGTTTGGGACTTAGGAGATTGTTAGTAACACTCCTTATAACATTCTTAATTTACAGTATAGTATGCGTTTGGGACTCAGGAGATGGTTAGTAACACTCCTTATAACATACTTAAACTACAGTATAGTATGCCAGGGTGTCCACTTTCTGGAAAAGTCAGGGAAGTCAGGGAAAAGTCAGGGAAGCATTTGGTGGTCAGGGAAAGTCAGGGAAATGACCTGCCAATCTGGAAAAGTCAGGGATATTTGAGTTTTTCCCAATAATCGTTAGCGATAGAAACATCCCTGCTCTAATCTGATATCTCCTTTGCTGATATTTAACACAGACTTCGATTTTTTTAAAGTTATTAGTGATCTACATCATGACTTCGCATTCCACAGCTTGAGGATACTAGGTAAGAAGAATCTCTGAAACCTTACGGTTACCTTTAGGTTCGAGACAAATTTTGCTTTAGCTGGTGGGAATGAATTCCACTCCGATGGCGAGTGGTGCGTTTATAAAACTGTGCCGTATCTCGAACGCATGCCGTTGTATAAGCGGTAGATAGAACATTCAAAGAGAGCTGAAGTCTCCTAAAACTGAGAGGTTCTAGACCGCTTTTGAGCTCTGAGTGCTTATGAGTCTGATTGCGCGATCAGAGACAATTCTGATCGCGCGTCGCTGGGTGGAGTCGAGGGATTTCAGCTGATACTTGGGTCCTCCTGCCCAGAGATATGAGCAGTGCTCCATATGCGGCCTCACTTGAGCTTTGTATAGCTGCAATCGCTGTCTGGGTCTGAAGTACCGCTTTGCTCTATTGAACACTCCAGGTTTTTTCGTTGGCCTCGAGGTGACCCCGAAATTGGACAATGCTAGAAATTTCGACACCTAGAATTCCGACACTCGTAGCAACGGCAAGTTTTGTTTCTTGGAACCGAGGCCCCACAGTTAAACGGACTTTGGCGGTGAACGCGCAGACCTGCGTCTTCGTGGAATTAAAGCGGACTAAGTTTAGTTTACCCTCATTCGGAGACTTTCTCCAGAGAGTCTTCAACTTCAGACAATCCTGCCACGACTCTCCACCTCGACCCGTGGGATGTTGCTTAGTCTGTGTACTGCCTGTCACCTGTACCGTCATCCGCATAGTATTGAATACCGCGTAGGTCATTGATATGCAGAAGGAATAGAGTTTACAAGAGTACAGAACCTTGCGGGACACCAGGATTATGTGTTTAGTGTCACAAGATCAGCCGTTCATTAAGGACTTTAATGCTCCTGTTACACAGAAGAGGGTTACACAGAAGAGGTTACACAGGAGAGAAAGCTGTCGATCCAATTGCACAATCCCACGTGTAGGCCGTATGCTGGTAATTTCGATAGAAGTGCCTTATTCCAGACCCCCGAACGCCTTAGCTATATCCAGGCAGGCTCGACTTTCAATGGCTTGGCAATGGCAGCGGTGTGTTAGGCATACTAGAAGATCACCAGCTGACCGGCCATGACGAAACCCGTATTGGAGATCATTGATAAGGTCTTGATCTTCTACATATGATAGAAGCTGTGTATTAATTACACGTTCTATCACCTTTGAAAGAAGGGAGATAAACGCTATTTCCCTGTGATTCGACGGGTCAGTTCTATCCTCCTTTTGCGGACTGGTTGCACATTTGCAATTTTCCAGGATGTTGGTACATGGCCTGTGGAGTAGAAGAGCGTGAAAATTCAGTGAAGGTTGTGGTCTACATACACAATGGACGATAGTATAGGATGTCATCATCATCATTAGGATGTATTGAAATCTATGTACGAGCTATTTAAAGACAGTCTAGCACGTTGAGCTCTTTACACTGCTATCATTGGAGGCTCTTCATTTCCACGGCACAGAAATTCACCTCAGTAGGATGATTGGAAAATGATCCTTGTCTGGAAAGAGCACTTTTTTTTACAAGGTGAGCCAATTCGTAGGTTATAAATGACACGATCCCAGAAAACCACAATCAAAAAATTTAAGAGATTCAATGAAAATCCCTTTGTTAAAAGTACGTTTAGCTGCTGTGAAGTCAGTTATGGCAGATTGTGAACCATTTTGCGCCGTCTCCAGATGAAAATAAAAAACAAACCAGCAGTCAAACAAATCCTCCAAAAACGGTTCTAAGATGGATTATAAAGGTCAGGGAAGTTTTACAAAATGGTCAGGGAAAGTCTGGGAAAAGTCAGGGAAGTATTTTGGAAATTTTGAGTGGACACCCTGTATGCGTTTGGGACTCAGGAGATTGTTAGTAACACTCCTTATAACATTCTTAAACTACAGTATAGTATGCGTTTGGGACTCAGGAGATTGTTAGTGACACTCCTTATAACATTCTTAAACTACAGTATAGTATGCGTTTGGGACTCAGGAGATGGTTAGTGACACTCCTTATAACATTCTTAAACTACAGTATAGTATGCGTTTGGGTCTCAGGAGATTGTTAGTGACACTCCTTATAACATACTTAAACTACAGTATAGTATGCGTTTGGGACTTAGGAGATTGTTAGTAACACTCCTTATAACATTCTTAAACTACAGTATAGTATGCGTTTGGGACTCAGGAGATGGTTAGTAACACTCCTTATAACATACTTAAACTACAGTATAGTATGCGTTTGGGACTTAGGAGATTGTTAGTAACACTCCTTATAACATTCTTAAACTACAGTATAGTATGCGTTTGGGACTCAGGAGATGGTTAGTAACACTCCTTATAACATACTTAAACTACAGTATAGTATGCGTTAAGGACTCAGGAGATTAAATAGTACTACATACAGTATGGACACTCCTAGTCGCACTCTGAAAGCGACGACGTCACCTAAGTGTGCACAGTATATTAAATATTAGTTTGGACCATCGACGTAGAAACAAATGGACTTCGGGTCAGCGCTCAAAAGTGTCCGAACCAAAAGAGTAGTAAAACGCAAAAAGAGTTGTAATTTCGCGCCAGTCTTCATTTGGTCGGCCGGCTGACTGCGCGTCCAAATGGCGTACTGCGTCGTGAAAACAGGATGGAGTATCATATTTTCGGTAAGTAAATTCTTGCTGTATTTATTTAAAGTATTGTTTTGCTAAGAAACACAGTAGTTTATTTTAATTTGAATTACGCATTTAGTTTGATTTCCATGAGCGAACAATCGAACATCACAACTGTAGAACAAAAATTTTATAGAGTCGCTTTTAAGTATACAGTTTTTTATTAAAATATTTTGTTACTTTTTTCTATGTTTTTTATTACATGAAATATTTTATTTATTTTAGCTTTCCCCGAGATCCTATACGTTGTGCTCTATAAAGTTGTGTAAAAACATTATAGCCGAATCGAAACGAGAGGAATACTTTGTTCCGAAAAAAATCCACTTTGTTTGCTCGAATCATTTTCACCCTGTATAATTCATATTTACGCGTGTTTCTGTGTGTGTTATAAAAAAAAACAAGATTCTGCAAAAATTAAAAATACTTATAAAATATAGCCAACAAAAAAAAAAAACATTATAAGTGAAAGCTACTCCATTACATCTCTGTCTTCACTCGAAGCTGCGTAAGGTGAAGTACGTTCCAGTCGAAGCTTCGTATGGTGATAAATTGTTGCAAACAAAAATCAACCGTAATGCAATGACACACGATCTAAATTCAAATGTGTTGTTTCTATGCATATAAGTACGTGTGTATAGGTTAACTGCAGACGCTTTTTCCGTGAATTATGTACAAGACCCGTCGTCCATTTGTTTCTACGTCGATGGTTTGGACACTCTGTCACTCTCTGAATGCGACCTGTCCCCCCTGCGGGTAAGACCCGGTAACGATCCACACATTATCTCGCTCGATCCTACGTGTTAGCATTAAATAAGGAATAATACACGTATAGAAGTTTCACTCTGCAGAGATGTTAAATTAATGAGATACTCTCAGTACACAGCCGTAAAGTTAGATCTTGCTTGCCCGTACGCTACTTACGTACGCGCTTTTGTTATTTATGTATAGTGTATATAAATGCGCACCACGCGTAAGTACAGGAAATAATGTACCTATTCATAACGCGCGAGAGTTGCTTTTACGCTGAACGCCCAATTTTTCCTGTCCTTGTCCCTCGAGGGCACGCGGTGATGTACTTGCACGCGTATAATAGCTTCGTCGAAGTGAGACAGGCCTGAAGGGAAGTCGTAGTAGGTAAATAACTCTGATGATTTGTATGAATATCGATTGGTCCCACAGATCGAAGAGCCACGTGAACGCATACAGAGCCGGTCGTCAACCGGCGAGCGTGACATTTTGGCGCGAATGTTCGCGAAGCACGACGTGCGTGAGACCTCGTACCACCTGCTGGCGCCCAGGATAGACCTGCACCTATGCGATGACCCCGGCCGTGAGTAGCGCATACCAGTGTTATTGCAAACTAAGGATTAAGGTTACTCGTATTATCTTCTCGCTCTAGCGAACGATGTTTCTGAGCGACAGAAAAGGATAGCGCTACGGGATAATGCGATTCCGTGCGGCCAGATGTGGTTCAACCCTAAATGTATACAACAGAGAGTCTACTCATAATAGACTGCTAACCTTTATACAAAGAATCCTACATCCTAAAAAGTAGAGGGGCTAGGTAACGAATTTATAGGTTTTTTCTTAAATAAATGAAAATAAGATACCTCGGGACCATATTTTTTTATTTATTAAATCCGGTTTAAATATGTCATTGAAATATGTTACAATTCAAATCCTTTCTAACTGATATAAAGTTTCAAAGGGAATCACTAGATGTCGCTTATAAATTGAGTCACGCAAGCAATAGGGCTGTCAGTCTTCTTTTAAATGGCCTTTGGTGATTTGGGTCACATTGATAGTGAATATTGAACCGACTATTTCCTTCCAGTGGGCCGCTCAGAGAAGCCTTCGCTTTCCAAGGGCGGTGCTTTGCAAGTGACCCTTGTGAGCATGCAGGCTGATTTGTTCCCGTATCACAAGGCGAACGGTGACCGTAGGCACTGGCGGGGTTATCGGTGAGTGCTTTGAGACTACAGTAACCTTCATCCTATAATGCTTCTTCTTCTTATCTATCCGCAAGGAATAGACACCGGTTACATTACAAAACAGTTCGTGGTGGCGTGCGAGTGTGTTTGTATGTATGTGCGTGCGCGGGTGTGGCACTGTGCATGCAATATGTGTGTGTGTGTGTATATACAACAGAGAATATATCTATCTATCTATTAGTATTGTGTGAGTTAAGATCATATTGAACTTGTCTGTCTTTAACCTAAGTGACTACCAAATACTTGACATCGTGATCTGTGTCCCCTCTGTGTGTCTGTGTCAAAAAGTATTTTTTTACATTGTATCTAAAAATGTATTTTTTTTGCTGCCTCGTATAGCACTCTCACCATGCGGATCTGGAATAAAAGTCAATGTTTCGGGCAATGTTTACGTGTTTTTGCCATTTCAGAGAAGCAGCCACGCCGCATAGCCAGTGGCTGTCGCAGGCGCTTTCGTCTTTCTGTGGAAACCTGCTGGAGACCTTAGACCCGCGACCTATGACTCCCAGTACAAAGGTATATTACTCAAAGACGTCTAAATGTCTTAACCTACCTCCCGCAGCCCTAGGTATGAGGTTATGTGAACAATTTTGATAGTTACTGTTCGCTAGTAAACCAAGCGGAATATTGGCTGCTTCCTCTAATGAATGAAAATTTTCATTGCAATGGGGTGTGTCATTTAGGAACGTTTCTGTCATTCATTAATTACCTTTGGTCCCAGCAACCTAGTCAGTGCAACCCCGAGGCGCCGCTGTCTAACGGCGGGAGCCCCGTCCAAGCCGCTGCCCCGGCCGCCACTGCCGCCAATACTACCTCGCTAGGTAAATATAAATCGAGTCTGTGGTGAGGAAATAACTTTTATTGCGATTTTAATAGTGTTTAAACTAATTGTTGAGTACTTGTTAGGGATGGATAGAACATACATACTTAATTTGCTTATTTACTTACGCTGAAATTTCAATAGGATATTTAATTAAGCGTCATTATAAAAAATCATATTATTATTCACATAATATAATTCCCCCTAGCAAAATAGTAAAAAGGAACCTTTTAACTAATTTTTAATTTTATATTGATTAAAATCGCATGTTGTACCGATCGACCGCACCCCAAATAACTGGGAACAGGGCTGGCAGTAAATATAATGTAATAAATAATACCTATATTGATTTAGTGTAAAATATCGGATTCCACATAAACGTAATGACTTCAAAAATAATGACCGTCGGATGTCTTATATACGGTATCTATAATACAGGACTAGCTTTTGCCCGCGGCTCCGGCCGCGTGGATGTTGTTTTATGACTGTCTTTAAGGTATCCCACGAGAACTATGCATTTTCCGGGAACAAAAAGTAGCTTAGTCCAGTATTTGATCTATCTACCTACCAAATTTCACCCAAATCCGTTCAGTACTTTCGACGTGAAAGCGGAACAAACAAACAAACAAACAAATAAAATAATTGACCACGCTGAATACGTTAAAAACAACCGACTTCAATCGCAACAACTCCAGTTTTGCTATGTTTTTGTTGATTTACTCGAAAACCGCTGAATCGATTTCGATAAAATTTATATGGGACCACCTGTGAAGTATTTAAACAAAAAAAGAATTTTCCAAATCGGTTCAGGCGTCTTCGAGTAATCGGTGAACATACATAAAAAAATAAAAAATAAAAGATTCCGACGAATTGAGAACCTCCTCCTTTTTTTGAAGTCGGTTAACAAACAAACATCTATACTTTCGCATTGCATTTATAATATTATAGTTAGTAGTATAGTAAGATAAGATAAGATAAGAAGAAAGATAAGAAAAGATGTAAATCTAGTCGTGCGTCATATTTTAATCAGTGCTTCTACTCCTGATTCTGATCAGCTTTCTCCAAGGAACCCATAGTCAAAATGCAAAAAAAAATTTTGGACTTCATACTAATTTGGCCGCTCGGCTGATCGCTCTACTAGATTTACAGCCTGTATATGGGGTTATCTGTGTTACTAGGTTATCTCTTTATAAAATTGTGTTTTATTTCCAGGATCGCCCACCAGGACGAGCATACTGCAGCAACTGGGCAAGCTGATGACCACGTGCCTCGTGCTTAGGATAGACGACTTCACTGTTTATAAGGTGGGATGTTTAACGTAAGCAAATAAATGGCCAGAGACAAAATCGCACACGATTATCTGGGATTAAGGATAGCTGTACTATGGGAACCATGCGCATAATTGTCAACATTTCAAATTGCTAACCTCCGATATTTTGTGTTTTTTTATGTAGTGTAGTGTTTTATATGCAATAGTAAACATCCACGTTTTTTTTATAATTAGATAGTAATTTAATTAAGTCTAAAATTAAGCAAAATTTTGTATAATATTTATAGTAAATTTGGTTTACACTTTCAGTGCTTTGTGTGTGAGAGAGTGACATAGTTACATTACGCAAATAGTGTACTGGCCACGTTTTTACATAAAGATGTTTAAATATTATACGCACAACAAATTGGAATTCAAGTCCTTAGCCACAGTCACATTTAAAAATAACACTTTCGGTGTCTTCAAGTATGTGGCATTCATATTCAGATATTTATTCGTCACAGACTATACCTCAACAAGTCAACATAAAACAATACAAAATACAGAGTGAAATTGAAATCACGGACCAAATTTTAACTGTGGTTTTTTCACTCATGAACCATTTTCTTTTTCAGTTTTTGGTCCGCAATTTCAATTTCACCCTATAAATGAAACAGCGAAAAAACTATTGATAAAATTTTCTTTTCGTGTAGGTATCGACAGGGTCTAAATCGCGGGAGTCGCCGCGGCCGCTGGTGTGCGCCGAGCGCGCCACCATGCCGGGCGACGCGGGCCTTCTGCACGCTGAGCTCACCTTCTTCTACTACCCCGGCGATACTAACTTCCCAGGTCAGTCAGTAAGGTGATACCAACTTCCCAGGTCAGTCAGTAAGGCGATACCAACTTCCCAGGTCAGTCAGTAAGGTGATACCAACTTCCCAGGTCAGTCAGTAAGGCGATACCAACTTCCCAGGTCAGTCAGTAAGGCGATACCAACTTCCCAGGTCAGTCAGTAAGGCGATACCAACTTCCCAGGTCAGTCAGTAAGGCGATACCAACTTCCCAGGTCAGTCAGTAAGGCGATACCAACTTCCCAGGTCAGTCAGTAAGGCGATACCAACTTCCCAGGTCAGTCAGTAAGGCGATACCAACTTCCCAGGTCAGTCAATTAATCCAGGCTGATTTCGGCCTCGGCGACTGCAATCATTTAAGGCCAGTAGCGGATAGAAGGACCGTGTTCAAATATAACAAATACCCTTCATCGCATATGGAAAAAAACGCATAGGTTCGTTGTCACAATATCTGACGAAAGGACGGGGTTCGATAGTAAAATTGCTATGCTACGATTTCAGAATACGTGCGAGCCAAATACAATGGGGTTATCTGTGCTTTTCCAAAACTGATAGATAGGTTTGGTATTAAATCGCTGGTCTCTCGTGTCATGCCATATTAAATTACCGCTTAGAAAGAAAACTTCCCAGGTGAGATGTAGCGGGTCAATGCCTGGTATTCTCTCATAAGACGGGAGATTAAGGGCGCGTTGATGCTTCTACATGAACGCTCTCATAGATTACCATATGTTTGATTTGACCGCGCGACGCGCCGCCTGACGCGCCGCGTCTCCATGAACGAGGTCTAACGATCCCTTCGCAACCGTACTGAAATACAATCAAATAACACGTTCCCCTCCACCCGTTTCGTCTGTTCATAAACGAGTTCTTTTCTCTCGTTTCCACGCAGTGCCATCCCCGAAGCTGTACGTGCAGCTGAGCCCGGTGCGCGTGTGCGTGGACGCGGCCAGCGTCGTGTGGCTGGCCGCGTTCCTGCCGCACGTGGCGCACGTGGCGCGCGCGGCGCAGCGGGCCGCCGGCGCCGGCGACGCCGCCGGCTATGTGGACGTGCGCGCCGAGGCCATCATGCCTAAGGTCGGTGGCTTGTACTGTCCGTGTCCACATTTCTACCACGTGCAACTTCGGCGACGACTGTTTACTTATATGTCTTCCTTTTGTGGTGCCAGTTGTTTGCGAAAACCGTTAGGAGCCTAAAATTATGCGGGCTGCAAATTAGATCTTCGTGATAAATAGGCATCACGCCCCAGAAGGGGGGGAGGTGAAAGGTAGAGAAAAGGGATGGACAAAGAATAAACATTTGATGTCACGCTCCGTATACCGAGAGGTGGGTAGGAGCATGGGTGGTGGTGGGTATGTCCATTTCTAAATATATTTACCTATCTTTTTAATGCAGATGCACACATGTCAGGAACTTACTCTCTTAGACAAAGCTGTCTTGTACTTACGTAAAACGCAGCGGCGCCGTCCGCCAGTTAGGTGGACGTGCGCGCCGAGGGCATCATGCTCAAGGTCGGTGCTCAGCACTGCGTTAATTTACTGTATTACCTATCAAATAGGTTAGATGACTACTAGTTATACGAGTACTTTATATCGACTATCACAAACGAAATTTTGTGTTAAAAATGTTATAAAGACGTGACGTCATAGTTTTATTCGTCATAGCCTATAGTCTGTTGCGTCCCCGCAGTTGGTGCTGGAGGCGGGCGCGGAGCATGCCGCACAGCAGCGCGACCGGCCGCGCGAGCTGCACGTGTGCACCGCGCGCGCCACGCTCGCCAACGTGCGCGACTCGCCGCGCGCCGGTCAGTGCCGCCACACACACACACACACACACACACACAGCCGCGCGAGCTGCACGTGTGCACCGCGCGCGCCACGCTCGCCAACGTGCGCGACTCGCCGCGCGCCGGTCAGTGCCGCCACACACACACACACACACACACACACAGCCGCGCGAGCTGCACGTGTGCACCGCGCGCGCCACGCTCG